>CM024703.1:4915900-6198201 GCA_014182845.1 Corymbia calophylla | reverse complement strand
ATCTGTTGGTTTTGAAAATGTGCCGAGGCAATTTTGATCTCTACATTCAATGCTTTTCTTGTGGAGATGTACCGTACAATGTATAATACCATTCATTTGACTAGACGAATCGGCTCCTTGGCTTATATTGTATTGGTCTAGTCGCGTTCAACTTGAGCTTGAACTAGCATTACATTCTTCAGCAGATTGACTTGGATCTGATACAGACCCCCGTTAAGCTTATACGGATTGTCTAGATCCATGTCTGAACCTATAAATTGGACCAAGCATGCCAAACGATCAGGTCTGATCGTCAATAGTTAACACATCTTATGCATAATCTTCCATCGTTTTACCAAGATGTATGATCTGTGCTTAGTGTACGCGTACAAGGCGCGTGCAAACCCATTTGCAGCTGAAGAAGCAGCAAAAACTGACCGCCCCATTTTCACATCTATCACTGTGCACATGCCCCGTTCGCGCTTCTTTCTTCTGCTATTCTTTTCACCGAGTCAAAATTTGACCAAAGAGATTCCACGGCCGTAGTTATGACCATGGTTTCCCACCTCCAAGAAGTTTTTTCACGCGAATGTCTAATTAGACCAGCTGATTCAATCGTCGAGAAATGATGTAATTCACGCCGACCCGTGGAAAAATCACAAGTTGGCACATATTCTTTAATGCTCAACTGGGGGAGGGTGATGCATTTCCGATTTCTGGTTGCACCATATGAATTCGATCCTCGCGACTTGCATTTGAATAGATTAAACAGAACAAGGTGGAAGCAGACAGACTCCTTCCCAAGATTCCGAATCAAAGTTAGATAATGAAAAAGCGAATATAACCAATTAAAGAAGGCGAAGAAAATCCAAATCTGGCGGACTGCAGCATCGCAGCATCTTCGCCGTCGGGGTCTGCATGTGAACAGGTGTACACCCTGTACCCATGCATCCAGGCACGCCTTCGCGAGTCAACCCCGACAAGGAGCTCATTAGGGAGACACGGCCCTCGCGAATTGACCAGAACGCCCCCGCCGGTGCTTGATGGAGCTGGTCCACGGCGCGGAAAGTGACGAGCTTGCCCCTGACATTGCTTCTCAGAAACAGAGTGTCTGTTTCGCTCTGCACGGGGGAATCAAACCCGACCACCAACATGACTCCCTGTTCCTTTGCTGTCATCCATGGCGATATCGCCGTTGTTTTATATTATATTATCCTCTTCTCTACACGGGCACGCCCGAATATAAATTCGTTTACACGCATTGCGTTTAATTCATCGACATTGAAGAAGAGAACCCACGATCACAACGCTCTTCGTACCCAGAAAGAAAGGAAAAGCTTCCGACTTTTGGCTCGTAAATCCCGTCATGGACGGCGGCGTCGCGAAGAGGGTGGAGTTCGAGGACATGTTGCCGGCGATGGCGGAGAAGCTGGGCGGGGACGGGCTGATCCGGGAGCTGTGCAACGGGTTCGAGCTCCTGATGGACAGGGACAGGGGGGTGATCACGCTCGAGAGCCTGAGGCGGAACAGCGCGGTGCTGGGCCTCCAGGATCTGGGGGACGACGAGCTCGCCGGCATGCTCCGGGAGGGCGACGTGGACGGCGACGGCGTGCTGAGCCAGATGGAGTTCTGCGTCCTCATGTTCCGGCTGAGCCCGGAGCTGATGGAGCAGTCGAGGGCGTGGTTCGAAGAGATGGTGGAGGACGAGTTCAGGCGAGAGAGGAAGAGGTCGTCGTCGTGAAGTGCATGGTTTTCCGGGAAAAAAAGAAGAAGAGATGAGAGGCAGAGGAAGCAAAGGCACGGAGATTTCTGGCCGAGAAATCTGAATTCGATTCCCCTGTCTAGCCTCTCCCTCTGTACTTAATGTCCTCTTTTTGAATTTTTTTTTTTCATTGATTCATGTTGAATTTGGGACAAAATCAATAACAACATCAAGCAATAAAACGATGGATTTGCGGGATGTTTGAAAAGGCTTTCGCGATGGAAGCACCGCTCTAGTTCAAGGTCGAGAGAATCGATCCCGCCCGAAAACCGATCTCCACAGGTCCTGTCTATGGTCATTGCAGTCCCCAATTCTAGATACGTATTCGTTCCCCGGAATTAATCTCTCTTCACAAGCATGTACCTTTAAGCACATAATATATCCATGTTATCGCGCCATCTTCTACATACTTGTTATCTCCATAGATCTCCCTTTGGACAAACGAAGTAGGATTTATGAAGTTCAGAGCATCTGACTCCGAAATGCGAAGGACGAACATGGAGCGGATCTCCTAGCATGCACCCTGATTTAAAGGAAGTTACTCCATTTACACTGAAGGGAAAATTCAAAATGCCCCATTTCGAAGTTCTTCTCCAACGATGCTTTTTTCGCAGTTGCCCCTTGTGCCGCGCAAGACCTCTTCGAAATGCCCCAGGTCTCGTCGAAACTTTCACAACCCTCTTATCAAACATAAAGAACACATTTCAGGCAACAAGGAGATACCCTTTGTCCCGTTTGTTTTTTTATGTGATGAACCCAATGTAAATTAACTAAGCACAGCGGAGGATCTGTCGTCTGAAATCCCGCTGCATGCAGGCTTAGGATGCCACCGCCGGGGCCAAAATTATAAGCGTTCAATGAACTGACGGCGGTGTCGGAATCGTGAGTTTTTACAGCTCCTTGTCCCCATGTGCTGGACCATTTCAGATGCTGTACCTGTGTGTCCGTGGAGATCAGTTCGGATTGGTTGTTGTCAAAGGGAAATTTATCATGAGAAACACCAGGTCCATTCTGTCCCAAGGGTCGGCCATTCGAGCTTTGCTTCTGATCTCGCACTGTCCAAGTCCAGTTGGGTTCATCAGCACTTGTTACAGCCCCAAGCCTCGATTGGCCCATTTGAGAACAGCTTCAAACCCCGTTTGCAGCCTCTTCGAGCGCATCTCATTGCCTTGAAGCGTATGCTCCAGTTCTCTCTCTCTCTCCAATTACATCTAAAGCACTTCGATGTCATCATGTTAGTTTGAACGTATCTCCTAATGGACGACCTAAAGCCTCGAGACTTACAGCCATTCATTCAAGGAGACCCTGCCATTTTTTCATGCTTTCCGTTCTGACATTCGCTGCATCATCGATTGATCTACATCCTCTCGTCGAGACATTGAAAAAGCTTTTCGTATTTTCTTGCAAGCGAAACTGTCCGTCGTTTGAAGCAGCTTTAGAATTGGAGAATAGCATTATTTCAAGCAGATAATTTCCCTGTAGTTTGCTTTCCCACTTCTCGAAGGTGGGTTAGAACGTATCTGCATCATATCGCAAATGAACTAGTAATAATATTTATTCTCTTTGCAACATAACACAAATCTATACTTGCTCAGATTTCCCGTTTGGAATGAAACCTCATAACTTGTTTGAGCTTTCTCATCTCTATAGATCTAATGAGATTGGGAGAGGCAGAATATAATCATCAAACCTCATCTTTACTTAATTATCAAAGTCGATCTCTTTATTATGCAATATCTTACATGACGGCGATAATCGGTTTCGTAATCTACTGGACGACAAGTGGAATGTTTCCTCCGAACGAGAAGTGCACTGTTCTACTATAATAGTAGACTTAGATACACACCACATTAGGACAAGAAACTTTAGGGGACTACCTTAATAATGATTCATGCGGAGCTGCTCTTTTACCAAAGTTTCACCAATCAATTCCATTCGACTTTTCGGTGCGAATAATGGGATGCCTTGAAGGGAGCTAAAAAGCTAGCCTAATTAAAGTAATTAGTCCTCAAATTGATGTGATCCGAGGGGCATAAAACAATGGGGGAATATGGCGGTGGGGGGACTGTCTCCCGTCAAATCACGTTGCAATAATTGCAATTGTAAATCAAATCAAAGTCTATACTAAAAGACAACAGAATTGTCAAAGTGATGACTAATTATTGCCTCGACACTCACCTACCTTGAAGAGCTTTGCTGTGGTCATAGTCGGATTTTATCGACATCAGGCTATATCCTTTAACACAATTTTCAGCTCTAATCTTCAAGTTTCAATCAGGCTTGTGATATTTCATTATTGGAGCAACTTTTTCCACTTAGTTCTTTTTCTTTTTTTGTAATAGCAAGGGTATGTAAACTAGAGGTGAGCACTAGTGCAGGGTCTAGTCGGGACTGACCCGAACCGGTTCTATCTTGCTCATTTAAGTTTGGTGGTGGTTTGCTTATTCCAAATGGAATTGGTACTTTGTGAATGAATTCCTGGTTCTAGATGTTGAATCCATCAATCTGATAATTGGCGATATGAAAAGTGTTTTAAAACCAAAACCCTTTACTTTCTTATTTCTTGAATTGTAGCATCTCTTCTCTCATTTCTCACTCTAGTGCTTGAATAGAGAATACATCACAACTTTATTTATAGAAGTATGAAGTAATGTTTGAACATTATTCTTTTGAAAAACTCCATTATAAAAAAAATGAAATGAAAAAAAAGAAAAGAAAGCAACTAGCCTATTCCTAGGTAGACTTGAAAGTGAACGAACCGACAAGATTAGTTTTAGGATGTACAACGTAGGTTTTTGGTTTCAAAAATTATGAATTGATTCTAATAAGGTAGCTTTTAGGTCTATAACTTATCTATCATGAAACTAATCATCCCTAATATAAATCATAGAGAGAGAACAGGGGAGAGAGGGAGGGTGCAAAACCATTTTCATTATTCTAATTTCTTATTATAGTCACCTCCTGCAGAAATTTTAAAACAATAGATTTTACTTTTCCTTCTTTTTCTTTTCAAATTTCACAGTATGCATGTTTTAATTTTACTTATCTAAAGCATGCAAATACTATCATGCATTTTTCATTCATTATATTCTATCTTTTTAAAGTTATAACATTTTCCTAAGTTGTCACCGGAAAGTAAACCGAAGCTTTTATTTAGTGAAAAAAAAAAAAAAAAGTAAGCTCGCCCTAAAATTTTTAGGGCCCTTAAAATTCCAAATTTAGTCACCCCTAAAACTGCCTTCAGTTACGTGAATTCGATAAATGTGCCTTGCAGCATCGTAGTGCCTATCAAATCTCAACAAAACAACTAATAATAGTTTAGGCAAATATCATAAATAAACTCAAATTATCTTTACTAGAACAAAAATACCCTAATTCTTTTTATGTTATAAAAAATCCTAAACTCACCCACTATGGTGCAAATACTCTCAATCTTTTTTGTGTCACGAAAAAATTTAAACTTAAAAAAATTGCAAATAAGGGCATAAAGTGTTTCTTTTTTTTTTCAAATAAGTGCTTAAAGTGAACATTATTTCAAATAAAAGATTAAAAATGCCATCATTTTCTTAAATAAAGACCTGAAATGGACATTGTTTCAAATAAGCATTTCAAGTGACTATATCAATTTCAAATAAAGGTCTAAACTTATTAGCTATGAAGGACAATTTCGTCTTTTAAATCTTTTTAACTTTTTCCCTTTTTTTTTTTTGAAGAAGGAAAAATACAAGTGGGAGTGGTCGTTGCCCCATCGCTAGTGGGGTCGGCAATGTCTAGGTGAGAGGTGATGACCCTTGCTAGAGATGGGAGAGGGCGGCAACCCTCTCATAAATTCGGGCAAGGCTTGCCAGCACTCATCGAGGTCCATGAGTACTAGGCGAGGGTCGGTGAGCCTCACCTACATTATGACGAAGGCGAGCAACCCTCACTCGGATATGGGAGAGGGTTGCCGCTCTCTTGTCTCTAACGAGGGCTTGCTAACCCTTGCCTCTAGGCAGGAAGGGGGTTGCCGCCGACCTTGCTAGCCATCACCACCGCCTTACCGACGATAGGACAACAACCACAAGTGAGAAGGAACCATCATGCTTGTATTTTTCCTTTTAATTTTAATCTAATTTTATTTAATTTTAGATTGTGTTTGGATGAAAATATTTTTGATTAGTCAGAATTTTTACCGGCGGGTGAGGCTAAACCCTTATTTGAAATAATCATGATCACTTCAAGGCCTTCTTTGAGATTGATATGGTATTTTAGGCTCTTATTTAAAATAAAAATCCACTTTCACACCCCTTATTTTAGAAAATGAAAGCATATCAAGTCTTTATTTGAAATTTTCCTTTAAATTTATACATATGTACTACATATACACTTTATTTTAATTTTATTTAGGATGTATATCACATTGATATAAGTTTGAAATTTTTATGATACATATGAAATTTTGGATTATTTATATCATTAGGATTTTTAGTAATATAGGTGTTTTTTGTGGTATTAATATTGATAATAAAATTTATATTTACCAGCTGTGGTATCCTCGCGACAACTGATGAACTGCTTTTGCAATAATTTCACCTGCCCATTTGATAAGCACCAATCCCTTTTTTTTTTCTGATTGAATTAAATAAAATATTATTTTTTAGGCTTTTTTATTAGCACCTCCCAAAAATTTCCATCTTTATTGATCATTGGGTCTTGTCCGGATGTCATTATAATATGCCTTTGCTTTTGGACTCGGATGCCCCGAAAGTCCCTCCCGACACCACAGAAAAGTTGGTCGTCCCGGTTTGATTGTTGATGGAAATTCTTCCCTTTTTTGCATAAATTTCTCGTTTCCTTTTCAATCTCCTCTAAATCCTCACCCCTCTTCCTTAAGGTATAGTAAAAAGTTCACTTTACAATCCAACAGTTGGTAAAGAGTCAAATCATCAACATGGTAAAACTACGATGTAAAAGTGAAACAACGGCTGTCAATTTTTTTAAAATCTTTTGCAAACCGAACAATTCTGGTTATAATCCGTATATAAAATGTCTCAACACACCAAATACTTTAAAAATAATCTGGTAAAATAGCGGAGATCTATCTATATGTCAACCGTTTAGGTTTTTGGAGCATAGCCATGCAAGGGTAATGTCTGTGTGGTCGTGGTTCTTGTGATTGTCAGGTAGAGAAGATATGGGAGACATGCAATAATGCTTCTTTGTTCATGTTCACTCATGAATCCACAGTTCTAACCCGTTGTGCCAAAAGTTTGGCTCTTTAGGTAAAAAGAGGGACCACCCTGCGACCGAGCGAGCGAGAGGTGATCGTTCATTCATCCCCGGCCGACGTTTTCCCCCTTCTTTCGGACCGAATGGGTGCGCGCCTACAGCCCTTGTAATGCATTTATGTGGAAATAAAGATGGCCATCACTTCCTCAGCTACTCCACCCCTTCTCATGATAATCGTTGTGCTTTTTCATGAAGTCATTGGCAGGACGAGATTTCAAGCGGCAGCAATAATTCATCCTTGAACGTTTGTGAAAACTCACCTTAGATCTGGTTCCAATGGATTGATCTCATAAAAGTGGCAACGATCGAGAATTCGTTGGTTAGTGTATCGGCATAATAACCCTACTAAAGTGGACCCTATTACAAGAATAGCTTCCAGTACAATTTTGACCGCCCAATAACTAATTTGGTCTCAAGGTAAGAAATAACCTGTTACACATTAAAAGTCGGTAGTCATTATTGTGAGAACCGTACTTGTAACCCTAGTTAATACAAGATATATTTTAAAACTAGCAATCACATACATATGAAATATGTGTAGGAACATATTCAGGATCATCATACTTATTGACTATTGGTGAACTGATTGAATTAACTGACCAAAGTTAACTTTGGTCATTTTGATTACATCGATGAGTGCATGAACCTCCATTTGGGTTTCGAAAATAGAAAAATTCTTGCTAAGATCCTAAAATGTTATGAGCATGGCTCTCGCCTAAAACCAGTCTAGTTTCTCAAGTCCTAAGTATCTTCTCCTGCGAATCATTGCCGCTCGTAGCCATGAGCGCTTTCGTACCGATCCGTCGAGTCACCATTCAATATCACTCAATTCCTCTGCAGGGAGTTAGCTGGTTTGAGATTTAAATGCACGTCCTCTTTGGCCCCCCGCTGCAGCACTGGCAAATTTTTCAAAAGATCATGGCAAATTATGACAAGAGGGGTCGCTCGGCTTTTGGCTTCCTCAGCACGTCACTCCTCCTGTGCATCTTGTCCGGAAGCTGTGGATGACAGTGGGAGACGTGAAGAATCTTTTCTAATCATTTCACGCCCGCGCAGCTTTGATCTTTCTACTGCAGCGATCGATGGAATGACAAACTAGTGAGAATTCGGACACGACGTTACGAGACGGGCCTTAGCCTGTAAGGGGATTTCGATATCGAAGCAGCTCCGTGATAAAAATCGAGTCTTTTAAGATTTCAAATCATGGGGAGCTGCGACAATTTCGCAGTGTTCTTGGATCGAAGAACCCCACCAAAAACACGAACCCGATCGCGACAGGGCGTCTCTGTCTCTTTCGCTTTCGGTCCCCACGCTGCTCTGAGGGAGAGACTGGCCCAGGGACGACGACGCGGCTCGTGATTCAGTGCACTGAAAACATTACCCCCAGCGTCATCCCTAGACCATAGACAGGATAGAAGAAAACCGACGATTTTCGCATCTTTTCGCAATTCCCATTTTGGCCAATGACGAGAAGATTTGGAGGAGATTTTGTGCACTGGATTTTGATCGAATCAGAAATTATATTACATGCTGCAACAAACATACAACCACCAAAAAATTTAAAAGAAAGATATCAAAGAACATGGAGAACATGTCCGGTTTTTCTTATGACCTTTTTCACAAAACCCAACCTTTGCCCCCCTAGAATTCCACAACATCCATGACCGTGGAGCCGGTCGATCCCATTCCACGTGGGAATTTCTTGCTCAGTGACGGTGGTGCTCGCACTCGACCGGGACGACCGGGAACCGGGCCGTGTCGGTGCAGTAGTCGTAGACCATGTGGTTGGCCCGGACCCACTTGAGCTGGTGGTTCTGGTGCATGCTCAGCTCGGACACCATGGGCTCGTCCCACCAGTACCGCCTCTCCGCGCTGCTGCTGCACCGCTTGGCGTTGTCAGCTGCCGCCACAGTCGCCGGGCACTCGCACGCATTAATCTCAAAGTTACGGTAGGACGCGACGAAGGGGGCGTGGGTCCAGTCGGTCTTGACGCGTCCGCCCTGGGTGGCCCAGTCGTCGGCGTTCCATATCGAGCTGTACACGCCCATAGGCTGGTCCTTCGGGTAGGGGATGCCCCGGTGCTCCAAGTTGGTGTGCACGCGGATCGGAGTCTCGTCCACAAGAAACCTAACACACGACAAAAATCAAGAAAACCAAAAACGTCATCTTCGATTCAGAGCGTACTACAGTACAGTAGATACCACGTGATCACTCTCGTTAGCGCATATTAACCTCGAAAATCTTGCCTAGTATCGAGGAATGAGGACGACGAACCCGTGTTACGTACGGAAAAAAGGAATGTGATGCGCAGAAGATTGGTATACGCGACAAAGCAAAAGCAGGAGAGAATAGACAAATGGAGGTCCCTCTGCATGTGTAGTCCACACAATAGTGTACTCCCCAAGATTCCCTCCCTTTTCTCAGGGTACCCTCTTTTGTGTTTTTTTTTTTTTTTATGGATGAAGCAGCTTTAGAAATATGAAGTCGCACCGTATAAGATCAATGACATGACATCGACCCGTTCGATCAATCTCTATCAATCGAGATTTATCATCAATATCTCACTAGAGTTTTCTAAGTAAGTGCATGGTGTGCATCTAAAGCCTGGCCGACACATCATGGAAACATGCGACACGTGCTTTAATTAACGGTTACTGTGTTAACACTAATGAGAATATATGTTTAGGGACATACACGACTTGGCGCTGGTTCCAGAGGACAGAGTAGGAGTGGAAGTCCGTGGTGGGGTCGAACCAGAGGCCGAGCCTCTGCTCCCGGTTGCCCACGCCGTTCACATACACGTTGGTCTGCACCAAGTACGGCTCCCCCGTGGTGTTGCCTAGGAACTCGAAGTCGAACTCGTTGTGGTTCGGTCCATCCGACGACATCTGCAACATCACCACGACATTATAAAAACTCGCGGACACACGTCTCATGACATCATCATGATGACTATATGATCAAGTGAAATGTTTCTCTCTTTCAAGGGGTTTACGGGATTCAGAAATAGGGACTGTGTAGGTCAGGTTTCCTTAGGTAGCGAGCTACAACGAATGGTGGGGTGGCGGTACGGTACATGCGCATTGTATATTTCAGTAGAATTCAATAGTAAATTGTCTGCAGCTGGAGACATGTCAAACTGAATTCAATGGGGCTGATGGCGACCTTTCGTTGTTTACTGGGGGACCCGGAGACATGAGAAATAAAAGCTCTCTCTCACCTCACCTTTTGTTCGTTCCTTTTGCTAATCATCCATCATTATCCTAAGCCCGTTTCAATGAATCCACTCATTAGAATGAAAGAAAGACAGGCATTTTAGGGTTGGTTTTACTCACGTAGAAAGCAGTGACGGTCCCAGCAGAGTCGCCCTCAACGAGCTTGATCTGGATGGTGACTTTGCCGAACATGTACTTGCTCTTTGACCCGAACCCAGCTCCTAAAAAACACACACCAGAGGAGAGGAGTCAGAACCTATCAGCTTCATCTACTCCTTTTCATTCACAAAAGAACCGATCTTATCAAGCCTCTTTCGGAAGTAAGTAAACGCGAATCACATGCAAAACACGCACGCCCCCGACCCAACAGTGACGATAACGAGAAACACCATCAACCGATGCAGGGACCGTTATGGGTATCTCATCTCAGAATCAAGAAACGCACTCTATTATGGGTTTTAGCCATTCTTTTCTCGGTTCAAGAACAAGAAAAGAGGATTTCTGGTCAATATTTTTACCAGAGGAGTTATCGAGCTTGAGCTTAAGGACTTCTCCTTCGTAGACGAAATGATCCATAGCCCAGCTCGGCTGGTAGAGCTCGTCAAACCTCGCACCCATGACCAGACCCACCAACAAGGCGAGACCCACGAACAAACCGAACGACACGGACGCTTTGGACAAGACGGGGACGACAGCCATTGAAGAAGACCGAGAGACAGAGAGAGAGAGAGAGAGAGAGAAGCTTCCTTCACAAGCTCTGAAGCTTGCTCTGTTTCTCGCCACTCACTACGAAATCTCACTACTGAGTGAACGAGTGAGGGGGAGCACCCCCCTTTTATAGCCGCTTCCCATTGGCTTCGCTTCGCTGCTCCGCCTCACCCACTTGCCACGTCACGCGGGCCGCGCGCCACGTGCGCAGCCACGTCCCTCCCTCTTCCTTCCGGATTTCTATTTCTATAGACGGGAAGCCGAAAGAAAAAAACCAAAAAAACAAAAAGAAGAAAAGAAAAGAAAATGCGGGTCGAGGTCGAGGTCGAGGTCAAAATTGAAATTGAAAATGCGAGCCGTTGGTGCGGCCAGTGAGCTGGCGAGAGCTGGTCACTGCGCGAGGGGGCACACTGTACGCGGACACGTCGCTGTCGGAAAAGCGACCGGTGGGACAGATGAGGGCCAGTGGAGGGGCGACACGTGGACAGCTACAGCTGGTGGGAGTGGTTGTGTCCAGTTGTCCAGTTGTCCCCGACGTTAAAATGGGCGGGGTCCCTCCTCCTTTTGGGGGGGCGTGTTCGTGTTTGGGTTTGGGGAATTGGGGGTAGAGTGGGGTCCACGTTCCCTCCTACCCTTCCTGGTTTTTTTATTATTTTTGTTCTTTTTTTAATTTTAACTTTTGCTGACGGCAGTGCCAGCTGGACACTGACCCAAAGTGGATTCATGCACTGTCACGTATATTAAAAGAAAAGAGAAAAAGAGAGAGAGAGAAAGAGAAATCATTTTGGCGATTTTAATCTCCGCCACGCCTCGGGCAATTATTTCCCGTCTTTTCGAACCTCGGGGTGCGGGAACCACACCTTCAACGTGATAAATGTAAGCGCGTGACCTTTTCAATTTGTCGAATCCGATGTGCATAATGAACCGGAGGGTAAAGGTTTGAATAGAGCAGCAATTTGGCCATTACTCCTCCTAGGCTTCGTAATGATTAGATGGTAATCCCCGAACGTTAATCACGTTCATCATGAAGGTGGGTTTTACAAACATATACATATGTACATTTAGGGTTGATGGTGTCTATGAGGATTTTGTAGATGGAATTTTTTTTTTTTTTTGGGACATGTTGGCATGATGGGGATTTCTCAAATGGGGGTATGGGCGGGTTCCCTCTTTCGTGAGGGAATTAGGGTTAGGGGGGGTCCAGTTCATGGTGCTCGATGCGCTCCAACAAAGGCCAGTCATATTTCTTCTTCTTTTGTTTTTTTTTCCCAGTGAACAGCCTTATCCATAATGAATTGGTTTGGGATTGAATGGTCAATTTTTAAATCAAGAATGGATCAACCTGTCAAGAAAAGAAAAAATAGAGAGAATTAAAAGTCATTATTTACCAAAAAAATCCCAAACCATATTCACCGTCACATAAATATGAATACATTTTATATCACCAAAAATCCTAAATTTACTTATTACGACACTCAAAAGAATAATTTTATGCCATTAATAGAAATAGATAGAGAAGTGTAGAACAGCAAAATTTTGGTTTTTTTTTTTTTTTTAGGTATTTGTAAGAAAAGAAAATGGAGTGAATGAAACTTTTGAAATAGAGTGGGGGAGGGGGAGTAGGCTGCAATTGCGTCCACGCTAGTAAAAGAAGGACTGCAGGGTCTGGGCGTCCCGTCCTGACCGTGATGACAGAAGAAGGAAAGGTGCCGTCACGTACGGTGCTCGTTCGCTCGTTTTCGAGCAACGGCAGGGCCAGCCGCATGAGAAAATATTAGGTGCATGTCATGTGCCACGCTGGCAAACGGGAAGAGCCTTCAAAATGCGACACGTGTCCCGCGGGCCCACCCCTTGTCAGTCCAGACAAAAAAAATTTCAAAATCCTTCTGAAACTCTCTCTCTCCTGCCCTTTCTTTTCTCTCCCCTGCCCATTTCCACGCCTAGCAACGAACACGCCGAAGGGACGTTGCTGCAGGGTCCGCCCTGGGGGGCTGGGAGAGGTTGTGGTTGTTGAGTCCTTGGTGTTGGGAGTTGCAGCGCGGGCAGGGCAAGGCCTCCTCTGCGGCGGCGGGTGGGGGTGCACCGTGATGACAGAAGCTCCCCGGCGCCGGCGCAAAGGGAGTACCTATGAAAAGAAGAAAGCTCGGAGAAGGACGGTGGGAGAGAGAAATGGGCAAATTTTTTGGCGTGTCGCGTTCCTGGGCGTTTTCGAAGGATTTTGAAATTTTTTTGTTTGGACTGATAATGGTGGGCCAGGCGACATGGTCGCTTCATTTTGCCAGCGTGGCACATGACACGCACCTAATATTTTCTTTTTTTTTCCTTTTTTTTTTTTATAATTATTATATTAACTTAAAATTGCAGAACGAATACAAAATGAAAAGCCTGTATTGTACGAGGCCAAAAATATCTGACAGACCAGTTGTGCGCCCCCACGTGGCCCGAGATATTTTGGGCGATGCTTTTTATGCTTCCCCTAATAACATCGGTTCCTCTTTTTCGTTTTTCAAATTTATTTCGCTGGACGCATATGGAAGATGATATTTCTCCAAACGGTCGATACCGATAAAAATCTCCCACCAGAAAAAAAAAAAAACTCAAGAAAAATCCCCAATAGGTACCTTTATAAATCGGAATAAATTTACTCTAAAGTAATTTTTAATAATGAAAAATCTCACACTTTATATTTATAATAAATTTATTATTTATTAATTTTGTTAAATTTGATTAATAACATGAGAATCCCCAATGAGGATAAAACCTTAAACCAATGAATTATTTAACTCAACAATTTAAATAAAATTTAATGAAAATTAACTAAATATAAATTTATTATAAATATATTAATTTAAGATTTTTTATGATATTAATTCATTTTAAAACAAAACAATGTTTTTATTAGACCCATTTTCTACTAAAGTAAATAATTTTGTATAAACCCTTATGCAAAGGTAAAAATCATTGCCGATCCCTCTTTGTCATTTTCCATTTTATTAATCTTTTTTGGATGTATTTTAGCTTGAGTTTAGTATCTTTTCCTATTTTAAACAAAATGCTTTTATGTTAACCTTTGAGAATCACCAAATATTTTAAAGAAAGTGACTTTGTAAATACTACTTTTTTTCTTTTTATAAATAATTTAAGGCATGATTGCAAATTAGCTAGCAAATTGGAGGAGCACGAGCCCAATCACCAAGATTAGCACCCACAAACATTGGTTTCTAAATTGAGTATATAGGAACATGTCCTTTATCATCGGGTTAATTTCAAAGTGGATAATTACCGATCTTTATTTACCTTGGAACATAGGAGATGCTCAGCATCATATTGAAGTTCAATTCCATGATTAGAAAACTTTGGAAGAAGAAATCGCACCACATGGCCCAAATGAAGAGGCATAGGTGCCGGGGTGCGTGCTTTGTTACAAGCACCACACTTTCACTTTGCTCTTCAAATTTCCTTCCTTTCCTGCAAATAACATGCCACTTCCGACATGTCACAACCCCATACATGGATAAACTTCCCCTTTCTTTTTATATGGAACATCTTCACTTTTCCCCATCACCTATAATAAAAGCCTAAAGAGACTCGTCGATGTCATATTTTAAGAGATATAGGTCGATCAAGAGGGGCATTTTACTTACCCATAAGGTAAATAGGAGGACTTGGATGAGGCGTGGCCTGTCTAGGCTTCGCCCATTTTGAATTAGTTCTAATCTATTACTCGTCACGTTAATCAAATCTTTCTAGGAGCCGCCCTAGACAAGGTGGATTCTATAATCAACGTTGGAGAAGAATAGGACTTCCATTTTGTTGGATGATTTCTTATTTTTTTTTCCTCGTACGGGTGCGTCCGTGAAGCGTCGTGGACGAGAAGGGGTTTGCACGCGAGTCGAAGTCGGGAGTGGGGGCCGTGCTTGGTTTCGATGAAATCCATCGAACGATGCATCGAAAAATGACAAGGTTGTAGAGCACAACAAGTTGACCTTCGTGCCGAGGTTTAGGCCGTCGCACGTGATCCCTATGAATTGACGAACGATGCCCCCTCTCTCATCTATTATGAAAGCCTCTTTCTTCAACGGAGGATCCGTAGTTTTCTTTTCTTTTTGACTCTTCGGGCCTCATTTCGGTCGTCTTTATCATCTTGACAATAGCATTCACGAGTGTACTCGAAACACTTGAATGAATATGTTTAATTAGTAGTGCATTCGATGTCTCCTAATAATAGGAGTGAGTAGTTTTAGATTACACCGATATTCTTAATTGAACAATTGCAGTGAAATATCACTTCAATAATCACTATTTATTATAATCTATTAATTACAACTTATATTTATACATATAAAGATTATGAAATATTAACAAAATAAAAGTCTCAATGATGGATATTATCGAAAATAGAAGCTCAGATTAATAATTTTAGATTATATTCATTAATAGATGCCATGGAATACTACATGCTTTCTTGAAAGATGTAAAATAAGAAAAACACAAAGAACTCAAAATTTACTCGTCAAAATAGGTTTCATAATTTTTAGAATGTAGAACTTAACTAGTATATCTTAAATCCTAGAACGGTTCTCAAATTCTCGATTTTACTATAAAATCATGCTCACTCTATTTGACAAGTGAATCGTTGGGATATTAAAAATTATGAAATTCTTCAAAATAGGTTCTACTTGAAAGCTACCTGTGGATATATGTTCATTAATTTTTGGAACGTGGAACCTATTCTATATATCTTAAAATCTGGAACGGTTCTTGGGTTTTACTATGAAATCATGCTCATCCCTATTCGACAAGATAATGGTGAGGATATTAAAAATTAAGAAATCCTCCCGATTTATTGCTCTATAATTGTCGTTTGGATTTTTCTTGTTCTAAATAGCGATTCCTGCACAAATTTCTGCCGGGCACGTTGAAAACGGTGCTCCTTTTATTCTCTGAAAGAGGGGTCGGGTGTGGAGACGAGACAAAAGGGTCACCTCCCCCTCGAACAGCCAAACGAAGCTCACACGCAAATAATTAGGTGGGGGGGGGACACTGCTGGACCCGATGATGATGTATCTTCTGCATTATCCAGTCTCCGATTGGATCGATGGTCGGCCGCTTCTGCTCCACTCCTTCCTCCGCCGCCCTCTTTGACAGGCATTTTTCATTTAACTCCGATCACCGCCATTTCATAGAAAGGAAACTGTTTCCAAGGAAGGTGTTGAACTTTTTAGCCTCATGTGTACCATTTGATTGTACACATATAATTAGATGTTTCGCAGTGTTTGCGAAGGCTTTTGAGGAGGGAAGAGAAAAGGACTTGAATGTCGTCGCCACTTCACCAAACGATGGGTTTCCCTTCATTTGGCATCCGGTCTCTCGCTTTATTTGGGAAGCTTAAGGTGAATTAATTAGATGGATATGAATTTTCATAGGTTGAATTAAATTTAGAAGTATTTTAGTAAATGAATCAAGTCCAGGATAGGTTGTGTTTTTTATTTTATATAAATTGATCAATTTAGATCGGATCATTTTCGACCTAACTCAAATCCGACCTTACTTGTTCATTTGACGGCCCTTTCAAGGAATAACATCCCAGCGTATGTCATTCCTTCACATGCCGATCCTTCCTCATGGTGATGAGCCCAAGAAATGATTCCCTAACAAGCTTTCCCATCGTCCGTCTTTCCATGTCCTTCCACACGAAGGCCTCGACTTTTCAGAGCCCAGCAACCGTGCACGAGTTTGCTGATCATCCTCAAGTTAACGTGAGCATCATCACCTACTTACAAAAGTCTTTGCAATATCGATCTCATGCGCCGATTCTACTTCTATACTTTGTGAGGAAAAAGATGTAAGGACTGATAGCTCTATGAAGGACTATTGTTGGGCACGCTTATCCAGAATCAAAAGCTTCTTAAATCTTCTACGCAGCTTTAATAGACATCGAAGCAGCATAAGAGATATTGGTCTACTATTGAAGACACTTTCCACAATACGGCGCATGTCTATACTCCAAAACCAGAGAATCTGTGAAACATGCGGGGCATAATGTATGAGATCAAGTTTCCTTTTTTATGAGAACCATCTCGGAACCATCATAATTGATCAAAAGTCTCGCTATTTTACAGCAAAAACTCTTATCTTTTCTCTGCTTATTCTTGCCGTCTCCCACCTGCAGATCTGCTCTTCTCCTGGCCTCCCTCAAAGCAGAAGCTGATGGACTTAAAATATCACGACAATGTGATATTTTTTGTTTGCGGTCCAGACTGTCAGGTTGAACATCTGCCAAAGAAAATCCTTTCGACTACATTGACCGGCAAGGCATACGCTGGATCTATGGCTTTAACTCCTGGATACTCAAGAAGTGAAAGACCTGAAAACACCCACCAAACAGAAAAGATTAGCAATATGCCCAGAGATGACTCGAGCGGGAGAAAGTGTACTGAAAGGCATGAAACAACCCCTGAGCCAGTAGAAGAAGAGAAGGATGAAGAAGGGAAAGAAGGAAAAGAAAAGCAAGAGGGAGAAAACAACCGAGAAAAGACGAGAGAATGAAGACTCCATTAGGATGAGCCTATATCAGCTAATATTGGCATTGAGTTTAATTGCAGGTTGATATAGCATCCACATAAAAGTTGACAGTCATTTTCAATATGTCGCATGATTTATGGTACAATATCAAGAAAACACTGAATGCACTTATTCAGTTCATACGATGAGCCAATTTCAACTGAGAGAGTGCATAGGTCCATGCCAAGATCTAATTATTAATTACCCGCCACTCCAAAATATGTATGGTACACATCTACAGCATCATCTGGTCTATCAGATATTCCACCATTTTCAGTGTCCTGAAATCACAAAGCCACCAGATCAAAAGAGTTCTCTGAAAATCAAAACATAAGACAGGAACTCTATAACCTGAAAGATTTCTAGTTCTACATGCATCCTAGGAAGGACATTCAATTAAATAACCTGACAGTCCAAGATGAATTTGATGAGCTTTTCTTTGTCAATCCAGTGAGCCCTGTCAATCATAATCAAGCTAGACAGGACCCACCAGGAGTAGCAGACCTGTGATAATGCAACAAGATGAGTAGAGACTTTGACAATAATATTCACATGAAATTAGCTTAAACATTAGTTCTGGTGCCCACGTCAGGAAGTTTCTCCGGGCGGCCATTCAACCCTCCGGATTTGACTTGACGCTCGCATAACCACCAGCCAAGAAGATCCTTGTCAATGTGATGGAGTGAACCCGTGATAGCCAGAGCACCCACACAACATAATACTGCAGGAATGGCTGTGTGAATCTCTCTTTGATTCTTTTGCTTAAATCCATGAAAATAAAAGTGAAAATAAAATACACAGGAAATCTCTAAGGGGTCTTTACCGCTGATTCCGTTTTCAGCCTACTGGCTTCTCCATCAACTAGTCTTTCGCATCAAGAGCCAATCAAAATCCAATGCATAAAAGCAAGTAGCAGAAAAAAAATTTGAAGCTGCTCTCTCTAGTTTCCACTTCTTGCTTATAGGTTTTCAATTTGAGAATCCATGTAAAAAATGACATGTTTACATGCTACAGGATGACATGTCGAAATACAACTCATTAACATTTTCATCATATGTCAAGTAAAGGTTGCAGAAATACCAATTGTACAATTACAACTTCAATTACTAAATGTGAAAAAGGTCACAACCATTATCTAGAGGCAAAAGCCACAGCTAAAGATAATTTGAAATTGACCCTAACTGTCGAGGACAACCAAAAGCGCTTGACATGAAAAAGGACAATAAAACTCAAATTGTTTTTCCAGTTGCCATCTATATCTTAAAAAAATTAATCAGGCAACTAATTTTCCTTAAACTCTGTATACACTATCCTCTGACCCTCAATTTTCAAATTGCCATCTCTTCTCCACTCCTATCAGTTTCATGTTGCTCTGCTCCATCCTCGGAGGTGACAATAAACACATTCTGTTGCAAACAATCATGGGTTGCCACCATTTCATAGGAAAGCCACTGAACTTAGTAGGGAATTAAGTCCAAGCCAGCTTGTCCAGTTTTAAAAAGTCTTACAAAAATAAATTCCAACTATTCTTAACTACTGCCCTGTGCATGTCATCATTGACCAAAGCTCAGGTTTTCACATCTCTCTCTAAAAAACTCATAAGATGGTTGGCCGGAAAGTGAAATTAATTGTTTAAATCTGACATAGTATATCATGGATATCAATAGAAGCAGTAGATACGCCACCAAATGTTCATCCAGATGCTTCTAAATAATCTTGTCACATACGCTAAAGGTACTGTTCGGCTCCAAATATAATGGAGGAGCAGATGGAATTATCATTATGTGATTCAAAAGTTGCAAGTGCTTATAAGATTCAAAATCAAGCAAACTAAAAGCACTTCAAACATTCTCTTGACCACCTAGAACAGAATTTAATTTTGTGGTTATAGCACTATATTCTTTGCACCCACAGAAAGAGGCTACCCTACGTACACAAATATTTGACTTCCAAAGCACCTATCAGAAAGTAAAATCAATGAAAAAGTTCCAGCATAAGGTTATGACATACTTTGCCCTGCGTGGGACTCTCCACCAGGAGTGCAACCAAACCCGCCATCCATATTTTTGCAACTCACAATGTACTTGACAGCCTTCTCCACATCCATTGAATCCAAGCGTTTTAGTATCGAAAGACAGCATATGGCGATGTATGAGAATCTTTGAAGAGAAAAAAAATTATGACATGAATTTTGAATATTTGAGCGACATCCCTAAGAAGCACGAACATCCCAGAAGTGAATGACAAGGACATACCGAGTATCAACTTCTCCCCATGTATCCCCTGAAAAGGATCCATCTCCTTTTTGCAGTGATGTGACATCTGAGTTTAAGTATAGGCACAGCAATATAAAGGCTTTCATGCCGAAAATTATCCAACAATAAGAAAATCAACCTCAGAGGAGAGCCTCCTCATTTATGTTTGGCTGGCAATATACAGGCAAAGCAATAATATTAACAAAAGCTCCATCACATCCAAAAGTAGACAAATTTGCTGACCACTTCAAAAGAAACACAGAGAATAACGATTAATGAGTTTGTCCTCTATAAGTTTATTACTAAATGACATTCAAAACTGAAAAAAGAAAAAACATAAACACTTTATCCACGACAAGAGTTGAATATATAGAATGCTCTATTCTAAAGGAATGAAGGATACAACCAGTCACCTTATTGATATCAAGAACATCTAACTTGTCAAAAAGGGCCAAAACTTGCACAGCACTGAGTGTATACTGCACATGAGGATCATGTCCAACGTTTCCACCAAAGCCGCCTGCAGAAAGAGCCCTGACAGATGCTCAGACTTGCTCTTCGAATTAGAGTTCTATAGAAAATACAGCAACACCAACATTAATCACTCCTGAGACACTGTCATTATTAGATTTGAGTCACAGTATCCTAGCCCCCAAAATAGAAAGTTTAGACTAAGTAGCACGAGTACAGGACTATTCTAAAAGACGAATTATTCAGATGTTAGTATCTGTTAGATGCATCTTTAATGTGGGTAAGCACAAGAAAGAAGCCAAGAGATCAAAATATTCATACAAACCAGACTCGTGTTGGCATTTCATGATCCACGAAACAACGTCCTCTGAATCCACAGCATCAAGTTTTCCAAGAAGATCCAGCGTGGCCAATCCCCAATAAGCTCCATTCATTCTCAAATGCTCCATAAGCACAGAATGGAAATCATCTTTCCTCTGACCACAAGATCACCAAAAAACTAAATCAGTTAAAAACTGAAATACCCGATAGCAGATCCTAATGTACCCAGTCATTTTCACATATTGGTAGAAAACACAAGAAGGGCATTGTATACCGATACCCTTTCAACTGATAATATATACTTGACATGTTTATTGCCAGCAAGCTCCCCCATCTGTCAATATTTAGACAGAAATTTTCAGACACAACATTAGAATTCAATATTTCAAGTGCAAGAGTATGGATTCCGAATTAGAATATACTTCAAATAGCATCAGAATCAAAGACATGGATTCAGTCACAACTTCATTGGAACCTTTGCACCTGTTCCTTTTAGTTGCAGATATTAAAAAAATACATGTATCTGAAGTCACACTGGTTAAAGGAAACAATGACATATTTCTGACCTAATGTTGTCTTAGATTTTAAGACACAACATATCCCACGTGAATCTGATTCAGTCGACAAGCTTCAGTTTTGATCTTTATAGTTTTCCTGATGCTCATTGTAAGGAGAAAAAACAGGCAAAGAAGCATCTACAACCTTTCTAACTACGCTAAGCTAGAACTTTTAGATGCTATTTTGCACAAAAGCCTTAAGCTAATTGCTTGATAAAGAAGTCGCGCCCAAATTGAACCCTAAACATATTTCCAGCACCATATCTTACGCGCAGGCATTCATAAACCAACCGAGCTCTAAATGAGAGAAATACTGAATGTGAAATGTAACAATTTAATAGACATAACCGACAGAACGCAAAAATTCGGGGGAGGGGGGACGAGTGGCAACTTCTATTCAAACCGAGATCCATAATCCAGTCATGCCAAGTAACTAGTAGCCCCAGACAACTTTTGAACTGTAAATGTTCTCATCGCTGAAAGAACACAAGCAGATAACGGGAAGTAGGGCCAATGTGACTATGTGAGTGAGTATTTGCGGCGAGTCCCCTGGGAATTTCATCAACCAGTTAGTGTGCAATATCTTGTCGACACAAACACCTGATCCCGCCGGCGGGGGGTAGTTTCTGTCCCTCGAACCAAGAATTCCAATCACTTTCACGCGACTCAAGAATCAAGATAATTGTCCAAACAGATCGTTTTGACGACGAATAACAAGATGGGTAGTTTGGATTACTGAAAGAGGAAGGCGATTGAATGCTGTTGAGTGAAATCAAGAGCCTACCTATCAAAAGCAATCGGTTCAGTGGCAATGGCCCTCGATAAGCTGGGATCGTTACACGTAAAACTTTTTTACTCTTTTTGAACTCGACAAACGTTACGGTCAGTCCCCGTTTGCTTAGTAGCGAAGCGAAGACTACCCCCTCTCTCCCTGAAGCTCACGTTTCTGAAATGGTTTACAGAAGTCTTCCATGCTAGCCTATGTCGACCGAGTCAAATCTGAAAATATTCAGTTTGGACTTATCTTGCAGTAGAGTAAGGGTGCGCATGATAACGCTTTTATTCTCGGGAACAATTTCTACTTGGAGATATTCTTTTTTTATTCTACTCTCGGGAATAATTTTTGAGCATTTGAAGGTGTTTGGTATTTTCCAAAATTTTTATTCCCGGGATAGAAATGCGTTTAGTAAAACCTTAAAATTTTGGACTTTTAGAATTTCTAGCCCAAAATATTTTATTTTAATTTTTAATGATTTAAATACTTTTTTATTTTTTTATTTTTCCTTTCCTCCATTGTGGCCAGTCGCCGCCGTCGGCGACCGATTGGGCGAGGTCCGGCGAGCTCGCCGAACCACTGGCGAGAGTTGACCTCCCTCAAGAGGTGCGAGGTTGACCCTCGTCGAACCTTGCCTAACCACTTGCTGGCCACTGCTAGTGCCGGCGACGGTGGGCGGCGATGGGGCAGCAGTAGGCAGAGGGAGGAAGAAGAAAAGGAAAGAGAAAGAGAAAAGAAAAAAAAAGAAAGGGAAAAAAAAATTGATTTTTGAAATTGTTCCCGGGAACAAAAAGCAATTTTTTTTTATTTTTAATTCCGTTCCAAATCTATTCCCAGGAACAAATTTGTTCTCGAGAACAAAAATTTTAACAAATGGATTTTTATTCCAAATCTACTCTCAGGAACAAAAGAACATAAATCTTCATTGTTTGGCTGGTTACCAAACAGGCCCTAAGCAGTCACAAGTTCGGTATAATATTGGAATAGTTTTCATTTTTTGTTGAAACTTTGAGCCTATGTGTCACAAGTTTTAGCCTACCCTGTCCCTGATAGGGTCAGTTCTAAGATCTAATCAGTTCTACCTATATTTTTAATCGAACAATCACAATAAATTATTATATTTAATAACTATAACTTACTGTCAATCCATCGACTAAAAGTTATATCTATACACATAAAAAAATCTGAGTCAATGTCATAAAATGAAAGCTCATATTAGTAGTTCTAGATGGAATATCATATGATTGCATGAAGGCGTAGACGAAAAAACACAAAAATTGGTTTCAGATTCCAACTTTCACCTATCTAGAATTTGGAACTTATCCGTTAAATAGAGCCTAGGACTTCCTATTTGGAACTTAAACTAGATAGGCTTTCACTGATTCGATTTTTCGATTTTATGTTTTATTTGGGAGCCATGCTCAATCTCTAATACTAGGTTCCATTTGCGATGCACGTCAAGAGATTTTCACGGAAGTGATGAGGAGAGCCGCTTGCTTTATCGGCCCGACACCATCATGAACCCAAACAATTCAAAGGAATCTAGTCCTGTAACGAGGCCCGCAAGCCCAGGCCGAGGGACTGTCGATACGACGCCGCAAGATCCTAGCTTTTTTCGAACCCAGTCTTCGACTCGGTTCCTGAACATTCTGGCGACGATCCCTTTCCCAGAAGGTGGGGCCTCGCAATCTCCGGAAGAGCAACGATCATCGCTAAAGTGCGTGTCCCGCGGAAGATTCCCTCCCTACGGGTCGCGGGAGAACGGTGATGGCGTAGAGACAACGTCTCCCAAAGAAAATCTTCGATCCTATGAACGACGCAGCTTCACGTGGACCAAGCATTTCCGACCAGGTGTCGCAGCAAAAACACGACGAGGCCAACGGGTGGACGAGAGACGATCCCGGGCAACGTGTGATGGAGCGAGACACCGAAAAGAGATTAGACGAGAGGCGAGGCCCAGCAACGTGTGATCGAGCGAAACGAAGAAGGAAAAGATAGGATGGGGGGATGTGATCTGCGGCGACGACGACGAGTGGGACGTCGCTTTGAAATCGAAAGGCGGAGTTGGAAGTACCCGAGACCATCAGGAAAAATTTATCAGCATTTTCCGACTTCTGCATCGTGGGAAATCGGAGAAAAAGGTAGTATAAATATGGGAGTGTTAGAGTAGAACGAGGGCGTGCACGGACTGCTCGCTGAGCTCTCGCTTCATATATTATTGGCTCGGCTAGGCTCAGTTCGGCCCAGTTCGGTTCGGTTCGTGTGATTAATGGCGCTTCGTCTTTTGTTCCCGCCTCATCTCCCGGTGGTTTCCTCCCGGAGGGCCAATGGTCGCGTCCTTTGTTCTGCGAGCACGCCGGTCTCTGATCAACAGGAAGGACGAAGATCGGCCAATTATCAGCCATCCGTCTGGACTTACAATTACCTTCAGTCCATCGTGGCCGATGAAGGCCGGCGGTCTCGCCACGAGGTGAAAAGCCACCCGCTAACTAGCCGTTCGTTCTCTCCACGAGATACTTATGCTAAAGTTTTTTTAACAAAGTAAAGACGATTTCTGCAATTTGGGTCTGACTTAATTATAATGATTAGCTGGGGATTAAATGCTTGGTTTGAATTTGATAGATTCTGTGTTCAAATTACGACGTTTTTCCCTCAAAGTAGACTTGGACTGCACACTGGACACTTGTGGCGTGGAGAATTATCAAGTGAATGTCGATAGGGTAGTTTAGTGCATCGGTGGGGGATTAGTCTTGTCGAAATTTTGATTAGCCTCATGTTCTCAATGAAACATAAATGAAGTCTCGGAATTAAAGAGGACAATTATCCTAGGACAAATTCTCGATGAAACCTGATTGTGTCGTGCTTTTTTGTTAGGCACTGGTCTAATAATGTTATGACAATGAAATTTGATTTCTTGATCTCTATATTGTCATAATTGACAAGTCATGTGGCCTCGTTACTAAGATTTGTTACTTTTATTCTTTGGTTATATTTCTTCCATCTCTAGTTTCCTCCGATCATATCTCTAATAAGTGAATTGTAGGTCGTGAGTGATGTCCATGTTTGTCTTCACTAATCAGAATACCAGTTAGAGGAGGTTTTCTACGGACAAGGATGGAGAAAAACACGATCCTCTCCACCAATTGTGATTAGTTAGCAACATAAGCCAAACAAGATCTAGAGCATGCCATGGAAAAGATGGAATTCATCTATCCTCGTTTCTCTTCACGTTTATTGCACACATGTGACGCTATTTCATTCTAAAAAGTCAGTAATAGGTGCCATTATCCTAGGTATGTGACCCGAATGTGACCTTAAGACAGAAGATTTTCTCCTCTTTCTTTGGAGCATCTATATTTGCTTTTTCCTAGGGTTCAAAAACTAAGCTGTGGATTTTACATTCGTCTAACGTAGGTTGAGCTACAGAGAGAAAAGGCGCAAATGTTGGAAGAAGAAGCGAGAGGTCTTCTCAACGACGAAAAAGCTGATCCCATGACCATATTTGCCCTGGTTGACGACATTCAACGCTTAGGGCTGGGACAGCATCTTGAGGCAGACATTTCGGGAGCTATTGGCAGATGTCTCTCCAAGGGAGGGGTCAACAGGAGCCTCCAGAAGTCTCTGCACAGCGCAGCTCTCGGCTTTCGGATTCTTAGACAGCACGGCTTTGAAGTTTCTCAAGGTAATTCGTTGAAAATCCGATGAGACAAAAACCCAATTAGAAGGTGATTCTCAAAAGTGGGATCAAGATGCTTTTTGCAGTTTTTGGTATCCTAACATTTGTGTATGGAGGTTCGGAATGATTATGTGAAACAGACAATTGTTCTGTAGTATCCATGACAGCTCTTAGCATAGGACCCTACCATATCCTCTCATGAACATATATGTTAAGGAAGAGAGAATTTATTATCTTTCTCTAATCAGATGGACTAATCTAGGCTACGAATGAACAGATGTTTTTAAGATCTTCTTGGACGAAAGTGGCAGTTTTGTGAAGACCCTTGGTGGCGATGTCCAAGGCGTGCTGAGTCTATACGAGGCCTCCCATTTGGCCTTCGAAGAAGAGGACATCTTGCACAAGGCTAGATCATTCGCCATCGAGCATCTCAAAAGCCTTAGTAGCGACGTCGACAAAGATCTTCAAGACCAAGTGAAACATGAATTGGAACTGCCTCTGCAACGTAGAATGCCATTGCTAGAAGCTCGACGGTCCATTGAAGCTTATAGCAGACGTGGATATGCGAATCCTCAAATTCTCGAACTTGCCACGACGGACTTCGACAGTACGCAATTAACTCTCCAAAGAGATCTTCAGGAAATGTTAGGGTTAGTCTACAAACTCATAAATTCTACAATCGATGATGGAATTGATGGGCAATAAGGATATTGGACTTGCGAAAGCTTGATATGCATTTGAAAAATTGTAACGCATGCTCTGAAATTTTACTCTGAGTTATTGCAGATGGTGGAATGACGTTGGCCTCGCTAAAAGGTTGAGCTTCGCGAGGGATAGACTCATGGAGTGCTTCTTTTGGGCGGTTGGAATTGCCCACGAGCCTTCGCTCAGTATTTGTCGGAAAGGGGTGACGAAAGCCTTTGCGCTGATCCTTGTCCTCGATGATGTGTACGATGTTTTTGGCACATTGGAAGAACTGGAGCTATTCACAGACGCTGTTCGCAGGTACATCTCTTCGATATCACTTGGAGATATCAATGTTCCTGCGTTTTAGAAGTCGAAAGTTTTTTACCTTTTCATTTGTGTGATTTCAGATGGGACCTCAATGTTGTGGAAGATCTTCCTGGCTATATGAAGTTGTGCTTCTTAGCTCTCTACAACAGCGTGAACGAGATGGCTTACGAAACTCTCAAGGAGAATGGGGAAAACGTCATCCCGTATCTAGCCAAAGTGGTACGCAAAACCCTCTTTGGTACTCGACCTCGTACCGATCGACCGCGAATGCATCCAGAGTTCTAGGAATTTCCTACCTAAGACAGAAACTCGGCGTCTGTTGTTTTGCAGTGGTATGACTTGTGCAAAGCCTTCTTGCAAGAAGCAAAATGGAGTAACAGCAAGATCGTCCCAGGAGTTGAAGAGTACTTGAACAATGGGTGGGTATCATCGTCAGGGCAGGTCATGTTGACTCATGCCTACTTCTTAGCAAGCCCGACCATGAGAAAGGAGGAGCTTGAATCGCTAGAACATTACCATGATCTCTTGCGTCTGCCATCCTTGATTTTCCGGCTTACCAATGATATCGCCTCCTCATCGGTATGCATCCTTTCGCCTTTCTCTAGTCCGATTTTTTCTTGGGTCGCAGTTTACCTAATCAAGCACTTCTTTCTCATAGCGAAACAAGTGAAATTAACATCCACATGTTCATAGTCTTTTAAACAGCTTCTTATAGAACAATTGGCGAAACTATGATCCTAACAGGCTGAGCTAGAGAGGGGAGAGACGACGAATTCAATCCGGTGTTACATGCAAGAAAAGGGGATCTCCGAGTTAGAGGCTCGCGAGTGCGTTTCAGAACAGATTGACACGGCGTGGAAGAAGATGAACAAATATATGGTTGATCGCTCGACCTTCAATCAATCTTTTGTGCGGATGGCTTTTAACCTCGCCCGGATGGCGCATTGTGTGTACCAAGACGGAGATGCGATCGGGGCTCCGGACGACCAGTCGTGGAACCGTGTGCACTCCTTGATAATCAAACCTATTTCTCCTGCGGCATAAAATGGCTAATTAGTTTGCACAAAATCAATTTTCCTCCCGTTGGTAAAGGAAAATGGACGTACGTAAACTACAAAATAAAATAGGTGGATCCTACCGTATTAAATGATCCAAAGGCACTCAATGTACAAAGTACTTTAATTTCAGTTAATTCAATCCATCTAATCATAGTTGAACATTTTTGTAATAAGCAGAAATCAAAGAGTATCTTATAGCAAATGACATCGTGTCTATTTAACAAATGTTGGCATCAACTGTGATGTGGACCGAAAGATTTTTATTGAATTTCGGGAGAGAAGATTCTAATGACGAGAAGATTGATCTTTTTTTTTCTAAGAGAACTTTCCAGGTATCGAGCAGTGATTATAATTGATAACGGTAAATTTTTATTTGTGAACGAGACAAATTTCACTTAATCAACTTCAAATTCGTGCAATGCTTGGGACTTCAAACTAATGTCTTGTTATTCTACTTTAGATTAGTGTTGCCACATAGATTCAGCACCTGCAGATTATGTTATGTTTGTTTATCTTAAGCATTAAGTTGCCATCAAGAGGGCTCTTGTTTGAGAGGTTCTTCCTTGTGTTGTCCATTTGATTCCTTCCATATGTGCATACGTGTGATGCTGATTTCGTATTAGATTCGCATAAAAACAAACTCATGAACAAAGATCAGGACCCAATGACAATAATCCAGTTTGACAAAAGAAAGAGGACTACTTATTGAATTGTACTAATTTACTCAATTATATATGTTATGTGATACCACCATTTCCAACTGCACAAATAAACAAAAGTACATTTTGCTACTCTTGAACTCTATATATTCAGTGTTTTCTAGTGATGATGAAACTTTTCAAGGTATATATATATTGAGATTCAATGAGAGTTGCTCGACATATGATGTCACTCAAGATTTGTAGAAGTGTCCGATAAATGTTCGGAATTTGACTAGAGAATGGGGAAAGAAAGGAGCTTCCAAGCTGAAGTTGCCACCGTGCAAGGATGGTGGAGCTCTGAGAGGTTCTGAGCTAACCCAGCAACACTTGACAGCTAAAGACGTCGTGGCGTGACGGGAAAACCTGAGATGATGCTATGGCCCGAATGAGATGGCGAAGAAGCTCTGGAGGACCCTGAAGACCCACCAAGCCGACGGCTCAACCTACGGGACTTTTGGCACGCCCCGACCACGTGCAAGTGACCACGATGGCCACTCACTTGGACCCGATCTACGCATCTGGTCGATAGTGCCCGTTGACCCACACGTCACGTCCACCAACAAACCGAAGCCAGACCTCGCTGAATATCCCAGGGACACCCACCGAACAAGGTCGAGCACCTTTCTTTTGCTCAACAATACCTGATCGTAAGCACAGAGAGGGGCGTAGAAAAGCCTGAGCCGAGAGGAGAGGGCCAGGACCCTATGCGTCGACTATCTCAAGCCGATCATAGCTGATGGCGACGCTGAATTTGGTGGCACGACAGCGACTGTCAAGCGGTGCAAGCTTTCTGTCGAGCGTGCTGCAGCTGGAGTCCACCTTGAAGACCAATCCTCGGTGGCCAGGAAATGTGGTCACTTTTGTAGAACCACCACCTCTCTTTCCACTTTTTAAATTTATCTGGGACTACGGCTTTGTTCATTTTGCCAAAAATGTGGCGTTTTTCTAGTAAATCTGATTGAAAGTTCAAAATGAATTAAGAAATATTTTCTGCAGTTTAGTATAGAAAATTTGATTTGATTTTCTTCCGTGCACTCCTTTTAAAAAAATTTTCTTTTAATTTTTTAAAATTGAAATTTTAATTGTTTTTTCTCTTTCTTTCTTTTATTTTTTTTTTTCCTTCTTCTTCTTCTTTAGTAGGTTGCTGGTCACGACGATGACTAGCAACTGGTCAAAGGCAAGCTTGAGACTTGCCAGATTCCTTTGAGCCTTGAACTCATCCTTGAGCTCATTGGCCTAAAAAAGGCTTGCTGATTTAGCAAGGCTCAAGGCAAGGGAGCCTGATGCTCACACTTGCTAATCTGGCGAGTGCCTAGCTCGAGCTTGAGACTCGCATGTGGCCAATGACTAATCAAGAAAGAAGGAAAAAAAAAATGAAAGAAAGAAAAATATAAAAAGAATTAAAAATTTGAATAAAAAAGAAAAATAAGGAAAAACAAAATGAACAAGAGGAGGCTAGTAGGGCAGCATGAGAGTGTGAGATAAGAGAGAGTGAGTAAGAGGAAAATGTTTTCCTTACTTGAAAAGCGATAAATATTTTCCATTATTTTAGACGACTTTTTCCATTTTTCCATGGAAAATTTTTTCCCGACTAGTTCATTTTCCATGGAGCGAATGTCGGAAAATTTGGAGAACATTTTTCTGGGAGTTTTTTTCCGAGAAACAAATGGAGCCTAAGGCTCCATTCGTTTGGCAGAGAATAAATCATTTAGAAAATATTTTTTAAAAATAATTGCTTGTAATGCTTGAGATAATTATTAATGAAAATTATTTTCATTAATTTCAACAATTTATGTTTAAAATTTTTTATAGACGATGAAAATATTTTTTGTTCATTCGATTTTGTAAGTTATTTTTTTAAAAAATATTTTCTAAATTATTCATTTTTTATAAAATAAACGAAAACTAAATATCTACAATACGTAGTTGTTTGTGGTGTTGAAGTCTTTTAGTGATAGTTGAGTTGTGTGGTTGAAATCACTGGGAGAAGTTAAAGTCTCTAATTATAGATGAGTCCATTATGTCGGTCGGAATCTCTCTGTATATAGGCAGCGTTTTTTGTTTTTTTTAAACTTGTGTAGAGAAAAGCAATGTAGTGAGCAAGACTGTTAAAAAAAGGGAGTGAGGCAAACACTTGTGTGGGGATATTAGGATAAATTACTAAAAATATTCAAAAATTGTACTTGTGCCACTTTACTCATAAATCTTTTTATATTTTGCAGATTGATTTTATTTGGCCAAATTTTGCCCAGAAATTATAGACGTAGACGTCAACTATCTTACTTGGTACGACTGGTGCTAATGTTGATATATTTTTCTTAATAATTTTTAAATTTTTTCTTTATGTTTTTTGGACTAAGGTTGGTAAAGGTTACTGACCACGTATGAGGGCTATAATGGAATCGTCTGATCTAGCAATTGTGGCCCTTGCCATATTTGGCTAAGGGACTACATGCCCTTACTTTGGCTAGTGAGGGCCATGACTCTCGCCTAGGCCCTCATTGCCCACAGCGAGGGCTCGCAAGTGCTCGATGTTGCTAGGGTCAGCCAGCAACCCTTGTTGGCCCTCGGTCCAAAAAAAAAGAAGAAGCAAAGTAAAGAAAGAAAATAAGAACCAAAAAAATTAAAATATTATGGGTTAATAACATGATAAACCCAAAATTAGTACACTCAAGACAAATTTACTTTAAACCGATATGGATCTTGATGTGGACTTGCCATATTAATGGAATTATTATCATGTGCCATCCAACTTAACAATTTCATAGTAAAAATTGATGGAAGCTAACGGAGAGTAAATATATCGTGAATGTATCAATTTAAGTTTTTTGATGACTAAAAAATAAGTTTGGGATAAGTTTGTTACAGGAGTACTAGTTTGGGGTTTTTGATGATCCAAAAATTAGTTTGGATAAATTTGTTATAGATGAACGGTTTGGAGTTTTTTATGATATTAACTTAAATATTATTAAAAAATGTTCATGTTAACGCCAGCTATGCTATGTAGGATGGTCGATGTCCACGTTAGCATATTTCTAGCAAAATTGGTCTGATGAACTCAATTGGCAAAATATGAAAATGTTTAAGACTAAATTGATACAATGAAATGTTTAGGAATAAATTGATAGAAGTATAATATGTTTAAGACTTTTTTTGGTAATTGTCTCGAGTATTGTTGAGTTAGTCTCCAAGTGTGAGTGGTGTGAATTGTTTGTTATTATAAGAGAGCATTTATTTCAATGGAGCATCCACTTGATTCTCAACAAGTGGTACCAAAGCTAGCGACCGGGGACCAAATTAGAGCAAGCGGTCGTGGACCGTGAACCTAGGGATTAGGAATTGCGGTACAAGAAGACAATGGTTAGGGATCGAAGTATGTCGAAGTTTTGTCAGTGTATAGTAAGGGATTGTGATTGGTAAGTCTGGGGCGAAGCTTACTTGGTATATTATCGAGCTCTATAATAGAGTCATATAGCGAATATCTTGAGTTCAGTGAAAAGCAATAGAGAAGCTCAATTACTCCAATTATTATAATTAGAGTAACCATGTGCAATTTTACTTGCTAAGTCAAGATTTGTGGGATATCGTTGGCGGTGACAATACCCCACCACCCATTGATGATGAAGAGTGGAGGAAGTGGAAGATTAATGCCGGCAAGACTCTCTACGTCTTGTTGTTACAGTAGAAGATGAATCATTGTAGCATACTAAGAGTGCGAAGCCCTTGAAGGAGGCATGGGGCACTTTGGTGGTATTGTTGGCAAGGATGAACGATACCAAGTTAGACTGATTGGACAACGAGTTAATATTGATATTGCGACAAGCTATGATGGTGAGCCAATATTTGTTCAGAGCCAGATCTATTTGTGAAGAAATTTCAAAGTTGAGTCTTCATAATGCCATCTTTGAGACTAGGATGAGAAGAATTGTCATTCACGGGGTATGACCAAAGTATATTGCTATTGTTACGGCCACTCGTGGATGGGTTGAAGATCAAACTTCGAACAAGTTGGAGAATATTTTGGCCACCAAGAGGCCTTATACAAAAATATGTGTAAGATCTTAGTAAAGGATGATAAAAGTGCCATCTTTAGTAATAAAAGTGGGTTCAAGGGTCAAGGGAGAAATGGTGTTGGCACTAAAGATAGTAAGCGAGAAAAACCACCATTGAGATTGGCAAAGGTGACCAGAACGGACAAACGCTCAGCCGAGGGGAACTCGCTGGGATCAATACAAAGATAACAAGAATGAAGATCAAAATAGCTAGACACGAGACATTTGCTACTATATTTGTGGCAAAATAGGTTACTTTGCCAGGATGGTCGACTCAAAAGAGTTGAAGGAAACAATGTAGTGTCTAAGGACAATGATAGCGAAGAGGAGTGGGATTTCCAAGCATCCATTGTAGTGAGGAACAAGAAGAGCTCGTAGCCTCCCCTATCACTAAGTTAAAAGATGCGACAATCCTCTTCATTATAAGTAATAAATTAATAAATTCTAATAATGATTGAGGAGTTGATTGGGGTTGCTTAAATCATATGAATAGACATCAAAGCAAGCTATCAAATATGTTTGAGTACAGTGGTGGATGAGTAGTTGTCACTGCAGACGACTTGAGGCTGCTGATTACCCATGTCGGCTGAATGGTGATAACACTCTAGTTCATCTCACATCTAGTTGAGTTGCAAAATGTGTATCACATGTTGGGAATGAAGAAAAATCTATTGTTGGTGTCACAACTCACAGGCTCGGGCAAATTATGTGTTAGGTCCAAGAGACGTTAAGGTATATTGCAATTTGAAACCTTACTAGTACACGAATCATGGAGGGGCATGTCTGTCTACATGATAATAGGACAGACATCGGCAAAACTTCAAAGAGTGACATGCTTGGTTTTCGTGATCAAGCGACCAACGGATCAAGGAAATTGTCCAAACAATCGATATTATGGTGTACCAGTCTTTCATAGCCTACGTCGAGGAAGTGAGAGCTACATAATGTAGCATTATTAACTTGATACCACGCGCTCAATCAATCAAGATTAATTACCGCATCTAAGCCTAGTCTAGTTGGTCGGGGTTGAGATCCGGAAGCTGAGGGTTCTTCAGTTTCTCCCTTCCTCAACTTGCCCCATGAATTGGGGTGTGTATGGAGGTGTTATTCCAATCCTGCATCCGTGTGTCGAGTTTGAACCCGAAAATACTCTACTGGGACTTATCTAGTACGATAAGCGGGAGCCCTCAGCGCGGATTCCTGACGATCTTGAAAAGCATATAGACATTATTTAGTTTATTGATCCATCAAAACGGATGGGCCCAAGATCATCATGAGTCCAGACATTTCAAAGGATCCAATTCTGTAATGAGGCCTGCAAGCCCAGGCCTAGGGACCGTCTATGTGACCCCACTAGATTTCTGGAACATTCGAGCATCAATCCCTTTCCCAGCAGATGGGGCCTTGCTTTTCTGGAAGAACAAGGGACCATCACTAGGTGTATGTTCCGTGCGGATTACCTCGCTGTAGCTTGCACGAGAATAATGATGCTATAGAGACAGCGTCTCCCAGAAAAATCTTCGATCCTGAGAACGACACAACTCCTCGCGTGCCAAGCATTTCCGACCATGCGTTCAGGCAAAAAAACACGAGGACACCGACGAGTGGACGAGAGGCGGCCCCAGCGACACGTGATTGAGCAAACATGGACAGAAGATTCCGACGAGAGACGATCCAGCAGCAACGTGTGATCTAGCATACAAAGAAAAACGAGTGGACGAGAGGATGCGGTCCACTGCGACGACATCGGACGATCGCCTGAAGTTTAAAATCTATTAGCGTACTCCGACGTTGTGACGCAGGAAATCAAGAACTTCTGTATAAATATGGGACCGTAAACGCAAACGAGGGCATGCCCGGATCGCTGAGTTTTCACCTTACGTAGGATTGGCCTGAGTCCAGTTCGTGCGATTAATGGCACTTCATCTTTTGTCTGCGCCTTATCTTCCCAAGCTTTCCTCTCCGACGGCTAGTGGTCGAGTCCATTGTTCAGTGAGCACGCAGGTCTCTGATACACAACGAGGACGGAGATCCGCCAATTATCAGCCAACTGTCTGGACTCACGATTACCTTCAGTCGCTTTTGGCCGATGAAAGTCATCAATCTCATCTCGCGGTAAAAAGACCACACTCTATTTATATGCCCTCCATGCGAGACATTTCTGCTATAGTCAAAAGAGGACAATTATCCTCGGACAAACTATCGATCAAACTAGGTTGTGTTGTACTGTTACGTTAGGAGCCACTCTAACAATAAGATGGCTTTGAAATTCGATTTAATGATCTCTACACCGATATAGGTGTCATGTCATAAGGTCTCATCATTAAGCTTTATTACTTTTATTAAGAATTTATATTTTCTTCCATCCTTAGTTTCCTCTGACCATGTCTCTATGGATAAATTGCAAGATGGCTGATTTCCATGTTTGTATTCATCAATCAACTTATGGGTTAGAGGAGGTTCTCTCTCCAAACAGGGATAGAGAGAATTTTTTCCAAACAAGAACGGAGAAAAACAAAAGCTAGAGCATGCCATGAAAAGATGGAATCCCTCTATCCTCATGTCTCTTAACGTTTGTTGCACACAATTGACACTATTTCATTCTGGAAATTCCATAATCGGTGTCATCCTTCTACGCGTGTGACACAACAGGGATCTTAAGATGGAAATATTTCCACTTCTTTCATTGAAGCATCGAAACTTTATTCTAGGGTTCAAAAACTACTCTTTTTTTTCTAATGTAGTTTGAGCTGGAGAGAGAAGAGGCACGAATGGTGGAGGAAGAAGTCAGGGCTGCTCTTCATGACGAAAATGCTGAGCCCATTACCATATTTGCTCTGGTTGATGACATCCAACGCTTAGGATTGGGACGTCACCTTGAGGAAGACATTTCGCGAGCTCTTCACAGATGTCTCTCTTCGGATGTGGTCAATGACGGCCTACAAAAGTCTCTGCATGGCACAGCTCTCAGCTTTAGGATTCTTAGACAGCATGGCTTTGAAGTTTCTCAAGGTTCTTGACCCTAAATCCGATGATATAAAACGATTAGAAGATAATTCTCAAAAGTGGGATCAAGATGCTTTCGCAATTTTTGTTATACTTACTTTTGTTTGTAAAGGTTCAAAATGATTATAAGAAAGAGATAATTATGTTGTTAATCAATATGATAAATTAAACTATTATATGCCAAACACTTGCTGTAGTGACATTTATAACAACTCACAGCATAGGACCTCACCATATGTTCACATGACTATACGTTAGGGGAGAGATAATTCACTAAGGAACAACTCGATAGTATTTTTCTCTAATCAAATATACTAATCTTGGCGACGAGGAAACAGATGCTTTTAAGATATTCATGGACGAAAGCGGCAGTTTTATGAAGACCCTTGGGAATGATGTCCAAGGTATGCTGAGCCTATGCGAAGCCTCCCATTTGGCCTTTGAAGAAGAAGATATATTGCGCGAGGCTAAAACATTTGCCATCGAGCATCTCCAAAACCTTCATTGCGACATCAACAAAGATCTTCAAGGCGAAGTGAACCATGAATTGGAATTGCCTCGGCATCGTAGAATGTTGTTGTTAGAAGCTCGACGGTTCATTGAAGCTTGTAGCAGATGCAGATACATGAGTCATCGAATCCTCAAATTTTCTGCTACGAACTTCAACACATTGCAATCAATCCTCCAAGGAGATCTCCAGGAAATGTTAAGGTCAGTATGCAAAATAACAAGGATACATCCTATGATTGATGGTGGAATTGTTGGACTGTAAGGTAATTAGACTTTAGAAAGCTCGACATGTATTAGAGAAATTAGCGATGCATACTCTTGACATTCTACTCTTTGATTTACTGCAGATGGTGGAAAAATGTTAGCCTCACAAACAAGTTGAACTTCGTGAGGGATAGACTAGTGGAGTGCTTCTTCGCAGCGGTCGCAGTGGCGGACGAGCCTCCGCTCAGTAACTGTCGGAAAGGGCTGACCAAAGTGAACACGCTGAACGTTATCATCGACGATGTGTATGATATTTATGGCACATTGGACGAACTGGAGCTATTCACAGACTCTGTTCGCAGGTGGATCTCTCATCGAGATACTTGGAGATAATAATATTCATGCATTTCATAAGTTGAAGTTTCATCTTGTCGTTGGTGGTTTCAGATGGGACATTAATGCTGTGGAAGATCTTCCTGGCTATATGAAGTTGTGCTTCTTAGCTCTCTACAACAGTGTGAACAAAATGGCTTATGACACTCTCAAGGAGACTGGGGAAAATGTCATCCCGCATCTGACAAAAGCGGTACATGACTCGACATTGTATTAATCGACCATGTACGCATGCGTGTTTTAGGAATCTCCGACATAATAACGAAATTTAGTGTTTCTATTGTTTCGTAGTGGTATGATTGCTGCAAAGCCTTATTGCAAGAAGCAAAATGGAGTCACAACAAGATCACCCCAAGGGTAGAGGAGTACTTGAACAATGGGTGGATATCAGTATCAGGGCATGTCATGTTGATTCATGCCTACTTTTTATCCAGTCCAAGCATGAGAAAGGAGGAACTTGCATCACTAGAACATTACCATGACCTCTTGCGGTTACCGTCCATGATTTTCCGTCTTACCAATGACCTCGCTACCTCATCGGTACGCATTTTCTCAGCTATCTTTAGTCCTTTTTTTTTTTTTTTTTTTTTTTTTTTTTTTTTGCGTAGTAATTAATCTCATACAAGTAAATTTTTCTGTAGCGAAACAAGTGATATTACCGTCCACATATTCATCATATTGTGTGTAGCTTCTTCTAAAACAATTGGCAAACTATGTTCCTAATAGGCTAAGCTCCAGAGGGGAGAGACGACAAATTCAATCCGGTGTTACATGCAAGAAATGGGGTCTCCGAGTTAGAGGCTCGCAAATACGTTATAAAACTGATCGACACAACGTGGAAGAAGCTAAACAAATATCTAGTCAATGACTCGACCTTCAATCAATCTTTTGTGCGAATGGCTTTCAACCTTGCGCGGATGGCCCATTGTGTCTACCGTGATGGAGATGCGATTGGAGCTCCGGACGATCTATCGAGGAACCGTGTGCATTCATTGATAATGAATCCAGTTTCTCTTGAGCCATGTTTGGATGGAGAAAATTTGACCTAAATTAGTTTGCACAAAATCATTTTCTCCCTTGGGTGAAGGAAATTACATGCATGTACACTATAGCATATAAAAAAATTTCTGGGTGGATGTACGGGCCCTAGATCAAGTGCGGTGAATCTATTGGTGGATTCCACAGCACTAGACGATCCGGGGGCACTATATGTAAGGATTACTCTAATGTCAGTTATGAATTTTATTTAATCTATCCAATAATTGTTGAATTTTTTATAAATAAACCTCAAAAGTTGATCTCTGTACCAAATGACACGGCGTGGAAGAAGATGAACAAATATTTGGTCGATCGCTCGACTTTCAATCAATCTTTTGTGTGGATGGCTTTTAACCTTGCCCGGATGGCGCATTGTGTGTACCAAGACGGAGATGCGATTGGGGCTCCGGACGACCAGTCGTGGAACCATGTGCACTCCTTGATAATCAAACCTATTTCTCCTGTGGCATAAAATGGCTAATTAGTTTGCACAAAATCAATTTTCCTTCCGTTGGTGAAGGAAAATGGACGTACGTAAACTACAAAATAAATTAGTTGGATCCTACTTTATTAAACGATCCAAAGGCACTCAATGTACAAAGTACTTTAATTTCAGTTAATTCAATCCATCTAATCATAGTTGAACATTTTCATAATAAGCAGAAATTAAAGAGTATCTTATAGCAAATGACAACGTGTCTATTTAACAAATGTTGGCATCAATTGTGATACGGACCGAAATTTTTTTATTGAATTTCAGGAGAGAAGATTCTAATGACGAGAAGATTGATCCTTTTTTATCTAAGAGAACTTTTCAGGTATCGAGCAATGATCATAATTGATGACGGTAAATTTTTATTTGTGAACAAGACAAATTTCACTTAATCAACTTCAAATCCGTGCAATGCTTGAGACTTCAAACTAATGTCTTGTTATTCTACATTAGATTAGTGTTGCCACATAAATTCAGCACCTGTAGATTATGTTATGTTTGTTTATCTTGAGCATTAATTTACCATCAAGAGGACTCTCGTTTGAGAGGTTCTTCCTTGTGTTGTCCATTTGATTCCTTCCATATGTGCATACGTGTGATGCTGATTTCGTATTAGATTTGCATAAAAAACAAACTCATGAACAAAGATCAGGACCCAGCGACAATAATCCAGTTTGACAAAAGAAAGAGGACTACTTATTGAATTGCACTAATTTCCTTGATTATATGTGTTATGTGATACCACCATCTCCAATAGCACAAATAATCAAAAGTACATTTTGCTACTCTCGAACTCTATATATTCAATGTTTTCTAGTGATGACGAAACTATTTAAGCTATATATATTGAGATTCAATGAGAATTGCTTGACATATGATGTCACTCAAGATTTATAGAAGTGTCTGATAAATGATTGAAATCTGAGTAGAGAATGGAGGGGGGAGGGGTTTCCAAGTTGAAGCTGCCGCCGTGCAAGGATGGTGGAGCTCCGAGAGGTTCTTAGCTAACCTAGCGACACTTCACAGCTAAAGACGGCGTGGCGTGACGGGACAACCTGAGGCGATGGTATGGCCCGCATGAGATGGTGAAGAAGCTCTGGAGGACCCCGAAGACCCACCAAGCCGACGGCTCAACCTACGGGACTTTTGGCATGCCCTGACCACGTGCAAGTGACCACGATGGCCACTCAGTAGGACCCGATCCACGCATCTGGTCGACAGTGCCCGTTGACCTACACGTCCACCAATAAACTGGGGCCAGACCTCGCTGAACATCCCTGTGACATCCACTGAACAAGGTCGAGCACCTTTCTTTTGCTCAGCAATGCCTGATCGTATGCACAGAGAGGGAGAGAGAGAGGCGTTAAAAAGCCTGAGCCGAGAGGAGAGGGCCAGGACCCCATGCGTCGACTGTATCAAGCCGATCATAGCTGATGGCGACGCTGAATTTGGTGGCACGACAGCGACTGTCAAGCAGTGCAAGCTTTCCATGGAGCGAGGTGCAGCTGGAGTCCACCTTGAAGACTGTTGCGACCTCCCCGAAGGTGAATCACCATGGGAAGACTAGTAGATTACTAAGTCCGAAGCCTTAGTGCAGACTCTCCTAAGCCCTACCAACCGCAACTTGGTACTCAAAATTTAACATTGTTAAATATGCAATTTTATTCAATTAGGAGCCGCCACTAATCAATTGGGATTGATTAGAAACCCAAGTAAAGTATGGGAGGATACTTTTACTTAGGTTTGGGACATGGTTACGTTAAGTTAAACTAGCGCCCTTTCGGTACAATTTCTCTTTAAGCTTCAAAAATATTTTTTTGCAAGCAATTTTGGTTGATTTTAACCTAAGCCACTAACATGGAAAAGAGTGGTCATGCGAATCACAATCAGTAAGTCCAAAAGGATAAATATTTTGTAAGTCCAAAAGGATAAATATAAAAATCATGATCAACCTTAAAGCAAAATAAGCTATAACTAAAAATGCATGCCCTAAACATAGATTCTAAATGGGATGACATCTACTTTTTTTGGATTTTTCTAAAATTAATTATATATAACTTTAGTCTAGATTTAATGTGCATGATTTTTACTCTAACGATATATGACATGCAATTTAAATGGCCTAGCTCTAATGACATATGTTAATTGAAAACTATTATAACATGTGTGCAATCTATTTTACATGATATTAAATATGCATGTGCTACATGATGTGGGATGAATGATGTATTTTGCTATATGCATATGCATGATCTTTTTTTTCATTTTTAAAATCAAAATCTGAAACTAAGCTAAGTCTTATTAGAAAATTTCATCTAAAAAATACTACATAAATCTAAGATGCAACATAGATAACACACTATCATGCAATTTCAATGTGAAACTTTTTTGTATTTTTTATTAATGAAAAAAAATTACTAATATAAAACCAACACAAACAACGAATATAACTATATAACTCATCACGACCAAAGACGGAAGGTTATGATAATCAAAATCTAATCCGATGTCTCTTGGCTCAGTATTTTTGATTATTATGATCCTTGACACGAAAATTTTCTTAATCGGACAATGCCTATCAAAATCAACAATCATGATTAACATCAAAGAATTGTAAACTACGTAACAAAATAATCAAATTAAATTCTGTTAAAGAAATTAACTAATTCAGAAAATCTACTTTTGAGCAATGGGATCGGCGAAGAACAATGCGAGGATGACAGTGAGTTCATGGACTGATGATCGTTGGTAGACCATTATTTCAGAGTGCTTCCATTTGTGGTCAACTCAACACAAATTCAACAATTTCACAAGGATAAAAAAGAAGCCGTGGGTAATCTAGAAATCCCAACTGTAGCATCAACTCAGCTGGATCATCGGCACCCGGGGATTATTGGAAAATTGCTGACCACAAATAGCGTCGGCGGGAGGTGTGAAATTCAAACCCTTGAACGAGACGTCCACGTTGAACACGGCCACACACTACAAACCCAACTACAGCCTCCGCTTGACTCTCGCTGCCACGCCGATGGTCAACTCCCCACCGCTCAACGTGCTCACTAGGCCGTTCACGCTCAAGTCCGTGACGATCGCCAGCGTTGATCAGGCCTTGGCTAGGACTGAGGTTATGCAGCCGAGGCTCTTGATGGTCTTTCTTCGGGTTTTCACGAACAATCCGAGATAGCCTTCGAGTCCTCTGCACTCACTTTTCTTTCGGAGCCTTCCCTCTCTGAAATTTTCCCCCACATTTCACTCGTTTTTTTTTCGAATCCTCACCTTTTTTTTTTTCGACCTCCCTCTACGATTCTCTCAGCCTCCTTTTATAGCAAAAATTCTCCCATGTATTGTTGAAAAGTCAAGATCCGTGGAGCCAATTGATGATTCTTGGAAAACTGCTCAATTTTGGCTTTGATTTGTTGCCGAGAATTGATTGTGAATCACTCTAATTCACTTCCAAATTAGCGCTTCAAATCTTTTGATTTCCTTTTTAGCTCCTATTCACATTCCCGCGAATGCGTCCAGATTCACTCATCTCCATTCACGATTCCATGACCAACTTGATTCTTTCCCTTAATTTCCTATCACAATTCTATGGCAGGCTCATTAGTTTCTTTTCGTAAATTCTAGCAGCCCACACCTTTCACAAATGCTTTGATTTTCTTCTCTCCATAATCGGATTATTTTCTAATTATGATATTTTTTGGTTTTTTATTTTATTTTAAAAAAAAAATAATAATCTAGATGCAATGTTATGAAATGCTTAATATATATATATATATATATATATATATATATATATATATATATATATATGTGATGAACAAGTGAAATAGTCAAAATTTAGGTGTTAACAAAGACCAATCCTTGGTGGCTAGGAAATGTGGTCACTTTTGTAGAACCACCACCTCTCTTTCCACTTTTTAAATTTATCTGGGACCACGGCTTTGTTCATTTTGTCAAAAATGCGACCTTACTAGAAAATATTTTTCTTCTAATTTTGATTGAAAGTTGAAAATGAACCAGGAAATATTTTCTACAGTTTAGTTTAGAAAATTTGACTTGATTTTCTTCCGTACACTCCTTTTAAAATCTTTCTCTTTTAAATTTTTTAAATTGAATTTTTAATTATTTGTTCTCTTTCTTTCTTTTATTTTTTCTTTTCCTTCTCCTTCTTTTTCAGTAGGTCGATGGCCACGGCGATGGTTAGTAATTGGCCAAAGGCTGAGCTTGAGACTTGCCAAAATCCTACGAGCCTTGAACTCATTGGCCTAAGAAAGGCTTGCTGATCTAGCAAGGCTCAAGGCTTGGGAGCTTGATGCTCACACTTGTTGATCTGGCGAGTGCCTAGCTCGAGCTTGAGACTTGCATGTGGCCAGCAATTGATTGAGAAAGAAGTAAAAAAAAATGGAAGAAAGAAAAAAACAAAAAAGAATTAAAAATTTGAATAAAAAAAGAAAAATAAGGCGAAACAAGAGGAGGCTAGTAGGGCTGCGAGAGAGTGTGAGATTAGAGAGAGTGAGTGAGGAAAATGTTTTCCCCTATTTGAAAAGCGAAATTTTTTTTCCCTTATTTTAGAAGATTTTTTCCATTGATGGAAAAAGTTTTCCTCGACTAGTTCATTTTCCGTGGAGCGAATGTCGAAAATTTCAGAGAACATTTTTCTCGGAGTTTTTTTTCGAGAAACAAATGGAGGCTAAGGCTCCGTTTGTTTGGTAGAGAATAAATCATTTAGAAAATATTTTTTAAAAAATAATTGCTTGTAATGCTTGAGATAATTAGTAATGAAAATTATTTTCATTAATTTCAACAATTTATGTCTAAAATTTTTTGTGGATGATGAAAGTATTTTTTGTTCATTTAATTTTGTAAGCGATTATTTTTAAGAAAATATTTTTAAAATTATTAATCATTTGTAAAATAAACAAAGCCTAAATATCTAGAGTAGGTAGTTTTATGTTTGTGGTGCTTAAGTCTTTTAGTGATAGTTGAGTTGTGTGGTTGAAAATCACTGAGCGTAGTTAAAGTTTGTAATTATAGATGAGTCCATTATGTCGGTGGGAATCTCTATGCAAATAGGCAGCCCTTTTTTTTAAAACTTGTGTAGAGAAAAGTTATGTAGAGAGCAAGGGTGTTAAAAAAAAGAAAAGGGAGTGAGGCAAACACTTGTGTGGGAATATTAGGAAAAATTACCAAAAAAATCTTAAAATTATACTTGTACCACTATAGTCATAAACCTTTTTATATTTTGCAAATTAATTTTATTCAGCCAAATTTTGCCCAGAAATTATAGACGTAGACGCTAATCATCCTATTTGGTATGGCTGGTGCTAACGTTGAATTTTTTAAAATAATTTTTTTTGATTTTTTCTTTATTTTTTTTGGACTAAAGATTGGTAAAGGTTACCGACCATAGATGAGGGCTTTAATGGAATCGTCTGATTTGGCAATCGTGGCCCTTGCCAGATTTGGCTAAGGGACTGAATGTCCTTAGTTTGGCTAGTGAGGGCCATGATTCTCACCTAGGCCTTCACTGCATACAGCGAGGGCCTGTAAGCGCTTGATGTTGCTAGGGTTGGCCAGCGACCCTTGTTGGCCCTCAGTCCATAAAAAAAATTAAGCAAAGCAAAGAAAGAAAATAAGAACCAAAAAAATTAAAATATTATGGGTTAATATCACGATAAACCCAAAATTAGTACATTCGTGACAAATTTACTCTAAACCGATATGGATTTTCACGTGACTTGCCATATCAATGGAATTATTATTATGTGACATCCGGCTCAACAATTTTACGGTAAAAATTGATGGAAGCTAATGGAGAGTAAATATGTTATGAATGTATCAATTTGAGTTTTTTGGTAACTAAAAAATAAGTTTGAGATAAGTTTGTTACATGTATACCGGTTTGGGGTTTTTGATGACCTAAAAATTTGTTTGGATAAATTTGTTATAGATGAACAGTTTGGGGTTTTTTTATAATATTAACCTAAATATAATTAAAAAATGTTTGTGTTAATGCTAGCTGTACTATGTAGGATGGTCAGCATCTACGTTAGCGAATTCTTGGCAAAATTGGTCTGATGAACTCAATTGACAAAATATGAAAATGTTTAGGGCTAAGTTGATACAATGAAATGTTTAGGAATGAATTAATAGAAGTATAATAGGTTTAGGACTTTTTTTGGTAATTGTCTCAACTATTGTTGAGTTAGTCTCCAAGTGTGAGTGGTATGAATTGTTTGTTATTATAAAAGAGCATTTATTTCAATTGAGCATCCACGATTCTCAACAAGTGGTACCAAAGCTAGTGACTGGGGACCAAATTAGAGCAAGCAGTCGTGGACCATGAGCCTAGGGATTGGGAATTGTGGTACAAGAAGACAATGTTAGGGATCAAAGTATGCCGAAGTTTTGTCAGTATTCAGGGACTGTGATTGGTTAGTCTGGGCAAAGCTTACTTGGTATATTGTCGGGCTTTGTACCAAAGTCATATAGTGAATATCTTGAGTTCGATGAACAGCAATAGAGAAGCTCAATTACTCCAATTATTATAATTAGAGTAACCATGTGCAATTTTAATTGCTAAGTCAAGATTTGTGGGATATCGTTGGCGGTGACAATATCACACCACCCACTGATGATGAATAGTGGAGGAATTGGAAGATTAATGCTGGTAAGACTCTCTACGTCTTGTTGTTACAGTAGAAGATAAATCATTGTAGCATACTAAGAGTGCAAAGCCCTTGAAGGAGGCATGGGACACTTTGGTGGTATTGTTGGCATGGATGAACGATACCAAGTTAGAATGATTGGACAACGAGTTAATATTGATCTTGCGACAAGATATGATGGCGAGCCAATATTTTTCCAGATTCAGATCTATTTGTGAAGAAATTTCAAATTTGATTTCTCAAAATGCCATCTCTTGAGACTAGGATGAGAAGAATTGTCATTCGCGGGTTATGACTAAAGTATAACGCTCCTGTTATAGCCAACCGTGGATGGGTTGAAGATCAAACTTCGAATGAGTTGGAGAATATTTTGGCCACCAAGAGGCTTTATACAAAAATATGTCTAAGATCTTGGTAAAGGATGATAAAAGTGCCCTCTTTAGTAATAAAAGTGGGTTCAAGGGTCAAGGGAGAAATGGTGCTGGCACTAAAGATAGTAAACTGAGAAAAACCACCATTGAGATTGGCAAAGGTGACCAAAATGGACAAGCGCTCAGCCACGGGAAGCTCGCTGGGATCGATACAAAGATAACAAGAATGAAGATTAAAATAGCTAGACACGAGACATTTGCTGCTATATTTGTGGCAAAATAGGTTACTTTGCCAGGATTGTCGACTCAAAAGAGTTGAAGGAAACAATGCAATGTCTAAGGACAATGATAGCGAAGAGGAATAGAATTTGCAAGCACCCATTGTAGTGAGGAACAAGAAGAGCTTGTGGCCTCCTCTATCACTAAGTTAAAAGATGCGACAACCCTCTTCACTATAAGTAATAAATTCATCCATTCTACAATGATTGAGGAGTTGATTGGGGTTGCTTTAATCATATGAACAGAGATCAAGGCAAGCTATCAAATATGTTTCAGTATGACGGCGGATGAGTAGTTGTCACTGCAGACGACTCAATGCTACTGATTACCCATGTGTGCTGAACGGTGATAACACCCTAGTTCAGCTCACATCGAGTTGAGTTGCAAAATGTGTATCGCATGTTGGGAATGAAGAAAAATCTATTGTTGGTGTCACAACTCATAGGCTCAGGCAATTAAGTGTTAGGTCCAAGAGACGCAATTTGAAACCCTGCTAGTACACAAATCATGGAGGGGCATGTCTGTCTACATGATATTAGGACGGACGGTGGCAAAACTTCAAAGAGTGACATGCTTGGTTTTCGTGATCAAGCGACCAACGGATCAAGGAAATTGTCCAAACAATGGATATTATGGTGTACCACATTTTTTCATAATGTAGCCTACGTCGAGGAAGCGAGAGCTGCATAATGTAGCATTATTAACTTGATATCACGCGCTCAATCAATCGATATTAATTACAGCATCTAAGCCTAGTCTAGTTGGTCGGGGTTGAGATCCGGAAGCTGAGGGTTCTTCAGTTTCTCCAATGAGTGGGGGTGTGTATGGAGGTGTTATTCCAATCCTGCATCCATGTGTCGAGTTTGAACCCGAAAATACTCTATTGGGACTTATCTAGTACGACAAGCGGGAGCCCTCAGCGCGGATTTCCTGACGATCTTGAAAAAGATAAAGACATTATTTGGTTTATCGATCCATCAAAACGGATGGGCCTAAGATCATCATGAGTCCAGACATTTCAAAGGATCCAATTCTGTAATGAGGCCTGCAAGCCCAGGCCTAGGGACCGTCTATGTGAACCCCACTGGATTTCTGGAACATCCGAGCATCGATGCCTTTCCCAGCAGATGGGGCCTTGCTTTTTCTGGAAGAACAAGGGACCATCACCAGGTGTATGTTCCGTGCGGATTTCCTCGCTGTAGCGTGCAGGAGAATGATGATGCTATATGTTGAAAAGAATAAGATATTATGAGAAGAATTGAATAGAGGGAACAGAAGAAGGAATGTGTAGTAATCTTTTGGTGTTTGTATTTTTTTGTGTCCCTTTTTGTACAATTACAAAGGCTCTACTTATAGACTTTCACAAAAAGATCGATGTCAACGATTAAGGAGATTTTGAAAGGAAACACAACTCATCGATTGAGAATCGATGTGGTCAATTGTTAATGCTTGATTTGTGGGGATTTGGTTATGTCAATTTGTTTCTTTCTTTGGTGGAGATTGTGTTGCGGGTTTCCTTCTTTTGCTTGATTCTTCCAATCTTCCTTCTTTGGTGTTACCATCTTCAGTGGAGCCAGAATATTACTGATTGCCTGATTGTTGCGGATTTCGTGATTGTCTGTGATTGATCGATTCTCTTAACACTACAGAGACAGCGTCTCCCAGAAAAATCTTCGATCCTGAGAACGACACAACTCCTCGCGCGCCAAGCATTTTCGACCATGCGTTCAGGCAAAAAAACACGAGGACACCAACGAGTGGACGAGAGGCGGGCCCAGCGACGTGGGATTGAGCAAACATGGACAGAAGATTCCAACGAGAGACGATCCAGCAGCAACGTGTGATCTAGCGTACATAGAAAAACGAGCGGACTAGAGGATGTGGTCCACCGCGACGACAACAGATGATCGCCTGAAGTCGAAAATCTATTAGCGTACTCTGACGTTGTGACCTAGGAAATCAAGAACTTCTGTATAGATATGGGACCGTTCACGCAAACGAGGGCATGCCCTGATCGCTGAGTTTTCACCTTACGTAGGATTCCTGAGTCCAGTTCGTGCGATTAATGGCACTTCGTCTTTTGTCCGCGCCTTATCTTCCGAAGCTTTCCTCTCCGGCGTCTAGTGGTCGAGTCCATTGTTCAGTGAGCACGCAGGTCTCTGATGCTCAACGAGGACGGAGATCCGCCAATTATCAGCCAACTGTCTGGACTCACGATTACCTTCAGTCGCTTGTGGCCGATGAAAGTCGTCAATCTCATCTCGCGGTAAAAAAACCACACTCTACTTATATCCTCTCCATGCGAGACATTTCTGCTATGGTCAAAAGAAATAAAGACGATTTTCGCAATTTGGTTTGAACTGAACTCTAATGTTTAGATGAGTGGTGGGTCATATTTTCCTCCATACCTAATTTCCTCTAATCATGTTTTTGATGGATGAATTGGAAGTTATAGCCACTGCCAAAATATGGATTTAACTAAAGGGATAAGAACACCTTAACTGTTATAACTTTCATTATGGCGTTTAGTTGAGTATCATAACATTTTTTTCGACCACTTGAGTGCTATAATTTGTAAAAAAACGTTAACTTGAGTGCAACTTTTAATCGATCATTTAAGTGCCAAAATTTATGTTTACCCAAGTGCTAGAAATCTGATGTGGCATAATAATTGTAGTGAATACTTTTAAAAAGTTATGACATTCAAGTTATTGAATGAAAAGTTATATGGTATTCAAGTATTTGGAAAAAAAAATTATGACCCTCAAATGAACATTGTACATTAAGTAATAGAAAAAAAAAAGTTACGACATTCAGCTGACCATCGTACGAAAATTTTGACATTTGTGATGTTTGTATCCACCAACCCAAAAATCGATTTGAGGAGATTTTCTTCCAACAAGCATGGAGGAAGTCATAGAGAGAGTCATGAACCATTATTATTTGTGATTAGTTAGCAATATAAACAAAACAAAATCTACAGCATGCCATAAAAAGATGAAATCCTCTTATCATCGTGTCTCATGACGTCTTTTACACAACACAATTTCATTGAAAAAAATCAACCGTAGGTATCTTAATCCAACGCCTGTGACATAAGTGGGACCCTTAGAAGATTTCCACCTCTTCCTTGAATTATCTTTCTTTGCCTTTTCCTAAGGTTCAAAAACTAAGCTATGGATTTTTTTTATTTCTAACGTAGGTTGAGCAACAAAGAGAAAAGGCACAAAGGTTGGAAGAAGAAGTGAGAAGTACTCTCAATGACGAAACAGCTGAACCCATGACCATATTTGCTCTGGTTGATGACATCCAACGCTTAGGACTAGGCTCTGGTTGATGACATCCAACGCTTAGGACTAGGACATCATTTTGAGGAAGACATTTCGAGAGCTCTTCGCAGATGTCTCTCTAAGGATGGTGTCGATAAGAGCCAACAGAAGTCTCTGCATGGCACAGCTCTAAGCTTTCAGATTCTTAGACAGCACGGCTTCGAAGTTTCTCAAGGTAATTCATCGTAAATCTGATGAAACAAAGGCAATAAGAAGATAATTCTTAAAAGTGGGATCAAGATGCTTTTTGCAATTTTTGTCATACTAACTTTTGTGTATGAAGGTTCGAAATGATTATAAGAAACAGACAATTATTCTGCAATCACTGATATTTCAAGCACTTGTTGGGGTGAAATCTATAACAGCTCTCGGCACAGGACCTCACGATATCCTCTCATGACCATATTATATCAGGGAAGACAATTCATTAATGAACAACTGCAAAATATCTTTCTCTAATCAGATGGACTAATCTTGGCTACAAAAAAACAGATGTCTTCAAGATTTTCATGGACGGAAATGGCAGTTTTATGAGGAACCTTGGTGGTGATTTCCAAGGTATGCTGAGTCTGTACAGGGCCTCCCATCTGGCCTTCGAAGAAGAAGACATCTTGCACGAGGCTAAATCATTTGCCATCGAGCATCTCAAAATCCTCGATCGTGACATCGACAAAGATCTTCAAGATCGAGTGAAACATGAATTGGAACTGCCTCTGTACCATAAAAAATAAGAGAAAAGAGACAAACCAGCCTGGACAGTTCCTTTCCCTCTGCTTTCCCAATTATTGATGGTAGATAGAGCACAAAGAGGCAAAGTCAAGGATGCGAGGTCAGCCGTACTAGAATTATCGCAAAATGCTAAATAATCCTCTTCGCAGACGAAGAACCCAAACAAGTCCTTAGTTCTCTTTTTATGTGAGATTAATTTTTCTCTCTCCGTGTCTCTCTTGTGCCGTTCTCTTCACTTAGATGAAATAATGGCACTTGAACTTTTTTCTGTTCCTAATGTTTTTTTCTTCAAGAAGGTGAAGAATCGGCTCCCTTGTTCGACATGCACTGAAATTGCTGTTCCTCGAGGAGGACAGCGATTGGCCAAGTACCAGCCAACTCCCTGGACTTACAATACCTTCAGTCCCTAGCGACTGATGATTCATACGTTCCTAATAAAATTTTGTTCGTTTGGTTGATAAATGAATGCTCACTTCATAAAATTACACCATATATCTCCCAAACAAGTATTTCAAATTAGCTAGAGGTCTCTGCTACGCATTCGACTTTTAGAGGAAGCTTCATAGGTGGGAATGGCAGTTTGGAAAGGAGTTGGATAAGACGACCAAACATAGAGTAACGCCAGATGCTACACAGGCGAAGTCTTATTTAGTAAAAACATGACCAGTCAATTAATCATCTTTCTTCAGACACCATCAAAAAAGAAAAAGAAAAAGAAAAAGATCTTCCTTAAGGGTTGGTATTCTTGGGAGTTGGGACTCAGACATGGTACCTACCTCAAACGTTGATAGATATGTCCGATAGTTAGAAGTTTATAGAAAGACCTACAGTGATGTATACGTATGTGATCACTATCAAAAACCAGAATCGCTTCTTTTAACATATGAGATGCGATCAAAACTAAAATCATCCCTTTGAGCATTCAAATGAAGGACGGTTGCAGTTGTCTGCCTTTCATTGTGTTGATTTTTTATGGATCGAGTGAATCGGATAAAATTAGTCGGAAGGAAGAAAAGGGAATCGGATATTGAATTTACGTTGTTCGGTCCGAATATCGGAAACTACATCCATGGGGAGAAGAAGACGAAATTCCACTATAAAACCAAAGCGATATAATGGAGATTCTGATAATCACTCGAAAGACTCAAATACTCTCTTAGTGTTTTCCAGTCTCAATTACACCTAATAACTCACACGGTATTTAGTCTATCACAATTTCCAGTGAAATTCTTACTCAATGAATTAAACAGATCCTACTGACAAGAAATTTAATTGGCTAAAACACACAAATCCTCATAAGAAGAACTCTCTCTTCTCCCGAACCACACACCTGGCCACCAAGGACTGGCGTCTTCTCGATGCTCAAAGGCACACTTTCTCCTTCACTCTTTCTCTGCCTTTTATGAAGGGCGAACAAATGAAGCCGCAACTTCGGCGACTCCCACATTTACTTTCTGAAGCAGAAACGCCGCGCTCCATTTATCATGGCATGCATGCATGTGCATGCATTTAAATGACATGGAGAAAATGAAAGAGGACAAATGAAGCCCACAAGATTTGACTTTGGCCAGTTCTTCCCGTGGCTCCTCTCTCTTTTATAATTGTTGTCAATAAAAGCCAATAAAAAATTGCCCATCTACCTTCGCGCGGCAAGGAGTCGACACAGAACATGTGCAGCAAATTAAATTCACGTACGCTCAACCAGAAATTCTTCCTGCTGTCTTCTTTGTCTTTTACGCATGCAGGGAATTATATACAATAAAAAATTAAAAAAATCCATGTGTAGTCTTCTTCTGACAACTTCGGCTGATCAATTAACGTACGCTAATTATTTCCGACTCAGTTAAGATATTCTCATTAGTTTGATTTTATTCAATAAGTTCAAACTCGAGACATATTTCAATACATTGTTTTATATACACCGTTTTTTCAATAAGTTTAGAATAAATATGTTATAGTGAATATGATTTGAGATTTTTGGTGACTTTTACCCTCATATAATCGAGGAAAATTACCCTATAGCGGACATCGACTCACTTCGATTTGTCACGTATTGCCCCACGAATCTATCTGAAAACTGGAGAGCATCTATCATCAAAACATGTGACCCAAAGAATCTCTGCACTACTGAATACTTTCATAAACCCGTTGTTGGATAGAAACACGTTTCCTTGGTTTCGATGAGTTGCTGGTAAAGTCAAAAAAGGGCACCTGGTTTTGTGAAATTTCTATCACGTGGCAATTGGTTTATTAAGTTGTAAACGATTAAGTATGCCAAATTGATCAGTATATTAACTTTAAAACGACCGTACCAATTGTTTATTAATTTAAGAAAGACTGAAGGCTTTCATGGTTCTGATGTTCTATAAATGTTGGACTGACATCCAATCAGACAAGCCACCGACTTTCAATTACCGGCTTCTTCACCTACAAGCAACAATGGCACTTCACCTTTTCTCTCTTCCAAGTGTTTTCTCCAAGAAAATTGGTTGTCGAGTCGTGCGTTACACAAGCACCAAAGCTGCTGTTCCTCAAGGAGGACGAAGATCGGCCAACTATCAGCCGTCTGTCTGGACTTACAATGACCTCCAGTTCCTAGTGGCCGACGAAGGTCGCCAATCCCGTTGCACGGTAAAAATCCACACTCTGCAATTTAGTTCGAATAAACGCTTGGTTTGAATACGACAGATCCTACGTTCGAAGTAATCTTGGATCTAACACTGGCCACTTGTGGTGGAGCATTATCGGATGCACGTTTGTTGCACACAGTTTATATTTTCTTCCATCCCTAGTTTCCTCCGACCATGTCTCTATGGATAAATTGCAAGATGGCTGATTTCCATGTTTATATTCATCAATCAACTTATGGGTTAGAGGAGGTTCTCTCTCCAAACAGGGATAGAGAGAATTTTTTCCAAACAAGAATGGAGAAAAACAAAAGCTAGAGCATGCCACGAAAAGATGGAATCCCTCTATCCTCATGTCTCTTAACGTTTGTTGCACACAGTTGACACTATTTCATTCTAAAAATTCCGTAATCGGTGTCATCGTTCTACGCGTGTGATAGAAAAGGGATCTTAAGATGGAAATATTCCCACTTCTTTCACTGAAGCATCGAAACTTTATTCTAGGGTTCAAAAACTACTTTTTTTTTTCTAATGTAGGTTGAGTTGCAGAGAGAAGAGGCACAAATGGTGGAAGAAGAAGTCAGGGGTGCTCTTCATGACGAAAGTGCTGAGCCCATTACCATATTTGCTATGGTTGATGACATCCAACGCTTAGGATTGGGACGTCGTCTTGAGGAAGACATTTCGCGAGCTCTTCACAGATGTCTCTCTCCGGATGTGGCCAATGAGAGCCTACAAAAGTCTCTGCATGGCACAGCTCTCAGCTTTAGGATTCTCAGACAGCATGGCTTTGAAGTTTCTCAAGGTACTTGACCCTAAATCCGATGATATAAAACGATTCGAAGATAATTCTCAAAAGTAGGATCAAGATGCGTTCGCAATTTTTGTTATACTTACTTTTGTTTGTAAAGGTTCAAAATGATTATAAGAAAGAGATAATTATGTTGTTAATCACTATGATAAATTAAACTATTACATGGCAAACGCTTGCTGTAGTGACATTTATAACAACTCACAGCATAGGACCTCACCATATGTTCACATGACTATATATTAGGGGAGAGATAATTCACTAAGGAACAACTCGATAGTATTTTTCTCTAATCAAATATACTAATCTTGGTGACGAGGAAACAGATGCTTTTAAGATATTCATGGACGAAAGTGGCGGTTTTATGAAGACCCTTGGGAATGATGTCCAAGGTATGCTGAGCCTATGCAAAGCCTCCCATTTGGCCTTTGAAGAAGAAGATATATTGCACGAGGCTAAAACATTTGCCATCGAGCATCTCCAAAACCTTCATTGCGACATCAACAAAAATCTTCAAGGCGAAGTGACCCATGAATTGGAATTGCCTCGGCATCGTAGAACGTTGTTGTTAGAAGCTCGACGGTTCATTGAAGCTTGTAGCAGATGTAGATACATGTGTCATCGAATCCTCAAATTTTCTGCTACGAACTTCAACACATTGCAATCAATCCTCCAAGGAGATCTCCAGGAAATGTTAAGGTCAGTATGCAAAATAACAAGGATACATCCTATGATTGATGGTGGAATTGTTGGACTGTAAGGTAATTAGACTTTAGAAAGCTCGACATGTATTAGAGAAAATAGCAATGCATACTCTTGACATTGTATTCTTTGATTTACTGCAGATGGTGGAATAATGTTAGCCTCACAAACAAGTTGAACTTCGCGAGGGATAGACTAGTGGAGTGCTTCTTCGCAGCGGTCGTAGTGGCGGATGAGCCTACACTCAGTAACTGTCGGAAAGGGCTGACCAAAGTGAACACATTGAACGTTATCATCGACGATGTGTATGATATTTATGGCACATTGGACGAACTGGAGCTATTCACAGACGCTGTTCGCAGGTCCACCTCTCATCGAGATACTTGGAGATAATAATATTCATGCATTTCATAAGTTTAAGTTTCATCTTATCGTTGGTGGTTTCAGATGGGACATTAATGCTGTGGAAGATCTTCCTGGCTATATGAAGTTGTGCTTCTTAGCTCTCTACAACAGCGTGAACGAAATGGCTTATGACACTCTCAAGGAGACTGGGGAAAATGTCATCCCGCATCTGACAAAAGCGGTACATGACTCGACATTATATTAATCGACCATGTACGAAAGCGTGTTTGAGGAATCTCCGACATAATAACAAAATTCGGTGTTTCTATTGTTTCGTAGTGGTATGATTGCTGCAAAGCCTTCTTGCAAGAAGCAAAATGGAGTCACAAGAAGATCACCCCAAGAGTTGAAGAGTACTTGAACAATGGGTGGATATCAGTATCAGGGCCTCTTATGTTGATTCATGCCTACTTTTTATCCAGTCCAAGCATGAGAAAGGAGGAACTTGCATCACTAGAACATTACCATGACCTCTTGCGGTTACCGTCCTTGATTTTCCGTCTCACCAATGACCTCGCTACCTCATCGGTACGCATTTTCTCAGCTATCTTTAGTCCATTTTTTTTTTTTTTTTTGGCATAGCAATTAATCTCATACAAGCAAATTTTTCTATAACGAAACAAGTGATATTACCATCCACATATTCATAATCTTTTGTGTAGCTTCTTCTAAAACAATTGGCAAATTATGTTCCTAATAGGCTGAGCTCCAGAGGGGAGAGACGACAAATTCAATCCGGTGTTACATGCAAGAAATGGGGGTCTCCGAGTTAGAGGCTCGCAAATACGTTATAAAACTGATCGACACAATGTGGAAGAAGCTAAACAAATATCTAGTCAATGACTCGACCTTCAATCAATCTTTTGTGCGAATGGCTTTCAACGTTGCACGGATGGCCCACTGTGTCTACCATGATGGAGATGCGATTGGAGCTCCAGACGATCTATTGAAGAACCGTGTGCATTCATTGATAATGAATCCAGTTTCTCTTGAGCCATATTTGGATGGAGAAAATTTGACCTAAATTAGTTTGCACAAAATCATTTTCTCCCTTCGGTGAAGGAAATTACATGCACGTACACTATAGCATATAAAAAAATTTATGGGTAGACTGGATGTATGGGCCCTAGATCGAGTGCGGTGGATCTATTGGTGGGTTCCACAGTACTAGACGATCCGGAGGCACTATATGTAAGGATTACTCTAATGTCAGTTATGAATTTTATTTAATTCATCCAATCATTGTTGAATTTTTTATTAATAAACCTCAAAAGTTGATCTTTGTATCAAATGATTTTGTGTTCGTTTTCCAAATATCGGCATCGGTTGTGATATGTACTAGAAGATTGTTTATATGTTTCAGGAAAGAAAATTCTGATGAAGAGAAGATCAAATATTTTTCATAATTACAAAAAGATTTCCAAGTGTTGAGTGGTTAGTGGTGGTCATTATTTTTTCAAGTCTATCCTTTTTGTAGGGCGTGAGAGTTGAGGGGATGGGGGGATTCGAACCTCCCACCTCCCCCTTCTTATATAGGAATGGTGGTTACTACAACAAATTCCAATGATTTTATGCTTGTTAGTGAGGAGCTAATAATATTCATATAACGCTGTGTTTGTTATGTAGAAATTGAATGATTTTAAAAAATATTTTCCTAAAACCAATCGCTTGTATCGCTTGCAATAATTAGTTAATGAAAAGTATTTTCATTATTGATAATAATTTATATGTATGAATTTTCGTGGATGATAAAAATATTATTTTTCATTCATTCATTTATATAAGCAATATAAGTGATCAATTTTTAAAAAAAGAACGTTTTCCAAATCGTTCATTTTCTATGAAATTTAAATAAAGGTCAAGTCATTTTATGCCGGTTGAAATTTAACCAGCAATATTTGTTAGTCTTTTTCCAAGTGGCATAGAGACTCGAGCTCGTCTCTTTAATTTGCATTTGCCATTTTCTATCTTAAATCAAACAATAAAAAATGGGCATGAAAATATGTGAAATTAAAATATAAGCCTGTAAATTGTTTTTTACACCAACTCTCACCAAAAGTTCAAAGTTTTGGGAAGTAACTTATTCAATTTAGTATCTGAAACTTTTTTTTTTAGGGGAAGAGGGGGTGTTTAGGTGTCCCAAGGGTCCCAAAGGTCCTACCTTGGATCATGGTGCCCAAACCTATACCCCTGAGCCAAGGGCCAAACCTTGGGGTGTTGGTCTAGCCCCCCATGATTTCAGTTTCAACGATTGGAGTCGTAAGTTTTGTGTCCATCACGTGTGGTCAGTTCAGCAATCGATGTCCCTAAGCTAAGCCGAGGCCGAAGTCTATGTTCGAGCGAGAAGAGGCCAACATCTTGGTCACCGGACGTTGGGTAAAGGGTCCTGACCAAAAAAAAAAACGTTGGGTAATGAGTGAGGGCTGCATTTGGGAACAGCATTGGGAAGGGACTTTGGGTGTCCAAAGCCCATTTGGCCAAATATTGAGTGTTTGGGAAAAAAATTTGTCAACCCCATTAGGGAAAAGCTAGCCTTCATAAGGTTAAAAGCCCAAGGCAGGTCCTAGGTTGCCTTGGGCTTTCAGCATTCTTGGCATGCTCTCTAGAGTTTAGTATAAAAAAAATTTGTTCCAAAACTATCCTCACTCAATTTTTGTTTTTCTGTTTTTGCCCTCACGATATCACTATTCATCTTCTTCTTTGTTAAGTTGGCCGGCTAGGTTGTGTGAGCTTGCAAGGGGTCGGTGATGGGTTGGAGAGAGGTCGACATGGTTGCAACTACCCTGGCAATCATCACTAGTCAGTCGTGCGACCTTGGCGAGTCGCAGTGACCTAGATCTGGGTTGCGCAAACTCCTATGGGTCACCGACCTCGGTCATTGCAACCCCCACAAGACACAACAATTTCCGTTGGAGGTTGCGAGATTCGTGCAACCAAGCAGCCCCTATTGAGGTTGTACGACCTCAGGCGACCCTTGCTTGGGTTACGTGACCCTTGGCGAGAGTTGCCCAACCCCAGGCGGCCCTCACCAGTGGTCTCGGAGGTTGGCCTGAGGTCTTGCAACCTCAATCCTTATCAGTACCGAAGGACTTTTGAGGATGTTAGGTTGACTAATCCTAATAAGTAACCATGAGTTAAAAGATGTGACATCCCTCTTCATTGTAAGTAATAAATTAATCAATTCAAATAATGATTGGATAGTTGATTAAGGGTGCTCAAATCATATGACAAGAGTCAAGGCAAGCTACCAAATATGTCTGAGTACACCGATGGATGAGTAGTTGTCACCGTAGACAACTCACAATTACCGATTACCCATGTTGGCCGAATAGTGATAACACCTCAGTTCAACTCACATTAGATTGAACTACAAAATGTGTATCATGTGCTAGGAATGAAGAAAATTTGTTGTCGGTGCCACAACTCATAGACTTGGACAATTATGTAGTTGTTTGTACAAAAAATTGGTCGGGTCATTGATTTGGATAAGCACATGACTAGAGTATAGAGTATTAAGCTTGTGGCCCATTGTTGACAACTGCCAGAATCATTAGTGATATTAACACATCTCGATGACCATTGCTGACCCGTTGTCAACGTACGACGACCAACGGTTAACAATAATCAACAAAGGTATCGATCAATAAGGTCAATGGATTATTAATAAGGCATTAGGAGAAAGTTGAACGTGTCAGGGCATCGGGATGTAGTTAAAGATTGAAGTCACTAGAGAACAAAGTGATGGAGTCCGCGAGGCAACCAACCTCGATTCTAAAGGAGCAACTATTTGAACACAAGATCATGGTATTCTGAAAGTATGGGCACAAAACTTTCAGAGAAGAGGGAATTGGCTACATCCGCTGGAGAACTACTCAAGAAGGTTATGACACATCTATAAAATACCATTGTTCATCTATTGGAAGCCCTCCCTCCCCGCACAAAAGAACAAAGTTACTATTTTTCGATTATCTTCTTTTTCCTACATTGTTCTTTCAATTATAGACTCGCGTCACAGATTAAATTCCAGTAGGTTTCATAGCTGTAGTTTCATGATTCGTGTCATTGATAAAATTCCTAGATGTATCTTTATCTAGGGTTTCACATCTTTGATTAAATTACCACACGATTTGTTTTTTCATTCGACTCTGTTGAAGTGGCTATATTTTTCAAGTTTCGTCGTCGATTAAATTCCAACACGATTTGTGTGTGAACGATTTTATCTGAAGTAAAGTTATAGTTGTTTCTTATCTACTCATGATATTTTCTGTCCAAAGTCGCCAGTCGCTATATAACCTGTCTCCTCTAATAAAAATCGGAGAACGACTTTCGGTGAAAGGTATTTCATCTTGAGATTAATTTTGGCTGAACAGAAGTATATGATCCAAGAGAGAGACGTTCAGGTGTACCACAATTTGGAACCCCGCTAGTACACCGATCATGGAGGGGTGTCAACTAGAGTTTGTTTACGTGACTTCAGCACAAATGGCGTACATGGACAGAACTCGAAAGAGTGATAATGACTGATTTGCTTGATCAAGCGACCAACGAATCAAGGAAATTGTTCAACCAGATTGTGTCGACGACAAATAATGAGGTGGGTGCTTTGGAGAACTAAGGCGTAGGAAGATTGAAAGCTGGTGCGTGAAATCAAGAGCTTACCTATCAAAGCGATCCGCTCCCTGTCAATGGCCCCTGATAAACCGATCGTCACACGTAAAAATGAACACTTTTGAACTCAACGAACGTTAAGGGTCATTCCTTCTTGCTTATCAGCGAAGCGAAGGCCATCTCCTCTATCCCAGGAGTCGACATTTTCAAAATGGCGCACAAAAGTCTTCCATAACGTAGCCTATGTCGAGCGAGCGAGAACTCTACAATCAATCGACATTAATTATGGCATCCAAGTGTAGTCTAGTCGGTCGGGCTCGAGATCCGGAAGGTGAGGGTTCAGTCTCTCCCTTCCTCAACTTAGCCCACGAATGGAGGCGTGTATGGAGGCGTCATTGCACCTCCATGCATCGAGTTTTGAATCTGAAAGTACTTGTATCGGACTTATCGAGAATCAGCAGTGGAAGCCCTCTTTGGTGTCCGGCACAATCGAAGTAAGTAAAGACCGCACTGATTTTCACATGATCCTGTAAAAGAGATGCGCGGAAATAACGAGGACAGTCGATCGGATTATCGATCCAGCAAAATGGATGGGCGCAAGACCATCATGATTCCTTGCCGGACAAGACAACGTCTCCAAATAAAATCTTCGATCCTGAGAACGACACAACTTCACGCGCGCCAATCAAAGAGACCAACAAGTGGACGAGAGACGAATCCAGTAACGTGTGATCGAGGATACATAGAAAAACGATAGGACGAGAGACGATCCAGCAACGTGTGATCGAGCCATACATAGCAAAACGATAGGACGAGAGGATGTGATCCACCACAACAGCGAGAGTTGCTTGAAGCAAAAAAAATTGTATAAATTTGTATAAATATGGGACGTTTCACGCCAACGAGGGCATGCCCAGATCGCTGAGTTTTCACCTTATGTAGGATTGGCTTTAGTCTAGTACGGGCGACTAATGGCACTTCGTCTTTTGTTCGCGCCTTAACTTCCGAAGCTTTCCTCTTAGACGACTAATGGTCGCGTCCATTGTTCAGTGAGCACGCAGGTCTCTGATACTCAAGGAGGACGGAGATGGGCCAATTATCACCCAACCGTCTGGACTTTCAATTACATTCAGTCTCTGGAGGCCGACCGAGGTCGTCAATCTTGTCGCGCGGTGAAAAACCACACTCTAGTTATTCGTCCTCCATACGATTCGTTTATGCTAAAGTTAAAAGAAATAAAGACGATTTTCACAATTTGGTTCGATCTTAACTCTAATGTTTAGATGATTGGTTAAACGTTTGTTCCAAATATGAGAAATCCTGTATTCACATTACAGCATCGTCCGCTCAAAGTAACCTTGGATCCTACCGGCCACTTGTGGGTGGAGCATTACTGAAGGCACTTGGAAAGGGCAGTTCAGTGCATCGGTGGGGAATTAGTCTAATTGAAAATTCGATTATCCCCACGTACTCAATAAAAAACAAATGAAATTTTGGGGTTAGGGAGGATAATTTATCCTAGGACAAACCATCGATCAAACTCGGTTGTGCCAAACCTTTATGTTAGGCGTCACTCTAATAGCTCGATGACTATGAAATTTGATTTAATGATCTCTCCAACGTCACAATTACTAATTCATGCTGTCTCATAATCAAGATTTTATCGCCTTTATGATGGGTTATATTTTCCAACATGCCTAGTTTCATCTAATCATGCTTTTGATGGATGAATTGGAAGTTGTGGCCATCACTGGGGTACAGATTTGACTACACATGAAGATGTTGATGTTGATCTTTGTATCGACCAACCTTGAATACTGATTAGAGGGTTTGTCCCAACGAGTATGGAGGAAGTTTTGTCCGAACGCGAATAGGGAAAGATATGATCCTTCATGATTTGTGATTAGCCAGCGGTATAAATCAAACAAGATCTCGAAAGATAAGATCCTCTCTTCGTGTCTCTCGACGTCTGTGTTAGCAACTCTCGTCTCGTTCTAAAAAATCAATCACAGATATTATAATCTCAAGCATGCAACATAATAGGATTAATGATGATCGGTTCTAGGGTGGGTAGATTTTAGAGCTGGAATCTGGAACTTACTATTTTATAACTGATTCCCAATTTTTGAACCTTAAAACCTACCCTATTTGTCTGGAACCGATTATGGAACCTACCATGTTTTTCCGGTCTAGTTTCAGGGACTATTTGAGAACCTTTTTTCTTTCCTTTTTCTTTTCTTTTTTACAATATAATCATATGAGGTTACAAGCAATAAAATGGATCAAAGTAAATGATGAACAAAGAAATCCCTATTTGCAAAAACAATCCATAAGATGTAAAATTATAAACAATAAAAAGTTCAAACACATAAAATAAAACATAAATTATAAAACTCCAATCCCCATTCATTCATAAAAACTTAGGAGAAGAGGAAAAACTGGTGAGGAGTTTTGAGAAGGAACGAAGGACGAAGGAGTGCTGAGGTTAGAATTTAGGGAAAAAATTATGGTTTTGACTTTTTAGCCTATAAAACCGGTTCCCAAATTGGGCGGTCCGGTCTGATTCCTGGGTAGGTATTCACGCAGAACTTGCTTTCGAACCGGTTTCAATTGGTTCCAAAAATTTGGAACCTATTCCGGTGAAGGACCTATTTTTTGGACGGTCCGGTCCGATTATCGGGTAGAACTAGTTCGGTCGCACACCCCTAAATAGGACCCTAAGATGGCAGATCTCCACCTCTTCCTTTGAAGTATTTTTCTTTGCTTCTTCCTAAGGTTAAAAAGCTAAGCTATGGATTCTTCTTCTTTCTAATGGAGGTTGAGCTACAGAGAGAGAAGGCACAAATGTTGGAAGAAGAAGTCAGAGGTGCTCTTAATAAGGAAACTGCTGAATCCACAACCATATTCGCTCCAGGTTTTATCCGATCTGGAGGACGTCTCCGATCTGGAAAATTGTAATGCAGCTCCAAAGTTTTACTCTTGAATTATTGTAGATGGTGGAATAATGTCAGCCTCGCAAACAAGTTGAACTTCGCGAGGGATGGGCAAATCGAGTGCAATTGTCAAGGGCTAACCAAAGTGAACCCACTGATGACCGTCATCGATGATGTGCACGATGTTTATGGCACATCGGACGAACAGGAGCTGTTCGCTGACATCGAGTTACTTGGAAAAGCAATACCCGCGCATTTTACATGTCGAAGTTTCGCCTTCCGATTTGCTTCGTTTCAGGTGGGACATCAATACCGTGCAAGATATTTCATGGCTGTTCGAAGACGTGCTTCTCTGTTCTCTACAACGGCCGAATGGCTCACGACTCTCTCGGGGAGACTGGGGACAATGTCATCCTGTATCTAACCATAGGGCATGTCATGTTGATTCACGCCTGACTTTTCAACAAGCTCCGAGCATGAGAAACGAAGGGGGGGGGGCCCTCCGAGTCAGACGGCTCGCGAGCAATTCATAGAACTTCTTCGACATGACGTGGAAGGAACCAATCAAAATACGTCATTAGGGAAGATGGAAGCGGCCAAGTCGAGGAGGGTTGGACGCCAGCTCAGTAGTCCAAGAATTATCAGAAAATGCTAAATACGTCGCCCTCCGGGGACTGCAACTTCACAGAGAAAACGAACAGGTCCTTTTTCTGGGAGATGGCTTTCTTATCCCTTCCTCTCATGTGAGGGGGCACTTGTCATTTAGCGATTAAAAGTGTCCCGTCACAGAGGAATAGTTAGATGGGTGCGATGCTGCATAAATGCCAGGGACCATCTGCGATCAAACGAGGCAGTGTGACTTCGAGCACCAAACTTCTTCACTTACACGCGGTGATGGCGCTTCAGCTCTTCTCTCTTCCGAACGTTTGCTCCAAGAGGATTCATTGTCAGGCCCCGCGTTCTGCGAGCGCCAAAGCTGCTGTTTCTCACGGGGGACGGAGATCGCCCCAGTATCAGCCGACCCTCTGGACTTACGATTACCTCCAGTCCCTACCGACCAGTGTCCATCGTCGTGTGGTAATAAACCAACATTTTGTTCGTTCTCAATCGAGATGATATCTCTAGATGAAAGGAAAAAAAGCAAAACAATGAAGCCTAGATTATATGAGTTATTATTGTTTATCATCATGGATTTATATAAGTACACCACTGGTGTAAAATATTTTCCACGAACAGTCAACTTATGAAATGAGATATTTTGCAGGAACGTCAAGATCTTGCTTGTTTTGTGGCAACTGGACATTATAGGAAGATAACGATCTTGTTTGTTTCCTGGCAATTGGACATTATAGGAAAATATTTGTGAAATAAGTTATTTTTGTTATTTTCTGTTATTCGGTTGGTCTTCACACGAACTAAAAATTATTTTAGAATTATATTGTCGGAAAAATTTAAAATGAGAAATGAAATCGAGTTTGACTGCACAGCCTCAGTAGTTTTGGACTCGCGACCTGGAATCCCGTGCCTGGGACCCCTAGATTCCTATATGAAAGCCTAGCGGCACGGGACCGAGCTCCCCAAGGCAAGACTTGATGACGAGACCAGGGCAAGTATCCCTAGGATCAAACTTGTGATCCGATCCCTCCGGACCTCTGACCTCACCACTTGGTTGAATCTCCGACCTCATTGCTCGGCCGGGTGTCCCAAGGGTCCGGCCTTGGACCTTGGTGCCCGGACCGGGCTATCGTAATCCAAGGACCAAACCTTAAGGTCTCTGGTCTAGCCCCTGTGGTTCCAGTTTCAAGGATTGAAGTCCTGAGTTTGGGTTCGCCGAATCGATGACCCTAGGCCGATGTCTATGTTTGGGCAACGAATCCTGGGGCCCTCTTCTCCGGTCCTGAACGCTGACGTTCCATGTCCGAATTGTGGTTCTAGGTCAAGGGTTGAGCTCCCACGTCCAGCCTTTGAGGTTCCATCAAATTTTATTTTTTCCACAACAGTCAGGTTGACAATGATCCCACAAAACAACCTCAAGCTTACCATTCATACAAGCTAGTGGCAATGGACATAGAGAAATGTAAAATTTTGATTGCGCTGCATAAATATCCAGTACTCATAATCTTTTCTTGGATTAATATCAACTACATTGACCGTGTGATCTTTGTAACTTTTCGTTTTCCTTTCTTTCGGCTCCAATTGAGCTATACTGTTGTACAAATCGGTTCCTTACTCAGGTCGAGCAGCAAGATGTAAAAGTGAAAGTGCTGGAACAAGAAGTGAGAAGCGCCATTAAGAACGAAAATGCCGAACTCTCGACCGTACTCACTCTCGTCAATGACATTCAACGACTGGGACTAAACTTTCTCTTCGAGGAAGACATAACGAGAGCTCTCCGCAGATACCATTCTCCGGATGAAGGTTACGAGAGCAGAGACGAGAAGACCCTTCATGGAACAGCTCTCTACTTTGGGATTCTGAGACAAAATGGTTTCGAAGTTTCTCAAGGTAATTTAACCATACTGAAGTTCTTTTTAATGAGAAGAAATAGATTGCGATCGACTGATCTTGATGGGAATGATCAAACAGATGTTTTCCGGATTTTCATGGACGAGCAAGGAATGTTTATGGAGAGCCTTGGCCGTGACGTGGAAGGGCTGCTGAGTTTATATGAAGCTTCGCATTTGGCCTTCGAAGAAGAAGATATCTTGCACGAGGCTAAGGTATTTGCTGTCGAGCATCTCAAACGCCTTAACAATATCGATATTGGCAAAGATCTCGAATATCTCCGAGCAAACCACGGATCCGGACTGCCCCTACACCAGAGAATGCCGTTGCTAGAAGCTCGATGGTCCATCGAAGCTTACAGTGCACGGAGAGACGCAGACCATCGGCTGCTCGAACTGGCCGTGTACAATTTCAACATGGTGCAATCTATCCTCCAAAGAGATCTTCAGGAGATGTCGAGGTCGGTGTGGAAATGCGGAAAAAAGTTCAGAGTTTGTCTTGCTAAATTCAAATGCTATTAGGCCTCGATGGATGTATGCGGCTGAATGAAGCATCACTAATACCTATCATGCGTGAATCTTTTGCAGATGGTGGAATGATGTTAGCCTGGCAAAAAAGTTGAGCTTCGCAAGAGATCGACTGATGGAGTGCTTCTTCTGGACAGTCGGAATGGCCTACGAGCCTCAGTTCAGCAATCTCCGTAAAGGGCTAACGAAAGTGACTGCCCTCATTACCACCATCGACGATGTCTACGACGTCTATGGTAGTTTGGATGAATTGGAGCTATTCACAGATGCTGTACACAGGTTCCTCAATACTTTGCTTCAGATTATATGTTCTTGAAAAAAGAAAAAAAAAACATGGTGAAAACGTCGATTTCTCAAGTCTATATGTCAAAGCCTCCTTTGATCAATGTGTGGTTTCAGATGGGATGTTGACGCCGTGTTGAATCTTCCGGGCTATATGAAGCTTTGCTTCCTAGCTCTCTACAACACCGTGCACGAGATGGCTTACGACGTTCTCAAGCAGACCGGAGAAAATATCATCCCGTGTCTAACAAAGGCGGTAAGCACTCAGTGTTTACCATGATTAAACCCTTTTGAAGTTTATGAATTCTCGACGATAACCAGAAAAGAACTTGAATTTGATGGATTTAGTGGAGTGACATGTTCAAAGCCTTCCTGCAAGAGGCGAAGTGGAAGCACGACAAGGTCACCCCAACGTTCGAAGAATACATGAACAATGGCTCAATCTCAGTTTCGGGACTTGTCATATTGATTCATGCTTTCTTTCTGGTGAGCCCGCATGCTAGAAAGGAGGAACTAGAATCGTTCGAGACTTACGGCCACGATCTCTTGAAGTCGCCAGCCATCATTTTCCGCCTCTGCAACGATCTCGGTACCTCGTCGGTACGCATTCTTCTTCTTCTTCTTCTTCTTTTTTGCTTCCTAGAACTAGTGAGCTATAAAAGGGCAGAGCATCCAAGGACTGCAACTTCGGATTGAAGAGCACGATCAATTCAGGCTTACAATTTTGACCGACGAACATCCAGATTAACCACAAATTGAAATAGACAGAAACAAGAAATTACTTCGAATCACTAGATTATCTTATCAATATATGTGAAAGTGCTGCGGAAGTTTCCAGTTGCTGCTACTAACTAATACCCACCAGAACTAATCCAAAAACTTCATGCAAGAAAAGTCTTCGAAATTACTTCCAAATCACAACCCTGTGCACTTCTCTTTCAATAGCTTTAGGACTTCGCGTGCATTTGTACTTTTTAGGTAATTTCTTTGAAATCATCATCAAACTTTAATGCGTCATGAAAGCCTTTGTTCACAACCACATTATATGTCTCGACATGTTTAACTGTATATTGTAGGCCGAGCTCGAGAGGGGAGAAACGGCAAATTCGATCCTATGCTACATGCAAGAAAATGGGGTGTCCGAGAATGTTGCTCACGAGCACATTAAGGAACTGATTGACACCGCATGGAAAAAGATGAACAAATATCAAGTCGATGACTCCATGTTTGGAAAATCATTCGTACGTCTGGCTTTCAACCTAGCACGAATAGCTCACTATACATATCAGGACGGAGATGCGCACGGAGCTCCAGATAATAGATCGAAGTACCGTATCCACTCATTATTGATTGATCCCATTTCTCTCGAGTAGACCCATCAAATTGGGTCATGGACCCATTTTCTAACCCATATTTGATGGGCTTAGTCATTATAACAATTAGCTATGTTAGTAAATGGGTTAGAATGGCATTGCCCAAAAAAATATGGGTATTAAATGGGTTTACAATTTACCCAAACCCAACTTACATTTATGCTTCATGAAAAATAATGGACCGACTCCTAGAACTATTCAAAGTTCAGAGAAGTCTTGGTGAGCTTGCAAGATGGGCTCGATGTTACTCTTATTTAAATAACAATAAAAAGATGGCTTCTTTTTTTCCCAATTAATTTTATTTTTATTACTGTTGTGAGTTTCATCTGTTGATTATTGGAGTACATCTTGGTTGCATTGAACATTCTTATTTTAATGAAATATTCTAAACGTAGTTCTTGCGCTTGCAATCCATGATCAGCATAAAAAGATGGATTTAATATAGGTTACTAAATTTGTATTGCATATAAATAGATTAAAATGGGTTAAATGGGCCGGACCATTTTCAATCAGATTCGACCCATTGACAGCCCTAATCGCAAGTAATGCTTAAATGGAGGGATTACGAAAGAAGAGACTTGCACCAATGTACAACAGAAATATCTTTGTCATTTTTTTTTCTGAAGAAATCAAGGAATTACTATAAAAATTCTACAAACGCAGAAAAAAACCACCGTTCATGTTCTCTCCCGTTTAGACGCTCGTGCCCTGTTTCTTCCGCCGGTTGAGCGCGGCCGCCCGGTGGCTGAGGGTGGCGTTTGGGGTTGTCTCGTGGTGCTTCTCTTTGCCTCGGTCCTCTCCATCTCTTCACCGAAGGTTTTCTTGGAGTAAGGCTCTCTGTCATCGCTGCTGCTGAGGTCTCCGCCCGGTTTCCTCTCGTCGGTGAAAGAGTGATTCCGGTGGCTGTGAGCGACCATTTGGGCTGATTTTTGGTGGGTTTTCTTCGTCATCCTTCCCTCTACTTGCCTATCGAAGCTATTTCTCTGGGTTGGCCTGGAATTCCTAGTATGGTTTTTCTCTTCTAGGGTTCCTGCTTTGATTTTGGTCTGCGATGGAGGTTGGGGTGTGTGCTGATCCAAAAGGGAAAGACGCTAATCTTAGAGGACTCTCGTCCTTGTCTTCTAGGGTCCTAGGAGGTAGGCGTAGTCGGAGTAGGAGTAGATCTGGGGTGGGTCACAGGAATGCGGGTTCTGTTTTGGTCGGGGGAAGATCCGGTCCGGCTGGTTTGGTCGGTGGAGGCCCGAGTTTGGCTGGTTTGGCGACTCTAGGCGATGGAGGTTATGGCCCAACTGGTCCGGCTGTGATGGGCGGAGGGGATGATGCATCGGGCAACACTGCAAGTCTGGGCGGAGGGGATGATGCATTGGGCAACACTACAAGTCTGGGCGGTGGAGCTGATGTCCCTGGTTCAGCTGCTCCGGCGATCCTGGGAGGGGGAGGCTCTGGCCCAGCTGGTCCGGCTGTGCTGGGTGGTGGAGGTGCTGGCCCGGCATGCCCGGATTTGGGAGGTGGAGCTACTGACCAGGTTGTTGCCAAGGGCCACTTGCCGGCTCTTATTCCTGGCTCGGGAGGGACTGTTGGCTCTACTCAGAGTGGATTAGGTAGGAAACCAGTGGCTGAATCGCAAGTAGGAAGGACGCAAGGTAGGATGGCCCAAGCTGTCCCGCAAGGACAAGCTTTTGTTGCCCCGCATCTTCCCCTTGACCGGCCTTGGGTTAATGTGGCTCGTTTTGCTTTGACGGGATATAATCTATCCTATGTCGAACCAACTCGTATCGATGATAAGCTGGTCGCTGAAGTTACTGATAAGGTTTTGGATGCTTCGGACCCAATTTGGTCTGAATGCATTGTTGGTTATCTTGTAGGGAAGAAACTACCTTTTAGGCTGGTGGAGTCGACCCTTAAACATGTTTGGGGGTAGAAGCTGGTGGAGGTTAAAGCCAATGACCAAGGCTTTTTCTTTTTTCATGTGCCGAATCAGGCGTTTCGCAGGAGGGTGCTAGAAAGGGGTCCCCTAACTGTCGCTCGTGTTCCTCTCATCCTCCAACAATGGAAACCACTTCTGGAACTCACCAAGGTTCAACATGCTTCCGTGCCAATGTGGGTTCGGTTAAAGAATATTCCTTATGCCTTGTGGTCTGCTCTAGGTATCAGTGTGATTGCTAGTGTGCTTGGGAAACCTCTGTATGTCGACCAACGCACTGAACAAATGAAGTTGCTGTCTTTTGCCCGTGTTTGCATAGAGATGTCAGCCACGGCGGATTTTTCGCCCTCAGTGGATATGCTTATTGGAGGCACCATTCGTAAGGTGAAGGTGGACTATGAATGGAGGCCAGTTTGCTGCCAATCTTGTGATTTGTTTGGACATAAATGCTTGCCAAAGGCTACTAGGATAGAGAGAGACCTTGTTGCATCGCAGCCTCTTGTTGAAGTAGAACCTGCTCTAGAAACAGGGCAACTTGTTGTAGATATATCGGGTCCTATCCAAAGCCAGCGGGAGCTGGGGAAGAGTGTTATAGCTGGTGCCGAGACTTCAGGCAGCAAGGAGGATGGCCTAGCCGAAGTGGACCAAGATCAGAATGTTGAGACAGCTTGGCAAACACAACGCTCTAGAAGGAAGAACAGAAGGAAGTCCGGTTCTCCCCTGAGTAAACCTATGACTTCCACCATTTCTGTGAGGGACAACCCCCCTCGGGCAACTAGGATGGAAGACACTTCATCCTCATCTGTTTCTACTTCATCTTTTGATGGGCTTGAAGAAGGTGTCGAAATGGACAGCAATTCGGCGGATGATCTTCTGGACGAAGGAGATCATAGGCCCCAATTTATTGACCCCCCCGCTGTTGAAAAGGTGCCTAAAAAGGCTGACCTGACGACTCATGCTGTACCTCGGCCCACGCCTTCTACAATGACAGCTCGAGTGGCCAAGCCGCCGAAGAGTTGTCGGCAGAGAGGCTGGCGAAAGTAAGTTCTCTATCCTTCATGTATATTATACTATATAAATATAGGTATCTGGAATATTAGAGGTCTGGTGGACCCGGTACGCCAAGCTGAAGCTCGCATGTTGGTTCGAACACATAATCTTTGCTGTATTGATATTTTGGAGACCAAGGTTCCTGCTGGTCGTTTTGATACTATTTCTTCCAGCACTATTCCGGGATGGCGTTGGACCTCTAACTATGCTTACTCTCTCAGGGGACGCATTTGGGTGGGTTGGGACCCGAGTAGAGTAAATTTTAATGCTGACCTAGCTCATTGTCAAGCTATTCCTGGCACTTTATCTTATTTGAGTTCTGATATCTCTTTTTACTTGTCTGTCATTTATGGAGAACATACTTTTGTGGCTCGGCGAATTCTATGGGCTGATCTGGTACAATTGAGTTCATCCCTCAATAATAGACCTTGGCTAGTGGCGGGGGACTTCAATGCTATTCGTGACCCATTAGACAGAGTGGGCAGCTCGACTCCATGAATACTGGCTTTTGATGAGCTGAAGGTTGATGATCTTAGGTATGTTGGATACCGCCACACCTGGTCGGTCTCTTCTGGTCCGTCTCGAAAACTTCGTAAGATTGATCGGGTGTTGGTAAATAGTAAGTGGTGCCAAGATTTTTCTTTCTCTGAAGCTGCTTTTGTCACTCCTGGCATCTCCAACCATACTCCTATGATTGTTAAAATTACTGATCTGGTGCATAGGAGGAAACCCTTTAAATTCTTCAACTTTTGGATAGACCACCCACAATTTCGGCCTATCCTTAGCCAGGCCTGGGCTGTCTCGGTGACAGCTAATCCCATGTATCGTTTAGACTCTCGTTTAAAAGAGGTAAAAGCTTGCCTAAAACAACTGAACAATGTAGCTTTTTCGAACCTCTCATCACGTGTGGAACATGCTAGGGGTGCCCTCCAAGCTACCCAGGATGCTTACCGATTGGATCCGCATAATGAACAGTTGGCGGCCCAAGAAAGAATTCACTTCAAGCTGTTTTATCAACTCTTGTCTCAAGAAGAATCCTTTCTACGTCAGAAATCTAGGATTCGCTGGTTAAAAGAAGGGGATCTTAATACTAAATTTTTTCACCACTCGGTGAATAACCGGCACCTTCGAAACAGAGTGTTGTCTATCCAGGATAGTATGGGACATCACGTCTCTGACTTGCAGGAAGTTAATGACATTTTCATTCAGCACTTTCAGGAGCTACTTGGCCCGGTCCACATGGAGGTGCGACCCTCCCTTTTGGAAGTTAAAGCGATGCTTTCTACTGGACTTACGGTTGATCAGGTTTGTATGCTATCTAGTCCCATTACTCCTACTGAAGTTCAGAATGCTATGTTCTCTCTTGCGAGTAATAAAGCCCCGGGCCCGGATGGCTTTAACTCGGATTTCTTCAAAAAGAATTGGGATATGGTAGGTCAGGCAGTGGTTGATGCTGTTATGAATTTTTTCAACACTGGAAGATTGTTAAGGGAGGTCAACAACACCATCCTCACTCTTATTCCCAAAGTTCCTAATGCTTCGTTGGGGACTTCGGGCCGATAGCGTCTAATACTGCATTTATAAATGCATCACTAAGATTATTGCGGATAGAGTTCTTTGCGGTTACCCCTATCTAGTTGGCCCTTTCCAAAATGCATTTGTCAAAGGCCGACGTATCAGTGATAATATCTTATTAGCTCAAGAGTTATTCAGTGGGTTTCACGTGGAACCCTACCTCCCTAAATGTGTCGTCAAAGTTGATTTTCAGAAAGCCTATGATACCCTTGACTGGGATTTTCTGGAACTAACCTTGAAAGCTTTTGGATTTCCTCTTTGGCTAATAGAGAGTATTATGATTTGTATGCAATGTAACATCCTGAAAATCGGCTCATTTTAGCCCGATTTTTAATCCGATTATGGGAACCGATTTCTCAGTGATATCAGGATTAAATACTTGGACGTCGCCTCATTTATTTTGGGATTTTCCGTTGGACACGGAAGCGTCGGAAAAATGAAGAATTGGACCGGGTTTCGGGCCGCGGGTGGGCCGGCCCAAGACCGGCGGCCCAACGGGCCTTGCACCCATTCAGCCCGGCCAAGAGGGGCCCAAGTTGGCCCAAGTTCCTCCATTTCCCAGTGGGCTTCTCTCTTTGGCCTTTTGCTTTTGTGCCCAAGTGAGTATTGTTTTTGCTTGTTTATTGCTTGTTTTTGATTGGCCCTTCAAGCAAGTGGCAAGCCCACTTGCCTTGGCTCTTATCCTTAACCAACCAGCCTCTCTTCTCTCTCCTCTTTCTCCCCCAAAATTCGTGCACCAGCCCAGCCCCCCTCTCTCCCTTTTTCTCTTTATTTTCTCTTCCATTTTTGCTGTTTCTTGCTGTCCTTGCTATTTTCCAGCCCAAAAACAGCCTAGTTGCCATCACCGGAGCAGCCACAACCGCCCAAAGTGTAGTCCTGGGAGTTAGGAAGCCAACCGCGCATCCCTGGTCACCTTTGGTCGCCGTTAGCCGTCCGTTTCGGCCTTTTCCGCCAGCCCGCACCGGTTCCACGTGAATAGTAACCAGCACATTTTTTGGCCCGTTTCGGCCACCGTTTGTCACTCGTTGTCGTCCTCAAGCTTACCCCTCGTAGCCCTCATTCCCCTCTACGCGGCGGTGTCGCCGGATTCCAAATCCAAGTAAGTTAACTTTCTAATCCTTGTTTAGGGGTTAATTAGTTTAATTTTTGTGCTTGGTTAATTATGGGTTAGTTTGTTAATGGTGGCTGAGTTAATTAAGCTGACTAGGGTTAGATTAATTAACCATAGTTAGTAATAAAGTAACCTAGGTTAATTAATTAAAGTAACTATGGTTAGTTTTAAAAGTAACCAAGGTTAAAAATTAATCATGGTTAGGTTAGATTAACTAAGGTTGAGTTAAATTGTTGACCATGGTTAAGTTTATTTATTTTTATTATTTATTTAATTTCGGACGAATTTACTGTTCACGAATTACTGTTCACAGATTACTGTTCACGAATTACTGTTCATGCATAAGTTAATTTTTGGCTTATTTTGATGTGTTCTTGGTTGTTATGATTTATTGAAGTGCCGATTGTTAATTATACTCGTGAATATTGATGAAATGCGTGATCGAATGCTGATTGGAAATTGGATTTTGGAATTGTCGAGTGAGATCGCATGACATGTTGTGTGGGTTATCTGAAATGGCATGTCGCATGAGCATGAGTGAGGTTGCATTCACGACAGAGCAAAGATATAAATGGATTGCTTGATGAGGTGTTGCATGATCACATTAAATGAGAGAACCCGGCGTTGCTGGAAGACCGCCAATCCTTATGGGGTTGTGCCGTGGCCAGTGGGTCGCCTGATTTCGGTCGGATGCCTGACAGGGAGGGGTTCTATGTGAGACTGCGGTATGGGGGCGGGTCCCGGGCCTCTGTCAGTTGCGGGGCTGCGGTAGTGGGCGGGTCTTATGCTTCTTCGGGAATGCCGTCTTGGGAGTGAGTCCTTAACGTCGCCGTGCCTCGAGGTAAAGAGGACGAAGCTGGTTTAGCTAGGAACCGCCAACCATAAGGTTATGCCGTGGCCCAGGAGGGGGCGTAATAATCTGAGCATGTGTGAGTGTGAGACATGAGAAAGCTGTGTGAGATGCTCTGATTATTTGCATGCTCTTAATGTCGTGATGAGTTAAATGACAGTTTCTGCAGGTCACGTGTGCCAAGGCCAGGTAGGATCGCTTGTGGTTGTGTCTGCTTATTGAATTGTCCTATGCTTTTGTTTCTCTTTACATTGTGCTCACTGCTGAATTAGGTTGTATGTTAAACTCCCGAGGCGAGCGAAGTTCCTAATCGGGGCTCAGGACTTTAACTTGCTGAGTTTATCTCAACCCGTCGTGGTAAACCTTTTCGGCCCTAGATGATGCGACACTGAGGATCGAAGAGAGCGATCCCTCTAAGGCCCGTGAGTAGGCAGGCGTAGCCTATTTCCTTTTGACGAGCCTTCCCCCACTTGTACGGGGTTAGGTTAGCTAGGCCGGTCCCTTTTGAGTAGGCCTTAGCTTGTCGCCCGTAGTAAGGCGTGTATGTATTTGCTGGTGTGCCTTGGCTAACCTTCGATATATAAAATACTGTTTGTCTTTCCTCTCGCCGCCGTTGTTGCTATCCCTGTTGTTCGGTTTGGGAGTTGTTCGTTTCCGCATGTGCTTAATTAGAAGATAAAATGAATTGGTCGATGACAATACCTGGGACGTCGTACAGTTAGACCTCATGTGAAATGGGGTTGCCGCGAGCTCGAGAGTCGGGGCGTGACAACCCCGTCGATTTTGGTATTAGAGCCTGGTTGGGCATGGAGTGATAAGGTGCGATGAGTCTTGTGTTGGTGCGTGGGGATAGTTAGTAGGAAAGACAATTTCTTTGCTTGCATGTGATTGACTACAGGATCCTTCGTGGTCCTTTGTTGTAGGGTTGTCTCATTTTCTAATTCCGTGTGGGGGGGAATTGGAACGGAGGTTAGGAGAGTCCTGCAAAATGAGCAGTCCAGATCAGAGTACCCCTGGTTTGAGGACCCCAGGTCAGAGGAGTCAGAGGAAGAGGACGGCGCAAGTATCGATCGGTGCTAGGGAGGTAGCACCTGAGGATCCGAGGATGGATGGGATCATGCATGCCATTGAGGCTCTGATAGGTCGCCGAGCTCGGACTTCCGCCGTCGCGCACGCTACTCCCTCCGGCAGGGGGCCCGGATCGGTAACCGACCTATGCATCAACCGATGGAGCGCTTCATGAAGCCGAAGCCGCCCAAGTTTTCTGGGGCTGGCAACCCTGAGACAGCGACCCTCTGGGTAAGGGAGCTGGAAAAGACTTTCACCTTGCTGCAGTGTTCTGAGGAGGAAAAGGTGATCATTGCGACTTACCAACTGCAGGGTAACGCCGGCACTTGGTGGGAAGCTACCCAAGGATGGGTATTTCCCGAGGGTACGACCGGGGTATGGGATACCTTCGAGAGAAGCTTTTCGAGCAAGTACTTCTCGAGGCTGCGCGAGGGAGCGTGCGGCGAATTTCGAGGTTGCGTCGAATCGATGACAAAGTGGATCGGGCAGACGAGGCCAAGTTTGCAGAGCTGTCAAAGTACGCGCCACGGATGGTTGAGCATCCTTTGGACAAGGCTAGGAGGTTTCGGGATGGACTGAAAATGGAAATCCGAGACTACTTGGTGTCTGCGAACCTGAAAGAGTACAATGATCTTTATGAGAGAGCTCAGATGATTGAGAGGCACATCGCAGAGAAGGCAGCCGCATCTGGATCGCGGTTTGTGCCTAGCAGGGACAACTATCGGTTTGGAAAGAAACCGATGGCGGGAGGAAGGTATCCTCTCCTGCCTAATAGAAGGGACGGTGTGGGAAAACCGTCGCCGAGCTTCTTTGGGGGATGTCGAAGGTGTGGAAGAAGGCATGGAAATACCTCGTGTCCCCCAGTAAGGGGAGTCTACTACGGATGTGGTCAGGTGGGCCACCAAGTGAGGGACTGCTCACGTAGGCCCATGATGCCATTCACGCCACAACCACCAACCGGACCACCAGTGGGGAACGCTCAGCAGGGCAATCAGTATAGACCTCCTGCACAAGGACGGGTGTATGCAGTCACGAGGAAGGAGGCGGAGGACATGCCTGCCGTGATTACAGGTACGATATCTCTACACGACCATGCCGCTTATGCGTTGTTTGATCCGGAGCTTCGCACTCCTTTATTGCTAAACGGTTTGTAGAATTAGTGGGATTAAGACCGAGCCGTTGGAAACGATCATTGTTATTTCTACTCCGTTAGAGGATTCATTTTATCTGCAAAGGATGTGCTAGCTGTAAACCGATTATAGATGGTCGGGAAGGAATAATTGATTTGATTGTTTTAGCGATGTATGACTTTGATGTCATTATCGGTATGGATTGGTTGACAAGCAAGGAGCTACTATGGATTGTCGGGAGAAGAGAATCCGATTTAATCCGACTGGAGCTAGTAGTTTCCAGTTTGTAGGGAGCCGAGGAGGGTCCTCGATTCCCTTGATTTCTTCTTTGGAAGCAACCAGGTTGTTGGGGGTCAGGATGTCGAGGTTTTTTGGCGTCTGTGAGTGATACGTTGAAAGAAGGACCGAACTTGGAGGACATCGTGGTAGTACGAGATTATCCTGATGTCTTTCCAAATGAATTGCCAGGATTATCCCCGGCCAGAGAGACAGAGTTCGTAATCGAGTTGGCTCCTGGGACGGAACCAATCTCGAAGGCACCGTATAGGATGGCGTTGTTAGAGCTGAAGGAATTGAAGGTACAGATGCAGGAATTATTGGACAAGGGCTTTATTCGCCCAAGTGCATCGCCTTGGGGAGCGCCAGTCCTGTTTGTCAAGAAAAATGATGGTTCGTTGTGGTTGTGCATTGACTATAGACAGCTTAATCAAGTGACGATTAAGAACAAGTACCCGCTACCGAGGATTGACGACCTGTTTGACCAACTCCAAGGAGCGTCGATATTCTCTAAGATAGACCTAAGGACAGGCTATCATCAATTGAGGATCCGAAAGGAGGACATACCGAAGACAGCTTTCCGTACTCGTTATGGTCATTACGAGTTTACGGTAATGCCTTTTGGATTAACAAATGCCCCTGCCGCTTTCATGGATTTGATGAACCGGGTGTTTAAGGAATATTTGGATCGGTTCGTGATCGGGTTTATCGACGACATTTTGGTGTATTTGAAGAGTCTGGATGAACACGAACAACACCTAAGGACTGTGTTGCAAACTTTAAATAATCACGAGCTGTATGCGAAATTTAGCAAATGTGAATTTTGGTTGGCTCGAGTGGCTTTCCTAGGCCACGTGATCTCAGGTGAAGGGATTTCTGTGGACCCGACCAAGATTGAAGCTGTCATTGATTGGCCGAGACCGACTTCAGTAACCGAGGTTCGTAGTTTTCTGGGATTGGCTAGCTATTACAGATGGTTTGTGGAAAGATTCTCTTCAATAGCTATGCCAATGACTCAGTTGCTGAAAAATGACAAGAAATACGAGTGGACGGATAAGTGCGAGCGTAGTTTCCAATAGCTTAAGCATAAGCTGACTACCGCACCAGTTTTGACTATTCCGTCAGGCTCGGGAGGATATGAGATTTTTAGCGACGCGTCATACAAGGGACTCGGTTGCGTTCTAATGCAATATGGTAAAGTAATAGCATATGCTTCCAGGCAGTTGAGGCCTCACGAGCTGAATTATCCGACGCACGACTTAGAGTTAGCGGCCATCATATTTGCGTTGAAGATATGGAGACATTATCTATGTGGAGAGAGATTTCAGATTTTCACGGACCATCAAAGTTTGAAGTATTTGCTCTCCCAAAAGGAACTGAATATGAGGTAGCGCAGATGGATGGAACTTCTTAAGGATTATGACTGCGAGATTCTGTACCATCCGGGTAAGGCAAACAAAGTGGCAGACGCTTTGAGTCGCAAGTCATCAGTTGCGAGTATGATGGTACAAGAATGGATTCTGTTGGAGGGAATCCGCGATTCAGAATTCAGGCTCGAGGTATGCCATCTTTCCAGTTTAATGGCTACCCTTAGGATCGAACCTGAAATTCAAGCCAAGATTAAGGCAATGCAACCTTTGGACGCTGAGATCCAAAAGATTCTGCAAATGGACGCGACCAAGAGAAAGTTTGATTTTCAAGTATCTGAGGATGGGATCTTGAAATTCCGTGGACGGTTATGTGTACCAAGCGACGCCAAAATTAAGGAGAGGTTGTTATCCGAAGCGCATCGCAGCGACTACAGTGTGCATCCCAGCAGTACGAAGATGTATCAGAATCTGCGACAGTATTATTGGTGGAATGACATGAAACTCGACATCACCAAGCACGTGGCGAAGTGTTTAACTTGCCAACAAGTGAAAGCGCAAAGATTGCAAGCCGGGAGGGTTATTGCAACCTCTTGAGATCCCCGAACGAATGGAAATGGGAGCACATCACGATGGACTTCGTGACGGGATTACCAAGAAGTCAGCGGGGTAATGATGCGATTTGGGTTATAGTGGACCGATTGACGAAGTCAGCTCATTTCATCGCCGTACGCAAGAATTTAGCTTTGGAGAAGTATGCAGAATTGTACGTGCGACAGATTATTCGTTTGCATGGGGTGCCAGTGACGATTACTTCAGATCGAGACCCCAGATTTACAGCTGTATTTTGGAAGAGTCTACAGACTTCGATGGGGACAAAACTGCAGTTCAGTACGGCCTACCATCCTCAGACAGACGGTCAATCAGAGAGAACAATTCAAACTTTGGAGGATATGCTGAGAGCCTGTGTATTGGATTTTAAAGGAAGTTGGGAGGAACAACTTCATCTCGTCGAGTTCGCATACAATAACAGTTATCAGCAGAGTATCAGAATGGCACCGTTCGAAGCTTTGTATGGCAGACCGTGTAAGACTCCAATTTGTTGGGACGAAGTTGGTGAGTGGAAAATTACAGGACCAGAGTTGGTGCAGCAATCGTTAGACGCCGTCAAGATGATTAGAGAGGTGTTAAAGACGGCTCAGAGCAGACAAAAGAGCTATGGAGACAGACGACGTAGGCCATTGGAATTTCAAGTGGGCGATCATGTGTTCCTTAAAGTATCGCCGATGCGAGGTACATCGCGATTTGGAAAGAAAGGAAAACTGAGCCCAAGGTACGTCGGACCGTTCGAGATTCTAGAAAGGATTGGGAATTTAGCCTATCGTCTTGCACTACCGCCTCGACTTGCTCAAGTGCATGACGTATTCCACGTGTCGATGTTAAGGAAATACGAGCGGGCCGACGCACGTGTTGAATTTTGAAGAGATAGAGGTGGACGACGGGTGTCGTATGTGGAGAGACCGATTCGAATTGAGGACCAGAAAGAACAAGTGTTGAGAAGCAATACGGTCTCTTTGGTCAAAGTCATCCGGCAAAGCATCATGGCACGGAGGGAGCTACATGGGAAAGCGAAGAAATCATGAGGCGTCAGCACCCCTATCTTTTTGAGGATTAGCGTGTCGGTTCAAATTTCGAGGACGAAATTTCTGTAAGAGGGGAAGAGTTGTAACATCCTGAAAATCGGCTCATTTTAGCCCGATTTTTAATCCTATTATGGGAACCGATTTCTCAGTGATATCAGGATTAAATACTTGGACGTCGCCTCATTTATTTTGGGATTTTCCGTTGGACACGGAAGTATCGGAAAAATGAAGAATTGGACTGGGTTTCGAGCCCGCGGGTGGGCCGGCCCAAGACCGGCGGCCCAATGGGCCTTGCACCCATTCAGCCCGGCCAAGAGGGCCCAAGTTGGCCCAAGTTCCTCCATTTCCAGCCCATGGGCTTCTCTCTTGGCCTTTTGCTTTTGTGCCCAAGTGGGTATTGTTTTTGCTTGTTTATTGCTTGTTTTTGATTGGCCCTTCAAGCAAGTGGCAAGCCCACTTGCCTTGGCTCTTATCCTTGACCAGCAGCCTCTTCTCTCTCTCCTCTTTCTCCCCCAAAATTCGTGCACCAGCCCAGCCCCCTCTCTCTCCCTTTTTCTCTTTCTTTTCTCTTCCATTTTTGCTGTTTCTTGCTGTCCTTACTGTTTTCCAGCCCAAAAACAGCCTAGTTGCCATCACCGGAGCCGCCGCAACCGCTCAAAGTGTAGTTCGGGAGTTAGGAAGCCAACCGTGCATCCCTCGGTCACCTTTGGTCGCCGTTAGCCGCCCGTTTCGGCCTTTTCCGCCGCAGCTGCACCGGTTCAGCGTGAATAGTAACCAGCACTGTTTTTGGCCCGTTTCGGCCACCGTTTGTCACTCGTTGTCGTCCTCGAGCTTACCCCTCGTAGCCCTCGTTCCCCTACGCGCCGGTGTCGCCGGATTTCCGATCCAAGTAAGTTAACTTCCTAATCCTTGTTTAGGGTTTAATCTTGCTTAGGGGTTAATTAGTTTAATTTTTGTGCTTGGTTAATTATGGGTTAGTTTGTTAATGGTGGCTAAGTTAATTAAGCTGACTAGGGTTAGATTAATTAACCATAGTTAGTAATAAAGTAACCTAGGTTAATTAATTAAAGTAACTATGGTTAGTTTTAAAAGTAACCAAGGTTAAAAATTAATCATGGTTAGGTTAGATTAATTAGGGTTGAGTTAAATTGTTAACCATGGTTAATTTTATTTATTTTTATTTATTTATTTAATTTCGGACGAATTTACTGTTTACGGATTATTGTTCACGACATCGTTCACGAATTACTGTTCACGGCACTGTTCATGCAGAAGTTAATTTTTGGCTTATTTTGATGTGTTCTTGGTTGTTATGATTTATTGAAGTGCCGATTGTTAATTATACTCGTGAATATTGATGAAATGTGTGATCGAATGCTGATTGGAAATTGGATTTTGGAATTGTCGAGTGAGATCGCATGACATGTTGCGTGGGTTATCTGAAATGGCATGTCGCATAAGCATGAGTGAGGTTGCATTCACGACAGAGCAAAGATATAAATGGATTGCTTGATGAGGTGTTGCATGATCACATTAAATGAGAGAACCCGGCGTTGTCGGAAGACCGCTAATCCTTATGGGGTTGTGCCGTGGCCAGTGGGTCGCCTGACTTCGGTCGGATGCCTGACAGGGAGGGGTTCTATGTGGGATTGCGGAATGGGGGCGGGTCCCGGGCCTCTGTCAGTTGCGGGGCTGCGGTAGTGGGCGGGTCTTATGCTCCTTCGAGAATGTCGTCTTGGGAGTGAGCCCTTGAAGTCGTCGTGCCTCGAGGTAAAGAGGACGAAGCAGGTTTAGCTAGGAACCGCCAACCATAAGGTTGTGCCGTGGCCCAGGAGGGGGCGTAATAATCGGAGCATGTGTGAGTGTGAGACATGAGAAAGCTGTGTGAGATGCTCGATTATTTGCATGCTCTTAATGTCGTGATGAGTTAAATGACGGTTTACTCGCAGTCACGTGTGCTGGCCGGGTAGGATCGTCTCGTGGTTGTGTCTCGCTATTGAACTGCCCTATGCTTTTGTTTCTCTCTACATTGTCCGACTGCCGAATTAGGTTGTATGTTAAACTCCCGAGGCGAGCGAAGTTCCTAACCGGGGCTTAGGACTTTAACTTGCTGAGTTTATCTCAACCCGTCGTGGTTAACCTTTTCAGGCCCTAGATGATGCAGTACCTAAGGATCGAAGAGAACATCCCTCTAAGGCCCGTGAGTAGGCAGCTGTAGCCTATTTCCTTTTTGACGAGCCTTCCCCCACTTGTACAGGGTTAGGTTAGCTAGGCCGGTCCCTTTTTGAGTAGGCCTTAGCTTGTCGCCTGTAGTAAGGCGTGTATGTATTTGCTGGTGTGCCGGTTAACCTTCAGATATAAAATACTGTTTGTCTTTCCTCTGCTGCTGTTGTTGCTATCCCTATTGTTCGGTTTGGGAGTTGTTCGTTTTCGCATGTGCTTAATTACAAGATAAAATGAATTGGTCGATGACAGTACCTGGGACGTCGTACAGTTAGACCTCAAGTGAAATGGGGTTGCCGCGAGCTCGAGAGTCGGGGCGTGACATGCGAACTCCTAGATTTTCCATTGCCATTAATGGAGAACTTCATGGGTTTTTCCCAAGCGGAAGGGGACTACGGCAAGGGGACCCCATGTCTCCATATCTCTTTACCTTGGCCATAGAGGTTTTGTCGGGCATTATCTCTAGGCAAGCTTGGAACCCTGACTTTAAGTTTTTCTGGAGATGTAAATATATTAGGTTGTCCCATGTATTCTTTGCAGATGATGTTTTCCTCTTCTGTGAAGCCTCTACGACCTCTTGCTTACATCTTAAGGAGGGCCTCCTTCTATTTTCCTCCTGGAGTGGTCTTCGCCCAAACCTCAACAAAAGTGAGGTATTTTTAGCAGGGGGCTCTGCAGAAGCTCGGGATCATATCATCCAAATGTGGGGATTTCAACGAGGCACCCTTCCAGTCAGATACCTAGGGGTTCCAATTATCACAAAGAGGATGGCCAAAGCGGATTGTGTTGCCTTGGTTAGTCTCCTTACTACTCGTGTCCAGTCTTGGACTCATCGCTTTTTGTCTTTTGCTGGACGGCTAGTTCTTATTCGGTCAGTCCTTCATGCTATTCAAGTTTACTAGGCTAGTATCTTTATCTTACCAAGCTCGGTCCTAAAGAAAATTGAACAAACATGTCGACAATTTCTATGAAAGGGCCCTTCTCTAGGCTCTGGTGAAGCTAAGGTAGCATGGGATCATGTGTGCTTGCCAAAGGTTGAAGGTGGACTTGGGGTGAGGAAGCTTCGAGAGAATAATAGAGCTGCCATGATGAAACATATTTGGATTTTGTTTACGTACAAGGAATCCTCCGGTGCAAATGGATCCATGCCACTTATTTAAAAAACAAAAACTTTTGGACTACCTCCACACCTACTTATTGTTCCTGGGCCTGGAGGAAAATTCTTCGGTTGAGATTTACGTTCCTACCTCTTGTGAGATGGCGGGTTGGCAATGGAGGCAATGTCTCGCTTTGGTTTGATCCCTGGCACCCTCACGGTCCGCTAAATCATTTCTTCTCCAACTCTTACATCTATCGTTCCGGTCTTACTAGGGAAGCTTCGGTGTCGAATCTCTTCTCTCCGACTGGAGCCGCCGTCCTTCAGTAAATACAAAGCTGGCCATTTCCGACTCCTATTCTCAACGACAGACCGGACATGCTTACTTGGTTACCTCACCCCTCGGGTGAGTTTTCTTTGACTTCGGCTTGGGATACTACTAGGAGTCGCTCTGTGAGAGTAAATTGGTCTTCTTTCGTGTAGAGCAAGGCCATGGTGCCGAGGCACCAATTTTTGCTCTGGTTGATTACCAGGCACCGTCTCCCAACACAAGTGCTCTTATTATCTATTGGCAGGATTGTCGATGCCGTTTGTCCTTTCTGTAAGAGTAGGCCGGACTCTATTGATCATTTGTTTTTTGGTTGTATATTAATGCATGAGATGGCTGTTTTTTGGGCGGGGAAGTGTAATTTGGCCTGGCCTGGAGGATCATGGAACAATACACTTGAGTGGGCTTGTAGGAATTTGACTGGCCGAGGTTTCCAAAAAGAGATACTTAGGTTTTCTTTTGGAGCACTATGTTATATTATATGGAGTGCTCGAAATGACGCCTTATTTCGGGGCAAAGTGGTGTCCCTTCCTTCTATGAAGCACCGTATTATCAAATCTGTCAGAGACAAAGTGGCTGTAGGGCCGAAGGTTCAAGACAATTTAGTTAATAGAATGCTACAAAGAACTTGGGGATTTGAAGCCTCTGCTTTTGAAGATTAATATCTTTTGTGGCTTCCTTTTGTAGCTCCATTTGTGGATTTGCTCGGATTCTGGCACCTTTCCACTCAGTAGCTTTTGTTATTTGAGTGTAAATAGGTGCCATTATCCTCTTAGTTGTACAGTGGTTTTTATGTTTATATACAAGCTTACCTTACCAAAAAAAAAAAAAAACACGTGCTATAAACCAGGGAGAAATCGAGACGAATTACAATCGACGAGAACTTACCATCATTTTCACAATTTCTTTTCTTAATCAAAATTAGCAACTGGGGAGTCAAAAGGGGACACGACATCAATTCAACGGTCAAACGATTTGTTGCTTCGACTAAAAGCTTCGATCACCCCGTAAAAATTAAGAATTCAATGAATTTCTTTTTTTTTTGAACGTTCTGATTATTATCTGGTAGCAAGTTTAGATGCTTTTCCTGAGAATCATGCCTCTGTACCTCGATCGTGTAAATTGCGAGAGACCTCGAGGGGGGCAGGCGGGGACAGGAACAGGAGTAGCGTCTAAGGAAAGATCACGCCCTACGGGCATTTTCGCCTCTTAAATTAAATAATTACTCGTTTAATGACCGACCTGATTACTTGATAAATTGACACCTCTCTTGGTTTTCAGGTGGAGATGCCTTTTCCTTTTCGATATCTCGCGGCAAGAACCGAGATTTATGAGAAAGAGATGAAGTTGGGGGTAGGGGTGTCCAAAATACCCGGCCTTAAAATTAGTGTATTTTGGGGTCGGGCCACTTTAGGTGTCGATATTGTTTGGGTTAGGGTCGGGCCAGGCCGAGCTTGGTCGGGTTGGGTCGGGCCATGCGAGTTTTTTCTCTCTTGAAGCATGTACAATGAGGATAATATTAATTGATCAGCACTGGCCCAATTTGATTCATTCTCTTAGGTTAGATGATATTTGGGCTAGGTCAAACGCATCTTGTATGGTTTCGGGCCAGGTTGTGACGTCCTGGATTTCGACCCACTTCGGCACGTGTGTAATGATTATTTCATCAGTGCGCTGTCGGTTACGTTTACTCGGAGTTGGCCCCTCACGAGTTAACTGACTGTTCGGAAAGGCAATTAAAGACGGATGAGCGTGTGACTAGTGAATTCAATCAGGGACTGGCCACTCGACCATAAATCAAGCGAGGATGATACCACGCCTGTTGCGGTGTCAATTAGCGAACGAAAATATCGATTCGGCGGAGTACGAGGTCGGATCGCGGGTGATTCCGCACGACTTCGATATTAACGACGAACGATGCTAAATTCCTATTGACCCTGCATTCAGGGTGAACAATCGATCTCTCGCGATTACATGACAACCGAGGATCGTCCTGATTTGAATATATACGATCGCGGGTTGAAAAGCTATCAACCGCGGGTCAAACGCATAGAACCCCCTAAATGTAGCTCGAAAGTCAGGTCGTGCCAAAGTCGCGACTGGTTGAAATTAATCACGAAATTCAGTTCGATTTCGGGTACCGAACTTTTAAGGACGTCGGGACAAAAATATCGGACGACGCTTCATTAATTCCCAAATTTTCCGGTAAGTCCGGAAATGGCCCGAGTTGGATTAATGGGCCGAGATTGGGACTGGATTTTGGGAACCGCTCTTCAGGGATAAAAAGACCAAATTGCCCCCCTTCTAGAAGACGTTTGATTTTCAAAAGTTTAGGATTTTTCCCTTTTTCTCTCTCTTCCCCTCTCTCTCCCGCGCACTCTCTCTCTCTTCCCCTTTTTCTCTCTCCTCCCCGCGCCCTCCCCGCCGCACGTCCTCTCTCCCCTCTCTTTTCTTCTTTTTCCTCCTTCCCCATGCGGTCGCCCCCGCCGCCCTCGACCCGCCGACCTCTCTCTCTCTCTCTCCCCTCCCCCCCCCATGCACGTAGACGTCTTCTCTCTCCCCCGCAGCCTTCTTCTTCCTCCTCTTCTTTTCCTTCTTCTTCTTCTTCCTCCGGGTTTCTCGGCCGGAGTTGCTTTGCCGCCCCGCTTCCCCGCCGGCGAGCCCGGCGACCGCCACCCGTCACCGCCGCACCCCCGCCGTCCCCGCCGCCGCCGCCGTCCGCCGGCCTTAGCCGAACCGGCTCCGCCCGCTTTTTCTCCTCTCCTCTCCTCCCCGTCTTCTCCTCCGTCCGAGCGTGCCGTCGTCCCGCTCCGGTTCCCGTCGCCCCCCTGCCGGCCGCCGCGCAACGCCGCCGCCTTGCCGTGACGCCGGACCGTCGCCACGAACCACCGCCCCGCTGCTTCCACCGTTGCTGTCCCTCTTTGTCCCCCTCGGTTACGGTTCAAACCGAGCGCCGGAGCCGCCCGCCCGGGCGCCGGAGCGACGGACCGCCACCTCGCCGTCGCTCGGTCGCCGCCGTCCCTCGCCCGACCACCCGGCTCGGCCGCCGTCGCCTCCGCCGGGTCTCTCTCTTTCCGTTCGGGTTGGAGCCGGAACGGCCACCCTCGCCGCCGTTCGGCCGCCCTTCGCCGTCCGTCCGCCGCCCGAGACCGCCGCGGGGAGCCGTCCCTGGCCTTTGTCGCCGCTCGCCGTGCTCCTCTCTCCCCTCTCGGCCCTCGGCCGTGACTTGGGACACGCGGCGGCAGCCGCTCGCGCTGCCCGCCGCCGCCCCACCGCCGTAGCCGCCGGAGGATCATTCCCGAGCCTCCTCCGCCGCACCGAGCCAACCCGGCCGTCGCTATCCCCGAACCAGCCGCACCGCCTCTTGTCTCCCTCTCCCGGTTACGTTCAGCCATCGCCGGAGCCGTCGCCGCCTCGGGCTGAGCTGTTGGCCGCCGTCCGAGTCGCGGACCGCCCGCGGCCCGGCCTTGGACCACCACGGCCGCCGGTCCCTTCGCTTGGCTTTTTTGCCGCGCGGACAGCCGCCCCTCGGCCGAGATCCCGCCTCGGGCCGCCTGCCCCGACGCGTCGGGAGTTCTTGGGCGTTCGCCTCGTCGTCACCGTCGCGCCGGCGTCGTCGGTTTCGTTACCGGATGAGTTTAAGTTCTAAACCCTCGATTAGTCCGTTAAACTCGTTTAGGGGGAGATTAGATTATTGTTAATCGTAGTTAGGAGGTGGATTAGAGTTAATCGTGATAAATTATTGTTTATGTGGTTAAACGTGCTTAAGGATATTTATCGGTGATTAGTTGGGTAATTAGGGATTAGCGGATAATCCGTATTAGTATTGTTTTATTAAAAAGAAATAAACTCCTTTTAATATTATTTATTTATTTCCGAAAATAGTTATTATTTATTAAATTCCGGAATTAATATTATTTGTGGAATTCGGAATTATTAGTAATCGTGGAAATTCGAAATTTATATTAATTGTAGAAATTCGGAATTAAGGTTATTTGTGGAAATTCGGGATTAATGTTATTTGTGGAAATTCGGATTTATTATTATTTATTTTATTAATAATCGAATATAGTTTAATTATGAATAATGCGGTTTATTTATAATTAAATTGGGGAAATTATTTGACGTGTTATTTATTGTGAAAGCATGTTGGATTGTTGTGTGGATTAATTACTTTGCGATAAGTAATTGTGGTAATTAGTGATTTACGGGAATTATCGGTCGTCGCATTATCGTGAGACGAATATTGTCTGAGACAATAATGGATTGAATTGCTGATTGCTTGTTTATGCCTTATTGATTGAAGCACGTATATTCCGGGAATTATGTGGTATTTCCTTATGAAATTGGTTGATTATTGGATTATCGCAATGTGGCGATTCATGGATAATATGTGGAATACTTATTGCTTCGTATGTGGACCTCATGCATGTCGTGTGCGGATTATGTCGTGTGCTTATGAGTCCACTTGTGCCCTGAGGCGTGTTTATGCTGGGAGATGGAGGGCGGCCCTGATGCGTGTTTACGCGGGGAAAAGGTAGAGCCCTGAGGCGTGTTTACGCGGGGAGGTGGAGATTGTGCCCTGATGCGTGTGACGCGGGGTGGAGGGCGGCCCTGATGCGTGTTTACGCGGGGAAAAGATAGAGCCCTGAGGCGTGTTTACGCGGGGAGGTGGAGATTGTGCCCTGATGCGTGTGACGAGGGGTGGAGGGTGGCTTTGATGCGAGTTTACGCGGGGAAAAGGTAGAGCCCTGAGGTGTGTTTACACGGGGAGGCAAAGGAGATGGTGCCCTGAGGCGTGTTTACGCGGGGAGGTGCATAATTGGAACACGCATGAATGCGAGAATGCATGAGAGACAAGTTGACATTGTGTTCTGATTATATGTGTGCTTGTTGCACTGCTTATGATATGCCTAAGTTGGTACCGTGCAGGGTGTGGCAATGGCCAGGTGAGATCGCTTGCGATACGACTCGAGTGTGATTGATTAATGGAATGCTGAGAGTGCAAGATGCATTAATAGTGAATTGCATGTGTATTTACTGTGCAGGGTATGGCAAGACCAGGTAAGGTCGCTTGCGAGTCGAGTGCTTGTCGATGTGCTCACGACAGTACTGATAGTATTAAGTCATTGCCTGAGATGTATGATTGTTCTGCTATTGACCTGCTTGAGGTATTAGACTGCGCCATAGGTACCCCGAGGCGAGTTGGTGTCCTAGCCGGGGATTAGGGCAAGAACTCGCTGAGATTTATATCTCACTGGTTATTGAATAACCATTTTCAAGTTCGTTGGAGGCAGATTCAACCGGTGGTGCGTTTCGGAAGAAGTAGATTAACCCTGGCTTATTTGTTCGGTTGGCTCTATAGGAAGTGGCCCGTAGTAAGGGCTTAATTGTGTAGACTTCCGAAGGTTAATCAGAAGATGAATAAACTGGTATCATTGATTGTGTTTCGGTTTGTTTTCCTGGCTATCCCATTTCGTTAAATTGTACGGGGATTAATTATCGCTTCCGCATGTGCGTAATTGAAAGATAAAAAGAATGGTTGGCGACGCGTCCTGGGACGTCGCATTCAAATGACCGTAAGTGGAAGATGGGGATTGTCGCGTGCTCGAGGATCGGGGCGTGACCCAGGTATCATGAAAACGTGACCTGACTTGACTTGACCTAATCCATTGACACCCCTAGTTGAGGGAACTTCATTAAGATTTGGAAGTTCATTATTCCATTATCTTCTCACTAATCTTTAGTCGTGAATGTGATGTTGCTGCATGTTGTCTAAAAAGTCTAAAATCTATTGCAATTTTGGCAATTCAGTTTTAAAACTTTTAATTATGTCAATCGAATCTTAAATTTTTTCATATTTTACCAATTGATTCCATCTGATTTATTTTGGCTGGCAATTGTTAATGTGGATATCAAGCGTCCTACGTGACACAGCCCTCGTCGGTACTAGCTAGGATCACCAACCCTCAATCCAAAAAAAAGTAAAAAGCAAAGCAAAGGAAAAAAAATAAAAAATAAAAAATTATAAAAAATGTCAACGTCAGAAACACCTATGTTATATAGGATGACCGACATCCATATCAGTAATTTGCGATCAAAATTGATTGGATGGACTCAAAATATGAAAAAATTTATGATTCAATCAGAACAATTGAATTAGTAAAAATACAATAAATTTAGAATTTTTTGAACAATTTTTCTTATTAACAACTACCCTACATAGCTGTAGACAATAAATGCCGGTCCCAATTTGTGCTGGCTGGGCCAAAATTGCCTTGAGGCCTGGCCCGCCCGTGCTCATCCCCAGTTCACACCATTTTCCATTAAAAAAACAATTACGGTAAGTTGGCGGTAGGCTATCTGATTTTCAATTTGGTGGTATGAATATCCTTTCTTTTTGGAAGAACCGATCCTGTGCACATTTATAATTATCAGGCAAGACATCTCTCTTAAAACAAATGCTCATCGAGGAACCCAAAGCCTAATTTAAACATTATTAAATAGAGTTTTTTAATGGCCGAAACCACCTCGCACAAAACCCATCTTTAAAGGTGATTAGTTGCGCCATCTCATACTAAAAATTTACTTTTTTGCATTTTAAAAAAGCATGAAAGTACAGAAATTGCACTTTGTTTTCAAAATTGTTTTCAAATAATCTTTTTTCTTTATAGGGGTTCTATATCTCCCAAGAATTGAAGATGTCTGTGTCACGACCTATTTTTTCCGTCCCGTAGGGGAAAGAAATATCTAAATAAATAGGTTTAGGGGTAAGAAATATCTAAATAAATAGGTTTAGGGGTATTGTCCAAATGGTGGGTTGAAGATCCTTAATTAGACGTGGGTTCTCCTAAGCCCATACCCCGCGTGACATTGGGTATTCATGAAAATTTTCAAATAAGGAGTCGCCATTAGCCTATTGGGGTCGGCTAGAAACCAAGCAAGGCATGGGAGCGTGCCTCACTTTTTACATAACCAAAGATTCTAGGGTCGGGGACTTGATTATACTAATTAACCAATTAGTGCCCTTTCGGTACCTAATCTTGTTCATTTCAAAAAGACTTTCGTCAAGCAATTTGGATTAATTTTATGCTTAACCACTAACATGTGAGGTGATTATGCGAGTGCACAATAATCAAAATATCAATTAGCAATTAAAGGAAGTATTAAATAAATTGCATGCGAAAATAAACACAAGCATTAAGATATAAATAACAATCTAATTAAACTAAGGGGAAACCATAATCATCGCATCCTAAGCGTGCATTCAAGGGCAATTGTATCAAAGGATAATTAAAACCCTAAGGTGAAGCTGTAAGAGCTCAATTTTAAATACGTAAGATTGCTCAATTTTAAACACAATTTTTATTTTAGGCCGATGATTTTCCGACACTTTTTAGAAAAAATGTCCAAGAATTATTTTAGAGCTTTTTAGGGAACTCTAAAACAATCTTGAGATTTTTGGGATTTTTGAACCTTTTTTATTTTTATTTTGGAATTCTTTAATTTTTTTTTCCACTTTTTATCTTTTTCCCCTGCAGATTTCCTTCCTGTTTCTGCATGCATGCACGCTTCTCTCCCTCCGACGCTGCAGACGCCCGAAACTTGCAACTTCTCTTTCTTTCTTTCTTTTATTTATTTATTTATTAAACCAGCAACCCCCGACGCAGCCAACACTCCGGGCGATGATCGCCGCCCACCGGTCGTCCACTCCAGCCGGCGTTAACCACCTCCGACCATGAAATCCGGCGATCGTTTTCGTCGCAAAAAAAAAACTTCGTCGATTCCATCGAATATTTAACATAAACCATACATAAACACAGCGGAGACTAACATGATTTAACAAGGATAACAGCCGGCACTAGTCGATTTTGAGTTAAAACAAAAATTGTGTGCCGGCTCTCTTTGGGGCATTTCATCGAACACTTGGCGGGCATGAGTAAAACGAAAGGTTTCCCACTCTAACGGAACTTAGACCGGGACCAAGCTTCCAAATAAACATGGCAGCATGCAGAGGAACCTAAATGGAGGGAAGACAGGGGCCGGGGCTCGCGCGAACTGGTTGGTGCGAGCTCCGGCCCACGACCTCGCCAAATAGGGATGCTCGGGGAGACCTACCTGGTTCAGCTTGAGGGTGCCAGCTGAGGAGCCGTCGGACGGAGCTCGCGCACGGCCGAGGGCGTCGGCTGAAGCTCTCTTGCTCTTCCTCGGGCACCGCCTCGCTCGAACTCTCTCCCGCTCTCTCGCCGAAGCCAAGATCCCGTCCAAAATCCTTGACGCTCTCTCCCAAACGACACCTCCTTCAGCTCTTGCTCACCTTCTCCGGATTCGAGCAGCTCCCTCGGTCTCTCTCGGATTTCTCCCCATTTTCTCTTCGGTTTCTCTCGGTTTTTTCTCTCGGCCTCCGGCTTTCCCTCTCGGTTCTCAGTCTCTCGGTCTCTCTCGGTCGCTCCGCTCTCTCTCTCGGTTCTGCCTTTCTTCTCTCTCGCTGTTCTCTCTGATCTCCTTTTTTTCAAAACAGCCTCTCTTTTCTCCGCTCCCGGCTGAGCTAGAAAACCAGCCGCCTCATCCCCTTTTGCTGTCTTTGCTGTTCCCCCTTTTTTCTGCCCTATTGCTCGCTGCTTCCTCTTTCAGCTCTCCCCTTTCTACTCTGACTTGTCAACCTCAACATCATCTTTTTCTGCCTCTGCTCTGCTGCTCGCGTGGAGGAAGAAAGGCAGAAGAAAAAGGTTGACCGAGCCGGGTTGAGGAAGAAAAAAGGGAAGAAGAAGAATGGGCCAACCTCGTGCGGGAGGGAAAAAGAAGAAAAGAAAGGGGCCGGGCAGGCCCAGCCTTGGCCCGAACACACAATGTTTTTTTTTTTTGAAAAAATTCAATTTTTTTAATTAATTAATTTTTATAAATTTTTAAATTAGTGATCCAAGTGCTCCTATTATCTATATGTGATGCAATTTTAATGAAAGAAATTTTTTGTTAAGGAATTAGAAATTAATCCCTAATTTTTCAATACAATTAATAAACACTTAGACAAATCACCAAAATTTAGGTGTCAACAGCTGCCCCTCTTTCAGCTCTCCCCTTTCTACTCTGACTTGTCAACCTCAACATCATCTTTTTCTGCCTCTGCTCTGCTGCTCGCGTGGAGGAAGAAAGGCAGAAGAAAAAGGTTGACCGAGCCGGGTTGAGGAAGAAAAAGGGAAGAAGAAGAATGGGCCAACCTCGTGCGGGAGGGAAAAAGAAGAAAAGAAAGGGGCCGGGCAGGCCCAGCCTTGGCCCGAACACACAATGTTTTTTTTTTTTTTTTTTTTCAAATATTTTTTCTTTTTTTCTGAAAAATTCAATTTTTTAATTAATTAATTTTTATAAATTTTTAAATTAGTGATCCAAGTGCTCCTATTATCTATATGTGATGCAATTTTAATGAAAGAAATTTTTTGTTAAGGAATTAGAAATTAATCCCTAATTTTTCAATACAATTAATAAACACTTAGACAAATCACCAAAATTTAGGTGTCAACAGCTGCCCCTCTTTGAATGGGAGCTCAAAGAGGTTCTTTTCAAAGACCAGAGACACTTAAATTTTGTCCATGAATGATGATGATCAGGGGCTACGTATGAGAAAACGATGTTAATGCATGATCTTAGTTTGTAAAAAAAATATCCCTCGACCGAGATGAGAAAGTCTTATTATGTGGTAACTAGTTTTGATTGGAAGGAATGTCTCATCGTGTAAGAATGGGTTTCGACCTGGAAGGAGGTCTCACCGTGTAAAAACGGATTTCGACCGAGAAGGTCTCACCGTGTAAAAACGGGTATCGATCGGGAAGGAGGTCTCACCATGAAAAAACGAGTATCGACTGGGAAGGAGGAGGAGGTCTCACCGTGTAAAAACGGGTTTCGACCGAGAAGGAGGTAGTCTCACCATGTAAAAATGGGTTTCGATCGAGAAGGAGGTTTCACCGTGTAAAAATGGGTTTCGACCGAGAATGAGGTAGTCACACCATGTAAAAACGGGTTTCGACCGAGAAGGAGGTCTCACTGTGTAAAAACAGGTTTCGACCGGGAAGGAGGTAGTCTCACCGTATAAAAACGAGTTTCGACCGGGAAGAAGGTAGTCTCACCGTGTAAAAACGGGTTTCAACCGAGAATGAGGTCTCACCGTGTAAAAACGAATTTCGACCAGATGTGATGAGCGTGGTTTAAGGATGAACCCACAAACCGTGTGGTTTCGGATAACCACAAACCCCGTGGTTTAAGGTTAGACGACCAACCGTGTGGTTTAAGGGTAGACCGTGGTTTAAGGTTAGACCACCAACAGTGTGGTTTAAGGGTAGACCACAAACCATGTGGTTTTGGATGGACTACCAACCGTGTGGTTTTGGATGACCACAAACCCCGTGGTTTAAGGATAGATCACCAACCGTGTGATTTAAGGTTAGACCACAAATCGTGTGGATTTGGATGACCACAAACCCCGTGGTTTAAGGATAGACCATCAATCGTGTGGTTTAAGGGTAGACCACAAACCGTGCAGTTTAAGGGTAGACCACAAACCGTGCAGTTTAAGGGTAGATCACAAACCATGCGGTTTTGGATGACCACAAACCCTGTTGTGGTTTAAGGTTAGACCACAAACTGTGCGGGTTTGGAAGACCACAAACCCCGTGGTTTAAGGATAGACCACCAACCATGTGGTTTAAAGGTAGACCACAAACCGTGCGATTTTGGATGACCACAAACCCCGTGGTTTAATGATAGACCACCAACCTTGTAGTTAAGGGTAGACCACAAACTGTGTAGTTTTGAATAACCACAAATCTCGTGGTTTAAGGATAGACCACCAACCGATTTAAAATACATGATTTCACTGGGGGAGCCAGACAATATCAACTTGAAAAAAATGTCATTAGAGACAATTCAGAAGAATGTCGAAGATGATAAATCATTGATCGCATGAGCGCATCAAGCTAATTAAATTATTTGGTAAATATATGACACCGCTTGGCATCGCAAAATTGTCATCAAATTTGGAAGATATCATCAATTCTCAAATTCCTCTAGAAGAAAAGTCCATATCAAAGTGATCCTGACTTATGAGAAGAATTCATTAAATATGCTAAGCAAGGGTTCTTAGTCAAAAAGGGCTTCTCACATCTTTTCAAGAAAATAGCTATTTGATCCCATCCCTTAATGTGGGAAAGCATATCTAATCATTGGGGGCATCTCACATAACTTATGTCAAAGGCTTTGAGAATCATTCGCAGTAAGTACATATTGACCAATTTAAGAGGTCTTTTGGAAGGGTCATGATGTGACTTGGTCGAGGTTTCAACAAGAATAAACATCATTGGCAATGGAATGAAATAATCATTGATCAACATCTTCGCCATGTTTACAAGTCAAGAAACTTTATGAGATAAGACAACTTTGCTCTCGCTTCTTTATGCGGTAGCTTCTTTGAGAAGTCCTTACGTTCACTCGAGTCATCCCAATCTGAAGAGATTTCGGGAAGGGGTTGTAATGTTGGTTCGGTTATAGGCTCAAAAGGCTTAGAATTTCTTTGAAGAGGGGTTTAAGAGTTGGTGATCATCATGGTATCATAATCATTTGATCCAATTTTTTCGAAGACACTTGACTTTGGAAATCTAACTTTGTCTCGAAAGTCATTTGGCTAAACATCTTAACATGAGAGCTTTGCTCTTTCATCTAATGGCTTTCGCATTTGCAATGATTTTTTTTTTCAATGCAAGCATTTGACTTTGACAACTTTTCTTTCACAGTAAAGTCTTCTTTTTTATGCGACTTTCCTCGCTCTTTTTTGAAATCGGGCATTGGCCTTGCTTTTACCAAGCACATTGCTTTTTCATGCCCCCTAATTTTCATTGATTTTTTTTTTTTAGCCTTTAGGACTTTCGAGATACTTTCCACATTTTCATGTAAATGCAAATTGCCTTGATAAATCATATGCCCTACCCTAGTGGGGAGAGATAATCACCATTTGGGCTTTAGAAATGAATGTTCAGGCTCAACTTGGCTAAGCAAATGTTATGAGTGTTTAGGTAGAGAAATGAATGCTCTTCTTCGTTTTGGGATACTTCGAGCTTCAATAAAAACTCACCTAAAGCTACTACCAAAGATTGATGCAAGTGAGAGCAAAACAGTCTTTCTCATTCTTCTCGCCATATGATGTCAACTGAAACCTCCAAATTTGCCCCATTGTGCAGGTAGTTCTTGACAGGGATATTTTGTAGAAAATTCTCTGTATTTAAAGGCTCAAATGGGCAAACTATTGTCACCTGCGGTGTGTAAGGCAACAGAAAGAAATTCCTCTTTTCACTTTAATCCATGTACCACCTACGAATGAATCTCTCGTCCTTAAATGACACGGCTTTTCTTTTTCCGCTTGACTCTCAAAATGTTTAAAGGACGTGTTTGGGAATGGTTTGCCTTTCCTCATCCTAAGTGTCTCTCGCTTGGCACGATTAACATCCCAATTTCAATTGGTCAAAATCATCTAAGCAGATTAATCTCCATGAGGAATTTTGAAAATAAGTGATCCACCAAGTAGATAGACAATTTCAAGATAAAAAAAAGATGCTCAGAGGCTTTGTGAAAAATATTTTTCAATTTTCAATTTTTATGCTTATTTCTAGGAAAACGCCAAAGATTTTTTTTGACTAAATTTCTAAATATTTTGGTAAAAAGAGCCTCAAGAGCTCATCCTCATATCATCGGATTTCCTCGCTCTTGCAAAATTGTTAAAGAAGGGAGCATGTGGAGGCCCAGGCCTCAGAGATCATCATAGGACTGGTTTGGTGTGCTTCCACATGCCCTTAATAAAATGTGCATCTACTTTATTGAATAGGAAATGATAAGGCCGTATTACAACACGCACTACCCCAGACCAACGACTCAAGGTCAGGGGCTCAAATTTTTTTGATTAAAAGTGTGATTTCAATTTTTTTTGTGTTTTTTTTCCCCAAAACATAATCATGAATTGGAAGATTTTTTTTTGACAAAATGTGATTTTAAGCCCATGATTGGAGATTTTAGCAAAATCATCCATTGTGTAGGGATAAATTAATGATTTTTGAAATTGACATTGAATGTCTGCTTATGAAGAGTAATTGCCAATTTTCCCAATTAGAAGCCTACACCGAGGGCATTCGATTAATCTCCACAAATTTCAAAAGTGAAAGTTTCAATAAAAAATGAACAAGTAAAAGGAGAAATCATACTTACCAATGGTGATGATTTTTTTATTTTTATTTTTTTTCAATCACATAGACATACGCATGAGACGTGGGTCAATTACTACTCTAAACGGCTCAAATGAAGCCACAGGATTACCGAACTGAACCAGCATGGTCGCAGTTAGGTCGGGGTTCCCATGACTCCGGCTTTGTCAAAGAGTCGACCCGTGTTGCGCGATTGCAAACCGGGGTGAAAGCTCTCGATGTTAGAAGAATTTCGGAATTGAGATGGGCGACTCGTACTACATGGTTGTAGTCGGAGTGGTATCCACCTCAACGCCATCCTAAGTGATCATGTGCGGCCCAGGTCCGGCGGCGGGTTGTGTGTGCTAGGGTGTGGTGCAATGCAGAGAATACATGTACAACAATTTATAAGCAAATAACACTTCGAACATAGAAATAAACCATGCATTCCTACACCTCCCTACAAGACAAAGGTGAGCAAACACTTCCCCTTATACCTCTCATTCTGCAAAAACATTTAACACCTTTAATGTTAGGGGCGTACCTAGAATCCTCGCTACCAAACAAAAATATTTTTGAACAAGATTAATCTAGGCCTAAGTCCTCTAAGGTTTAAAACCAACTCCCCAGCGGAGTCGCCAAGCTGTCGTGACCTATTTTTTCCGTCCCGTAGAGGAAAGAAATATCTAAATAAATAGGTTTAGGGGTATTGTCCAAATGGTGGGTCGAAGACCCTTAATTAGATGTGGGCTCTCCCAAGCCTATACTCCGCGTGGCATTGGGTATTCATGAAAATTTTCAAATAAGGAGTCGCCACTAGCCTATTGGGGTCGGCTAGAAACCAAGCGAGGTATGGGAGCATGCCTCACTTTCTACGCAACCAGAGATTCTAGGGTCGGGGACTTGATTACACTAATTAACCAATTAGTGCCATTTCGGTACTTAATCTTGTTCATTTCAAAAAGACTTTCGTCAGGCAATTTGGATTGATTTTATGCTTAACCACTAATATGTGAGGTGATCATGCGGGTGCACAATCATCAAAATATTAATAAGCAATTAAAGGAAGCATTAAATAAATTGCAGGCGAAAATAAACACAAGCATTAAGAGATAAATAACAATCCTAATTAAACTAAGGGAAAACCATAATCATCGCATCCTAAGCGTGCATTCAAGGGCAATTGTATCCGAGGATAATTAAAATCCTAAGGTGAAGCTGTAAGAGCTTGTTCAATTTTAAACACAGTCTTAGGCCGATGATTTTCCGACACTTTTTTAGAGAAAACTGTCCAAGAATTATTTTAGAGCTTTTTAAGGAACTCTAAAACAATCTTGGGATTTTTGAATTTTTTTTTTTAGAATTCTTTAATCTTTTTTTTTTCCACTTTTTGTCTTTTTCCCCTGCAGATTTCCTTCCTGTTTCTGCATGCATGCACGCTTCTCTCCCTCCGACGCTGCAGACGCCCGAAACTTGCAACTTCTCTTTCTTTCTTTCTTTCTTTTTTTTATTAAACCAGCAACCCCCAACGCAGCCAACACTCCGGGCGATGATCGCCGCCCACCGGTCGTCCACTCCAGCCGGCGTTAACCACCTCCGACCATGAAATCCGGCGATCGTTTTCGTCGCAAAAAAAAACTTCGTCGATTCCATCGAATATTTAACATAAACCATACATAAACACAGCGTAAACAGTGGAGACTAACATGATTTAACAAGTATAACAGCCGGCACTAGTCGATTTTGAGTTAAAACAAAAATTGTGTGCCGGCTCTCTTTGGGGCATTTCATCGAACACTTGGTGGCATGAGTAAAACGAAAGGTTTTCCACTCTAACCGAACTTAGACCGGGACCAAGCTTCCAAATAAACATGGCAGCATGCAGAGGAACCTAAATGGAGGGAAGACAGGGGCTGGGGCTCGCGCGAACTGGTCGGTGCGAGCTCCGGCCCACGACCTCGCCAAATAGGGATGCTCGGGGAGACCTACTTGGTTCAGCTTGAGGGTGCCAGCTGAGGAGCCGTCGGACGGAGCTCGCGCACGGCCGAGGGCGTCGGCTGAAGCTCTCTTGCTCTTCATCGGGCACCGCCTCGCTCGAACTCTCTCCCGCTCTCTCGCCGAAGCCAAGATCCCGTCCAAAATCCTTGACGCTCTCTCCCAAACGACACCTCCTTCAGCTCTTGCTCACCTTCTCCGGATTCGAGCAGCTCCCTCGGTCTCTCTCGGATTTCTCCCCGTTTTCTCTTCGGTTTCTCTCGCTTTTTTCTCTCGGCCTCCGGCTTTCCCTCTCGGTTCTCAGTCTCTCGGTCTCTCTCGGTCGCTCTGCTCTCTCTCTCGGTTCTGCCTTTCTTCTCTCTCGCCATTCTCTCTGATCTCGTTTTTTTCAAAACAGCCTCTCTTTTCTCCGCTCCCGGCTGAGCTAGAAAACCAGCCGCCTCATCCCCTTTTGCTATCTTTGCTGTTCCCCCTTTTTTCTGCTCTGTTGCTCGCTGCTTCCTCTTTCAGCTCTCCCCTTTCTGCTCTGACTTGTCAAGCTCAACATCATCTTTTTCTGCCTCTGCTCTGCTGCTCGCGTGGAGGAAGAAAGGCAGAAGAAAAAGGTTGACCGAGCCGGGTTGAGGAAGAAAAAAGGGAAGAAGAAGAATGGGCCAAGCCCGTGTGGGAGGGAAAAAGAAGAAAAGACAGGGGCCGGGTGTCGCGACCTATTTTTTCCGTCCCGAGGGGAAAGGAAAGTCTAAATAGATAAATAGGTTTAGGGGTATTGTCCAAAGGGTGGGTCCAGGACCCTCATTAGACATGTGCTCCTCAAGCCCCATACCCCGCGTGACGTTGGGTGTTCATGAAAATCTTTAAATGAGGAGTCGCCACTAGCCTATTGGGGTCGGCTAGAAACCAAGCGAGGCATAGGAGCGTGCATCGCTTTCTACGCAACCAGAGAAGTTAGGATCGGGGACTTGATTACACTAATTAGCCAATTAGTGCCCTTTCGGTACTTAATCTTGTTCATTTCAAAAAGACTTTTGTCAGGCAGTTTGGATTGATTTTAGATTTAACCACTAACATGTGAGGTGATCATGCGGTACGCAATCATCAAAATAATAATCGCAATTAAAGAAAGCATTAAATAAATTGCAGGAGTTAATAACCCATTGCATTAAGAGATAAATAAATGGCAATCCTAATTAAACTAAGGGGAAACCATAATCATCGCATCATAAGTGTGCGATCAAGGGCAATTGTGTCCGAGGATAAAAAACCCTAAGGTGAAACCGTAGAAGCGCTTGTTTCAATTTCACAATTTTAAACCGATGATTTTCCGACACTTTTTAAGAGAAAATTGGTCAAAGAATTATTTTAGAGCATTTTAGAGAACTCTAAAACAAACTTGAAATTTTGGGATTTTGGAATTTTTTTTTTTTTTTTTTTTAGGAATTTCTAATATTTTAATATTTTTATAAATTTTCAAGATTCTGAATTTTCCATGAATTTTCTGAAATCTCGAATTTTTTATGATTTTTTAATATTTTTTAATATTTTCTGAATTTTTTAATTTTTATGATTTCTTTTTTTTTTATAAAAAATATAATTCGGACCGGGTCAAGAAACCCGGCCCTGCTAACCTGATTCGGACTCTGTCGGTCTGGGTTGTGCCACAACAGACTGGACCGGCCCTAAATCACTAGGGGTTGAAAAAAAGGCCCACGAAATCTTTTTAAAAGCCCACGAAAAATTCGTTTTTATAGAAAGAGCCCACTTCTAATTTCTGTCTCTCGGCCCAGCCATCTCGGCCCGAGATGAACCCAGCCCGGCGTACACAAGCCCATGACGAAGCCCACCTTCCTATTTTTCTATTTTTTCTATTTTCCGATTTTTCCCATTTCTCTTTTTTAATCTTTTTTTTTTTTTTTTTGTTTTTGCCCTTTTTTGTTTTTCTTTAATCTTTTTCATTTTTTGGTCTTCTTCCTCCTGTCTCCTTTCTGCTTCACGCCCGCATGTTTCCCATGCACGCCCGACGTCCCTGCAGCAGCTTCACCGGACCGATGCCAGCACCGCCGCGAGGTCTGACCATCCTAAGGGAGTCGCCGCGCTATCGCCAGGCGTCGGTCGTTCCGTCCGACCGACGCCGAGCGTCGCCGGCCACCGGCTGGCCGGCATCCGAGAGTCGCCGGATTGACTCCGGCGAGGGCGTGCTTCGGCCTACCCAAACGACGCGGATGACCTATGGAAAAGCTAATAAAGTGACCGAGACGGTGTACGACAATGGTATGACTCTTAATGACGTAAAAGAAACCGAAAGCCGAGCTCCGGTCGAGGGTTGGGTTCGTTTTCTCATTGGGGCATTTCGTCGAACAGTTAGCGGGCGATGCCAAAATCAAAGGTTTCCGGCTCGACCGAGCCACGAACATGCTCTAGGGGTCTTCGGACATGTAATACAAGGAAAAGGGGAGCGAAATGCAAGGACGACGAGGGCCGGAGCTTGCGCGAGCCGATCGGCCGCGAGCTCCGGCCCGGCATTCTCCGAAAAAATAGAGCTGCCGAGGTTCAAAGAGACCTACCTCGTTCGGGGACGAGTTGCGGCGGACGAAGGCGACGGACGGGCTTCCGGCGACAGCTAGCCGCTCCTCGAGGTTTCCTTCTTCCTCCGGTTCTCTTTTTGTTCCTTTGGTCCGCCGGTCTCCCTCGAGCTCCTCTCAACTCTCGTCGCCCGGTTTCTCTCTCGGGCTCTCTCCTTTTGGTTTTTTTTTTTTTTTCTCTCGTGTCCCCTTCTGGTCTCAGCCTCCTCTCCTCTCTTCTTTTTCGGCTGCGTTCCCGGTCTCTCCTCTCGTCGAGCGCTCTCTCCGATCTCGTTTTTTTTTTTCGTTTTTCTCCGGTCCCCCTAAAGAAGAACTCTCTCACTGTTCTCGGTCTCTCAATCTCTCGGTTCGCCTTTTTCTTTCGGGTCGTTCACCTCTCCCCGTCCCTCGGTCTCTCGGTCTCTCCGTTTATCCCTCTCGAGCTCTCTCTTTCTCCCCTCTCTTTCGGTCCTTCTCCTCGGGTTTTTTCCTTGTTTTCCATTCTTTTTTCTCTCCGGTTTCACTTCCTGCTGCTGCTTTGCTTCTGCTAACTTGCTGCTGTTGCTTTGCTTTGCTTCTGCTTTTCGCGCTCGACCTGCCGCTTTTACGCTTCTGCTGCCGCTGCGCTCTCGCTTCCCTCTTCCTCTCTCTCGCCGCAGCTTTGACTTCTCCCTTGCTTTTCCGCGCGTGGAAGAAGAGAAGAAGGAGGAGACGGGTGGGCCGAGCCGAAACAAAAGGGAGAAGAAAAAAAAAGGAAATGGGCCAAGCCCATGCGAGGAAAGGGAAAGGGCCGCATGGGGGGCCGGGCGGGCCCAGCCTTGGCCCGGCCTCTTTTTTCGATTTTTTTTTAATTAGTTAATTTTTTAATTTTAAAACTAGTGATGCAAATGCTCCTAATGTCTATATGCGATGCAATTTTAATGAAAGAATTTTTTGTTAAGAGATTAGAAACTAATCTCTAATTTTCCAATGTAGTTAATAAATGCTAAAACAAATCGCCAAAATTTAAGTGTCAACAACTGCCCCTCTTTGAATGGGAGCTCAAGGAGGTTCCTTTCAAAGACGAGAGATACTTAAATTTTGTCCATGAACGATGATGATCAAGGGCTGCGTATGAGAAAATGATGTGGATGCATGATCTTACCTTCTTTTTTTCTTTTTTTCTTAAATGTCCATCGACTGAGATGGGAAAGTCTTATTATGTGGTAGTTTTGATTGGAATGGAGGTCTCACTGCGTAACAAACGGGTTTCGACCGGATGGGATGGTCTCACCGTGTAAAAATGGGTTTCGATTGAATGGGGGTAGTCTCACCGTGTAAAAGCAGGTTTCGACTAGGAAAGACAAGTGTGGTTTAAGGATAAACCACAAACCATGTGGTTTCGGATAACCATAAACCCCGTGGTTTAAGGGTAAACCACCAACCGTGTGGTTTCGGATAACCACAAACCCCGTGGTTTAAGGAAAGACCACCAACCGTGTGATTTAAGGGTTGACCATAAACCGTATGGTTTCGGATAACCACAAACCCCGTGGTTTAAGGAAAGACCACCGACCGTGTGGTTTAAGGGTTGACCACAAACCGTATGGTTTCAAATAACCACAAACCCCGTGGTTTAAGGAAAGACCACCGACCCTGTGGTTTAAGGGTTGACCACAAACCGTGTGGTTTCGGATAACCACAAACCCCATGGTTTAAGGAAAGACCACCAACCGTGTGGTTTAAGGGTTGACCACAAACCGTGTGGTTTCGGATAACCACAAACCCCGTGGTTTAAGGAAAGACCACCAACCGTGTGGTTTAAAGGTTGACCACAAACCGTGTGGTTTCGGATAACCACAAACCCCGTGGTTTAAGGAAAGACCACCAACCGTGTGGTTTAAGGGTTGATCACAAACCGTGTGGTTTAAGGGTAGACCACAAACCGTGTGGTTTCGGATAACCACAAACCCCGTGGTTTAAGGAAAGACCACCAACCGTGTGGTTTAAGGGTTGACCACAAACCGTGTGGTTTCGGATAACCACAAACCCCGTGGTTTAAGGAAAGACCACAAACCGTGTGGTTTAAGGGTAGACCACAAACCGTGTGGTTTCGGATAACCACAAACCCCGTGGTTTAAGGAAAGACCACCAACCGTGTGGTTTAAGGGTTGACAACAAACCGTGTGGTTTCGGATAACCACAAACCTCGTGGTTTAAGGAAAGACCACCAACCGTGTGGTTTCGGATAACCACAAACCCCGTGGTTTAAGGAAAGACCACCAACCGTGTGGTTTAAGGGTTGACCACCAACCGTGTGGTTTCGGATAACCACAAACCCCGTGGTTTAAGGAAAGACCACCAACCGTGTGGTTTAAGGGTTGACCACAAACCGTGTGGTTTCGGATAACCACAAACCCCGTGGTTTAAGGAAAGACCACCAACCATGTGGTTTAAGGGTTGACCACAAACCGTGTGGTTTCGGATAACCACAAACCCCGTGGTTTAAGGAAAGACCACCAACCGTGTGGTTTAAGGGTTGACCACAAACCGTGTGGTTTCGGATAACCACAAACCCCGTGGTTTAAGGAAAGACCACAAACCGTGTGGTTTAAGGGTAGACCACAAACCGTGTGGTTTCGGATAACCACAAACCCCGTGGTTTAAGGAAAGACCACCAACCGTGTGGTTTAAGGGTTGACAACAAACCGTGTGGTTTTTCGGATAACCACAAACCTCGTGGTTTAAGGAAAGACCACCAACCGTGTGGTTTCGGATAACCACAAACCCCGTGGTTTAAGGAAAGACCACCAACCGTGTGGTTTAAGGGTTGACCACAAACCGTGTGGTTTCGGATAACCATAAACCCCGTGGTTTAAGGAAAGACCACCAACCGTGTGGTTTAAGGGTTGACCACAAACCGTGTGGTTTAAGGGTAGACCACAAACCGTGTGGTTTCGGATAACCACAAACCCCGTGGTTTAAGGAAAGACCACCAACCGTGTGGTTTAAGAGTTGACCACAAACCGTGTGGTTTCGGATAACCACAAATCCCGTGGTTTAAGGAAAGACCACCAACCGTGTGGTTTAAGGGTTGACCACAAACCGTGTGGTTTAAGGGTAGACCACAAACCGTGTGGTTTCGGATAACCACAAACCCCGTGGTTTAAGGAAAGACCACCAACCGTGTGGTTTTAAGAGTTGACCACAAACCGTGTGGTTTCGGATAACCACAAATCCCGTGGTTTAAGGAAAGACCACCAACCGTGTGGTTTAAGGGTTGACCACAAACCGTGTGGTTTAAGGGTAGACCACAAACCGTGTGGTTTCGGATAACCACAAACCCCGTGGTTTAAGGAAAGACCACCAACCGTATGGTTTAAGGGTTGACCACAAACCGTGTGGTTTCGGATAACCACAAATCCCGTGGTTTAAGGAAATACCACCAATCGTGTGGTTTAAGGGTACGGGTTTAAGGAAAGACCACCAACCGTGTGGTTTAAGGGTTGACCGCAAACCGTGTGATTTCGGATAACCACAAACCCCGTGGTTTAAGGAAAAACCGCCAACCGTGTGGTTTAAGGGTTGACCACAAACCGTGTGGTTTAAGGGTAGACCACAAACCGTGTGGTTTCGGATAACCACAAACCCCGTGGTTTAAGGAAAGACCACCAACCATGTGGTTTAAGGGTTGACCACAAACCGTGTGGTTTCGGATAACCACAAACGCCGTGGTTTAAGGAAAGACCACCAACCGTGTGGTTTCGGATAACCACAAACCCCGTGGTTTAAGGAAAGACCACCAACCGTGTGGTTTAAGGGTTGACCACAAACCGTGTGATTTCGGATAACCACAAACCCCGTGGTTTAAGGAAAGACCACCAACCGTGTGGTTTAAGGGTTGACCACAAACCGTGTGGTTTAAGGGTAGACCACAAACCGTGTGGTTTCGGATAACCACAAACCCCGTGGTTTAAGGAAAGACCACCAACCGTGTGGTTTAAGGGTAGACCACAAACCGTGTGGTTTCGGATAACCACAAATCCCGTGGTTTAAGGAAAGATCACCAACTGTGTGGTTTCGGATAACCACAAACCCCGTGGTTTAAGGAAAGATCACCAACCGTGTTGTTTAAGGGTTGACCACAAACCGTGTGGTTTCGGATAACCACAAACCCCGTGGTTTAAGGAAAGACCACCAACCGTGTGGTTTAAGGGTTGACCACAAACCGTGTGGTTTCGGATAACCACAAATCCCGTGGTTTAAGGAAAGACCACCAACCGTGTGGTTTAAGAGTTGACCACAAACCGTGTGGTTTCGGATAACCACAAACCCCGTGGTTTAAGGAAAGACCACCAACCGTGTGGTTTAAGGGTTGACCACAAACCGTGTGGTTTAAGGGTAGACCACAAACCGTGTGGTTTCGGATAACCACAAACCCCGTGGTTTAAGGAAAGACCACCAACCGTGTGGTTTAAGGGTTGACCACAAACCGTGTGGTTTCGGATAACCACAAACCCCGTGGTTTAAGGAAAGACCACCAACCGTGTGGTTTCGGATAACCACAAATCTCGTGGTTTAAGGAAAGACCACCAACCGTGTGGTTTAAGGGTTGACCACAAACCGTGTGGTTTAAGGGTTGACCACAAACCGTGTGGTTTCGGATAACCACAAACCCCGTGGTTTAAGGAAAGACCACCAACCGTGTGGTTTAAGGGTTGACCACAAACCGTGTGGTTTAAGGGTTGACCACAAACCATGTGGTTTCGGATAACCACAAACCCCGTGGTTTAAGGAAAGACCACCAACCGTGTGGTTTAAAGGTTGACCACAAACCGTGTGGTTTCGGATAACCACAAACCCCGTGGTTTAAGGAAAGACCACCAACCGTGTGGTTTAAGGGTTGACCACAAACCGTGTGGTTTCGGATAACCACAAACCCCGTGGTTTAAGGAAAGACCACCAACCGTGTGGTTTAAGGGTTGACCACAAACCGTGTGATTTCGGATAACCACAAACCCCGTGGTTTAAGGAAAGACCACCAACCGTGTGGTTTTCGGATAACCACAAACCCCGTGGTTTAAGGAAAGACCACCAACCGTGTGGTTTCGGATAACCACAAACCTCGTGGTTTAAGGAAAGACCACCAACCGTGTGGTTTAAGGGTTGACCACAAACCGTGTGGTTTCGGATAACCACAAATCCCGTGGTTTAAGGAAAGACCACCAACCGTGTGGTTTAAGGGTTGACCATAAACCGTATGGTTTAAGGGTAGACCACAAACCGTGTGGTTTCGGATAACCACAAACCCCGTGGTTTAAGGAAAGACCACCAACCGTGTGGTTTAAGGGTTGACCACAAACCGTGTGGTTTCGGATAACCACAAACCCCGTGGTTTAAGGAAAGACCACCAACCGTGTGGTTTAAGGGTTGACCACAAACCGTGTGAGTTTAAGAAAAAATCCACTGACTTTGTGATTTAAGGAAAAATCCACTAACCTTTTGAAGCAACATGGTTGAAGGATGAACATGAACCCTCCGAGAGTGCATGGCTTAAGGCTAACCCATGAACCTTTTGGAAGTACATAATTTCACTAAGGAAACCTGTCATTTAGGAATGTAATGAAATGACCACTGCACATCCAGCAAAATCCATTATAACAAGTGCTCTGGTAATGAGGGCATACCAGACAAGATCAACTCGAAAGAAGTGTCATTAGAGACAATTCAGAAAAGTTTTGATGATGAAAAAGCGGTGATTGCGCAAGCAAATCGAGCTAATTCAATTATTTGGTAAATACACGACACTGCTTGGTATCGCAAAATTGTCATCGAGTTTAGAAGATATCATCAATTCTCAAATTCCTTTAGAAGAAAAGTCCATATCAAAGTGATCCTGACTTATGAGAACGATTCATTAAACATGCCAAGCAAGGGCTCTTAGTCAGAAAGGGCTTCTCACATCTTCTTGAGAAAATGACTATTTGATCACATCCCTTAATGTGGGAAACACAGTCGATCACTAGAGTATCTCACATAACCCATGCCAAAGGTTAGAATCATTCGCAGTAAGTACATGTTAACCGATCTAAGAGATCTTTTAGAAGGGCCATGATGTGATTTGGTCAGTGTTTCAACAAATGATAAGCATCATTGGCTATGCAGTGAAATAATCATCGATCAACATCTTCACCAAGTTTACAAGTCAAGAAACCTTATGAGATAAGACAACTTTGCCCTCACTTCTTTAAGCAGTAGCTTCTTTGAGAAGTCCTTACTTTCACTTGAGTCATCCCAATCTAAAGAGACTTCGGGAAAGGGTTGTAATGTTGGTTTGGTTATAGGCTCAAAAGGCTTAGAATTTTCTTTGAAAAGGGGTTTGAGAATTGGTGATCATCATGGTATCATTACCATTTCATCCAGCCTTTTGAAGGCACTTGACTTTGGAAATCTAACTTTGTCTCGAAAGTCCTTTGGTTAATCAACTTAACATGTGAGCTTTGCTCTTTCATCTAATGGCTTTTGCATTTGCAATGATTTTTCAATCCAAGCATTTTGACTTTGACAACTTTTTTTCACAAGAAAGTTTTCTCTTTTTTTCTTTTTTCTTTTTTTTTTTTTTTATGCGACTTTCCTCGCTCCCTTTTTTTTCATTTTTTTTGAAATCGGGCATTGGCCTTGCTTTTACTAGGCACACTGCTTTTTCATGCCCCCTAGTTTTCGTTGATTTTTTTTTTGAGCCCGTAGGACTTTCGAGACACTTTCCACATTTTCATGTAAGTGTTGATTGCCTTGATAAACCATATGCCTTGCCCCAGTGGGGGAGATAATCACCATTTGGGCTTTAGAAATGAATGTTTAGGCTCAACTTGGCTAAGCAAAGGGCATAAGTGTTTAGGTAGAGAAATGAACGCTCTTCTTCATTTTGGGATACTTCGAGCTTCCACAAAGACTCACCTGAAGCTACTACCAAAGATTGATGCAAGTGAGAGCAAAGCGGTCTTTCTCATCCTTCTCGCCGTATGACATCAACCGATACCTCCAAACTTGCCCCATTGTGTGGTGGTTCTTGATAGGGGTATTTTGTAGAAAATTCTCTAAACTTAAAGGCTCAAATGGGCAGACTATTGTCACCTGCGGTGTATAGGGTACAGAAAGAAATTCCTCTTTTCACTTTGGTCCATGCACCACCTGCGAATGAATCTCTCGTCCTTAAATGACACGGCTTTTCTTTTTTTTTGCTCGACTCTCAAAGTGTTTAAAGGACGTGTTTGGAAATGGGTTGCCTTTCCTCATCCTAAGTGTTTCTCGCTTGGCACGATTAACATCCCAATTTCAATTGGTCAAAATCATCTAATTAGATTAATCTCCATGAGGAATTTTGATTCAAAATGAGTGATCCACCAAACGGATAGACAATTTTGAGATAAAAGAGGTGTTCAAAGACTTTGTGGAATTTTTTTTTTTTTTTTTTTTTACATTTTTTATGTTTGTTTTCCAAGAAAACGCCAAAGATTTTTTTTTTTTTTTTTAGAAGAAGGGTACTTACCTGCCACGAGGTGACACGACAATCCTGTAAACAATAGAAAAGAATGTGTTAGTGTAAGAACTTTGATGGAATTAAAGATTGAAAACGATACATCGTTACTCCTCACTCGCATTTATCCTTTGTGTGCTAACATCACCCTTTTGGGTATTTGGCAACTCCAGCTCTTCACTTCCTTCACATGCTTTTGCTCTTCGGGCATCAACATGCCTTGCCACGAGGCGACACGACAACCCTGTAAACAAGATAAAAGAATGTGTTAGTGTAAGAACTCTGATGGAATTAAAGATTGGAAACGATACCTCGTTACCCCTCACTTGCAATTATCCTTTGAGTTCTAACATCACCCTTTTGGATATTTGGCAACTCTAGATCTTCACTTGCATTTATCTTTGCATGTCCAATGTTTCCCTTCACATGCTTTTGTTCTTCAGGCATCAACATACCCTATCAAGAATGGCAACGAAGCACGTTAGGAAAAAAAATTATCAAGCGTGAATAGGATCAATGCAAGAGTGCCATTCATTGACTTTCTTCTGTAAAAAGTTTTTTTCGGCTTCTTCAAAAAGAAATACACGCAAAGAATGTACGCCTAACATGCATGAAACGAGTTGTTTAAGTGACTGGGATTGCTTGAAAAGAATTGGTCATGTGTCCCTGATTTTATTCATGGAAAGCATTTCTTTATTGCATACAACGTTTCACAACGTTCAAGTCTTTTCTTTTCAAAGAGGCATCTAATCAGCAGGAAACTTGAAACACTTAGAAATGGGTCATTAAATGTGTTTTTCCAAATTTGCCTTTAAATGAGCCATTCCGATGTCATTGAATTCACTAATCCTAAGTGAGTGTCAACGATGAAAAGAGAGGGGTACTCCCTGCTTAGACATTCGAGGGCATCGTTCCTTGGATACTTTGCCCCGTCTATCGCGTCGAAATGGTCGATTGAACTTCAATATGCTTCTTTGATGGAAGGTAGTGCTCCCATGGTCAGTGTGTGCCTTTTCCACCTGCCGATTCTTCATCCAACGGACCGTTTAACTGCAGCGGAGACGCGGCTGCGACGAGGGCGACGGGGCAGTCGCACTAGCACCTCTGGAGTGTCGCGACGGACGATGCGACGTTCGGATCTTGGCCGGAGACTTGCTGTCCGTGTGGCCAAAAAAAAAGGAGCTAAGGGGGGAGAGAGAGAGACGCGGCTGATGAAGAGGGGGAAAAGGCGCAAAAATGAAAGTTGCAAAAAGTTGGTTTTCGCCCCCTTTTTTTTCTTTTTTTTTTTTATTTACGCGGCCACTGCCGCTTTCGGGATTCGAACTCCCGATCGGACCAGGCGGATTCCTCCCCGGATACCACTCGGCTAAGGGTGCCGACAGTGTCTAGAGTTGCTTTCCTTTTCCATTTAAGGCCAAAATCCTTATTTCTCCTGGAACGATTACAACTTTACTGTCTCAAAATATCATCTTGCGGGTCAACTTACGAAGGTGATTAAGAGAAGAGATAAAATGCTATGCAATTTCTTCTTGAAAATCATTTTTCGAAACATTTTGGAGTTAAAAGCATAAAAGCTTAACCCTGAAAGCCCGTTTGAAACACTTTAATCAAAATTTTTTCTTCTTTTCTTTTTCTCTTGCTTTTTTTTTTTTTTTTTTTTTTTCATGAAATTGGATTTCATTACTAAAAATGTATGTTGCATGATGATTTTTTTTTTTTTTTTTTTAAAAGTGTCAGCTGGGCCTACAATCGAAACCCAAAATGGAAAACATGATTCTTAACAAGAATGAAAACAATGATAAATTATAAGAAAATCTTATGAGTGTAAAAACCAATCTTCGTCCGAGTTTGAAAGTCCACTTATTTGTATGGTCAAGCAGATGTCAAAGAGTAAATGTTACTCGCATCCTGCAAGAAGGAAATAATGTCAGTATATGAATGAGAAAATGATCTTTCAATGATGTCTCATCTTATAATGAAATCGAGACAACGGCACATGCCCCATGGTCCCTATTGCGGGATTTTGGTATTTTGCCGAGATTTTATCATAAGAGGAGACATCATTAAAAGATCGATTCGCGGCTGTCAATCGAATGTCCACTCTATTCCCAAAAGCTTCATATGCAAAATGTGGCATTGATTTTGAAAGATTGATTTGTGCTTCCACTATTGCCAAAATGAGGTGATTTTTATTTTGAGAAATCTATATACAAAATGTGATTTGAATTTTCAATCTCAAAATGTGAGAGGGAAAGAATTTGATTAAAAGTGTGATTTCAAATTTTTTTGTGCCCCAAAACATAATCATGAATTGGAAGAATTTTTGACGAGGTGTGATTTTAAGCCCATGATTGACAACTTCAACAAAATCATCCGTTGTGCAAAACTAAATTAGGGATTTTGAAATTGACACCGAATGTTTGCTTATGAAGAGTAATTGCCAACTTTCCCAATTAGAAGCCTACACTGAGGGCATTCGATTGATCTCCGCAAATTTTAAAAAAGAAAGTTCAAATAAAAATGAACAAGGAAAAGGAGAAATTGTACTTACCGAAGATGATGACTTTTTTTTCCTTTTTCTTTTCAATCACATAGACATGCGCATGAGATTGTGGGTCAATTACTACTCTAGACGGCTCGGATGAAGCCACGGGATTACCGGACTGAACCAGCATGGTCGCGGTTAGGTCGGGGTTCCCATGACTTCGGCTTTGCCAAAGAGTCGACCCGTCTTTGCGCGTTTGCAAGCCGGGGTAGAAGCTCTCGACGTCAGAAGAATTTCGGAATTGAGATGGGCGACTCGTACTACATGGTGGTAGTCGGAGTGGTATCCACCTCAACACCATCCTAAATGATCCTATGCGGCCCAGGTCCGGCGGCGGGTTGTGTGTGCTAAGGTGTAGTGCAATGCAAAGGATACATACACAACAATTTATAAGCAAACAACACTTCGTACATAAAAATAAACCATACATTCCTACACCTCCCTGCAAGAAAAAAAAAGTGAGCAAACACTTCCCCTTATACCTCTTATTCTGCAAAAACATTTAACACCTTTCATGTTAGGGGCGTACCTGGAATCCTCGCTGCCAAACAAAAATATTTTTGAACAAGATTAATTTTGGCCTAAGTCCTCTAAGGTTTAAAACCAAGTCCCCAGCGGAGTCGCCAAGCTGTCGCGACCTATTTTTTCCGTCCCGAGGGGAAAGGAAAGTCTAAATAGATAAATAGGTTTAGGGGTATTGTCCAAAGGGTGAGTCTAGGACCCTCATTAGACATAGGCTCTCCCAAGCCCATACCCCGCTTGATGTTGGGTGTTCATGAAAATCTTTAAATGAGGAGTCGCCACTAGCCTATTGGGGTCGGCTAGAAACCAAGCGAGGCATGGGAGTGTGCATCGCTTTCTACGCAACCAGAGAAGTTAGGATCGGGGACTTGATTACACTAATTAGCCAATTAGTGCCCTTTCGGTACCTAATCTTGTTCATTTCAAAAGACTTTTGTCGGGCGGTTTGGATTGATTTTAGATTTAACCACTAACATGTGAGGTGATCATGCGGGTACGCAATCATCAAAATAATAATCAGCAATTAAAGAAAGCATTAAATAAATTGCAGGAGTTAATAACACATTGCATTAAGAGATAAATAAATGGCAATCCTAATTAAACTAAGGGGAAACCATAATCATCGCATCATAAGTGTGCAATCAAGGGCAATTGTGTCCGAGGATAAAAACCCTAAGGTGAAACCGTAAGGGCTTGTTCAATTTCACAATTTTAAACCGATGATTTTCCGACACTTTTTAAGAGAAAATTGGTCAAAGAATTATTTTAGAGCTTTTTAGAGAACTCTAAAACAAACTTGAAATTTTGGGATTTTTTTTTTTTTTTTTTTTAGAATTTCTAATATTTTAATATTTTTATAAATTTTCAAGATTCTGAATTTTCCATGAATTTTCTGAAATCTCGAATTTTTATGATTTTTTAATATTTTTTAATATTTTCTGAATTTTTTAATTTTTTATGATTTCTTTTTTTTTATAAAAATATAATTCGGACCGGGTCAAGAAACCCGGCCCTGCTAACCTGATTCGGACTCTGTCGGTCTGGGTTGTGCCACAACAGACTGGACCGGCCCTAAATCACTAGGGGTTGAAAAAAAGGCCCACGAAATCTTTTTAAAAGCCCACGAAAAATTCGTTTTTTATAGAAAGAGCCCACTTCTAATTTCTGTCTCTCGGCCCAGCCATCTCGGCCCGAGATGAACCCAGCCCGGCGTACACAAGCCCATGACGAAGCCCACCTTCCTATTTTTCTATTTTTTCTATTTTCCGATTTTTCCCATTTCTCTTTTTTAATCTTTTTTTTTTTCTTTTGTTTTTGCCCTTTTTTTGTTTTTCTTTAATCTTTTTCATTTTTTGGTCTTCTTCCTCCTGTCTCCTTTCTGCTTCACGCCCGCATGTTTCCCATGCACGCCCGACGTCCCTGCAGCAGCTTCACCGGACCGATGCCAGCACCGCCGCGAGGTCGACCATCCTAAGGGAGTCGCCGCGCTATCGCCAGGCGTCGGTCGTTCCGTCCGACCGACGCCGAGCGTCGCCGGCCACCGGCTGGCCGGCATCCGAGAGTCGCCGGATTGACTCCGGCGAGGGCGTGCTTCGGCCTACCCAAACGACGCGGATGACCTATGGAAAAGCTAATAAAGTGACCGAGACGGTGTACGACAATGGTATGACTCTTAATGACGTAAAAGAAACCGAAAGCCGAGCTCCGGTCGAGGGTTGGGTTCGTTTTCTCATTGGGGCATTTCGTCGAACAGTTAGCGGGCGATGCCAAAATCAAAGGTTTCCGGCTCGACCGAGCCACGAACATGCTCTAGGGGTCTTCGGACATGTAATACAAGGAAAAGGGGAGCGAAATGCAAGGACGACGAGGGCCGGAGCTTGAGCGAGCCAGTCGGCCGCGAGCTCCGGCCCGGCATTCTCCAGAAAATAGAGCTACTGAGGTTCAAAGAGACCTACCTCGTTCGGGGACGAGTTGCGGCGGACGAAGGCGACGGACGGGCTTCCGGCGACAGCTAGCTGCTCCTCGAGGTTTCCTTCTTCCTCCGGTTCTCTTTTTGTTCCTTTGGTCCGCCGGTCTCCCTCGAGCTCCTCTCAACTCTCGTCGCCCGGTTTCTCTCTCGGGCTCTCTCCTTTTGGTTTTTTTTTTTCTCTGGTGTCCCCTTCGGTCTCAGGCCTCCTCTCCTCTCTTCTTTTTCGGCTGCGTTCCCGGTCTCTCCCTCTGTCGAGCGCTCTCTCCGATCTCGTTTTTTTTTTCGTTTTTCTCCGGTCCCCCCCTAAAGAAGAACTCTCTCTCTGTTCTCGGTCTCTCAATCTCTCGGTTCTGCCTTTTTCTTTCGGTCGTTCACCTCTCCCCGTCCCTCGGTCTCTCGGTCTCTCCGTTTATCCCTCTCGAGCTCTCTCTTTCTCCCCTCTCTTTCGGTCCTTCTCCTCGGGTTTTTTCCTTGTTTTCCATTCTTTTTTCTCTCCGGTTTCACTTCCTGCTGCTGCTTTGCTTCGCTAACTTGCCGCTTTGCTTTGTTTGCTTCGACTCTCTTTTCTGCTGCAGCCTCGCTGCTTCCTCTTTGCACTTCTTCCCCTTGCTGCTTTTCCGCGCGTGGAAGAAGAGAAGAAGGAGGAGACGGGTGGGCCGAGCCGAAACAAAAGGGAGAAGAAAAAAAGGAAATGGGCCAAGCCCATGCGAGGAAAGGGAAAGGGCCGCATGGGGGGCCGGGCGGGCCCAGCCTTGGCCCGGCCTCTTTTTTTCGATTTTTTTTAATTAGTTAATTTTTTAATTTTTTAATTAATTTTAAAACTAGTGATGCAAATGCTCCTAATGTCTATATGCGATGCAATTTTAATGAAAGAATTTTTTGTTAAGAGATTAGAAACTAATCTCTAATTTTCCAAAGTAGTTAATAAATGCTAAAACAAATCGTCAAAATTTAAGTGTCAACACCGGGCAGGTAGTTTAATATACAACCTAATACAGCAATCAATGCAATACCACCTCAGAGAGATAACCACAGAAGACAGTTTAATAAATAGGTGCAATCACAGGCGACCCTACCTAGCCTTGGCACACGCGACTTGCAAAAACTGTCAATCATTTCACAACAACAGTAAGAGGCATGCAAATAATCAGAGCATTGCACAAAACTTTCTCATATCACACTGCCCACACATGCTCCGATTATTACGACCCTCTAGGCTACGGCACAACCTTATGGTTGGCGGTCGGCCTGGTCGTAAACCGTGCATCGTCCTCCCCGTGAGGCACGGCGACGTCATGGGCTCTCCTCCACCGACGGCATTCCATAAGGAGCATGGGTCCGGCCTCAACCGCGACTCCGCATCTGACCACTGTCAGGCGACCCAATGGTCACGGCACAACCTCGAAGGATTGGCGGTCATCCGACTCAACCGGGCTATCAACTTTAATCTGACAATGCAATACATCAGCAAACAGTTCATTCTTGTCTTTGCTTTTGCTTGGTCGTGGATGCAACGTCGCTCATGCACTCATGCTCATGCGACATGCCATTTGAAATAACCCACGAAATACGTCATGCGATATCACTCGACAATTCCAAAATTCCAAATTCCACCAATCAACAATCACGTACATTCCCTAATTCTCGGGAATAACTCAATAAAATCAAACACTTTCACTTCCACTCGATCTTCGATCATGCATTTCATCATTATTCACGCATATAATTAACAATCGGCACTTCAAGAAAGCATAACAACCAAGAACACAACAATTTGAAACCAAAATTTACTTATGTATGAACAGTGCCGTGAACAGTAATCCATGAACAGTAATTTGTGAACTGTAATCCGTGAACAGTAAATTCGTCCGAAATTAAATAAATAAATAAAAATAATTAAACTTAACCATGGTTAATAATTTAACTCAACCCTAGTTAATCTAACCTAACCATGATTAATTTTTAACCTTGGTTACTTTTAAAACTAACCATAGTTACTTTAATTAATTAACCTAGGTTACTTTATTACTAACTATGGTCAATTAATCTAACCCTAGTCAGCTTAATTAACTCAGCCACCATTAACAAACTAACCCATAATTAACCAAGCACAAAAATTAAACTAATTAACCCCTAAGCAAAATTAACCCCTAAACAAGGATTAGGAAGTTAACTTACTTGGATCGGAAATCCGGCGACACCGGCCGTAGAGGGGAACGAGGGCTACGAGGGGTAAGCTCGGGGACGACAACGAGTGACAAACGGTGGCTGAAACGGGCCAAAAACAGTGCTGGTTACTATTCACGCGGAACCGGTGCAGCTGAGCGGAAAAGGCCGAAACGGGCGGCTAATCGGCGACCGAGGTGACCAGGATGCACGGTTGGCTTCCTAACTCCCAGGACTACACTTTGGGCGGTTGCGGCGGCTCTGGTGATGGCAACTAGGCTGTTTTTGGGCTGGAAAACAGCAAGGACAGCAAGAAACAGCAAAAATGGAAGAGAAAAGAAAGAGAAAAAGGGAGAGAGAGGGGGGGCTGGGCTGGTGCACGAATTTTGAGGGAGAAAGAGGAGAGAGAAGAGGCTGCTGGTCAAGGATAAGAGCCAAGGCAAGTGGGCTTGCCACTTGCTTGAAGGGTCAATAAAAAATAAGCAATAAACAAGCAAAAACAATACCCACTTGGGCACAAAAGCAAAAGGCCAAAGAGAGAAGCCCATAGGCTGGAAATGGAGAGGAACTTGGGCCAACTTGGGCCCTCTTGGGCTGGGCTAAATGGGTGCAAGGCCCATTGGGCCGCCGGTCTTGGGCCGGCCCACCCGAGGGCCCGAAACCCGGTCCAATTCTTCATTTTTCTGACGCTTCCATGTCCAACGGAAAATCCCAAAATAAATGAGGCGACGTCCAAGTATTTAATCCTGATATTACTAAGAAATCGGTTCCCAAAATCGGATTAAAAATCGGGCTAAAATGAGCCGATTTTTAGGATGTTACAACTTTTCCCCTCTTACAGAAATTTCGTCCTCGAAATTTGAACCGACACGCTAATCCTCAAAAAGATAGGGGTGCTGACGCCTCATGATTTCTTCGCTTTCCCATGTAGCTCCCGCCGTGCCATGATCTTTGCCCGATGACTTTGACCAAGGAGACAGTCTTGCTTCTCAACACTTGTTCTTTCCGGTCCTTAATTCGAATCGGTCTCTCCACATACGACATCCTGTCGTCCACCTCTATCTCTTCAAAATTCAACACATGCGTCGGGTCCGGCTCGTATTTCCTTAACATCGACACGTGGAATACGTCATGCACTTGAGCAAGTCGAGGCGGTAATGCAAGACGATAGGCTAAATTCCCGATTCTTTCTAGAATCTCGAACGGTCCTACGTACCTTGGGCTCGCTTTTCCTTTCTTTCCAAATCGCGATGTACCTCGCATCGGCGATACTTTAAGGAACACATGATCGCCCACTTGAAATTCCAATGGCCTACGTCGCCTGTCCCCATAACTCTTCTGTCTGCTCTAAGTCGTCTTTAACCTTTCTCGAATCATCTTGACGGTGTCTAAAGATTGCTGCACTAACTCTGGCCCTGTAATTTTTCCCTCGCCGACTTCGTTCCAACAAATTGGAGTCCTACACGGTCTGCCATACAAAGCTTCGAACGGTGCCATTCGATACTTTGCGATAATCAAGTTATTGTACGCGAACTCCACGAGATGAAGTTGTTCCTCCCAACTTCCTTTAAAATCCAATACACAGGCTCTCGGCATATCCTCCAAAGTCTGAATTGTTCTCTCTGATTGACCGTTTGTCTGAGGATGGTAGGCCGTACTAAACTGCAGCTTTGTCCCCATCGAAGTCTGTAGACTCTTCCAAAATGTAGCCGTAAATCTGGGGTCTCGATCTGAAGTAATCGTCACTGGTACCCCATGCAGACAAATAATCTGTCGCACGTACAATTCTGCATACTTTTCCAAAGCGAAGTCCTTGCGTACGGCGATGAAATGAGCCGACTTCGTCAATCGGTCCACTATGACCCAAATCCCATCATTACCCCGCTGACTTCTTGGTAATCCCGTCACAAAGTCCATTGTGATGTGCTCCCATTTCCATTCAGGGATCTCAAGAGGTTGCAATAACCCTCCTGGCTTGCAATGCTGCACTTTCACTTGTTGGCAAGTTAAACACTTCGCCACGTGCTTGGCGATGTCGAGTTTCATGCCATTCCACCAATAATACTTGTCGCGATTCGATACATCTTCGTATGCTTGCCGGATGCACACCGTAGTCGCTTGCGATGCGTTTCGGATAACAACCTCTCCTTAATTTCGGCGTCGCTTGGTACACATAACCGTCCACGGAATTTCAAGATCCCATCCTCGGATACTTGAAAATCCGACTTTCTCTTGGTCGCGTCCATTTGCGAAATCTTTTGGATCTCGATCCAAAGGTTGCATTGCCTTAATCTTGGCTTGAATTTCAGGTTCGATCCTAAAGGTAGTCATTAAATTGGAAAGATGGCATACCTCGAGCCTGAATTCTGAATCGCGGATTCCCTCCAACAGAATACATTCTTGTACCATCATACTCGCAACTGATGACTTGCGACTCAAAACGTCTGCCACTTTATTTGCCTTGCCTGGATGGTACAGGATATCGCAGTCATAATCCTTAAGAAGTTCCATCCATCTGCGTTGTCTCATATTCAGTTCCTTTTGGGAGAACAGATACTTCAAGCTTTGATGGTCCGTAAAAATCTGAAATCTCTCTCCATAGAGATAATGTCTCCATATCTTCAACGCAAATATGATGGCTGCTAACTCTAAGTCGTGCGTTGGATAATTCAGCTCGTGAGGCCTCAACTGCCTGGAAGCATATGCTATCACTTTACCATATTGCATCAAAACGCAACCGAGTCCCTTGTATGACGCGTCGCTAAAAATCTCATATCCTCCCGAGCCTGACGAAATAGTCAAAACTGGTGCGGTAGTCAGCTTATGCTTAAACTCTTGGAAACTACGCTCGCACTTATCCGTCCACTCGTATTTCTTGTCCTTTTTCAGCAACTGAGTCATTGGCATAGCTATTGAAGAGAATCTTTCCACAAACCGTCTGTAATAGCTAGCCAGTCCCATAAAACTACGAACCTCGGTTGCGAAGTCGGTCTCGGCCAATCAATGACAGCTTCAATCTTGGTCGGGTCCACGAAATCCCTTCACCGAGATCACGTGGCCTAGGAAAGCCACTCGAGCCAACCAAAATTCACACTTGCTAAATTTCGCATACAGCTCGTGATTCCTTAAAGTTTGCAACACGCCTCCTTAGGTGTTGTTCGTGTTCATCCGGACTCTTCGAATACACCAAAATGTCATCAATAAACACGATCACGAACCGATCCAAATATTCCTTAAACACCCGGTTCATCAAATCCATGAAAGCGGCGGGGCATTTGTCAATCAAATGGCATTACCGTAAACTCGTAATGACCATAACGAGTACGGAAAGCTGTCTTCGGTATGTCCTCTTTTCGGATCCTCAACTGATGATAGCCCATCCTTAGGTCTATCTTAGAGAACATCGACGCTCCTTGGAGCTTATCAAACAAGTCGTCAATCCTCGATAGTGGGTACTTATTCTTAATTGTCACTTGATTAAGCTGTCGATAGTCAATGCACAACCGCAACGAACCATCCTTTTTCTTGACAAACAGGACTGGCGCTCCCCAAGGCGATGCACTTGGGCGAATAAAGCCCTTGTTCAATAATTCCTGTATCTGTACCTTCAATTCTTTTAATTCTGACAATGCCATCCTGTACGGTGCTTTCGAGATTGGTTCCGTCCCATGAGCCAACTCGATTACGAACTCTATCTCTCTGGCCGGGGGTAGTCCTGGAAATTCCTTTGGAAAGACATCAGGATAATCTCGTACTACTACGATGTCCTCCAGGTTCGGTCCTTCTTTCAATGTATCACTCACAGACGCCAAAAAGCCTCGACATCCTGACCCCAACAACCTGGTTGCTTCCAAAGAAGAAATCAAGGGAATCGAGGACCCTCCTCGGCTCCCTACAAATTGGAAACTACTAGCTCCAGTTGGATTAAATCGGATTCTCTTCTCCCGACAATCCATAGTAGCTCCTTGCTTGGTCAGCCAATCCATACCGATAATGACATCAAAGTCATACATCGCCAAAACAATCAAATCAATTATTCCTTCCCGACCATCTATAATCGGTTTACGCTAGCACATCCTACCGCGAGATAAAACTGAATCCTCTAACGGAATAGAAATAACAAAGACCGTTTCCAACGGCTCTGGTCTTAATCCCACTAATTCTACAAACCGTTTAGCAATAAAGGAGTGGAAAGCTCCCGGATCAAACAACGCATAAGCAGCATGGTCGTGTAGAGATATCGTACTGTAATCACGGCGGCGTGTCCTCCGCCTCTTTCCTCGTGGATCGCATACACCCGTCCTTGAGCGGGGGTGCATGCGATGCCACGTTGAACATTCCCCACCGGTGGTCTGGTTGGCGGTCGTGGCGTGAATGGCATCATGGGCCTGCGTGGGCAGTCCCTCACTCGGTGGCCCACCTGACCACACCCGAAACAAGCTCCCATCGGAAGGGGACACGGGGCATTTCCATGCCTCTTGCCACACATTCTGCATCCTCCAAACGAACTTGGCAACGGTTTCCCCACACCGTCCCTTCTATTAGGCGGAAGAGGATACCTTCCTCCCGCCATCGGTTTCTTCCCAAACCGACGGTTATCCCTGCCAGGCACAAACCGCGATACAGATGCGGTTGCCTTCTCAGCAAGGTGCCTCTCGATCATCTGAGCTCTCTCATACAGCTCATTGTAATCCTTCAGGTTCACCGACACCAAGTGGTCTCGGATTTCTATCTTCAGTCCGTCCTGAAACCTCCTGGCCTTGTCCAAAGGATGCTCGACCATCCGTGGCATGTACTTCGACAGCTCTGCAAAATTGGCTTCATACTGATCCACGGTCATCTGATTCTGACGCAGCCTTTGAAATTCGCGGTTTTACGCTCTCTCGCGCGATCGAGAAGTACTTACTCGAAAAGCCTCCCCGAAGGTATCCCATACCCTAGCCGTACCCTCGGAAATACCCATCCTTGGGTAGCTTCCCACCAAGTGCCTGGCATTACCCCGCAGGTTGATAAGCGCCATGATCACCTTTTCCTCCCCATAACACTGCAAAGAGGTGAAAGTCTTCTCTATCTCCCACACCCGGAGGGTCGTCTCTCAAGGTCGCCGGCCCCGAAAAACTGGGCGGCTTCGGCTTCATGAATTGCTCCACCGGGCCGATGCATAGGCCGGTTACCGGTCCCTGGGCCTAGCTACAGGAGCAGCTGCGACAGCAACGACAGCGGCTTGAGTCTGAGTCTGCTAACCTATCAGAGCCTCAATGGCATGCATGATCCCATCCATCCTCGGATCCTTAGGTGCTACCTCCCTAGCACCGGTCGGTACCTGTGCCGTCCTCTTCCTCTGACTCCTCTGACCTGGGGTCCTCAAACCATGGGTACTGATGCTGGGATCGCTCATTTTGCAGGACTCTCCTAACCTGCGTTCCAATTCCCCCCCCACACAGAATTAGAAAATGAGACAACCCTACAACAAAGGACCACGAAGGATCTTGTAGTCAATCACATGCAAGCAAAGAAATTGTCTTTCCTACTATCTATCCCCACGCACCAACACAAGACTTATCGCATCTTATCACTCCATCAGCCAACTAGGCTCTGATACCAAAATCGACGGGGTTGTCACGCCCCGACTCTCGAGCTCGCGGCAACCCCATTTCACTTGAGGTCTAACTGTACGACGTCCCAGGTACTGTCGTCGATCAATTCATTTTATCTTGTACTTAAGCACATGCGGAAACGAACAACTTCCAAACCAACCAAACAATAGAGATAGCAACAACAGCAACAACGACAGTAGAGGAAAGACAAACACCATTTTATATATATCTGAAGGTTAGTCGAACTACAGCACATATACATACGCCTTACTACAGGCGAAAAGCTGAGGCCTACACAAAAAGGGACCGGCCTGGCTAACCTAACACTGTACAGGTGGGGGAGGGCTCGTCAAAAGGAGAATAGGCCACAGTAGCCTACTCACTGGCCTCAGAGAGATAGCTCTCCTCAAAGGGATCACCCTCCTCAAAGGGATCACTCATCTCGATCCTCGGGTTGCAGATCTCTCCGTCAGGGGGATCCAGGTCCATGGGATCCCAGACCTCCTCATTCGGCCCCACAGGAGGAGCCGGCCCATCAAAACCTCGGAGTGGACCGTGCAGAATGCCATGCTGTCGAATAAACCACGCCTTGAAGACGTGGGGCACGCGATGGTGCCTCGACCTTTCATCTACCCACACGGTCGTCACATGGTGCTCGAACAGAAAATTGCGGCCCGGGGCGGGCCGCACAGTGACGGTGGTGCTCATGCCCACCGGGGCGCCGAAACGTACGGCACTTGTGTCATCTAGGTCCCGAAAAGGTTAACCACGACGGGTTGAGATAAACTCGGCAAGTTAAAGTCCTAAGCCCCGGTTAGGAACTTCGCTCGCCTCGGGAGTTTAACATACAACCTAATACAGCAATCAATGCAATACCACCTCGAGAGATAACCACGAAAGACGGTTTAATAAACAAGGTGCAATCACAAAGCGACCTACCCGGCCTTGCACACGCGACTGCGAAACCGTCAATCGTTTCACAACAACAAGAAGAGGCATGCAAATAATCGAGCATTGCACAAAACTTTCTCATATCACACCGCCCACACATGCTCCGATTATTACGACCCTCTAGGCCACGGTACAACCTTATGGTTGGCGGTCAACGGTCGTAAACCAGGCATCGTCCTCCCCCGTGAGGCACGGCGACGTCATGGGCTCTCTCCCACCGACGGCATTCCATAAGGAGCATGGGTCCGGCCTCAACCGCGACTCCGCATTTGACCACTGTCAGGCGACCCAATGGTCACGGCACAACCCCAAAGGATTGGCGGTCATTCGGCTCAACCGAGCTATCAACTTTAATCTGACCATGCAACACATCAGCAAACAGTTCATTCTTGTTTTTGCTTTTGCTTGGTCGTGGATGCAACATCGTTCATGCACTCATGCTCATGCGACATGCCATTTCAAATAACCCACGAAATATGTCATGCGGTATCACTCGACAATTCCAAAATTCCAAATTCCACCAATCAACAATCACGTACATTCCCTAATTCTCGAATAACTCAATAAAATCAAACACTTTCACTTCCACTCGATCTTCGATCATGCATTTCATCATTATTCACGCATATAATTAACAATCGGCACTTCAAGAAAGCATAACAACCAAGAACACAACAATTTGAAACCAAAATTTACTGTACGTATGAACAGTCCGTGAACGATGTCCATGAACATAATTTGTGAACAAGTAATCCCATGAACGATGTCCGTAAATAGTAAATTCGTCCAAAATTAAATAAATAAATAAAAATAATTAAACTTAACCATGGTTAACAATTTAACTTAACCCTAGTTAATCTAACCTAACCATGATTAATTTTTAACCTTGGTTACTTTTAAAACTAACCATAGTTACTTTAATTAATTAACCTAGGTTACTTTATTACTAACTATGGTCAATTAATCTAACCCTAGTCAGCTTAATTAACTCAGCCACCATTAACAAACTAACCCATAATTAACTAAGCACAAAAATTAAACTAATTAACCCCTAAGCAAGATTAACCCCTAAACAAGGATTAGGAAGTTAACTTACTTGGATCGGAAATCCGGCGACACCGGCGCGTAGAGGGGAACGAGGGCTACGAGGGGTAAGCTTGGGGACGACAACGAGTGACAAACGGTGGCCGAAACGGGCCAAAAACAGTGCTGATTACTATTCACGCGGAACCGGTGCAACTGAGCGGAAAAGGCCGAAACGGGCGGCTAATGGCGACCAGAGGTGACCAGGGATGCGCGGTTGGCTTCCTAACTCCCAGGACTACACTTTGGGCGGTTACGGCGGCTCCGGTGATGGCAACTAGGCTGTTTTTGGGCTGAAAAACAGCAAGGACAGCAAGAAACAGCAAAAATGGAAGAGAAAAGAAAGAGAAAAAGGGATAGAGAGGGGGGGCTGGGCTGGTGCACGAATTTTGGGGGAGAAAGAGGAGAGAGAAGAGGCTGCTGGTCAATGATAAGAGCCAAGGCAAGTGGGCTTGCCACTTGCTTGAAGGACCAATCAAAAACAAGAATAAACAAGCAAAAACAATGCCCACTTGACACAAAAGCAAAAGCCCAAAGAGCGTGGACTGAAATGGAGGAACTTGGGTCAACTTGGGCCCCTCTTGGGCTGGGCTAAATGGGTGCAAGGCCCATTGGGCCGCCGGTCTTGGGCCGGCCCACCTGCGGGCCCGAAACCCGGTCTAATTCTTCATTTTTCTGACGCTTCCGTGTCGAACGGAAAAACCCAAAATAAATTAGGCGACGTCCAAGTATTTAATCCTGATATCACTGAGAAATTGGTTCCCAAAATCGGATTAAAAATCGGGCTAAAATGAGCCGATTTTCAGGATGTTACAAAATTTGTTGTTAAGGAATTAGAAATTAATCCCTAATTTTTTAATGTAATTAATAAACACTTAGACAAATCGCTAAAATTTAGGTGTCAACAGTCAGGTACAACAAAATGGTATTTAGTCAATGGTGTTTCCAGAGGGAACGCCATATACACCACTGCCATGCAAGTCATATCTAGTTAAATATGATAATCCGGTTGATCTTCTTTCTTCAGTACAGCAAGAAAAAAAAAACTATACTTTTTTTGTGGAATATGAAGGTTTGGTATTCTTGGGAGTTGCGACTCAGACATGGTACCTACCTCCAATCAATGCCAAGTACTAGTAAAACATACATATATAATTATGGTACTACAGTCAGGAGTTTGTAGAAAGAACTGCTGACCAAGAGTGACTGAAAATATATTGCTGATATCAAATCTCACTCTCTCTGGGCAACCGCATGTGCCCTGCTCATCATCTGCTCCAAAAATTTTCATTGTATTCTGGCAGGTCAACGATTGAGTTGTCTTCACTCTCTAGTGTTAATCTCTCCTCCTCAAAACTAAATCTTTTCCATGTGATTGATCATTTGGTGGGTGCAAACTGCAATACATGTGCTAAGGTTCTTTCCTCTTTGATTGGATGAGGAAATTATGCAGTGTTTAGTAATTGTTCATGTAAGAAACTGGTCATGAGATGTCAGTTGTGCTGTGATGCTCAGCAAGAGTTTGAGACAGCGAGTCAAGTTTCGAAAGCTCTGAGGTTTGGTGCTCGGTTTTGTGAACTGTAAAGGGAACGAGCCAATGTGGCATTATGAGTTGTCATGTGTGAGAATGACATGGAAAAAGGATTTGACCTTGGAGACACGACACTAGGATCATGCCTGTGTTGATATATTCCATGCTTTTTGTCTGGAAAAACGCCAGCCCTCTTTCCTCTTCCCTGTAGCTTTACAACCATGATCTGAAAATGTTTAGAATTAAATTGATACAATGAAAGGTTTAAGAATGAATTGATAGAAATGTAATAGGTTTAGGAATTTTTTGGTAATTGTTTCTTGAGTTAGTCTCCAAGTGTGAGTGGTGTGAAGTGTTTGTTATTATAAAATAGCATTTATTTCAATTGAGTCTCCACTTGATTCTTAACAAGTGGTACCAAAGCCAGAAACCGCAAACCTAATCAGAGTAGGTAGTCGGGGACCATGAACCTAGGGATTTGGAATTGTGGTACAATAAGACAATGGTCGGGGAGCGAAGTACACTGAAGTTTTGTCAGTGAATAGTTAGGGACTATGATTGGTTAGTTTGGGGCGAAGCTTGCTTCGTATACTGTTGGGCTTTATAACAAAGTCATATTGTGAATATCTTGAGTTCGGTGAATAGCAATAGAGAAGCTCAATAATCAGAGTAACCACGCACAATTTTACTTGCTAAGTCGAGATTTGTGGGATATCGTTAGCGGTGACAATACCACGCCACCTACTGATGATGAAGAGTGGAGGAAGTGGAAGATTAATGCTGGTAAGACTCTCTACATCTTGCTATTACAGTAGAAGATGAATCATTGCAGCATATTAAGAGTGCAAAGCCCTTGAAGGAGGCAGGGGGCACTTTGGTGGTATTGTTGGCGAGGATGAACTATCTCAAGTTAGATTGATTGGACAACGAGTTAATATTGATCTTGCGACAAGATATGGTGGTGAGCCAATATTTTTCCAGAGTCACATCTATATGTGAAGAAATTTCAAAGTTGGATCCTCAAAATGCCATCTTTGAGACTAGGACGAGAAGAATTGTCATTCACGGGTTATGACTAGAGTATAACGCTATTGTTACGGCCACCCATGGATGGGCTAAAGATCCAACTTCAAATGAGTTGGAGAATATTTTGGCCACCAAGAGGCTTTATACGAAAATATTTCTAAGGTCTTAGTAAAGGGATGATAAAAGTGCCCTCTTGCCCTCTTTAGTAATAAAAGTGGGTTCAAGAGTCAAGGGAGAAATGGTGCTGGCACTAAAGATAGTAAACTGAGAAAAACCACCACTGAGATTGGCAAAGGTGACCCAAAGGGCTAAGCACTCAGCCAAGGGGAGCTCGCTGGGATTGATACAAAGATAACGAGAATGAAGATTAAAACAGCTAGACACGAGACATTTGCTACTATATTCGTGGCAAAATAGGTTACTTTGCCAGGGACTACTGATTCAAAAGCGTTGAAGGAAACAATGCAACGTCTAAGGACAATGATAGCGAAAAGGAGTGGGATTTCCAAGCATCCATTGTAGTGAAGGAACAAGAAGAACTTGCAGCCTCCTCCATCACTGATTAAAAGATGCGACAACCCTCTTCACTATAAGTAGTAAATTGATCAATTCTAATAATGATTGAGGAGTTGATTTGAATTGCTCAAATCATATGACCGGAGATCAAGGAAAACTATCAAATATGTTTGAGTACACCGGTGGATGTTTAGTTGTCACTACAGACGACTCGAGGTTGCTGATTACCCACATTAGCTGAACAGTGATAACACCCTAGTTCAGCTCACATCGAGTTGAGTAGCAAAATGTGTATCACATGTCGGGAACGAAGAAAAATCTATTGTTGGTGTCACAATTCACAAGCTTGGGCAAGTCCAAGAGATGTTAAGGTGTACTGTAGTTTGAAACCCTGCTAGTACATGAATCATGGAGGGGCATGTCTGTCTACATGATATTAGGACAGACGGTGGCAAAACTCCAAAGAGTGACATGGTTGGTTTTCGTGATCAAGCGACCAACGAATCAAGGAAATTGTCCAAACAATCGATATTATGGTGCACCAGTCTTTCATAATGTAGCCTACGTTGTGACGTAGGAAATCAAGAACTTCTGTATAAATATGGGACCGTTCACGCAAACGAGGGCATGCCCTGATCGCTGAGTTTTCACCTTACGTAGGATTGGCCTGAGTCCAGTTCGTGCGATTAATGGCACTTCGTCTTTTGTCTGCGCCTTATCTTCTGAAGCTTTCCTCTCCCACGGCTAGTGGTCGAGTTTGAACCCGAAAATACTCTATTGGGACTTATCTATCTAGTACGATAAGCGGGAGCCCTCAGCGCCGATTCCTGACGATCTTGAAAAAGATATAGAGATTATTTGGTTGATCGATCCATCAAAACGGATGGGCCCAAGATCATCATGAGTCCAGACATTTCAAAGGATCCAATTCTGTAATGAGGCCTGCAAGCCCAGGCCTAGGGACCGTCTATGTGACCCTACTAGATTTCTGGAACATTCGAGCATCAATCCCTTTCCCAGCAGATGGGGCCTTGCTTTTCTGGAAGAACAAGGGACCATCACTAGGTGTATGTTCTGTGCGGATTACCTCGCTGTAGCTTGCACGAGAATAATGATGCTATAGAGACAGCGTCTCCCAGAAAAATCTTCGATCCTGAGAACGACACAACTCCTCGCGCGCCAAGCATTTCCGACCATGCGTTCAGGCAAAAAAACACGAGGACACCAACGATTGGACGAGAGGCGGGCCCAGCGACGTGGGATTGAGCAAACATGGACAGAAGATTCCGACGAGAGACGATCCAGCAGCAACGTGTGATCGAGCATACATATAAAAACGAGCGGACGAGAGGATGTGGTCCACCACGACGACGATCACCTGAAGTTGAAAATCTATTAGCGTACTCCGACGTTGTGTCCTAGGAAATCAAAAAATTTTGTATAAATATGGGACCGTTCACGCAAACGAGGGCATGCCCTGATCGCTGAGTTTTCACCCTACGTAGGATTGGCCTGAGTCCAGTTCGTGCGATTAATGGCACTTCGTCTTTTGTCCGCGCCTTATCTTCCGAAGCTTTCCTCTCCGGCGGCTAGTGGTCGAGTCCATTGTTCAGTGAGCACGCAGGTCTCTGATACTCAACGAGGACGGAGATCCGCCAATTATCAGCCAACTGTCTGGACTCACGATTACCTTCAGTCGCTTGTGGCCGATGAAAGTCCTCATTCTCATCTCGCGGTAAAAAAACCACACTCTACTTATATCCTCTCCATGCGAGACATTTCTGCTATGGTCAAAAGAAATAAAGACGATTTTCGCAATTTGGTTTGAACTGAACTCTAATGTTTAGATGAGTGGTGGGTCATATTTTCCTCCATACCTAATTTCCTCTAATCATGTTTTTGATGGATGAATTGGAAGTTATAGCCATTGCCAGAATATGGATTTAACTAAACGGATAAGAACACCTTAACTGTTATAACTTTCATTATGGCGTTCACTTGAGTATCATAATATTTTTTTCGATCACTTGAATGCTATAACTTCTAAAAAAAAGTTAACTTGAGTGCAACTTTTAATCGATCATTTAAGTGCCAAAATTTACGTTTACCCAAGTGCTAGAAATCTGATGTGGCATAATAGTTGTAGTGAATGCTTTTAAAAAGTTATGACATTTAAGTTATTGAATGAAAAGTTATATGGTATTCAAGTAATTGGAAAAAAAATTATGACCCTCAAATGAACATTGTACATAAGTAATTGCACTTAAGTAATAGAAAAAAAAAGTTAAGACATTCAGTTGACCATCGTACGAAAATTTTGACATTTGTGATGTTTGTATCCACCAACCCAAAAATCGATTGGAGGAGATTTTCTTCCAACAAGCATGGAGGAAGTCATAGAGAAAGTCATGAACCATTATTATTTGTGATTAGTTAGCAATATAAACAAAACAAAATCTACAGCATGCCATAAAAAGATGAAATCCTCTTATCATCGTGTCTCTTGACGTCTTTTACACAACACAATTTCATTGAAAAAAATCAACCGTAGGTATCTTAATCCCACGCCTGTGACATAAGTGGGACCCTTAGAAGATTTCCACCTCTTCCTTGAATTATCTTTCTTTGCCTTTTCCTAAGGTTCAAAAACTAAGCTATGGATTTTTTTTTATTTCTAACGTAGGTTGAGCTACAAAGAGAAAAGGCACAAAGGTTGGAAGAAGAAGTGAGAAGTGCTCTCAATGACGAAACAGCTGAACCCATGACCATATTTGCTCTGGTTGATGACATCCAACGCTTAGGACTGGGACATCATTTTGAGGAAGACATTTCGAGAGCTCTTCGCAGATGTCTCTCTAAGGATGGGGTCGATAAGGACCAACAGAAGTCTCTGCATGGCACAGCTCTAAGCTTTCAGATTCTTAGACAGCACGGCTTCGAAGTTTCTCAAGGTAATTCATCGTAAATCTGATGAAACAAAGGCAATAAGAAGATAATTCTTAAAATTGGGATCAAGATGCTTTTTGCAATTTTTGTCATACTAACTTTTGTGTATGAAGGTTCGAAATGATTATAAGAAACAGACAATTATTCTGCAATCACTTACATTTCAAGCACTTGTTGGGGTGAAATCTATAACAGCTCTCAGCACAGGACCTCACGATATCATCTCATGAACATATATATCAGGGAAGAGAGAATTCATTAATGAACAACTGCAAAATATCTTTCTCTAATCAGATGGACTAATCTTGGCTACAAAAAAACAGATGTCTTCAAGATTTTCATGGACGGAAGTGGCAGTTTTACGAGGAACCTTGGTGGTGATTTCCAAGGTATGCTGAGTCTGTACAGGGCCTCCCATCTGGCCTTCGAAGAAGAAGACATCTTGCACGAGGCTAAATCATTCGCCATCGAGCATCTCAAAATCCTCGATTGTGACATCGACAAAGATCTTCAAGATCGAGTGAAACATGAATTGGAACTGCCTCTGCACCGTAGAATGCCATTGCTAAAAGCTCGACAATCCATTGAGGCTTACAGCAGACACGGGTACACCAATCATCGAATCCTTGAACTTGCTGTGATGAACTTCAACACGTTGCAATCAATCTTCCAAAGAGATCTTCAGGAAATGTCGAGGTTAGTCTGCAAAGGAAATCAGACTTCAGAAAGCTTGACATGTATTCGAAAAATTGCAATGCATACTCTAAAATTATATTGTGTTGTTGCAGATGGTGGAATAATGTTAGCCTCGCAAGAAATTTGAACTTCGTGAGGGATAGACTAATGGAGTGCTTCATTTGGGCGGTTGGAGTGGCGGATGAACCTCCACTGACTAATTGTCGGAAGCAGCTGACCAAAATGACCTCGCTGATAACTATCATCGATGATGTGTACGATGTTTATGGCACCCTGGACGAACTGGAACTATTCACTGATGCTGTTCGCAGGTTCATCGCCCATCGATTTGCTTGGAGACCATGACGTTCATGCATTTTAGAAGTTGAGGTTCCACCTTGTCATTTGTGTGGTTTCAGATGGGACATCAATGCTGTGGACGATCTTCCTGGCTATATGAAGTTGTGCTTCTTAGCTCTCTACAACAGTGTGAACGAAATAGCTTACGACACTTTCAAGGAGACTGGGAAAATTGTCATCCCGTATCTAGCAAAAGCGGTAAGCGAAAAGAATTTTCGGTACTCGACGTTGTACTAATGACCATGCACACATCCGAGTTTTAGGGAATCTCCTACCTAATTCGTGAATTTGGTGTTTCTATTGTTTCCCAGTGGTATGAATTGTGCAAATCCTTCTTGCAAGAAGCCAAATGGAGTCACAACAAGACTAACCCAGGAGTTGAAGAGTACTTGAACAATGGGTGGATATCATCATCGGGGCATGTCGTATTGACTCATGCCTACTTTTTATCAGGCCCAAGCATGAGAAGGGAGGAACTAGAATCACTAGAACATTACCATGATCTCTTGCGCTTGCCGTCCATGATTTTTCGTCTTACCAATGATCTAGCTACCTCATCGGTATGCATTTTGTCGGCTCTCTCTAGTCCAATTTTTCTTGTTTCACAGCTAGCCTTATGCAAGTACTTCTTTTTTGTACTCATATATCCATATACTCATAATGTTTTGAATAGCTTCTTCTAAAACAATTGGCAAAACTATGATCCTAACAGGCTGAGCTACAGAGGGGAGAAACAACGAATTTGATCATGTGTTACATGCAAGAAATGGAGGTCTCCGAGTCAGAGGCTCACGATTACATTATAAAATTGATCGACGCGTCTTGGAAAAAGATGAACAAATATCAAGTCGATGGCTCCACCTTCGATCAATCTTTTGTGCGAATGGCTTACAATCTTGCCCGGACAACACATTTCATGTACCAGTATGGAGATGCGCATGGAGCTCCGGACAATCGGTCCAGGAACCGTATGCACTCATTGATAATCGAGCCTGTTTCGCTTGAGCCATGTCTGGATGGAGGGATTTTGACCTAAATTAGTTTGCACAAAGTCATTCCTCCCTTTGGTGAAGGAAAATAAATGTATATACACAAAAGCGGACAAAATAAAGTAGTGAAATAAAGTAATTGCAAATATGGTAGAGTCAAAGAAACCATTAAGGTAGTGGAGTTAATGTAACCGATGATGTAATCGTTTAGTTATAGTTTGTAACCTTTTTCTGTAACTTCCCTTTATAACCTCTATTGATAATCGTCGATTGTAGGCTTTTAATAGCCACATCATATACTTCAGAGACCCCATTGCCCACACAAATTAAACAAATTTACTATCTTTCTATTATCTTTACTTTTATGCATTGCACTTTTATTTTCCAGATTTGCACTATCGATTAAATTCTAGCATGTTTCGTAACTATAGTACCCAGATTTGCGTTGTCAATTTCCAGCGTGTATCCTTGTCTTTGCATTTTTAGACTTTTGTCGTCGACTAAATTTTGATGGAGTTTATTTACGTTTGGCTCATTTATAATAGTTGTTCCTTCCAAGCTTTGTCATCAATTAAATTTCAGCACATTTTGTATCTATATAATTTGATTTGAAGTAAAGTTGTTGATTCCCTTTCTGCGGTCGCCATAGAGCCCGTCTCATCTAATTAAAAGCCAAAAAATGACTTCCGGTGAAACAGGAACATAATAATCATCTAAATTTGTGCCAGTTGAATTTTAGCAATGCAATATTAGCCTTTTTTTCAAGTGCTAGAGGCTCAAGTTTGTCTATTCTAATTTACATTTGTCAGTTTCTATCTTAAATCTGACAATTGAAAAGGGGGATGAAAATTTGTGAAATTAAAATAGAAGCTTGTAATTTGGTATGCCCTTAGTTTAATTTGAACGTACACTCGTGACTTTCCATGAAATGTAAGGTTTTTCTTGAAGTTACACGAGGCACGAACAAGGGCACACCAGAAGACCATTTATAGGTGACATTGCCGTTCACATGTTCAAAGGCATCTGCTTAAGGGCTTCTGTCTTGCTTCCAACATCTCCTACATGATGTCTATATTGCAGATGCTACACCATAAAAAATAAGAGAAAAGAGACAAACCAGCCTGGACAGTTCCTTTCCCTCTGCTTTCCCAATTATTGATGATAGATAGAGCACAAAGAGGCAAAGTCAAGGAGGATCGGATGCGAGGTCAGCCGTACTAGAATTATCGCAAAATGCTAAATAATCCTCTCCGCAGACGAAGAACCCAAACAAGTCCTTAGTTTTCTTTTTATGTGAGATAAACTTTTCTCTCTCTGTGTGTCTCTTGTGCCGTTCTCTTCACTTAGATGAAATAATGGCACTTGAACTTTTTTCTGTTCCTAATGTTTTTTTCTTCAAGAAGATGAAGAATCGGCTCCCTTGTTCGACAAGCACTGAAATTGCTGTTCCTCGAGGAGGACAGCGATTGGCCAAGTACCAGCCAACTCCCTGGACTTACAATACCTTCAGTCCCTAGCGACTGATGATTCATACGTTCCTAATAAAATTTTGTTCGTTTGGTTGATAAATGAATGCTCACTTCATAAAATTACACCATATATCTCCCAAACAAGTATTTCAAATTAGCTAGAGGTCTCTGCAACGCATTGGACTTTTAGAGGAAGCTTCATAGGTGGGAATGGCAGTTTGGAAAGGAGTTGGATAAGACGACCAAACATAGAGTAACGCCAGATGCTACACAGGCGAAGTCTTATTTAGTAAAAACATGACCAGTCAATTAATCATCTTTCTTCAGACACACCACCAAAAAAAAAAAAAAAAAGAAAAATATCTTCCTTAAGGGTTGGTATTCTTGGGAGTTGGGACTCAGACATGGTACCTACCTCAAACGTTGATAGATATGTCCGATAGTTAGAAGTTTATAGAAAGACCTACAGTGATGTATACGTATGTGATCACTATCAAAAACCAGAATCGCTTCTTTTAACATATGAGATGCGATCAAAACTAAAATCATCCATTTGAGCATTCAAATGAAGGACGGTTGCAGTTATCTGCCTTTCATTGTGTTGATTTTTATGGATCGAGTGAATCGGATAAAATTAGTCGGAAGGAAGAAAAGGGAATCGGACATTGGATTTACGTGGTTCGGTCCGAATATCGGAACCTACATCCATGGGAGAACAACACGAAATTCCACTATAGAAACCAAGCGATACAATGGAGATTACAATCACTCGAGCACTCAAATACTCTCTCAGTGTTTCCCAACCCCAATTACACCTAATAACTCACACAGTGTTTAGTCTCTCACAATTGCCAGTGAAATTCTTACTCAAGGAATTAAACAAATCCTACTAACAAGAAATTTAATTGGCTAAAACACACAAGTGTAATTACAACAAACAAATCCTCATAAGAAGAACTCTCTCTTCTCCCGACCACACACCTGGCCACCAAGGACTGGCATCCTCTCAATGCTCAAAGGCACACTTTCTCCTTCACTCTTTCTTTGCCTTTTACGAAGGGCAAACAAATGAAGCCACAACTTCGGCGCCTCCCACATCTACTTTCTGAAGCAGAAACGTCGCGCTCCATTTATCATGGCATGCATGCATGTGCATGCATTTAAATGACATGGAGAAAATGAAAGAGGACAAATGAAGCCCACAAGATTTGACTTTGGCCAGTTCTTCCCGTGGCTCCTCTCTCTTTTATAATTGTTGTCAATAAAAGCCAATAAAAAATTGCCCATCTACCTTCGCGCGGCAAGGAGTCGACATAGAACCTGTGCAGCAAATTAAATTCACGTACGCTCAACCAGAAACTTCTTCCTGCTGTCTTCTTTGTCTTTTACGCATGCAGGGAATTATATACAATAAAAAAATAAAAAAATCCATGTGTAGTCTTCTTCTGACAACTTCGGCTGATCAATTAACGTACGCTAATTATTTCCGACTTAGTTCAGATATTCTCGTCAGTTTGATTTTATTCAACAAGTTCAAACTCGAGACATATTTCAATACATTATTTTATATACACCATTTTTTCAATAAATTTAGAATAAATATGTTATAATGAGTGTGATTTGAGATTTTTGGTGGCTTTTACCCTCATATAATCGAGGAAAATTACCCTATAGCGGACATCAACTCACTTCGATTTGTCATGTATTGCCCCACGAATCTATCTGAAAGCCGGAGAGCATCTATCATCGAAACATATGACCCAAAGAATCTCTGCACGACTGAATACTTTCATAAACCCGTTGTTCGATAGAAACACGTTTCCTTGGTTTCGATGAGTTGCTGGTAAAGTCAAAAAAGGGCACCTGGTTTTGTGAAATTTCCATCACGTGGCAATTGGTTTATTAAGTTATAAACGATTAAGTATGCCAAATTGATCAGTATATTAACTTTAAAACGACCGTACCAATTGTTTATTAATTTAAGAAAGACTGAAGGCTTTCATGGGTCTGATGTTCTATAAATGTTGGACTGACATCCAATCAGACAAGCCACCGACTTTCGATTACCGGCTTCTTCACCTACAAGCAACAATGGCACTTCACCTTTTCTCTCTTCCAAGTGTTTTCTCCAAGAAAATTGGTAGTCGAGTCGCGCGTTACACAAGCACCAAAGCTGCTGTTCCTCAAGGAGGACGAAGATCAGCCAACTATCAGCCGTCTGTCTGGACTTACAATGACCTCCAGTTCCTTATGGCCGACGAAGGTCGCCAATCCCGTTGCACGGTAAAAATCCACACTCTGCAATTTAGTTTGAATAAACGCTTGGTTTGAATACGATAGATCCTATGTTCGAAGTAATCTTGGATCTAACACTGGCCACTTGTGGTGGAGCATTATCGGATGCACGTGGATAGGGTAGTTCAGTGAATTGGGGGAGGGTTGGGATTAGTCTAATTGAAAATTTGATTATCCTTGTGTTCTCAATGCAACATAAATAAAATTTAGGCATTAAAGAGGACAATAATCCTCGGACAAACTATCGATCAAACTAGGTTATGTTATACTGTTACGTTAGGAGCCACTCTAACAATAAGATAGCTATGAAATTCGATTTAACGATCTCTACATCGATATAGGTGTCAAGTCAAAAGGTCTCATCATTAACCTTTATCACTTTTGTTAAGAGTTTATATTTTCTTCCATCCCTAGTTTCCTCCGACCATGTCTCTATGGATAAATTGCAAGATGGCTGATTTCCATGTTTATATTCATCAATCAACTTATGGGTTAGAGGAGGTTCTCTCTCCGAACAGGGATAGAGAGAATTTTTTCCAAACAAGAACGGAGAAAAACAAAAGCTAGAGCATGCCATGAAAAGATGGAATCCCTCTATCCTCATGTCTCTTGACGTTTGTTGCACACAGTTGACACTATTTCATTTTAAAAATTCCATAATCGGTGTCATCTTTCTACGCGTGTGACACAAAAGGGATCTTAAGATGGAAATATTCCCACTTCTTTCATTGAAGCATCGAAACTTTATTCTAGGGTTCAAAAACTACTTTTTTTTTCTAATGTAGGTTGAGTTGCAGAGAGAAGAGGCACAAATGGTGGAAGAAGAAGTCAGGGGTGCTCTTCATGACAAAAATGCTGAGCCCATTACCATATTTGCTCTGGTTGATGACATCCAACGCTTAGGATTGGGATGTCACCTTGAGGAAGACATTTCGCGAGCTCTTCACAGATTTATCTCTCCGGATGTGGTCAATGAGAGCCTACAAAAGTCTCTGCATGGCACAGCTCTCAGCTTTAGGATTCTTAGACAGCATGGCTTTGAAGTTTCTCAAGGTACTTGACCCTAAATCCGATGATATAAAACGGTTAGAAGATAATTCTCAAAAGTGGGATCAAGATGCTTTCGTAATTTTTGTTATACTTACTTTTGTCTGTAAAGGTTCAAAATGATTATAAGAAAGAGACAATTATGTTGTTTATCACTATGATAAATTTAACTATTATATGCCAAACGCTTGCTGTAGTGACATTTATAACAACCCACAGCATAGGACCTCACCATATGTTCACTTGACTATATATTAGGGGAGAGATAATTCACCGAGGAACAACTCGATAGTATTTTTCTCTAATCAAATATACTAATCTTGGCGACGAGGAAACAGATGCTTTTAAGATATTCATGGACGAAAGTGGCGGTTTTATGAAGACCCTTGGGAATGATGTCCAAGGTATGCTGAGCCTATGCGAAGCCTCCCATTTGGCCTTTGAAGAAGAGGACATCTTGCACAAGGCTAGATCATTTGCCATCGAGCATCTCAAAAACCTTAGTAGTGACGTCGACAAAGATCTTCAAGACCAAGTGAAACATGAATTGGAATTGCCTCTGCAACTTAGAATGCCATTGCTAGAAGCTCGACGGTCCATTGAAGCTTATAGCAGACATGGATACGCGAATCCTCAAATTCTAGAACTTGCCACGACGGACTTTGACAGTACGCAATTAACTCTCCAAAGAGATCTTCAGGAAATGTTAGGGTTAGTCTACAAACTCATAAGGATAAATCCTACAATTGATGATGGAAGGCAATAAGGATATTTGGACTTGCGAAAGCTTGATATGCATTTGAAAAATTGCAACGCATACTCTGAAATTTTACTCTCTGAGTTATTGCAGATGGTGGAATGACGTTGGCCTCGCTAAAAGGTTGAGCTTCGCGAGGGATAGACTCATGGAGTGCTTCTTTTGGGCGGTTGGAATTGCCCACGAGCCTTCGCTCAGTATTTGTCGGAAAGGGGTGACGAAAGCCTTTGCGCTGATCCTTGTCCTCGATGATGTGTACGATGTTTTCGGCACATTGGAAGAACTGGAGCTATTGACTGACGCCGTTCGCAGGTACATCTCTCTTCGATATCACTTGGAGATACCAATGTTCCTGCGTTTTAGAAGTCGAAAGTTTTTTACCTTTTCATTTGTGTGATTTCAGATGGGACCTCAATGTTGTGGAAGATCTTCCTGGCTATATGAAGTTGTGCTTCTTAGCTCTCTACAACAGCGTGAACGAGATGGCTTACGAAACTCTCAAGGAGAATGGGGAAAACGTCATCCCGTATCTAGCCAAAGTGGTACGCAAAACCCTCTTTGGTACTCGACCTCGTACCAATCGACCGCGAATGCATCCAGAGTTCTAGGAATTTCCTACCTAAGACGGAAACTCGGCGTGTCTGTTGTTTTGCAGTGGTATGACTTGTGCAAAGCCTTCTTGCAAGAAGCAAAATGGAGTAACAGCAAGATCGTCCCAGGAGTTGAAGAGTACTTGAACAATGGGTGGGTATCATCGTCAGGGCAGGTCATGTTGATTCATGCCTATTTCTTAGCAAGCCCGACCATGAGAAAGGAGGAGCTTGAATCGCTAGAACATTACCATGATCTCTTGCGGCTGCCATCCTTGATTTTCCGGCTTACCAATGATATCGCCTCCTCATCGGTATGCATCCTTTCGCCTTTCTCTAGTCCGATTTTTTCTTGGGTCGCAGTTTACCGTAATCAAGCACTTCTTTCTCGTAGCGAAACAATTGAAATTAACATCCACATGTTCATAGTCTTTTAAACAGCTTCTTATAGAACAATTGCTGAAACTATGATCCTAACAGGCTGAGCTGGAGAGGGGAGAGACGACGAATTCAATTCGGTGTTACATGCAAGAAAAGGGGATCTCCGAGTTAGAGGCTCGCGAGTGCGTTTCAGAACAGATTGATACGGCGTGGAAGAAGATGAACAAATATATGGTCGATCGCTCGACCTTCAATCAATCTTTTGTGCGGATGGCTTTTAACCTCGCCCGGATGGCGCATTGTGTGTACCAAGACGGAGATGCGATCGGGGCTCCGGACGACCAGTCGTGGAACCGTGTGCACTCCTTGATAATCAAACCTATTTCTCCTGCGGCATAAAATGGCTAATTAGTCTGCACAAAATCAATTTTCCTCCCGTTGGAGAAGGAAAATGGACGTACGTAAACTACAAAATAAATTAGGTGGATCCTACTGTATTAAATGATCCAAAGGCACTCAATGTACAAAGTACTTTAATTTCAGTTAATTCAATCCATCTAATCATAGTTGAACATTTTTGTAATAAGCAGAAATTAAAGAAAAAAAGAGAGTATCTTTGTAAATGACATCATGTCTATTTAACAAATGTTGGCATCAACTGTGATACGAACTGAAATATTTTTATTGAATTTCGGGAGAGAAGATTCTTGACGAGAATATTGATCCTTTTTTGTCTAAGAGAACTTTCTAGGTATTGAGTAGTGATACTAATTGATGATGGTAAATTTTTATCTGTGAACGGGACAAATTTCACTTAATCAACTTCAAATCCGTGTAATGCTTGGGACTTCAAACTAATGTCTTGTTATTCTACATTAGATTAGTGTTGCCACATAAATTCAGCACCTGCAGATTATGTTACGTTTGTTTATCTTGAGCATTAAGTTACCATCAAGAGGACTCTCGTTTCAGAGGTTCTTCCTTGTGTTGTCCATTTGATTCCTTCCATATGTGCATACGTTTGATGCTGATTTCCTATTAGATTTGCATAAAAACAAACTCATGAACAAAGATCAGGACCCGGTGACAATAATCCAGTTTGACAGAAGAAAGAGGACTACTTATCGAATTGCATTAATTTCCTCGATTATATATGTTATGTGATATCACCATCTCCAATAGCACAAATAAGCAAAAGTACATTTTGCTACTCTCGAACTATATATATTTAGTGTTTTCTAATGAAGACGAAACTTTTCAAGCTATATATATTGAGATTCAATGAGAATTGCTTGACATATGATGTCACTCAACATTTGTAGAAGAGCCCGATAAATGGTCGAAATCTGAGTAGAGAATGGAGGAAGAAAGGAGGTTCCAAGCTGAAGCTGCCGCCGTGCAAGGATGGTGGAGCTCCGAGAGGTTCTGAGCTAACCCAGCGACACTTCACAGCTAAAGACGGCGTGGCGTGACGGGACAACCTGAGACGATGCTATGGCCGGAATGAGATGGCGAAGAAGCTCTGGAGGACCCTGAAGACCCACCAAGCCGACGGCTCAACCTACGGGACTTTTGGCACGCCCCATCCACGTGCAAGTGACCCCGATGGCCACTCACTAGGACCCGATCCACGCATCTGGTCGACAGTGCCCGTTGATCCACACGTCCACCAACAAACTGGGGCCAGACCTCGCTGAATATCCCTGGGACACACCATCCCGAACAAGGTCGAACACCTTTCTTTTGCTCAACAATACCTAATCGTTAGCACAGAGAGGGAGAGAGAGAGAGGCGTAAAAAAGCCTGAGCCGAGAGGAGAGGGCCAGGACCCCATGCGTCGACTATCTCAAGCCGATCATAGCTGATGGCGACGCTGAATTTGGTGGCACGACAACGACTGTCAAGCGGTGCAAGCTTTCTGTCGAGCGTGGTGCAGCTGGAGTCCACCTTGAAGACCAATCCTCGATGGCCAGGAAATGTGGTCACTTTTGTAGAACCACCACCTCTCTTTCCACTTTTTAAATTTATCTGGGACTACGGCTTTGTTCATTTTTGCCAAAAATGTGGCGTTTTTCTAGTAAATCTGATTGAAAGTTGAAAATGAATTAAGAAATATTTTCTGCAGTTTAGTATGATTTAATTTCTCCTCCTCCTCCTCGAACTCATCCTTGAGCTCATTGGCCTCAAAAAGGCTTGCTGATCTAGCAAGGCTCAAGGCAAGGAAGCTTGATGCTCACACTTGCTAATCTGGCGAGTGCCTAGCTCGAGCTTGAGACTCGCATGTGGCCAACGACCAGTCAAGAAAGAAGGAAAAAAAATGAAAGAAAGAAAAAAAAAAAAAAAAAAAGAATTAAAAATTTGAATAAAAAAAAAGAAAAATAAGGAAAAAAAAAAAAAACAAACAAGAGGAGGCTAGTAGGGCAGCGTGAGAGTGTGAGATAAGAGAGAGTGGGTGAGGGAGGAAAATGTTTTCCTTTACTTGAAAAGCGAAAAAACATTTTCCCTTATTTTAGAAAATTTTTTCTGTTAGATTTTTTCCATTGATGGAAAATTTTTTCCCCGACTAGTTCATTTTCCATGGAGCGAATGTCAGAAAATCCAGAGAACATTTTTCTGGGAGTTTTTTTTTTCGAGAAACAAATGGAGCCTAAGGCTCCATTCGTTTGGCAGAGAATAAATCATTTAGAAAATATTTTTTTTTAAAAACATTGCTTGTAATGCTTGAGATAATTATTAATGAAAATTATTTTCATTAATTTCAACAATTTATGTTTAAAATTTTTTATAGACGATAAAAATATTTTTCGTTCATTCAATTTTGGAAGTGATTGTTTTTAGGAAAATATTTTCTATATTATTCATTTTTCATAAAATAAACGAAGCTTAATATCTACGGTAGGTAGTTGTTGTTTGTAGTGTTGAAGTCTTTTAGTGATAGTTGAGTTGTGTGGTTGAAATCACTGGGAGAAGTTAAAGTTTGTAATTATAGATGAGTCCATTATGTCGGGGGAATCTCTCTGTATGTAGGCAGCATTTTTTTTTTTTTAAAAAAACTTGTGTAGAGAAAAGCAATGTAGTGAGCAAGACTGTTAAAAAAAAAAGGAGTGAAGCAAACACTTGTGTGGGAATATTAGGATAAATTACTAAAAATATTCTAAAATTGTACTTGGGCCACTTTACTCATAAATCTTTTTATATTTTGCAGATTGATTTTATTTGGCCAAATTTTGTCAAGAAATTATAGTCGTAGACGCCAACCATCCTACTTGGTACGACTGGCGCTAATGTTGATATTTTTTTTTAATAATTTTTAAATTTTTTCTTTATGTTTTTTGGACTAAAGGTTGGTAAAGGTTATCGGCCACATATGAGTAGGGGCGTCAAGATGGGTTATTGAGTCATTTTGTGAGTCATGTTCTATTTTAATGGGTTAGAATGTGTAGCCCATTTTCGGCCAAACTATAGAACGTATGAGTCATTTTAGACCCATTTTTAACCTAACTGTAAAACGTGTTTTTCTTCTTTGAATCATCTTCAAGCTCGGTGAGTGGTGGTGACCTACCAATGATCGCGACACTCTGCCTCCGTCGCTCGCCATTTATAGGTTTTTTACAAAGATATATTTAATTGGTGAAATTCTTTAAAAATATTTCAATTTATAGGTTTTTTACATTTTATTTTATTTACTATTTTTTAATTTTTTAAAATTTGATTTGAAGTTTTATTCATTTAGCATAGAGCTTAGAGTGAGTTTGGGTTTCTCTATAATAATAATGGCTTTTAGCAATACGGGTCGGGTCCGGTCGGGTATGGGTCGGGTCGGGTATGGGTCACTAGATCTACATTACATAAATGCGTTAAAACGGATTAAAAAAAAACTTCTGATAAAGCTTTATACTTTTATCTATTTATAAAGCTTTCAAGTTCATATGCATAAGAGATACATGAATTAAATAGACGCATGTATCTAAGAAATTCATGAATCAAGAATATGTGAATCCAAGAGATTCATGAATTCAATATGTATCCAAAAAATTCATGAATTCAATAAATATATGAATAGATAGGTGAACAGAAAAAACGTATCTTAATTTATTGGCTTTCGTTGATCCATTAACTATATTTATAATAATCCCCCACATTAATGGATCGGCAAAACATTTTTGACTTGAATGAATCTAAGCATACCTGAAGATAGGTAGCTTTCACTTTGAACCTTCTTTCATAAAAGCCTATCGGACTTGCTTAACTAGTCGATGGACTAAGCCTTTAATTGCTAGTTGTTTGTGTAAGCCTAGACAATAAACCTCACGCATAGTATTTCCAATTCAAGATCGGTTCTCGATTGTGTTTGTTCTTTTGGCCCTGAACCTCTCGAGATTCATGCGTGTTTTAAAAAATCTAGCCTTTAAAGATTTTCATAGAGTCGGCTAGCTCCACACATATAGGTGCATTCCTATTGAAGATATCCTACGATATCTTACTTGGATGCTACATTCCAAGTTATAGGAATCATTAAATGCATAGTGTACCCTTAATAATGCTGTAGGAAAGTACTGTTGCATCATAGGAATAAGAGACAGTGCTTACACTAGAGTTTTCAGAATTTGCGTTGTCCTATTGAACCTAGACCATGGGATCTCCAATCGCATATGTTAGGTTTCCACCCTGGAATCTCTTTATTGGGTTAAGGCTCTTAAACCCATCTCCCTTGATGTGTAGTTTATCTGCTCTCTTGACAAACCTTTTGTTAGCGGATCCACAATATTTTCCTTTGATTTTAAAAATTCTAAAGAAATAATTCCATTTTAGAGCAACTGCCTTACGGTATCGTGTCTACGATGAATGTGTCTAGACTTACTGTTATAAATCACATTATGCACCCTTGCAATTGCCGCTTGATTGTCACAGTGTATGCAAATTGTAGGCATAGGTTTTGGCCATATTGGAACATCGTCTAAAAAATGTCGAAGCCATTCTGCTTTTTCAGCAGCTTTATCCAAAGCAACAAACTCTGATTCCATCGTAGAGCGTATTATTAGAGTTTGTTTAGAGGATTTCCACGATACTGCATTGGCCGCCCTGAAAGATAATAAAATGAGCATGATTAATTGGTGTGCTTGCGTGATCATATAAGAGCCTGTCACTCCGTGGGGGATCTCTGGTTGACGAAGTCCGTATTATCGGAATGCTCGACAAGGGTTCGAATGTAGGTCGCGGTAGAGGCCGGGCCTATGCTTCTTCGGGAATGCCGTCTGGGCGCCAGACGTAGCCTTGCCCAATGGGGTGGGAGGATTCTCGGTTATGCCGGTAGATTACCAACTTGTGTGTCAGAAGTAAATTCCCCAAAATGTTGTTAATAATCGGAATATGAGTGAGTGCATGGTGCATGGGACAACTTGAAATGTGTTTTGATTGTTTGATATATTTGTTGCATTAAGGTGGACATTTAATAAACTATATCATGCAGGTTGCGTGTGTGCCAAAAATGAGGTATGGATACTTGTGATTGTAATAGTAATTGCACATGAGCTTTGGCCTAATCGTGCGTTTGATAATGGTTGAATAGATATTTTTCTGTTGTTGAATTGTTGGCGATAGAAAGATTGCACGTTTAGGGTGCACCCGAGGCGAGTAGGTCTCCTAATCGAGGTTTAGGCTATTAACTTACTCAGATTTTATCTTATTGGTTATTGTATAACCATTTTCAAGACCTTAACATGGCACGCCTCTCAGTGAGGTTCGGTGTCCTGATGGTCATAGACACCGTGGTCACTCTGCAACTTGCTCCAGGTCACCATTTTATCTACGAGCTCCATGTTACCACGGTCTGGGTGGACAAGGGCTTGATTGGGTGGACTCCACACCTTTTCAAGGCCTGGATCATGTGACAGGGTGATGAGCTCTTCGGCCCCATTAGGGGATTCGATGGGCCCTCTACTGATGGTTCCACCTATGAGGTTTGGGAATCCATGGTTGTCGATGTCCCTGACGGCGTGGTAGAGGACCCGATTACGGGGGAGGAGGACCCAAAGGAGGATCCGGAGGAAAACCTGGATCAATTCTTCGCATAGGTGTATGAGGCCTACTTTTTGAACTAACCATTGTAGATAGCGATAGAAGTAGATTACCCGGCCTAGCCCCTTTTTGTGTGGGGCTGCAGGAAAAAGAGCCCAAGGAAGGGCGTGTATGTATTGCTTTCCCTAGGATAACCTCAGTAAATACATAAAAAAAGCGCTTGTTTTTTTATATGTGTCTTTCTACTATCCATGCTGTTGTTGCTGATAGGGTGAAATATGAATTGTTTCCGCATGCGCATAACTTGAAAGTTAATAATGAACGGTCGGTGACGGATCTTGGGAAGTCACAAATCAAATGACCGCAAGTGAAATAGGGGTTGTCGCGGACTCGAGGGTCCGGTCATGACAATAATTCTGGAAATTTTGTAAAAATAATGATTTGTATTGCTTAAAATAATTAGTTAATTAAAAATATTTTTATTATCGACACTAATTTATGCCTAAACATTTTTGCAAATGTGAAAATGTTTTTCGTTCATTTATTTTTGTGAACGATATAAACGATTTATTTTAAGAAAATATTTTTTAAATCATTTATTTTTTATGAAACAAATGAAACCTAGATAAAAGTAAAATGAAGTCATTTTATGTCTGTTAAAATTCAACCTACACTATTTGTTAGTCTTATTTCGAGTGATATAGAGACTTGAGTTTGTCTTTTTTAATTTACATATGCTATTTTCTATCTCAAATCAGACAATTGAAAAGGGGGCATGAAAATATGTGAAATTAAAATAGAAGCCTGTGATTCGAATTTTACACCAACTCTCACCAAAAGTTAAAAGTTTACGGAAAAAGGCATCGTTAGAAAATTATTCAATTAATTTAATTTGGTATCTGAAATTTTTTTTCTTTTTGGGTTAGGTGTCCCAACTTCCAAGGGGTCCTACCTTAGATCATGGTACCCAGATCCGTACCATGAGCCAACAACCAAACCTTAAGATGCTCGGTCTAGCTCCCATGATTCCCGTTTCCAGGACTGGAGTTGGAGTTTTGTGTCCATCACGTGTGATCAATTCGGGGAAACGTCTTGGGTTCCAAACACCGAGTTCCCAAGTCTAACTTGGGTTTCTTGGTAGGGGTTGAGGTCCCATGACTAGATTTCATGGCACCAGGTACGGATGTCAGGGTCTCAGACACCAAATTACAAATAGTAGTGAGGATGTTTTAATTACCAAACAACACCCGTCATGGGTCTAATAAAACAACTTAGAAAGTGGGATTGAATAGATTGAGTGAAGATGCTTTGAACTTTTGCGAAATAATAAATAATCAACACTCAATATACTATTTCAAATATAAAAGTCAGTTTCTAATTGACCTTAATTGACTAGAGGGAACTCCTCATATAAAATTTTGATAGGATTAATCTGAACTTAAATGAAAAATCCAATGTCATGCAAGATATAAAGAGTCTACGTTTGTAATTAACAAACAAATCTCTCTTAACCTATTCCCTAAGGGCGTCCCCTCAATGGTAGGCCATGACAAACACTATTGTTTCCTTTTTCTCTACTCTCTACAACCCTACATGCACGGTAAGGTGGGCTGCCGATTTACAAAAAGATTCGCATTGACTTGTGCAAAAGAAGTGTTCTACAACAGCACCCCCGCCCCGAGCGTCACCAGGAATACCGAGTTGATCGTGTAGGATGTGGACCGCTGCTTCACCAGGAGGAAGGCGAACCTGGTACAACATAGACTCACCTCCAGTTACAAATATGAACTACCCCTAGGTGATTTTCATTCACACTACTCAACTAACACCAAGATATTTCAACAACATAAGCAATTACTTACTCTTGATAGTTAAATCCTAGATAAATCTATAAAAGTGGAGTCTTGACAAAGAATCTAGAGAGGTGGAGACAGAGAGAGAAAGGAGGTAGTGCTTATTCAACACAATGGCACTTCACATTTTCTCTCTTCCAAGTGTTTTCTCCGGGAAGATTAGCAGTCGAGTCCCACCTTCGACAAGCACCAAAGTTTTGGACTTGCGACCTGGATTCCCGTGCTTGGGACCCCTGAATTCCCATATGAAAGCCCGACGGCATGGGACCGAGCTCCCCAAGGCAAGACTTGATGACAAGACCAAGGCAAGTATCCCTAGGATCAAACTTGTGATCCGGTCCCTAAAATCATCCTTTTGAGCTTTCAAATGGGGGAAGGTTGCAGTTATCTCCCTTTCATTGTTTTGTATACACCATTTTTTCAATAAAGTTTAGGGTAAATATGGCCGTGGTTTGAGATTTTTGGTGGCTTTTACCCTTATATAGTCGAGGAAAATAGCCCTATGGTGGACATCAACTCACTTTGATTTGTCGTGTATTCCCCATGAATCTATCTGAAAATCGGATAGCATCTATCATTGAAACATGTGACCCAAAGAATCTCAGCACTACTAAATACTTTCATAAACCCGTTGTTCGATAGAAACACGTTTCCTTGGTTTCGATCAGTTGCTGGTAAAGTCAAAAAAGGGCACCTGGTTTTGTGAAATTTCCATCACGTGGCAGTTGGTTTATTAAGTTATAAACAATTAAGTATGCCAAATTGATCAGTATATTAATTTAGGAACGACCATATTGATTGTTTATTAATTTATGAAAGACTGAAGGCTTTCATAGGTCCGATGTTCTATAAATGTTGGACTGACATCCAATCAGACAAGCCACCGACTTTCGAGCACCGGCTTCTTCACCTACAAGCAACAATGGCACTTCATCTTTTCTCTCTTCCAAGTGTTTTCTCCAAGAAAATTGGTAGTCGAGTCGCGCGTTACACAAGCACCAAAGCTGCTGTTCCTCAAGGAGGACGAAGATCAGCCAACTATCAGCCGTCTGTCTGGACTTACAATGACCTCCAGTTCCTTATGGCCGATGAAGGTCGCCAATCCCGTTGCACGGTAAAAATCCACACTCTGCAATTTAGTTTGAATAAACGCTTGGTTTGAATACGATAGATCCTATGTTCGAAGTAATCTTGGATCTAACACTGGCCACTTGTGGTGGAGCATTATCGGATGCACGTGGATAGGGTAGTTCAGTGCATTGGGGGAGGGTTGGGATTAGTCTAATTGAAAATTTGATTATCCTCTTGTTCTCAATGCAACATAAATAAAATTTAGGCATTAAAGAGGACAATTATCCTCGGACAAACTATCGATCAAACTAGGTTGTGTTATACTGTTACGTTAGGAGCCACTCTAACAATAAGATAGTTATGAAATTCGATTTAATGATCTCTACATCGATATAGGTGTCAAGTCAAAAGGTCTCATCATTAACCTTTATCACTTTTGTTAAGAGTTTATATTTTCTTCCATCCCTAGTTTCCTCCGACCATGTCTCTATGGATAAATTGCAAGATGGCTGATTTCCATGTTTATATTCATCAATCAACTTATGGGTTAGAGGAGGTTCTCTCTCCGAACAGGGATAGAGAGAGTTTTTTTCAAACAAGAACGGAGAAAAACAAAAGCTAGAGCATGCCATGAAAAGATGGAATCCCTCTATCCTCATGTCTCTTAACGTTTGTTGCACACAGTTGACACTATTTCACTTTAAAAATTCCATAATCGGTGTCATCTTTCTTCGCGTGACACAAAAGGGATCTTAAGATGGAAATATTCCCACTTCTTTCATTGGAGCATCGAAACTTTATTCTAGGGTTCAAAAACTACTTTTTTTTTCTAATGTAGGTTGAGTTGCAGAGAGAAGAGGCTCAAATGGTGGAAGAAGAAGTCAGGGGTGCTCTTCATGACAAAAATGCTGAGCCCATTACCATATTTGCTCTGGTTGATGACATCCAACGCTTAGGATTGGGATGTCACCTTGAGGAAGACATTTCGCGAGCTCTTCACAGATGTATCTCTCCGGATGTGGTCAATGAGAGCCTACAAAAGTCTCTGCATGGCACAGCTCTCAGCTTTAGGATTCTTAGACAGCATGGCTTTGAAGTTTCTCAAGGTACTTGACCCTAAATCCGATGATATAAAACGGTTAGAAGATAATTCTCAAAAGTGGGATCAAGATGCTTTCGTAATTTTTGTTATACTTACTTTTGTCTGTAAAGGTTCAAAATGATTATAATAAAGAGACAATTATGTTGTTTATCACTATGATAAATTTAACTATTATATGCCAAACGCTTGCTGTAGTGACATTTATAACAACCCACATCATAGGACCTCACCATATGTTCACATGACTATATATTAGGGGAGAGATAATTCACCGAGGAACAACTCGATAGTATTTTTCTCTAATCAAATATACTAATCTTGGCGATGAGGAAACAGATGCTTTTAAGATATTCATGGACGAAAGTGGCGGTTTTATGAAGACCCTTGGGAATGATGTCCAAGGTATGCTGAGCCTATGCGAAGCCTCCCATTTGGCCTTTGAAGAAGAGGACATCTTGCACAAGGCTAGATCATTTGCCATCGAGCATCTCAAAAACCTTAGTAGTGACGTTGACAAAGATCTTCAAGACCAAGTGAAACATGAATTGGAATTGCCTCTGCAACTTAGAATGCCATTGCTAGAAGCTTGACGGTCCATTGAAGCTTATAGCAGACATGGATACGCGAATCCTCAAATTCTAGAACTTGCCACGACGGACTTTGACAGTACGCAATTAACTCTCCAAAGAGATCTTCAGGAAATGTTAGGGTTAGTCTACAAACTCATAAGGATAAATCCTACAATTGATGATGGAAGGCAATAAGGATATTTGGACTTGCGAAAGCTTGATATGCATTTGAAAAATTGCAACGCATACTCTGAAATTTTACTCTCTGAGTTATTGCAGATGGTGGAATGACGTTGGCTCGCTAAAAGGTTGAGCTTCGCGAGGGATAGACTCATGGAGTGCTTCTTTTGGGCGGTTGGAATTGCCCACGAGCCTTCGCTCAGTATTTGTCGGAAAGGGGTGACGAAAGCCTTTGCGCTGATCCTTGTCCTCGATGATGTGTACGATGTTTTCGGCACATTGGAAGAACTGGAGCTATTGACTGACGCCGTTCGCAGGTACATCTCTCTTCGATATCACTTGGAGATACCAATGTTCCTGCGTTTTAGAAGTCGAAAGTTTTTTACCTTTTCATTTGTGTGATTTCAGATGGGACCTCAATGTTGTGGAAGATCTTCCTGGCTATATGAAGTTGTGCTTCTTAGCTCTCTACAACAGCGTGAACGAGATGGCTTACGAAACTCTCAAGGAGAATGGGGAAAACGTCATCCCGTATCTAGCCAAAGTGGTACGCAAAACCCTCTTTGGTACTCGACCTCGTACCAATCGACCGCGAATGCATCCAGAGTTCTAGGAATTTCCTACCTAAGACGGAAACTCGGCGTGTCTGTTGTTTTGCAGTGGTATGACTTGTGCAAAGCCTTCTTGCAAGAAGCAAAATGGAGTAACAGCAAGATCGTCCCAGGAGTTGAAGAGTACTTGAACAATGGGTGGGTATCATCGTCAGGGCAGGTCATGTTGACTCATGCCTATTTCTTAGCAAGCCCGACCATGAGAAAGGAGGAGCTTGAATCGCTAGAACATTACCATGATCTCTTGCGGCTGCCATCCTTGATTTTCCGGCTTACCAATGATATCGCCTCCTCATCGGTATGCATCCTTTCGCCTTTCTCTAGTCCGATTTTTTCTTGGGTCGCAGTTTACCGTAATCAAGCACTTCTTTCTCGTAGCGAAACAATTGAAATTAACATCCACATGTTCATAGTCTTTTAAACAGCTTCTTATAGAACAATTGCTGAAACTATGATCCTAACAGGCTGAGCTGGAGAGGGGAGAGACGACGAATTCAATCCGGTGTTACATGCAAGAAAAGGGGATCTCCGAGTTAGAGGCTCGCGAGTGCGTTTCAGAACAGATTGACACGGCGTGGAAGAAGATGAACAAATATATGGTCGATCGCTCGACCTTCAATCAATCTTTTGTGCGGATGGCTTTTAACCTCGCCCGGATGGCGCATTGTGTGTACCAAGACGGAGATGCGATCGGGGCCCCGGACGACCAGTCGTGGAACCGTGTGCACTCCTTGATAATCAAACCTATTTCTCCTGCGGCATAAAATGGCTAATTAGTCTGCACAAAATCAATTTTCCTCCCGTTGGAGAAGGAAAATGGACGTACGTAAACTACAAAATAAATTAGGTGGATCCTACTGTATTAAATGATCCAAAGGCACTCAATGTACAAAGTACTTTAATTTCAGTTAATTCAATCCATCTAATCATAGTTGAACATTTTTGTAATAAGCAGAAATTAAAGAAAAAAAAAGTATCTTTGTAAATGACATCATGTCTATTTAACAAATGTTGGCATCAACTGTGATACGAACTGAAATATTTTTATTGAATTTCGGGAGAGAAGATTCTAATGACGAGAAGATTGATCTTTTTTTTTCTAAGAGAACTTTCTAGGTATCAAGCAATGATCATAATTGATAACAATAAATTTTTATTTGTGAATGAGACAAATTTCACTTAATCAACTTCAAATCCATGCAATGCTTGGGACTTCAAACTAATGTCTTGTTATTCTACTTTAGATTAGTGTTGCCACATAAATTCAGCACCTGCAGATTATGTTATGTTTGTTTATCTTAAGCATTAAGTTGCCATCAAGAGGGCTCTTGTTTGAGAGGTTCTTCCTTGTGTTGTCCATTTGATTCCTTCCATATGTGCATATGTTTGATGCTGATTTCCTATTAGATTTGCATAAAAACAAACTCATGAACAAAGATCAGGACCCGGTGACAATAATCCAGTTTGACAAAAGAAAGAGGACTACTTATCGAATTGCATTAATTTCCTCGATTATATGTGTTATGTGATACCACCATCTCCAATAGCACAAATAAGCAAAAGTACATTTTGCTACTCTCGAACTATATATATTTAGTGTTTTCTAGTGAAATCACTGGGGTAGTTAAAGTTTGTAATTATAGATGAGTCCATTATGTCGGTGGGAATCTCTCTGTAAATAGGCAGCACTTTTTTTTTTAAACTTGTGTAGAGAAAAGCAATGTAGTGAGCAAGAGTGTTAGAAAAAGGGAGTGAGGCAACCACTTGTGTGGGAATATTAGGAGAAATTACTAAAAAAAAAATTCTAAAATTGTACCTATGCCACTTTACTCATAAATCTTTTTATATTTTGCAGATTGATTTTATTCAACCAAATTTTGCCTAGAAATTATAAACATAGACACCAACCATCTTACTTGGTACGGTTGGCGCTAACGTTGATATATATTTTTAAATAATTTTTTGATTTTTTCTTTATTTTTTTGGACTAAAGGTTGGTAAAGGTTACCGGCCATAGATGAGGGCTATAATGGAATCGTTTGATCTGGCAATTGTGGCCCTTGCCAGATTTGGCTAAGGGACTACATGCCATTACTTCGGCTAGTGAGGGCCATGACTCTCGCCCAGGCCCTCGTTGCCCACAGCAAGGGCCTGCAAGCGCTTGATGTTACTAGGGTCGCCCAGCGACCCTTGTTGGCCCTCGGTCCAAAAAAATTAAGCAAAGTAAAGAAAGAAAATAAGAACCAAAAAAATTAAAATATTATGGGTTAATAACACGATAAATCCAAAATTAGTACACCCATGACAAATTTACTCTAAATCAATATGAATTTTTATGTGGACTTGCCATATCAATGGAATTATTATCATGTGTCGTCCAACTCAATAATTTCATGGAAAAAATTGATGGAAGCTAACCGAGAGTAAATATATTATGAATGTATCAATTTGAGTTTTTTGATGACTAAAAAATAAGTTTGGGATAAGTTTGTTACAGGAGTGCGAGTTTTGGGTTTTTGATAATCCAAAAATTAGTTTGGACAAATTTGTTATAGATGAACGATTTGGGGTTTTTTATGATATTAACTTAAATATTATTAAACCTAACCATGGGCAGCGCAGTTGGTGTGCGTTCTCTCCCTCATTGCCGAGGTCAAGAGTTCGAACCCTCTTGTTGCTAAAGTGTTGTAAGAGGGGGTCCTAGAGTTGGGGTTTTAGGCTAACCTCCCCCGAGGTTTACGTCTAAATAGCCCCTTGCGGCGAGACCCGACGGTGTCCACCGGGCATTGGAGGGTCGTGTGCTCCCCTAAAGGATTGAGCTCCGGCGGTTCCTCGGTATAAAAAAAAAAAAACTTAAATATTATTAACAAATGTTCATGTTAATGCCAACTATATTATGTAGGATGGTCAACGTTCACATTAGTGGATTCCTAGCAAAATTGGTCCGATGAATTCAATTGGCAAAATATGAAAATCTTTAGGACTAAATTGATACAATGAAATGTTTAGGAATGAATCAATAGAAGTATAATAGGTTTATGACTTTTTTTGGTAATTGTCTCAAGTATTGTTGAGTTAGTCTCCAAGTGCGAGTGGTGTGAATTGTTTGTTATTATAAGAGGGCATTTATTTCAATGGAGCATCCACTTGATTCTCAACAAGTGGTACCAAAGCTAGCGACTGGGGACCAAATTAGAGCAAGCGGTCGTGGACCGTGAACCTAGGGATTGGGAATTGCGGTACAAGAAGACAATGGTTAGGGATTGAAGTATGTCGAGGTTTTGTTAGTGTATAGTTAGGGATTGTGATTGGTAAGTCTGGGGCGAAGCTTACTTGGTATATTATTGAGCTCTATAACAGAGTCATATAGTGAATATCTTGAGCTCGGTGAATAGCAATAGAGAAGCTCAATTACTCCAATTATTATAATTAGAGTAACCATGTGCAATTTTACTTGCTAAGTTAAGATTTGTGGGATATTGTTGGCGATGACAATACCCCACCACCCACTGATGATGAAGAATGGAGGAAGTGGAAGATTAATGCCGGTAAGACTCTCTACGTCTTGTTGTTACAGTAGAAGATGAATCATTGTAACATACTAAGAGTGCGAAGCCCTTGAAGGAAGCATGGGGCACTTTGGTGGTATTGTTGGCAAGGATGAACGATACCAAGTTAGAATGATTGGACAACGAGTTAATATTGATATTGCGACAAGATATGATGGCGAGCCAAAAAATTTTCAGAGTCAGATCTATTTGTGAAAAATTTCAAAGTTTAGTCCTCATAATGCCATTTCTGAGACTAGAATGAGAAGAATTGTCATTCACGGGTTATGACTAAAGTATAACGCTACTGTTATCGCCACCCGTGAATGGGTTGAAGATCAAACTTCGAACGAGTTGGAGAATATTTTGGCCACCAAGAGGCTTTGTACAAAAATGTGTAAGATCTTAGTAAAGGATGATAAAAGTGCCCTCTTTAGTAATAAAAGTGGGTTCAAGGGTCAAGGGAGAAATGGTGCTGGCACTAAAGATAGTAAACTAAGAAAAACCACCATTGAGATTGGCAAAGGTGACCAAAATGGACAAGCACTCAGGCCGGGGAACTCGCTCGGATCGATACAAAGATAACAAGAATGAAGATTAAAATAGCTAGACACAAGACGTTTCCTACTATATTTGTGGTAAAATAGGTTACTTTGCTAGGATGGTCGACTCAAAAGATTTGAAGGAAACAATGCAATGTCTAAGGACAATGATAGCAAAGAGGAGTGGGATTTCCAAGTATCCATTGTAGTGAAGAACAAGAAGAGTTCGTAGCCTCCTCTATCACTAAGTTAAAAGATGCAACAACCCTCTTCATTATAAGTAATAAATTAATCAATTCCAATAATGATTGAGGAGTTGATTGGGGTTGCTTAAATCATATGAATAGACATCAAGGCAAGCTATCAAATATGTTTGAGTACACCGGTAGATGAGTAGTTGTCACTGTAGATGACTTGAGGTTGCTAATTACCCATGTTGGTTGAACGGTGATAACACCCTAGTTCAGCTCACATCGAGTTGAGTTGCAAAATGTGTATCACATGTTGGGAATGAAGAAAAATCTATTGTTGGTGTCACAACTCACAGGCTTGGACAATTATGTGTTAGGTCCAAGAGACGTTAAGGTATATCGCAATTTGAAACCTTGCTAGTACACGAATCATGGAGGGGCATGTCTGTCTACATGATATTAGGATAGACGGTGGCAAAACTTCAAAGAGTGACATGCTTGGTTTTCGTGATCAGGCGACCAACGGATTAAGGAAATTGTTCAAACAATCGATATTATGGTGTACCACAGTCTTTCATAGCCTACGTCGAGGAAGTGAGAGCCACATAATGTAGCATTATTAACTTGATATCACGCTCTCAATCAATCAAGATTAATTACAGCATCTAAGCCTAGTCTAGTTGGTCGGGGTTGAGATCCGGAAGCTGGGGGTTCTTCAGTTTTTCCCTTCCTCAACTTGCCCCATGAATGGGGGTGTGTATGGAGGTGTTATTCCAATCCTGCATCCATGTGTCGAGTTTGAACCCGAAAATACTCTGCTGGGACTTATCTAGTACGATAAGCGGGAGCCCTCAGCGCGGATTCCTGACGATCTTGAAAAGGATATAGACATTATTTGGTTTATCGATCTATCAAAACGGATGGGCCCAAGATCATCATGAGTCCAGACATTTCAAAGGATCCAATTCTGTAATGAGGCCTGCAAGCCCAGGCCTAGGGACCGTCTATGTGACCCCACTAGATTTCTGGAACATCCGAGCATCAATCCCTTTCCCAGCAGATGGGGCCTTGCTTTTCTGGAAGAACAAGGGACCATCACTAGGTGTATGTTCTGTGCGGATTACCTCGCAGTAGCTTGCACGAGAATAATGATGCTATAGAGACAGCGTCTCCCAGAAAAATCTTCGATCCTGAGAACGACACAACTCCTCGCGTGCCAAGCATTTCCGACCATGCGTTCAGGCAAAAAAACACGAGGACACCGACGAGTGGACGAGACGCGGCCCCAGCGACACGTGATTGAGCAAACATGGACAGAAGATTCCAACGAGAGACGATCCAGCAGCAACGTGTGATCTAGCATACAAAGAAAAACGAGTGGACGAGAGGATGCGGTCCACTGCGACGACATCGGACGATCGCCTGAAGTTTAAAATCTATTAGCGTACTCCGACGTTGTGACGTAGGAAATCAAGAACTTCTGTATAAATATGGGACCGTACACGCAAACGAGGGCATGCCCGGATCGCTGAGTTTTCACCTTACGTAGGATTGGCCTGAGTCCAGTTCGTGCGATTAATGGCTCTTCATCTTTTGTCTGCGCCTTATCTTCCGAAGCTTTCCTCTCCGACGGCTAGTGGTCGAGTCCATTGTTCAGTGAGCACGCAGGTCTCTGATACACAACGAGGACGGAGATCCGCCAATTATCAGCCAACTGTCTGGACTCACGATTACCTTCAGTCGCTTTTGGCCGATGAAAGTCGTCAATCTCATCTCGCGGTAAAAAGACCACACTCTAGTTATATGCCCTCCATGCGAGACATTTCTGCTATAGTCAAAAGAGGACAATTATCCTTGGACAAACTATTGATCAAATTAGGTTGTGTTGTACTGTTATGTTAGGAGCCACTCTAACAATAAGATGGCTTTGAAATTCGATTTAACGATCTCTACACCGATATAGGTGTCATGTCATAAGGTCTCATCATTAAGCTTTATTACTTTTATTAAGAATTTATATTTTCTTCCATCCTTAGTTTCCTCTGACCATGTCTCTATGGATAAATTGCAAGATGGCTGATTTCCATGTTTATATTCATCAATCAACTTATGGGGTAGAGGAGGCTCTCTCTCCAAACAAGGATAGAGAGAATTTTTCCAAACAAGAACGGAGAAAAATAAAAGCTAGAGCATGCCATGAAAAGATGGAATCCCTCTATCCTCATGTCTCTTAACGTTTGTTGCACACAGTTGACACTATTTCATTCTGGAAATTCCATAATCGGTGTCATCGTTCTACGCGTGACACAACAGGGATCTTAAGATGGAAATATTTCCACTTCTTTCATTGAAGCATCGAAACTTTATTCTAGGGTTCAAAAACTACTTCTTCTTTTTTTCTAATGTAGTTTGAGCTGGAGAGAGAAGAGGCACGAATGGTGGAAGAAGAAGTCAGGGCTGCTCTTCATGACGAAAATGCCGAGCCCATTACCATATTTGCTCTGGTTGATGACATCCAACGCTTAGGATTGGGACGTCACCTTGAGGAAGACATTTCGCGAGCTCTTCACAGATGTCTCTCTTCGGATGTGGTCAATGAGGGCCTACAAAAGTCTCTGCATGGCACAGCTCTCAGCTTTAGGATTCTTAGACAGCATGGCTTTGAAATTTCTCAAGGTTCTTGACCCTAAATCCGATGATATAAAACGATTAGAAGATAATTCTCAAAAGTGGGATCAAGATGCTTTCGCAATATTTATTATACTTACTTTTTTTTGTAAAGGTTCAAAATGATTGTGAGAAAGAGATAATTATGTTGTTAATCAATATGATAAATTAAACTATTATATGCCAAACGCTTGCTGTAGTGACATTTATAACAACTCACAGCATAGGACCTTACCGTATCTTCACATGACTATATGTTAGGGGAGAGATAATTCACTAAGGAACAACTCGATAGTATTTTTCTCTAATCAAATATACTAATCTTGGCGACGAGAAAACAGATGCTTTTAAGATATTCATGGACGAAAGGGCCGGTTTTATGAAGACCCTTGGGAATGATGTCCAAGGTATGCTGAGCCTATGCGAAGCCTCCCATTTGGCCTTTGAAGAAGAAGATATATTGCACGAGGCTAAAACATTTGCCATCGAGCATCTCGAAAACCTTCATTGCGACATCAACAAAGATCTTCAAGGCGAAGTGACCCGTGAATTGGAATTGCCTCGGCATCGTAGAACGTTGTTGTTAGAAGCTCGACGGTTCATTGAAGCTTGTAGCAGATGTAGATACATGAGTCATCGAATCCTCAAATTTTCTGCTACGAACTTCAACACATTGCAATCAATCCTCCAAGGAGATCTCCAGGAAATGTTAAGGTCAGTATGCAAAATAACAAGGATAGATCCTATGATTGATGGTGGAATTGTTGGACTGTAAGGTAATTAGACTTTAGAAAGCTCGACATGTATTAGAGAAAATAGCAATGCATACTCTTGACATTCTATTCTTTGATTTACTGCAGATGGTGGAATAATGTTAGCCTCACAAACAAGTTGAACTTCGTGAGGGATAGACTAGTGGAGTGCTTCTTCGCAGCGGTCGCAGTGGCGGATGAGCCTACACTCAGTAACTGTCGGAAAGGGCTGACCAAAGTGAACACACTGAATGTTATCATCGACGATGTGTATGATATTTATGGCACATTGGACGAACTGGAGCTATTCACAGACGCTGTTCGCAGGTCCACCTCTCATCGAGATACTTGGAGATAATAATATTCATGCATTTCATAAGTTTAAATTTCATCTTATCGTTGGTGGTTTCAGATGGGACATTAATGCTGTGGAAGATCTTCCTGGCTATATGAAGTTGTGCTTCTTAGCTCTCTACAACAGCGTGAACAAAATGGCTTATGACACTCTCAAGGAGACTGGGGAAAATGTCATCCCGCATTTGACAAAAGCGGTACATGACTCGACATTGTATTAATCGACCATGTACGAAAGCGTGTTTGAGGAATCTCCAACATAATAACGAAATTTGGTGTTTCTATTGTTTCGTAGTGGTATGATTGCTGCAAAGCCTTCTTGCAAGAAGCAAAATGGAGTCACAACAAGATCACCCCAAGAGTAGAAGAGTACTTGAACAATGGGTGGATATCAGTATCAGGGCCTCTTATGTTGATTCATGCCTACTTTTTATCCAGTCCAAGCATGAGAAAGGAGGAACTTGCATCACTAGAACATTACCATGACCTCTTGCGGTTACCGTCCATGATTTTCCGTCTTACCAATGACCTCGCTACCTCATCGGTACGCATTTTCTCAGCTATCTTTAGTCCTTTTTTTTTTTTTTTTTTTTGCGTAGCAATTAATCTCATACAAGCAAATTTTTCTGTAGCGAAACAAGTGATATTACTGTCCACATATTCATAATCTTTTGTGTAGCTTCTTCTAAAACAATTGGCAAATTATGTTCCTAATAGGCTGAGCTCCAGAGGGGAGAGACGACAAATTCAATCCGGTGTTACATGCAAGAAATGGGGGTCTCCGAGTTAGAGGCTCGCAAATACGTTATAAAACTGATCGACACAACGTGGAAGAAGCTAAACAAATACCTAGTCAATGACTCGACCTTCAATCAATCTTTTGTGCGAATGGCTTTCAACCTTGCACGGATGGCCCACTGTGTCTACCGTGACGGAGATGCGATTGGAGCTCCAGACGATCTATCGAAGAACCGTGTGCATTCATTGATAATGAATCCAGTTTCTCTTGAGCCATGTTTGGATGGAGAAAATTTGACCTAAATTAGTTTGCACAAAATCATTTTCTCCCTTCGGTGAAGGAAATTACATGCATGTACACTATAGCATATAAAAAAATTTCTGGGTAGACTGGATGTACGGGCCCTAGATCGAGTGCGGTGGATCTATTGGTGGGTTCCACAGTACTAGACGATCCGGAGGCACTATATGTAAGGATTACTCTAATGTCAGTTATGAATTTTATTTAATTCATCCAATAATTGTTGATTTTTTTATTAATAAACCTCAAAAGTTGATCTCTGTACCAAATGATTTTGTGTTCGTTTTCCAAATATCAGCATCGGTTGTGATATGTACTAGAAGATTGTTTATATTTTTCAGGAAAGAAAATTCTGATGAAGAGAAGATCAAATATTTTTCATAATTACAAAAAGATTTCCAAGTGTTGAGTGGTTAGTGGTGGTCATTATTTTTTTCAAGTCTATCCTCTTTGTAGGGCGTGAGAGTTGAGGGGATGGGGATTCGAACCTCCCACCTCCCCCTTCTTATATAAGAATGGTGGTTACTACAACAAATTCCAATGATTTTATGCCTATTAGTGAGGAGCTAATAATATTCATATAACGCTTTGTTTGTTATGTAGAAATTGAATGATTTTAAAAATATTTTCCTAAAACCAATCGCTTGTATTGCTTGCAATAATTAGTTAATGAAAAGTATTTTCATTATTGATAATAATTTATATGTATGAATTTTCGTGGATGATAAAAATATTATTTTTCATTCATTCATTTATATAAGCAATATAAGTGATCAATTTAAAAAAAAAGAACGTTTTCCAAATCGTTCATTTTCTATGAAACAAACCAAGTTTAAATAAAGGTCAAGTCATTTTATGCCGGTTGAAATTTAACCAGCAATATTTGTTAGTCTTTTTCCAAGTGGCATAGAGACTCGAGCTCGTCTCTTTAATTTGCATTTGCCATTTTCTATCTTAAATCAGACAATAAAAAATGGACATGAAAATATGTGAAATTAAAATATAAGCCTGTAAATTGTTTTTTACACCAACTCTCACCAAAAGATCAAAGTTTTGGGAGGCACTGGTAGTAACTTATTCAATTTATTCAATTTGGTATCTGAAACTTTTTTTTTTAGGGGAAGAGGGGGTGTTTAGGTGTCCCAAGGGTCCCAAAGGTCCTACCTTGGATCATGGTGCCCAGACCTATACCCCTAAGCCAAGGGCCAAACCTTGGGGTGTTGGTCTAGCCTCCCATGATTGCAGTTTCAACGATTAGAGTCGTAAGTTTTGTGTCCATCACGTGTGGTCAGTTCAGCAATCGATGTCCCTAAACTAAGCCGAGGCCGAAGTCTATGTTCGAGCGAGAAGAGGCCAACATCTTGGTCACCAGACGTTGGGTAAAGGGTCCTAACCACAAAAAAAAAACGTTGGGTAATGGGTGAGGGCTGCATTTGGGAACAGCATTGGGAAGGGACTTTGGGTGTCCAAAGCCCATTTGGCCAAATATTGAGTGTTTGGGAAAAATATTTGCCAACCTCGTTAGGGAAAAGCTAGCCTTCATAAGGTTAAAAGCCCAAGGCAGGTCCTAGGTTGCCTTGGGCTTTCAGCATTCTTGGCATGCTCTCTAGAGTTTAGTATAAAAAAAAAATTGTTCCAAAACTATCCTCACTCAATTTTTGTTTTTCTGTTTTTGCCCTCACGATATCACTATTCATCTTCTTCTTCGTTAAGTTGGCCGGCTAGGTTGTGTGAGCTTGCAAGGGGTCGGTGATGGGTTGGAGAGAGGTTGATGTGGTCGCAACTACCCTAGCAATCATCACTAGTTGGTCGTGCGACCTTGGCGAGTCGCAGTGACCTAGATCTGGGTTGCGCAAACTCCTATGGGTCACCGACCTGGGTCATTGCAACCCCCACAAGTCACAACAATTTCCGTTGGAGGTTGCGAGATTCGCGCAACCAAGCAGCCCCTATTGAGGTTGTACGACCTCAGGTGACCCTTGCTTGGGTTGCGTGACCCTTGGCGAGAGTTGCCCAACCCCAGGCGGCCCTCACCAGTGGTCTCGGAGGGTGGCCTGAGGTCTTGCAACCTCAATCCTTATCAGTACCGAAGGACTTTTGAGAATGTTAGGTTGACTAATCCTAATAAGTAACCATGAGTTAAAAGATGTGACATCCCTCTTCATTGTAAGTAATAAATTAATCAATTCAAATAATGATTGGATAGTTGATTAAGGGTGCTCAAATCATATGTCAAGAGTCAAGGCAAGCTACTAAATATGTCTGAGCACACCGGTGGATGAGTAGTTGTCACCGTAGACAACTCACAGTTACCGATTACCCATGTTGGCCGAATAGTGATAACACCTTAGTTCAACTCACATTAGATTGAACTACAAAATGTGTATCATATGCTAGGAATGAAGAAAATTTGTTGTTGGTGCCACAACTCATAGACTTGGACAATTATGTAGTTGTTTGTACAAAAAATTGGTCGGGTCATTGATTTGGATAAGCACATGACTAGAGTATAGAGTATTAAGCTTGTGGCCCATTGTTGACAACTGCCAGAATCATTAGTGATATTAACACATCTCGATGACCATTGCTGACCCGTTGTCAACGTACGACGACCAACGGTTAACAATAATCAACAAAGGTATCGATCAATAAGGTCAATGGATTATTAATAAGGCATTAGGAGAAAGTTGAACGTGTCAGGGCATCGGGATGTAGTTAAAGATTGAAGTCACTAGAGAACAAAGTGATGGAGTCCGCGAGGCAACCAACCTCGATTCTAAAGGAGCAACTATTTGAACACAAGATCATGGTATTCTGAAAGTATGGGCACAAAACTTTCAGAGAAGAGGGAATTGGCTACATCCGCTGGAGAACTACTCAAGAAGGTTATGACACATCTATAAAATACCATTGTTCATCTATTGGAAGCCCTCCCTCCCCGCACAAAAGAACAAAGTTACTATTTTTCGATTATCTTCTTTTTCCTACATTGTTCTTTCAATTATAGACTCGCGTCATCGATTAAATTCCAGTAGGTTTCATAGCTGTAGTTTCATGATTCGTGTCATTGATAAAATTCCTACATGTATCTTTATCTAGGGTTTCACATCTTTGATTAAATTACCACACAATTTGTTTTTTCGTTTGACTCTGTTGAAGTGGCTATATTTTTCAAGTTTCGTCGTCGATTAAATTCCAACACGATTTGTGTGTGAACGATTTTATCTGAAGTAAAGTTATAGTTGTTTCTTATCTACTCATGATATTTTCTGTCCAAAGTCGCCAGTCGCTATATAACTTGTCTCCTCTAATAAAAATCGGAGAACGACTTTCGGTGAAAGGTATTTCATCGTGAGATTAATTTTGGCTGAACAGAAGTATATGATCCAAGAGAGAGACGTTCAGGTGTACCACAGTTTGGAACCCCGCTAGTACACCAATCATGGAGGGGTGTCAACTAGAGTTTGTTTACGTGACTTCAGCACAAATGGCGTACATGGACAGAACTCGAAAGAGTGATAATGACTGATTTGCTTGATCAAGCGACCAACGAATCAAGGAAATCGTTCAACCAGATTGTGTCGACGACAAATAATGAGGTGGGTGCTTTGGAGAACTAAGGCGGAGGAAGATTGAAAGCTGGTGCGTGAAACCAAGAGCTTACCTATCAAAGCGATCCGCTCCCTGTCAATGGCCCCTGATAAACCGATCGTCACACGTAAAAATGAACACTTTTGAACTCAACGAACGTTAAGGGTCATTCCTTCTTGCTTATCAGCGAAGCGAAGGCCATCTCCTCTATCCCAGAAGTCGACATTTTCAAAATGGCGCACAAAAGTCTTCCATAACGTAGCCTATGTCGAGCGAGCGAGAGCTCTACAATCAATCGACATTAATTATGGCATCCAAGTGTAGTCTAGTCGGTCGGGCTCGAGATCCGGAAGGTGAGGGTTCAGTCTCTCCCTTCCTCAACTTACCCCACGAATGGAGGCGTGTATGGAGGCGTCATTGCACCTCCATGCGTCGAGTTTTGAAGCTGAAAGTACTTGTATCGGACTTATCGAGAATCAGCAGTGGAAGCCCTCTTTGGTGTCCGGCACAATCGAAGTAAGTAAAGACAGCACTGATTTTCACATGATCCTGAAAAGGAGATGCGCGGAAATAACGACGGTCGATCGGATTATCGATCCAGCAAAATGGATGGGCGCAAGACCATCATGAGTCCTTGCGGGACAAGACAACGTCTCCAAATAAAATCTTCGATCCTGAGAACGACACAACTTCGCGCGCGCCAATCAAAGAGACCAACGAGTGGACGAGAGACGAATCCAGCAACGTGTGATCGAGGATACATAGAAAAACGATAGGACGAGAGACGATCCAGCAACGTGTGATCGAGCCATACATAGCAAAACGATAGGACGAGAGGATGTGATCCACCACGACAACAGCGAGAGTTGCTTGAAGCCGAAAATCTACCAGCGTATTCCAACGTTGTGTCCAATGAAACAAACAAATTTGTATAAATATGGGACGTTTCACGCCAACGAGGGCATGCCCAGATCGCTGAGTTTTCACCTTATGTAGGATTGGCTTTAGTCTAGTACGGGCGACTAATGGCACTTCGTCTTTTGTTCGCGCCTTAACTTCCGAAGCTTTCCTCTTAGACGACTAATGGTCGCGTCCATTGTTCAGTGAGCACGCAGGTCTCTGATACTCAAGGAGGACGGAGATGGGCCAATTATTACCCAACCGTCTGGACTTTCAATTACCTTCAGTCTCTGGAGGCCGACCGAGGTCGTCAATCTTGTCGCGCGGTAAAAAACCACACTCTAGTTATTCGTCCTCCATACGATTCTGACAGAAAGTGAAGAGAATGCAGAAAGTGAAGGGAAGACTTTTCTGTATTTCTGTATGTGTAAATGTACAAGTTCGAGACTGTATTTATAGTACAAAAAGGATCAGAAAAAATAACAGAAAATATTCTGCAATATTGTCTCCCGATTTTATCTTGCTAAATATTCCGATATTATCTGATCACGGATGTAGAGTATCATAACAAATCCGATCTCCAACACTCCCCCTCAAGCTAATGGCCTATATATATCGAGGACACTTAGCTTGCTCAGTAAATACTTGTGTTGCCTCTGACATAATGGTTTGGTGAAGATATCAGCAGGCTGTTCTTCAGTTCCAATTCCTTTTGTCATGAGAACTCCTTCTTTGATCTTATCTCGAGTGAAATGGCAATCAACTTCTATGTGCTTTGTCCTCTCGTGAAAGACTGGATTTGCTGCCAACTTTAGTGCGGCATCATTGTCACAAAATAATGCAGTCGGCCCATCAACCTGTATTCCAAGGTCACATAACAATCCTCGTATCCAGACAATTTCGCAAGTAGTCTTTGCCATAGCTCGATACTCTGCTTCAGCTGATGATAATGATACAGTGGACTGCTTTTTTGTTTTCCATGAGATCAAAGAGTTCCCAAATTTGATGCAGAAACCAGTAACAGATCTTCTGGTCATGGGACAAGTAGCATAATCTGTGTCACAGTAAGCTGTCATCTTCATGTCACAATTACGAGATAAGAAAATACCAAGTCCTGGGCACCCTTTCAAGTATCTCACAACCTTTAGAGCTGCATTCATATGTGACTGTTTCGGTCTATGCATAAACTGACTGAGTATTTGAACTGCATAACATATGTCGGGTCTTGTCATGGTGAGATATATTAATTTTCCAACAAGTCGCTGATACCCCGATGGGTCTTGGAGTAATGGATCCTTGATGGATGAAGAAGAATTCTGATCATATTCATGAGTGGTTAACTTGACATTCGCTCAATTGGGATGACAGCTGGTTTGCAACCGATAATCCCGCTTCGAAACAATTTCCAAAATGAACTTTCTCTGACTAAGATTAATTCCTTTGTCAGATCGAGCAATTTCAATCCCAAGGAAGTATTTGGGAGGTCCCAAATCTTTGATATGAAAAGTGGAATGCAAATATTCCTTGAACTTTGCAACATGATATTCGTTGTTTCCCATGACAAGTATATCATCAACATATATTAGCAGATAAATTGATGAATCTCCTGTAGTCCATGTAAACAAAGCATGATCATGCTTGGAGTGATGAAACCCTGCATTGGTTAGTGCAGCTGTGAACTTTGCATACCATTGTCTAGATGCTTGTTTTAGCCCATAAAGGGATTTGCGCGACGACATACCCGTGACTCCCCCTGTCTGCGTAAACCCGGAGGAAGCTCCATATAAATTTCTTCATCTAGATCACCATGAAGAAATGCATTGTGGACATCCATTTGATGTAATGACCAATTGCGAATAGCTGCAACAGACAAGAAGGAGCGAACCGTCACTTCTTTGGCAACAGGAGAGAAAGTTTCCTGATAATCGAGACCCTCTCTTTGAGTGAACCCTTTAGCAACCAATCGTGCTTTGTAGCGTTCAATAGAACCATCAGCTTTAAATTTGATTTTGTACACCCATTTGCAACCTATAGCTTTCCGATGTGGAGGCAATGGGACAATGTCCCAGGTGTGATTTTCCATGAGTGCACTGAGTTCTGATTCCATGGCGCGTTGCCAACGTGGATCACGTGCCGCCTCAGCAAAGGAGGATGGTTCATGTTCTTCTGATATACTGCTAATGCAACATGAATGTTCTGGTGATAGCCGACTAAAAGAAACATATGAGGAAATTGGGTATTGTGTACCTGTCGAACTCATGGCTGAACATATGTAGTCCTTGGTCCAGGTAGGTGGACGAATATGTCGTTGTGAACGCCGAGGCTGAGCAGGTAATACTTCTTCCTGTATTGGTGATTCAAGATCCTGTGAAGGACTAGGAATAGTATCTGATGTGGTGGCTATCGATGAAGATGGAGATATTGCATCTGCTGTTGCTTCAATGACAGGTGGCATGGACTCCTCTGTAACTTGCATAGAATATTCTGGTGCAAAGAAATATTGTGGTGCTATGGATAAATCTTCATCAGATAAAAAAGGTCGCTGTTTTTCTGATGATAGTGAAGTCGAGTCTGAATGCATCATCTCTTTGAATGGGAAGGTATCTTCATGGAAAATAACATCCCTGCTGACAAAGAAATTCCCCGTGGAAATATCCATGACCCTATATCCCTTCTGAAGGGTGGAATATCCCATGAAAACACATTTAGTGGCACGAGGGTCCATCTTGTCCCGAGGCCCTACCTTCGTTGCATAACATAAACAGCCAAATACTCGGAGATGATCATTAACTGGCCTTTTGTTATAGAGTATCTCAAAAGGAGTCTTACCATTTAGAATCCGAGTTGGCATACGATTAATCAGATAGGCTGCGGTGATCACACAATCTCCCCAAAAATCTTCAGGAATAGAAGCTTGGTATTTCAATGCACGTTCTACTTCTAGAAGATGTCTATGCTTGCGTTCAGCAATCCCATTTTGTTGTGGTGTATAGGTGCAAGAACTCTCATGCAATATTCCGTGAGAAGACAAAAATTCTTTGCAATCAGAAGTGAAAAATTCACGACCATTATCCGTACGAATGCGTTGTACGTAGACTTATTGAATTGATTTCTAATCATGGGAATAAATTTCGATATGTTGGAGAAAGCTTGACTCTTTGATTGCATGAGGTATACCCAAGTAGCACGTGAATAATCATCAATGATAGTAAGAAAAAAACGAGATCCATCACGATGAGGGGTATGATAAGGACCCCATATGTCCATATGAAGTAAGGAAAAAATTCTATCTGCCCGAGATGTACTTGTTGGAAAAGGTATACGAGATTGCTTAGCCAAAGGACAGATTGGACAATTTGGATGAGGAACACTCGCACTATGACCCAATCGTTGATGAAAAAGGAGATTTTTATTTTTGCATTACAAGAAATGCTTTTATTTAAAAATTCCAAATCTCTTGGGGAATTGATCCAAAAATATAGCCCTTCTTGAACTTTACCCAAGCCCATCAGATTGCCAGTCGAAAGGTCCTGAAAGAAGCAATTTTCAGAACTGAATATAGCACGGCAAGAATTATCCTCACATACTCTTGATACGAGAGGGAGATTGAATTCAAAATCAGGAATATAGAGTACATTCCCGAGGATAAATTTTGGACCGAGGTGCACAAGTACCAATTTTGGTAACATGGGTAATATTTCCATTTGGAACTCTTACGGATACGGGAGACTGCGATTCGCTGATATGAGAAAAAATTTGCTTGCTGCAAACTATGTGATCACTAGCCCCTGAGTCAATAATCCATGCATCATTTGCAAAAGAATTTTCCTTATAAAGAAAAGTACCTGAAAAACTTGCATTGTTATCGCCGGTCTTCAAATGACTCGAACTTGTATGATGCTTTGGTACTGCTCTGGAGTGATTGTCTGATGTGCTCCATCAAATTTCTGTGTGGATAACCGATGGCGGTAGATTCCTTTTCCTTCTTGTTTCTATCACTTTGGGCTTTCCATGCAATTTCCAACATGTCTCTATGGTATGGTGCGGACGTTTGCAATATTCGCAATATTTATTTTTAATTTTAAAATTTTGTCCACTAACCTTCCCGAGATGATGTGGCATTTTTGAGCCATAGGATCCTTTATAAATTGGGGCAAGCGTGGCTTGATATCGGCCACTTGATTCGGTCAATCTGGGACCGTCGGATCTCTCACGCGCATCCCGGCCGTTCGATGGTGTTCGTGCATCCCGGCCATCGAGATCGGCGCTTGTATCCCGGCCGTTCGATCGTCCGCGAGTGTCTCCACCGTTGGATCCTCCGTTTGCATCCCAGCCCGTCCATCCTAGGGTTGCCTTCTCTTCGGATGCTTTGCAGCCACAGAAGGTTGTCCTCCAGATCTGGCTTCCTTCCTCTCTCCCGAAGCCATGCCCGAAGGAAAAACCGCCAAGCTGATTCCATCCCCTCGCTCAAACGTGCTCGCCATGGCTAATTTTTGGCTCTCCTCTTGCACGGCTAACTGGTAGATCCGTCCGAGTGATGGCGGAGGATCCATCGCAAGTATTTGCGAACGAAACGGTGAGTACAATTCGTTTAGGGCTAGCAAAAATCTTGTCGCCTTTTCTCTTTCCTTCATTTCCTTGTATTGCTTCAATGTGTTTCGGGCCCTTCAAGCCGTTCCTCGCCCGCTTCAAGCTCATTCCACGGCCGATAAGCGGTTGAAGCAGGCGGTCACACTGAGATTCCCTTGCTTAAGCTCTGAAATTGCTTGTGTAATGGTGTACAGTTTGACTCGATCAAGTCGGCCGTACATTTCCCGGATGTTTTCCCAAAAACGATGGGAGTCTTCGGTCGGTGGGAGCCCGGCGACTTCGGGCGACAAGCAGTTGCCAATCCACGTACGAACGAGCTGATTGCACTTCCGCCAGAACCTTTGGAGCCGCTCTTCGACCGGAAAAGGCACGGTGCCGTCAACAAATCCCTCTTTGTCCTTTGTAACGAGGGCTCGTCGGAGCTCCCGAGCCCACGCAGCGTAATTCTCCTCCGGTCCGGTGAGCTGTAAATGGATGAGCCGGAGTTACTCGTCCATCGTTCGGCGATGTGTACGAAACATCGCCCGTTCGCGGCGCCGCCGCGCGACCGGAAAGGCAAACGGCAAGAAACCGGGCGGAGGTGCCGGGTTGAAACCGGGTAATGACGCCGGGTAGGGATTTGCAGATTGACCCGGTCCATGCCCAGTTGGATGACCCGAATTTGCCCGGCCCGTCTCCTCATTTGGGTTGGAATCTGGAGATAAATGGGCCTGCTCATTCCCGTTGGGCCGGGCCCCAAAACCGCGCCAAGACCACCGGTGTTCTCATCTCCAGGTGGCCCATATGGGTATTGGGCCCAGGCTCCTTGCCCACCAGCCCATTGGCCTTGGATGGGATACCATTGGACTTGGGGCCACTGACTTGGCCCTGGGACGTGAGTTGGCGCAGGAGCAGCACCAATCGGAATATGGCCAGAAGAAGAGACTGAGATCTGCTCTTGTGTTTGAATTTCAGCCGACGGTGAAACAGGGGTTGAGGTTGGGTCGTCTGCCATGATAAAGGGATTTTGAATTCCTAATCGGTCTTTGATGTGTTTTGCGGTAGGAATTTGCAACAACACTAACTCGGAAAAGGAACCGTAGGCAATTCAATGAATGCGGAAGCTAGGTTAGGAAGACCGCTCCGATACCATGACGAAAAGTGAAGAGAATGCGAAAAGTGAAGGGAAGACTTTTACGTATTTCGTATGTGTAAATGTACAAGTTCGAGACTGTATTTATAGTACAAAAAGGATCAGAAAAAATAACAGAAAATATTCTGCAATATTGTCTCCCGATTTTATCTTGCTGGGAGTGTTGGGTCGTCTGCCATGATAAAGGGATTTTGAATTCCTAATCAGTTTGCTGATGTGTTTTGCAGGTAGGAATTTGCAACAACACTAACTCAGAAATGGAACCGTAGGCAATTCAATGAATGCGGAAGCTAGGTTAGGAAGACTGCTCTGATACCATGACAGAAAGTGAAGAGAATGCAGAAAGTGAAGGGAAGACTTTTATGTATTTCTGTATGTGTAAATGTATAAGTTCGAGACTGTATTTATAGTACAAAAAGGATCATAAAAAATAACAGAAAATATTCTGCAATATTGTCTCCCGATTTTATCTTGCTAAATATTCCGATATTATCTGATCACGGATGTAGAGTATCATAACAAATCCGATCTCCAACAGATTCGTTTATGCTAAAGTTAAAAGACATAAAGACGATTTTCACAATTTGGTTCGATCTTAACTCTAATGTTTAGATGATTGGTTAAACGTTTGTTCCAAATATGAGAAATCCTGTATTCAAATTACAGCATCGTCCGCTCAAAGTAACCTTGGATCCTACCGGCCACTTGTGGGTGGAGCATTACTGAAGGCACGTGGAAAGGGCAGTTCAGTGCATCGGTGGGGAATTAGTCTAATTGAAAATTCGATTATCCCCACGTACTCAATAAAAACAGATGAAATTTTGGAATTAGAGAGGATAATTTATCCTAGGACAAACCATCGATCAAACTCGGTTGTGCCGTACCTTTATGTTAGGCGTCACTCTAATAGCTCGATGACTATGAAATTCGATTTAATGATCTCTCCAACGTCACAATTACTAATTACTGCGGTCTCATAATCAAGATTTTATCGCTTTTATGATGGGTTATATTTTCCACCATACCTAGTTACTCTAATCATGCTTTTGATGGATGAATTGGAAGTTCTGGCCATCACCACGGTACCGATTTGACTATACATGAATATGTTGATGTTGATGTTGATCTTTGTATCGACCAACCTTGAACACTGATTAGAGGGTTTGTCCCAACGAGGATGGAGGAAGTTTTGTCCGAACGCGAATTGAGAAAGATATGATCCTTCATGATTTGTGATTAGCCAACGGTATAAATCAAACAAGATCTAGAAAGCTAAGATCCTCTCTTCGTGTCTCTCAATGTTTGTGTTAGCAACTCCCGTCTCGTTTTAAAAAATCAATCACAGATATCATATTCCCAAGCATGCAACAAATATAGGACTAAGGATGATCGGTTCTAGGATGAGTAGATTCTAGAGCTGGAATCTGTAACTTATTATTTTACAACCGGTTCCCAATTTTTGAACCTTGAAATCTACCCTATTTTTCTGGAATCGGTTATGAAACCTACCATGTTTTTCGGGTCCAGTTCCACAATCCATAAGATGTAACATTATAAACAATAAAAAGTTCAAATACATAAATTATAAAACTCCAATCCCCATTCATTCATAAAAACTTAGGAGAAGAGGAAAAACTGGGGAGGAGTTTTGAGAAAGGATGAAGGATGAAGGAGTGTTGAGGTTATAATTTAGGGAAAAAATTATGATTTTGACTTTTTAGCCTATAAAACCAATTCACAAACTAGGCAGTCTGATCCGATTCCCAAGTAGGCATTCACTCAAAACTTGCTTCCAAATCGGTTTCAATCGGTTCCAAAAATTTGGAACCTATTCCGGTCTAGGACCTATTTTTTGGACGGTCCGGTCCAATTCTCAGGTAGAACTAGTTTGGTGGCACACCTCTAAATAGGACCCTAAGATGGCAGATTTCCACCTCTTCCTTTGAAGTATTCTTCTTTGCTTCTTCCTAAGTTAAAAAGCTAAGCTATGGATTCTTCTTCTTTCTAATGGAGGTTGAGCTACAGAGAGAGAAGGCACAAATGTTGGAAGAAGTCAGAGGTGCTCTTAATAAGGAAACTGCTGAATCCACAACCATATGCGCTCCAGGTTTTATCCGATCTGGAGGACGTCTCCGATCTGGAGAATTGTAATGCAGCTCCAAAGTTTTACTCTTGAATTATTGTAGATGGTGGAATAATGTCAGCCTCGCAAACAAGTTGAACTTCGCGAGGGATGGGCAAATCGAGTGCAATTGTCAAGGGCTAACCAAAGTGAACCCACTGATGACCGTCATCGATGATGTGCACGATGTTTATGGCACATCGGACGAACAGGAGCTGTTTGCCGACATCGAGATACTTGGAAAAGTAATACCCGCGCATTTTACATGTTGAAGTTTCGCTTTCCGATTTGCTTCGTTTCAGGCGGGACATCAATACCGTGCAAGATATTTCCTGGCCGTTCGAAGTTGGGCTTATCTGTTCTCTACAACGGCGGAATGTCTCACGACTCTCGGGGAGACTATCTAAGCATAGGGAATGTCATGTTGATTCACGCCTGACTTTTCAACAAGCTCCAAGCATGAGAAACGAGGGGAGAGAGACGACGAATTCAATCCCGAGTCACGCGCAAGAAATGGGGGGGGCCCTCCGAGTCAGACGGCTCGCGAGCAATTCATAGAACTTCTTCGACATGACGTGGAAGGAACCAATCAAAATATCTAGGCGATGGCTTTGACCGTCGATCGATCCTATTGTGAGGATGGCTTAACCACCTTGCCTAGACGGCTCATCATGTGGTGTCGGGATGGAAATGCGCACGTGCTACCCGCCTTAATCACCTTGCCTGGACGGCACTCATTGATAATCGAGCCCGTTTCTCTCGAGCCATGCTTGAATAGAGGGATCTTGAGCTAAATTAGTTTGCACAAGATAATTTCCTCCCTCCTGTGATGGAAATTAAATGTATTAACACGACGGCATGGGAAAAAATTATTGGGTGGACCGGATATATGCGACTTCAGTACGTTTGAATTGTTGGGTTCGATGGATCCATTTATAAAGTCGGTGGATCTCACTATACTAAATGATCTAAGGGCACCCGATGTCCATATTGCTCTAATGTGAGTTACAGACTTCATTGAATCCATTTAATCATAGCCAAACTTGTTTCGATATATCTTAATTAAGGTTGATCTTTCCACCGAATTGTTAAGAAAACATTTCTTATGTGGTTTTGAATATTGACAAAACTTATCCATTATAAAAAAATTGATGTGTGATGATAAGTATTTTTCAGGTGAAAAATCTATTATGATACCATCAGATGTTATTTATAACCTTGCCTTATATATAAGGAGTTCTAAAGTAAAATTTTTCACAAAATCTCTTGAAGATTTGGATTTTCTAGAACATCAAAATAGAGGTTATTTATTTCCAAATTGTAGTGCTCAACTTTTGGAAACCACACTGCTATATGGACGATAGAATCTATGGGAAGTTTTATTCTTAGCAACTCAGAAGCAATCAGATCTTCTAGGCAAGGTCCAAGCTAACGGGTAGATTGGCTAGATAATCCTCCAGATATTATATCCAATGGTTATCTTGGACAGGGGAGGAGTATAAAGAAGTTTTTGAAGCAAAAGAAAAAAAGTGAGTGCAACAAGAATCAAAACTTACAATTCCAAAGTTTAGAAAAGCATTTTTTTGATTAAATACATTCATATCTATGAGCTATACTGTGTAATCACTTGGAAGTTGAAAGTGTGTGAGGAATTGTTCACACTAGCTTGAATAATTGTTACTCAGATCTTATAACCTCTGATTAGTTCGAAATGGAATCCAGCCAATAGATTGTTAATGTTGAAGAGTGAACGTAAACTTGTCAAATTCAAACCACCATAAACATCTATATACAATTTTTTATCCTTTACTCTATTTATTTTATTAGATAGAAATACTTGTACACCGGTAATATTTATCCACTGCACATTATGTCACCAAAAATTGTTCTGTCGCGATATTGGTTTCAAATTTCTCTATATTCTGCAATAACACCTATTCACCCCTCTCTAAGTGATCATACTAGCCGCAAAATGAATGACGTCATGTCTATTGCACAAACATCGGTATTAGTTGTGATATGAGCTAGAAGATTATTATCAAGAGAAAAGACTCTAGTGACGAGAAAACCAATTCTATTTTCTTAAAAAAGAGAGCTGTTCAGGTGGGGAGTGATGGTCGTATTTATGACTGTAATTTTTATCTCTTAACCAGAAACTATATATGGAATATCATAATCATCTTTATGCTGGTCGAAATTTATCGAGAAATATTTGATAAAGTTTTTTTTTTGAGTGCTATAGAGTTTACATCTGTCGGTTTTTAGCTTGCATCTGACAACCTGAACAAAGGATAAAAAAACGTGCGAAACTAAAAGCAGAAGCTTGTGAATTTGGAACGCCCTGAGCATAATTCACGCATGCACCGGGGACTTACGATGAAAGGAAAGAAAATTTCGGGTTGTCCCACGAGAAGCACGAGCCACTAGGACGCGCCTTACCGTCCTGCTTTCGACATCTGCTAAACGCGAATTTTACCCCGCGACGGGGACTTTTCTCGCTATCAACATATTCAACGTGACTCTTGCATCGCACGTTGCGGACGCGACGCTCTAACATACGACCATATCGAAAATTAGAGAGGAAGGAGACATAAAGCAGCATTCGACAGTTGCTCTCTCTCTCTCCCCCCTCTCTCTCTCTCTCTGCTTTCCCCATTAGGGAAGATCGAAGCGGCCAAGTCGAGGAGGGTTGGACGCTAGCTCAGTAGTCCAAGAATTATCAGAAAACGAACAGGTCCTTTTTCTGGGAGATGGCTCTCTTATCCCTCCTCTCATGTGAGGGGGCACTTGTCATTTAGCGACCAAAAGTGTCCCATCACTTGTTATTTATCAAATGGATTTATGTTTCAAATTTGTTCCCGAGAACAAAAGAATAGAATCAGTTGTTCCCAAGAGTATTACCAAACAGGCCTTACTGTCTCGCTATCAACATATTCAACGTGACTCTTGCATCGCACGTTGCGGATGCGACGCTCTAACATATGACCATATCAAAAATTAGAGAGGAAAGAGACATAAAGCAGCATTCGACAGTTGCTCTCTCTCTCTCTCTCTGCGCTTTTCCCATTAGGGAAGATCGAAGCGGCCAAGTCGAGGAGGGTTGGACGCCAGCTCAATAGTCCAAGAATTATCAGAAAATGCTAAATACGTCGCCCTCCGGGGACTGCAACTTCACAGAGAAAACGAACAGGTCGTTTTTCTGGGAGATGGCTTTCTTATCCCTCCTCTCATGTGAGGGGGCACTTGTCATTTAGCGACCAAGAGTGTCCCATCACTTGTCATTTACCAAATGGATTTATATTACAAATCTGTTCCCGGGAATAAAAGAATAGAATCAGTTGTTCCCAAGATCAACATATTCAACGTGACTCTTGCATCGCACGTTGCGGATGCGACGCTCTGTCATATGAGGGGGCACTTGTCATTTAGCGATTAAAAGTGTCCCGTCATAGAGGCATAGTTTGATGGGTACGATGCTGTATAAATGCCAGGGACCATCTGCAATCAAACGAGGCAGTGTGACTTCGAGCACCAAACTTCTTCACTTACATGCGGTGATGGCGCTTCAGCTCTTCTCTCTTCCGAACGTTTGCTCAAAGAGGATTCATTGTCAGGCCCCGCGTTCCGCGAGCGCCAAAGCTGCTGTTTCTCAAGGGGGACGGAGATCGCCCCAGTATCAGCCGACCCTCTGGACTTACGATTACCTCCAGTCCCTACCGACCAGTGTCCATCGTCGTGTGGTAATAAACCAACATTTTGTTCGTTCTCAATCGAGATGATATCTCTAGATGAAAGGAAAAAAAGCAAAACAATGAAGCCTAGATTATGAGTTATTATTGTTTATCATCATGGATTTATATAAGGTACACCACTGGTGTAAAATATTTTCCACGAACAGTCAACTTATGAAATGAGAGATTTTGCAGGAACGTCAAGATCTTGCTTGTTTCGTGGCAACTGGACATTATAGGAAGATAACGATCTTGTTTGTTTCCTGGCAATTGGACATTATAGGAAAATATTTGTGAAATAAGTTATTTTCGTTATTGTCCGTTATTCAGTTGGACTTTTCACGCGAACTAAAAATTATTTTAGAATTGTATTGTCAGAAAAATTTAAAATGAGAAATGAAATTGAGTTTGACTGCACGACCTCAGTAGTTTTGGACTCGCAACCTGGATTCCTGTGCCTGGGACCCCTGAATTTCCATATGAAAGCCCGGCGGCACGGGACCGAGCTCCCCAAGGCAAGACTTGATGACGAGACCAAGGCAAGTATCCCTAGGATCAAACTTGTGATCCGGTACCTCCAAACCCCTGACCTCACCGCTTGGTTGAATCTCCGACCTCATTGCTCAGCCGGGTGTCCCAAGGGTCTGGCCTCGGACCTTTGTGCCCAGACCCAGACCCGGACCCGGACCCCTGATCCAAGGACCAAACCTTAAAGGTCTCTGGTCTAGCCCCTGTGGTTCCAGTTTCAAGGATTGAAGTCCCGAGTTTGGGTTCGCCGAATCGATGTCCCTAGGCCGATGTCTATGTTTGGGCAACGAATCCTGGGGCCCTCTTCTCCGGTCCTAGACGCTGACGTTCCATGTCCGAATTGTGGTTCTAGGTCAAGGGTCGAGGTCCCACGTCCAGCCTTTGAGGTTCCATCAAATTTTATTTTTTCCATAACAGTCAGATTGACAATGGTCCCGCAAAACAACCTCAAGCTTACTATTCATACAAGCTAGTGGCAATGGACATAGAGAAATGTAAAATTTTGATTGCGCTGCATAAATATCCAGTACTCATAATCTTTTCTTGGATTAATATCAACTCCATTGACCGTGTGATCTTTCTGACTTTTCGTTTTCCTTTCTTTCGGCTCAAACTGAGCTATTCTGTTGTATAAATTGGTTCCTTACGCAGGTCGAGCAGCAAGATGTAAGAGTGAAAGTGCTGGAACAAGAAGTGAGAAGCGCCATTAAGGATGAAAATGCCAAACTCTCGACCGTACTCGCTCTCGTCAATGACATTCAACGACTGGGACTAAGCTTTCTCTTCGAGGAAGACATAACGAGAGCTCTCCGCAGATACCATTCTCCGGATGAAGGTTACAAGAGCAGAGACGAGAAGACCCTTCATGGAACAGCTCTCTACTTTGGGATTCTGAGACAAAATGGTTTCGAAGTTTCTCAAGGTAATTTGACCATACTGAAGTTCTTTCTAATGACAAGAAATAGATCGCGATCGACTGATCTGGATGGGAATGAACAAACAGATGTTTTCCGGATTTTCATGGACGAGCAAGGAATGTTTATGGAGAGCCTTGGCCGTGACGTGGAAGGGCTGCTGAGTTTATATGAAGCTTCGCATTTGGCCTTCGAAGAAGAAGATATCTTGCACGAGGCTAAGGTATTTGCTGTCGAGCATCTCAAACGCCTTAACAATATCGATATTGGCAAAGATCTCGAATATCTCCGAGCAAACCATGGATCCGGACTGCCCCTACACCAGAGAATGCCGTTGCTAGAAGCTCGATGGTCCATCGAAGCTTACAGTGCACGGAGAGACGCAGACCATCGGCTGCTCGAACTGGCCGTGTACAATTTCAACATGGTGCAATCTATCCTCCAAAGAGATCTTCAGGAGATGTCAAGGTCGGTGTGGAAACGCGGAAAAAAGTTCAGAGTTTGTCTTGCTAAATTCAAATGCTATTAGGCCTCGATGGATGTATGCGACTGAATGAAGCATCACTAATACCTATCATGCGTGAATCGATTGCAGATGGTGGAATGATGTTAGCCTGGCAAAAAGGTTGAGCTTCGCAAGAGATCGACTGATGGAGTGCTTCTTCTGGACAGTCGGAATGGCCTACGAGCCTCGGTTCAGCAATCTCCGTAAAGGGCTAACGAAAGTGACTGCCCTCATTACCACCATCGACGATGTCTACGACGTCTATGGTAGTTTGGATGAATTGGAGCTATTCACAGATGCTGTACACAGGTTCCTCAATACTTTGCTTCAGATTATATGTTCTTGAAAAAAGAAAAAGAAAACATGGTGAAAACGTCGATTTCTCAAGTCTATATGTCAAAGCCTCCTTTGATCAATGTGTGGTTTCAGATGGGATGTTGACGCCGTGTCGAATCTTCCGGGCTATATGAAGCTTTGCTTCCTAGCTCTCTACAACACCGTGCACGAGATGGCTTACGACGTTCTCAAGCAGACCGGAGAAAATATCATCCCGTGTCTAACAAAGGCGGTATGTACTCAGCGTTTACCATGATTAAACCCTTTTGAAGTTTATGAATTCTCGACGATAACCAGAAAAGAACTTGAATTTGATGGATTTAGTGGAGTGACATGTTCAAAGCCTTCCTGCAAGAGGCGAGGTGGAAGCACGACAAGGTCACCCCAACGTTCGAAGAATACATGAACAATGGCTCGATCTCAGTTTCGGGACTTGTCATATTGATTCATGCTTTCTTTCTGGTGAGCCCACATGCTAGAAAGGAGGAACTAGAATCGTTCGAGACTTACGGCCACGATCTCTTGAAGTCGCCAGCCATCATTTTCCGCCTCTGCAACGATCTCGGTACCTCGTCGGTATGCATTCTTCTCCTTCTTCTTCTTTGCTTCCTAGAACTAGTGAGCTATAAAAGGGCAGAGCATCCAAGGACTGCAACTTCGGATTGAAGAGCACGATCAATTCAGGCTTACAATTTTGACCGACGAACATCCAGATTAACCACAAATTGAAATAGACAGAAACAAGAAATTACTTCGAATCACTAGATTATCTTCATCAATAAATGTGAAAGTGCTGCAGATGTTTCCAGTTGCTGCTACTAACTAATACCCACCAGAACTAATCCAAAAACTTCATGCAAGAAAAGTCTTCGAAATTACTCCCAAATCACAACCCTGTGCACTTCTCTTTCGATAGCTTTAGGACTTCGCGTGCATTTGTACTTTTTAGGTAATTTCTTTGAAATCATCATCAAACTTTGATGCGTCATGAAAGCCTTTGTTCACAACCACATTATATGTCTCGACATGTTTAACTGTATATTGTAGGCCGAGCTCGAGAGGGGAGAAACGGCGAATTCGATCCTATGCTACATGCAAGAAAATGGGGTGTCCGAGAATGTTGCTCGCAAGCACATTAAGGAACTGATTGACACCGCATGGAAAAAGATGAACAGATATCAAGTTGATGACTCCATGTTTGGAAAATCATTCGTACGTCTGGCTTTCAACCTAGCACGAATAGCTCACTATACATATCAGGATGGAGATGCGCACGGAGCTCCAGATGATAGATCGAAGTACCGTATCCACTCATTATTGATTGATCCCATTTCTCTCGAGTAGATTGGGTCATGGACCCATTTTCTAACCCATTTTTGATGGGCTTAGTCATTATAACAATTAGCTATGTTAGTAAATGGGTTAGAATGGCATTGCCTAAAAAAATATGGGTATTAAATGGGTTTACAATTTACCCAAACCCAACTTACATTTATGCTTCATGAAAAATAATGGACCGACTCCCAAAACTATTCAAAGTTCAGAGAAGTCTTGGTGAGCTTGCAAGATGGGCTCGATGTTACTCTTATTTAAATAACAATAAAAAGATGGCTTCTTTTTTTCCCAATTAATTTTATTTTTATTACTGTTGTGAGTTTTATCTGTTGATTATTGGAGTACACCTTGGTTGCATTGAACACTTGGTTGCATTGAACATTCTTATTTTAATGAAATATTCTAAACGTAGTTCTTGCACTTGCAATCCATGATCAGCATAAAAAGATGGATTTAATATGGGTTACTAAATTTGTATTGCATATAAATAGATTAAAATGGGTTAAATGGGCCGGACCATTTTCAATCAGATCCGACCCATTAACAGCCCTAATCGCAAGTAATGCTTAAATGGAGGGATTACGAAAGGAGAGACTTACACCAACGTACAACAGAAGTATCTCTGTCATTTTTTTTTTGAAGAAATCAAGGAATTAACACGTGCTATAAATCAGGGAGAAATCGAGACGAATTACAATCGACGAGAACTTACCATCATTTTCACAATTTCTTTTCTTAATCAAAATTAGCAACTGGGGAATCAAAAGGGGACACGACATCAATTCAACGGTCAAACGATCTGTTGCTTCGACTAAAAGCTTCGATCACCCCGTAAAAATTAAGAATTCAATGAATTTTTTTTTTTTTTTTAACGTTCTGATTATTATCTGGTGGGAAGTTTAGATGCTTTTCCTGAGAATCATGCCTCTGTACCTCGATCGTGTAAATTGCGAGAGACCTCGAGGGGGGCAGGCGGGGACAGGAACAGGAGTAGCGTCTAAGGAAAGATCACGCCCTACGGGCATTTTCGCCTCTTAAATTAAATAATTACTCGTTTAATGACCGACCTGATTACTTGATGAATTGACACCTCTCTTGGTTTTCAGGTAGAGATGCCTTTTCCTTTTCGATATCTCGCGGCAAGAACCGAGATTTATGAGAAAGAGATGAAGTTGGGGGCAGGGGTGTCAAAAATACCCGGCCCTAAAATTAGTGTATTTTGGGGTCAGGCCATTTTAGGTGTCGGTATTGTTTGGGTAAGGGTTGGGCCATGCGAGTTTTTTCTCTCTTGAAGCATGCGCAATAAGGATAATATTGGCTGATCAGCACTAGCCCAATTTGATTCTTTCTCTTAGGTTAGATGATATTTGGGGTAGGTCAAACGCATCCTGTATGGTTTCGGGTCAGGTCAAGTCGGGCCAGGTATCATGAAAACGCGACCCAACTTGACTCGACCTAATCTGTTGACACCCCTAGTAGAGGGAAGTTCATTATTCCATTATCTTCTCACTGATCTTTAGTTGTGAATGTGATGTTGCTGCATGTGATCTCCTAAAAAAGTGTCGATTCTTAATTAACATAGAAAAATTGTCTAAAAAGTCTCAAATCTATTGCAATTTTGGCAATTCAATTTTAAAACTTTTAATTGTGTCGATCGAATCTTAAATTTTTCATATTTTACCAATTAATTTCATCCGATTTATTTTGATTGGCAATTGTTAATGTGGATATCAAGCGTCCTACGTGACATAGCCCTCGTCGGTACTAACCAAGATCACCAACCCTCATTCCAAAAAAAAGTAAAAAGCAAAGAAAAGAAAAAGAAAAAGAATAAAAATTATAAAAATTATAAAAAATGTCAACGTCAGAAACACCTATGTTATATAGGATGACTAGCATCCATATCAGTAATTTGCGATCAAAATTGATTGAATTGACTCAAAATATGAAAAAATTTATGATTCAATCAGAACAATTGAATTAGTAAAAATACAATAAATTTAGAATTTTTTGAATAATTTTCTTGATTAACAACTACCCTACATAGCTGTAGACAATAAATGCCGGTCCCAATTTGTGCTGGCTGGGCCAAAATTGCCTTGAGGCCTGGCCCGCCCGTGCTCATCACCAGGTCACACCATTCTCCATAAAAAAAAAAATTACGGTAAGTTGGCGGTAGGCTATCTGATTTTCAATTTGGTGGTACGAATATCCTTTCTTTTTGGAAGAACCGATCCTGTGCACATTTATAATTATCAGGCAAGACATCTCTCTTAAAACAAATGCTCATCGACGAACCCAAAGCCTAATTTAAACATTATTAAATAGGGTTTTTTAATGGCTGAAACCACCTCGCACAAAACCCATCTTTAAAGATGATTAGTTGCGCCATCTCATACTAAAAATTTACTTTTTTGCATTTTAAAAAGGCATGAAAGTACAGAAATTGCACTTTGTTTTCAAATTTGTTTTCAAATAATCTTTTTTTTTTTTTAGGGGTTCTGCATCTCCCAAGAATTAAAGATGTCAGGTACAAGAAAATGGTATTTAGTCAATGGTGTTTCCAGAGGGAACGCCAGATACACCACTGCCATGCAAGTCATATCTAGTTAAATATGATAATCCGGTTGATCTTCTTTCTTCAGTACAGCAAGAAAAAAAAAATCTTTTTATTTTATACTTTTTTGTGGAATATGAAGGTTTGGTATTCTTGGGAGTTGCGACTCAGACATGGTGTACCTACCTCCAATCAATGCCAAGTACTAGTGGAGCATACATATATAATTATGGTACTACAGTCAGAAGTTCGTAGAAAGAGCTTCTGTCCAAGAGTGTCTGAAAATATATTGCTGATAGCAAATCTCACTCTCTGTGGGCAACCGCATGTGCCCTACTCATCATCTGCTCCAAATAATTTCATTGTATTCTGGCAGGTCAGCCACCGAGTTGTCTTCACTCTCCAGTGTTAATCTCTCCTCCTCAAAATTAAATCTTTCCTATGTGATTGATCATGTGGTGGGTGCAAACTGCAATACATGTTCTAAGGTTCTTTCCTCTTTGATTGGATGAGGAAATTATTCAGTGTTTAGTGATTGTTCATGTAAAAAAACTGGTCATGAGATGTCAGTTGTGCTGTGATGCTCAGCAAGAGTTAGGGACAGCGAGTCAGGTTTCGAAAGCTTTGAGGTTTGGTGCTCAGTTTTGTGAACTGTAAAGGGAACGAGCCAATGTGGCATTATCAGTTGTCATGTGTGAGAATGACATGGAAAAAGACTTGACCTTGGAGACGAGACACTAGGACCATGCCTGTGTTAATGTATTCCATGCTTTTTGTCTGGAAAAACGCCAGCCCTCTTTCCTCTTCCCTGTAGCTGTACAACCATGATCTGAACCTCTTGTAAAGAAACAACTCACCATTGACCTCAAGCTCAATTTGCACAAAAAGAGAAGGTGGGCAAAAGAAAAAAAAAGCAAGCATAAGGACACACAATGCTCTTGCTATACAACTATGAAAACAGAAGATTCATAAGTTATATCCCTAGTATTATCACGAGCAAAGCCTTGGTAAAGATCTGCTTTTGTGGCTTGACGACACTCTCGATCTGAGTACCTTGGCCATTTGAGTCTGCATTTTCCGGCAAAGTTTCTCTAATTCCGTCACCCTCGATTGCATCCCTTGCAATTGAGCCCTGAGCCTCACATTATCGGTGGAAAGATTGAGGTCCCCTGCATAGAGTACTATCTGTTCATCCACCTCGTCTTTCTTGATGTTGTCACTGAAACTACATGGTGAACTGGAGAAGGCACTGGTATTGCTGGACACTCGGATCAAGCTTTTGAGCTTGAATTGTTGAGAATTTAGAGCTTGTGCAACGATCATGGGTGGGAACTTTGAATTCTCTGAAAGATGTTTGCAAGCTTCGGCTGAGAGCTTCCTATAATTCAAGGCACCGCATGTCTTGATCTTTTCTTCTTCAGACAATCCCGTGTGCACCTTATAGAAAGAGAAACCAAATTTAGTCCAAGATAACCAAACATTTGAGGTAAAAATCGTATTTTAATGGAGAAGTTTCGATCTTTATATAAAGCTTTGAAAGGTTCCTGCTTGAGCATGAAATTGACTGAGGACACGAATAAATTAAGCTAACGTATGATATCTTCAGAAAGGTTTTTTGATCAGTTTCCATCATAAAAACGATGATGCAGCTGAAATTAGTACCTCCAGGTACATGTCCACAGCATGATACATGTCATCGAACGAGTCTCTCGCAGAATCAGGAAGGACCATAGCCAAAGCAAGGAACTTCGATGGTTTCAAACACGGATCAGGCGCTACTTCAGCTATGTACAGATCCAATAAGTTAGCCACTTTCTTCAACTGCACTTCAGGCACTCCACGAGTTCCTTCCTTCAGAAATGCTTTCACTAGTCTCAGTACAACATTTGCATCATACAAAGAGTTCGTCCCTTGAGGAGATGGAACAAGCAAATTGTCCAACGTTGCTTGATCCATCTGAGAACCGATCATAATCTCTAACTTGTTTCGGCAACCTTTGCTTATGTTTAACCCCAGAGCAACTCTCAGAATCCCAAATAAGCTTTTGCAAGGGATGGAACTTGGCTCCAGACTATGGAGCAAATCGATGACCGTTTCCATGATTTTGCACTTCTCATGAGACACGGCAGTGTGGAACTTGGATTTCTGGTAAAAGAAGAGGAACTTGCTAATTGTGGCATGTTCCACTTTTTGCTTAATCATAGACCTGATCATCATCTCTAGCAAACTCACATCTATGATTAAGAGATCTTCAAACCACCATGTCGCTCGGGAGAAGCCATTCTTCAAACTCTCCGTGCTCTTCGTGTCGCAAGAAAAACGGACCCCAGAATAATCCGATGAAGAAGTAGATGGACTTGGACTCGGTTCACTCGCCAATGCCAATCTAGTAGTGACAGAATCCAAGCATCTTTCGAGTAGGCCAGATTTATTTGCCACTGGCAAAGAATTTTGGCACTGCCTGAGTGCAACCATAAGTTCAGACCAGCTCCAATGTCTGATCTCTTCGAGAGATTTCTCTGTTTGTTCAATTAAGTTATCGCTTCCAGAGATGGAATTGCTCATCTCCATGAAATTCGCAGCACAACTCGAGAGGATTGTATTGAGAGGAGTTATTTCGATCTTCCCATTGTTGTAACAGAACCTGCACATAAGCTCAAAGCTCTCTGCCCCTCCTGGAAAGTCATTGAATATCACTTTCAGGTTCCTAGCAGTGCAGCTTGATTTGCTGAACAATTTTCTTAATCTTCCTGAATATGAAGAGATGGTTCTCTGCAAAGATTCACACAAAAACTGAGTCAGCCCATCAAGAAAAAAAGAAAAAAGAAAAAAAGAAGAACGTCAGTCCAATTAACCAAACTATAAAACTGAAGAATTGCAAGGAATACCAATTTCTTCAAGAAAAAGTTTGGCAGAGAACACACCAGGAAAATAGGAATAAATTTAGGAAGTCAGACCAAAGAAATCTAGAGCCACTTTTGGTGGAGAAAGCTATCAATTACGTTAAGTAACTCGCACTCACTCTCTTAATGAAGCCTTGGAGTAGTTAAATGTAAAGAAGGATTTAATCTCCTGACTTTAGCAAAACCAGGAAGCTTAAAGCGAGAGAAAAAAAACAACAGAACAGAACAGAACAGAAAGAGCAGATTCTCTAGACCAATTTGCTACAACAGAGAGGTGAGAAGCTGGTATTAGCCATTAAATTTGCATATGAGAAAAAAAAATAATAACAAACGAGCAACGATCGATATCTGCAGCACAGCCCTGCCAAGAAGGGTGAGAACAGTAATAAATGGCCATGAAATCAACGCTTTGGTCACGCCATCAACAGAAGGGTCTCGAAATTGGTTAGAAACAAAAGAAGGGGATGTGCATTTGAGGCCTGCAACGACTCTCAATAAATTACATAGCCGAAACAGAACGTAAAGCCACAAGCTTTTCAATGAGCACTCTGTATGCATAAAACCCAGAATAGATGCAAGAAAAAAAGTCTTGGTCCTGTGGCTCCCATTCTGCCAACACAGTTGCAACTTACAGATTTTAATGGTGGACGGTTCCGTCGAAAGTTGCAATTTTCCATGAAAAGAATGAGTTTTGGTCGAGAAAAAATTTGCGGGAGGAAGAAGGAAATGACAAAAGCTGCTAAATTTGAATGCAAAACCCATCGAAAACTACAACCCCCACCAAAGAACGAAACTTTGGAACTGCAAAACTAAAATTACGAAACGAAAAAGCAGAATTCGCAGTAGGCAGTCGATTTTCCATTGGAAAGTTTTGGGGTTATAGGAAAAAGATAGTATTTTTTTTTTTCCCTTTAGGGAGAAAGAAGCTCGGTTGCAGGAGAATCACCTTGTTCACCATGAAAGTCTCTTCGCCATTGACGTCCACTTGAAGATCACAAAAAGCTTCCATGACCGGAGTACGAAAACCCCGGTCACTCAGGCAAAGAAAAAATAAAAATTCAAAAGGGGGCAAAAGGACTAGCCAACGAACTGAGACAGAGATGTGAGGGGAGAAGAAGCTGAGAAGTGGGGAACGCGAAACAAGGCCATATTCGGAGATGGGGGAAAGAAGACAAACAGAAGAAATCGGCGACTGGGTTTCTTTTTTTCCCCTCTGTCGATGGCGTTTCGAAGCAAATGGGCTTTGTCTTGTAGCGACTCAGGACTCGCAAGTGGTCGACTGGTGCAGAAGCAATGTATGGTCTCTCTCTCTGTCTCTCTTTCTCTCTCTGGTGTTGCTGTTAAGCGTAGGGAAGGAGTGTGTGAGAGAGAAAAGAGAAAGTGAAGAGGCAACAAGGCGAGTAAAGACACAGAAGAAGAATATAATATAGTGTCAATGTCCACCCCAGAGAGAGAGAGAAAGGGAGATGACCTTGTTAACTGTGCCTGACTTGCCTGCAAATGACTACATAATTCCTCAAGAAAGCAGAAAAAATACAGCACAGATAAATCATTATCATTACCATCAGCTATATTGAAACAAAATGGAAGCTGGGGATCTTTTCTTTCCTTTCTTTCTTTTTTTTGCCCCCCCTTTCCGAGACGATTCCAAGCTTAGAACTCACACAAGGTTCATGCTTCTCCTGATCACATTCCCATCTTCACACCTCCGCAACTCCTGCAGTCACGCATTAACCACCGCCCCTTAATCTGCTTCAACTCTGCGTACATATCAGAGACTTAAAAACAATTTCTTTCTTTTCTCTAGCGATAAAGTATGTTTTTTTTATCTATTTTTCCTTTGTAATACACTCCATAAAAGTACTCATTTTTCTTCATCTGCTTTCCTTTGGAGTGCAGGGCCCCTGAATTGCTATTTTGCATAATGCAGAGGTGGCCCCGCTTGGACTTTAATGGAGAGGATGGTGACTCGGGTCAACTTTCCAATGAGTCCCCCCCAGGTTGGGGACCGGGTTGAACATCTGACTCTCGTCGGTTTCTTGACTTTTTTTATCTTCTTTTCTTTTTTCTTGGAATTGAGTAATTGGGGCGCTAGTTGAAGATCAACTAATCCCTTTTCTTTTTCGTAAAAACCCTGTCTTGAACCTAAGCAAATTCCTAAAAGGCTTCATCTCAGTCCTCGTCTAAATCTCGGGATCACTAAGATGTAAAACAGTTAGAGGATATTCTCACCTCAAGAGGAAGACAAAGATACTAGGGAAATTGGAGGTGCGAGGTGTATGGATACCGGAGCGAAAAATAAGAAGTGCATCATCAGCAAGCACTGCCACATGACCTTTCAGAGGATAAAACATGAGAAAAAATATATCGAGTTTTATTTGCTTAATAAATTGTTTCTTAATTCCCTCCAAAACCAAGGTTTTCTCACAGGATTTGGCCTTTGGCGGGAAAATCAATTGAATGGTCAAATGGCGCATGCTTGCGTTGGTTTTGTTTAATGCATGTACTCATGATTTTACCACTTACTTATATGAAAGAATAATGTTAGCTCATCTAGTCATTTGAAAGTGACGTACTAACCTAACTCAGCAGATGAATTGACCCAAATCACATGCTCTCTAGTTCTACCTCCACAGAAAACACAATATTGTCAACGCAAGGTTTTTAACCTAATTTAGTGAGGGAGAAGTGCAAAGTGAATTTTTATTTTTTTTACCCTTTTTTTAGATTGCATAATGAATTTCTCCAAGGGATAGGCACTCCCACTACAAGCTATAATGCAAGGACCACATACAATTTTTTTGTGTTTTTTTTATGACAAGGAAGTCTATCTTAGATAAGACAAAATCGAACCTTGAACTACTTCATTGAGCATGATGCAAACAAAACCTGAGTGAGTGTCTCAGTTGATATGGTGGGAGCCCGAAACTCTGTCTTGCACCCAGGTGTATTCGAGATTGGCTAGGGATACATCCCAAACAAAATGGACTTTTGTCTTCTATTTTCAAAGCTCCCAACATTCTTAGAGAAAGATTGACGCATTGACGTTCGAGTGATGAAAATGTATATAATTTATTTCATTACAAAGCATAATAATTATTGGATATCCTCTTTATAAACTTATAATTGACACTCTTTCAAACATTTTGCAAACCTCATAATAAATTGTCTTGCATTTTAAAGTGATAGATCACGTGGACGGCCTCAGCAGGGATCACGTGATGGCCGTCCATCTCCCAATCGGATGACACCTTTCCAATTTTTGTTCAATTTTTTAATCGACAACTTTTTTTTTTGGCCCTTTCAAGATTTACCCACCAAAGCAGACCACGAGCGACGCTATAATTACCAATTTCTTAAGAATTTACTCATGTAAAAAGGCAACAAAAAAGAAAAAAAAAAAGCTGAGTAATTATAGGCAACTTTACCTCCTGGGAAAGTACGATGAGAAACGCTGCTTTTTGGAGCCATCGGATCAAAGTCCCATCATGATGCATCGAATTCCCAACGGTGGGATCCACAAAAAGGTGGGTCCGGGCAGCAGCCGGGCCGTCAGATCCGAAGGGGATTGAACTTGATGATGTTACCACCATGATGATTAGGGCATCATTCATTGACCCTTTTCCTTCGGGGGCAACTTGATGTCTTCTCAGAACTCCATGGTCCTTTTCCTCCTTTTTCCCCCTTCGTCCACGACAAAGCTTGGCATTCAACACCCCCGGTCTTCAATCCATCAATCATTGGCCAATCATCTTCTCCTTTCGTCCATAAACATCATTGATCAAGAAACACTTATACCGAATTATTCTCATTTATGTTGCAAATCATATCAAATAAGGACGATGATAACACGTAACACGATGAAGTAATGATCTAATGAAATCACGAGAGCTAGCTGTGTATTAACAATGCATGAAAATGTGCATGCCAACGTTGTTGATTGATTTAATCGCACCTTTAATCTACATTAACTTGAATGGAAGTTATTGACCCGAGATGCGTAATCATTTTCTAAAGGCCACCAATTTCATTTCATATGATTTAAGAAGTCCTTAGAAACGAATCTTGGGATGGTGCCGCTATATATTTAGTGGGGACGCTTCAATAATTTTCTTCCTAATATGCATTTATTTTTGTGAAACAATCTTGGTCTCACGTATTTAATTTTGCCCTTGCTAAAAAATTAATATACTAACGCTGACCTTAAGGTTATTCATGGATCATGGAATTTATGACCAAGTTACAACAACAAAATAAAAGAACTCAAGTACAACAGAAACTGGAAGAATAATCATGGCGCTTTCTTACAAAGTGGATTGCATTTACTAAATGTAATTTGCATATTACTCCGAAGGGTAAAAAAATGAATATATGTGATAAAATTTTGTATAAAGATTAGATCATTTTTAACTCGTTTCATACATATAAATATTTTAGGACGCATATATAGTTACCCAATCACACTAGCATGAAAATTGTGAATTTAAGAAGCAGCTAATTTCTATAGTTTGTGTGCCTGTTCTACTAGCAATCTAGCACTAAGCAAAATAAAAAATGTGATGCAAGTCAAATCATGGGTCCATATCATATCTCAATATTTGCAGGAGCGTGTCTTTTGCGCCCTTTTTGGTTAATTATAGATTATTGAATCTGGGTATTATCCTCCAAAGTGATGTCGTCAATAGAAAATTTATTAATCTAGTAACAGCTTATTTTCGAATTTAAATTTGTGGGATCCTCGATGTCACCTTTTGCCTAGGCAAATCGATCAATTAGAATCTTAATGAATGGAAATCACTAGGAAAAAGGATTGCTGATGTTTAACTCTGTTTCTCTTGCATTGAGATTCAAAATTCATCATCTTTATTCAAACCCTGGAATTATTAAAAGAAACTATTTCCCACCGCTCATCTATGGATTTAATGTTATCTTTGTGTGCATGCATCCACCCAAAATTTATAAGTTGACTTTCGATGAAAACTCACTAAAACGACTGACGGAAAACGAAGAGTATTTGGGAGGAATTATAATCTGTATTTCTATATGTTCATGGCACAAGTACACAATTAGATCACGATTACATTCCTACTTTACCAAGTTAATTATGGATTAATTGAATCAATTATTGATTTAACTGAATGATTAATTCTCAACCAGCTTGTACATATTTCTAACAACGACCAGAGCTGAATTTCGCATCATATCCATCCTAATCAATCAGCCGCTCTATTGGTGAATTGTCATAATCTCATTCACCATTCTCCTACACCGGACTTGTATAGGTTGTCAAAATCTATCCCACATCACTTTTCTAGGCAATTCCTACAGGCTTTACAAATATGCATAAGTGCTTGTGTAGATCTCGTCATGGCTTCACAATCCTTGATTATATCCTGTGCACAAAGACAAGGCATATCTCAAAAATTTTATGGCTTGCATACGGACTTTTGGAATTAAAAGGGACATGTCGAATATGTTCGTATGCATCTCGAAGCTACATTGTTATGCTCATCTTATTAACCTGGGACCATATTTCTACTCGGTCATTTGCCACTTGTCTTCTAGCGGGTGTGGATCAATTTCAAATAACGTTAACTAGGGTTTAGACATGAGGAGGCAAGAAAAAGGGTTTGGTCCTAAGAAAACCAAATTTGAGGAACTAATGGAGGACATGTGTTGATGATTTGATGGGGACATACAAGTGGTAGGCAAGTCATGTGGTAGCCATGAAGAAAGGAAAGGGACTCCCTCCTGCAAAATCGCATTCAGAAAAAGCATGCAAAAATGGTCGTTCTTGCTTCAGCATCTTCACGTGAAACCCTAAAACTACTTCCCAAATCTGTATTTATGGAGATAATGCCTCCATTTTGCCGCAATATGATCTGCTGACTCCCTTAGCTTTTGAATTCAATTCCGACTTTTTTGGTTGGGGGGGAAGGGGAAGAGAGAGAGTCGTGTACAAATCGGGCCTTGTTGGTAAATGGCCAAGATGGGCCTAGTTCAGCCCTGTCATTGCTAATGACCTCTACCTCAATTCAAGATTCAATGCAAGCCTTTTAAGAATCATCCTTTGCCAAGAGCAAACTATGAGTTTTGTCTTTAAGCTATACTTCTCACAGCAGAAGATGGACGTCGATACTTAATAGTTCGATCCTCGTGTCTATTGGTACGACCGATTCGTTCTTTGATCCTCAATAGCAACTCCTCTTGGCGGCAAGAGAGCTGATTCCTAATGGTGTGAATGGGGAGCAATTTTTGCATCATTGAAGTGTATGACCCCGTCAGATTTAGATCTCACGAGGGTCCTGCACAAGTTTTGTGTGTGCTGTGTTGCTTGTTTTGTAGTCTTATTATTGCATTATCACATTAGAAGTCAGAAGACCTCTCGGATAGTAGTAAAATAGCTTCCTTCTCACCTTCCATCTTGGTGGTATAACCTTTGGCGAAGTTCAAAAGCTTTCATTGAACATTTAAAAATAGAAAATTACTGCAAAATCAGCACTGTGGTATCTGTATATGGTTCGAAGTGAATGCGACTGTTCTATAACAAAAGGTCGTGGTCCTCATTCTTGATCTGTGTCGCCAGAAAACCATAGTAAGTTTGAACTGGAAAGCATTCAACGGGCAAAAGATGGAGCTCAATTCAAACGTTAACGTTCTGGGAAAATGACATATGTTCATGTCTATGCCCTCCATGTGCCAAAGGTTCAAATTGTTACCCTGTCCAAATGATAAAGTTGTTTTTCGACTTCTGAAACTCATTCAAAATCAATAGGAAAAAAGGGGGAAAAAGAAGAAGAAGAAGAAGAGGAGGAAAGATTCTCCATCTATTGCTGTCCAAGGCAAGAAATCATGTCAAAACCTTGTTATCTCACATATAACATGGAGAAAATTTAGCGCAGCGCTATTTCCACACTTTATTGATTAAAACACATCATTTTCATGTTAAACGACCAAGTTACAACTCTTTAATCATAAGATTCAATTCAGTATTTCTAATTAACATGATCCCTCTCTCAATAGAAGTAATCTTGTCATCTCTATCCTTTAATACCATATTCATGACTATTTTTATTTTTATTTTTTTGGTTGGAATATGGTGGAATGTATATGTGGGCATTGATACTCGATAAACAATTTCTTGTTCACTTTTGACTTCTCTAGGGCTAGATGGCTTTCAGTAATCTGAAGTAGTGGTCTTCAAGAAGTCGCGAAAGAGCAGTAAAGATAAATAAGAATATAGTAAACTTGCTTGCATCATGAGTGGGCAGCTAGAAAACATTTCTTATAGAAATATTCTGCACAGAAGCCTTCAAATCTAAAACGACGTTCCAAGAGATTTTGTCCATTGTACAGAGACAAAACGACACATCTCTCTCTCTCTCTCTCTCTCTTCACTTTCACGTGAGTCACGCTAGAAGGAGAGCTCGAACACAACGAGAGCGGCACGATCTTATTCTCAAAACTCTGTTGCCGTTTTCCTTCTTCTGTCCGAACGCCCTTTCGTGCGGCCTTTTTCTTCTTGACAAACATGGAAAGCACGAAACGCCATTTTGTCTCTGCATGCGCCTCATGGACCACCGAGGAAAGAACAACCATCATACGGCAGTTCGGACAAACCACCTATTTGGCCATTTTAGGACGAGGCTCGAGTTTCACATGAAACGAAATTCTTGTCTAGAAGAGTTGTCTTGTCTCCGTTCCACGAACTACTGCGTCGGTTGATTCAGGCGCTTGCATACCGTCCGACCGGTCGGGAGGCGGGTCTCAGACAAGAAATGACTCCGCATTGACTCCCCCCCGCTCAATTTCGTATCCGTTGCTGGCGACCCAAGCCGTGGCGTAGACCGAGTTGTGCCCTTTCCACGTCAGTACCAACGTATCCTCTTCTCTCTTCATCCCCCAACCGCTGGAGTGCTCATCGAGCAAGGACTTGACATCGCTTACGGTCTCTTCGCAAAAGGGCAGGCTCAAGAACCCGGCATTCTTCATCCTTTGCACTAATTTGCTGCCCGACTCTGGCCTCTCTATCCTTTGAAACCCTTCGAATCCGATGATGTTCTCGATCTTATGGCCGATGTCAGATTCGTACTCCAACCTCTGACAACTGTCCTTGGGCAAGAAAGTCTCCAAAGCGTCGAATGGGATCCACAAATAATTGAAGCAAGTTGTGATTCTTGAGGCCAGACTCGGCTCACTCAAATCAACATCCTCATCCACCACAATCACTATATTCGGGTTGAGCCCTTTAATGATGTCCAAGAAAACATCTCTCAAAGAGGCATCTTGAGAATCACCCCCATTTGGCTCATCACACAAGTATCTTACCCAGTTTTGGCAATTGATGACCAAAGCCTCATCATCCGCAAGATTCAGATCTAACGAACTCAACTGACTCAGGATTGATTCGAAATGAAAGGTATTAGCCGATTCGGATGCATTGGGTGAGTCATCCAACACAGTGAATTCGAACGGTACATCCCTAAACTTTGCGAAATTACCTAAACGAAGACCAATCTCCTCGCTCGTTACATTAAGCAAGGGAGGGACCGGTGGCCAACAAGACGGCACCGTGATCTTCAGTGATGGAGGGCCTTCGGGTCTTTTAGCCAAGGCATCTATGAGCGTCGGCCACTGCATACAATGAGTGATGCTAAAATCTAAGATGTGAACCCTCGAATACCCTTGAATCACCCTATAGATCGCGCTGTTGGATGCACAATAACCGAACCTATGCCAAGGGATGAGATCAACGTACACCGCTAGCTCAGTCACGCTCATCAATCTCCTCTCAACAATCCCGTTGCCATTGAAATTGACAGCCGTTGGGCATAACCTAGACGCTCTAGAGATCAAGGCTTTCAAAAACCACGAAGCGAGTCTTTGATTAGGGTCACCTGTGGAAGAAGCGACGTTGTTGAGAACCCACATGACCTGTTGGGCCAGAGTGACGTCATTCCGCTCGAGGGCGCTCGCGCAGTGAAGCAGTAGCTTCTCTATACATGCGGCGTCCAGGCTTCCGAGGCACCCTTTGAGCGCGGGGGAAAGCGAACTGTGCTGGGCGTTGAAGAGACTGAGGTTTTGCAGATAAATTGACGTGGTCGCGTTCCCCCGCAATTCAGCTTTCATTATGAACTGAAAGGAAGCTTCTTGGCTGAAAAGAAAATTAGGGTTTTGTCGCCGTAACGTGCATGGAAGGTTAGATGGCGAAGAGAAGATGTGTAAAGGAAGTTTCCATTTTCTTACTGGTTGATGTGAGCTGATTTGTTTGACACGCGTCGGGTGGGTACTGGGGGAGTGGATTGAAGAGCTTGGGAATTATCTGGTTGTGAGAGATGTAGAGTTGAGTGGGGTTCGGGATTTGGAGGGATTGAAGAGCTAGGGTTTTATCTGGTCGTGAGAAGATGTTGAGTTAAGTGGGGTTCGGAGTTTGCCTATGCTTGAGCTAGATATATATAGGAAGAGAGAGAGAGAGAGCTCCTTTTTGTGTAATTATATGTTAAGATACTAAGAACCCATTTCATGTAAACTTGCTCAAGATGCCATTTAGCACCACAACATCATTCTCTGTCCAAATTTTGTCACCTCTATATACATATATAGATATAAATTAGTAATCTATTTGTTTGTTTCTTTGAACAATCATTCATGTGTCCCCCCACATTCTCCAATGATTGAGGGATCCAAATTAAAATAATTAGGGTAAGGCGATATTATAGGAGTTGAGAAGTGAACTAGATGTGGAATGATAGTTGAAAGAAATAATGGGCATTTTGCTTAGGGTCGTTGGGATTATAGGGAAGTAATAACAGTAATGTTTTATGAAATAGACATTACTACTATTTGATCAGTTCATTACGAAGCAATGGTATAATATATCAAGCCAGTTCTACATGACCTCTTTTGGTGAGTAAAGCTCGTAAAACTTTGGACAAAGTCATACGCGCACCTTGTGGCTAAGCACATGATGATTAATAAACTAACACATGGTCAATATGTATTTTCTTCCTACTCGATTCGACTCGATTTGATTGGTAGGTCTATACACAAGAACTTCTCTTTCCCAACTATCTATGTTAATCACATGTTTGAGAACATGTTTATCAACTTTTACACTAGATGCTCCGGGTAACGATGGAACCCTCCGAACACGTATCTATCGTCTTGCTTTGGCAGGTTGCTCATTAATTTCTCTCCCGCTTACTTACATATTCTTCACAGCACCAGCTTCCTCTTGAAAGAGAGGTAAAGAGTAGGTTAACTAAGCTGTCTCAGCCGGCCAAATTCTTGTCGAGCTTGAGACCCGAACCGCCCATCAAGACAAGGCATTCGTTAGTATTATAATCGAGAATAAAATCAAGTGGATTCCCATTGCATCGAGCTTTGCGATTGATGGTTACCCTCCATTTCCATCCTTCCACATATACCTGATACGCATGTGTTTTCAAATTGGTTGCTTGCGCCATGTCCAGCCACCATGTACGACAAACTTGATCGACTTTTTGTCAAAAGGACTTGAAGGGCGATGGATTAGGAAATTTTATATTCATTTTGGCTTTTCAAAGATTGTCACTCCCTGCATTGGTTAAAGGGACTTGATGGTAGAAGAGTTTTGCACATATATACTATCTGCGATGCGCAATCCCTATCTTTTTTCAACTTTTGTTCATATGCGTAGCCTAGCCTTTTAGCTATAGGTAGGAACCGTTGGGAAAAATTCCAGTTCTGAAGGAGTACATGTTTTATGGATTGAGATATTCTAAAGTTATCATACCCTAAAGTTGCTAACCCCATAGTAACCGCGCATGACACCAAGCCAACCTCAATCACTGGCCGTGACCGGATCTCCACCACCTCCAACGCCCGGCACCGCCCCCACCATGGGCCTATCCCCAAGCAACCACCGCTACAACTCGCTTTGCCTTCCTCTCTTTGTAAGTATGGTCGCGAGTGGGGCTGGGCTTGCAACACTAGATCCACTGTCGCTCAAGGTTGCATGGTGATGGCATGGGGGTCCCTATCCCTCAGAACCTCCTTTGTCCTCATCAAGGATAGGATAGGGGAGAACGAGGCCTTGTCAGTGTCGCTGACCTAGGTCAACAGCAGAGACTGGGCAGCAGCACCTAAATGAAACAGGTCTTTGTTTGTTGAATGTTATAAGGAGTTACCTAAACCCAAAAATAATATGAATTTTCTCAATTTAAGAGAAAAGTAGCATTGGATTTTTTTTATCGGTCTTATTTTACTCGTAGTCTAACTTTTAATTTCAAATTTTTGCTCTACCTTTTTATAGGGTGTAAAAGTCGAAATCCACATATAAAATTAAATCGTCATCACCTCAACCCCTTTGAGAAAGTAGAGATTTGAACCCCCTCCACCTTCCCATTCCCATGTGGGAAGGGTGGCTACTAGATTGAACCCTAGTGATTAAGTAGCATTGGGTTTAGTTAATGAATACTTTAGGTGCACTTCTTAAAACATTTCAAGTCACTGTTTTTCTTATATAGTGCACAATAAATGTATTGGAAATAGAAAAATTTCATGTTGAATGTGTTTATTAACAAGTATCCTAAGAGCACTCATTAATAAGATTTAGATATCATATCAACCCTTGTAAAAGCAAAGAATTCAATACTACCCAATTCTTTAACCAACCAGAACAGTTGTTCCCTTATATAGAGCCTAAAAGATGGCTGAATTTGAGATCAACCAAGTCCAAACACACTCTTCCCTTGGATAAAGCCTACAAAATGCTGAATCTGAAATCAATCTTAGCTCTCCCCTCTCTCACGTGCGCGGGTGCCGAGGACCACGTGCGCTTAAAAGTCGAAATAATCCTCATTTACGCGTATCTGATCCATAATAAGGAGGTACGTTAAACGAGGTTTTAACGTTTGAAACTTTTGAGGGTGAAGGTTATCGCATGCATTTTCAAAAGGCTGGTATCCCCTGGGCCACATCATCTTTTGGCTTTGGCTTGCAAAATACTAGATTTCTCATAAAATAACATAAATTATTCTCGCAAGTTGAGGTAAGCGTGAGGATCCAAAAGCTGTTTCAAAGACTAATTCAATATATATATGTGCTGAAAAGTTTCTTTTTCTTTTTTAGGTCAGAACAACTGTATTCTATCTTATTGTTCTACTTTATGTACATGTGTTGAGTTTGCATGTCATGAAAGATGGTTAGTGCTAGACAAAATAACAAGCATAGAAAAGTTAGTTGTTGAGAGGAGATTAGCATATATTTGGTATAATTGGCTGTGTTGTAATTGTGTTGCGTTGTGAAGTAATGTAACTTGTATGTTTGGTAATACATGTTTTAAAATTACAATATCCCGACACTATACGAGGCAGTTCCTTAAAAGCTGATATAAACTATTACAATTTTGAGGATGCTATATCAGAGAAGATTTTCGGCCATGTCTTGACCACATTAAAGCTTGAGTTGGCAGGAGCATCGATGCGCGTGCACGAGAGAGAGATGTCATTTTCTCCTCAGAGGTTTTGGGGTGGCAGTGGTATGGTCAGGGTCGCTGTCCATGGTGGTGACTCTGTTCCATCCATACACCGTACCCACTCCATCTTTTAAACAGCACTCTTAATTTTATTTCGTAAAACATGATTAGACGGTGTCATGCCACGCAAAATAGTCAATATTTTTATTAATGATTTTTAGTCAAAATTAACCGAAATGATTATATTGACAAACAGTCAAAAGATTTAAGAGTAGATTGATATTTGTGCAATAATTTATTACTTTTTTTGGTAATTATCCTCATATTTCTATTCAACTTTATGCCATATATTAACATACCCATCTTCCATATATTATCCGGGACTCCTACTAACTAACACCTTCACATGTGCAACTTCAATAATGGCAAGAGTGAATTCCTTACTTTTCCTGAAATTTAAATCTTTATCCATATTTCAAAAGAGAATCATGAAAAGTTCATATGTAATCTATATGTCGATATGAAGAATCTGTCTCCGCAGTAAGAGTTTGGAAAAGTGAAAGCTTGTTACATCTGTCGTACTCGGCATGCAAAAGAGAAATAGAGCAAAATGCTAAAAAGAAAGGCGCTTAAAGCCTTTGATTTGAACCGTCGGCAAGGGGAGCTAGGGTTTCGGCTCGTAGTGACGTCTTTGCCATGAATTATTCATTGTGACAAAGCTGCAGCAGGGGGAATGATCCATCGCAAGACATGTCTCCATCACTCTATCAATGGCGATCCAACGAGATCTTTAGATTTGGATGGCTCGTTCTTTCTGGTATAAAAGAAAGTTTTCAGTTGTTTTTCGCAAGCCAGCTTTGTCAACCTAAATCATTGAACAGATTTTGGCAGCAGCGTGCAACCTCTTCAGCGTCTTGCATGTAAAATCGTATGTGAGTGACAAAAAGAGGAAAATATTATTTACATGACATGAGTATTTGGCCAAAGAAAGTACAAGCGTGCCATCTTCAGAGCTTATGTACTTGCTGATGACGCCAGGGGTTTTTTTTCTTGGGATTTTAAATTTTCGAGATTGAAATTCCCTAGAAATGCTCACGGATATCGAGAATATGCAAAATATATCATGCGAAATCTAAAAAACAAAAAACTTGTTTGTGCTTACCATTGGAGTTTACCATAATCCGAAGAGAGCCCCCTCTCCAGGTGAAGGTCGAAATTTGAGTAGATGATCCCAAATTATAAGAAATTTGCGATTCTTTACTTAAGAGAGGGAGATAAAGAAATTTCAAATAAAATTTCAAAATTTACAACACATGTATGGTTGATGAAAATCGGTGCGGCCATCGCCACTCTAACATCATTCAAGTCAAAGGAAAGGGCCGGACTATGCAATTTGCCCCTCTAATTATCTTTTCCCCTTTTCCCGCGATGAGAAAATTCGCAACAAGTAAATCTAGGGTCTTTGAGATACCCATTAATCTTAAAGGTCCAAATCAAAATTCAAGTGGACGACCCAAATGAAAAATTCTCCACGAAAATAGAACATATAGACACTTTTCCATCCCTAGCCAACTAATTAAGCCATTATCAGGGTTTCTGTAATTCTCTTTCTTGCTAATTAAATACAGATACGTGCTCGAAAAGGGTTGTATTACATGACCATAGTTTGCTGAGTCCAACTGCAAATCGATGGCAAGTATCACAAAATCCACGAAGAAACAAAGAAAACGAAGGGGGAGAGAGAGAGAGAGAGAGACCCTCAACGTTTGAACTCTTCTCTATTCGTTTCTTCTCCTGATGAAAAGGTCATTTCCAATGCACTAATGCAGGATAACAGACCACTCAAATAGGGAGAAAACTAAGCTTGGCGTATCTAGCCAACCCAGTTTGAAGATGTCACGATGGATGAGCATAGTGATCTTCACCAGGAATTTGAATATCAGTCCTCTTTTGGACTAATGTCGAGCTCTCTAGTGATCTTCATATTCTGGCAACCTTACTAAAAGAGAGAAAAAAGAGAGGAGAGAAACCACGTATTTGTCTCATCGACAAATGAAATATCCAGAGAACACGACAAGGCTCGCACGAAGAGGTGGTGGAATAACTCCCACCGGAGGAAAGATGGGTTTTGCAAGCTTCCATTGAGAGGATTGATCTTCGTGCCGAATTGATTTGAGTGAGTCAATGGGTTTTTAACTTGGCATTGTTGTAGTTTTGTGCTTTTCTAGTGGACAAAGCAAATGGAAAGGGACGATGAAGGGTCCAAATCAGTACTGGGGAGTTGGGATGCTTGTTGCACCTATGCCTCTTTTCTTCCTTAATTTAGGTGGGTCGTTCAGCACGGGGTTGTTGATTAGTTCGTTTGGATCAACGCCGGAGAGATCTTCGAATAGTATAAAAGACAACCGTGCCAGGAAAAAGTAAACTACTATGCTGAACTTTGAAGTGAAATCGAATTTTTAACTTTTTGTTTGGGATCTTGATCGAGATTTTCCTTTTTATACGTCGTATAGTTGGGAACAAGTGAGAAATGCATACGTATGCATGCACTAGAGAGCTTAGCTTGGGCCTATATGGATAATCAGCATTATCGAATCCCCTCTTGATGTTATAATAAATAATCGTTGACTCATTATAGAATGTTCGGTTTGAGTCATAACTACTCCGCACTATTCGTAACTCAAAAGTTCGAGGTTGATGAGCTCATCACTACAGCCCCACCAAGATACTAATTGCTAGGAAGTCTCTCCACACGAAAAGAATCCCGTGTATGCAACCGTAGCACAAGCCGTTCAAAGGTGTGAATCGAACTTGTGATTCTTGAAAGACTGATAACCCCCTTTTAACCTAACTTTATAGCAAAAAAAGAGGAATTTAACGGACACGGCATAATGAAATGATGGGCCTCTAGATTAGTTCGGCTCTGAGCCCATCAATCTGGGCTCATGTGCTGGGGAGAAAGAGAATGTGGACTGGACAGGCTGAGAAATTGATTTCCTTTACAAGCCCAGACCCAAATTTTGTTATTTGATTCAACAATGGGAGTGTAGGCATTGCTTAATTATGGTTTAATCACTTGATCAGACCTGATGTGAAGGGTTTGTGTGCAACAATGGTAGTCCAATCAAGGTTTGCTCGATGGTTATATTATGCTTACCCTCAAAATCCCAAGCAAGATAACATAGCTTAATGGAAGGTCAAATATAGCTTTGTAGAAATTACAGCCATTTCTTTTTATAACTTGAGCTATGTGACCCTTCGATCCTACTAATCCGTGAGGATGCAAGGAAAATCACTTTGTTTATGCACATCAAGGATGTTAAAATATGTTTTTATATCTTTTTGAATTTCAAATTAGCTTACCAACTATAGATGAGTTGATATTCATTGGTTTTTTGCAACTATAGATGAGTTGGCATTTCTTAATTTTTGCTCCGCCAAAAATTATATTTTTTCTTTTCTTTATAAACATGTACAACCTATAAATGTATAGTAATGAAAATCATTCACAAACGTTGAGTTCTTACAGAGGAAAGGCTCCGCCGATAAAGTCGCCGACATGCCTGTCAAGATTATTTGACCTTTGTTGTTGATGACTTTCTGGGACGTTCAGCAAGCAATAACTATTTCTGAATGGGCTCGTTTAGAATTCTATATTTTTACTAACAGGAAGAACCCGCTTGGGGTTGATTTTACTCTCAATACTCATAATTGTCATGCACTTTGAGGTACAGTTTTTCCTTATTTTCAGTTCATTTTATGAAATTTCCAATCATTTTCAATTTTTGCTTTTAATTACGGTTATCTACGGATTTTTTCAGTACACATATTTCCGTGGGAGTGCTCATCGGCGAACTGTTTGTTTGATTATTTTCGCAGCATCAACTATTCTTTTTATCAATCCAATGATAACCATACCAATCACTTTCTTAAAGTCGTGACACATTAACATGTATTTAATAAATTACCCATGAATACGCTATTTAGTTATCTTCCCAATTTTGACTCGTTCATGCCATTGCACTGATTACAATAATTGAAGTGCTGACTGAGAACATGACGGGTCAACCAGATGGGATATAAGATAAAAGAGTCTTAGGACGAGGATTTTGTTGGCAATTGACTCGCTCTTATAATTTTCCCTAGTGGCAATTTCGAAAGCTTTATGGTCGAGACGTACTCGGAGGTTCAAAGGTTGATGGAACACGCTCCATGTGGGGAAGAGCTTTGTAGAAAGGGAAATGAATATGCTAAAAAACGACAGTAGCGGTTAGAGCATTAAATTCCCCCCCCCCAACAATACTTTTTGATTACTATACTCTATATTTTGCGTTTTCATATACTCTCTATTTAGAGGTACAGTACACACCCATTATTGAAAATTCCCAAAAAAATCCTAAAACTTTTGTACGGCAGCCAATTCAGTTATAAACTTTTCAATTTGACCAATTTAATCCCAAACATTTTTTATGATTTGTCAATATAGTCATTTCAACCGAAAATCGCAAACGAAGACGCTCGCCGTCCTACGTTACATTATGTGGCACAACCAATGTTAACATAGACAATTTTTGCAATATTTTATATAAATTGATTTTTTTTTCTTTTCTCTCTCTCTTTTTCAAGATCACAAGCAGATGAAGGGAAATAAGAAAAAAAAATATTAAAGAAAGGAAAGGAAAGAAAAATTGGAAGAAAATAAAAAAAATCAATTTTTATTTTTTGTAAAATATTGCAAAAGTTGTGCACATTAGCGCTGACTGTGTTAGTAAAATTGCCACTTTCTAGCTAAAATTGGTCGGGAGGACTATACTAGCAAATCATCAAAAGATTTAGGATTAAAGTGCCCAAATTGAAAATTTTAAAGCTAAATTGGTATCCATATAATAGGTTCAAGACTTTCTTTTTTAATCCCCATTCATCATGTATCTTTAAAATGAATGAATGTTGCATAAGTCTATTGCAAAATCAAATACTAGTTCATCATTTTTTATAAAATAAAACTTTGATAATCTACATTAGTACAAGTTTAGGGTGAGTGATTTCAAATCTCGTCCAAGTTCCACCTGGAACCTAAAAACTACCTGTTGAAATAGATTTTCTAATTTTTGAAGCTTGGTACCTACTATTCATATTCAGGAATCTAGAACTTACTCTGTCATAGGTTTCGAAGTCTACCCAGATTTCATGTACTCTTAATTGAATAATTACAGTAAATCATTACTTCTAATGATCATCATTCACTACAATACACTAATTATAACTCATATTTAGATATATAAAGATTATGAAATATTAACAAAGTAAAAGTTTTGGTTACGTATATCGCTAGAAGTAGACACTCAGACTAATAGTTTTAGATTACACAATCATCATTGGATGCCATTGAATATCATAGGATTGCACTAAGGCATAGAACAAGAAAAACACAATAAATTACTTCAAGTTCCATGTTCTTAGTCACCTAGAACTTGGAATCTACCTATAGAAACAGATTCTCCAAATTTTAGAGTTTGAAACCTACTCTACATATATTAGTACCTAGAACCGGATCAGTTCCAGATTTCACTTTGAAATCATGCATGCCCCTAGTACAAGCCTAAAGAAATATCACAAAGAAATATCACCAGAATCAGAGAAGATATTCATCTCTTTTTCTAATAAAGAGAATAAGCAAATGTACATCTTTGTGACTTCATCTGGGCATCATGCCCTGGCTCTCATGCTTCCAATTAAAGCCTCGTGGCCCCAAAATACAACCCTCAAAAGTGACCAAACATTGGAGATATCTCATACCCCTCTCCATCCTTCATTGCGAACCACATCAATCTCCACGACCTCTCTCGAGCATCTTCTCGAAAATAAAGAAATCCGACCGCCCCAACAACTGCCATCTCGCCCCCGTCGCGACTTCAGGACAGAGGGAAGGTGACTTGACAGGCTGAGAAAATGATTTCCTTTTACAAGTCCTGACCCAAATTTTGTTATTTGACTCCACAATGGGGGTTTAAGCATTGCTTAAATCTTGGTTTAATCACTTGATCAGACCTGATGTGAAAGGGCTGGGTGCAAGAATGGTAGTACAATCAATCAAGGTTGGTTCAATGGTTATGTTATGCTTACCCTAGCAAGACAACATAGCTTAATGGAAGGTCAAATATAGCTCTGTAGAAATTACAGCCATTTCTTTTTATAAATTGGGCCGTGTGACCCTTCGATCCTACTGATCCGCGCGGGCAAAGTAAATCACTTTGTTAACGCACATCGAGGAAAGGCTCCGCCAATAAAGTGGCCGACATGGCCGTCAAGATCATCTGAACCTTGTTGTTGATGACTTTCTAGGGCGTCCAACAAGCAATAACTCCCTCTATACTTACACCAGCCGGGAAAATCCGCTTGAGGTTTATTTCAGTCTCAAAACCCATGTTGTCATTAGTTTTGAGGTATTATTATTTTTTTATTATCAGTTTATTTAATGAATTTTTCAATCATTTTCGATTTTCACTTTCGATTTGAGTCACCTACGGATTTTTTCAGTATACATATTTCCGCTATTCCAAGGAGGACAACTTTTGAGGGTTTATTAGAAATTACATCGAGGGAGGATGTTTTCTTACAATAGATTCGTGCTTAATACCATGTTGAGTCCATAAGAATGCTCATTTGCGAACTATCCATTTGGTTATTTTTATCACGTCAACTAGTCATTTTATCGATCCGATGATAATAGTACCAATCACTTTCTCAAGATCACAACACATTATCATGTATCAAATAAAAAACCTAAGTATTCGCGAACTAGTCATTTTCCCAGTTTTGATTGGTTCTTGCCATTGCACTACATACATCAATGAAGGTAGTGACTGAGAACATGACGGATCAACCAAATAGGATATAAGATAGAAGAGTGTTAGGACGAGGACTTGGTCCATCAAGTGACACAACTTTGGCAATTGACTCTCTTATACTTTTCCCAAGGGGCAATTTTGAAAGCTTTTTGGTCGAGACGTATTCGGGGCGTACTTTTGGATTACTTTCTCTATATTTTGCGTTTTCAAATCCCCTCTATTTAGAGGTGCAATATACACCTGTCTAGTAAAATCCCCAAAAGAATCATAAGATTATTATATGACGATCATTTCAACCTTAAAATTTTTAATTGGTCAATTTAACCTTAATCTTTTTTTATGATTTGCCTGTCACCCTACATGATAAGACTAGGGCTAATAAGAACAATTTTTGCAATTTTTAAAAAATTTTGAATTTTTTTATAAATTAAATGGATTCTTTTTTTTAAAATGTGGGTTGACTTGCTAGCACTGGGTGAGAGCCTGCGCTTGAGCCTTTGCTACGACCAATGATAGCCCTCGCCAAGATTTGGCAAACGCCACGATGCTTGAACCCTACAAGGGCATCCTAGCATGTCACCAAGGTTACAAGTCATCGAAAGGAAATAAGAAAAAAAATGAAAGAAAATATAAATAGAAAAAATTTCAGAATTTTCTCTAATATATTGTAAAAATTGTGCATATTAGCACTCATCATGTTATGTAGGACAACTAATGTTTATGTTAACACTTTTTAGCCAAAATTAGTTGGAACTACTATACTTTCAAATCATCAAAAGGTCCAAATCGATAGATTTAAAAATAAATTGGCATTTGGAGGGTTATAATTTTTCTTTTATAATAAATGAATGTCGCATAAGTCTACTGCAAAATCAAATGCTAAATCTATCCCTATTTCATCATTTTTATATAGTAAATTTTTAATAATCATGCTCACTTTGATAATCCCCATTAGTACAAGCCTAAAGAAACATCGCCAGAATAAGACAAGACACTAATCTTTTTTCTACTAAAAAGAATAAGCAAATTGTTATGAGCAAATAATAGAAATTCAACACTTTCTTTATTTATGTATCATTTTGCCCTTATATCAATCGCTCATTGAGATTGCATAAAGGAAGGTCAAGTTTGAGTTTGTTAACATATTCAATTAGATCCACCTTCACTTAAACTTAGGTTAATGAGTGATAAGCCAATTAGAATATATTAACTGCTCTACATTATATTAAACTACGTCGATTTTTCGATATGAAATTTCCCAAACACAACCCACACATGCATCCTAACACAAATGAATATCTTTGTGGCTTCATTGATGCATCATGCCCTGGCCCTTATGCTTCCAATTAAAGCCTTGTGGCCTCAAATCACAACCCTCGAAAGTGACCAAACAGTGGAGATATCTTGTACCCCCTCTCCATCCTTCATCGCGAACCACATCAATCTCCACGACATCTCTCGAGCATCTTCTCAAAAGAAAAGAAACCGACCACCCCGACAACCGCCGTCTCGCCCACGTCGGGACATTCAGGACGAAGGGAAGGTATCGTCCCTCGCGACATCGATGTCTGGCGAGAATTTTCTCGACAGAGATTGGAGCCACACAAAAGCTTAACTAAAGAAGACAGCCATGGGATGGGGGGAGTGCACGTTGGTGATTCAGAGGGGAAAGAGAACAAGGCATGATTCCCAGGGCAACGTTTTGTGGTGGAGAGGCATCGGCATTTCCCTCCTCAGTGGGTCGTGTACTACTCCTCCCCAGCACAATTTCCTTTTTTTTTTCTCGGTGCGTCTTTGTTAGAAGGATGTAGACAGTCCTTTCGATTGGTGTCTTTGCACTGGACCCGGCAATGAGTGGTAATTGATAGCTAAAAGGAACCGGTGGTGACCGATGGATTGGAGCCACGGGTCAAGCGAGAGGTGGAGTTTGAGAAGTAACTAGAGAATCGGTTCTAAACTTATTGTACATATACCAGTTCGCTCATGAACTCTTCAATTTAGTTCTAGAATTTCACATGAAATTCTAATTTGATGTTTCCAGTCATTTTTTGCCGGAAGGGCTAGGACTAAAGTGATCAAATTAAAAAGCTTATGATTGAATTGATCTTCGCATTAATAGTTTTAAAACTGATCGAGTAACCTCCCTAAAAACATGTGATTCACAATTCTGATTCTTGGGACAAATTATTTCCTCGACGGCCTTTGGACTTGATTAAGAGGGATGGAGAAACTATCGTGGCTCAATAGGATTGGCCGAATTTCCCATTTATAAACGTTCGAGCGCATATTTAAAAAGGAGTACTTGCCAAAACGTGTATACAGAGAATGCATTACGTCGTGGTGATGCTTTTTTTACTCAAAGCAGTTGACTATACACGAGCTATTTATTGGGACGGCAAATTATCTTTCCTGCTTAGTTGGTGTTATTTCCTTCTTCTTCTTTTTCTTTATTTATTCCTTTCTGCTTTCTTTAGTCAATATTTTATTCTGCTCGCTTGGTTGGGACGGTTGACATCCACTATTATTAATCTAGCACATGGAACATGAAGGGACTAAACTAATATAGTACGTACCAAATTTTTAGTATAGTCATCAAGGTGATTGGGTGATTAAGTCAATGACTAACCCCAGATTAACTAGACTAATGTGCCAGCTAATTTTCCATCTTAGGCCATTAATAGACTTGTGCAGAAAACCTTGCACTGGCAAAAGCTGTAATCTGACTTTATCAGTCGAATACTTAAGAGTTTTCGTAGATCGCTAGACATTCCTCTCAACTCTAGGGATAAAGATAATCACCCAATCAATCGTAAGCTTATTGTGTGGATACCATATCCATCCTAAACTTTTTCTAATTTTGCCAATGAACTCCTAAATTTTTGAGCGAAATTTTAATATAGACCTTTTGTTTAATTGTCGCCGGAAAAACTGTTGACATAGTGGGTCTAGTTATTAGCAACATCATACACATTAGCAATTTCTAGCTAGAATTGGGTAGGAAATGTGTCAAAAAAGTTTAAACCCATTGCATTTGTGTCAGTTCATTTCTAAATTTTTTATTGATGTCAATTTAGTCCTAAACCTTTTATTGACGTCAATTCAATCATTCCAATTAATTTTGGCCAAATATTCTTAACGTGGACGACGTTAGTCGATTTATGTGGTATGACCAGGGCTGACGTTGACAATTTCTAATAATATTTTAATAATTGTCAACTTTTATTTATTTTTTCTTTCTCTTTTTTTTTTTCCTTCCTCTTCCTCCAACAAGTCGCCAAACCTTAGTGATTGGCTAGAGGCACAAGCCGACGAGGTCCCTTGTCGGACTCTAGTCGGCCTTGCCGGCCACTAGCGAGGTCAAGCCTAGCAGACCTCGCCAGCCCTAGCCTTTGGTTGGTCGCCAAGGTCTAGTGACCTACTGGAGGAAGAGGAACAAAATAAAAAGAGAAAGAAAAGAATAAATAAATAATTCATACAATAGTAAAATATTATTAAATTTTTCCATGTTAACGCCAACCGTACCACGTAGGCCGGCCAGTATTCACGTTAGCAATATTTAATCCAAATTAACTGGAAAGATTAAATTAGCACTAAGTCAAAAAGTTTAGGATTAGACTGGCATTAGGTCAAAATGTTAAGGACCAAATTGGTATGAAAAGCTTAGCACTAAATTGGTATCAACGCAATAGATTAAAAGCTTTTCTGACACTTCCCCTGAGTCAGCCCAAAAGGAAGTTTAGGACTAAAATAGTAAAATTTAGAAAATTCATTATTAAATTAATATTCATATAACAGATTTTTACCCATCGAGTAATTTCTCCCTCAACTCTTCTAAATCGAGTCTACAGCTTGACAACGACTGCTCATAAAACTTTAGGAGGACTTGTCATGGTTAGATTGATCGAGAGAACTTAATAAATGCCAAGTCTGCATTTCGAGAAACGAAGATCGTCAATTCCTGGTCAATATTAGAGCCCACAGGTTTTCCCAAGTCTATTTTCAAGTACTGCATATTTCCATGGGCTCCCAATGGATGATAAACCGGAAAAATAGAGAGAGAGAGAGAGAGGATTCGTTTTCAAAAGCAACGCTAGAAATGCCATCGCTGTCGCCCAAATCAATGAGAATGCGTGGCTAAATTTAATTAGAATTCAGTCCCTTTTCCTTTTCTTTTTTCTTACGGAAAGCTTGATCTAATCGATCGCGACTTTCGCCTCCACAGTATATTTTGCCCTATAGAACAAAGATACAACGTTTCGACATTAAAATTCAAATCTCTTTGATCTTGTATGCAACGACTTTTCCAAAAAAAAGCAAATTTCAAATTATCTTTTTATCCAATTTATCTGAACATAGTTTTTAATTAATATGGATATCTTTCCATACTAATTATTCGAGTGTTCAATGATTAAACGACTTTGCTGATCTCGCATAATGCAAAAATTTTACCATCGTTTATATACCCTATTTTAAGATATACATGTATATATATGTATATACAATTTTAGAACGTATGACGTGGAATTCGGGGCAAAGAAAAATAGCGCCAAGTTGCGTGAAAATTGGGTTGCTTGTGGGTCAACGACTTGAGACAGGAATTGGAGGTTTGTCCTCGGATAAGGACAAAAAGCAACTGCAGATAACAGCGTGGGAGCGAGCCACGTCAGCTAAGGATGTGTCCTCGGCGACCGTTTCTCCCTCTATAAATAGCGACGACCCCACTCTTCGCTTCTCTTCAGTCTCGAATCACATACTTTCTCTCTCTTCGTCTCTCTCTTCGTCTTTCTCTCTCTCCGAATAAGAAGAAGAAGAAGAAGCGAATCCTTCGAATCCGACTCCGGAGCACTCGAATCCCTGATGAAGTTCTTCTCGGACCTACGCTCGTGTTACCGCCCGGGCACCGGAGCCGGCGGCGACGCCGATCCCACCGCCTCGACGCGGCTGGAGGAGGAAGCGGGCGCCCCACTCTCGCACGGCGCCGGGGGGCGGAGGCGCAGGTCGTCCGGCGGGAGGCCCAGGGCGGCCGACGCGGGCGGGCACTGGCGTCCGGCGCTCTCGGCCATCTCGGAGGACAACGACGTCGCCGCCGCAGCCGCCGTCCGGGCGGCGGCGGAGGCGAAGAAGAGCAGAGAGCGCGGCGCGAGCTCCGTCAAGAGGCCGTCGCCGCCGCCCCAGAAAGGCGGATCGGCCGCGAAGAGAGCTCAGAGTTTCAGCGACAGAGAAGACTACCGGTAACGGTTTTCTCGCGGCTGTGTCCTTTATCTCGTTCTCTGTTCCGGTTTCGTTTCGGATAGGCGTCCCTGTTTGGTTGGTCCTTCTTTTTCTGCCCTGTCTTTCTCGGTTTAATAAGTAAGGATTGTTTGCTCTGTTTTAGTCACATTCATATACCTAAATATCATCACATAAATAAGATGTTTATTTATTAAGCCAATCTTATCTTAATTCATTAAATATTACTCCCAAATCACATCAAGTCAAGTCGCATTAATACCTTTCCCTCTCAACTAATAAATTGGAGCGTTGGGAGATGGATCAATACTTATGTTTAGTACATCGGCATGAACGGATAGTCTCTTAATATTTTGGATCTCGAAAGGGTGGATGTGTTACAAGCAAACAATAATTGGAACGGGTGATGACTTACAAGATATTATGTGCTCTTTGGAATCCTCTTCGGCCCTCTTGAATCATGTATCTGTCGCTAGGTAAAATCAAGCAACTTTGTATCATCTGTTGACCAAGAAGTGCTCGTCTTTTTGCAGGCCGAATCCCTTATCGATGTTCGTGCCAGCCTTCTCGCCGACGCCGTTTATGATCTAAGATGAGAGCAGCGTCTGCGCTACATATCTGCGCTACATATCTCCTCAGTTTCTCTTTTTTTACTTTTTTTTTTCTTCCTTTCCTTTATGGGGTAATTGGTCGCCCAAAATTTGTAAATTTGTAAATTTGAGTGGTGGATGGATTAGAGCAACGAGGTGCTGTAAATGACATAGGTCGCTTTCAAAGTACTCCTTCAATTTGAGATGTTGGGCATTGATAATGTTTACAAGTTACTTCCATTTCCTTTTCCTAAGGAGTGCAAGAATGAGCTTAATCATGTGCATTATTGTCCTCTCTTTTCTCTCTTTCTTTCGTCTGCTTTCCCCCACAAGGTATTAATCAAAGATGCATGACAGCTACGGCTCTGTGCGTTGGTTATGCAATGGCCAATGGATCACTAGCGTAGACGGCTTCCTTGCTACTGTCATAAAGGGAGACAAGGAACGTGACCTACCTTTAACATTTGGTTTGACCACAAAAGTGTCCGCGACTCTGCTCAAGTGGGATTCGTCACTTCAAGAATCGGGTTCTTTCCAGAGAGATTTGATTGGATTTTAAAGCGTTTTATTCTTGTGTTTTACGTTCACGTTGGGTTAATTAGAGGCTCTGGAGGGTAGGACGGTGAAGTGCCTAATGGACAATCAGTAGTCATATGAGATAATGACATTAGAGCTTATCCCCAAAGAAAAGGGAGAAATACCACTATGCCTACTTCGATGCCAAATACTGTATACTCTTTTGGGTCACCAACGCCCCGTACTTGTACCAGTTTGACCAAAATAGTGAAAAATATACACATTGATTAGTTGAGTAAAATTTAATATCTGATTGAAAAGAAGAATTAATAATTTAAAAGGATGTTGGGAACCAAAATAGGATACCTATCTACCAAACGAACGTTTTTCTTTTTACTTTACTAAAAAAGTGAAAATTCTTGACTGCACATGTATTTCTAGAAAAAAAAAAGAAAGAGAGAGGATGTTTCAGTTTTAATATTTAAAAAAGCATGTTTGCGCTTCAAAAAACAAATAACTAAGCTAGAAAATTAGAAAAGGAATTGTCTGTCCTATTGCGAATTCACCATTGAAGATTTGAAATATCTCTCACAGGCCTTTGATAAGTTGTCGTTGCTGTTGGATCATCGTCGTGGTTGAACCATTGCTAAGCCATAACCGTGGTCGACTCTTCATCAAATCATCACCTTTTACCCCTCTCCCCTCCCCTCCCTCTCTCTCCCCATATCACAATCAAGCGCAACTTGTCATGAGCCAGAGCCTTTCGAAGTTGCACTCGAATGCTAACACACTGTTAGGGAGTTGAGCTTGATTGAACATTTAAGCGCCATGGCTGAACTATGACTAAGCCATTACCGCGGTCGACTCTTCACCAAATCATCACCTTTTACGCCCCCCTCCCCCATTCTCCATATCGCAATCAAGCGCAACTTGTCATGAGCTAGAGCCTTTCGACGTTGCACTTAATGCTAACACAATGTCAAAGGAGGTTGAGCTTGATTGACAATTAAGCGCGGTGGTTGAACTATGGCTAAGCCATTACCGTGGTCGATTCTTCATTGAATCATCACCTTCTTAACCCCCACAAACCCACCCCCCCCCCTCTCCATATCGCAATCAAGCGCAACTTGTCATGAGCTAGAGCCTTTCGAAGTTGCACTTGAGTGCCAACACACTGTCAAGGGAGGCTGAGCTTGATTGGGAGTTGGCAACAGCCATGGCCATCGTCAGTGGCCACGCTGCTCTATTGACACACCCCCTCTCTCCGAACCATTTCCATCTCCTTTTGTTTATTCCCTTTTCAATTTCCTTTTTCGGATAATGATTACACTGCAATAAAAAAATGAGCTCAAAATCGATATGCTCTCGTTGAGCCCATATGGAGTTAGGCAATTATCTTTTGGATTTATCCGAACCTGTTTTCAAAATTTGAGACAACCTATTTATCACCTTATTGTTAAATACCGGTTAGAAGGGTTTTGCTTGATTTTGCCATCTCTACTCGAAGAGATTAGTCAAGTGATTTAAGAAACATCCATCTTTTTGCGACGAAAAGCATTACAAAAAAGCCTAGCCCACTTTGCGCCTTCTTATTGGGCCTAGGCCTATTACGATAAAAACGCCGGTGCTCCTTGACCGGGAAACCGTTTTCATTTGAACACAAGAACGACGACGAGGCCGACAGACTTAATCGACTTTATTTAGCATTCGAAACATTTTCCTCGATCTCCTAGAGACCAAACTGAAGGTTCGGTCCTCGAGTCGAGGTGCTCTTCTAAACGTTCTGCTCGGCTTGTGGCGGCTTCAAGGGGCCAATGCTTAGGTGCTGCACCGCTTTGCCTCGACGCTCATCATCAGAATGGTCCCTGCATCAAACGAGAGTGAGAACAGATCATGCATCGTGGCACAGGAGTCACTGATCTGTCTAAAGTGCTAAAGGTGAAAATGGGATAGCTGACTGAGTACGTGATGAGAGGAAAATGCAACTGCACAGACGGATGGATTCATAAGTAAAGAATGCCCCCATGGAATCAATCAAAGAGAAATACCTCTTCTGGATAGAATATGCAGAACTGTTAGTTGCCAGGTTTGAACCACTGGCTAAGGCAGCTGGTACCTGGAAACAAAGAACACCAAATGGCTTTTAGACGAGGAGAAGAAGAAGGGATTCAATAAGAAATATAATGAGCCGGTGTTATCGGTGTTTGCCAAGTTCTTCCGGTGACTCGTCGGAGTGAGCTATCACTGGAATGAGCCGGCGTTCCCTATTATGAATTTTCCTCCATTTTTCAGACATTAATTCAGTATGATGCACACGAGATTATGGTCATTAATTAGAACTCCCTTTGATAACAGGTCGCGATATATTCAAACAAGAGATGATACTAGATGAATGCTTGTGCACGAGTCTGATTCAAAATTTCGACTGAGTTGTGCCTGTTATGATACCTCAAAACTGGCAGACCCTTGAGGCAGAAGCTGGTCCCTTGACAATTTTGCTTGCTGGTAAACAAACAATCCCTATTATATCCAAATCCAGCACACATGTAAGAAAGAATGTGACCAATGAATGAACTCACTTTCATCTGTTCTATATGCCCGATAGCATCGCTGAGGAACTTTATGTGCAGTTCAATTTCTCGAACCGATCTAATTTCTTCCGGATTCGGACTGCAACATCTATTTCACCGTGCATCACAGCAATGTGTATCAACTACATTCGATCAAATTCAAACCCAACCACAGTTGACTGTCCACAAGTTTGAGAACATAAGTAAACTTCATGAACCTGATCTTTTGCTGTACTTCAGCTTGTTGCTGATTAAGAACTGCGAATTCTACCTCGAGGGCCTGCAGAAAATATGAATATCAAAGTCAATAATCTCTTGATTGATTGGCAGGTCGTCATCAGCGAAGAGTAGCAATCATAGATCAATCAATTTACCTGCTTTCTGAAGGCAGTTGGACCGTCGCCAATGAGTTCATCAAAATCAAATAAGGGAGAAACAATTCATTAGGTAAAAAGCAGTAAACGATGACGAGAATGAACTAAGCTTTCTCACTCTTTGTTCTTGTTTTCCGTTTCTTAGGAGGAGTGTCTTTAGACTTACTTTGTCAGGGCTTCGAGCATTTGTGCTTCACGCTTCACATATTGGAGGCCTCGACGCAAAACCTGTACGTACAAATCGTGACCCAGTACCAGTACTAGAGAAATCGAACTCCACGGCCATTGTTTAATCTAAACTCATTCTAATTAAGGCATGTAATGAAGCTAAAATACGGTTTTCAAAGAGAGCATTTTTACTCGCCTCTTGGTTTTCGACCAACCTGCGATTCAAGATACTTATCGTAAGGAAAAATCAAATGTAGATGATAGATTGGAAAAGACAGAAAAGAGATCAGACATACTCTCCTCGCGATACATCAGGCAGGTTGAGATATCGCAGAAAGACATCCTTGACACTGCAAGAAAGATCTCGTTTCGATCAATTACAACGAAGGAGGAAACCGAGCATGATTCACCAAATGAAATGAAAGAAACTTTATATAAATCGACCTGTCGCTGCTGCTGACAAAGCTAGTCAGTCGACCATTCGGAGAGAACATTATCAGACCGACATCAGTGTCGCACAACACTGATAACTCGGCGGCCTTCTTGACGATCCCATCCTTGCGCTTCCTATAGGTCGCTAGCCGACCGGCGGATTTCTCAATCTTCTTCACGACCAACTTCTTCCGGCCCATGGCGACGGCGAGATGGAGACGGGAGGAACGCGAATCGAGGAGGGAAAAGATTTCGGCCGTGGCTAAGTAAGGGTCCGGTGGGAAGGGATTATATAGAGCCAACAGATGATGAGAAGAGGCATTAACTCTCCAGGGCCATGCAAAGTGTGAGTCATGCTCGGTTAGCCAATTGTCAAGCTTCCTTCTTTAGGCCAACTTCAGTCAAACGCCCCCAGAAGGAAAATGGGGGCATCCATTCATTGCTGGATTAATTACCATAAACTGAACCTCAAAGCATTGGTTAACATAATAAGCATCTTACTCACGGTACAATACAGACCACAAATGGCAGAAATGCAAACGTTGAGTTGGTCTGAGAGGAGGAATAGAAAAAGGCAAAACATTGAAGTGGTAAACGACAAACTATCCCGAAAATCATCCTTGGATATTTCATGGACCGAAATTAATGTTGATTACTAAAGCGCTGAATCCATTCATCTATCTGTCGAAAAGAAAAATGCCAATCAATGCACTTAGCATCGCAAGTTTTGAAAAAGATGATATGAATTTCCATGGAGGAAGAGCATGTGACAAATAAAAGTCAACAAGTCCTCCGAGACAGTCCAATCGAATCGTTTATCGTTCTCATGGTGGGGAAGTTGCCGACTCGTCTTAAAATATTATTTGTTAAACAGGCGAGCAAAGAGCAAACAGGGGATGTAGCTCAGATGGTAGAGCGCTCGCTTAGCATGCGAGAGGTACGGGGATCGATACCCCGCATCTCCATCTTTGTTGAATATCGTTCTCTCTTATTTTGTCTTCTTTTCTCTTTGTTTGTTGCATGATAATATAATCCTTTTTTTTTTCCCAATCAAGTCTTTAGATACAGAAACATCAATTAGGAGGATTAAGTTGGTCCAATTAAAAATTCATCATCGTGTCATTGAATGACTTGAATTCATCTCAATTTGTGTTAGGTTGGAATCGTTGTACTTGAATATCGACTTGCTTGAAGTTTTCGTTGTACTTGAATATCGACTTGCTTGAAGTTTTTATCTTTTTTCACAATCCGTTTTGGTTTGTTATTTAGATTAGCTAAATTACTTATATTCCACGACCTGATTCCATTTTGACTTAGAAGAAAGAAAAGATAGACTATCAAGACTATAGACCCATTTTGTTACACATATATTCACAATGTTATGTCATGCGAGTTTCATATGTGATTTATCAAAATCAAGGATCATGATACCTTGCCTCAATACACCTTAAAATTTTTCATACATTAAAAAATCATCATACCCTCATAATTATGTTATACATAAGACTAGACATTTCTTGCTTTCTTACGCTTAATCTTTCAAAATCTGACCCCATTTTCTTTCTGTGGAGCTGATGAAGCGACTCGAGATCTGTGAAAAAGAATGGAGGACTAATGTCCGTTTTGGTTTGTTATCTGGATTAATTGAATTGCTTATATTCCACAAATTCCATTTTGACTTAGAAAAGATAGACTTCAAGGCTATCGGCCTATTTTGCCACACATATATTCGTAATGTTATGTCACGTGAGTTTCATATGCAATTTATCAAAATCGAGGATAAAACATCTTGAAAAAATTTCATATCCTCATAATTCTGATATATAAGACTAGACGTTTCTGGTCCTCCTACGCTTTATCTATCAAAATCTAACCCCATCCCTTTTCTGTGAAGGTGACGAAGTGACCCGGATCTGCAAAAGAAATGGAGGACTAACTGCAAATCGTCATATCGCCCCTCATTCATCTTACTAATGTGTGGACCAAAGTACACTAGATGTCATCATGCTGGGCGCATATAATTATTTGATCTACGAACATTATTTTTGTAGTGCAAAGTACAGTTGACATGACATCGGCATCGATCCTTTTATTTTATTGCTGTAAGTTTAAATCTTGCGTGAGATGGTATGTTGATGTGATTGTATTCTCGAATCTCTCCCTTTGCGCCCCCAATTGTATGGTTTGCTTACCGTAGCATCATGCTCATTTTTATGGGTTTTGGAAGAATTATTGTGTACATGAACTTCGAAAAAAGAGGCATAAAAAATCTAGCAAGTCAACTCATTGACACGGTGTGGATGAAAATGAACAAATATATAGTTGATGACTCGACCTTCGGTCGATCTTTTGTGCGGATGGCTTTCAACCTTGCGTGGATGGCACATTATGTGTACCACGATGGAGATGTGATTGGGGCTCCAAACAAGTAATTGAGGAACCGTGCACATTCATTGATGATTGATCCACTTTCTCTAGAGCCATTTTTGGATGGAGGGATTTTGACCTAAATTAGTTTGCATAAAATTATTTTCCTCCTTCGGGGAAGGAAATTACACGTATGTGCACTATAGCATATGAAAAAATGACTAGATGGATTGGATGTATGTGCCGTAATTCATTTGAACCATCGGTGAGTTCCACAATACTAAATGTTCCAAGGACTATTGTCCTATTGTCAGTTATGAATTTTATCTAATCCATCTAATAATAGTTGAACTTTTTTCAAAGAACCTTCATAGTTGATCTCCGTACCAAATGATGTTGTGTTCGTCATCCAAATATTAGCATCAGTTGTGACGCGGACCAGGAGATTGTTTTTATTTTTCAGGAAAGAAAATTCTAGGGAGAATAATAATAGTTTGTAGAAAATGAATAATTGTGACGTCCTAAAATTTCTACCCATTTTGAGATTAATACAAAGGGTTATTTCTCGATGCACTGTTAGTCACGACTACCTTGAATTGATTATTCAATGGTAACTGACCTATTCGGAAATATAATTAGGGATTGATACGCGTAAGGCTAGGGAATTTGATCTGAAATATACCTTTCGACCATAAGAATTGAAGAGGGACAATACCATAACCTTACAAATCAATTAGCAAACGGAAATAAATCGATTATAGAGAAGTATGAGGCCGAATTGAGGGTGATTCCACATGATCTCAATACTCACAGTAATCAACGATAAACCGATTTCCTTTTTGACTTTGTACTCAGGATAAGAAATTGATTTCTCTAGATTATATGACAACCGAGGGTTGCCCGAGGATTTAAGGAATCAAACGTGGATTGAAAATAGAAGAATAAAATCTAAGTAAAAAAATCCAAAATCTTCTGCAAAGAAGGTGTCTCTAAGGATTCTCTCCTCTTTTATATGTGGCACAAGAGCGGTTTATATAACCTCCAAAAATCTACCCTAGTCAACTCCCATTAGGATTTGGAAAAGATTCCTCCTTATCTCCTTAATTTTTTTTGAACCTTATTTTCAATTATGGTCAAATTCTCCAAATTTCTGATTTGGGCTGGCTTTTTCTTCAAAATGAAACATTCTAAAAGATATTGCAATATTTTGGAAGATCTAAAAATATTTCTTACAAAATAAAATTATGTGAGTAGCAATTAAATTCACCCAAAATTCATTAAAATTTAGCAAATATCAAGTCTAAATTAGCAAAATACTCTATTAAAAATAGAGTTATCAGTGGCACCAGGTACAGATGTTAGGGTCTCAGCCGCCAAATTACAAATAGTAATGAGGATGTTTTAATTGCCTAACAACGCCCCTCACGGGTCTAATAAAACAACTTAAAAAGTGGGATTGAATAGATTGAGCGAAGATGCTTTGAACTTTTGCGAAATAATAAATAATCAACACTCAAGATACTATCTCAAATATAATAGCCAGTTTCTAACTAACCTTAATTGACTAGAGGCAACTCCTCGTATAAAATTTTGATAGGGTTAATCTGAACTTAAATAAAAATCCAATGTCATGCAAGATATAAACTTAAGAGAGTTTACGTTTGTAATTAACAAACAAATCTCTCTTAACCTATTCCCTAGGGGCAGCCCCTCAATGGTAGGCCATGACAAACACTATTGTTTCCTTTTTCTCTACTCTCTACAACCCTACATGTACGGTAAGGTGGGCTGCCGATTTATAAAAAGAGTCGCATAGACTTGTGCAAAAGAAGTGTTCTACAACAGCACCCCCGCCCTGAGCGTCACCAGGAATACCGAGTTGATCGTGTAGGATGTGGACCGCTGCCTCACCAGGAGGAGGGCGAACCTGGTACAACATAGACTCACCTCCAGTTACAAATATGAACTACCCCTAGGTGATTTTCATTCACACAACTCAACTAACACCAAGATATTTCAACAACACAAGCAACTACTTACTCTTGATAGTTTTTTTTTTTTTTTTGATACCAATGAACCGTCGGAGCCCCATTTCGCTTACGCTATTCGGGGTCACACTACCCACTGGTACCCTACTTACTCTTAATAGTTAAACCCTAGATAAATCTATAAAAGTGGAGTCTTGACAAAGAATCTAGAGAGGTGGAGACAGAGAGAGAGGAGGTAGTGTTTGTTCAACACAATGGCACTTCACATTTTCTCTCTTCCAAGTGTTCTCTCTGGGAAGATTAGCAGTCGAGTCCCGCCTTCGACAAGCACCAAAGTTTTGGACTCGCGACCTGGATTCCCGTGCCTGGGACCCCTGAATTCCTATATGAAAGCCCGGCGGCACGGGACCGAGCTCCCCAAGGCAAGACTTGATGATGAGACCAAGGCAAGTATCCCTAGGATCAAATTTGTGATCCAGTCCTTCCGGACCTCTGATCTCACCACTTGGTTGAATCTCTGACCTCATTGCTCGGCCGGGTGTCCCAAGGGTCTGGCCTTGGACCTTGGTGCCCAGACCCGGACCCGGACCCCTGATCCAAGGACCAAACCTTAAAGGTCTCTGGTCTAGCCCCTGTGGTTCCAGTTTCAAGGGTTGAAGTCTGGAGTTTCGGTTCGCCAAATCGATGTCCCTAGGCCGATGTCTATGTTTGGGCAACGAATCCTGGGGCCCTCTTCTCCGGTCCCAAACGCTGACGTTCCATGTCCGAATTGTGGTTATAGGTCAAGGGTCGAGGTCCCACGTCCAGCCTTTGAGGTTCCATCAAATTTTATTTTTTCCACAGCAGTCAGATTGACAATGATGCCTCAAAACAACCTCAAACTTACTATTCATACAAGCTAGTGGAAATGGACAAAGAGATATGTACAATTTTGATTGCGCTGCATAAATATCCAATGCTCATAATCTTTTCTTGGATTAATATCAACTACATTGACCATGTGATCTTTGTAACTTTTCGTTTTCCTTGTTTTCGGCTCAAATTGAGCTATACTGTTGTACAAATTGGTTCCTTTCGCAGGTCGAGCAGCAAGATGTAAGAGTGAAAGTGCTGGAACAAGAAGTGAGAAGCGCCATCAAGGACGAAAATGCCGAACTCTCGACCATACTCGCTCTCGTCAATGACATTCAACAACTGGGACTAGGCTTTCTCTTCGAGGAAGACATAACGAGAGCTCTCCGCAGATACCATTCTCCGGATGAAGGTTACAAGAGCAGATTCGAGAAGACCCTTCATGGAACAGCTCTCTACTTTGGGATTCTGAGACAAAATGGTTTCGAAGTTTCTCAAGGTAATTTGACCATACTGAAGTTCTTTTTAATGACAAGAAATAGATCGCGATCGGCTGATCTTGATGGGAATGAACAAACAGATGCTTTCCGGATTTTCATGGACGAGCAAGGAATGTTTATGGAGAGCCTCGGCCGTGACGTAGAAGGGCTGCTGAGTTTATATGAAGCTTCGCATTTGGCCTTCGAAGAGGAAGATATCTTGCACGAGGCCAAGGCATTTGCTGTCGAGCATCTCAAACGCCTTAACAATATCGATATTGGCAAAGATCTCGAATATCTCCGAGCGAACCATGGATCCGGACTGCCCCTACACCAGAGAATGCCGTTGCTAGAAGCTCGACGGTCCATCAAAGCTTACAGTGCACGGAGAGATGCAGACCATCGGCTGCTCGAACTGGCCGCGTACAATTTCAACATGGTGCAATCTATCCTCCAAAGAGATCTTCAGGAGATGTCGAGGTCGGTGTGGAAACGCTGAAAAAAGTTCAGAGTTTGTCTTGCTAAATTCAAATGCTATTAGGCCTCGATGGATGTATGCGACTGAATGAAGCATCACTATTACCTGTCATGCGTGAATCGATTGCAGATGGTGGAATGATGTTAGCCTGGCAAACAAGTTGAGCTTCGCAAGAGATCGACTGATGGAGTGCTTCTTCTGGACAGTCGGAATGGCCTACGAGCCTCAGTTCAGCAATCTCCGTAAAGGGCTAACGAAAGTGATTGCCCTCATTACCACCATCGACGATGTCTACGACGTCTATGGTAGTTTGGATGAATTGGAGCTATTCACAGATGCTGTACACAGGTTCCTCAATACTGAGCTTCAGATTATATGTTCTTGAAAAAAGAAAAAAAAAACATGGTGAAAACGTCGATTTCTCAAGTCTATATGTCAAAGCTGTTGAAGAGAGCACCGCCTCTCTCTTTCCTCTAGAGTTGTCCTTCCCTCGCCAGAGTCTTCTCTCTCTCTCCAGATTTTTCTCAGCCACAAAAGTCAACATTTCTTGCCCTTTAAGCAGCCGAAATTGTTGACCAAGAGATTAGCAAAGTTATAATAAAATAGTAATAGGTTGGGTGAGAAAGTCGGTTCATTGACCGACTTAGTGTCCTATATATAGGGGCTGCTGTCCTTGTGTTGTGCGTGTGAAATGTGAGGGGTCTTGTGAGAGGAAGAGAGCTGAAAGAGTGGTGTGGTGTGTGGTGTGAGTAGAGAGGAAACTAGGGAGGCTAGAGAAAGCCTCAAATGTTTGTATAAGTCAGTGTCCTCTGAATATTGTAGGAGCTAGTTTGCTCCGAGTGTTGTAATAGTAAAATTCATATTGTGTGAATTATATTTATACCGCAAACTCAACAAGTGGTATCAGAGCGAGGGTTGCAAATTCAACAAGTGGTATCAGAGCAGGCGGTCAGGGACCGTGAACCCAGCGATCGAGATCGTTGAGCAGAGGAGCGGAGTACGCCGAAGTTTTGCCAGTGCACAATCTGGGATTGTGAAGTCGGTTGGTCCGGGACCAGGCTTACTTGGTATAGTGCTGGGCATTACGACCAAGTCATGATGGCAGATTTCTCGAGTTCAGTGAACGGCGTCGAGAAGCTCAACAACTACAATTATAATAATTGGAGTATTCGCATGCAATATTACTTGCTGGGTCAAGATTTATGGGAGATCGTTGGCGGCAGCAACACAACACCACCCACAAATGATAGCGAGTTAAAAAAGTGGAACATCAAATCGGGTAAGGCTCTCTACGTTCTTGCTGTTACTGTTGAAGATGAATTGTTGCAGCACATAAAGAGCGCAAGGACCCCAAAGGAGGCTTGGGATAATTTGGCGGCACTGTTCGCAGGACGAACGATGCCAAGCTACAACGATTGGAGAACGAGCTCCTCTCAATCTCACAACAAAGCATGACGGTGAGTCAATATTTCTCTACAGTTAAATCTATTTGTGAAGAAATTTCAAAGTTAGATCCTCAGAACGCCATCTCTGAAACAAGAATGAGAAGAATAATAATTCACGGGTTAAGGCCGGAGTATAATGGTATTGTTACGGCTACTCGTGGATGGGCAAACGAGCCAACTCTAACCGAGTTGGAAAATATATTGGCCAATCAAGAGGCCTTAGATGGACAAATGCCTAAGGTCCCAGTGAAAGATGATGAAACTGCCCTCTTCAGTAATAAGAGAAGGTTCAAGGGTCAGAATAGAAATGGAGCTGGCCCAAGAGATGGTAAACCATGGAAAAGTCATGGAGAATGGCGGAGGCAACCAGAAGGGAAGAGCTATCGGCCAGGGGGAGCTCGCCGAGATCACGACAATGATGATGAAGACAAGAGCAACGGAAGATATAGCAAACGGTGCTACGTTTGTGGAAAGGTTGGGCACATTGCTAGAGTTTGTTGGTATAGGCGGGAAGAAGGAAATGTTGTAACTTCCTTCAACAAGGATATTGAAAGCGAGGAAGAATGGGACTTCCAAGCACCTGTTGCAATGACGGAACGAGAAGAGCTTGCAACTGCCTGTATCGTGGATATGGATAAGAAGATAGCTCCAGTCATGTCTTCGAAGAAGAGCAAGCCAAGGGGTAACTGGAAGAACCAAGTAATGATGCCAACAAGCAATCGTGAGAAGGAATTGCAAGAGATGCAGGATATGATAAAGAAGCTGAAAATTGAGAAGGCAAAGATGGAAAAGATGTTGAAAACAAGGGATGAAATGTTGAAGCAAAAGGAGAGGGAGCTCAAGGCAAGAGAAAGGGAGCTCGAAAAGTTCCGATGTGAGTTCAAGAAATTGCAGAAGCTTAAGGAATTCAACTCCTCTATGAAATTCTCAATTGGCCAAACCAAGAGAGACAATAAATGCATGAAAGAGAAAAAGGAAGGTTTATTAGAGAAAAGGAGACCATATGCACCTTACATCCCATGGTACAAGGATAGGTGGAATAAGATCAAGGAGAAGAAATCCTATGAGAAAAAGGATCAAGATGTCTCCATTGAAGTGATTCGGAGGGGATTGAATCGGTTGAAGCGTGAAATGAAAATCACAAACGAGAGACTTGACCACATGAGTTTTAATCTTGTAACTCCTACAAGAGATTTAAGTAAGGAGAATGAGACAAAGGAAAAAGAGACTGAAGCTCAAGATAAATTAGCGTTGCGGACAAAAGTCGTAGACACAGATGCAGCAAAAGTTAGAGCATACAATGCTAAAGCAGGTTCTCATGTTGATCTTCCTTCATTAGCATTAGAAGCGGGCAAAGCTAAGGAGAAGTACAAAAGGCTAGACGAAGAAGATGATAACACGGATGCCGAAAAGCAACTTGACATGGTACTGCGTCTAAATTGAAAGAGAGTAGCCGGTGAGGGGAGTGTTGAAGAGAGCACCGCCTCTCTCTTTCCTCTAGAGTTGTCCTTCCCTCGCCAGAGTCTTCTCTCTCTCTCCAGATTTTTCTCAGCCACAAAAGTCAACATTTCTTGCCCTTTAAGCAGCCGAAATTGTTGACCAAGAGATTAGCAAAGTTATAATAAAATAGTAATAGGTTGGGTGAGAAAGTCGGTTCATTGACCGACTTAGTGTCCTATATATAGGGGCTGCTGTCCTTGTGTTGTGCGTGTGAAATGTGAGGGGTCTTGTGAGAGGAAGAGAGCTGAAAGAGTGGTGTGGTGTGTGGTGTGAGTAGAGAGGAAACTAGGGAGGCTAGAGAAAGCCTCAAATGTTTGTATAAGTCAGTGTCCTCTGAATATTGTAGGAGCTAGTTTGCTCCGAGTGTTGTAATAGTAAAATTCATATTGTGTGAATTATATTTATACCGCAAACTCAACAAGTGGTATCAGAGCGAGGGTTGCAAATTCAACAAAAGCCTCCTTTGATCAATGTGTGGTTTCAGATGGGATGTTGACGCCATGTGGAATCTTCCGGGCTATATGAAGCTTTGCTTCCTAGCTCTCTACAACACCGTGCACGAGATGGCTTACGACGTTCTCAAGCAGACCAGAGAAAATATCATCCCGTGTCTAACAAAGGCGGTACGTACTCAGCGTTTACCATGATTAAACCCTTTTGAAGTTTATGAATTCTCGACGATAACCAGAAAAGAACTTGAATTTGATGGATTTAGTGGAGTGACATGTTCAAAGCCTTCCTGCAAGAGGCGAAGTGGAAGCACGACAAGGTCACCCCAACGTTCGAAGAATACATGAACAATGGCTCGATCTCAGTTTCGGGACTTGTCATATTGGTTCATGCTTTCTTTCTGGTGAGCCCGCATGCTAGAAAGGAGGAACTAGAATCGTTCGAGACTTACGGCCACGATCTCTTGAAGTCGCCGGCCATCATTTTCCGCCTCTGCAATGATCTCGGTACCTCGTCGGTACGCAGCATTCTTCTTCTTCTTCTTTTTTGCTTCCTAGAACTAGTGAGCTATAAAAGGGCAGACCATCCAAGGACTGCAACTTCGGATTGAAGAGCACGATCAATTCAGGCTTACAATTTTGACCGACGAACATTAAGACTAACCACAAATTGAAATAGACAGAAACAAGAAATTACTTCGAATCACTAGATTATCTTCATCAATATTTGTGAAAGTGCTGCAGATGTTTCCAGTTGCTGCTACTAACTAATACCCACCAGAACTAATCCAAAAACTTCATGCAAAAAAAGTCTTTGAAATTACTTCCAAGTCACAACCCTGTGCACTTCTCTTTCGATAGCTTTAGGACTTCGCTTGCGTTTGTACTTTTTAGGTAATTTCTTTGAAATCATCATCAAACTTTGATGCGTCATGAAAGCCTGTGTTCACAACCACATTATATGTCTCAACATGTTTAACTGTATATTGTAGGCTGAGCTCGAGAGGGGAGAAACGGCGAATTCGATCCTATGCTACATGCAAGAAAATGGGGTGTCCGAGAATGTTGCTCATGAGCACATTAAGGAACTGATTAACACCGCATGGAAAAAGATGAATAGATATCAAGTTGATGACTCTATGTTTGGAAAATCATTCGTACGTCTGGCTTTCAACCTAGCACGAATAGCTCACTATACATATCAGGACGGAGATGCGCACGGAGCTCCAGATGATAGATCGAAGTACCGTATCCACTCATTATTGATTGATCCCATTTCTCTCGGGTAGACCCATCAAATTGGGTCATGGACCCATTTTCTAACCCATATTTGATGGGCTTAGTCATTATAACAATTGGCTATGTTAGTAAATGGGTTAGAATGGCATTGCCCAAAAAAATATGGGTATTAAATGGGTTTACAATTTACCCAAACCCAACTTACATTTATGCTTCATGAAAAATAATGGACCGACTCCCAGAACTATTCAAAGTTCAGAAAAGTCTTGGTGAGCATGCAAGATGGGCTCGATATTACTCTTATTTAAATAAATAAAAAAAGATGGCTTCTTTTTTTCCCAATTAATGTTATTTTTATTACTGTTGTGAGCTTCATCAATTGATTGTTAGAGTACATCTTGGTTGCATTGAACATTGTTATTTTTATGTGATATTCTAAATGTAGTTCTTGCGCTTGCAATCCATGGTTAGCATGGGTACTAGTCCGGTTCCCCGTTATAAGTATGGAACCACACACCTAAACCGGACCGATAAGATATACATATATGTAATTTCTAAGAAAATTTTCCGACAAAAATTTTTAAGAAACAGAAAAATCCTAAAATCCCTAATTTGAAACTTAACACCTATTAATTGAGTGCTTACCTACAAAAAAAAATTTTGAATACTTGTCTTGTCTCACTCTCATCTCAATTGAGTCATCTCTCTATCTGTCAATAGCGGCCTCAACTCTCAAGTCAATGCCTATTGACTCACGGTCTTGACCCTCAATTTTTAATATGAGTTCAATTTTTTTACTAATCTTATAATTAAGAATAGAAAAGCTCTTATTTTTGCTTTACTTTGTCTTGTCGGAAAACGTTACACTGAGTGTGTGAAGCTTTCGGTTCCATGGACCCACCTAAAAACTAAACCCAACCACCTGGTCCAGTTCTTGGGTGGGTCCATGAAACCAATGAATGGTTCTCGATTTCAATTTTTCGAAATCAATCATTAGTAGACAATTCTCAATTCTAAGGTGGAAATTGACCACTCAGACCATGCTCACCCCTATTCTCACATATTACAACTATTCACGTATCACGAGGAAAAAATAAACTAGTGTGCTGCATAAACTCATGCGTTGCGCCAAAAGAGGGAAAAAAATTCGAGCATTTAAAAGTTTTATCATGAAATAGTTCACGTAGTTTCAAAGCAAATGACCTGTCCTTATTAGGAGTAATCGATTTCAAAATAAATTGATTTTCGATCCATGACTCTAGAATCCAAAAAATTGAAACCAGTTCAAATCCAATTCCCTATATTTTTTAGGTCAAACGATTCCCTATTTTACCCGGTTCAATTTTTTACTTTGTCAAAATAAAAATCAAATATTTATAATAAAATATTGACGTTGCATCATTTCACTAAAAAAAATGTCCAAGTGGTTCTATCGTTGTTTGTTTATGTTGAAGGTCATAGTTTAATTCTTCATGTGTGAAAAGGTTTTTTTTTTTATTATTATAAAAGATCGTTTTCAAATAGGTTAGAACTTGAACCAGTCTGATCCCTCGAACAAGCCTTGAACGGGAATCGATACTCACTCCTAATCTTTTATCATGCTAGAAAGATGAATAGTTATTTGTCCGTGAATGTTAACACGAAAGAATGACACGTCCAAGCTATGACTTTAGAACATTGCTGTTAATGGTGAACGAGATCTGCCTACAAAACACCCATGCCATCCTATTGCCCATGCAGAGATAATAGCACGATGCGCAGAACCTCGGACGCCAAACTATCGGACAGCCATTGAAGACTAGCGACTTATTAGCTAGTCGCCTATGTCGGAGCCGCATCGATCTCCCCCTCGGTGCAGATTTCACGTCCGTCGAGCCTCGAAGCAGGCGCGCGACCTCGAGCTCCATCGGCAGCCGATGAGCTCGGTGTCGACGTGAATCTCCACAGGTGGGTCGAGCAAGGAAGACCATGACCTAGGAGGACCGACGCTCTCCAGAACCTTAGCGTCGTGTTGAATACTTCGACACGTGCCCGGCACTCGATCAACACGCGTGTCGAAAAATCCGATACTTGATCACTCTCTTGACATTATTCGACACTTGAGTTCGGAATTCCGACACGTACAAGATCAATTTTAAAAAATTTCAATAAATAAAGGGTCAAAATAATAAATGGGAAAAGAAGAAAAATCTAGTATTCTATTTTCTTCTTACTCACTTTTTGTGATGTACCCCCGAAGTTTTTTTCTCTTCACTTTTGAAATGCTATGCCACGTGAGCCCAGATCGTGAGTTACTTGTTTTTTCCTCTAAATTTTGTGGATTATTAGAATAAAGTTGAATTTACCAAATTAAAACAATAAATGATATTAACAAATAATTGATTAATGTTTTTAACGTAAATTTATAGTAGACTTTTATTTATTTATTTATTTATTTATTTGTGAATTTGAATCAAATTAATTTAATTAAAATAAAAATGATAATTTATCATACGTATATATATTCAACGTATCCCAACGTGTCGAAATTCTCTATTTTTTTTATAATAATATATCAACATGTGTCACATGTCGCGTATTAATGTTGGTACTATTTAGACGACGACGACGACGACGACTGGGCACAGCTGCATCGCAGATGACGTGTGCGACGGAGAGAGATGACTAGGGGGACGTTACGGCACGGGTTGGTGCTTCGCCGGCGAGGATGGAGGCGGGGAGGTGGCGGCCCGTCTGCATCCGCGATCGAGGGGCTCAAAAGAGAGGGAGGGAGGGGCCCGCGTCCGTTGACGAGGCTCTGCTCGGGTATGATTGGGTGCGGCGCAGCTCACGTGAGAAGGACACGTGTGCGCATCCCACGTGCAAGACAGCGTAGCGGTGCGTATACGGGTGCAGCGAATCTGGACTCTTTTTGGACGGAGAGAGCGAATGACGTCACTTACGTGTGACGCTGGGTCTGCCGTCACTTCCCACCTTTTATTGATTTTCTGCTGTTAATCATCGTCATCGTCATCATCATCCTTCCTTCTCTTTTCCTCTCTGCATTCGAAGACTTCTCCACATACATTCGAGCTCCAACTTTCCGAAGTTCAACGCTTTTTTCTTCTCCCTTCTTCTTCCTCTTCTGGGTCTGAAGAGTTCCCCACGATCGTCCTCGCCCCGATGGAGATCGACCCTTCCGATAACTCCAACTGGCTCGTCGATTACGGGCTCGGGGACGCTCCGGCCGGAGGCGTCCTCCCCTCTTCTGGGTTCGCCTGGTCCTCCCCGTCCTTCGACGTCTCCTCTTCCAATGCCAGGTGGGTTCTCTTTCTCTTCGTCGTTTCCCATCTCCGGTTTCGCGTGACGGAGCTGAACGAGCTAGCGGGAATGGCGAATGTTCGAACTGGAAAAAAAGAAAATGTTCGGACTCTGTTCCGAGGCTTTCAGTAGTCTGGGCCTCTGGAGAGTTGTTGAGACCTGTGAAAGTAGTTGATGTTGGCAAATTTTATCCCGCCTCCTTGCTTGCAGAAGCAGAAGCATGGAAAGGATAGATTTTGTTGGCTGGTTTGGTTTTGTGGCGAATTTGTTTACCCTGCGAAGTCACTAGGTAGGGCCGAAGGAGTATTTGATTGAGAAGTATAGTTTTGTTGGCTGGGAATAATGGGCCCATGTATGGTTCATGTGAGAGAGATCTAAATCAAGATGATTCTTCAGGATTAGGATTGAGGCTCTTGTTCGTTCCGACGCGAGAAAAGTTAGCAATTCGGCGCGTCTACAAATTGGGAAGTACTCGCCTTGGCAAAGTTGATATGCTTTGGGGAAACAGGATTATTAGTAGTTATTTCTTAGAACTTCTTATGATGCGGTCGGCTTCAATGAGATGAGGTAGATTTTAGAGCTCAAATTGGCTGATAACGTGGCCCATTTGGCTCAATGAGCCTTGAGCTAATACCAGAAATTCAATCTGCCTACTGATCTCATATCCATCGGTGTCACAGACGGGTTAAAGGAAGCTCCTTACCATAGATTTAGTTTAAAGGAAGCTACTTTTTGGTACTCTTGCAACTATAAGCAAGCAATGGATAGTAAAGCGTCTCAATCGTAGCTCAGTGTTGATCTTGTTTTCCTCCATCCCCCGTAATCCTTCTTGACATCTGGTTCCTTGTTGTACTGTTTCCAGCATAGAGGTTAACTGTGCATCTACTAGGGAGTCAGAGAACCTCAAGGGCATGAGCTGTCGCAAAAGGTATGGGGTTTTGTCGAGTCTACTAGATATAAACTAGCAACCGAGATGGTGTTGGTTTGCATAATTCTCAGTCAATTAGCAGGTTGTTGACTTTTTAGACGTGAGCTCATATTGCTCATGATTTTTCATTCATTTACCATAGTTTATTTCCTGTGCAGCTTAATCCAAAGTAAATCGACTTTTCTAATATTCAGACAATTATTTGGTGAGAGTGGGTTCATACTTTGTGCAAGAGACTGAAATTTGTGTTAATGTTTCTGTAGACTGAAATCTGAATCATGCCTTGCATCTGGTTCCAAAGCATGCCGGGAGAAACTTCGAAGGGATAGGCTAAATGAAAGGCACGTCATTATTCCTTTCCTCTCTCTCTCTCTCTCTGTAATTATTCTACCTGGCAGCTCTCACATCAAGTTGGCTCAATTTTAAGGTTCCTAGAATTGGGTTCTATCCTGGAGCCTGGAAGGCCTCCCAAGACGGACAAGTCTGCCATTTTGATTGATGCTGTTCACATGGTTACCCAGCTGCGTACTGAAGCGCAGAAACTCAAGAAGTCAAATGAGGAATTGCAAGAGAAAATAAAAGAATTGAAGGTGAGGTTGGTTACTGCATTCTTAAGTATTTTGCTGATCAAGCAGGGATGACCACTCTCTTGCTTACGCTTCATGTCTATCACACATTGTTCTTCTAAAAAAGTTGAGATAGCAATAGCATACTGATCATTGTACATTACACACCTAGGCTGAGAAGAATGAACTTCGAGATGAGAAACAGAGGCTAAAGGCAGATAAAGAGAAATTGGAGCAACAGCTGAAAGCCATGAGCTTTCATCCAGTTTTTCCATCTTATCCATCTGCATTGTCAACGCCTTTTGCTGCTCAAGATCAAGCAGGTGGCAACAAGTTGATGCCTTATATCGGTTTCCCTGGCATGGCAATGTGGCAATTTATGCCGCCTTCTGCAGTTGACACATCACAGGATCATGTACTCCGTCCTCCTGTTGCCTAACCAGCAGACATAAATCATCTGGTGGTCTGTCCTACTAGGATTCATGAACTAATGTTTTTTCTTGGTTCTTGGACCTTCTAAATTGGATTTCCACAAGGTGGAAAAACTTGATAAGGTGGATGATCTAATTTGCGGACCGATATCACCATTGTTTCTCATCCATTGTAATATAGACATACTGTTGTCATGTAAAATGCAATAAAACTGAACCTCTTGTTTGAAGACTTCTTGTTTGCAGTCTTGGTCGGTCAAATTGAATTCTAGTGAGCTGTTAGAAATCGTTATCATTATAGCCTTTTCATCTCACGACTCTTGCATGGAGCAATTGACTGTTCTTACTAGTATATCATGAAAAGGGCTGAGATGCCGCATCTACTTTTCTAGGGTCAAGAGATTCATCGTTCAGTGTGGCTGTGCTAGTGCCTCGATCCGTAATAATTACACCACCAACCTAATTGGTGTGCTGTTTGCAGTTCACTCAACTGAAATGGTCCTCTTCTCTAATAAAATCTCTAAAGAGTTTCTCCAATTTCTGATTCAACAACCAACAGCATAGACTCATTAATCACAAAGGATTTGCTCGCCAACAATACATCCAAGCACAGAAAGATAAAAATCACAGAACAGTGCACCACACAACTCTCTGGTCAACATGTAGCTCTAAGATGCCTTCTGGGCAATAAGTAATGCGGTGAAAAGCTCAATCCCACAGCTAGAGTGGTGGGAAAACTGCCCTTTTTAGCCAACGAAGTTGCTGAGTCTGCCGAAACAACATTTGGGGGAGTGATCAAAGCCTCGGGTGACGGTGCAGGAGTCAATTTTGATGAAGGCGTCATCAATGGCAAAGATGCTTCTGGAGCTGGAGGCAAAACTGGATCAACCCCTGTAGCAGGTATTGGAGTTGAGACAGGTCCTAGAGGAGGCAATACTGAATCAGCCTCTGTAATAGGTGATGGAGTTGAGACAGGTCCTAGAGGAGGCAAAGTGGCAGGAGATTGAGATGGAGCCAAGGAAGCCGTCAGCGTGTTGATTTGGAGCTTCATTCCAGCAGCACAATGTCCAGGTGAACTGCAAATGAAGTATCTTTTCCCAGGAGATGTAAGAGGGATGGCTGTGGAGCCACTCGTGTAAGTTTGGATAGGACTAGTCACTTGGCAGGAGTCATAGTCTGCCTTGGTAACTTCAGATACATCGTGGCCAGGTGAGTACTGAAAAACTGAAAACAGCAGCAAGTTGATTGAATTATTTGATAATACAAACGCTTGGATGATCTTCTGTCAATACAAAGTTGAATTACATCAAGACGTGTGAAATGGAAGCAACTTACTCAGATTGTCTCCTACTAAGAACCTCTGAGACGATGCCCAAGTAGTCTGGTCAGTGTTCATGTCCCAACCTCCGTTTACACCTCCAACCACGTAATTAGTCGCCATGGCTAATTCGAAAAGCACAGTTGCAAACAGGAGTGACATTAGAAAGATTCTCGGCATGCCCATTTTGAACTGCAAGAAGAGCGAAATGGCAAAGCAGCTGAAGCGAACTGGTTAGGACAGAAGGTGGAAGAATGTTGCTGAGTATAGGAAGAGTTGGTTTCAGTTTGGCCTAGCAATTCATCTATATATAGAAAGGGAGGGATCTTTCAAGTGTTCTAATGGAATAGAAAATACTGCTGCACTGTATCTCAACATGTTGGAGTTGGTTCGAGTATCGTTCGGGGACAGGCTGTTACCAAATAAATATCTTCATATTTTTTTCCATCTAGATTAATCTTTAAGTTCAACATTGTTTAATTCTTTTACTAGCGTTAAAAAGTTTACTCTAAAATCTTAAGCCAATAGGTAGAGGAAACCGCATTAATATAAAGAACATTTAGGACCTATTGTCAATCAACGTGAAATAGTACTTCAATATCTCCACTCATACGCAAGCTAGATTACGCGGCACGTGAAATTTTGGCTACGCAAATCTACATGGAATTTTGACCATGCACTTTCGCGAAAGGGATAACACTAACTCTGATATCATGTTAGATTATCTAATCTAAAAGTTTAAGCTGATAGATGGAGAAAATCACATGAATATAAAAAGCATTTTGACCCATTATCGATCGACATGAGATAATATTTCAACAACTCATTTAAGGCTGAGCAGCAGATTTTTGCAAATAATGTTTCTTAGAAATTCCGATAGTTCTGATTTAAAAGAAATTTTTGTGGGTTCTTGCGAGTTAACTTCGGCGACCATATTTCTGAAAGTGCCGCTGTTGATAATTCTGATCTTGCTGAAGAAAACTGTAAAATCCAAACAAGGAGTAGTTACACGGCGTCCATGTGAAGTAGGAGTACTGTCTTGAGAAGTATACCTAATCCTGCTTCTAACCCACCATTTTAGTATCAAAACGCAACATTCTCAAGATACCAAAACAGGAGGCACAGCGACGGACATCATAAAAGAGTAGGTTCTGTCGTTGATTGACTCGTTTTTATAATGGAAGCCGTTGGAAAACCTGGCACCTGCTCTTGTTTTAGCCCATCTCTAATTGATACCGTGAACATGCTAAAAGACTATAGACACTCCCAGGTCATGACCAGCCGAATTAAGAAATGAGCTGAATCCAGCTTGATACGTTTTACACAAGGTTGCAATCGAAATGAATTGAGTCGATAAATTTCTTTAAGGCGGTAATATTGGAGGTTCGATACTGGACTCAAGCTCGATCAAGTTTAACTCTCGGCATTCGAGATCAACTCAATAAAGTCTTGTCGTGGTAAAGCTTATTTCAAATGAAAATTGACCAAATGAGCTATATTGGAATTTCGAGTAAAGGTTTAGAACTAAATTAATAAAATATATAATTTAGACTAAATTTACATCCATACAATAAGTTTAGGTCTAATTGGTTATTTGTGCAAGCCTATGCTGGACAACTTGGTAAACACTGTGACCAAAAAAAAAAAAAATCTTGGTGAACACACTTCACATGTCTGAAATAATAACTTGGTGGCATTAACACTCTTTCCGCGGTTTCCACTTCTTATATCACTTGCTTCATTCGTTTCTCAATATCTTGATTTCTGACAGCTTTCATACGTAATAGTGAATCTTCAGATGCATTGTCAAACCTTCTTGGAGCTTGAATAACTAACCCACCCTGTATGATTGAGTAAACCGAGTATATGTTGCAAGTATGAGTATAAACATTTTGTTCGGTTCGGTTTGGTTTTTCTAAAAAAACTAAACTAAACCAAACCGATAAAGTGTGAAACCGAATCCGATCAAAACCAAATACAAACCAAACCGAGAATCCGATTTGGTTTTGTTTGGTTTTCCTTTTTTTGCCTTTCGATTTTTTGGTTTTTGCCTAGTTTATCAATTTTTCAGCTCTCAATTTTTATTAAGAATTTCAGTTTGGTTCAGTTCAAACCAAATCGAATCGAAAAAGTCAATGGTTATTATTCAATTAATCGAAATCGAAAACGCACGAAATTTCGGTTCGGTTTCGGTTTCGATTGGGTTCTTGACATCTGTAGTTGCAAGAGGTTATATTAAACGGGGATTTAGTAAACCCAAGCGCCTGAGAAATACATAGAAGAAAGAGTGGCCAGATAGCATCTATGGCGGAGCAAGGAAGGCAGTGTTGGAGTTCTGATTAAAAATCTTATACTAGAAGAGTTAGAAGCAGTCGCTGCAGCGGATATAAATACTTCGATCGTGCTAGATAAAAGTCCATGACTCCCTCTCAACATGTCACAATAGTAGACAAACTTCTGATGGTCCCTTCTTGGCCTGCCATCATTTTATAGTAAGAAACAAACAAAACCGTCTGATCAAACAATCTGAAATTTACTGAGACAATGACCTTCTAAGAAGGTGGTACCGTTGCTAGTCAATCGCACTGTATGCGAGTCGGCAGCTGCTTGGTTTTTTAAACCAGTATTATTCTAGACGCAGCTTAGAGTAGCTAGCCAAATCCGAAAGAACCCGAAATGGGAAAAAAGGAAAAAAGGCGTAAGAGGAGAATCTAACATAAATTTGGCTTCTTTGATCCCTAGCGTGGACGCATTTCACTAATTGTAACCCCATTTACAGATCCTTGCACAGATGAAGATTTGATCTGATCACTCGAAGATCCATTGGAATTTCCCTTGGCTGAGCCTGCTTCCTGTTCTTCCATGGGGACATAATAAAAGGCTGGTCTTGCTGGTGCTGGAGAAGAGATTGTGTAACTGCTGAGCATCATGATCACCTCAGACATCGAAGGTCTATCAGCAGGACCATCTTGAACGCACATCAAGCCAATCTGGATGCACTTCAGGACTTCGTACCTTGGGAACTGATCACCTATGGTTGGATCTAGGAGTTCTAAAGCTGTTCCATTGGCCCAATGTTGCCATGCCTGCAACAAGTTGCACAAGGATATATAAGCCGACATACTCATGCAACTCTGTATTTTCAAGAAAGAAGGCAATGCTGCGAAACCCCTACATGGCTTTGAAGGTTAACTGGATTGTGGGAACATGAGTTCTTTCGTCCTGTCACAATCTCCAGCACCAAAACACCAAAGCTAAAGACATCGGATTTAGTGGAGAAGTGTCCATGCAGGACATATTCTGGAGCCATGTATCCGCTTCGCACCACAAAACAAAGAACAAGAAATCAGTCAAGCAAGCAACGTGAAGGCTGGATGACAATCACATCCATGATCTTACGCATTATCACTAAAACTGTGTCTCTGCTTGTGCATGCGCGCAGAGTTGTGCCATTCCTTGCTTCTAGATATATTGGGAAATTGATCGGTAATCATAACAGAACTCATGACTTACAATGTTCCTGCAATGCGCAGTGTGTTGCCTTGAGTCTGACTTCCAGAGAATAACTTGGCCAAACCGAAATCAGCGATTTTGGGATTCATGCCCTCATCTAAGAGTATGTTGCTGGCTTTCAAGTCTCGATGAATGATCCTCAGCTGAGAATCCTCATGCAGATAAAGTAGGCCGCGCGCAATTCCAACTATGATTCTGTAACGTCTCTCCCATTCCAAGCTAAACCTTTTGATCTGATCTACATCCGTGTCCAAAACACAGATCGGGCACAATGTCAATTAAAAAGAAGAGAACAATGCATATGAAGTTGCTTTCTTATCCCCTGAAGTTTGTGATAAGGAACGACAAAAATCATGACGACTAGGTGATATGGGGCATTTCAAGACTTAGTTAAGAATGATCTTCGCTTCACTGGAAGAACAAAAACCACCATCTCGCTCTTTCCTGTCTTTGGTGCTACCTTTTTCTTTCCAAGGGATGGGGTTGGGGTGTAAAAAGAGTGCATAAAAGCTCAATTTTCAGTGCCGAGAATGTAAGGGGGCTCAAATCCTACACCGAATAGGCTAGCTAGTCATTTTTGTAGTCAGGAGGGAGATGATGATGCTCAATCGCATAGTAAGCTTTCACTCCATATGAATTTACGTAAAAAGGGTTCATTACCAAATAGAATTTTGTCCAAGCTCCCATTGGGCAAGAATTCATAGACAAGAAGTTTTTCATCTTCTTCCAAGCAGAAGCCTAACAGCCTCACCAGGTTCCGATGCAGCAACTTGGCAACCAGCAAGACTTCTGTTTTTAGCTCTTGCAGCCCTTGTGCTGAGCTACTTGATAGCCTTTTCACTGCTATCTCTTGTCCATCGGACAATCTCCCCTAGTATTTTACTTGTATGAGTCAAGTCGTGCGCACAAAACTAAAATTATAAATGGGTTAAGCATCAGCAGATGAGTACCTTGTAAACAGAACCAAAACCACCCTCGCCAAGCTTATATTCCTTGGAGAAGTCTCTTGTCGCTTCCTTCAGTTTCCTTAAACTGATCACAAGTGATTCCTTGCTTCTAATGCTCTCATCATGACTGTGACCACCATCTGATTCACAACAAACTGGAGTGGTTTCTCTCAGATAGCTTTATAAGGATATTTGAAAGAGAACTACTGCAGTTTTACATCTTCATGACTAGAATACAATAAATTAAAGAGAAGCATCAAGATTCTTCAGGCGATGTAGCATCAATAACTTGACAGCTAAAGAATCCATTACCTAGTACTTTTTTTGGGGCCTTTTGCCAAAAGCAGCAACTGAAGATTATCATCAGTGCTACCACTGCACTAACAACAGGAAGGACCACAAGAATAATGGTTCTTTTCTTCTTACTTCCTGCATGGTAAGATGCACTTGCCTGATGTCTTGAATTATGCATAAAGCAATCGAGCTGAACATTATTTAATTTACTTGATTTTACAAACTAACTATTCAGCAAAAAAAGAAAATAAAAGTTGACATTACCATTGCTCGAGGGACTTGTAGAATAAGTAGCAGAATTAGGCCCAGGTGGCAAAGGATATTGAGAAGGAAGAGGTGGCAGCGACAGTGCCGGTGTAGGTGAATATGTCAAAGAGAATGGATACATCTCATACCGGAGATCACAACTCAGAGAGAATATCCTAGAACCCTCGTCTAGGTTGCACTCTGTCGACATGTATGAGGTGATATCTTGCAAGCAGTTCGAGCAGCCGCTAACTTCCAAAGTAGGTGTGCACTGCACCATAGCATATATCATTTTGGGATCCATATAAGCAGAGCTCCCGTTTACCAATCTGGAAGGACTCAATATGACTGAGGATGAAAGGTTTGACATTAAGTTCCCCAAAACACTCTGAAAAAGAGCAGTTTGGGTTGCCTTCACACTATTACAAAGTCCAATTTTGGAAGAACTGTCAGCAGTTGAGAAGAAGCTCTGATTTGAATATTTAAGTGAACAAATTTCAGACAGGATGAAAGCTTCTTTCTGGTTGGGACAAAGCTGGCGGATCTCCCTGACTGAGGTCTCAACACAGGTTTGGCATTGTTCCTTACTTACATAAGCTCTGCACTGTGTTAGGCCATATGCAATGTCAGGATCCTGACCGAAACTGCTGGTGGCGAACCCACTTAACGAAGCATTGGCAACCAGAGAAGCCAGAGTAAGATTCAAATTGACTGGAAAAATGCTCCCAGAAGTGAAGTTGATTGCGGAATTGCAAGAGGTTGTATTCAGCTGGCATTTTGTAAAACGGAATCCTTGAAGAAGACATAAAAGAAAGATTAACTGAAGAGAATCCATTGTGATGTTCTGCACTAGAGAGACTGGAGGAGGCAGTTGGAACATTGAAAGTATATAAAAGCAGCAAGAGATTTTGAAGCAGTTGCCCCGGCAGGCATAACAGACTAGTGGGTTTGAACATGTGATAATCTTCCTTCCCACATTTCACAAAAACTAGAAACTTCTGATACAAATTTTTATTGGCCTTCAGTCATTTTAATTTTATAGGGAAACAAAATGTCCTGATCAAACAATCTGAACAAGTTGAAATTTATCCGACAAGACAACAAAAAATTCCTTAAAGTAATGTAGGGTGATTATTGTCTACATTTTCTGAACCAGAATTCCACTGAATGTTAGTCAAATGCGTTTTGCTACTGAAGGAATTGACAATACAATTTCAAGGAAGACCGTGATAACAGGTCCCAGTCATTTCCACAATAAAGAACAAAACTTGCAGGAAAAAGTCCTGATATAACGTTGTTTGGCCGGCCCAGTTTTCTATTTGTTTAGTCATATTTCTCTAGTAACTTAATTAACTTCAACATGTAAGGATGAATAGTCTTTATCAATGCAGCATTAATTTGACCATTTAATCATTTTAAAGATTTCCCTGAAAGCTACCAGTCCCCAAAATAATGCACCTCGTATCCTTGGTGCATTGGTACGCAACTACTAGGTAGGAGGTGATCGCTGCAAAAGCAGTTCGTTTTAGCTTAAGACCTAAAGGAACAAGAAAGTCTTGGCATTGGGACATGTTCGGCAAGTGAAGCGAGTTTTTACATTGCATGAGCAAAGATTAAGGTTTGGTGACTTGAACAGGTCACAGTCAAATGAAATTGTCTTGGCGACTCTTGCGCGACCAAACTCAATTTCATCTTAGATGGATTACAATTGGCATTCGTATTTTGGACTGTACAAGGGACGGTAATGAGCTTCCTGTGGATGATGTATTAGTGGTCCTTAAAGATAAGTGGATGCTTCCAGCCACTGCATAATGACGATCCTATTGAGATGAAAGGAAGGCATGGGTGAATCGACCTGTCCTGTATTGGACAATAAACATTAAGATAACGTATCACCACTTCCCCTGGTTACATAAAGAAAACAAATCGAATAGATAGCAGATTTTAGCCAGATAGAGAGACATTTGCTGGCCAGAAAATAAGAATTTCTGCAGGAAAGTGTGGCGCTGAACTTTGAAAATAGTACGTTTAACAGACATATGTAGGTCCAGAACAGGTGCAAGACGTAGTCAGTATAATTCTATCATGGGGTATTAGACTGTATGCAATTACATTACTACAAAATCATCCAGTGCAATTGCTGAGAAAGGAATGACATGATATATAGTTCACTTGCAACATGCTTGAAGATCGAGTCTCCTCCACATTTATCATTTGCAACTTCAATTCCTTTGCCCACAAACAAAAGTCATACACTTTTAAGTCTCAAAAAATTGGGAAAGAATTGACCTTACCACAGAGAGAGAGAGAGAGAGAGAGAGAGAGAGAGAGAGAGAGATCTTGCTTCTTTGAGCTATGCACTTTACTTTTATCCCCCAGGGTGGATGCAATCGCTGACCTTAAAATCATTTAGAAAACCTTGTGCTGATGTAACTTTTGTATCTATCAGTTTTAGATGCACCACAACTTTCCTTTGCTGACCCTGGACCAGGATTCCTCTAAGGGACATTAAAGGCTGGCCTTGTGAGAGTTGGAGGTGTTGTAGTGTAATTGAGCTTCATAATCGCCATAGACATTGAAGGTCTATCAGCAGCACGCTCTTGGACACAAAGCAATCCAACGTTGATGCATTTCAGGACTTCATCTCTTGGCCATTCGTCGCCCAAGGTTGAATCTATTACTTTTGAGGTTGTTCCGTTGTTCCAATGATTCCATACCTGTGACAATAAGAACAGGTTAAATGCACTGAAATGTTGACAAAACACTAGAATTTCAGAAAGCGGGTACTGTAAACGTTTACGTGGTTTGGAAGATTTATTGCATTGCTGAAACTTGAGTTTTTTTGGCCAGTCAGAATCTCCAACACAAGAATGCCAAAGCTGTAGACGTCAGATTTTGGGGAGAAATGTCCATTCTGAACATATTCTGGTGCCATATATCCACTTCATGCCAATGATCCAAGAATCGAGTAATCAGTTTGAGTAACGTGAACATAAGATCACAATTTCGCAGTAATTTTAGACATGCAAATACAGATGTGAAAATAGATGTCCAGAAGCTTTGCATAAACATCAACTAAGCTGGCATTAAACAGGAAGTGGGAAAGGAATATGAATTTATAGAGAAAATTTCGATGACTAATGTCTCACAGTTTATTCAAAGTTTCTAGTTGCTAATTTCTAAATTTCCTATAAAATTGGTTGACAATCATACTGGAATTCTTGACTTACTATGTCCCCATAATCCGAACTGAGTGACCATGAGTCTTGCTTCCAGAAGACAATCTTGCCAAACCAAAATCAGAGATTTTGGGATTCATGTCCTTATCCAACAAAATATTGCTGGCTTTCAAATCTCGATGGCCCTTTGCTGAGAGTCTTCATGGAAATAAACTAGGCCTCGAGCAATTCCAACAATTATTTTGTATCGTCTCTCTCATTCTAAATCAGAGCATTTGCACGGATCTGCATCAAGCTTTTCCCGTTAAAACACAATATGGAGCAGGAACTCCAGTTCCTAATGATAAATACAAGAACATAGAATATAGAAATTCCCAGGTCATAACCAACCAAATTAGGAAATGAACTGAATTCAGCTCGATATGTTTTATATAGGGTTGAAATTGAAATGAACCGAGTCAATAAATTTCTTGAACCGGGTCTGGCGGTAATGTTGGAGGTTCAACACTTGACTCAGGCTCGATCAAGTTTAACTCTCCATGTTTGAGATCAACTTGATAAAGTCTTGTAGTGGTCAAGCTCATTTCCGCTTAACTCCATGGTCAAGAACAATTTTTTCACCGATAATTATGTTTAAAGTCCGGATTTAACTAGAGTATTTAAAACACAAAAATCTTTAGAAGTATCTAATGTATAGGTTATTAATATTTGTGCTCTGGAACTACAATCAGAATGGACAAATTGAACTAATCGACTGTGACATCAAGCAGCCACAGCCAAGCATAACCAAGTTGGAACTCGGCTAGATTTGACACCTGAGCTACATGAACTCAAGCGACTAACTTGCGTCATTTGCACCATTTATTTCGGTGCAAGTGGAGAAATATCCAATTAGTCATAAACCTATTGTGGTGTGAATTTAGTCATAAAATTTTACGCAAAATTTCAATGTAGTCTTTTCAACTAATTAACACCAGAAATCGCTAACATGATGATAATGCACAAACGTTTATAACTAAATTGGCAAAAATGAAAAGTTTAGGACTGAATTAGCATATGTATAGTCAAGGAAGACCGCGATAAAAGGTCCCAGTCATTTCCACAATAAAGAACAAAACTTGCAGGAAAAAGTCCTGATATAACGTTGTTTGGCCGGCCCAGTATTCTATTTGTTTGGTCATATTTCTCTAGTAACTTAATTAGCTTCAACATGTGAGGATGAATAGTCTTTATCAATGCAGCATTAGTTTGACCATTTAATCATTTTTAAGATTTCCCTGAAAGCTACCACTCCCCAAAATAATGCACCTCGTATCCTTGGTGCGGTGGTATGCAACTACTAGGTAGGAGGTGATCGCTGCAAAAGCAGTACGTTTTAGCTTAAGGCCTATAGGAGCAAGGAAGTCTTGGCATTGGGACATGTTCGGCAAGTGAAGCAAGTTTTTACGTTGCACGAGCAAAGATTAAGTTAAGATTTGGCGACTCGAACAGGTAACAGTCAAAAGAAATTGTATTGGCAACTCTTGCAGCTTGTGCGACCAAACTCAATTTCATCTTAGATGGATTACAATTGGCGTTTGGATATTGGACTGTACCAGGGATGGTACTGAGCTTCCAGTGGATGATGTATTAGTGGTTCTTAAAGATAAGTAGAAGCTTCCAGCCACTACATATTGACGATCTTATTGAGATGAAAGGAAGGCATCGGTGAATCGGCCTGTCTTGTATTGGACAATAAACATTTAGATCATGATATCACTTCCCCTGGTTACATAAAGATAACAAATCAAATAGATAGCAGATGTTAGCCAGACAGAGAGAAATTTGCTCGCCAGAAAATAAGAATTTCTGCAGGCAAGTGTGGCACTGAACTTTGAAAATAGTACGTTTAACATCCATATGTAGGTCCAGAACAGGTGCAAGATGTAGTCAGTATAATTCTGTCATGGAGTACTAGACTGTATGCAATTACATTACTTCAAAATCATCCAGTGCAATGGCTGAGAAAGGAAAGACATAGTATATAGTTCACTTGCAAGATGCATGAAGATCGATTCTCCTCCACATTTACCATTTGCAACTTCGATTCCTTTGCCCACAAACAATAGTCATACTCTTAACTCTCAAAAACTGGGAAGGAATTGACCACACAGAGAGAGAGAGAGAGAGAGAGAGAGATCTTGCTTCTTTGAGCTATGCATTTTCCTTTTATCCCCCAGGGTGGATGCAATCGCTAACCTCAAAATCATTTAGAAACCCTCGTGTTGATGTAACTTCTGTATCTCAGTTTTATATGCACCACAACTTTCCTTTGCTGACCTTGGACCAGGATTCTTGTAAGGGACATTGAAGGCTGGCCTTGTGAGAGTTGGAGGTGTTGTAGTGTAATTGAGCATCATAATCACCTTAGACATTGAACGTCTATCAGCAGCACACTCTTGAACAAAGCAATCCGACATTGATGCATTTCAGGACTTCATCTCTTGGCCATTCGTCGCCCAAGGTTGAATCTATTATTTTTGAGCTTGTTCCATTGTTCCAATGATTCCATACCCGTGACAAGTAGAGCAGGTTACACTGAAATGTTGACAAAACATTAGAATTTCAGAAAGTGGGCATAGTAAATATTTACGTGATTTGTAATAAAATATATGTTTCGAATTTGAGCCCAACATAAATGAAAACCCGACCTCAATAAAATACACAGATAAAATAAAGATTGTCTCCGTATTGAAATCAGAATCAAGAACAGAAATCTTGAATTTTGATTGGGTGCAAGTTTGAAATATACGAAAATCTATTTCCTTATTGACCCGTGGCATAAGCAATCGAAAGGGGAAAGTCCAAATCTTGGACTTGTTGACCGATCCCATCATGATTCCGTTTCCTGCACGCGTGCACTTGAAGATTAAGTTTGGTGAAACTCGGAGTTTATCTATAAACGGAGTTGGGACACCAGAAGTGCCATTACTTTCGTACAGCGCTCACTTTGGTGCTAAAACTTTTTTTTCGCTCACTTAAGTGCCACATCGGAGTAAAATCGATCACTTGAGTGCCACATCCCCGGAAAAGCGACATGGCCGCCGGAATGCCGACGTGGCGGCCGGAAAATAATATTTTAATATTTTAATTAATTTTTTTTTTTTCTTTTCTTTTTTTTTTTTTTTTTTTTTTTTTTTTTTTTTAGGCCGGCGAGGGCCACCGTTGACCCTCGCCGGCTGCCGAACTCTCGCCCAAATTGGGCGAGGGCCCCCTCGCCGTCAGCCGCGAAGGCCTTGGGTGAGGCCGGCAAGGCCGTCGAAGGCCCTAGGTGAGGCCGGCGAGGCCGTCGACGGCCTCACCCGCAGCGGCAACGGCGAAGGCCAGGCGGCCCTTGCCCAGATCTGGTCCTGGGCAAGGCCACAATGGCCCTCGGCAGCCGCGGGGAGGCCGCAACGGCCTCACCCAAGGCCTTCGCGGCCAACGGCGAGGGCCCCCTCGCCCAATTTGGGCGAGGGTCAACGTGGCCGGCGAGGGTCAACGGTGGCCCTCGCCGGCCTTTAAAAAAAAAAAAAAGATTTAAAAAAATTAATTAAAATATTAAAATAATGTTTTCCGGTTGCCACGTCGGCATTCCGGCGGCCACGCGCCTTTTCCGGCGATGTGGCACTCAAGTGATCGATTTTACTCCGATGTGGCACTTAAGTGAGCAAAAAAAAATTTTGGCACTAAAGTGAGCGTCGTACGAAAGTAATGGCACTCCTAGTGTACTTATGCCTCTATAAACCCTTGTTGACCAAATCCTCCTGGGAGTCGGCAAAGAAAGAGGGGCTCTCATTTATATGCATAAAAATATTCGGATAGAGGACTCCTGATGGGCAGCTGTTGATTGACACGTGAAGTGCTTCTTGAAATGCCAAATAGGTTTCCGTTCATACAATTACATCAAGAAGATTAGAATAGAAAATTACCAAAACAGTTCTAAATCTATTATAATTTTTTCAATTCAGTTATAAACATTTTTTTAACCAATTCAATCCTAAATATTTTAGAATTGTCCAAGTTCAATTAATCTGGCCAATTCTGGCCGACCAGCACCAACATGGACATTGACTAGCACTGACAGTTCAACCGATGTTAACATGGCAATTATTTTAATAATATTTTATTTTATTTTAGTTTATTTTATTTTTTATTTCTTTCTCTCTCATTTTTCTCCTTTTTCCTCCTTCCTCCTTCCTCTGGCCGCTAGCGACTAACCAAGGTAGGGCCAGCAAGGGACCTCCTCGAGGAAGCCTGGCCTTTGCTAGGCAACCTCGCCTAGGACAGTAGCTAGGCTAGGCAAGGCTCACCCTTGTCGGATCTAGCAAGGGTCGAGCCTGGCTAGCCATGGGGGCAAGGCCTAACCTCGCCTGAGGCTAGCGAGGGCTACCAGTAGCAAGGCAAGGCTCACCCTCGCCAAGCCATGGGCGACCCAACCATGGCCTTGCCTTTGGGTATGAAGAAGAACTAGATATGCAAAAGGAGACTCAACTACATTGCTCACCCTTGCTTGGATCACCCATGGCCAGTGAGGCTCGACCCTTGCTAGATCCAGTGAGGGGGAGCCTCGCTTAGCCCGGTGAGCGACAATGGGCAACTTGAGTGAGGCCACCCAACCACGGCCAGGCTTCCATGAGGCTAGCGAAAGCCTCTAGTTAGTTGCCGACAGCCAAAGGAAGGAAGAAGGAGAAAAGAAAAAAATTGATAAAAAATTCGAAAAAATAAAATATTATAAAAATAATCACCACATGAACATCGGTCAAACAGCTGGCTAAAATTGATTAAATGGACCGAATTGACACAATTGCAAAAATTTTATGACTAAAATGATAAAAAAAAAGAAGAAGAGAGTTTAGGATTGAATTAGAAAAATTACAATAGGTTTAGACTATTTCGGTAATTTTCCTGATTAGTGTTGAAACTGATTAAATCTTGTGGTGAGATTTGCGTGTCAATTCCTTTGCGAGATTAAGATATTATTTCACAAGGATTTGCGGGGCTAAATATTGTTTGAGATATTGGGTATAATTGAGATTTGGGAAACATTAAGTGGGTGACTCGAGTGTGTTTGTTGCTCTTCTCCACATGAACGTAGGTCACTACAATCGAACCACGTAAATCTTGTCTTTGATTTTATTTTTTTTATTCAGTCTATTTTATTGTTCGATTACTTGCCTCTTCCGTAACAATTTGGAAAATTTATTGCATGGCTAAAACTTGAGTATTTTTGGCTAGTCAGAATCTCCAACACAAGAATGCCAAAGCTATAGATGTCAGATTTTGCGGAGAAATGTCCATTCTGAACATATTTGAGTGCCATATATCCATTTCTGCCGATGATACAAGAATGAGTAATCAGTTTGAGTACTGTGAAACATAAGATCACAATTTCGCAGTAATTTTAGACATGCAAATACAGATGTGAAAATAAATGTCCAAAAGCTTGCATAAACATCCACTAAGCTGGCATAAACAGGAAGTTGGAAAGGAATACGAATTTATAGAGAAAATTTCGATGACCAATGTCTCACAGTTTATTCAAAGTTTCTAGTTGCTAGTTTCTAAACTTCCTATAAAATTGGTTGACAATCATACTGGAATTCTCGACTTACTATGTCCCCATAACCCGAACTGTGTTACCATGAGTCTTGCTTCCAAAAAGATAATCTTGCCAACCCAAAATCACAGATTTTGGGATTCATGTTCTTATCCGACAAAATATTGCTGGCTTTCAAATCTCGATGGACAACCCTTTGCCGAGAATCTTCACGGAGATAAACTAGGCCTTCAGCAATTCCAACAAGTATTTTGTACCGTTTCTCCCATTCTAAATCAAAGCGTTTGCATGGATCTGCATCTAGCATTTCACGTTTATTGTAAATGTTAAAACACAATATGGAGCAGGAACTCCAGCTCCTAATGTTAATTACAAGAAGAAAATAGAAGATTCATATGCATGGTTCTCACATATATGACAAACAAGCAAAAAATTGTAAGGATATGTATCGTTAGAATTGCAGCATGCCCAATACGATATGAAAGATCGCGCAAAATCTAACAGCAGTCTACCAATATATAATGCTAATGAAAGGGTTCATGCCAAACAGAATTTTGTCCAGGCTCCCATTGGGCATGAATTCATAGACGAGAAGTTTCTCCCCTTCTTCTAAGCAGAAACCTGACAACCTCACAAGGCTTCGATGCAGCACTTTAACAACCACCGAAATTTCTGTATTCAGCTCTTCTAAACCTTGCTGTGAGGTACTCGATAACCTCTTAACAGCTATTTCTCGTCCCTAAGGAAATCTACCATGGAGTTTGCATTCAGATACACTCAATTAATATGAACCGAATTAGTTTGCAGATTAGGTAGGCACTGGGTAAGGAATACCTTGTAAACAGGACCAAAACCTCCTTGTCCAACCTAATTGTCATTACTAAAGTTGTCTGTCTCAGCCCTGATAAGTGTTCTTAAACTGATTAAAAGCGACACTATGCCTCTACTTCTGTCATCATAGTCGTGACCACCATCTGAATTGCAACAAGTTACAGAAAAGATTCATGGACAGAGAACTGACTGATGCTTATGAACTCTCTACAGTGGCATCTAATGGACGAAAAAAACAAAATGCTTAAAACCTATTGTTGCCGTTCGAGAGATTTTACATTTCTAAGAATGTAGTGGCTACGGAGAAATATTTTCTGATCCCTTCTCCAGAGGAAGTAATGGCAGAGTATACACATGACTTATCCAGCAACGGTAGTAATGGCCACAGCAATAATGATCTTTCTACTGTCACTTCCTGCATGATCAACCACATTACTTGATGGCTTTTACATTGATCTGGATTGAAATGGTTAGAAGGGGGCAAACTTTTGTTTGCTTTGGATCGACATTAGCTTGTACAAAAGTAATCAAAAAACAAATTAATATTAGCAACAAGCAAACATTCACCACGAGAGTTATGCGAGAGAACTCTGAAGAGCAATGATACAAATTATGGCAGACAGACATGAAATTCATGGGTGTGTTTTTTTCTGAAGAATCTTACTTGCAATAGAAAAAGGTTACATTACTACCTTCAAAGATTGCATGAACCTATATTTTTTACACCATATTAGATAATACACAACCTGTCATAGCGTGAATCTTCAATAGTTTCTGTTACATCTAAAGTAGGAAACCTGATTAGTAGTTCCTATGCAAATAACTGCAATGCTCTTCTAAGGTAAAAATGCTGAGATGAATTCCTAAGGATAATTTTCTGGCAGTGGCTATTTAGTATTTACTAAGTCCAAGAGAATATTGCACGTGCCATGACTCCTACTCAAAGACGACTGGAGGAGTATGTCAGGGTGGAGACAGCTAAAGGTATAAAGGAAATCGATATATCTTGTATAAGATACCGCCGCCTAGAGTAACATCCTAAGAACCTGATTTCCAGGACATGACACCGGAATGCAACCAAAAAGGTTTTGCAAGCGCTAAAAGCAGCGGCTGTCCACTAAGCTAACAGAGCACTAAACTGCACTGCAAGGTGAGATCCAGAGGGCTGATATAGAAGGGCTTGCCCCTGCAGTAGTGGATCATACTTGTCTCTTTACTTTCTGCAGAACACTTTAAAAGGAGCAGGGTAGCTTACCTTCCTTCCCAGAATTACAAGCGTAAATTTGGACTCTTATCCTCATTTGAGAGAGAACCAATATAAATGTTTCAATGAACAGTATACATATTCAGCCAAGGCTTCCTCTTGGTTGGGACAGAATTGGCAGATTTCACTGGCCGCAATATCAGAACAAGTTTGACATTGTTAGACGGGTTAGATGAGCTCTGCACTCTATTGGGCCCCGCACTACATTGGTCTTTACTGATAGAAGTGGTGGCAAAGCCACTTTGAGAAGCATTAGCAGCAAGTGGTGCAAGAGTAGGATTCAAATTGAGCTCAAAAACACTCCGAGGATTGGAATTATATGAACTCTCGCAAGAGCTGATAGGATAAACCGGAGCTTACTAGGACTGAGAAATTGAGGGAGGGACCAAAAATAGAGAATACGAAGGGCACATATTGCAGTTTTCTCCATTAATAGACAGGAATGTAGTATGAACTTGGTCAAAAGCAGTGGAATAACCAGATTAGTAAAAGGTTAAAAGCAGTAGGCCATGTTCGCGGGTTAATGTTCAGTAAACCACACTGACAATCTTCATGGCTGATTAAAATAAGGGCCCCATTGCCTCAACAGGCCAAGCACAAGCTGGCAAGCATATAGTTTTAATCAACAATCACCCTAAGAGAGTTTTTCAGTTATATACTGCCCCTAGATGTACCACCTCTTTTTATAAATACCAATAAATTGCTCATAAAGCAATTGAGGTGAACATTTTTGGATTTATCTGCTTTTACTGACCAATTGCTCCGTTCAAGAGGATAAAAACGTTACCTTTGCAGCTATTCAAGGGACTTGTAGCCAGAAGAGGTGATTGAGAAGCCACAGTGGTGGCGGAGAGCAGCGGAGGAGGTTGAGAAGGAAAAGGTTTGTGGCAGCAACTCTGGTGTTGTAGAATATGGCAAAGTGTATGGATACATCTCGTGCAGGAGATGGCCACTCAGAGATGATAACTCACAAACTTTTTTTATGTTGCATTCTGTTGACATGTAAGCGATGATATCTTGCAAGCAGTTTGAGCAGCCACTATCTGGCAATCCAATCTGATGCATTTCAGGACTTCATCTCTCGACCATTTGTTGCCCAAGGTCGGATCTAAGATCTTTGATTTTGTTCCATTGTCCGATGATACCATGCCTGTGACACAGTGAACAGATTAAATGCACAGAAGTGTTGACAAAACTCTAGGATCTGGAAAGTGAGAGGTGCTGCATGTGTTTACTTGATTTGGAAGATTTACTGCATTGCTGAAACTCAAGTTTTTTCAACCAGTCAGAATCTCCGGCAATAAAACACCAAAGCTATAGATATCCAACTTTGAGGAGAAATGTCCTTTCTGAACGTATTCCAGTGCCATGTATCCACTTCAATCCATTGATTGATGACACAGTAATCAAGTAATCGGTTTGAGAGACATGAACATGAGATCACAATTTTGCTATGATATTAGACATGCAACAACTGGCTGGGATGTCAAAAACCTTCTATGAACATCAAGTCTGACAACATTAACAAGAACTGGGAAAGGAATATGAATTTATAGAGCGCATTTGTGATATTAATGTCTCGCAATCTATTCAAAGTTGCTGTTATGTGGTGCTAAATTTTCTAAAGAATAGATGATAATCATACAGGGAGTCTTGACTTACGACCCGAACTGTATTTCCATGAGCCTTGCTTCCAGAGGATAACTTCGCCAAACCAAAATCAGAGATTTTGGGACTCATGTCCTTATCCAAGAAAATATTGCTTGCTTTTAGATCTCGAGATAAACCAGGCCTTGAGCAATTTCAACAACAATATTGTACCATCCCTCCCATTCTAAATTAAACCGTTTACAATGATCTGCATCAAGCGCTCGCCAATAATTATGAGTGTGGAAAAACAGGACTAAGCAGATATTTTCTACTCACAATGGTAGCTTAAAAGAAGAACGGAAGATTATAAGCAAAAGAACAGTAACCTTCCATGATAAGGACTCTTATTGAAAGGGTTCTCACCGAACAAAAATTTGTCCAAGCTCCCCTTAGGCATAAATTCGTAGACGAGAAGTTTCTCCCCTTCTTCCAAGCAGAAGCCTATCAACCTCACCAGGTTTCGATGCAGCACTTTGGCAACCACCAAAATTTCTGTTTTTAGCTCCTAGGTACTGGATAGCTATTTCTTGTCTGTCAGGCAATCTACCCTGAAATTCGCGTTCTGATGGTGTCAATTAGAATTAATAGAATGAATTCTCATTACCTAGGTGGAGAGTAAGGAGTACCCTGTAAACAGAATCAAAACCACCTTGTCCAAAGTCTATAGTCATTACTAAAGCTGTCTGTCGCAGCCCTATGTGTTCTTACACTGATGAAAAGCTATGGCATCCTTCACTGCTATCATCATAGTCATGACCACTATCTAAATCACAAGCAGCTAATGTATTCGGGTGAAGTTAGAACTGACTGTCGACCTCAACTCTCTACAGGCGGCTTGGAATGGACAAAATCCCAGAAAGCCTAAAACTTGTTATGCTATTTTGAGTGATTTACAATTCTAAGAATGTGCTGATTACCAAGCAGGATTGTCAAATATCTTCTCCAAAGTAACTGAATGGTATGGATATGACCGCCACTGCAGCAGCGCCAGGAATGGCCACAGCAATGATAATTGTTTTACTGTCACTTCCTGCGTGATCAAGTATATTATTTGATAACTGCTTTAGCTTTCCCTGGCTCGAAGTGGTTGGTCAGGCAAGTGGAGATCTTAATTTGAAAGAATTTTGGTCACAGTTACTAAAGAATACATTGAATTGGTAGAGATCTCTGAAGAGCAAACGCTATTACGGCAGACAGACATGAAATTCATGCATGTTTCTTAAGAAGAATTTTGCTCACTACCCTCATTTGTTGTATAAACCTATTTTTCTTAGACCACATTCAATAATTATTAACGTGTGATGTTGGGAAGCTTCGTAACCTGAAACAAGTTCCAACACCTCATTGGACAAGCACATTGCTTCGCTTACATTTCTAGTGGGCAATTGGATAAGTAGATGAAATGATGTTCAAGAAATATGACTAACTCCACAAATAGGAAAAGAAAGGACTTGTTGCAGCCATGGATGAGACATCTCCTAGTAGTTTCTGCAGAACACTGTAAAAAGCAGGTCGCTTATGTTCCCAGCATTACGCAGTGCCAATCTAAGAGTACCATCTACAGTTGAGAAAAAGTGCCAATATGAATACTGCAACAAATGAGCTTTGTACACGGCAAAGCTTCCTTTTGGTCAGGACAGATTTGGCGGATTTGACAGGCTGTGTTATCAGCACAAGTTTGACATATTCCCTGGTTCATATAAGCTCTACACTTATTAGGCCATATATCACATTAGAACGTCGCCAATAGTAGCAGTAACGAAGCTGCTTAGAGAAGCATTTGCTGCAAGTGAAACGAGAGTAGGAATCAAATTGAGCTCAAAAACACTCCCCAGAGAGAAAGTATATGCAGTATTGCATGAGTTGATGGGTTCAACCTGAGCTTTCCTAGAACCAAAAAAATCAACAAGGGACAAAACAAAGAGAAAGCAAAGAGCACATACTGCACTTGTCTCTGTTAGAAGACTAGAAGAGGGGGTATCAACTGTTTCAAGGACAAAAGCAGCAAGACGACCATAACAATAAAACCAGTAGGCATGGTGATCCTAAATGTGCAATATATTCCTCATCTTCACCATGTCCAGACAAAAGCTCGTGACAGCATTCCTTGGTCGTCTTTGGTAGATTTTTTATTGAGAGAATATTTGTTCTAATCAGACAATTTTGAACAAGCTGAGCTGTTCAACAATACTTCATCTTCTAGAAATACATTACAGTTACCTACCAATCACTATGCTGGTCATCAACTGCTAGACACTGGAAGGAGGTATTTTTTCGATGTTTCTGTAAAACAAACTTCCTCGTAATCACGGTGGATGGCCATTGTGAGATAGCAACCTCACACAATACCACCTTCATTTCCATGAAAAATTGGTAAGCTTGCTAAAGTCGGTTTCTCATATTCATCCAAAGATTATCTAGAGTCAATTATATAACAATGCCCCCCACTCCCACCCAGCAAGAATCACAGAGTTCACTGTTATCCAGTTATAGAACCTGTTTTAAACATTCAAGAAATCTAGATTTGCGCTTAAAAGTAGCACGTCTATCATGGAGAATGGACTACCATTTGGTCTTCACTGATCCCATCTAGCTAGAAATGGATTAAGTCAGGCCCAATCAGACCAACGATCAGTTTTTACCATATGAGTTTCTGCGAGGACGTTGATTTTTCTACACCAGCAAAACAAGTTGCTGCGAGAGGCCAGTGATGTCAAACTTGCCTAGAAGATTTCATTAGTCGAGATGAAGTGTACCAGACGGATGACTAGGTCACAGATTGCCAATTCGTATAAATAATTTTATGCTTCGCCTACCATACCGTGTTGGTTTGATGAGAACAGTAAAAAGAACTCATTTTGCAGAAAGAGCCCGGCACTTCAGTAAAGTTTCTGCTTATGCATTTATTAATACGACACAAATATGGTCGGTGATCTTCAGTATGGTTGCATTATGGATTGAGGGGAAGGAAGTATGTACACTGTAGTGATACAATCAGCTCGTTAAATTGGCCGAAGAAAAAGAACGGTGAATGCTACTCTACTGATGCATGAAGATCGATTCTTCTTCTCCGCACTCCCTGATGGCAATCTCCATTACTTTGCCAACGGAGGAAGGTAAAATGTCGCAGCAGTGCCGTCTCGGAGCCTTCAACTGAGAATTGAAATGGAACAGAGTGTCAGCGTTCTAGTGCCATTCATAAGGGGTGTCGTCGAGCTCGGCCGAGTATAATACTCGAAAATGGAGCTCGACCGGACATAAAATCTTCTACAAGTTCGACTTTGACTAGGACACAAGTCGGGTTTAACAGAGCAAATTCGAAACTGAGCTTGAGCTAAGCTCCAGCTCTTGCAATTGAACTTGAACTCGAGTTTGAACTCGATATTATACTAGAACTTGTATCGGATTGCGCATTATGTACATGACCCACCTACTTAAATTATCATTTACCATCCGTGAGATCGCTTTCAAATTTCGATGTCATTGCTAAAAGAAGGTACCTGTTTGATATTTAGATCGAGTTTGTGAGAGTAGACCCTCACTTCCTCCAGCTTCCTCGGCGAAGCCATGTCCCTGGGGCAGTCGCCATCGTCGTGTTTCTTGTAAGCGCTCTTGATCCAATCCTTTCTCGTAGCCACGCTGCTCATGAAGAACACGGCGGGCCGCTCACACGGGTCGTACTCGACCTCCCTGGTGTTGAACCCGTACGACCGCGCCAACACGCTGCCCTTCTTCCACTGCCGGAACGTCTCCCGCACGCGGACCGCCTCGGTCATCGGCAGGTGGCGCGGGAAGACCTGGACCGCGTAGCCCCACGATACCGAGACGGTCCACCAGAGCGACGGGTCGTAGCAGACCGACTGCTGGAGGAGCCGCTGGGAGTCAGTCCGGGCGGCTCGGAAGAGGTGCCGCAGGGCCTCGGGTCGGGTCATGTTGGGGAAGATCGGGTCGGTGTAGTCGATGTGGTGGAGGGACGACAGCGGGGTGACCGGGTGAGCGGCGAGGAGTCCGAACGTGTCGCCCCGGACGTCGAACTGTTTCCGGCGAGAGTGATCAGCGTCATGAAAACAGAGTGGAAGACGAAGAACAATGCAGTGGCCCAAGCGACCGCTTTAGACTAAAAAGAAACTTGTCCCCATAATTATCAAAATAATTCACCATAACACTCAATTTTGAAGACATAATGCTAGAAATACCAAGGTAGATATCTTAAAATAAATCAATAATGTGATGTGCCAGGTGATCTGCCGGGTTCTTATTTTGATATTGTAACCGATCCAATATATTTTAAATAATAGAGAATCTTATTTTAACGAATAAATTTTGAACTCATAAAATATCCCGCTAACTTTATTAATTATGTAAGTTACAAATCTAACGTGTTTTCAATGGGTTGTACCATGTAGACATAGCTATGTTTTCTTGAGATAAATATATTATACCATTAATGCACATAATAAAAACTGCCGAAAAGTCGCTAGAAAAATTGATGGAGGTGAAATAAAAATAATGGAAAATTTTTGAAAATATCACCTTGCAAAGTTCGTAACTTTTTTTTTCTTTTTCCTGAAAGAGCAAAGTTGGTAATTAAGCAGTTGGTGGAAGCACTATAGTTTTTTGAACGTGGGGATGGTGTCATGGTAAATTCGTGGTAAAAACCAAGTCATGATGGTGGTGGACCTTTCAAAATAAATGATGAAGCTCAAGTGTCGTCCTTGACAACGGGCAATTGATAAATTTCAATCACCAAATCTAATCAAGGAAAATCAACTTTCAAATCAATAGTACGAACTACATAATTAGAGTAGGTAACCGAATCACATTATCTTTTTGAAATTTAGAACAAATATTAACTTCTTATTGATCCATCCGGTGAACATTATCATTCCGAAATCGAATCCAAATATTTTTTTCAGAAATAATATGTTGGATTCACTATATCAAAATGTAGATTAAAATTGAATGTGACCGAACCTGATGAAACCCGGGTTCACGCGTGAGCCCGACGCCGAGCTCGGTCAGGCAGGCGTAGACCCTGGAGTCGCTGCCGTAGGCGTGCGCGTACCGGTCGATGCACCCGTCGAACCCCTTGGCGAGCACCGTGGCTAGCGGGTAGCTGATGGCGAACCCGGCCCCGCCGAAGCCCATCCCGAACGAGAACACCCGGTTCTGCTCGTACACCTCCGAGTTGCTCCCGACGTAGTACCACAGCCCGTCGTCGTACTTGGACAGCGTCTTCACCAGGTTATCCGGGAAGAACACCGTGTCGTCGTCCCCGAATACGAACCACCTCACCCCCGTCAGGTTCATCGCCACCGTCTCCACCACGACGCGGGCCACGCGGATGGCGGAGCGCAGGCCGTGCTGGTTGGTGTAGCGGAACCGGGACGTGTCCTCGGAGACGCGGACGGGAGGGAGGAGGATGCGGGTGTCGTTGTCGCCGGAGCCGGAGGAGGAGACGGGGACGGGGACGGGGGCGTCGACGAAGACGAAGCCGCGGGTGATGCCGGGGCGCCACCATTGCGCGATGTAGTGCCGGCGGCGGGGGAAGGAGTCCTTGTTGGAGGCGATGCCGAAGACGAGGTGGTGGAGGGAGAGGGGAGGAGGAGGAGGAGGAGAGGTGGAGGCAGCGGGATCGCCGGAACGCGAGAGGGAGCGGAGATCGGAGCGGAGGTGGTGGCCGCTGAGGAGGAGGGAGAGGAGGAGGTAGAGGATGTAGAGGGAGGAGGGGATGAGGATGAGGTTGATGAGGCGGGAGGCGGAGTGGGGGTGCTTGGTGGGTAGCTTCAGGATCTTCAGGAGTTGCATTTGCAGAGGTTTTAACTAGGGCTCTCGCTTCACTGGTTCAAGGAAGAAGACGACGAAGACGACGGAGGAGGAGGAGGAGGACGAGGAGGAGGACGAGGCAGTCTTGGAGAGTTAATAAGTACGGCAAGGGGGCCTTTAAGATGGGACGCGCAATCCGCGGCGAGAGATGCACGGACTAGACAAAGCGAGTCAAAAAAGAGATGGGAGCATGCGAAGTCGGATGACCAAAGAATGAGGGAAGGAGGAGGGGCGGATGGCTAACTAAATATTAGGGAAAAAGCTCATCTGGGCTTCGGCCAATCAGGCCATTGCAGGTGGGGGATGGTGCAAAATGTGAACGAGTTAGATGGCCAAAACCGGTGTTGAATTTTGAACCCTTCTTACTTTGGCCATTCTTTCGGAGTTCTAATTGACGAATTAATTGCATTCACATTTGTAAAAATTTAACTCCTTTTCTTGCGCGATACGTGCCGTCAATATTTTGAAATCGAATTACGGTACATTGCTTGCTTTAACGCATTGGTGCAATTCCCTCCCTCTAAGGTCTAAACGCAGGGGTAGGACTTACGGTAACTCGGCGTGGCAAGCTTTGATGGGTCATTTGATCCCATCCGTTGTTTAATCATTTCTTGTTACCTAAGGCTGGAACTTTTCTCAGCAGTACGAGGGGACTTTTGTCAGCAAGCGCGCAAAGCGCAGACAGACACGACAGTGGGAACGATGATGGAGGAGGAAAAGAAAAGGACAGCCACAGAGGTTTTCTTCTTCTTCTTCTTCTTCTGTTTTTTTCATGGCTTTGTGCCGAATTTTGTCGGCTTTTTTAGTCTTAGATGTTGGAGGGGTCGATGAGAAAAACGAGGAGAGAGAGAGAGAGAGAGAGAGGAGGCGGGACTTGTTCAATCTCGAGATCGCGCGATTGGCCTGGCCGTACGCGTGGCCCCGTGGGTTGGACCAACTCTCAAGCAAGCCACCACACGCGAATCGCATCTTGCCCGACAGATGCCGTCGGGCCACTGGCCTTTACTTTCCCGTCTTTGCTGGCTAGGGCGGCCCTTAATTACGAGGAGTAGTCTCTGGAGCGTAACGAATTCCACAAAAGAAAATTAATTTCATTTTGTTTTGTTATGGATTTCAATTGGGTTGATCGTTCGAAGGACAAAAAGCAGTCGATTGACTCACGTGATTAGGAAGTTTTAGTGAACAAGTTCTTAGCAAAATTTCTCGTCCTTACCTTAATTTTAACGGAGACAACTATTAGAAGTGAATAGCATACGAAAGAACCCATTGACACGCCATAATAGTGTAATTTTGAACTTTTTTTATTAAAGAGGTATCTTCACTCTCTTTAATAAGTGAGCAATATTCGGTTAGATTTATTACAATGCAAACGATCAACGTCTTCATACTTTCAAAATATACATACGTGTTATTTTCATGGCTAATTCACGATCAATTTTCACGAGAAGGTTTTCCTGCCAAACTGCAGACTTTTAAAAAGTTATATTCTACTTGTTTGATTACTTGGTTCCATCTAATCTTCAAGATTCATCTATTGAGAAAATTTTGAAAATAGGTCCGATGGAATCTTGGATTTCTCAGACATGATTGATAATTTCTTAAGAAATAATGCTAACTCTCATAATATATCCCTAATTCTTATGACCAACTCTCCTTATTTCATCATTACCTTTTCTTAACTCTCTTAATAAACCTCGGGCTGGCAAAGTTGTTCCTTTGCCAACATCAATGAGGCCCAGCTGGATGTGCTTTTTTTGCAATGTCCTTTTTACATTGCCGTGACTCTTTTTGCACAACAAAACAATCTCAATCAGATATCTCTTTTCGAAAGATGAAAATTTTCACGAGGCAAAAGACTTTAATTGGAGTTATGATGGAAATGGGAGGGTCCAAGTATGTAGTTTAGGATTTCAAATTAGCAAATATAGAAAAAAAATAAAAAGGCTTTCTCATATTACATTGGTGGAGCAATTTTCTTTTTTTTTCCTTAGCGGTTGAGGAAGTTGAGCAGGTATAAGTACTCCACTACTGAAAGAGTAAAATAATAAAATTAAAGAGTTCCTATCTACCCCACAAGATGAGAAAGGAAAAAAAAATCTCAACGGAAAATTATAATTTCAAATTTGAACACGTCGGCCAACTACTGTAGAAACTCCTTTCATCTTAATAGATATATGGAATTTAGAATTTAAAATTCGAAAAGATAGGAAAAACAATTTTCAGATTACATTGGTTGAACTGGTAAGGTACAAGTAAGTCACCAACTGTTGAAAGAGTGACGTAATGAAGCATAAAGTTCCCAACCACTACAAAACATGGAAAAGGTAATAATAATTATAAAAAAAAAGAACAGAATTTTGAGGGCCGTTAAACCAAACATCATAGTAACTCCATTCATCTTAATAGGTACATAATTGCAGGGAGTGACTGATCCAGGATTGGTGATTTTTATACTAGAAAATGAATCAATTAAACCTTGTAACTGACTTGAAACTAAACTGGTCGATTCCCAAATTTTTCTGTCCTAAAACAGAGTTGGTTCTTTTGTGAATCGGGCAAGTAGGACTGATTTGGTTTGCTTTTTCAATCGAACTGGCATGATTACTCACCCTTATTTATAAACAAAAAATTGGAACATCTGTAACAAATTTGCTATTCATTAGTTTTCGTTAAATTTTTTTGTCGAATTACTAAGTTAGATGATATGTGAGAATTGACAGATATATCAATTTGAGATTTTATCCTCCGTTTGTACCAAACTAACTTCTAATCTATTTTCAAATCTACTCCGTGGTCCCAATTTTAATTTGGTATTTCTACATCAATAATAAATACAGATCGGCAAGGCAATATAGAAATTTATCTTCAAAATAAAAATCGTTCTAGAATATAAAAAATTAAATACTACTAGCCATGACTTTTGGACAGAGGACTAACAGGGGAAAATTTAGGATTAGAATAAAAATTGATGATTTTCTTTTTGAAAAAAATTGTGATAGATTTTGAATTGGATCTAAAGTTTAGGGTTTTTTCTGAAATAAAAGAAAAATTCGTGACAGATTTTGGACTAAACCTAAAGTTTAAGATTATTTCTAATGTTTGGGATAGATTTGAGACTAGACCTTAAATGTGAGGTTTTTTATGAGACGAAAAAGTTTAGAACAGATTTGAGACTGAACTTAAAATTTAAGGTTTTTCTGAAATTGGCCCAACGATTGCTCAAACGATCTGCTTGGGCTCAATTGGATCTACCGGTCCGTCAAGCCCAACAACGTGAGCCGGGGCCCTCCATCTCCCCCGTCCTTAAATGTTTTCGGACGCACCGTCCTCTCCGCGTCGTAGGCCGCTGAGGACATTCAATGCATCGCGTCCCCCGACCGCGACCGACCCCGCGGGGACGTCTCTGTCGCGCGCGAGACGAATCAGCCCAAAAGGAGCAACAAAAAAAAAAAGCAACCAGCCCCTCCAGTTTCGAGGTTCTCTCCCCTCGACACGTTTCGAAACTCCTTTCGTCCCTCGACCGCGGCCCCTTTAAATGATCGACACGCAATCCGTACGCACCCCAAAACCCCCGCCCTAGCCCCTACGATCAACAGCCACGCAACTCCTCCCCATCACAAGTTCCTCCCGCGGCGGGCCCCGCCGTAGCCTCCTCACGTTGCGCGACACTATCGATGCTCAAATCACTTCATTACGCTACGCTGCCACCGCTCCCCGCCTCACCTTTTTTTTTCCTCATTCGTTTCCAGAAAAAAATAAATAAAAAAAGGAAATTTGTCCCTTTTTGCAATAATTCGCTCTTTTTGGCAATAATGCCGCACGTTGCGCCATATAGGAATCATCGAGTGGTCGAGGTTGGTTTTTTTCACCCGGGTACATCGCCGAAGAAACATAGGCCATAGGTGGTGACTGGTGAGGTGAGGTGATATTTTTCTAATCGAGCGGAGGCGGCATGGATTGGATGGGTGCGCGAGTGGCCTGGGGGCGCGCGACCCGGGCTCTCTCCCACCATACAAGTGGACGGACGGCAGGGGGCCCAAACAAGTGGACGAGGAGATCTTTCCCACTCGGAGCAGTCCACGTATGGATGTGCATGGAATTGGGGGGGAGGATCGAGTCACGCCCCATGTCGAGTCGTGCGTGGGGGAAATTAAGAATAGAATCGTAGAAGGAAAAAGTCGGGGGAGGAGTGAAATTGGGGTCAAATCAGTGTTTCCTCACTTCTCCATTCTCGACCCTTCAAAAAAGGCTCATTGTCCACGGTGCTCTCGACAACACAAAACATGCCTTTAGAAAATTTGAAGGGGCAAAAGAATATTCACTCATCAATAAGAAATGCAAAACGTATGAGTATCTATATGTTAAAATAAAAAACGTAACAAGACAGAACACCCCGTTAGGGGAATATTGCAAGCAGCCCGTGCATGTGAACAATCGCCCGTGTCTAGATGGGGTCAAATCAAAGTTTCCTCAGTTCTCAATTCTCACCCCCTTCAAAAAAGGCTCTTTGGCCACGGCGCTTGACAACAACTCCTGGAGAGGGGTTGGTGGGGTGCCACTTTGGGAGTAGCTTTAATTTGGGGCCATACAATCTCCCTCCTTCTCTACTTTGGGAAACCCCCGATTGACTTGGTAACCACTCAATAATGGTTCCTGCGATGGACCTCCCTTCCCTTCCTCCCCCGCCCAAAGAATCTTTTCCGGAGCTTTGGAGCTCTTTGATTTTGATCGCGTTTCAATTCGTAAGCCCCCCCCTTTTCGGTGGACCACCTATTCTATATCTTTATGGTTGGGGATGGTATGGATTGTCATTTACGAGAGGGGGAGGCACGGCAATGCTCCACTAACTCTTAACCTATAGGAATATATTTCGCCATTGAGTGGGTTTCTTGACTGCACAAAGTCGTCGTATTAGCGTCGGAATTGTGGTAGAAGACTTCCTATAAACAATCTATATTCCAAATTGTATGCATTTTAATAGTTATGAGAAGAACCCACCAAGTATATAAACTCTTATCCCATAAAATATCATTTTAGAGTCTCATGGATCCGGATCGTCGCATTGGACAACGTGGGGAATCAAACATGTGGTGTACAAATTAGATGAAATTCTGATCGCCAAAAAGTATTAGGGGAAAAATAGATTATCTTTTCTAAGCTAATATGCTTTCGGAATTCTATTCCAAGCTGACTATTGACAGAAATGATTAAAGTATGGTTCGTAAAGTCAGCCAAAAGTCTCTGGACACCGAGCGGGCTCGACACGTAACCCGCCAGCGCGCTTCTTCTCCATCACAAGTTTGAATCGCGACTGACTCGTCAGGATCAGGAACGCGACAAGGGAAGTCAGGTGGGGAAGCCCTGGAAGAATGGGGTGAGTAGCGAAGCTGAGGGCAGGAAGAGATCGCCGGAAAACGACCGGTTCTTGTCACGGAGCGGGGAGGGCGTTCTCGTCATTTCCCAGCCTCGCCCCCCCAGGAATTCCTTTGGAGGAAGCCCATCAACTTTAGCATCCCACCACATGATGATCCCGGGAGAAAAAACACCATATATACCCACGCATTTTCACCCTCACACCCTCCAATCCCTTCCATAATCTTTAGGCATAATCCGAGTAAATTCCTCAGCAACTTTCTCTCTCTATCCTTCTCTCTCTTTCTCTGTGGAAAAGCTTCCGAAGTTCGAAGATGTGCAGAGGCATTGGAGGAGAGAGCGGCAGCCCGGGTGGGTTCTTCCTCAAAGAAGAGTCCGCTTGTAAGTCGCCGCCCGGCAAGGCCGCGGTCGCGTGCGAGCTCTGCGGGTCGAGGGCGTGCCTGTACTGCCAGGCCGACGACGCTTACCTGTGCCGGAAGTGCGACCGGTGGGTCCACGGGGCGAACTTCCTGGCGCAGAGGCACATCCGGTGCCTGCTCTGCAGCTCCTGCCAGAAGCTCACCCAGAGATACGTGCTCGGGCCGTCGCTGGTGGTGGTGCTCCCCAGCATGGTCGAGAGCTGGGCGGATCGGAGCGATTCAGGCGACGCTCAGGATTCAGGCGAAGCTCAGGACAAGTCCTCAGGGAACGTCAGGAGGCCGTTCCTGTTCCTCTGAGCGCTTCTCTTTTTCCTTAGCTCTTGCTCTTTTGATAACCCCTTTTTAGCATTCTTTCATCAGGAATTTTCTGGGGAGAAGTTAGGAGGAGAACGATGAAATGTTTTTCTTTCTTTTTTTCTTTTGAAGCTTGCTTGAAATGGTGGATTAGTATGGGTTTTGAAGCACCATGTATTCAAGGTAAGGAAAGCGAGAATGATGATCGCACAAGAGTAGGAACTAGGAAGGCAACATCGGTTGTAGAAACTCGTGTAAGTTAAGGATGTTGTAGCCACTGTTTCACCAACCTGTGCTGTCTTGAATTCGACTTGAATCGATCTGATTGGTGGGCAATGCTTTATTTTCGAAGACAGTTCATTTCCTGCAAACGTTCTTTCTCTCTCCTACAGAATGGAGCTTTAAGGTGCCTTGGTGTTTTCCTAACGTCCTGGTATCATGTCACCCTTGTTGGTAAACAAGATTGAAGTGACCTGATGCAGGTTTAAACCAAAGAAGTTGGTGTCGAGTTGGTGCTTAATCATGCCTACAGGTATGCGATCGAGAGTCTCTGTGAACATTCATGTCATGAGTTGTAGTGGTTGGCGTAATCTCTTGACGCCTTGCCTAAGACAATGTCAAGAATGTGTAGTTTATTTTAGTGGGCGAAATTCAACTCGAGATGACGCCCAACTGCACGACCAGATTTGAGGTTTGGTGAGAAAAATGTTCCATTTTAGGTCCTAATTTGCATGATAGTGTACACATCGGATAGCACTAACATTCATATGAATAAGCGCTGGCATTTTCGAGTTTGCTCATGTCATTAATTATGTTTATTTAAGATGATAAGCAATTGATTGTCGTGAGCCGGGCATTTTGGGTGTTCATATTTCCCACTAGAGCATGTGAGAGGGACCTACTTGAGAGTCATATGACGTGAAGTTCACGATCTCTAAGGTCGATCTTTTTGGAACCGGCAAGTTGAATATATGCACGTACGGCTCGAGAATGAATGTCCTTGGATGAACTTTGTCATTTTTCATATTTGATTCGCCTGGTAATGTTTATGTTGCAAGGAAAAACTAAATAGAATAGAAATGCTTTCCTAAAAATAATTGTAAAGTTACGCTGTTATATATCAATGAAATTTGTCGAATTAAATGCAAGGAAAATACAAAAACATACCTCACTTTCAACCTAATAAGCACTTACATTGAAATGACCAAATTGCTGCTTTTTGGCTCGGTCATATTTTGTATCTTACTTAGGGTTGGGGTGGTTTGGTTTTTCCCATCGGTTTTGAGTATTTTGGGTGAGAGTGAGAATTTAGTTTTTTTTTTTTTTTGGTTGAAAGAGAATTTAGGATTTGGGGATGGGCATTTTTTGAAAATGAGGTAAAATTTTTATAATGGGGATATAAGGATAACTGATGCGAAAATGCGAGATGGTCTCTAAAGGCAAATGGCCATAGAAGAACGCACGCGCACCTGCTTCTTCTCTTGACCGCGGACAGTATCTGGAGCCACATAGCCCAGCCCATGAAGTCAGGAACATCATGGGCCTAAGCCCAGAAGAAACGCCTCCAGTTTCGGGCCTATCCATTCGGCCCGCCTGGCGCTGTTTCCATCTGTCATATTAGTAGGTAATTCATCGACTGTTAATCATCGTTTTACTTCACATCTCTCGTGAAAAATTCTTTATCAAGCAAGTCGCATGCCATGGGGCGCGGTGCGTTTCGATAGATGATGTTTTTGCGATTCAATTGCTAAATAACATGTCGGCAGTAGCTCGAGACGGATGTCACGGAAGGACGATCTACGCGTGGCATGAGCATTCAATTGCGATTTTTTGTGTACATGTGTCGGAAAGCGACGTGGATTGAATATTCCCAATTTGGTGGTCCTAGAAGTTTGGTACAGATATTGTGTTGGCATGTGATGCGTGCCTAACTCCCGTTAGGGGTTGACAATCGAAGGGCGCCTTGATGACGACTCCGGTTCCAACGCCACGAAGTCCACATTCGAATTTTCAGTCCGTGGACATAAACGACATTTGGTTGGTAGCGGTAGGTTTGACATCGATGCGTCACCCTTGCCCAGTTTGGTAAATAATGCTGTATAGGGATATTAATATATTTTTTATAAAAGTTTAGAGGTCGTGCGATGTTCCAACTAACATGCGACAATGTTGGAAAAACGTACATGACATGTTTGTCCGATCAAAGATCTTCCTTGGCATTTGATCCGGCATTGAAACATCGAACCATGCAAAGTTGCCAAACAAGCATCGATCTTTTTCTGTGGAAATATTATCGCATGTTACTCGACAAAGGACCGTATATGTTCTTTATATTCATGCGATTTCTCTCTATTTATTGATTCAAACTTTTGAACTAGGCTTTCTGATGTGGTATCAGAATCAGTGCTATCCTTTTTATGTAGGGGTTAGGACATTAGGAATGCCATAACTTTCGTACGGCACTCATTTTGGTGCAAAAACTTTTTTTTCGCTCACTTAAGTGCCACATCGGAGTGAAATCGTTCGCTAAGTGCCACTTCCTACAAAAATCGTTCGCTTAAGTGCCAAAATGCATATGTGAAATTTTTTAATGATTTTTCTTTTTTTAATAAATTTCGACGCCTAACGTGACTTTTCGAAAAAAACGACACCGTTTCTACTCTTTTAAAAAATTTTCAATTTTTTTTTTTTTTTTTTTTTTTTTTTTTTAAGGGCCGGCGAGGGCCACCAGTGACCCTCGCATGCCTTAAAGAAAAAAAAAAAAAAAAAAATCAAATAAAAAAAAAAAAAAATTAATAAATATATTAAAATATATTAAAATATTATTCACCTGGCGCCACGTCGCCTTTCCGGCGCCACGCGCCTTTTCCTTGCGCCACGTCGCAAGACGGCACTTAAGTGAACGTTTTTTAAAACTTTGTGCAGACTCAGTGAGCGAAAAAAAAAAGTTTTGCAAGACTGCAAAGTGAAAGTGAGCGCCGTGCATTTAAAAGTTATGACTTTCTAAATAGTCTTTTAAATTTTTTTATGTATGTGCCTCAATTCTAAATTCGGCTTGCATGTGACGAGAGACGTTGAATGAATGTTTCACACACCTATCGGGTTAAGTATTTAGGTCGGATTTTCCGACAATTTCTCTGATTTTTGTGAACGGACGTGGCTTTGTCATCCAAGCATCAACGTCGTTAGGCGAGGATGATTGGCGCCAACGCCGCCGGTTGATTGATGGTCGCACGCCACCATCTGCGCTTTGCTTGCAGGTCAGTCGTCACCTTTTTTATCGACGATTTCATTCACCAGTCGGCAAGGTCAACGATTCAGAAGAATTCTTTTCCACGCGCTTTGCCAAACTTACTCGGACTATTTTATTCGCTCACTATTTCCTACGAGCAAATTTTCTTCAATTTTTTTCCCCAGGAAAAGCTGTTGAATTTAATCAGAATATCTTCTTCTTTTTTTAAAATTCTTAACATTTGCCTATTCTCAATGTCATTTTGAAGGGGAAAAAATACAAAAAGGAAGTGACTTCTATCTGATGATTAACTACACACTTCGATTGTTTAATCAAACATTTAGGAATTTTATCTTTAAAAACCATTTTGCTCCCTCCACGTTAATTATCCTTCCGTTCGTACTTATGAAAATGCAATTTTTATAGCAAAACTGTTTATGCCCGAAACCTAAATTTTCACCCCCACTAGAAATACTCAAAACTCATTGGAAACTAAATTGCCAAAACCCTAAGCAAGGTGTTAAAATGAGTTTGTAAGGACGGACGATCTGTTCTTTGTATTGTCGGATTTTTCTTAAATGGATCTGAACGGTTTTAGTAAAAATAGAAATATGTAAGAGATCATCGAGTTAAAAGTAAGGTCATTAGACTACGGAGACAAAATTTACTAAACTCGTCCAATAATTGGATTCACTAGGGACTTAGTTGCACATTGCTCGGATGTGCACATGCAATGCTAATTAAGATAACGTCTGCAGTTCATGTCGACTTAAAACATCCTTTGATTCTATGCGCCCAATAATCAAATAATAATTAAAACATGAAAATTCACATCATCATGCAATGCTAGACATGTTATGTCATCTGATACTCGAGTTTTCTCTTTATAACCCGAGATTTTTTTTTTCCAAACTTTATAACACTTCCAAATAAATAAATAAATAAATAATATGGAGCCACAGGACCGCACGGCCCAATCATTTAAAATGAGCTTTGGGCCTATAAACTAAAATTCACGTAATTTCCTACCCCGAAACGGATCCCCGGAGCAAACTCCTCACGAAAATTTCTAAAATGGCCCAGGAACTTTCCGGCATTGCCGATTTCGCCCCTGACCTGTTAGATTATTTACCAAATCTCGCCCCTGCTTGGCTCTCACTCAAAAACTCCCCCCCTCCAAACTTCCCTGCGCGAGATCAGGGCGTCGAGATCTGCAACGCCAGCGAGTCTCGTAGAAGTGAAGACGAAGAAGAAGAGCTTCGGCGTTCGACTGAAGATACGAGACGATTAACATTCATTCATGCACGATCTCCCAGGTCATTCAGCTTTCCCTCTCTTCCTCTCCTTCGTAATCTCTCCCGGATCTAATCCGCGAACCGTAGATCGCCGGCCGAATTCCCGGTTTTTCTCTAAATTTCGTTCGATTCCCCGTGGATTCGAGCTCGGCATCGCGCATTTGTGGCTTCGATCGATGCTCGCGCGCTCCAAGTGCGTCGTCTGCTGTTTCGCGGAGCTCCCGATCGTCCGGCTGCTCCGGCGGCTCTAGTTTTCCCGAATTTGTAGCTCGCGATTGCATCGTTTGCGTCTCTGATCGAATGCTCGCGTCCCGAACGAGCGTGCGGCGTCTGATTTGCTGATTTTGCAGGTCCTGCGTCTAGGCTGAGTGGTGCGGATAGGCATTCGTATCGCCGCTTTTATTATATCTATGATCGGAAGCCTCGCGACGGCGCCTGCTAATAGTCCGCATTTGAGGAAGGTGGGAAGCAGAACGGTCGTCTCTGATCTTGGTAAGGAGTGACGGATTTATTAGCGTCGGAAATTGAGAGCGTGGTCGGGGCGTTAATTTCGCCTTGTTTGGAATGGCGAATGTATGTGAAGTCAATGTGTTTAGAATCATCTTTCAGGCGTTGAGCTTGGAAATGGTGTTGAGGAAGGTCCGATGTATTCATTCGCAGCTGATGAATTGAAGATTGGGAGCATGCCGATCAGCACTACAGCAATCATGCCTTCTCCTATCTTGTTGTGGAGATTCAAGGTCTTAACTTTCATAAGTTCAGTTTTCACTCGTGTGCTTCATAGATGTCAAATCTGGAGAGAAGATGGTGGGGGCATGAAAGATATGTTAGTCATTTATAGAGAATTTGTAGGGCGTGTTACTTCTGATGGTTTTTTGTATTGTCTAAGAATTTGGGTTTTTTCACTTGTTAAAGCACATGCATAAAGGATTAGTATAATTAGCAGTCCTAAGGTTTAATAGCCGTTAAGATCTGTTTTACAAAAATGATCTACTCTTTGTCCTAGTTACTCTCCGGGATAGAGTGGAGCAAGGGAGTAGATATCTCCAGTTATAGAGTATTATATTATTATAATCATTGTAGATATGAAAAATTAAGGAGTTTCAGGTTGTTGTAAGGTCATTTTCATTGATTGTGTCCTTATTACTCACCATAATGGAAAGTTGCCAATTGCCATGAATAATTGCTCATTCAGCTTTAAGGCTCAATGCTTCCAGCTTATCTGTGAAGTGGATCTTTGAGGCACCTGTTGAATGTATTGCTATCTTGCCAAAAAATTAGTACTTGTGCTGGTTGTGCTTAGGGGTGTTCCTATGGAGCTGAATTGGTAAAGATGATAATATTTCTTATTGAGCTCATGGATTTTGTTTTTGGATAATATGGAGCTTCCTGAGCCTTTTTTTTCCCCTGTAAATTCTCTTGTTATCTTTTTTGAAACCATTTCCTGCAGCCAATGTGATCAATCTATTTGTTAGTGAATTTTTTTCTTTTGAAATTTTCTTGCGTTTTCCCCATTCATCAGTTTGTGTAACATCTTTTCTCATACATTCTCATCCTTACTGTGTGAAGCAAATGTCCACCAGGAATGGTTCTGCTTGAGCAATTAACAAATGCCGACATCTTTTGGCTCATATTGCTTTGAGAAATAGCTTTTTCTATTAATAGAAGCGGTCTTCTTACCATGAACTGCATATTCTGTATCAGTATTCAACATTTTCTCATTGATGCAGTTGGCTTTAAATTGGTGTCGGCATAGTAGTGTTGTAAAAATTTAGTTGCTTGAATGTGAGTTCTCATACTGATAAACATAATCTATTGCAAGTAGTAGCTAGCAAGTAAGTGCCATGCACTCAGAAACCTATATTACCCTCTCTCTCTCTCTCTGAGTTTTCTATCTCTGTTGGATTTTCAGGTACTATTATTCTTCATTTGGGGTTTCATTTGTTGCAAGGTGAGCACTTATTTTTGTATCAGTCATGATTTTTTTTGTGGGGTTTAAGATTTTTGGTGACTTGCCGTAATAAGAGAAACTATTATGTCAGAAAATATTGTCGATAGTTGGCTTGTTACTTGAAATATGTATGGTAATTAGACTCTTTATGTTGAACTGCAGTTTGGATGGGATTCAGTCATGAGAATGAGTGTGGATTTGCGGGACCTGTTCCTCTATGAGGCATTTTTGTACTATAACCCTCTTCTTCTTGTGGTTAGTTATTGCTCTCTGATTCAATATAAATCTATACTAGTTGCATTGCTTCTCAATTTTTCTCATTTCAAGCTGGTGATGAGTTTGATTCTTTTCCTGCAGACTATGATGGTTTGGCTTTGGGGTATCAATTTGTGGGTTTTTTCGCAAGCTAATGTCAATTATGCTAAAATTTTCGATCTTGATCAGAGCCATCTTACACAGAGAGAGATATGGAAGGTATTGTGTTTTTTACTGTAGGCATTATTTGCCTCCTCATAATCTCATTGACATATTTTTTCTGTCTTTAGTCTCTTTATATTCTCCTTTCGTACTTGTTTTTAGCAAAATTTTGCAAGTTGTTCCTGTGGCTAAGAAAAAACTTACATTCATCATATGTGTATGAGGCCTGTGAATGAAATTGAAATGTCCAATGCCAGCTATTCTTGTAGCTTTGATTGATGCAAGAATATTTAGTTACACTTTTGCTTTTTCTCTCAGCTCTTTAACCAATTGTGTGCAACGCTGCCTTTTTCCCAATTGCTACAAGCACTTTAGTGTGACCAAAGCTAAGAGTTCGGCTTTGAAAGATAAATGTACTGCCGTCATTGCTTTTTCGAAGGTGAATGTATTTTAGAGCTCGTGTGTTCTCACGATTGCTTGATTTGGATCTTGCAGTGTGCAACTTGGATGACAATAATCGTTCCCACGAGCATGACAGCTTATCTGTATCTATACTCTCATGGAGAAGTGTCCTTGGCTGCTTCACAACCAGTGTAATAGATGCATCCGCTCTTACTAGTGACATCTTCTTCTTTTTCTTAAAGTTGATACTACCAGAGTAGGTCTCATGGGGTCATGAAACTTTATTCTTTATACAACTAAGAGATGAAGGTTTCATTCTGAGCTTTATTACTTCTGGTAAACAGTATGATACTGGTTTTCCTTTGGATAAATTTCTTATTTTATTACTAAAGTAATGTCTTTTTCATTAGTAAAGCTGACGATGTGTGCTGCTCATTCCTTCTGTTTGTTGTTGGGAAGAATATTCTTGCTGCTTCTTATGGAAATCTGGAGTCAAAAGTTTTATTTGCATGTATCATAAGCAACCACTCTTCCTAAGCAAAATGTGAACAAGGTTTCACAATATGCATTTATATATAGCTACAACTGTGTATAATTCACAAAGAAATTATTGAGCTAGATGGGTTTTGCCCCTGGCTTTTGATGCTCCTAGGTTATGCTTTATGTCTCTCTTATTGGTTCTTGCTGTATTTATTGTCATAATGACCAGATGTTGGATGATGGGTCAATAGCAAAGGATTGAATTTATATGTCTTTATATCTACTCACTACTTTGTAAGAAAATGCTTCTGGGACAACCAAATATTTTTACATCTTAAAGTACATCAATGGGTTTTGGGACAAACGATTTTTTTTTTTTTTTTTTTTTTTACATCTTAAAGTACATCAATGAGTTTCACACAAGCAGGAAGTATGCTCAACCTTTCTGATGCTTTTTACTGCAGGTTCTTCTGTATGCAGCTGTCGCAATGGTGTTGATATTTCCTTTTGATATTTTCTATTTGTCGTCTCGCTTCTACTTGTTAAGGACTCTTTGGAGGATAGTTTTCCCACTTCAGGCAAGTTTATGCTTTTCTGTTAGCTTATTCTTCATTCTTGGATTATTGTAAAATACTCTCAAGATAATATGAAATTGACCTAAAATTAGCATCAAGATGTACTTTCACTCGCCCTCTCCCTCCCCCTCTGTCTCAGATGATTTGAAAGGCTGTCTAGTATTGCTTGATATGGGTTGCTTTGACTTGTTGAGTCTCTTTGGCTTGGTTGTTGAACTTTATTTGATTTGGTTTTGTTGCATGAATTGTTTATCTTGTTTTTTATTTCTTTTGTTCCCAATCTTTTTTATGGCGTCATGACGTCATGGACAAATTTCATGGAAAGTAAGATGAGATCAGATCGAAATTTCTGGTGCATGTCTGTAGGTGTTAAAAGATGACCATTGTGTGTCGAGCCCTGTGAAATCTGCATAGTGTAAGCCGCTTGTTGAAGTGTCAAACTTCTTGATACACATTGTGATTGCTTTATTATGTACACTGTGATATATCACTGTTGAACCCTTGCTGGACTCAATTTTGCTGCTTCTGCACCTTTTCTAGTTTCTGGGCATGGTGCCCAGCCATAAGTCCTCAAGTGTGTTAGAGTATGCTAGACATAGATTTCTTGTGAAGGCAGGAGAAGAAAGGAATTATCCTTTTGAGAGGTTACCTAAGGCCGGGTATAGCAGCCCTAGGCGAGTTACCTTTCTTTTTCCCTTAAAATCTATGATTTCCAGGTTTTATTTTTTGGGTTGGAACTCTGCTGGGGAAAAAAGAGATGGGTTTGTAAGCTAGGTATGTAAGGATTTTAGCATGGATAAAAAAGTGATGCATATGTTTCCATGACTCACTGGTTTTCATGCAGACTCATAGTTTCTAATCTATTATTCGTGCCCTGATCATCATCTTTTATGTACAGGCAATAAGCTTCTCCGACTTCTTTCTGGCTGATATTCTGACCTCCATGTCCAAGGTACCAATCGCATTAGGTTTATAATTCTTTAGTACTCTCAAGGTTCCTTGCATGATTGTTAGAAACTGGAACCAGACTGTTCTTTGTTCAGATATCTACATATTTATTAATGCACTTGTCCCCTTGTAATCTGCAGGTTTTCTCAGACTTGGAACGCTCAGTATGTCGGATGGTCCATCGACAGGTCAGTAGGTCATTGTCACTTTGGGATGTTGTGCCCAAAATTATAGTAGATGTTATGGTATTGCTGTTCAGATTAGATTCTTAAATAAGAAATTCTTGGAGGACTCAAGTAATGAAGATGATGAGGGACATCCTTTTGAAAATGTTGTAATTGTAGGCATACACTAGATTTAAGTAGTCAAAAAGAAAATAATGAGCCTTTTGACTGTATGGCTGGATCACCAGCGAGGCTGGTTGGAGGCTTATTGTCAGTAACTTAACACTTCCCATTTGGAGTCAAATAGCTTAATCTCTGGGAATGTAATGTAGAGTCATTTCTCTACCGAGAATGCCTTTAGATTAGGTGAGGGCTAATTAATAGAAATATGTAAAACTCTTGCAGGTCGCCACTATTGCTTGGTTTGAAGCTGATTCTGTCTGTGGAAGCCACTCTGTTGCCATTCCTATTGTTTTAGTGTTGCCGTACCTCTTTCGTTTGTTCCAATGCCTCCGACAGTACAAGGATACAGGAGAAAGAAACACTCTTTTGAATGGTAGCATCTCCATGCTTTTCATATATATGATGAAGTTCATCAAATTGATAATTGGCCATCTATTAACATAATTGTATCACTTGGCATTTGCAATTTTTTTGAGCCCCCGTGCGTCTTAATCACATATCTATCCTTCATGGTGTTTGTCTTAAGAAAACTATTTTCTGGATCCATTTCCCTCTTTCAGTCTCATATATCTTCGTCTTCTGTTCAGCTTCTTCTGGATCATTTCATTTGCTGTAGAAGGTCCATTATCAAGCATCTAATGTTTCAATAATCTCAGTTAACAAATGAATTGAACTTCATGTCTCAGAGGAGAAATTTTCCTTTGCTTGATTTACCTCATATGATAATCACATGTTGGATTTCTAATTGTCAACCAAAGCATCTTTGGTATGCATAGAGCAAATTTGGTCTTGGGTCCAGGCACCAACTGATGTTTAGATTATGCTCATGTTTTTACTGATGGGACCGAAAGAAATTTTTGTTTTGCATTTGTTGGCCATGCTCGTGCAGTGCAGCATCCCAATCTGTAGAACTGCTTGTTCAACATGAAGTCTTGGGTGGTTGATTATTGTCTTTATACTTACTTCCCAGCTCACTTTGTGGAAACATGAAATGTCTCAGGTTTTACAGTTGCCTCCTAGATCTCTAAGGACTTGCAAAAATTGGTCTGAAGGAATATGATAATTATTGCAAGGCTTTTGCCTTTTCAATTGCTTTTAATTGGAAAATTTGTATTTATCCTCTCATAGCATTACCAAGGACTAAGATTTTCTTGTATTTTGAAATACCTGAGGAAGACATTAGTGTAGCTAGGGAAATCGAAGATCTGTTTCACACATCTCCTCTGCTCTGCTGTCCTCCCCCCTCTTCCTTTGCCATCTCCTTTTATCTGGTTTAAGTCTAATTCAACGTTGCTTAAGATATCTTTTGTGTCCATGGATATGATCCACTTTTGTCCTTGTCAACTATTTATATCTAATGGCTTTTGTGCTTTTGTTTTCAGCTTTGAAATATTCAACAGCCGTGCCGGTGATTTTTCTTTCAGCCCTTAAATATCATGTATTCCCGGAAAAGTGGATGAGTTTTTATCGGCCTCTCTGGCTTCTCTCGAGTGTCTTGAATTCTTTGTATTCATTTTATTGGGACGTGACCCGAGATTGGGACTTGAGGTATGTCACCCTATTTAATACAACATTATCTTACATTTTTAATTCTTCCCAGGCTAAGCTTTTATTGTGAGAATAATTTGCCTTTAATGAGTTTAAAGCTTGTTCTCAAAAGAAGTTATGCTTGTGATATTACTGGTTGGTTACCTTGGATGTCAGTGATTATTAACCTCATAGCCTCTTTATAACTGTATTGGACCTACGTCCAGCTTTGATGAAATTTGGAAGTTCAGTAATTTCTCTCACTAGCGAAATGCATGGCGGTGAAATGATTTTGTGAAAGTGGATTTCTTTATTTTGATGGTACTTCTGACCTTACCAATGTAATTTCCTGATTTTCTTTCTGGCAGTTGCTTCACTCGGATTTTCAAGTTCAGCAAACCAAGTATGGTCTCATCGCTTCTCTATGCACGAACATGGGTAAGCAAGCAATACAGTTGATTTAGATTGTTTTGTCCAAAACACCTCGTTGATGCTTGTCATGAAGCTTCATCAATTTGACTCACTAGCTGCGCCAAATTATGCATCTCGCTTTGTTTTTGTGATTGCCACTTTCCGCAGGACTGTTACAAAGTGCCTTCAACTAATCAACCCTATGATATTGCAGGTTTATGTTTGGGTGATAGGCAGCAATCTGATCCTGCGTTGTACGTGGACGTACAAATTGTCTGCCCATCTCCGCCATAACTACCTCACAGTTTTCGCCATCACTGCCTTGGAGATTTTTCGCCGGTTCCAGTGGGCTTTCTTCCGCGTCGAGAACGAGTGGAATAAAATGAATTCCAAGTCGGGTATTCAGCTCTCCATGACCGAAATAGGAAATGAGGAAGACAAATTACTCTCGTCCAGTGACCACAATGTATAGATGAAAATTTCCCGCATTCACTAGATATATTAAGGTTCACTAGATATATCAAGGTTCGTCATTGTTAAACTCCCCATATTTTGGCCAACAAATCGACGGTGACAATTCTTTTCCGCTCTCCAATTTTGCATCGAGATTAGAATTCTTTCGAGCTTGATCAAAGTGTCTGTGACCACCGCATGTAACAGAGATTTCAGCTCATTTAATGACATATCTCTTTCGATTGATCGATAGGTTATTGGGTTATCAGCTGGAACTTATCAAGTTATAGCCATCGCATTAACGGCGCATAGATTGCAGTAATTTGCACAATTCAGATGGTACAAGCGTAGCGTCGAGTTCCTTTCGATGAAGTACGTCTGAACTTTCTAAAATTCTTCGGGGGCCAGGAGCATCAGCTGCAGCTAAACGGCTGCACACGTGTCAAACTCCCACTTCATGTGAGCCACTGAGAGCTTGTCCCCAGGATAACACGCGCATCGCGCTTGCATCCATTCTGGGCCACCCAATCGAGTTTCTTTTAGACTCTCCATCCTCTGCCGAGCAAGAGCCTCCATCAGGATGGCATCTAAATGTTAGCCGCTGGCGACAGCACCGGCCTGGAACCCCGGCCTGAGCCGAGCCAAGTAGAGGCCACCCTTCCCCGGGTGCTGACTGTGCTGTCTTTCGTGCTCGAGAAGCTAGTGGCCCGGAATGACCGGCTCCTGGAAAGCCTCAGCCGGCAGCTGAATGGGCTCGGTGGCCATGGGTCAGCAATGCTTGGGAAGAGCTTGAACGGATTCCATGGCGTGCGACCGCCGGGCATAAGCATACCTAAGTACTTGGAGAGGATATACAAGTACACGGGCTGTAGTCCGTCCTGTTTCGTGGTGGGATTCGTGTACATAGACAGGTTGGTGCATAAGCACCCGGACTCGCTCGTGGTGTCGTTGAACGTGCACAGGTTGCTCGTCACGAGCGTCATGGTCGCCTCCAAGATGCTGGATGACGAGTAAGTGCGCCTCCAAAATTCATGTGCATGCTTACATCTTTTTGTTAATTGAGCGCCTTTACTTTGACTGAGCGATCGACATCCCGAAGTTCTGAGCTACTCGAGCCAATTAATTTGAAGAATGTCGAGTATCGACTGAATGGTCAGATTTCTAAATACATGAATGTGGATGGTTGGGAAGTTTTAAGTCAATAAGAGCTCGAGACCATCTGCTTGTCCAAAAGAAATCCGAATGGGGGTCCAAATCCTGCAAAAGATGAGGCTCTGTCATTTTGTGATGGAATGACACAGGCTCAGAAATTTCCAGGAGATCCGAGAAAAGAAGCCGTTGACATTCGCTAAGACCTGCCAAATCTAAGGCCGGAAAAATTAGGCGGTCTCGAGGTCACATTAGTTCCTCGGCCGGAAAAAGAAAGATGGCGAAAGCCGACTCATCTTAATTATGTAGGGACTCCTTCGTCGATGCATTGCTGGCATCACATTCCTATAGGTTACGGCCGGCAGAACCTCGTCGGTGTAGGAACGTTTCTAGCTCTTGATCCACAGTTGCTCACGAAACTAGACAGACATCCAACCTTTCTAGCTCTGGAACAAATTATCTGTACATGCATCGTTGTCTTTGTCTAGAGAATGCCATATCTCTGCATCACTTGGCTTTTGGCGAATTCGCGCAGGCACTACAACAACGCGTTCTACGCGAGGGTCGGCGGGGTGAGCAACACGGAGCTGAACAGGCTCGAGATGGAGCTGCTTTTCCTCCTGGACTTCGGGGTGGTGGTGAGCTCGAGGGTGTTCGAGAGCTACTGCTTGCACCTGGAGAGAGAGGTGCTGCTGAACGGGCAGGGAGAACACGGTAAGATCGAGAAGGCGCTCACTCTGTCTGATCCGGCACCGCTCGACGATGACACGACCGTGCTGCCGGTGCCGGTAGTTGAAAATGCGCCAGCAACCGCAGACCCACCATCACTTCCTCAGGCTGTGGACTGAACGAAAAGAGTCCTTCTCTTCCTCCCCACCCTGCGTAGCGTTGTCCATGTATTTTCCTAGTCTTCATCTGTCGCTCACCGTCGCTGTCATTCTTGTCTCGGTTGGGCCATTGAATTTCAAGGGCTGTTTTGGTTTGCCATGAGTATCCAATGACCCAAGATTACAGAGAAACTGGAGTGAGGGAGGACAAAAGATGGTAAAAAGATCAGAATTTACCTAGTCTTTCTTGGGCGCAAAAGCATAAGCCAAACTTACTGCGAAGTCAAAAGTTAAATTTGCTGCAGATTGATCTCTATTTTGAGGCCGGAAGCGCCGTGTGTGTGAGATAGCATACCTACCACAAATCTTGTTTTCATTTTCCTTGGTTTGTATCATAGGCAAATTTTCTGGAAATGGCCTGAGCACAGAAAATGACTCATGGTCGATGATTGTGTTTGCGGTGTTGCAAGTAAATCTTTGTCAAAGTGGGAATTTCCCATCTTCAAAATTGCCGCATTAGACAATTTAGAGTGCATTTGATAATATCTTTGTCTTTGGGAATAATTTTTGTTCATAAATAATTTTTTTTCATTTCTATTTTTCGGAACAAAATGGTAAATTTTTTATTTTATTTTTTGTTTCTGTTTCAGTTTGAAATCTATTCCATTGCCACTAATCTATTAAAAAAATAGAAAAATTAGCTGAAGTTACCAAGCAGATATTTATTCTAAAAAAAAAAGAAGAGAAAAATAGTGTGATTATCGGTATGGTAATCAAACAGGGTTTGTACTGGACCGTTTAACGCCATCTTAAACTTTGCCTAACGCTTGTAACTTCGCGTACACAGAGGAGCTTTTTCCGACGGGCTGTATGGGCCGAGCTGGCTGGTCTTATTGGGCCTGAACAGTTGACTCTTTAGGCCGGGGGCCCAGTCTCATCCCTATTCCATGAACCAAATCCGGCCCAATAAGGAATTGAGACAAAACCGGGTTCGGGCTCGTCCCCATGGATTGGGCAACACCCGAACTGAAAAGTAAAATCCCTAAACTGACAGGGGAAACTGAAAAGAAGAATTAAAGCGAGCAGATCGCATCGGAAGTCTCCCTGTTCGCGAGGTTCGACCATTGACGCGAAGCATCGAACCATTTTCGCCCTCTCTCTCTCTCTCTCCACGGGGTTCCGGTCGCCGGCGGGGCGGAGAAGGTCTCTCTGCGGGAAGGCGACGGCGGGTTTCGTCGGCTGATTTCGGTGGGAAAGCGCCATGGCGGAGACCTCGAAGGACGAGCTGGTCCAGCTGATCAGGAGGTTCGGGGCTTATCTCACCGTCAAGTTCTCCAACATCTTCTCGATCTCGCTCAACAACGTGGTGCGTGGTCGGATTCCTGTGTCTCCGTCGCCTTTTTTCCTTTCTGCAGAGGATGTTATGATCCATTTGATGCTCTTTACGCATCGAATAACTGCCTTTGGCTCGCGTGATTGAATTTTTTTACTCTTTTGATTGCGATTACCATATGATTTGGATGCGAAGGTTGGTGCTTGTTTGGGTTAGCATATGTTTGGTTGGGGGAAGGTCGTGTTTTGATGGTCTTATAGAGGGTTTTGGGAGTAATGCCACCTCTTTATGATATTTCTTGGCATAATTGAGGCTGCTAAAAATTAAGCCTTGGTTTTGCTGTTGAAGAGTATTCCGTTTACTGCGGTTGGAGTCCAACAATAGATTAATATGTGGGAATGACTTGTCTTCAAGAAATTTAGCTTTAACTATTCGGCGATGCTAACTTTCTTATCTTTTCTGCAAAGTTAAAACCTGCTAATCACGTTGGGTATATCTGCCTTCAGGCCCTTACCCAGATCATATATCTTATTGGTCTTAATTACTCGCATATCACCAAGAATCCTTTGATGGTGCCATGCCTTTAACTTACTCTCAATTCTTCCAGAATCTGCTACCTTTCTGACATGTTGGGGTTCCCTATCCTAACAGTACTTCCATCCATAGGAAAGTACAAGACTGTTCTTTGTTAGTTTTCCAGAAATCTTTAACGTATTCCCCTTATAATTCTAATGGTCTATGCTAAGATGCCCTCCAGCCACGCTATAATGTACTATCCAAAATGTAAATGGATTCAGATTAAAATGTAGTAGAGGCTACACTGTATATGATTTGGGTGCGAGGGGTGATGGTGGAGGAGGAATGGCAGTGGGGGTAATTTTGGTGGGATGATGGTGGTGACAACAAATTTGGTAGTGCTGATGGATGAATGGTATGATAATGGAGGGTAAGGAACAATATGGAGGAAGGGGAAAGGAAGAGGTGAGTGGCAAAAATTCACTATACCTGCATGCCTTGTGCCTATTTTAAATGCACCCTAATGGTATAAATTATAAAAATCAGGAAGAATGTTGAACAATTTTTGGCTTCTATGATGTTCAAGTGTTCATTCGGTATTGGTGTAGCTGTGTGATGAGCTGTGATACAATTATCAATGTGTTTGACAATAAGACTATATATTCATAGCTAATTAAATTCTCCTATGAGATTCTTCAGTTTTGGGGTGTTTCAGCTTCTACATGTTTGCCAAATACGTTATTGAAGGAGCATTGCCCCTTTTAAAAGATGTAATTGCTGCCCATGGCTATTCCAAGTGCCATCTAGTTTGATCATTCCTGCAAGAGTATCTGCAGATATCTTAATGATACGAAATGATGTAGATAATATGGTTCCTAAAATATGCTCATAGGAAAAATGTCTGGGAACTACAAGGTTCTGTCAATGTCATTATCTCCCTCTGTTCACTTATCTTAGATTAGTAAATCTCATTGTCTGACAGCATGATATGTATGATGCCCATACTGGTGCCTACTTCTCACACTGCACCCTGATCCTTTTGGATTTAGAATTCGCGCTCGCTTGGGGCAATTGCTGGGTTTGCTGTTGCTGTAGTTTTTACATGGAGGTTATTGAGGACAACTAGAGGTCCTCAAAGACGGATACAAAAAAGACAAGCTGCTTCACCTAGCAGTTCGGGTCTAGCTTCTCAAACAAATACAGCCTCAACGTCTTCTGGAGCTTGTTCAACTTCAGAGGATTTAAGGGCACAAAATGTTGTTGATGAGTTTTTCCAGCCTGTGAAGGTAAGTGTTAACTTGCATCTTTATGATTTATCTTGTGTTTCAATTTATTCATTCTAGCTTTGATGTCATTCCTCATTATTTTTTCAGCCAACGTTGGGGCAAATAGTGAGGCAAAAATTGAGTGAAGGCCGAAAGGTAATCAGTGTAACCTTTTTTCTTTAATACTTTGCAAATATTGTGCCATGAAGTGAGGTATCATCTATATGGATTATCATTCATAGTATTGTATGGATGGCTGTACCATAATTGTCTCTCTGGGTTTAAAGCCTTTTCTTTTCCTTCTTTGACCATGGTTGTAGTTACTATCCGATCCTTGTCATTAATTCATGTTTCATATTGATTCCTGTCTTGGATGATCAAGGTTATTGTCTTCATTCTTGAGAAAAAAATTCTGCTTTTCTTTGCATGTCAATGTAGTGAAAATGATTATCCTCTTTAGCTTTTGCTAGGCACCAAGGTTTTCCACTTCTCTTTCCTCATCATGTTATGCATTGATGCTTGAGCTATTTGTTCAGGTCACATGTCGTTTGCTTGGGGTTATTCTTGAGGAAAGTAGTCCTGAGGAGCTTCAGGTAATAGAATCCTTTGTGGGGTCCCATTGCACTTTCACATTTGTTTTGCACAGTATTGACTGATTTAGTACTTTTTGCAGAAACAAGCAACTGTAAGATCCTCTGTGTTGGAAGTACTTTTGGAGATCACTAAATTTTGTGATCTTTATCTCATGGAAAGAGTTCTTGATGATGAGAGTGAGGTATTTGCAAAAATACTGAATGGTATCTGTTTGGACAACACTATAGAGAATTCATCATTTTCTGCTTGAGTATTTTCTTATTCGTGCACTGTGAATGCCAGTACCATTGCTAGAATGCCCCTAGTAAGCAGTGTATGGTTGCACTAATGATTTTATCAAACTGCTATGTTTGCATACAATGTGCTTGTTTTGTGTGGACTATTTTGCTGTGGTTATTTCTGGATTTTGGACAAGGTTAATTCTCAGTATAAACCTAGCTTTAGCTTTAGATTTGCTCATGTAAAATTGCTGTTAACATGCCATGTTTCTGTCATTTTGATTATGTTTTGAGTTGGCATCATATATTTTTCTTGATCATACTTCATTCGTGTCATTCTGTTTCTTAGATAGCAATTGTATTGCCGGGGCAATTTCCTCAATTTGTGTTATTTCAGCCAGTTGCGCTATGTGTTGAAGTTGTTTTCTTCGTTTTGCAGAAAAAAGTTCTTCAGGCCTTGGAGTATGCTGGAGTTTTTACTTCAGGTGGTCTGATCAAGGAGAAGGTACAGAAGTATCTGATATGAATCTCAGCTGGCCTCTGGATTGTTGCATGTGCAATACATTAATAATTTATTCCATCTACATGATTGTCTATCCCAAGCATTTCTTCTTTCTCTGATTCAATTGGATTCTGGGTTGAGGGGTCTTCTTCATGTTATTCATTTTCATAGTTAATCTATATTGTGAACCCTTTTAGCAGTCTGTTATCAGATGCTAATCCACGAGAATATGATTCTGTGTCCTTGTGATTTTCATTGTAGCCACATGCACATTTGACACAGCAGCACAACTGACTCATTACTCCTAGCATGTTGAAGCTCAAGAATATGTTGATAAAGATCTGTGCTGTATGATTAGGCAATAGTAAAGCCTCTATGATCTGCCTCAGTTGAATTGATATGTATCGCAAGCAAGGGACTCAGGAGGTCTGGACCTGTTGAGAGTAATTGTGTAATATGCAACATCAATTTGGTTCATAAGCATAAGCCTCAAAGCAGATAACAGTGGTTTCTTTGCTTCATAGAAATTGTTTGAAAAGAAGTGTTTCTAAGCATGATGCGGTCCTTCCTTTTAGGTCAGTGCAGAGTCTTTACAATTAGTAACCAAGTCCCATTTGAGGAAGGTCATGAATTACATAGTGGATTGTTGTTGAGATTAATGATAAAAGTAGTGGAATTAAATGGGGCATGCAGGTGTTTAGGTGCTGAAGAGAGCAATTAACAAACAAAAGTCGAATATTGTGTGATTGGATGGTTGATGCGTTGGATAAATGTTAGATCTGTCTCACTTATTTCATAAGGACTTTGGGATCTCCAGCGTCCTTTTTTAGTCTGAATTAGAATTGCAAAATCACCGATTTATATTAATTTTTCTATGTATTTTTCACTTTGAAAACATCTGTGATTTTTGGGAAATTCATGTGCAGGTTCTTTTCTGTAGCATAGAGAATGGGCGTTCCTCTTTTGTTCGGCAGCTAGAACCAGACTGGCACATTGATACAAACCCTGAAATCATCACTCAGTTAGCGGTAAAGTTTTTGCTTACTCTTCTTGCTCAATGGTTATCATCAGCCTTCATGATGTCAACACACAATGAGTATACACATGTAATGACGCATTTGTTTGCAGAGATTCATCAAGTACCAACTTCATGTGACCCCCACCAAACCTGAAAGGACGGCCTCGAATGTGTTCACTTCCCCATCTTTGGAGCAGTTCTTTGGAAGCATTTAGCAGTAACTCATAAGAGCCACGAATGCGATTGTATATTTATGTCACCCTGTTTATTATTATCTTCCAGCTCTGTTCCTCAGGAGTTCCGATATTCACCAGCTGTCGCTGGTTTTCCAATGATAATTGGGTCGAGGCCTTGGCTCACTATTAATCTTAGTCAACTTCGTTGGATCGCGAGAATTGCTGTTTGCGATTCATGTCGCATTAGTTTCATAGACGAGTTTTTAAGTTTTATGTTGTACTACTACCCTTTGAAAATATCAACATTTTGCGAGCTGTAGAGCAAGAAACCCCATAAAGCTTTTTCGGCATATCTCCTGTGTGTTCTGAGATATATATTTTTTTATATCGAATTTTAATGCTTCATAGGTTCCAGCTTCGCAATTAATGGTTAGGTCCGTCTTAAAGTCGATATTCTCACTTTCCAGAAATGCAATGCATTTGTATTATTTAGGTCAGAAAGAGTACTGATGACTTTCAAGGAGGGTTCTGGGCTAAGCCAGAGGTATAACTTTTGTCTGCAATTTTGTTTATTAGAAATATTCGCTTGTGCAAATTGGGCGGTCCTGGACTGCGGCGACGATACATTGTATAATTCCCTAGATCGACCACGTCGTGGAATGAATTGTTTATAGTTAGGCGCATCAGAACAGAAGTAGTCGCGTATTAAACAGAGAACTTTTATTTTCTTATCAGAGAGTAGTTGGTGAATGATGAGTTTACCTGAGATTGCTCAGGACCAATTTGCTCTTTTACTTCTACAGAAATCATCTCATGAAACCCAAATGCATCAAATGGAAGAGAATGAGTACTATATAAGAACCTTTTTAATAGCGTCAGATGCAATTTCTTTTCTTAATTTGCATTTACTTGCTGGGGACATAATTTCTGCTTCTGACAATATAGTGACAACCGTACGTTATTTAGGAAAAAGACAGGATGTGCTATTTCTACATTTATGCTTTTCATTTTACTTGGGAACAATCCACGTGCCCTACGGAATGTTTTCCCACAAAAGAGAAGTTCCCAACATCAAGTCCCTCCTAAATTTTCAAGGAGTTTCCAAATACTCATGAGCTAAAATCTCATTTTCGCATAAATTTGTTCGGTCAAAAACGATTGAGCCACATAGTATTTTTAGGCTAAAATTAGCTTCGAAGTGATTATATTAAAATTTTGTTAAAATATTTAATATTAAATTAATAAAATTAAATATATTATGATTGAATTTGGTGATATTTTTTCTCTTAAGTGCATGTATAGACGCCGCCGACGAGCGCCGCGCCGCCGCCAAGAACCAAGAGGAGAAGAAGAAGCGCGGACTGTAACTCGGGATTGAGAGTCCGCCGTCGCTGCCTTCGCCGGAATAATCCGCAGAGCGTTTTCGAGCTGGAGCAGAAGAAGCGAAATTTCCAAATGGAAGTCGTCTGCCCAATCGACGAGAAGTGCGCCTCTGAAATCTCCGCCCTTCTCCAACCTCCTCCTCCTCGCGAAATCCAGGTGATACTCCTCTGCTCCTCCTTCATCGATTCTTTTTCGAACGAGCAAGTTGCGGTCGTAGAATAGAAGAACCGAGTCGCCTTTCGCGTCCATCTTCGTGATGCGACCGCGGTGTTTTCGCGCCGTGGGCGAGATGTGCATTGTTACGGAAGTTCGGCAGTTCGAATCGGTGGAGACTTAAAAGAGCGTCGAGTGACGACAGTAGGGTCGTTCGACTGGATAGTTCAGCAAAATTTGCCATTTTTCCCTCTGCCTTTTTCTCCCTGCTTTTTCGGTTTCGATGGCTGTCTAATCATCTCGTCTGTTCAGGATTACTTTGACCAGCTTTTAGCGTCGCGGGAGGGCTGCCGCCTCAAGGTGACACAGGATGGCGAATTCGGGAAAGGTAAGACCGGTCTCCTGCTCGATAAGTTGTGTGTGTGTGTGTGTGTTTTTTTTTTTTTTATGAGTTTCTTACGGCTGGCATTGAGCTACTATCTGGCTGTGTTCTTGCATTTGACTGTTGTCTCTTGTTTGGTGCGGGGTCACTTTGCGACATTTAATCGTTTAGAGGTAGTTGCTATTCCCGAGGATGGCAAATTGCTGTTGTCAAATTAGTTGGGTTGTTGGCGACGTGTTTCCATTTCCTTTGATAGTTCTCTGGAGAAATTTGCCAGTACATGAGTGTCAATGGAAAGAGATGAATTGTGCAAACAATTGACATCGACCTGAAAGCTGCAAACTTTACTTGAAGTGTACACCAAGATATGCAAGATGCTTCTTAGTGGATTATGAGGGACATAAAGATGAATATCCGTGTACTGTATTGTTTTCTGTAGTCATGAGAAAAAGTATATTCATTGTTTGGCCTAATTAGGAGTGTCTATTCTAGGCACGTAATTTACTCTATGATAACCTGTGTGCAGTGCCACTTGCTGTCACTTTACATTATGCTGTTTCTCCATTTTAATTATGTAGTTTCTGATCAGGCAAAATGAGCTCAAGTTCCAAAACTTTTTATGCACTGCTGAATTAAATTGTTTTTGGCATAGTTAATGCGATGAAGCGGCTCTTGCTCAGTGGCTTCTATAGTCTGCCTTTCTACCATTGAGCATCTGTTGGATTATTGTTTTCCAGGTGTATGTGCTGATGTGGATTTTAAAGAAGGGGAGCTTCTCTTAAGGGATCAAATGCTTTTTGGGTGTCAACATCCCTCAAATAAGGTTTTGCTGGCACGGATCCTAATGTGCACTTGTCAGGACCTTTGATCATGCACAAGTCCAACGCTTCCTTTTCTTTTGTTATTGCAGATTGATTGTCTAGTATGTAGCTTCTGTTTTCGCTTTATTGGGACGTTAGAACTTCAAATTGGAAGAAGATTATTTTTTCAAGATTTAGGTCTCTCTTCAAGCCATGGCTGCGATACCGGTTCATGCTCTGATGTTTCAAATGATGATGGTGCATCTGACTCATCTGATGGAGATGACATCACGGATGAGAAAAGTTATGATGACTCTCATGGATGCGCTTCAGGAAGCAAGAGAGCAAAAGTTCCTTTACCCAAGGAAATCATTGAATCATTGATGAATGGTGAAATAGTATTGCCATACTCGGACAAATTTTCCTTGTCACCGGTTGTTCCATGTTCTGGGGGATGTCAAGAAGCTTACTATTGCAGGTACTTTTTTCCCTGAGATTTGGGTCTCTCGCTATTTCCTTCTCAGAAGCAAGTTCTGTTTGTATGAAAAGGAGTATGGAAAGCAATCTTCTTGATGTTAAAATTTGTTTTTGATTTCGATGGTAATTTGTTAATTTGTGCTAAGGTGCTTTCCTTAGTCTTGGCACCAAAGTTTTGACTTGCCAATCTGGAAATCGAATTTAACAACTGAGTTCTGATGTGTATTAGCAGTATTGCCATTATGTTTTTGAGTCACATATTCTAATGTTTTATTTTTTTACGCTGTGTCTAAAGCTTGCTGTAAGTATGTTTTTTTATGGGGCTACTAGTTCATTTAGTAATGTCGACAATCCTCTTTAGCAAAGTGTGTGCAGATGCTGACTGGAATTCATTTCATTCTTTACTGTGCACCGGAGAAAAGTCAGAAGCGTTTTCCACAAAGGCTCTTCTCCAATTCATACAACATGCTAATGGTAAAGCTTTTAATCTGTACTGTCGATAGGTTTCATTTTTTATAATTCATTGTCTATCTATTGATCCTTCTTCTTCATTTTTTCTTTTCACTGCAGAAACAAATGATATTTTCATTCTGGCTGCCAAAGTACGTTTCTTCTCTAAGTATTTTCCTTGTTTTTTATTCCTCTTCCTACGTTTCGTTTCGCAACCCTATTTCTTGTAATTTTTTCTGGTGATGCAAAATGAATTTGTTCTTCTAGCAAAAAAAAACTTGTTGCTGTGGTTTTTTCTTTGGCACTGACTCATATCTTAATGTTGGGCACATTTTCAGGATTGACTATGATTAGACTTATGAAAAGCGTGTCACTTGACAACTTCGTATTTCTGTTAGGGATTGGTAAAGGAGGAATTGGTAGATAATCATGCTTACTCTATATGAGCTGCCAAAAACAACAATATTGACCATTGACGTTAACGATTCATTATGCACCATCTTGTCAAATTGCCCTTCCTGATTGGGAAATGTAGGCGGCTAAGTGAGGCATTGAATTTCCTATGTTATGCTTTATCTGAGGTCTTGTTATAAGACTGTTGTGCTAGGGAAATATACTTCTTGTTACAATAGGCTAATTTAGTTCAGCATGGTCAACTTGTATGTCTTGTCTCGATGACCCACCTAGTGAGAAAATGCTTGGTGGTTGTTGTTGTATGCATAAAATACAAGTGGATCATAGAATATTACCATGTACGTGAGTATGCCATGCACAAAGCAAAGTTTATGTCGTTGCTTTGTAACGAGGTTATAGATATTCCTCGATTTTCATCGGCAGATCTCTACTGAGCATGTTTAATAAAGCTGGTGTCAATAGCTAATATATTGGTTGTCAATTTTTCAGGCAATTGCATACACTATATTAAGGTATAGGAAGTCAAAAGCAATTTTTCTGAGCAGTTATATGAAGGACACTGCTCATGTTATGGACAACTTTCAAATGCCCTTACTTTTAGAAGCATGGAAGCCAATATCAGTTGGTCACAAGAGAAGGTAATTTATCTGTCACGTTTTACCTATTCAAGATTTATTTGTCAAACAGGTGAACTTACTCATGACCAATAATTGCATTTAGGTGGTGGGAATGCATAGCATTGCCAGAGGATGTTGATCCTTCTGATGAAGCTGTATTTAGGATGGAAATTAAAGAGCTTGCCTTTAAGGTGAAAAATTTTTCTTCTAGACGTTCCATCTTAAGAAGATTATATTGGGTATTTTGGCCAATCTTTCTTTTAGTTGTTCACTGTCTGATAGTTAAATTATCAATGTGAATCTCCATTTTGTGACCTATTGGAGATTTGATATTGGAATGAAAAGATTTGGACCAGATAAAAGACTACAGTTTTCTGCGACAATATAAAAAAATGATAGTTAAATTATGATTGTGAACCTCTGTTTTGTGACTGATTGGAGATTTTAAAGTCCCGGGCTGGTTTATAATTGGATAATTGAATCTTGGTATCTAAATAAATGATCATTCTGCTTCTTATGAGGCTGCTCCTGTAGCAGTGTTTGTTCATGATGCTTGCTCATTATTTTGTTGGTTGCATTCCACTCTTTAGATATTCTTCTTTACCTTCCCATGCTTAGTTTGCTAATAGTATATGTGGCTAGGTGAAATGGACTCAGGGCCAACAACTCTCAACATCTTTTCGTAAATGGATTAGTGAATTTCTCTTTTCCCTTGGGTGCCTCTTAGTGAATTTCTCTTGGTTTATTTAAAAATTAAAAATCTCAACCGCTCGATCATCCTAAGTGATGCCTTCTTCAGTTTTTGTGTTGTTTTGATCTGTGCAAGATTGCCACCATTCTCAAGCATCTTTTGGAAGTTCAGATGTATTGTAAATGGGGATTAGTGGTCTTTTCTAGTTGCTCATTCTAAAAAGTGGCCCCTCCTTCTACCTTTTCTAAAGAAATTCAAATAGTCGATTTTTGAAAACACGGAGTTGTCTCTTTCTCTTTTTATCACCTTGCATTTCAGTCATCTTCTGCATCTATAGTCACTTTCCTGATAATTCCTTTTTTCTTTTTTTCAGTCATTGCAACTCCTGAAGGCAGCTATCTTTGAGAAAGAATGTGAACCATGTATCCTTTTAAGAACCCTCACAGTTTATTGATTATCATTTAACTTTCTTTTTTGGCATGGTACTATAGTATGTGAGGTTAGCTTCCTTGACTCTACAAAGTATTCTCACTTGACATTTATGGGCATATCATTGGAATGTTTGAGCTAAATAATCTGTAAGTTTTTGACTTATTGAGGATTGAATATTCCGACTTTCTGAGTCTTAAAACTGCAGACAATGCACACAACGAGAACTATAATCGAAATTCTCCTTTCTTTCCCCATTTCCTTTTGGCATTGAAGTACAAAGAAATAGAAGGTCTGACATTTCTGTTTTACATGAGAAAATACAGTCGGTTGGGTCTCCCTTGACATTGATGACATGTGTTGTCTTAATGCCTTACTATTGATAATCTGCTTTGCGCATTTAAGAATCTTCTTGGTTTTGGTATGTCACAGTGATCTGATTGTAGCATCTCCTGTGGAAGATTACTTTTTGTATATCGATGATCTGCCATCTCCTCAGAAGGTATATATGATGCACATTTCTGTCTTTGACAGCCTTTACAGAACTTGGAAGTTTATGCATTCGCGATTGTCTCTATTGGCAGGAAGAAGTCAAAAAAGTATCAAGACCATATTTGGATGCCCTTGGTGATGAGTATGCAGTTTGTTGTGAGGGTATGTGTAACTTTACTGGATGGACTTGATTAACCAACAGACATGGTTGTGTTTCTAGCTTGAAAAATCCCTCATCATACTAAATCCAACAGCTGTTCCAATTATGCCATTACTGGTTTGTGTATTCAATTTGGTACATGTGAAAAAGGCCTGAGCTATATCACACCGTTTCTGTCTAATTCTTCAGCATTTGATCTTTTTATTTATTGATGGGCTGGCATCCAATCTTTAACAAGCATACCATGGGACTAGAGAAAGCATACAATTATGACATACTGTACAAAAACATAACACCACATAGCTGCTGACCGCGTTTTAGCTGACAGGGTAGGATAAGTTACCTGAGAAGCAACTTTAGAATATGAATATGAATTAGTAGGCTTTCCCAGTTTGACAATGATACATGCGGTCCTGCTTTGCTTTATGTCCTGACTAAGCTTATTATGTTGTGAAGTAAATTTTTTGTTTTTATTCTGCATTGTCATCACATATACTCAGCAATTCCCTTTCATTAGATCTGCGATTTGTAATGTTTAGTTATCTGTGCCTGGTGTTATTGCTAATAATTAAACCTCATACTTTCAGGCACGGCATTTTTCCCCTTGCAGAGCTGCATGAATCATTCCTGCCATCCGAACGCCAAAGCTTTCAAAAGAGAGGAGGTATAAGTAACCCTGTGCACATTTAGTTCGTGATGGTGACATTATTTACTTTTAGTAACACAGTGATGTGAAGGCAAAGACAGTTTACAAAGCTGTGGCAAACTGCATAATGGGCAATTTATAAGCACCTCATCGGATTTTGGCACATTAATCTTTAAAATAGTCTTTGCATCTCTAAGCTTCAAGTTGACGTTATTCGTATTTTACTGAGATGGCTCTTCAATATGAATGACCTGATGTATCCCTATCAATAATCCTTGAAGATCAACTGCTTTGGTAGTTCGGAGATACAAATGTAGAGATTCACACAATGTTTTAGCATGTTCTGGGCTGGATAATCGTATATGAGATTCACTCGTGCTTTTGAAACTTTAGACTGTTGTAGTCATGCCTTTTTCAACGTAACATCATCTATATCTGTTCTATGCTACGTTGAACCTATTCCTTTTCATGGACACCTGAGTGGGTGGAGAATGCAAATGATATGTGGCGGAAGTGATTTGATTGTTGCCACCTTTTCAGGATAGAGATGGTCAAGCAACGATAGTGGCGTTGAAGCCCATTTCAAAGGGAGAAGAGGTAATTACACGTGGCTTAATCTGGTAGTTAGCATGTGCTCGGATGAATATATGCCAGTTTAGGTGAAAAGCAAATGCAGCTCTTTCTCTTATAGTGAGCATATGCGTAACTGAGATTTGAGAAATCCTGAAATCTTGCAGGTCACCATTTCATACATAGAGGAGGATTTGCCCTTTGAAGAGAGGCAAGCCCAGCTTGCGGACTATGGATTCACGTGCAAGTGTGCGAAGTGCCAAGAAGAATCTTAATGGACACTGATGCATAAGTTTTGCATCCAATGTTGGCTCACATCACATGATATGGTGTAAGGTTTCAATTGTGGTCATGAAAGCTATAACAACATAAGTACGACTTAATTAAAAGCTATGTTTGATTAACCAATATCCATAGATTAACTTCACGAGCCATCTTTTGTGAGATATATCGAGAATCCAACAGATTCCTTTCGACGTATTATATAGATGGGATAAAAAAGAAAAAGGATAAAAGGCAACAGGAAGAGCAACGAAACAAATTCGTTAGGTCCTGAGTAGCATAGATTCATCAATATTTCATTGATTCTAAAGTAAAAGGTCACACCATTTTTTTATTTATCTACTTTTTTATAATTATTTCTTTTTAAAATTATTTTTTATTAAATAAAATAGTAATGGAAAATATTTATTGGGGGTTATTTAGCATTTTCCCTAATGTAATGATGTAGTAACGAACAAAAACTTTGAAAGGAGTTGGACTTGTCAACTTACGTGGAAAGCGGGTTAAATAATGGTAAGGAGCGGCCATGCGCCGAAAGAAAGGATTGAATGGGGATAAAGCTGAAAAAGGACTTTCCAGGGAAATTTCTCGGACCTTACGCGGAAAGAAAGAGCATTGTTCTCAGTAGTGACAAAGCTGGAAAGGACTTCGAGGAGTGGTAAGGCGAAATGGGCCCCCTAGACCATTGAGTGCTCTACTGAAATAGATTTCACGAAAAATCAGCTTGCAATATCTGATTTTGGTTTTTCTGAACTTTTGGGTGTATTTTATTATATGTATAAATATAGCACGATGAAAATAGATAGAGATATAAAAAAGCTGTTTTTCACATTCAACTAGAGAAATGAACAAGGACCCCGCAAAAATACGACCTCGGTAGCTCCAATCCATGTTGTAGACGGGGGAGTGAGATCCCAGCTGCAACCCACAGCGATTACGACCTGTTCTTGACTTTTTTAAAGATTCGACACTAGGATTGCCTTTATGAGTTCATGAGTGACGTAAGAATCCACCATTTTAAGAACAATGAATGATCACAAAAATCGTGCGAGCAGTAAAAAGCATCTAAATATGCATTTGAGTTTGCTCACATCTTTGATTCAAACTGCTTAGATAAAGTCTTTGGGGCTATACTCGCCATCCTTGTAAATTTTTTTTTTACTCGATAGATGTGGAAAAATTATATTTGTACATCCATCACAAACATTAAGGAGGATTTACCCTTCGAAGGAGGCAAATGACGTTGCGAACTATGATTTCACTTGCAAGTGCTCCGAATTATTTTTTAAGGATTAACGATTTGGTCTTGGCTGTAATAATGAGATGATAACTTTGTTGAGTATTGTGAGATAAATGCCCTCTATTAATGATTTCGCTTGATAGACAGATAAAAGAGTATATTCATATGCATTTTAACTTGCCGACCCATTTCCTCGAGACCTTTGGGGGATCTAGCATATTTTCCTTGAACGCGAAGAAAAAAGAAAGGAAAGGAAAGGGAACATGAGGCAGCGAGAAAAGCAACAGAACTGAAGCGAGGTGGGACATTGGAAACAAAAGTTCAGACTCCACAGTATTCGCTCCATCGATCCGCTCGAAGATTCCGCATGTCGGAGTGGAGATTATTTATCATATTTCCCCCAACTTTTGACAAGTAAATAATGACAAAGGAGTGAACTTCGTGGAAAAGGAAGAGACCTTTACGGGGAAAGAAAGAGTCAAACGATGACCAGCTGAATAGGGCTTCAGTCACTGACCTTGTGCGCGAAAAGAGAGGAAGTTGCTACTCATCTGTATAAACCTCTTCAAGACAGATCGGGCACTAGATTGTGATTCCAAAACACCCTATCCCATTCCGACCTCAATATGTGGAATCATCTTGCGCCATTCCTTCTGAGATTGCTGGATATGTGGAATCGTCTTGCGCTGTGCGTTTTGAGATTGTTTGGGAGACATGATCCAAGGCCGGGACCAGAAGATGAAGCCGGCGATAACATCGATCTGTTTTATCAGATGGTGGACGAAGGGGCCGACTCAAGGACTGCAACTGGTGACCACTACGACGTATTCTTGAGCTTCGAGGGCCCGACACTCGCAATGGATACACAGATTGCCTCTATGAGCACATGCTTGAAAAAGGAATTCGCGTTTATAGGGACAACGAGGAGTTACAGCCGGGCGAGAAGATCTCAGAGATCTTGCGAGCAGTAACAAGCTCCCAAATATTCATTCCAATTTTCTCTAAAGGCTACGCTTCGAGTAAATGGTGTCTCGAAGAGTTAGCATGCATGGTGAAAAGCACTCGCCAATCCCCGAGGAAAAAGATACTACCTATCTTTTATAATGTTGATCCCTCGGATGTTAAGCTTGAAACGAAGCTGTACAAAAGTGCCCTAAGAAAGCATGAAAAGAAATATGGCTGCGCTCGGGTGAAGCTTTGGGAGGATGCTTTGAGAACGGTGGCTAGACTTAAGGGATGGCATTTAAAAGATCAAGGGTATTGACATGATTTTTTATTTATTTATCTATTTATTTATTCGATTACTGTTAGATCTATTGCTTCCGATAGTGCATTAGAAGAGGAGCGCACACAAGCACGCAGGTTTGCATTCATCATTATCTACTACTAGGCTAAGACTATCTACATGCTGATGAACTACCATATACGACATTCTATTATTCGAATGGTCCAGATAAAATCTTTGTAGGCAATACTCACCACCCTTGTAAGAGAAATCTTAATCGATACACATGGAAAGAACGATTTATGTACATCCGCGGCGAATGCCCATGGAAAATACATATTGGCGTGCTAGTTATAATTATTTGCTTTTATATGAAATTCTAATTGTTTATAAATAGTCTCATGTGCAATGATTTATGAATGTGGCAGGCATGGCGAGGCCATGAAGGAAATCACTCAAAAGTTTTGTGGAAGATCACAACAACAAAAAGAAATTTACCCACCAATTTAGTTGGTATTGATGATCATGTAGAAGGCATAAAGAAAATATTAGATTGCCAGGATACAAGTGATGTACGATTTGTCATAATCTATGGAATAAGCGGCATTGGAAAGACAACTCTTGCCAAGGCAGTCTTCAACCAAATCTCTCCTCAATTTGAATGTCACTCATTCCTCTCGAACATCCAAGATGGTGGCATTGAAAAATCGCAAAGAAAACTAGGGGTAGATCTTTTTGGTTACTCATTTCCTGAGACCATTGACTTCGACACTGGGAACAATATCATCAGAGAAAGATTACCTAACAAACGAGTCTTACTTGTTTTTGATGGCATGGATCAAAAGGATCAATTTATGCAACTAGCAAAGCACTGTACTATGTGTTGTCCAGGGAGTAGAATCATCATTACAACCAAAGATAAGAGTGTTTTTCCTGTGACGGAGGTGGAAAGATTGAAGAAAAATATCTCAACAGTGTCTAGCAAAATTTTTTGAAAGAAATGAAGGGAATGCGTTTTGACGATGCTTTTCAACTTTTCAACAAGCTTGCTTTCAACACAGATGCACCCCCGGGTGATCTTTATGATCTTTCAAGAGAAGTTGTTGAACTGGCAGGGGGACTTCCATTGGTTGTTGAGGTGATGGGTTCACATCTCAGTAGCCAAAGGAAAGTAGATTGGAGAAGAACACTGAGAACTTCAAGGAAGTGCCTCGTGAAGAAGTCCTGCAGAAGTTAAAGATAAGTTACGATGCACTTGATTGGCGGGCGAAACAAATTTTTCTGGACATTGCATGTATCTTTGCTAACAAGAAAATAACTAATTTAATGTATTTTTGGAAAGATCCTGACTTTTACCCAGAAGACAAGATTGAGGTCCTCATCAACAAGTCCTTGATCAAGATTGTTAATCATGATAGAATATGGATGCATGATCAATTAATAGCTCTTGGGAGGGAAATTTTTCATCGTGAGAATATCGGGAAAGTTGGAGACAGAAGCAGATTGTGGCATCCTGAGAAGGCCTTGGACATGGTACAAGATAAAAAGGTCAGTACAAGCACACTATCTTTTAAATTTTAAAATTTTCTGATTGATGTATGATGAAGTTTTTTTTTTAATAAAAAGTAGCCAAATCTCTCTTCTTCTTCTTCTTTTCTATCTAGATAAAAAGTAGCAAAATCTCTCTTCTTCTTCTTCTTTTCTATCTTGATAATGCGCATTCAAACCAAAAGAACAAATGTCTAAGGTTTTATGAAATCATCGAGCAGTATTTTTTGAAAAGGTTATATTTTTAACGTCTAGTAAAGTTAAGAATTCTATGAAGCTGCGTCATATTTCCTTTTACTCTCTACTGAGTTACTGTGAATAGAATGATGAATGGAAATATAATAACTCGAAATGCAAAACAGTCAAATCCAAACATGGAAGCTAGTTAACCACTAAAACTGCAAATATGGAATACAAATCCTTGAAAATTGTTCTTTTACACCGAAGTCTATGAACTTCAACTCCGTCAAATTTCACTGCAAAAGTTATAATCATGACAATTCATGCATCCATCAAAATTAGTCTAAAAGAAAATCCACGCTTTTGTTGCGCATTATGATTAAATTAACCTCAACCCCAAGTTCCTTAATTCTACTAAACATCAGCAAAAACTGTAAATAAATAAGTCTCATACCTGAGGAAGATGATTACTAATCGAGGTATAGAAAATTACCAAAAAGGTCCTAAACCTATTGTACGAATGTCTATTCAGTCTTAAACTTTTCAATTTAATCAATTTAATCATAAACATTTTAACGATTTGCCAATGTAGTCTATATTTTAGTTGACAATTGCCAATGTGGATAAGTTTTATGTAGCACAGCCAACACTAAAATATATCATTTTTGTAATTTTTTTTATAAAACTTTTTATACTATATGATTTTTTCTTTTATTTTTTTTCCACCATTGGTCGATGAGGGCCATAGGGCGTTGGTGTTTGTCAGGGTCTACAAACCCTCGTCACCCATTGGGTGACAAATGTAAGTGAGGGCCACTGTGAGCTCTTGCCGACCATGAGCGAGGGTCACAACCCTTGTCCAATAGCCGATGAAGGCTAGTGGCCCTTGCCTAGTGGCTAGTGAACACTATTTGGCCATTGCCGAGGCTCTGGCAACCCTCATTGGCCAGCAATGAAAGAAAAAGGAAAAGAAAAAATTATAAAATATTGAGAAAGTTTTTTTAAAAAATATAAAGATTGTCCACATCAACAGTTTTTGATCAAAATTAGCCGAAATAACTATATTGGCAAATCATCAAAATGTTTAAGATTAAATTGGCCAAATTAATTTTTTTTTAAAATCTAAGTTGGCATTTATACAATAAATTTAAGACTTTTTTAGTAATTATCTGTAACTAAGTAAGTAGTAAATATCATTATCATTGAAGAAAATACAATTATATTTATTATATTATAAGTAATTAATGTAAAAAAAAATAATAGTTCTAAGAAATAGTATATATTTTCACATAAAAGTATAAATACAACCATCAAATATGCACAATTTTAGCAATAAAGAAATATCAAATTGCATAAAAATCAATATTATACTCAATAACTGATGGATCTGAACTCACTCCTCAGACAAGGTCCAAAAACCATCTCGGCCATGGTTATGTCCCAAAATCATTAAGGCAAAGATTTGAGTCACAAAACAAAATTAGTTAGTGCACACTTATGAATTTCAATTTCCCTTTTCATAGTTTGTAATTATCATGTAGATCGATAAGAGCATAAATGCAAAATTATATTAATATTGAAATGATATTTTTTCCAATAATAATTTATAAAATTTAGTGATGGGGAAAATAATTTCAAATTTTGATTTATACATAGAAAAGATAGAGATGAACTTTCCACCTCAAGTCAACTTAACCAAAAAGCTGAATCATGTAGATCAAAAGCATAAATGAAAAATTATATTAATATTGAATCAATATTTATACATTCTTCTCCCTCTCCCAGACGTTTCCTCGTGCACCATAACTAAACCTTCTCTCTCTCTCTCTTTATTTTTTTTAACTCAAAACCATAGCGTTCGACTTAATATAGGCTCCTCTAAGAGCACTCTTTCTAGAAGTGGTGGGACACAAAATCAGATCAAACCACGAACTTAAAAGGAAAAAAAGGTCTAAGACAGATTTAGTATCCCACAAACAAAGCCAGCTCGGCCTTACAAAAAGGACTGCTTTCTAGTCTCTAAATTTTGAGGCGTTACATATGATACTAAAATAGGACTCTCAGACCCCCTCCAATAAAAGCATGGTTCTTGGACAAGCTAGGCCCATTCTCGATTTCACAAGGGTGGGGAATGATTGCAAAAGTGAGTATAGGAGCAAGAGGGCTTTAGTAAGATGCATCTCTTGCATACTTCTAAAATGATGGAGGGGCAAGAATGGATGGACCGCATAATGAATAGAGGAGTATCATTGAATGGTATGAGCCAACATTAATGAAAACATAATTAAGTGGAGGAGTTTATATCATTCTAGTCCTACATAGAATGGGAGAGACTATGTTGAGTGATTCATAAATCACCCTCAGCCTCATCACTGACATGTTAGAGTATTGCTTTTGAGGGCTTAGCTCATCTGGAATAAGACAGGCTGTTATAGGAAAAGAAAGAAAAAGCATATTTGGGTCAATGTATTAATGTATACTACTGGTAGTATCTACTAACTTTGTTTTTCGACTATTAGGGAATGGAAAATGTGGTAGCACTTTCACTCCGGAGATTCCGAATTAATTTTACACGTGGACATTTTGCGAATCTCACGAACACGAAGGTCCTTGAATTGGATGGAGGGAACTTTGTTGGCAACTTTGAGAATATTTTGCCAGAGCTAAGGTGGCTGTGTTGGCGAAATTGTCCTCCGCAACTTGAAGCAAACAACTTTTTGTTGAATCGCCTAATTGTTCTCAAGCTTTCGGGTGATATAACGAGGAAACATTGGAGCGGATGGATCAAAATCATGGTATGATTTCACTAGATTCATTTATTTTTCTGACTAATCGTTTGATTATATGATGATGTGCACCTATTTTGCTATGCATACCGAGTCCTAAGAGTATTAAGTTAGTTGTTGTTTAACAGGTGGCAAGTAAACTGAAAGTTCTAAAACTCATGGGATCTGAATCATTAATCGAAACATCTTGTTTCTCTGAACTTATGAATTTGGAGAGATTGATTTTGAAAGATTTCCTAAATTTGGCCAAAATTGATCACTCAATTGGTAAACTAGAGCGGTTGATTCACTTGAAAATCAAATGGTGTCCGAGTCTCAAGGACTTGCCTGTGGAAATTGGTTGTCTAACTTCCCTGAGAGAGCTCATCTTGATCCAGGCGTTAGTGTTAGACGTTTGCCAGACTCGATCGGTAATCTAAGACATTTGTCAAGGCTAGTAATGGAGGATACGGGAGTAGTTGAACTTCCGGACACAATCAAAGGACTAGTAAATCTTGAGCACTTGTATTTGATCAATTGTACGAGTCTATATTCACTGCCGGATGCTGTTGGGGAGTTAAAGTCGCTGGCTGAGTTGGATCTATCTGGGACAATTCTAAGGAAATTACCTCATACAATTTTGAAACTCGAAGATCTAAAATTATGGTCATACAAAAGTGTAATTGAGAACTGTTGAGGAGAAATTTGTGTCGCTTGAAAGATATCCAGAGTTGCTTGTACCCTGGAAGAAGACTGGAACCAGATGGCTTGATCCTTGGTGAAGATCCTCTTATACTCCTGGACATACCGTTCATGGAGGAACGGAGGACAATTGAATTGCCAGAATTTTCTTTTCTGTGCAGGGAATGCTAGTCTGTATGTGCTCTCGTCGTAGAAAGTGGATGACTTTTGCTGCGAGGTCTCCCAGTTCTGAACACCTTGTTAATGGGCTCATCTCAACCAATTCTGTGCTTCGAAAATGCCATGTTCATTGTACAGTCCTATTTGAAAACAGAGTGGGTGTCCCTGGTGGAAGCATGGCTTTCAAAGTATAGACGAGGCACTGCTCTTTTTGAAATTCTGCAATCGTCATATGCCTGAACGCCCGAAATATTTTTGTACTTATTATTACCATTTTGCTGAGCATGCAGAGATTTACATCACGTTTTCAATGACTGCATATGAGCATCCTGATAGGGATCAGATTTGTTTTTCGGTGGAGAATCTGAAGATTGACGCAGTTTTCTCGGTCCATTTCTTGCAGGTGATGCTGGTTTGTCCGGGTTCAACTGAAAAGCTTCAATACTTCACTGAACTGTGGAACTATTGGCATGAGAAGCACGCCCAAGTCCATGGTTCTGCATCTAGAAGAAGCTTCAAGAACTGCATGCTTCACCGACTGAGAAAAACCCGCTGGGGGAGATTGCAAGTCAAGAGGAAGCGATATCTATCTTGGTCATGTTTGGATTACTACAGGAATAAGCGTTTGCTGATGTATTTGGTCTACCTCCATGCTTGATTTGTCAGTTTCGAGGATCTATCTCCTAAAACGAAGCTGGTTTGTTGTTTACGCGTGTTACGACATGGTTTTAAGCTCCTTCACAGCCGATTTGATGTAAAGGAAATAACTCGCCTGAGATGGGGACCCCCTTGCTTGTGAAGTTTTTGCACAAGGTCTACGATATAGAAGAAACACCTTCGGTGGAAGAAGTCTATCTATTCTTCGAAGATATCTACATTCGCTTGTTCCAATCGCGCCAATGGGATTTGAGGAGAAGTGATCCCAAGTAAGCCATCTTTTCTTTGCTTCTCTGGATATTGAATCCCGGCGATCCACCTCACCCCTATTGGCTCATCTTCTTTTTCTTAAATGATTAGATTTCTTCAAATAGTAAACTGAGAGGCTAACTGATAACTGACTGTCATTCGTGCAGGTCTTTTGCACGGAGAGTTCTAAAACTCCCCAAATTATGGGGGGGCCATCTCTTGAAAGTTGAGGCACTAGATTTAGATTAGGAAGATTGATGCGTCTGAAATGAGTTGACCCATATTTTAGGTTGGTAGATATGAGTTAGCATAATTTTAATAAATGGATTGTCGTCGGTTTAAACTGTAAAGCTCAATCAAACATGAATCTTAAATGGGTTCACTTTTGCCCAAACCCACCTACTTGAGAATCCTCATCCGCTCCTCTGGCCCCTCTTCCACTGCTCCCGCTCCTCTTCTTCTCCCACTTCGTCCCCCTCTTCCACAGTGGTCGCCGCCTCTCCTACCGTCGTCGCCACCTCCCCCTCCGACCGAGGAAGCTGCTGCATCCATGGCCGACGCGCCTCGGCCGACTGTGCTTGTGTGAAACTCAGCACTTGTATCTCGGAATTGAACTCCGTGAACCCTGCCGCACTGGCCTCCTTCCGCACCTTCGCCGCCATCTCCTGACCATCCTTGAGCCGGCCCTTGTGGACGTAGCTGTACCTATCTTCTCCAACCAATTTATCCTGTGATTCTGTACGGGTTCGGAGGCTGGGTGGGATCCTGTTGTGGTTCTATGGTGTATTCAAGGCCTGGTGAATTTTCAAGGTTGAGGAGGAATTGATGTGTTGAGCTTGGTTGTTGCTAGTGTTCTCTTCAATCATATGCGATGTTTTAGGAATCGCTGTTAATTTTGGTTGGATTCGACGATGGTGTTAATGTGCTTTAATTGTCAGTACTGTTGATATGATTGTTACTGCGATTTGTTCTCCATGAATTGTTTTGGTTTTCCTTAATTCTATCCGAGATTGTGTTATTAGGGAATGGACTTATATTACACACCCCATCTGTTTGATAAAATGCTCAACTGAGCAGGCATTCCCTCTTGTTTTTACCAAACTTTTATTCCCCTTGTGGAAATGGGTAATATCAATTACTATGATTTATCGTTCTGATCATGTTCGACCAGGCTTATGTATCACTCTTGATGCTTTTTTTTTTTTCAATAGGTAAGTTAGCATGCAAATATTGCACGACCATAGTAATATTTGGGCGGGACTAGCCTCATAACAAGCCTAAGAAGTCGTCATAAAATGTCCACTGTGCAGAACCTATTGGCAAAAGACCGGGGTGTGACCATGTCACATCATGCACTGCGGCAATTATTTAACGCCAGGAAATGTCTTCCCCCTCTTTCTGTGATCAAATGGGCACAATAAAAACTGCTATTATATAATAATCAATTGCAAACACATAATTTAATGTGGAAATCTCAACAGGGGAAAAACCATAGAGCAAGCTTACCAAAAACTTTCACTATGCAAAGTAGGGTCACAATAGGCCTTCTCAATAGGAAGTTTATTACCATTTGATGGATTACAATAATACAGAGGTGTGAGCAAGAATGTCGAAAATAGAAGGATGGAAAAGGGTTTTCGATGATCGGCACAACAAACTAGAATCTCATGAAAATCGTAGTTGAAATTGCTCTCCCATTTTTTTTTTTAATGAACATAGCCGACTTCACTATCTTCTCTTCCCCTTGCTCATTGCATCTCTCACACAGCAGCACTCGGTTTCCTCTCTATTTTTGCTTGCTCGAGTCGGACCCCTCTATGTTATCTAAAGTGTACCGTGCGTTATTATGACGATACGAGGAATAAGGATGCAATGCTTGTGTACCTTAGAAATTCCCCTGCCCGGCTTGCTCTCATCTCGCTCTGCTCTGGCCTTTTTCTTTTTTACGGCCAAAATGGGCGGTCCCATCTTTAACCAATAAAGCTTTTGCCACCTCAAGAGCTTCATACACGATCTTTTTCCTTCCTTTTTCTTTTTTTCGTGCAGGCTATGTGGGTCCCACTCCAAGGGAGTAGGGACACACAGAACCGAAGCAACCCGTGAAAACACGACGTCTTAATTTCAAGCCCCAACCTAAGTGCAGAACACGATGTCTCAATGTCTAGCCCGCATCTGTAAAACACGATGTTCCAGCTACACGCCCAACTCAGAATGCAGTATCTTGAAAGACACCAGAAATTGGAAAGATACCACTTTTCACGGTGCAAACTGCCACTTTCCACACGATTGAGTGTCAATCTAATAAGTCGTTATTCTCACTTTTTAGAAATGCAACACATATTTAGGTGAGAATTACTGATTTCATTCAAAAAGGATACTGTGCCAAGCTAGATGTATAGTTTTTTCAGAGATTCTGATTACGTGAAAGATTTGCTTGTATATTTTGTGCTGGCCCGCAGTCGCAGCACATTACAATTCCCTTTATTTTAGTTCGGACCTAAAGAAATGGTTGATCCACATCTTGCAATGAACCATTTATTAATAAGCACATCAAAATAGAATAGATTGTCACATAATAAATGAGCCATTTCGATGTATGATACGTGTGTATTATGCATTTGAAAATCTTACATGAAAGTCTGTGAATCATGAGTTTATTTGAGATTGGTTAGGACCAACTTGCTGTTACTTCTATCGATATCATCTCATGTGACAATCCATGAACCCCAAATGCATCGTGAAGAGGAGCAGGGTAGAAAAACTTCATTGACGTCCCATGCAAAATATTTTTTTTTTAATTTCTTGGGAAAAGACGGCCAACTACAAGGGTTAGGGAGGAAACTCGGAATGCTTTTTGATTACGAAATTTTGTCCGACAGAAAGGAAATTCACTACAGTACGTCCCTCGTAAATTTTCACAACATTTCCAGATACTCACGAGATAAAATTACAAACTTTTAATTCGTCACTAGTGACGTCGGATCCAGTAATAATCAGTTTCCCAATAGAAGTCAGCCATTCAATCTACAAAAAGTGCGTGGCTGAAATCTCGGCTCATCTCCGACCTCCTCCTCCTCGCCACATCCAGGTATTCCTCTACTTTTTGTCGCTTTTTATTTTTTATTTTTAAAATATCACCAAAAGCCCTAAATTAATATATATATATATATATATATATATATAACAAATTTATCAAAAATTAATTTTTTGACCATAAAAAAATCAATTAGTACATCTATGCTAAATTTACTTTCTATTAATTTTCGCTAAATTTTATCATGAAATTATTGAGTTCGATGACACATAATAGTTGACAAGTATATCGATTTGTGATTTTACCCACCGTTTATCACATGTGTACTAGTTGATAGTCTGTATACTGTGCAAAAAATGTTTATATCATTTCTTTATAACAAGGACAGAGATATGGTTCCTCGATTTTTCATTCATAGAGAGTCTCTGTTGCACGTGTCGTTAAAATAGGTGTAGATAGCTACTCTGTTAACTCTCATTTTTTAGGCAATTGCATACACTATATTAAGGTATAGGAAGTCAAAAGCAATTTTTCTGAATAGTTATATGAAGGACTACGGCTCTTGCTACGGACAAAAGTCTTTCCTTTCTTTCCTTTCTTTTTTTTTATCACTTTGCATTTGGTGATCTTCTGCGTTGTCCAGTAATTTTCCTGATACCTCGTTCTCTCTCTCTCTCGTCAAGTCATTGCAACTTCTGAAGGCAGCTATCTTTGACGAACAATGTGAACCACGGATCCCTCCAAGAGCCCTCTGCGTTTGTTGATTATCACTTATCCATCTTTTTTGGCTTTCAAACAGTACTATAGTACACGAGGCTCAGTTCCTTGACTCTACACAGTATTTTCCCTTGACATTTACGGGCATATCATTGGAATGTTCGAGCTGAATAATAGTCTATAAATTTTTTAATCAAGGATTGAATATTTCCTACTTTATGTTTTGAAAGATTATGCACGCAACAATTGTAATTGCAATGCTCCTTTATCTCTCCATTCCCTTTTTGCATCAAAGCACACTGAAATAGGAGGTTTCAATTATATAACATGTCTACTTTACATAAGAAAATACGGCCGACTGGGTCTCCTTGATATTGATGACTTGTGTTTGTATGAATGCCTTACTCATGAAAATCTGCTCAGTGCATTTAAGGTTTTTTTACGGTTTTGGTCTGTCACAGTGATCTGGTTGTGGCATTTCTTGTGGAACATTACTTTTTGTATATTGATTATCTACCATCTCCCAAGAAGGTGTATATGATAAACATTTCAATTTTTGACATCCGATACAAAATTTGGAAGTTTATGCATTTGCCATTGTCTCTTTTGGCGGGAAGAAGCCAAGAAAGTATCTCAACCATATCTGGATGCCCTTGATGATGGGTATGCAGTTTGTTGTCAGGGCAAGCGTAATTTTAACTGGATGGATTTGATTAATCAACAAACATGATTGTGTTTTTCTAGCTTGAAGGATCCCTCTTCATACTAAACCCCATCGCTGTGCTAATTATTCCACAACGGTTTGTGTGCTCAATTACGTACATGTAACAAGGCCTAAGCTAGATCACTTCGTTTTTGTCTAACTCTTCAGCATTTTATGATTTTATCTATTGATGGGCTGGCAATCGATCATTGACACGCATGATGTGGGATAGAGAAAGCATACAATTATGACATACTGTACCGAAAAGTGATACCACAGTTGCTGATCGCATTTTAGCTGACAGGATAGGATAAGATACCTGAGAAGCAACTTTAGAATATGAACATGAATATGAATTAGTAGGCTTTAAAGAGAGGAGGCAGAAGTAATCCTGTGCACATTTCATTCGCGACAGTGACATCATTAATTTTTAGTAACGCTTCGGGATGCAAAAGCTGTAGCATAGCATTTGCGTCTCTAGCATTCTTCATGTTTTTAAATATTATTAGCATGGTTTGAAATTTGAATCCTTTTGAGCTTCAAGTTGACGTTATTTAAGTCTATTGAGATGGCCTTTCAATATGATTAACTTGATATATCCCTATCAATAATCCTTAAAGATCATCGCTTCGTAGATACAAATTTACAGATTCACATAATGTTGCCTTTTATCCATAACTTGCATATTCTGGGCTGGATAATCACTAATGAGATTCACTCATGCTTTTGAAACTTTAGACTGCTGAAGTCATGCCTTCTTCAACATAACATCATCTATATCTATTCTATGCCATGTCGAACTTATAATTCGTGGACCCCTGAGTGGGTGGAGAATGATGAGATGTGAGAAATCGTGAACTCTTGCAGGTCCCCATTTCATCCATAGATGAGGATTTACCCTTTGAATATGGGTGAGCATCGATTTAGGGTCAACCCTAGACCAACCTTGGACCGGCCCAACTTTGTCGATCCGGGTTTGGTTCCTAGAGGGAATGAGTCGGTCCTTAGTCCCGGGATCCCTAGATTAACACTATGCGGGTTGATCCTTGATATTAGGAATTTAGGATTGGTCTAACCCAAAGCAACCCTGATTGTATATTATTTATTTATATAATGTTCTTTTATCTATTCTAAAGAGCAAACCCTAACTTAAACGGTGTTAAACGGCATCCTCCTCCTCCACCTCCACCTCCACCTCCAGTACTCTTGTTTTCTTCTTTCTTTTTTATCCTCTTCAATTTGCCAAGTACCAACAAAAAAATAAAATTTGCCAAGTCAAATGGAGAGAAACAACTTTGCTCATGAGTAACCTTGCCTTGCTTCTCATTTGCCACTCACCGCTCGATGCTCAATGCTTGCTTGGCTTGTGGCTTAACGCACTCGCCGCTCGCCACTTGATGCTTGCAAGTCAATGTTCATGTTGCTCGCCTCTCTTCATTGGCCTCACTCGTAACCGAGTAAATCAGTTGGTCCCAGGTTGACTTTGGAACCAGACCAAACCCAGAAGGTTGGTTCAGTGCTTGGTCCTAGGCTGAACCAAGTCAATCCTCAGTCCCAAAAATGGGGGACCAACACTATGCAAGTTGGTCCCTGAGTTAGGCGTTGTACTAACCCAACTTAGACCATGCTCACCCCTACCTTTAAAAGGAGGCAGACACCACTTGCGAACTATGGTTTCACATGCAAATGTGCGAAATGCCAAGAAGAATCTTAGTGGACATTCATCCAATGTTTGCTCACACCGCTGGTTATGGTTTAAGGGTGGTTCAACTGTGGTTGTGAAAGCTGTAACAACATAAGTACGACTTAATTAAATGTAACGTTCAATAAGTCGATGTCTATACATTAACTTTGCGAGCTTTCGACCTAAAAAAAGAACTTCATGGGTCAATTTTTGTGAGCTATATTGGGAATCTAATATGTTCCCTTCAACGTAATTATATAGATGAGATCAAAGGGGGCAAAAAAAAAAAAAGCAACAAAATTGTCCTAGGTGGGCGATGGATATGGATAAATTAGCTAGGTCGAATACTTGAATAGTATAAGCATATATGTATTTTATTGATTTAAAAGTAAAAGTTCACGCTTTTTTTTTATTTTTTGTTAATGTGCTTTTTTATGATTATTTTTTAGTTTATATATAAATTAAAATATATTTATTATTATTATTATTTTCTTATTAAATAAAATAGTAATGGAAAATATTTATTAAGGTTAGGTATTATATAAATCAAATGGCCAAGCAGGAAGAGAAGGAGTGTTGGAGGGGATTATTAGGCATTTTCCCACAAATGACATGACACGTGAGAAAATGACAAGCTGAAAAGGAATTGGACTAGTCAACCTAGGCATGAAAGCAGGTCAATTTAGGACGAGGAGCGACCCTACGCGCTAAAGAAAGAGTTGAATAATTACTTCGAGTGAAATTTCTCAGACCTTAGGCGAAAAGAAAGAGAGTTTAATAGTGACAAAGCTGGAAACGACTTCGATGAGTGACCTTACCCCGAAAGAAAGAGAGTGGAAATCTCCTCAAGCCCCACAAGAAGATACACATTCCAAGGTCACAGACATAATCACCCAACAACCGTGTGATTTTGTCAATCGACCATCTTCATCATTGACTGATGAGTTGGCAAATCTCTATATTTTTCATAAATGACGTTGCTTCAATGCTCAACAAAATCTACAATTGTTTATCATCGATGATTTTATCAATAATCTATTTATTTCTTTTGATTAGTCAGCTGGTGTAAGATTTTTTCATCGATAACTCAAGTTGCTAAGTGATGAATGATTTCATCGATGACCTCTGCATTAAACTCACATTCTTGTTGTATTTGGCATCCTGCGTTATCAATAAGCCTACTCGCCAATTGTTTTGTTCGATGTTTTTACCAAATTTTGATCTCAATAAATGGATAACACAACAAGAAAAGTGACAAAATGAAAGCAAGGGGATCATTAGAAATTAAGCATTCAAAATATTTGCTCAATCGATCAGCTTAAGATTCCACCCCTCGGAGTAAGAATTACTTGGCATTTCCCCACGATTTTCATCACCATGACAAAGGGGGCGAATAAATTGCTTGTCAGTCACGCGAATTTTACATGAGGCGTAATGGTTAGATAACGACAATACGAAACGGACGGTGGAGTCAAGTGAGGCGGAAGGAAAGAGAGTCGGCTAGTGACCTTCGTGGAAAGGAAGACCTTTCGCGGAAAGAAAGAGAGCATAACAATGACAAGCTGAAAGAGGACTTCCATAAGTGACCTTAAGCGGAAAGAGAGTGTAAGTCACTACTCATCTTGATCGTGCCTCCTCTTGCTGTAGAAATCTCCACTAGCGCCACAAAAAAGAAGTCACCTGCAGCATCAATGCGTTTTCTAAATGGCGAATCAAGAGGCCAACTCAGGGACTGCAACATGTGGTGACTACGATGTGTTCTTGAGCTTTCGAGGACCCGATAATCATAACACATTCACATATTTCCTTTATGTGTTCATGAGAAAGGCAGGAATCCGCATTTTTAGGGACAATGAAGAATTACGGCCAGGTGAAAAGATCTCGGAGATCTTACGAGAAGTAGAAAGCTCCCAAATATACATTCCTATTTCTTCCAAAAACTACGCTTCAAGTAGATGGTGCCTCCGAGAGCTGACATGCGTGGTGAAGAGCTATGGCAAATCCTCGGGGAAACAGATACTACCCATCTTTTATGATGTGGACCCCTGGGATGTTAAGCTTGAAACAGAGCTTTACAGAAGCGCCCTAACGAAGCATGAGGAGGACCTTGGCTGCACCAAAGTGAAGCCTTGGAAGGAGGCTTTGACCACGGTGGCTAGAATCAAGGGGTGGCATATGAAAAATCAAAGATATTGACACGGCCTTCGTTTATTTATCTATCTATTCATTTATCGGCCCTTCCGGTTGTGTATTAGAAGAGGAGCAGCCGCAAGCACACAGGTTTTTATACATCATTTTCTACTGTTAAGCTAAGGCCATCTACATGCTGATAAACTCCCTAAGTAAAACGCTAGTGATTGGTTCAAATGCGATATATCTGTCATCTAAATTGTTTAGATAAACTCATTGGGGGCAATACTCGTTATCCTTGTATGAAAAGCCTTATTCGGTATATGTGGAATGAGCGATTTATGTACATATATTGGGAAGACCCAATGAAAAATACATGTCGGCATGCTAGATATAAATTATTTGCTTATTTGAAATTCTAATTGCTTATGTATAGTCTCATGAAAACTGTTTCGATATAAATTATTTGCTTCTTGAATATGGCAGGCCTCACCATTGACGGTATCATTAAAAAGGTATCACAGATGATCTTAACAAGAAAAAGAGACTTGCCCACTTATCTAGTTGGAATTGATGATCGTATAGAAGATATGAAGAAATTGTTGAATTGTTGTGATACTAGTAATGTACAATTTGCCATAATCCATGGGATGGGTGACATTGGAAAGACAACTCTTGCCAAGGCAATTTTTAACCAACTCTTTCCTCAATTTGAATGTCACTCCTTCATTTCGAACATCCGAGAATCATCTCCATGCAGTGGCGTTGTAAAAATGCAAAGAAAATTAGTAGCGGATCTTTTCGGTTTCTCACTTCCCAAAACCTTTGACTTTGAGGATGGCAACAATGTGATAAAAAACAGATTACCAAACAAGCGAGTCTTACTTGTTTTCGATGACATTGATGAAAATGATCAATTCATGCAACTAGCAAAGCATTGTACTTTAAGTGGTCCAGGCAGTAGGATCATCATTACAACTAGAGATAAGAGTGTTTTCCCTAAGATCAAGGTGGAAGGATTGGAGGAAATTTTCTTAACAGGGTATAGAAAATTTTTTCCATATGAAATGAAGGAAATGCATTTTGATCATGCTCTTCTACTTTTCAACAAGCTTGCTTTCAACATAGATTCAGCTACATATGATCTTTATGCTCTGTCAAGTGAAGTTGTTGCCCTCATCAGAGGACTTCCATTAGCTATTGAGGTGATAGGTTCACATCTTCATACCATAAGTAAAGCAAAGTGGAAAAGCACACTGAAGAAGTTGAAGGAAATACCTCATGAAGAAGTCCATCGGAAGTTAAAGATAAGTTATGATGCACTTGGAGATGAGGTTAAACAAATTTTTTGGACATTGCATGTTTCTTTGTTAACAAGAAAATAACTAATGCAATGTATATGTGGGAAACCTGTGACTTAGTCCCAGAAGTTGAAATTGACAGCCTCATTAATAAGTCCTTGATCAAGATTGTTGATCGTGATGGAATATGGATGCATGATCAGATGAGAGATCTGGGAAGGGAAATTATTCGTTAAGAGTACATCAGTAAACCTGGAGATCGAAGCAGATTGTAGTTTCTTGAGATGGCCTTGAACATAGTACGAAGTACAAGCTAAAACAGTAAGTACGAATAATGCTATTTTATTACTTCCTGCACAACTCGTGTCCAAGAGTTCATCAATCTCGCACGATGCCTGGTACATGTAGCTTGAGTGGATAGGTGACACTTCAAAAAATCACAACGAAAACTTCAAGCAGAAAACTTTGTGCTGAATCACTTAATTGCTCTCAAGCTTTCGGGCAATATCATCATAGAAGAATGGAGCAAATGGCTCGAAATCATGGTACCATTTCACCGGATTTATTTACTCTTTCAACTAATCGTCCAAATATATCATGACATGCACCAATTTTGCAATGCTTACGAAGCCCTAACAGTATTAAATTGGTTGCTATTTTGCAATGCTATCTCACAGGATCTAAATCCTTAATCAAAACACCCCGCTTCTCTGAATTTATGAGTTTGGAGAGATTGGTTTTGAAAGATTTCCCAAGGTTGGCCGAAATTGATTGCTCGATTGGTAAACTAGAGCAGTTAATTTACTTGAAAATCAAATGGTGTCCGCGTCTTACCAAGCTGCCAGACGAAATTGGTTGTCTAACTACCCTGAGAGAGCCCACCATGATCCAGGGTTATAGCGTTTGTTATTTGCCAGACTCAATCGGCAATCTAAGACTTTTGTAAAGGCTAGTAATGGAGGATACGGGATTAGTTGAACTTCCAGACGCAATCAACGGGGCAGTGGGTCTGGAGTACTTGTGTTTGGCGTATTGTAGGAGTCTAAATTCGCTGACGGATGCTGTTGGAGAGTTGAAGTCTTTGACTCACTTGGATCTATCTGGGACAAATATCGAGGAACTACCTCCTTCGCTTTGGAACTTAGAAGTTCTGACGTTATGGATGGGCGGTAGTAAAGATAGAAACCCAACTGATGAGGCATAGGCCTGTCATGCAAGATCTCGAGTATCTCTTGGGCCGTGAAAGAAGCCCGGTACCAGATGGCCCGTTCAAGAGTGCAATGTTCTCTGTTAGTCTCCCAGGCTATCCAATAGAAATTCTTATTCAGGAGTGGAGGACAATTGTAGCGCCAGGATTTCATGAGCATCACCTTTTGGGAAGGTGCCCACCTTAGATTTTAGTGAGGGTAATCCTTTTGAGCGGTGATGATTCGTCGATACATATTGGTGTGGAAGTCCCACTTTGGGACACCGGGATACAGAGTTCATCTCAACCAGATCTCCTGTACTTCAAAAATCTGATTTTAACGCTTGTGTCCTGGTTGGATAGAAAGGAAGTATCCAAGTGGATGCATGACTTTCAAAGAAAAGACGAGGTACTGCTCTGTTTAGAATTCTGCGATCGTTGTATGTGTATAACCTCGGAGATCAGAGGGTTCAGTCCCAGTCCGCCTTATTTGGAAGGTTTCGATTGGTTTCCAGAGTTTTCCATTGTGTTTTCAATGATCTTATGTGAGCATGGGCATAATGATCAGATTGGTCGTCGGGTAAAGAATCTTACTTTCTTTAACAATTGTCCTGGCCAATCTTGGGTTCTACCATTCTGCTACTGGAAACTCCTCGGTTGAGAGAACAACTTCTAGACTACATTGAAATGTGGAACCCTTGGCATGAGGAGGCCTCTCAAGTTGAAGGTTCCGCATCTAGAAGAAACTTTGAGAGCTGCATGAGTCACCACCGACTGAGTAATATACGCAGGGATAGATTGCAAGCCAAGAAGAAGCGAAATCTATCTTGGTTATGTTTTTGCATAGCTACTTTGATGCATTCAGTTTCCGTCTGTGCTTGCTGTTGCATTTTGAGCCCGTTTAAAAAGACAAAGCTGGATTACTGTAACTACACGTTGGAAGAGCCGAAGAGGCTTGCCCGCTCCTCGACAGCACTTTTTTTTTTCCTGTTTTTGTCAAACAACAGCACTCTTGATGTCAAGCATAAAGCTCGACTTGTGAGGGAATTCGCCGGGGTCACGTATTGGTTGAGTTAGGTCACCGTTATAGAAGAACTTCCGAAAGGAAGACTACTCTCAATTCTTTGAAGATATGTACATTCTCTTGCTCCATTGGTACCGCAGTGATCGGAGGAGAGGTCACCGTCATACGTGAGCCCGTCTTTTCTTTTTGTCTCTGGCTTTTCACTGATTTCCTAACCGTTGGCAACAAAATCATAGTATTCATAAGACTTTTTCTGATATGAGTTACATTAATTAAGATTATAATTTACCGTTTTATGAGATCAATCTAATAAGATAAAATATAAAAATCTTAATTAGTCTATTGTGGTACTGGCGAGTGTGGGCCAAGTAAAGCTTAGCCTGTGATGAGAGGGCCTCTAGCTTCTATAAATAGTGCTTAAGTTTTTTCTTTAACTCTAACCTTATATAAGGAGCAATTATTGAATGCTAAGGGTGAGGGGTAATCTCATTAGTGATATAGAGGGTAATGGAGGAGAAGTATTTGCATTGGGATTATTGCTATTCTGCATAAAAATTAACGGTTCCCAAATCAGGTGTGCAAATCTCTTTTCCTCAATTATTGTATTCTAGATTATAGTTATAGATATTGGGATGCTGTTTTTACGGCTTAGATGTAGTATCGGAGCAGCCATAGTTTAGGTCTAGAACATATGGATTTGGCCCGCTTTCGTGATCTTTTGTCTGGTAAAATTTGACTTTGATCACATAAATGGAACATTGAGACGCAATTTGGTTGGCGGTGTGCCACCCGGGGATGCCGCATGCGCCCCTACGCGCGGCCACGCGCCATTGAATAAAGATAGATGGAAAAATACCTGAGGATAAGAATTTTGTGAACGTTGGGCAATGGCAGTATCAACAAAGCAAGCGTTTCATTTCATCCACCTCATTTCCTGCTGAAGCAAAGCCAGCTAGTTCTCATTTTCAAAATCAACAAGTTCGTCAATGGCATGAGCAGCCATGCCAGTTGGTGGTAATGTCAGCGTAGTTAACGGTCCTCTAGACAGAACCTTCAATGGAAAGAAAAAAGAAAAATATCTCGAGCACCCGGTCAAAAGGTTCCAATAACCAACACAGAGGCAGTTGATATGCCACAATCAGCTTGCGTAGAACCATTCTTTTATTCACGCCCTTCTTCAAATTTATGATTACTCACTTTATGCTTTCCCATGTGAAAACTTCAGTCTACCCGTTTCATGTTGATATGCCACAATCATGAATTTTCAAACAAATGCTAGCAAACAAGAAAAATGAGTAACAGCAAACATGGAGCTACTCGTCCCATGAAAAGATTATCCCACAAGCTTCGATCTGCTCCAAAATTCGGAGAATGCAAACAGTTCCATCTGTCAAATGTTACCAAAATTTATTTACATTAGTGTACTTTTCATGTCAATGACAATTGCTCTTTTCTTCCACTAATGCATTCCCTAAATAAAAGTCAAAGTTATGAGTCCAGATCCTCTCCAGATCCTCCTATCTTCAGTTAAATTCATGGCAACTTGATTAGTAAATCGTACCCTCACCTCCCTTTTCAATACTCGATCCTTCTTCAAAACCAACGGTAGGATATAGATCTCACTGTTTCTGGCAAACCTTCACAGTTTATTGTATCCTTCCTTCCCTTTTCAACGTGACATTATTCTCCTTGGCCAAAAACAAAAGGAAGTGAAAGAGATCGGAAGAACAATGCAATACCATATGATCGCACTTCTTCACCACCAGTCAGGATAGGACCAAGCATTCCATTTGTTGGGAGAAACACGGTTACACGAGCAATCAGCATAAATGTCGATTCCCAGTGGGCTCTTCATCACTAACGATGTTGACCTTCAAGTCCTCTTCGTTATTTCCAACACCAATAGCAGCCGTACCAAGCTGATCTCCCAGATTGTGAAATTGGAGTTCTGATCTGCAAAATTTAGAATGATGTAGTTGTAGAAGGGCAAGTCAATATACGTTCATTCGCATTAGCACCTTTGTGATGCAAATGCGTGCTTTTTGCTTCGTGGGTGAGGTGTTGTTTCCGAAGTTCAGCTATTAGAATTAGTGAGGACTTCTTGACTATAAAAAAAATAAAAATAAAATAAAGAATCAGTGGAGACTTGAGTATCAAGTGACAGGAGGTGAATTTCAGCATTCCCGTGTTTTCATTCTACATATTGTTTATTTTGAAAGAAGGAAAGCTTTTTGGTGTTCTATGGATGGGGTTTATCTCAGTTTAAATTTTCTCCGTTCAGTAGGTTTTGCATTTTCCCTCTGATTTTTAACTGCCTTCCGGTTTTAATGGTTGTCTAAAACTTGTTTGATCACGATTCACCATTACTTTGATAAATGTAGGAAGTGGTTACGCATCTTCATTTGTTTTACAAAAAATAAATGATTTTGAAAACATTTTCCCAAAAGTAATTACTTATATCTCTTATAAAAATTAATGAATGAAAAATATTTTCATTATCCATGAAAATATCTAGACATATATTATTGGTGATAATGAACATATTTTTCATTAACTAATAATATGCAAACAATCATTTTTAGTAAAATATTCTTCAAATAATTTATTTTCCATAAATCTGTTCTTTTTGCAAAAATGTTGTGTTTTTGAAAATGTTTTTCAAAGGCCATTTTTAAAGAAAAATGACATTATTTTTCAATGTTTTGTTATAACCCGAAAATGAATTAGAAAATATTTTTCCATTATTTGGTAAGGTTGATTTTCCTCCATACACTCCTTTCAATAGTTTTTTTTTTAATATTTTAAAAATATTTTCAATCTTGTTATGGAGAGCTCTTGCTATGACTCGCAAGTTACCTAGACTAGGCGGTTTACAAGCTTGCTGACCTTTGGCAAGGTCGAGCCTTGCCCAAGGCTCGTCGAGGAGCTCACCATGACTCTCTGGCTAGTTAGCCATGGCTGATGATTGGCTGGAGGAGAAGGAAACAGAAATAAAAACAAAAACAAAAAAGAAAAGGAAAATAAAAAAATAATTAAAAATTTCATTTTAAAAAAACAATATAAAAAGTTATTGAAAAGGGAGTGCATGGAGGAAAAAGAAAACAAAGGAAAGAAAAAAATAATAGTAAAAAGAAAATGCATTTAGTGAAAGAAAGTGCTTTGTCTAGAGGTGAAAGAAAGATGATGGAAAATGTTTCTACTTTTTGAAACACGAAAAGTGGAAAAGCAAAAGATGAAAATATTTTGCCACTTTTAAATATAGTTTTTTCATTGGCGGAAAATATTTTCTTTGGCTAGTTTATTTTCTGTGAACTTGATGTGAAAAAATTCACAAATTACATTTCTAAAAGTTAATTTTTGCGAAACAAATAGAGTCTTAACTGTAATTCTAGCCACATAAATCTCCTTAAGGATTGACCTTAAAACATATTTGGACTAATATTGTTAATCATGAAAGATCTTGTAATCTTAAGATATATCACGTGAAAAGAATGCGCAACCTCCTTTAATACCAATTAGCTTTTATCTTGATCTAATATTGTTAATCATGAAAGATCTTTATAATCTTAAAATATATCACTTGAAAAGGATGTGCGACTTGCTCTAATAACAATTATCTTTTATCTTGATTATTTTTAGTTTCGTCATATATTCTATGTTTTTTGAGATTGAGTACGGCAAGTCCTTATCCTCATTTAAAGTTAAGTAAGAAACGGTACAGATTACTTTCGGGAGAGAATCTACTTTAAAAGTCAATGTATATTTTTTTATTAACTTTGATTAGGTTCAAAATGAAAGACGTTTCTCAAAGACTTTCTCCCTTGCTCACTTTTTAAAATCTGGCCCCTCTCTCTCTAGAGTCTCTCGAGCGGCCCTCTCTCAGATTTGGCCTCTCTCTATCGACGTCACTCGATCTTTCAACCTCTCAATTGTCCTTGACTCCTCCCTCTCTCTCTCTCTCTCTCTCTCTCTCTCTCTCTCTCTTTGTGGTCCTCACGAGTGAGGAGAGTCTATCGAGCGGCCCTTTCTTAGATCTTGCATCTCTCCATCGGCGCCACTCGATCTTTCAATCTCTCAATTATCGCCTGGTGCCTCTCTCTCTCTCTCTCTCTCTCTCTCTCTATGTGGTTCTCGTGGGTGAGGAGAGTCTATCCTTCTATCGAGTGGCCCTTTCTTAGATCTTGCCTCTCTCCATCGGCGCCACTCGATTTTTAACCTCTCAATTATCGCCCGACACCTCTCTCTCTCTCTCTCTCTCTCTCTCTCTCTCTCTCTCTCTCTCTCTCTCTCTCTCTCTCTCTCTCTCTCTCTCTCTCTCTCTCTCTCTATATATATATATATATATATATATATATATATATATGTGGTTCTCGTAGGTGAGGAGAGTCTATCCTCCTATCAGAGCAGCCCTTTCTCAGATCTTGCCTCTCTCCATCGGCGCCACTCGATCTTTCAAACCTATCAATTATCACCCGACGCCTCTCTCTCTCTCTCTCTCTGTGGTTCTCGTGGGTGAGGAGAGTCTATTGAGCGGCCCTTTCTCAGATCTGGCCTCTCTCCATCGGCACCACTCGATCTTTCAACCTCTCAATTATTGCCTGATGTCTCTCTCTCTCTCTCTCTCTCTCTCTCTCTCTCTCTCTCGTGAGAAGAGTCTATCGAGTGGCCCTTTCTCAGATCTCACCTCTCTCCATTGGCACCACTTGATCTTTCAACCTCTCAACTATTGCCCGACGCCTCTCTCTCTCTCTCTCTCTCTCTCTCTCTGCGGGTTAGGAGAGTCTATCGAGCGGCCCTTTCTCAAATCTTGCCTCTCTCCATCGGTGCCACTCGATCTTTCAACCTCTCAATTATCGCCTGACGCCTCTCTCTCTCTCTCTCTCTCTCTCTCTCTCTCTCTGGTTCTCGCGGGTGAGGAGAGTCTATTGAGCGGCCCTTTCTCAGATCTTGCCTCTCTCCATCGGTGCCACTCGATCTTTCAACCTCTCAATTATCTCCTAATGCCTCTCTCTCTCTCTCTCTCTCTCTCTCTCTGGTTCTTGCGGGTGAGGAGAGTCTATCGAGCGGCCCTTTCTCAGATCTGGCCTCTCTCCATCGGCGCCACTTGATTTTTCAACCTCTTAATTATTGCTTGACGCCTCTCTCTCTCTCTCTCTCTCTCTCTCTCTCTCTCTCTCTCTCTCTCATATGAGTGAGGAGAGTCTATCGAGCGGCCCTTTCTCAGATCTCGCCTCTCTCCATCGGCGCCACTCGATCTTTCAACCTCTCAACTATCGCCCGACGCCTCTCTCTCTCTCTCTCTGGGGTCGCAGCCTCACCTTTGTCGGTCTGCAGTCAATCAGCCAAATCTGAGGTACTCTATTGATTTCAATTATGATTTCTTCATGGAATTCGGTGCGCTGTGATTTCGATTTCTTCCCTGTGATGTGCTAAATGGTGGGGTTGCCATAAGTCGCTTTGATGTGCTATGATCTCATGGTTTTTTTCCAAGCCATAGCTTTTTTCTTTTGCCTAAACAAGCATGCTTAACGGTGGCCTTTCGATGTCAATCCAAACGGTCATATGAAAAGGTAAAATTTAATCTTATTGAAGAGTCCCAATAAAATTTGAACTTTTTATTCGAGTCCCTTTGAGCCAAACAATATTGTATATTAGGAAAAATTATCGAAACAATCCTAAATTTATTGTAATTTTTTCAATTTAATTCTAAACATTCTTTTCGTCAATTCGATACTAAACATTTTGTAATTGTGCTAGTTTAGTTTATTCGGCTAATTTTGGTCGGCCGACGTTGACGTGAAAGCTTGCCTATGCTGACCGTCCGGCTGACGCTGACATGACAAATATTTTAATAATATTATTTTTTGTATTTTTTTTTTTAAATTTCTTCTCTCTCTCCCTCTCCTTCTTGCTTCCTTTGGCCATCGGCGACCAACCAGAAGCAGGGCCAGTGCTTGTTGGCCTTGAAAAAACCTAGCCGTGGTTGGGTACCATTGCCTAGGCCGCCCATTGGGCAGGCAAGGCTCGCCCTCGCTAGAGGCCATGAGGTTGAAGGCTGCAATCTCACGCGGCCTCTAGCGCAAGGGTTGCCAACGGCTGGACAAGGCTTGCCCTCGTCGGATCTAGCAAAGGCGAGTCTTGCCGATCATGGGTGAATCGTTATCCACCTCTCCAAAAATCAATTGCAGCAGCATGCTTTCCTCCTCTGTCTCTACACAACCATGGCTAGCGAGGTTTGACCCTCACTAGATCCGACAAAAGTGAGCCTCGCCTAGCCACTGATAACCCTTGCCAGAGGTTGTGCTAAGTGGCCTTGCCCCTATGATTGGCAAGGCTCGACCCTCGCCCGGGCGAGGATGCCTAGCCATGGCCAGGTTTCTCCAAAGCTAGTGAGCACTGACCCTGCCTCTAGTCGATTGTCGACGGCGAGGAAGGAGGAAGAAGGAGGGGGGGGAGAGAGAGAGAATTAATAAAAAATTCGAATAAAATTAAATATTATTAAAATATTGGTCATGTCAGTGTCGCTCGGACGGCTGGTGTCCACATCATTGTCGATCAGCCAAAATTTGTCGGATGGATTGAACTAACACAATTATAAAAGGTTTAGAACTAAAATGAAAAAAATTACAATAGGCTTTTGATTGTTTTAGTAATTTTTCATATCCATTCGATGTCTAGGACTTTTTTTCTGCATAGATGTAGTAGCAAGGGTGATTGAGTAGGTCGTTTAATATGGAAATTGAACCAAATTGGTTTAGAACCGATCCTATGCACTTCATTGAAGAAAAAAAATATGGAGATGCAATTAGAGAGAATGGAACTCGTAACCTCCAGCTTAAAGGAGGCACAAAAAAGCAGCTCAACTACCAAGATTTTATTACTCATTGTATGAAGAAGTGACTTGTACTATTTATTTGTCATACTTCGATGAGCTAACGCGGCAAGAAAGAGAGTGGAAGTCTACTCATCTAAATCGTGCCTTCAGCTGTAGAAATCTCCTTCAGCACCGCACCAAGAAGTCACCGGAAACATCAAACTGTGTTATTAGATGGTGAAGGAAGGGGCCAACTTAGGGACTGCTGCAGGTGACAACTACGATGTGTTCTTGAGCTATCGAGGACCCGACACTCGTAATGGATTCACAGATTGTCTATATGTTTTCATGAGCAATGCGGGAATCCGCGTTTTTAGGGATGCTGAAGAGTTAAGGCAGGGCAAAAAAATCTCGGAGATCTTGCAGGGGGTAAAAAGCTCCAAAATTTACATTCCAATTTTCTCCAAAAACTATGCTTCGAGTAAATGGTGCTTGCGAGAGCTAGCATGCATGGTGCAGTGCACTTGCCAATCCCTAGAGAAAGAGATACTGCCCATCTTTTATGATGTGGATCCCTCGGATGTTAAGCTTCAAACGGAGTTGTACAAAAACGCCCTAACGAAGCATGAGGAGGTCCTTGGCTGCACTGAAGTCAAGCCTTGGAAGGAGGCTTTGACCACGGTGTCTAGAACCAATGGATGGCATCTGAAAGATAAAGGGTACACATAATCTTCCTTTATCTATCTATTTATCTATTAGATTATTGTTAGATTTACCCACCCAATAGGAGTGCACATAAGCTGGCAGTGTTTCTATACATCATCTTCTACCACAAGGCTAAGACTATCTACATTGTAATAAACTCCCAAACGGTGCCTCAAGTGTTTGTTTCAAGAACGACATTCTCCTATTCAAACCGGCTTGATAAACTCTTTGGAGGCAATACTCACCACCCTTGTAATAAGAGGCTTACTTGATACTTGTGTAAAGAGCAATTTATGTACATCCATGGCGAATACCACATGGAAAATACATACTGGCATGCTAGTAATCATTATTTGCTTTTATTTGAAATTCTAATTGCTTATGTATATATTCTCATGTGCAACGATTTCATGATTATGGCAGGCAAGGCACGGTTATTAAAGATATTATTCAAAATGTTTTGCAAAAGATAAGAATAAGAAAAAGAGATTTACCCACAAATCTAGTTGGAATTGATGATCGTATAGAAGCCATAAAGAAGTTGTTGGATTGTAATAATAGTGATGTACGATTCGTCATAATCCATGGGATTGGTGGTATTGGAAAGACAACTCTTGCCAAGGCAGTCTTCAACGAAGTCTCTTCTCTATTTGAAGGTTGCTCCTTCCTTTCAAACATTCAAGAATCATCTCTGCACGGTGGCATTTTGAGTATGCAAAGAAAATTAGTAGCAGACCTTTTCGGTTTTTCACTTCCCAAAACCTTTGACTTTGAGGAAGGGAGCAATGTGATAAGAAAGGGATTACATCACAAGCGAGTCTTAGTTGTTCTCGATGACATTGATGGATGTGATCAATTGATGCAACTAGCGAATCTTTGTTATTTGTTTGGTCCAGGAAGTAGGATTATCATTACAACCAAAGATAAGAGTGCTTTTCCTGTGACCAATGTGGAAGGATTGGAGGAAAAAATCTTTACAGGGTCCACAAAAATTATTCTATACGAAATGAAGGAAATGCATTTTGATCATGCTATTCTACTTTTCAACAAGCATGTTTTCAACGGAGATTCAGCTCCATGTGATCTTTATGATCTTTCAAGGGAAGCTGTTGCACTCGCTGGAGGACTTCCATTTGCTGTTGAGGAGATAGGTTCACTTCTTCGTACCAAAAGTGAAGCAAAGTGGAAAAGCACACTGAAGAAGCTAAAGGAAGTGCCTCTTGAAAAAGTCCAACAGAAGTTAAAAATTAGTTATAAATCACTTGGATATGAAGCGCAACAAATTTTTTTGGACATCGCATGTTTCTTTGTTAACAAGAAAATAGCTAATGCAATGTATATGTGGGAAGCTTGTGACTTTTATCCGGAGTACGAAATTGACATCCTTATGAATAAGTCCTTCATTAAGGTTGTTGGTCATGATCGAATAAGGATGCAAGATCCCCTAAGGAACTTTGGGAGGGAAATTGTCCGTCAAGAGAATTTTGGAACACCTGGAGATCGAAGTAGATTGTGGTTGGCCCTGGACATAATACAAGCTAAAAAGGTAAGTACGGACAACTCCTGCACAACTACACGGCTAAGAGTTCATCTCTCGTATAATTGCTAGCTAAGAAGCTTGTGCTATAGAAAAATCTTATGAATTAATTATGTTCTTCCTTAAAAGAAAAGTTTGCTAATTTTCCGAATTTTTTCACCAATAAATAGGGCACCCATTTTGGAAATTATTTGATAGCATAAAAATATCTGAAAACACTAGAAATTGGGCTTAAAAGACCATTTGAACTTTTCCATTACATAATCATAGCTTCCGATCTTTCCTGTAACTTTCAATTTTTATGATTGATATAAAGTAGCGAAATACATCTTGTTCTATCTAGATAATGCCAACTAAAAAAAAAGAAGAAGCATTTTTCGGAAAGAATATGTTAAAATGTTTGGTAAAGCTAAAATAATTAGTCCTTCAAAAGTCTGATCAAAATTATAAGTAGTGTCGAAATTTATTTAACTCTCTACTGATTTACGGTGAATCCTATCATGATAACTTACCACAAATTCTATCATGAGTGGGAATATGACGCCCTGAAATTCCCATCCAAACTCCGAAATGCTCGTTAACCAATAAAGCCATAAATATTGAATACACAAACCTTTAAACCTCAAATAATACAAGAACATTATTCTTTCACACCAAAATCTACAAACATCAACTACATCAAAATTCACCACCAAAATTGTAATCACCAAAGTTCACACATCCATCAAAATTTATATAATAGAAATGTCCATGCCTCCCCTAGGCAACTCTGATAAAATAAAATTTTAACCCTAATATCCTCAATCCTACTAAACATCAGCAAGAGCTATAGTTTCACTGCTGAGTAAGCGGAGTAAGTAGCAAACATCACTTCCATGGAATCGTTGCATATTTAGCATAATCAGAAATACTAGTTCGAAAAAATAGTATGTATTTTCACATAGAAGAATAAATACAATCATCAAATATGCACAATTTCCAAAATAAAAACAAAAGCAAATTTTACACAAATCAATATTATATTTAATGATTAATGGATCCCATCTCATTACTCACGTCAAGATAAGGTCTTAAAAAATCTCGGTTATGATTAAGCCCACAAAATCACATAAATAGATATAAAGCCACAAAATAGAATTGGCTTGTGCACACTTAGAAATTCAATTTCGAATTTCATAATGTATGATTATCACGTAGGTCGATCATGAGCATAAATCCAAACAAAAAACACAATAATTTATGTAGTGTTCTTCTCACTAATAACTTATAAAATTTATTGGTGAACAAGATAATTTCATTTTTACTTTATGGATGGTGTAGTGAAATATACAGAAGTGATAGAGAGCGACTTAACCAAAGAGCCGAATAAGCATCATCTGTAAAACTCCAACAGTCATCCAATAACATATTTCTATCCATCAATAACCTCGACTTCGTAAGAAATTAAACTCCTATGTTACATTAGTATCCTTAAATCACAGACATTCACATCCAAAAGGAACTAGAGATTATCCCTTTTTCCTCCTTTCTTGGTCCACCAATATCAAATTAAAAACCTTGCTTAATTAGCAATATAAGCATCTTAACACAGCAAGGAAAGAGAACGTTTCCTCATGAATCCTAACTTGAATCCTAACTTCTCTTTCTAACTTCCATAATTACGAAAGGATGCTTCTACTTCAGTTTTGAATATCCAAGTCGCAAAGTTAAATATGCCCTTCATATCACCCTTAATCAAAGGAATTATAAGCAACTATTTCTTCTAACCACTAAATATCTAGAACCTTATAAAAAGTCGAAATCTTTATCATTATTCATATAACATAGTGACTATTTATCACATATATAATAATATATTTTCTGTCAGGGAACAAAAAATGTGGTAGCACTCAAGCTACGGAGGTCGACACACAACTTTACTCGCGAAGATTTTGCGAATCTTATGAACTTGAGGTTTCTTGAATTGGATGGAGGGAACTTTGTTGGCAACTTTGAGGATATTTTGCCAGAATTAAGATGGCTTTGTTGGCGAAATTGTCCTCTGAAATTTCAAGCAAACAACTTTGTGCTGAATCACCTAGTTGTTCTCAAGCTTTTTGGCGATATCGCCCCAGAACATTGGGGCGGATGGGTCGAAATCATGGTACAATTGCACCCGATTTGTCTACCCCTTCAACTAATCATCTAATTATATGATGACATGCACCTACCTAATTCTGACTCCTAACAATATTAAGTCAATTGCTATTTTGCAGGTGGCAAGTAATTTGAAAGCTTTGAAAATTGCGGGATCTAAATCCTTAATCAAAACTCCCCGCTTCCCTAAACTCATGCATTTGAACAGATTGGTTCTGAAAGATTTCCTAAGCTTGTCTGAAATTGATTGCACGATCGGTCAACTAGAGCAGCTGACTTACTTGAAAATCAAATGGTGTCCGCATCTTAAAGAGTTGCCCAAGGAAATAGGTTGCCTAACTGCCCTGAGAGAGCTCATCTTGATACAGGGTTTTTGTGTTTATTATTTGCCAGACACTATCCGAAATATAACACATTTGTCAAGGCTTGTAATGGAGGACACGGGAGTAGTTAAACTTCCGGATACAATCAAAGGGCTATTGGATCTGCAGTACTTGTGTTTGGCGAATTGTACGGGTCTAGATTCGCTGCCGGATGCTGTTGGGGAGTTAAAGTCTTTGACTGAGTTGGATTTATCTGGGACAACTATCGAGAAACTTCCTCGATCGCTTTGCAACCTCAAAGATCTGAAATTACGGATAAATAAGAGTTCGATAAGAGCACGGCGGATGGGGGATTTGCTTCGCTTGGATGATATCGAGGATTGCTCGTACTCTGGAAGAAGACTGGAACCGGATGGCACACAGTTTGGAGATCTCATGCGTGCTGTCTTTCAAATTTTCGATCCAGTCTATGGGGAAAGGAAAGAACCCACCGAAGACCCTCAAATAAACGATGACAATTTTTTATCTGAGGTGGCTGAAGTATTAGTGAACGGCACCGTTCACTGGGGCTCAGTCTCTCCTACTCTCCTCCTCCCCATTCAAAACTCTCCATGGTTGGATTTCCTCTGCTGAGGCTCCCTGCTCTCTCTCTCTCTCTCTCTCTCTCACTCTCTCTCACTTGCTCTACGTTCAAAGCTCCATCCCACCGTGCTCGAGCACTCTCTGTCTGAAGATCCATTTGTCTACACGAATCCACAAAACTCGATTTGGGGCTTTCGGGTTAGTATGCTGCTCGATTCTCTCTCTCAAGGAAGCTGGATTTGTTTGAAGCCCATTTGCTGGCTCATTGGCTGAAGGTGATTTGGGCTTTAAATTTTTGTATGCTCCTTGATTCTCTCTCTCAATATAAGATGCTTATATTGGAGATTAAGCGAGGTTTCTAATTTGATACTTGTGGAGGGAAAAGACGGATTATCCGCATCTTCCTTTGGATGTGAATGTCTGTGATTTAAGGAGACTAATATATACTATAGGAATTTAATTTCTTGTTAAAGTCAAAAAATATTATCGGATGACCGTCGGAATTATATATATACAGATAAAGTTCGTGGTTGTTCTGATTGTTGTATCCTGCCACTCTAGACGTAGAGCTCTCGTAGAGGTACATACATATATGCTATGGGTTTGCCTTAAAAAAGAAATAAAGAAAAAGAGGAGAAAAGGTTTAATTGTGGTACGAGAGGAATGGGTCTGGGGTTACGGAGAAGAACGGTATATATTCAGGTTGATTCGAGGAGGTAAGTAGCTCTCTAACACTTCTGCATATTCCATTGCACTATTCATAACGTAAAAGTGTAATTATTTTGTTTTGTTATTTATGCTAATGAGCAACCTGCGGGACATTGACATTGAAATTGAAATTGAAATTTATAAGTGCGCACATATCGATTCCATCACGTGGCTTAATCACAATCTGCCATGACTTATATAGTTTTTGGGCTTTGTCACCTAGCGAAGTGTGACCACGATGTTTGACGTGAGCAATGAGCTCGGATCCATAATTAATAGATATAATATTGATTTCTTTGAAATTTGTTTTTTTTTTTATATTTTGAAATTGAGTGTAATTGATGATTGTATCTATACTTTTATATAAAAATACATACTATTTTTTCTAACTATTATTTAGAATTAGATTAAATTTGTGTGCTATACAAATGATTGAATTTGATTGCAAGGAAGTTGTTAGGGCTAACACAACAACCTAGATGCGGGTAAATAAATTTAAAACTTTTTGTAAAATACTTGCTAGGATACTTCAGTAGACAAAAAATCAGCTAAATTAATAGGGATAATTCTATCAAATATATAAGTAAATTGATAAAGAGATATATGTCTTTGCAAGCAACAATATGGTAGAGTAATTCATAAATTAACATTCACCCTGAATGGTAATCAGCTTGTGTAATCAGTTAGAATCTTTATCTAAGGGGCTTGGCCCATGTGACATGAGTAGGTCATTACAAGAAATGGGAAAAAATAAATAAATAAGCGGATGCACATGTGATATAAGTTATGTATACTTGTGATACTTGTAGTGGTTGTTAACTTTGTTTTCCTACTTGTTAAGGAACAAAAAATGTGATAGCACTCATACTATGGAGAACGAGACACAATTTTACATGGAAAATTTTGTGAATCTTATGGATGCAAGATTTCTTGGAATTGGATGGATGGAACTTAGTTGGCAACTTTTGAGGATATTTTGCTAGAGCTAATATAGCTTTGTTGGCGAAATTGTCCTTTGAACTTTAAACAAACAACTTTGTGCCAAATCACCTAGTTGTTCTCAAGCTTTCGAGCAATAACATTACAGAAGAATGGAGTAGGTGGGTCAAAATCATGGTACAATTTTGCTTGATTCATTAACTCCTTCAATTAACTGTCTCATGACATACCCCTAGTTTGCAATGCATAAGAAGCCCTGGCGGTATTAAGTTGGTTGCTGTTTTGCAAGTACCGAGTAAACTGAATATTTTGCATCTCGCGAGATCTAAATCCTTAATCAAAACACCTTGTTTCTCTGAATTTACGTGTTCAAAGAGATTGGTTCTAAAAGATTTCTCAAGGTTGGCCAAAATTGATCCCTTGATTGGTAAACTAGATTGGTTTATTTACTTGAAAATCAAATGGTGTCCGCTTCTTAGAGAGTTGCCTGAGGAAATTGGTTGTTTAACTGCCCTGAGAGAGCTCATCTTAATGGAATGTTTCAGAGTTCGTCGGTAATCTAAGACTTTTGTCAATGCTAGCAACCGTGGATACAGTATTAGTGGAACTTCTGGAGAGAACCAAAAGGCTAGTGGATCGAAGCTATGTTCTCTTTAGAGTTTGGCAACCATTGGACGCCTCTCTATAAGTCTCGGAGATCAGAGGGTTCAGTCATAGTCCGCCTTTTGGAAGGTTTTGATCTGTTTCTACATCTTTCCATTGCGATTTCAATGACCTTAAATGAGCGTTGTCCTAGTGAAGATTGGTTGTCGGGTGGAGAATCTGAAGATCTTAACCAAATTCTCCCTCCCAAGCTTGCGGCCCCCCTCTCTGCTGCTAAAACGTCCTTGCTCAAAGATAAGTACTTCCAAGACTCCATTAGAATGTTCCACTTTTGGCATGAGAAGGCCACTCAAGTCCGGGGTTCCCCGTCTAGAAGAAGCTTCAAGAAGTGCACGCTTCGTCAACTGAGAGAAGCACGCTGGGGTAGACTGAGAGACGAGAGGCAGCGACATCTAGCAGATTGGCTATGTTTTAATGAATACTCAGACAAGCGTTTGCTGATGTATATGGGCTACATCTATGCTTGCTGGTACAGTTGAGGCCCACTTCATAAAAACGTAGCTGGATTATTGCCACGAAATGTCAAAACAGGCTTTTGCGTTCCTTGACGGCCCACCTGATGTAAGCAGAAAACTTGCCTGATGGAGTATCTGCCTTGGTCGTAAAGTGGTCGCGAGAGTTCATCGATGGAGAGACACTTACTGGGCAAGAAGCCTATAAATTCTTCGATTCGCTTGTTCTAATTGAACCCCCAGATAGGTCATCATCACAAGTAAGCCTGTCTTTCTTCTTGTCTCTGGCTTATAACTGATTCCCTACCCACACCAAAAAGTAGTCTCCTCCCCGAATATTGTACCAGAGTGATACACCTTACCCCTGTTGGCTATCTTCTTTTTTAATGATCTCATAGTGTATATTGCTTAAAATAGAGAACTGAGAGGCTAACTGACAATTGACAGCCATTTGTGCAGGACTTTGGATGCAGATACCTGTATATCTATAACTTACCAAATTGGAAGGACTTCATGAATCTGCTCTTTTGCCGCATCATCTTTTTTTTTTCCTGCCACTTCATCTTTACGTGCAGGTTCTTCTGTGGTATGAGGACCATCATGGTCAACTCCCCCATCATCAAGGTTAGTGGTAAAGGTAATGTTTGCAGTTCGACTCAAGTTCTGGAATCTGACTTTGGCTTCTCGTTTTCACGAAATCATGATATTGCTCTTTTTCCCCCGGATCCCACATTCTGTAATTAGAATCCAGTGGGATGCACTGTTTGGACTTCACATCAAGCTTTGATCTCTCATCGCAGAGGATGCAAACGAATACTCTGCAGCTAAACACTATCGAAAGCTTGCGAGAGACATCTGTCCCTGTCCAAATACTTTCCGGTACTTCACCATCCAAATGAGTTGAAGGAGAAAGGTCGATCAAATCCACTGCAGTTCTCATTGCCTCACGCCAAAGGGTTTAGGGAGTTTATCAGGAGAAATTGTGCACTGAATTTTCTCGAAAATGGTGCAGTTCTTTGGCTTCCCAAGAGGGACCTCAGCATTCACCACCATTATCTGCACAAACACATTCCAACTTCCTTCCCCTTGCCCTCTTGACACTGATATGAAACTTCTTGAGTACATCAAGTACTTGGATTTCAAAGCAAATAAGTACTTTTGAGAGTAATCATCAATGAGTGTAACAAAATATAGTGCACCACCAAGAGTTCTAGCATCCATCATGCATTCTTCAGTGTTAACAAGCTCTAACGCATGCAATCTTCTAGAGGAATGAGAACTACGAAATGCAGCTCTCTGCTGTTTGCCATCCAGACAATGAGCTTTTAAAGCGCACCTTTCAAGGGCAGGATTTTCAGTCCCTTCTAGCTCATGTGCCCAAGCCGCCTATGCCACAAGCATTGACCGAATTGAAGCAAGGGAACCTTTCGGTTACTGCTTGCTTCAATCATCTCTCCGTGCTGTGGAACGAACTCGAGGCGGCCAAAGAACGCTTACAGGGACCCGAGAACACTTTGAGACAGTATAAGGAGATGAGGGATTGAGAAAAGGCTACGAGATTCCTACTGATACTCAACGAATCTTACTAGGCTTTTCGATCTCAAATACTGGCCATGGAACCTTCGCCTCCGCTCGGCCGCATTTTTCCGCTAACTGTCCAGGAAGAAAATCAGCGGCTCGCCTCAGCTTCGCACAGTCGAGACGAAGAAGGGATGAGCTTGGTTGTCTTTGGCGGAGGTGGATCGGGTATATCAATTCCTTTTTATTCTTATGTCTTTACATTATAAAATAATCAATGTAATTGTACACAAATAGATTGGAAATACACAGAAAAATCTCTCTACAAAATCCCTCTCGGTCCTCTTTATTTTCTGTCAAGTTCCTCGGGTTGGGACGATGAGCCCTGAGATTTTGTGGAAACAATTAACTTCTCATTCAAGACACCACTCTCTGCAAGTTTCACGGAAACAACACCATCGGAACTTGCAAGCAAGACTCTAAAAGCTTCCCTAGACTCCTGGAGAGCATAATGTAACCACAACCCAAGAACTTTACAATCAAATACGAAGGCTGTACTCGACAAATGTCTCAATTGTCCCCTGAAATTCACTCAAGAAATCGGCAACAATGGTTCCCTCACTGTATTTTGAATCAACAACTATTCTACTTTCAACCACAAAGTTTGTACATTTTATCACAAAGGAGATCGCGTACAAAATCATCTAGAAAATGCCGAATGAATCCACAAACATGAAATGCACCATCCTTATCACTTTTGGAGTTAGGTTTATTGGCAGCAAACACCAGAAGATGCATTGACTCCACAAACGATAGATCTTCCTATTTACTATTCCGCGAATGATAATTTATGCTATTCAAACAAACCATTATGTTCATGCTTTCCATTTTAATTCAAAAAATCTACCAACACACAGCACGACCAATGCTCTGAGGCCACTTTGTTAGGATAAGACCGTGATACAACTACCTCACACTATGCACTACAGATATAATCTAACACAAGGAAATTTTTGTCTCCCCTCTTTGTGAATTAATGGACACAATAAACCATGCTAGGCGGACAACTCTCTCCAAGGAACTTAGCAAAAATAGCGCCATAACTTCGTTAGACGTGGGGTGCCTTCTCCAAAAGGGGTCATAGTAACTAGGCTTAGGCAACTGTTTATAAAAAAACACAAGTTTCCGCAAAATCGTAAAATCATTAACAAGTAGAGCTGTAAACTCGGACACATAAGATCTTAAAATGGAAACCCCAATTGGGAAAAAACTAAGGAGCAAGCTCACCAAAAACTTCCCCTGTGCAAAGCAGAGTTACATTCCTTCTCTAGTGTATCAAGATAAACTATCTTAGACGACAGCAACAGCAAGCTTGTCACCATTAACAAGCTTATCACCATTTAAATAAATTACAATAAAATAGGGAAAAAGCGTGGTCGGATCTTAAGGAGCGAGAGTGCCGAAATTACTAGAATGGAGGAGGCTTTCCAACGATTGGCACAACATGCTGGAATTTCATGAAAATTGGGGATTTTGAAATCGCTATCTGATTTTTCGATAAACGCCACTCCACGTCGCTTTCTTCTCTTCCTCTCGCTCACTGGATCTCCCACACGAGCACCCACTTTCCTCTCTAATTCATTCTGCTTTTGCTGAATCTGGCACTTTCATGATTCCTCAGGTATCCTGTATAGTAAATATTTCAGCGTATTGTCGTAATTAAGCACAAATACCTGGTAACACATTGTCGAATTTGATTTACTTTATTATGACAAATCGTAGTAACCAAATGTTAGACCAGCTTGTTCTCATCTCTCTGCTCTCGCTTTTCCCTTTCTCGGGCCAAAACGAGCGGCGGCATCTTTGATGTCCCCCGGTTCCAAGGCCTAACGTCGGCTGAGCACTCGCACATGATGAAGACCATGTCGTCGGCAAGTGTCCTCACTCGTTGACCACGCTCCAGCTCCCGGACCGCCTCGGGCTCTCGTGAGAGCACTCCGCTGGAGTCGATGACAGTAGGGAGGACGATGGTGACGGCAAGGGATCCGGTTGCAGGAGCAGCAACTCTCCAAGGGCGTGTTGCTCGTCATGTGCGAGTTCTCGGCTGAAGGCACCTGGTCAGGATGAAGCATATGTCTCGGGAAGGTAGGTGAGTTTGTGAAGGTACGGTGGGCTGTGATATGCTTGGAAGCGAGTCGTAATAGTATAAAAAGGGCGAAAAGCATGAGTATCTGAACCTCCATCTTGAAACTGATTGGAGATTTGATATTCCAGTTTGATCGTTCTGTGAACCTCCATTTTGTGACTGATTGCAGATTTGAAAGTCTCGTGCTGGTTTGTAATTAGGTAATTGAATCTTGGTATCTAAATAAATGAATGATCGTTCTGTTTCTTAGGAGTCTGCTCCTGAAGCAGTGCTTGTTGGTGATGTTTGCTCATTATTTTTTAGGTTGCATTCCACTCTTTAGTTATTCTTCTTTACCTTTCCATGCTTAGTTTGCTCATAGCATTTGCTATGCGGCAAGGTGAAATGGACTCAGGGCCAACTACTCCCAATGTCTTTTCGTGAATGGATTGGCACCCCGTGGGTGACTCTAAGGCCGCGTACGAACCATTCTATTTACGTTTTACGGAATAGATTTCTATTCCGCACTATTTCGGAATAGAAATCCGTTTGGTAAAAAAATTTTCATTTCTATTTCGGAACAAATTTCTATTCCGTAAATAGGTTTGGAAATCGAAACAAAAATTTTTTACTTTTCTATTTCTCGGAAAAATCAAAAATTGTTTCTCTCTTTCTTACTCCTCACTCGAAGAAATTTTTTTCCGTCCGTCACTCACCACCACCACCCCCTCGCCCACCGCCGCCCCTGCCGCCGCCGGGCGCCGGCGCGCCGCCATTCGCCGTCGCCCACGCCATCCTCCGCCGCTTCCGGTCGCCGTCCGCGGCCGGCGACCGGCGGCACCTGGCACGCGACCGACGACCGCTGCCGCCGCCATTCGCCGTCGTCCACCGCCTTCCAGTCGCCCTCCGTGGCCGGCGACCGGCGACCGGAGACCGGCTGCACCCGGCACACGACGACCGGCGACCGCCGGCACTGCACACGGTGACCGCCGACCGCCGACCGGCGCCCGGTGCACGGTGACCGGCGGCAGGCAGAGGACGGCGGCGGCGGCGGCGGCGGAGCCGACCGCCGTCGGGCGCCGCCGGTCGCCGGTCGCCGTGCCCCGGGCGCCGGTCGGCGGTCGGCGGTCACCGTGTGCCGGGTGCCGCCGGTCGCCGGTCGCCGGTCGCCGGTCGTCGGTCGCTGCCACCGGTCGCCGGTTGCCGCCGCCAATCCCCGCTCCTCCCATTATCATCACTACTTAGATGCGGTAAAAATTTTTTGATTATCAAACGAATTTCTCTTCCAAGAATAGAAATTTTTGTTGTTATCAAACGTGTTTTTTGCTCAGAAACTCATCCAGAAATAGAAATAGAAAAATCTATTTCTGTTCTTCAAAATGATTTCCTGAATGGCAAATGTTATCATTCGCGCCCTAAGTGAATTTCTCTTTGCGTATTTAAAAAATAAAAATTCCAACGGCTTGATCATCCTAAGTGATGACTTTTTTTAGTTTTTGGGTTGTTTTGATCCGTGTAAGATCGCCACCATCCTCAAGCTTCTATTGGAAATTTGAGGTGTATTGTAAAGGGGATCAGTGATCATTCCCAGTTGCTCATTCTAAAAAGTTGCCACTAGATACCTTCTACCTCTTTTCTAGTTAAATTCAAATAGTTTATTTTTGAAAAAGACGAAATTCTGTCTTTTCCTCGTTTTATCACTTTGCATGTCAGTGATCTTCTGCATCTGTAGTCACTTTCCTGATAATCCCTTTTTTTCTTTTTCCAGTCATTCCAACCGCTGAAGGTAGCTATCTTTGACAGAATGTACAAAAAATGTGAATCATGTATATTTTAAGAACCTTCACAGTCTGCTGATTATCAGTTATCTTTATTTTTTTGGCTTGGTACTATAGCATGCGAGGTTCGATTTCTTGACTCTACAAAGTATTCTCACTTGACATTTATGGGCATATCATTGTAATGTCTGAGCTGAATAATCTATAAGTTTTTTACTTATCAAGGGTTGAATATTTCCTACTTTCTGAGTCCTAAACTGTAGACTATGCAACAACAAGATCTATGATTGAAATTTTCCTTTCTTTCTCCATTTTCTTTTTTGCATCGAAGTACATAAAAATAGAAGGTATGACATTTCTATTTCACATGAGAAAATACAGTTGGTTGGGTCTCCTTGATATTGCTGACACGTGTTGTATGAATGCCTTACTAATGATAATATGCTTTGAGCATTTAAAAATCTTCTTTTCGGTTTTGGTATGTCACAGTGATCTGGTTGTAGCATCTCCTGCAGAAGATTACTTTTTGTATATCAATTGATCTACCATCTCCTGAGAAGGTATATATGATGCGCATTTCTATCTTTGACATCTGTCACAGAATTTGGAAGTTTATGCATTTGCAATCGTCTCTATTGGCAGGAAGAAGCCAAGAAAATACCGCAGCCATATATGGATGCCCTTGCTGATGAGTATGCAGTTTGTTGTGAGGGTATGCCAAACTTTAACTTGGACGGACTTGATTAATCAACAAACATGGTTGTGTTTCTAGCTTGAAAAATCCCTTGTCATACTAAATCCAATTGCTGTTCTAATCATGCCATTACTAGTTCGTGTATTCATTTAGGTACATGTGACAAGGCCTGAGCAAGGTCACATCATTTCTGTCCAACTCTTCAGCATTTGATCTTCTTATTTATTGATGGGCTGGCATCTGATCTTTGACATGCATGCTATGGGACTTGAGAAAGCATACAATTTTAACATACTGTACAAAAACGTGACACCACATAGTTGCTGACTGCATTTTAGCTGACATGATAGGATAAGTTACCTGAGAAGCAACTTTGGAATATGAATGAATATCAATTAGTAAGCTTTCCCAGTTTGACAAAGTTGCATGCAGTTCTGCTTTGTCTTATGTCCTGATGTAACCTTATCATGACGTGGAGTAAATTTTTTGTTTTTATTCTGCATTGTCCTCAAATACACTCAGCTATTCCCTTTTCATTGGATCTGCAACTTGAAATGTTTAGTTATTTATGCAAGGTGCTATTGCTAATAATTAAATTCTTACTTTCAGGCATGGCATTTTCCCCTTGCAGAGCTTAATGAATCCTTCCTGCCATCCTAACATCAAAGCTTTCAAAAGAGAGGATGTATAAGTAACCCTGTGCACATTTAGTTTGTGATGGTGACGTCATTAACTTTTAGTAACGCCCGGGGATGCAAAGGCTGATTTTAAAGACGGTTTACAAAGCTGCGGCAAACTGCATAATGGGCAATGTATGAGGGCCTGCGCCCCATCAGAGCTTGGCACACTAATCTTTAAAATAGTCTTTGCATCTCTAGCATTCTTGACGTTTTTTTTTTAAAAATTATTGAAATGGTTTGAAATTTTCAATCTTTTGAGCTTCAAGTTGACGTTATTCATATTTACTGAGATGACCTGATGTATCCTTATCAATAATCCTTGAGGATTGACCACTTTTGTAGTCTGTAGAAACAAATGTAGAGATTTACACAATGTTGCCTTTTATCCATAACCTGCATGTTGTGGGCTGGATAATCATTTATGACATTCACTTGTGCTTTTGAAACTTTAGACTGTTGAAGTCATGCCTTTTTCAACATAACATCATCTATATCTGTTCTGTTCTATGCTACCTTGAACCTATACCTTTTCATGAACACCTGAGTGGGTGGAGGATGCAAATGATATGCAGCAGAAGTGATTTAACTGTTGCCGCCTTTTCAGTATAGAGATGGTCAAGCAACGATAGTGGCATTGAAGCCCATTTTGAAGGGAGAAGATGTAATTACATGTGGCTTAATCTGGCTAATTATTATATGCTCGGATGAACTTGTGCCAGTTCAGGTGAAAAGCAATGCATTTCTTCCTCTTATAGTGAGCATCTGCGTAACTGAGATGCGAGAAATCCTGAAATCTTGCAGGTCATACAGTCATACATAGAGGAAGATTTACCTTTTGAAGGGAGGCAGGCACTGCTTGCAGACTATGCTTTCACGTGCAAGTGTGCGAAGTGCCAGGAAGAATCTTAAGGGACAAAGCTGGAAAGGATGTCTGAATTTCATTGATTTAAAGTAAAATTTCACACCTTTATATTTATATAATTTTTTATAATTATTTAATTTGTATATAAAAACTTAATTTATTATTATTTGTCTTATTAAATAAAATATTAATGGAAAATATTTATTGGGGGTAGGTATCCAAGTCGGAATAGAAAGAATTTTGGAGCGGATTATTTAGCATTTTTCCCATCAATGACCTTAAGCCGAAAGAAAGAGGGTGGAAGTTGCCACTCAATCTTAAGCTTGCCTCCTCTTGCTGTAGAAATCTCCCCAAGGACCATGAAAAAACATCATTAGTGACATCAGTCTGTATTATCAGATGGGGGAAGAAGAGGTAGCTGCAGCCGATGGCGATAGGATTGGACATTCGCAACAAATTTGCAGATTAATTTACAAGCAGGAATCCAAAATTTTAAGGACAATGAAGAGAAACAACTAGATGAATAGACCTCGGAGCTTTTGCAAGCATTAAAAGGCTCCCAACCATATATCCAAAAATTTCACTTCGGGCAAATGGTGCCTGCGGAAGTTGACATGCATGGTGAAGTGAACTTCCTAATGCACGGGGAAAGATATAGTACCTATCTTTTACGATATGGATCTCTCAAATGTTACTGTCTACATGCTGATGAACTCCTAAAGTGTGCCTCAAGTGATTGGTTCGAGTATCACACCTCTTATTCAAACTGTTTAGATAAAGTCTTTGGGGGTAATACTGTCCATCCTTGTAAAAGAATCTTTACTTGATACATGTGGGAAAAGCGATTTATGTACATCCATTACAAACATAGGGGAGGATTTACCGTTTGAAGGGAGGCAGGCATTGCTACGGACTATGGTTTCATGTGTCAGTCCTCGAAATGCGAATAAGGATCTTATTATACACTTATCCATTAGTTTGCATCTAATGGTCACTCACAATAAATATATTATTTTTTAAGAGTTCAACTATGGTAGTGAAAGTTGTAACAATGAGATGATAGTTTTGTTAATTATTTTGACATAATTACGACTCAAGAAATGGTTACGTTTGATTGACAACCATATCCATTAACTTCCCGAGCCTTTTTCCTGGAGACATTTGCGGAGTCTAGCATATTTTCTTGAATGCAAAGAAAAAGAAAAGAAAAGAAAGAACAGAGAACATGAGGCAACAAGAAAAGCAACAAAACTGAAGCAAGGTGAACGTTGGAAACAAAAATTCAGAATATTCGCTCAATCAATCCGCTCGAAGATTCCACATGTCGGGGTGGGGATTATTTAAGCATATTTCCGGCAACTTTTGTCAAGAAGATGACATGAAATGTGATGGCAAATAATGATAAAAGCTGAAACGGACTTCGATGAGTCAAGCTTTGCGGGAAGGATAGAGCATTAAATAATGACTAGGAGTGACCTTCCCGGAAAGAGACCTTACGCGCCACGGAAAGAAAGAGTCAACAATGACCGGCTGAAGAGGGCTTCAGTCTTTGACCTTATTCGTGGAAAGAGAGGGGAAGTTGCTACCCATCTTAATCGTGCCTCTATCTGTACAAGTCTCCTCAAAGACAAATCGGGCACTAGGTTTTGATGTTAAAACACCCGATCCCCTTCCGGTCTCGATATGTGGAATCTTCTTGCGCTATACATTCTGAGGTTGCTTGATATGTGGAATCGTCTTGCATCATATGAACTGAAAATTGTTTGGAAGACATGATCCAAGCCTGGGACCAGAAGAAGAAGTCAGCGGTGACGTCAATCTGAGTTATCAGATGGTGGACGAAGAGGACCACTCAGGGACTGCAAGTCGCTACTCATGTAGATCGTGCCTCTTGCTGTAGAAATCTTCTTAAGGACTAAAAACAAGAAGTCACCCGTAGCATCAATCTGTGTGGTTACATGAGGAACGAAGAGGCCAACTCAGGAGCTGCAACACGCAGCAATTATGACGTGGTCTTGAACTTTTAAGGATTCCACACTCACAACTCATTCATGGATTGCCTCCATATGCTCACAAGAAAGGCCAGAATTCGTATTTTTAGGTATTATATAAGTGAAGATGACATGACACGTGATGTGACAAGTGAAGATGATTTTCACTTAACTTGAAAAGAATTGGCTTAATTCGTTTAGGCAGAAAGCGGGTTAAATGATGATGAGGAGTAGCCCTACGCCCACGACGAAAGAAAGAGTAGAATAATGACAAAGTCAAAAAGGACTTCCACTAGTGAAATTACCCGGACCTTATGGGCGGACCTTACGCGAAAAGAAAGAGTAGAATGTTGAAAAAGTCAAAAAGGACTTCCACTAGTGAAATTACCCGGACCTTATGGCGGACCTTACGCGAAAAGAAAGAGAGTTCAATAGTGACAAAGCTGGGCTGGAAAGGACTTCGATGAGTGACCTTACGGGAAAAGAAAGAGAGCGGGAGTTGCTATTCATCTTAATCGTGCTTGCTATAAAAATCTGCTCGCGCACCACAAAAAGATGCACATTGCGAGGCTATAAACATAATCACTCGAAAATCATGTGTTTTTGTCAATCTACATCTTTGACCGATGCATTGGCAAATCTCTATATTTTCATAAGTGACCTTGCTTCAACATAAAGAGAAATCTATAATTACTTTCTGTTGATTACTTCATTGGTAATATATGGAGTTCTTTCGAGTAGTCAACCGCTGAAAGAAATTCCATAGATAACTCAAGTTGTTAACTGATGAAGGATTTCACTGATAATCATTGCACTAACCACACGATTTTGTTGTATGGACATCTTGCACTAATTAACGAGCTTTTGTTCACTGATGGTTTCTGTTATAACCAAACTTTGCTCTTACCGAATGAGCTTGCTATTTACTCATATCAATTAAGAGTTGGTCATGTTTTTGTATCAATGTTAAGGCAACAAGAAAAGCGAACAAAATTAAAGCAAGGTGGACAGTAGAATTAGATATTCAAAGTATTCGCTCAATCAATTCGCTTGAAGATTCCCCTTGTGCGAGTAGGACTTACTTAGCACTTTCCGACAACTTTTGTGTCGATGACAAAGGGGGCGAACAAGTTGCTTGACAACTGATGGTTAAATATCGATAAGCTGAAACGGACTTCGTGGAGTCAACTTAAGCGACCTTCGCGGAAAGGAAGACCCAACGCGGAAAGAAAGAGAGTATATAATGACAAGCTGAAAAAGGACTTCGATGAGCGATCATAAGCATAAGGAAAGAGAGGCAAAGTCGCTACTCATCTTGATCGTGCCTCTGGTTGTAGAAATATCCTCAAGCACCACCACAGAAAAGAAATCACCCGTATCATCAATCTGCGTTGTTACATGGCGAGCAAAGAGGCCGACTCAGGAACTGCAATAGGTGGAAACTATGATGTGTTCTTGAGCTTTCGAGGACTTGATACTCGCAACACATTCACAGATTTCCTCTATGTGTTCATGAGAAATAGGGGAATCCGCATTTTTAAGGATGACGAAGAGTTACGGCCGGGTGAAAAGATCTCGGAGATCTTGCAAGCAGTAGAAAGCCCCCAAATATACATTCCTATTTTCTCCAAAAACTATGCTTCGAGTAGATGGTGCCTCCGAGAACTGAAATGCATGGTGGAGAGCCATGACCAATCTCCTGGAAAACAGATATTACCCATCTTTTACGATGTGGACCCATCAGATGTTAAACTTGAAACGGAGCTGTACAAAGGCGCCCTTACGAAGCATGAGGAGGAGCTTGGCTGCACTGAAGTGAAGCCTTGGAAGGAGGCTTTGACCACGGTGGCTAGAATCAAGGGATGGCATATAAAAGATCAAAGGTACTGACACCACCTTCGTTTATTTATCTATTCATTCATTTATTAGCCTTTCCGGTTGTGTATTTGAAGAGAAGCGTCCACAAGCACACAGGTTTGCATACATCATTTTTTGGGTGGGGGGAAAATGTTGAGGGGGTTCAGCCCTTGTAGGAGAAGCCTTATTCGGTACATGGGAAAGAGCGATTTGTGTGTACATTGTGAGTATCATATGGAAAATACATGTCGGCACGCTAGTGATGAATTATTTGCTTCTATTTGAAGTTATAATTGCTTATGTATAATCTCATGTGCAATGATTTAATGAATATGGCAGGCAAGGTGAGGTCATTGAGAATATTGTTAAGGAGGTATTGCAGAAGATCACTACAAGAAAAAGAGATTTGCCCACCCATCTAATTGGAATTGATGATCGTATAGCAGACATACAGAGGCTGTTAAATTGTTGTGATACTAGTGACGTACGATTTCTCATAATCCATGGGATAGGTGGCATGGGAAAGACAACTCTTGCCAAGGCAGTCTCATATAAACTCTCTCCTCAATTTGAAGGTCACTCCTTCCTTTCAAACATCCAAGACCATGGCATTGTCAAAATGCAAAGAAAATTAGTAGCGGATCTTTTCAATTTCTCACTTCCTAAAACCTATGACTTTGAGGAAGGGAACAACATGATCAAAAGAAGATTACCTAACAAACAGGTCTTGCTTGTTTTTGATGGCATGGATGAAATTGGTCAATCTATGCAATTATTGAAGTGTTGTACTTTGTGTGGTCCCGGAAGTAGGATCATCATTACAACCCGAAATAAGAGCATTTTTCCTGTGATCAAGGTGGATCAATTTGGGGAAAATATCTCAACAAAGTCTATAGAAATTATTCTGTACGAAATGAAGGAAATGAATTTGGATCATGCTTTTCAACTTTTCAAAAGGCTTGCTTTCAACACAGGTTCAGCTCCACCTGATCTATACAATATTTCAAAAGAAGTTGTTGAACTCACCGGGGGACTTCCGTTGGCTGTTGAGTTGATGGGGTCACATCTCCGTAGCCAAAATCATGCAAAGTGGATCAGCATAATGAAGAAGTGGAAGGAAGTTCCTCCCAAAGAAGTCCAACAGACGTTTAAGATAAGTTATGATGCACTCGATTATCGAGCACAACAAATCTATCTAGATATTGCATGTTTCTTTGTTAACAAGACAAAAACTTTACCCATGTATATGTGGGAAGCTTGTGCCTATTACCCGGAAGTCACAATTGATGTCCTTATCGACAAATCCTTGATCAAGATTGTTGATTGTGATATAATACACATGCATAATCAGTTGAGAGATGTAGGAAGGGAAATTGTTCGTCAAGAGACTATAGATCGAAGCAGAAGTTGGTGTCTCAAGATGGTCCGTGAAAAGGTAAGCATCGACAACCTTATTTAATTCCTTTCTATCCTACTACCGTTTAGGAGTTCATCTCTCTTGCTCATTGCCTTCTTTATTTATTATTAGCTAAGAAGCCCGTGCTATAGAAAAAACTTATGAATCAATTATGCTTTTCCTTAAAAGAGAAATTTGGTTATTATCTGATTTTTTTTTGCCAAAAAATAGCGCCCCCATTTTCATTTATTTAAATAAGATAAAAATATATTTAAAAAGTAGAAAGTGGGTTTAAAAGACCATTTGAACTTTTCCATTACATAACCTTGCCTATCCAATGAATCTTTTAACTTTACTAATTTTTTGATTATATATATAATATGTATGCAAAATCTATTTTGAAAGCTGTCTAAGGTTTTGTAAAATCCGACCAAAAAAGTGTTTGTAAAAAAGTTGAATCTTGAAGTGCTAGTAAAAACTATATTTAAAAGGTTACATTAGTAATTAGCAATGCCTAAAAAAGTTAAAAGAATTCTCTTTCCAAAAGTCCAATACAAATTTTAGTAAGTGGGTCATATTTCCTTTAATTCTCTACTGATTTACTGTGAGTAACTAGAGATATGACACTGTGAAATTCACAACTCTCAAATCAAACTCGAAATTGCTAGTTAATGACTCAAACTCCAAATATTGAATACACACAATCCTTTAAACCTAAACAATACTAGGAAATTGTTCTTTGGCACCAAGGTCTACGTACGTCAATTCCATCAAAATTCGCAGCTAAACTTATAATCATGAAAGTTCATCATCCACAAAATTGATATGAAAATAACATCTACACTTCCATTGCGCACCCCGATAAAATTAACCTCATCGTTCCTCGATCCTACGCAACATCAGCAAAAAGTGTAAATAGGCCAGTTTCACTTCCCATTAAGTGGATCATTAACAATCAAACATCACTTTCGTAGAACCAAATACAGTCTTTATTATAGTTTAAATGTTAACACAAAAGCATTAATACAATCATCGAATTTGCAAAATTTCATATAATAAGGAAATAACGATTTCCATACAATAGCGACACGATTTAATATTATTATATATTTCGTCAGGAAACAAAGAGTGCGGTAGCACTCACACCACGGAGTTCAGGACACAATTTTACATGCAATGATTTAGTGAATCTCAAGAACGCAAGGTTTCTTGAATTGGATGGGGGAACTTTGCAGGCAATTGTGAGGATATTTTCCCAGAGCTAAGATGGCTTTGTTGGCGAAATTGTCCTCCGAAACTTCAAGCTCACAACTTTGTGCTGAATCAACTAGTTATTCTCAAGCTTTCGGGCAACATCACAATAGAAGAATGGAGCCGATGGGTCAAAATCATAGTACGATTTCACCTTACTTATTTACGCTTTCATTTAATCGTCCTCATGTATGATGACATACGCCTATGCATACTATGTCTTGACATTTTTTAGTTGGTTTTTGTTTTGTAGGTGCCAAGTAAATTGAAAGTTTTGCATCTCGTGGGATCTAAATCCTTAATCGAAACACTTTGCTTCTCTGAATTTGTGAGTTTGGAGAGATTGATTCTGAAAAATTTCCAAAAGTTGCGCAAAATTGATGCCTCGATTGGTAAACTAGAACGGTTGATTTACTTGAAAATCAAATGGTGTCCAAATCTTCAAAAGTTGCCGGAGGAAATTGGTTGTCTAACTTCCTTGGAAGAGCTTATCTTGATCCAGGCTTTTAGCATTCGTTGTTTGCCAAACTCGATTGGCAATCTAAGAATTCTGTCAAGGCTAGTAGTGGAGGATACAAGTTTAGTTGAACTTCCAAGCACAACCAAAAGGCTGGCGAATCTTAAGTACTTAAGTTTGGCGAATTCTACAAGTCTAAATTCGCTGCCAGATACAATTGGGGAGTTGAAATCATTGACTGAGTTGGAACTATCTGGGACAATTTTCGAGGAACTACCTCATTCAATTTATAACCTTGGAAATCTGACGTTACGGATAAACAGTAGTAAGATAAGAGCACGGTTGATGGAGGACTTGCCTCCCTTGGAAGGTATCGAGGATTGCTTCGACTCTATAAGACTTAAAGCAGATTGGAAAAGCGAACCAAAAAATTTGAAGGAAGTGCCTCTCGAACAAGCCAAACAAGCGTTCATGAGGGATGTGACTTTGATAAAGAACTTCATGAGGAAAGTGCCTCTCGAAAAAGTTCGACAGAAGTCAATGAATGAACTGCCTCTCGAAAAAGTTCGACAGAAGTTAATGTTAATATACGAGGGACTTGAATATGGGGAGAAACAGATTTTCCTGGAAATTGCAAGTTTCCTTCTTAACAAGAAAAAAACTGATGTAGTGTATCTAAGGAAAGTTTGGGGTCCTCTCCCAAGAGTTGAAATTGACGCCCTTGTTAGTAAGTCCTTAATCAAGATTCTTGATTATGGCAAATATGGCAAATATGGCAAAATAGAGATGCATGATCAGGTGATAGATTTTGCGTGGGAAATTATTCGCCAAGAGAATATCGAGATATCTGGAGATCAAAGCAGATTGCAGTTTGTCGGGTTGATCAATGAGATATCTCAAAGCAGATTGCAGTTTGTCGGGTTGATCAATGAAAAGGTAAGTGCGAATAACCCTATTTTATTCCTTCTTGCCCTCCCAGGCGTCTAAGAGTTCGTCTCTCTTGCACATTTCTGTCTTCATTATTACTTGCTAAGAAACCCATGCCGTCGGAAAAACTGGTGAATTAATTCTATTTTTTCTTAAAAGAGAAATTTGCCAATTATCTGATTCTTTTCACTAACAAATGCTGACACTCATTTTCGATTTTTTTTAAATAAGATAAAAACATCTGAAACAATTGAAATTGGGATGAAAAGACCATTTGAACTTTTCCATTACGTAATCATACCAAGACAATTTATCTTTTAACTTTGCAATTCTTCTTATTGATATATGATGAACAAAAAAAAGGAGTCTAAGGTTTTCTGAAACTGTTGGGTCTTGAGAGTAAAGTATCCTTTGAAAAGGTTATATTAGTAATGTCTGGTAAAGCAAAAGAAAGAAAGAAAATTTCTCTCTCCAAAAGTTTGATTCAATGTGATTAGTGGTGTTCTGTTTCCTTTAACCCTCTACTGTGGTAATGTAAATTATACTAAGGTGAAAATGTGACACCTCAAAATTCACATTTCTCGAATCCAAACTCAAACTCCATCACTCATCTCTAAAATCATAATTGCAAAAATGCATATATCCATCAGCACTCTGATAAAATTAACAGCACCCAAGTTTCTCAATCCTACCAACATTAGCAAAAACTATAAATAGGACAATTTGGCTGATGAGTAAGCGGATTATTAAGTGAGTACCAAATCACTTCCATGGGATCAAAAATAATCATTATCATTGTACATGTATTTAATATTGTTAAAAATAAAAGTATATACAATCATCCTATATGCACAATTTCAAATACTAAAGACACATTAAATTTCATAGAAATCGATAATGAATGGATCCGAACTCATTGCTCAAGTCAAGAGCAGGTGCTTAAACCATATTGCATGGCCATGCTTAAGCCCAAAAAATCAGATGGACGAGAATTAAGCCAACAAAAAACAGAATGGGTTTGTGCACACTTATGAATTTCGATATCAATTTCTATAGTGTAATTATCACGTAGGTCGATCATTAGCAAATATAGGAAAAAAATATTAATTTAAATACGATTTTTCTCAATAACAGTATATAATATCTACCAATCGATCGAAAAAGTGATTTATGAATAATGCAATGAAGTACACAGAAGCGATAGAGAGCCATTTACCTCCTGGAGTCAACTTAACAAAAGCCGAATAATCTCATAACACTACCATAAAGTCAACCAATGACACCGATACAACACATAAATTTGCATACCTCTATTCTCATCTAAAATGAAGTCGTTCTTTTGCATTAATTTTTTCATGAAGAGCAGACGCTGCATCTTTAAAAGTAAAAGTTCCCCTTTAAACGAGTACTCTAGAATTCTTTCCCGTTGTCGATATGACGACGATTTCTTCTTTTTTTCCTTTGTACAAAGGCCGGAAGCCTGACATAAAGCGCACTCAATAATAGACGTGGTGAAAAGAAAATCAAACCTTGGGTCTTCAGCTGAGTGTGTCTTCAGCTTCTACTTCCATCACCACTGCAGCCTTTTTATAGGCCTTCTTCGAACCGATATTCCTTATCAAACATGTCTGAACATTGCATGCTGGCCATTCATTGGCCACTCATTCACAAGACATGCTAGAATTATGTGGAATGATCTAAAATTTCGGCAAAATGGATCAATATTTTACAGGAAGAGGTGATAGCCCGGATACTGATGGCAATCGTTATGGTCTTTTTGAATTTGTCAATTATTTTCCTACCTCCTATAATATTGGACGCAGTCTCCAAAGAATACAGGAGCATGGCTACGATGCTTGTGGAGAGAAAGTTCCAGATCCTTTTATTTGTCCAATCCGTCTCGGTGATCGGCTTTATGAGTTTGTTGTGCGAAATCAGGTCAAGATTTAAAAGGAACCACCACAAGGCAATAGTTGTATTGGTGCACGTAATGGCACGGCAAATAATTTCATCCCTGGTGATGTTCATTGCTTGCTCGGCTGTTGCCATCTTGTTTGACGGCAGACTCCTTTCGTTTGAGGACACCCCACATTGTTTGTTAGCCGGTGCTTCTTACAGTGGTCTTATCTCACTACAGGCGTTGCCTTCCAATGCTCGCTTATTTCGGGGCATTTTCAGACGCATCCGTGATCTTCTGATCTTCTAGCGCATTAATTGGTGGGGAACTGAGACGTACCTTTTGGAGGACTCGACAGAGGAGAGAATGGTGGCTGGACCTCCGCTCGCTGGGGAATCGAATGACTGATTACATGCCGACACCAAAATGTGGGGAGGTGCCACATCCTCCCAATCACTTTTTTTTATTTTTTATTTTTTTGCCAATCACCAGTTATAATGGATAATTTGCAGAAATAAATATATATTTGCCTTGGTGTATTTGGCTAAATTTACGGTAGCTTTCCGTTTGCGTTAAATCAATTGTGATTGTTAAATGTCGCGACCTATTTAAAAATTTTCAAAGTCCCGGAGGGGGGAAGAAAAAATGGCTAAATAGGTTTAGGGGTATTGTTAATTTTGGGCCAACGGCCCTTCATTAACTTGGGCTCTCCCAAGCCCATACCCCGTGCGACGTTGGGTATTAGTGAAAGTCTTCAAATAAGGAGTCGGCACTACCTTATTGGGGTCGGCTAGAAACTAAGTGAGGTATGGGAGCGTGCCTCACTTTCTACATAACTAGAAAATCTAGAGTCGAGTACTTGATTACGTCAATCATACGATTAACGCCCTTTCGGTACCTAACTTAATTGTGTGTTAATAAGGCCATATCAATCTCTTCAGGAAATCTAAGGTATGTCATAATTGTTATAAGGTAAAGAAATAACATCCAAAATAGCATCATAAAATAAGATGCAGGAATAATCCTAATAACGTAAATCAAAAAACCTATTGTAGAGCCCTAAAGTCTTATTCAATTTTGGATGTTTTCCTTTTTATGAATTTTTTTTTTTTTGCAATTTTCTGATTTTTCTGAATTTTTTTATGAATTTTTAATAATATTTTCAAAATTTTTAATAAAAAAACAATTTCGGAATTTAAAAAAAAAACATTTTATTAATTTTGAAGGATTTTCGAATTTTTAAATATTTTTTAAAGATTTTTTAAATATTTTTTAAAGATTTTTAAATATTTTTTAAAGATTTTTTCAAGATTTTTGAATTTCGGAATTTTTAGATTTTTTTAAATTTTTAATTATTAAAAAAGTGATTCGGATCGGGTCGGGAGATCCGGCCCTACTAAACCGACCCGGACCATATCGGTCCGGGCCAGGCTAGCGACCGGGCTGGCCGAACGGCCCGGTCGAATTTTTAAAAATGGCCCATAAATAATAAAAAAAGAAGACAGCCCATTTCTAATTTCTAAAATTTCGGCCCAAACCTAGTCTAGGTCCATACGAAAAAATAAACCAGCCCAGCCCAGCCCATTTTCTGAACTTTCGGCCCGGCCCTCCTTTTTCTTTTCTTTTCTTTCTTTTCTTCTCGAATTCCAAAAAACCCCAAACTTTAGGTCCCGCAAAATATACCCCGAACTTTTTTTTTGCTCAAAAAAAACCTCAAACTTTAGGTTCAGTCCCAAATCTGCCCGAACGTTTCTTTTGTCTAAAAAAAACCCTAAACTTTAATTTTAGTCCCAAATCTACCCCGAATTTTGTTTAGTCTAAAAAAATCTCAAATTGGTATACATACGACAAATTTATCCAAAATTATTTTTTTGACCACCAAAACAAATTACCATATATTATTTTCCGTTAAATTTTACTGTCAAATTTCTAAATTAAATAGCACGCCACAATTAACTGGGTACTAATTTGGGGTTTTACCCTCCGTTTATACTAAAAATCACCAATTTTTGATCTATTCTCAAATATATCCCATGGTCTAGTCCCCAACTTAACATGGCATTTCCACATAGATAATAAATACACATAAACAAGATGTCATAGAAAATTATTTTCAAAATAAAACCATTTTAGGACATAAAAAATTAGGGATTACTAATACAGCTTTTGGACAGAGGCTAATGAGGGTAAATTTAGGATTAGAGTAAAATTTGATGATTTTCTTTTTGACAAAAAAAAAAAAATTGGGATAGATTTGGGAATACTAAGAGTTTGGGGTTTTTTCTCGGACAAAAGAAAAGTTTGGGGCAGATTTGGACTAAACCAAAGTTTGGGGTTTTTTTTTTAGACAAAGAAAAGCTCGGGCGATTTGAACCGAACTTAAAGTTTGGGGTTTTTCTTGAGACAAAAAAGTATTTGGGGTATATTTGGGACTGAACCTAAAGTTTGGGGTTTTTTTTGGAATTGACCCTCTTTTCTTCTCTCGTTTTATTTTCGGTCTGGCCTTCGTCTTCAACCTCGCGGAAGTCCGACATCTGCATTCCTCCGCCGCGCCGCAGCGAGCCCTCACCGATCCTAATAGAGTAGCTGTGTCGTCCAGCGTCGGCCGTTCCATCCGACAGACGCCGAACGCCGCCGGTTATCGGCAGCGGTGACTTCCGGCGACCCACGACGCTCTCCTCTCGCCGGAAACCAAAAACGTCCCTTTTCGACTCAAAAAATGCACGAAAACCTCATGAAAATAGCTATAATGCTAAGAGAAACGCGAGATTAAGCAATATACGATCAAAAATATACGAAACCAGGTGTTCGAGGACGGATTCAACCATGAAACTTTATGGATTTCATTCGGGCATTCTAGCAAATATCTGGCATGCATGAACAAAACAAGACATTTTTGATCCGAGCCGACCTTGGACGGAAACCCAGCTTCTATAAAAACACTACGGCATACGGAACAACGTTAATGGAAGAACGTCGAGGGCCGGGGCTCGCGCGAACTGGTCGGCGCGAGCTCCGGCCCGCCTTCTCATCAAAGCAGAACAAAAACAGGCGGGGGGGGCGAGAGACTACCTGGTTCAGGGGGCGAGCCGCGGCGGAAGACGGCCGGCGGACGGCCTCCGGCAGCGGTTAGGTCTCTCCTCGATTCTCCTTCTTCCTTCTTGTTCTCTCCCTCTCGGATCTCACTGTCCCGGTGTTCTTCTTTCTCTTTATTTCTCTCTGTTTTCCGGCGCCGGAGCTGAGGCGTGGCGGAGGTCGTCGGCGGAGGGTCAGGCGCGACTGTCGGCTATCTCTCCTGTCCTCCGTCTTCTCTCCACCCCTTTCTCTTCTGGTTTTTCCTCCCTCATTTTTTATTTTTTATTTTCGCTTCTGCCCCCAATCTCTTCCCCAAAACCGAGCTCCTGGTTTTCGTCTTTTTTCTCTCCCTCTCCCCAAAAAAACCAGAAACAGCCTCTCTGCTCCCTTTCTCCTTTTCCCGTTGCTGGTTTTTTCTCCCTCCCTCCCTGTCCGAAAATCGCCGACGTCCCCCTTGCTCCCCTGCGTTGATCCTCTTCTCTGCTTCCTTAACCGAATTCCCTGCTCCCCCTACCTCCGCGTGACAGCGCAGCAAGGGAAGATTCCCTTGCTGGCGTCACGCGGATGACGTCGCGCGGGGTTGGCCAAACGACGTCGCTGCCTTCGTCTGCCCGTTGTTGCTGCGTTTCTCCTGCATGCCACTGTGCACGTGAGCGTGGGAGAAGAGAGAATAGAAGAGAGGATGGGCCGGGCCGAAAATAAAAGGGAGGTGGGCCGAAGGAAACGAAAGAAAAAGGGATGGGTGAGTAGAGAGTGGGCTGGGCTGAGCCCATCCGAATTTTTTTTTTTTTTCGAATTGTTTTTTAATCAATTTTTTTTATCTTTTCTAGAAATTAATACATATTTATATATGCAAAATAGATGGACATTTAAAGTATTTAAACAAAAATTTGGGTGTCAACATTAAAGTACTTGAATTAATTCCCATTTCTCTCTAATAACTTAGAATATTGAGACAGTTAAATGTAATTCCACAAAATTTCTCACAATAATAGAGTAGGGGATTTTGAATTCAAGTTTTCTAACTCTAATGGAATAAAATAGGATCAATTATGAATTAACCCTATTATTTAACCATAGGAGAGACTTTCATGAAAATTGGTTTTGGAATTGCTCGGTGATTTTTCATGAATATCGCTGGCCTCACTTTCTGCTATTCCTCTTGCCCATTGAATCTTACACACGAGCATTCACTTTCCACTTTGGTTTTGCTTTTGTCCAGTGGGCAATTCTATGATCTTTCAAGAGTCCCGTGCAAAATTACGGCATGTTATCGTAATTAAGTACAAAACCTCATAACACATAGTAAACTTTGATTTACAATATTGAAACGAACGGTCACAAACAAAAGTAAAACAATTATAATAAAAAAAGAAAAAAAGAAAAGAAAAGGTGAGGTTACGGTACCCCAATGTATCGATGAATTCCGATCCAGCTCGTTCTCATCTCTCTATGCTCTAGCTTTTCTCCTATCTTCGGCCAAAATGAGCGGCCACAGCTTTGACCCCACAACAGAAGCAAACCTTAAAAAAATGATTTCCCAATTCCGAGCTCGAACCTAACAGTAAAAACATAATGTCTCAATTGTCCAGCCCAAACCTGAAAGACATAAAGTTACAGTTACAATCTGCAACTTTCCGTACAATTCTCTATACACAGCAAACAAACAAGCACTGTTCTCTCATAGCATAGCTTAAATACTCTCAATCTGAGGAGCAGATTGGTTATGAAAATCTCCACCTTTGATCCTTTTGACCATCCTCTGTGAGGATCTCTTTTCCGCCGGGAGGAGAATATGCTTTTCCCCAACAAAACATTTAATAGACTTGTTCCGCATGAAAAAAATATTGTACAGTCTTTAAACCAAGTAAACTAAGTCTATCTCGACCATTGATTATGTAGGTCATTCATTATATTCACATAATTAATAGTTAGAAAGATCTTGGTCCAAATGATGCACAAACCATGCGATAATTTCTCTGTTTTCGAATCAACATGCTACAAATTTCACCCCTCTCATGCGACTGTGCAAGGGAAAATTCTCTATCTCGTGAGGAAAATACAAAACCATTCACGTGCAATTAAACATTTTTAGTTTTTTTTTTGCCCGAATTAGAGACATATAGGCTCTGTTTGGTAACGTTTCTTTTTCTCTATTTTTTTTGTTCTTTTGTTTTCCGGAATAGAAAAAGAATAGAAATCCGTTTGGTAACGCCAATTAACTTTTGTATTCCCTTGAATAAAAAAATTGTTCCTAGGAATAAATTTGGAGTAAAAATAAAAAATAGAAAAAGTGGCTTTTTGTTCTTGAGAACAATTTTTAAAAACTATTTGTTGGGTCATTACTCATGATCGACCACTGCTGGTCGACCTCCATTTGCCGGCCGTGCCGCCGCCGCCGCCGCGCGCCTTTGCTCGCCGACCGACAAACGGCAAATCGACGATCAGCGATCGGTGGCTCGACGACTGGCAATCGACAAGCGAGCGGTGAGAGGCTACAAGCTACCGGACTGGCCGATGATCGGCGACCGACGGCCGCCAACCGACATGCGGCGATCAAGCCGATCGCCGCTGCCATCGAGCGGTTGCCGCGGGCCGAACCGCTTGCCACCGCCATCGAGGAAAAAAAGAAATAAAAATATTTTATCAAGACTAAACCCATTTCTATTCTTTTTCTATTCTTAGAATAATTTTTTTTTAATATTTACCGAATGCCTTATTTTACTCAGAAATTGTGTTAGGGAGTAGAAGTAGAAAAGAACTATTTTTCAAAAGAAATTATTCTCAATAGTAGAAATGTTACCAAACGCACCATTAGTTAGGATAGCAATGATTGTGAACTGTCCATTGGCTTTTACGGAAAAAAAAATGAAATTAACGATTTTTTTAATTGCCTTTGTTGCCCTCGCAGACTTACTGAAATTCCAACTTTTGACCCTATTTTGAAGTAGAAAAACCCTAGACGAAGCACAAAAGCTCTCTTGTCTCTCGCTCTCCTCTCTCTCTCTCTGTCTCTCTCTATCTGGTTTCGTTCATCTTCGAGTCTGCAACACGCACCTGAGGCGGTGAGTACTAGGTCTTAGAGCGAGGATAGCAGGAAAATATGTTGTTTGGAGAGATTATTATCTCCCAAAAAGAAATAATAATAATAATAATAATAATCTACACCAAAAACATTTTTCCTTCTTCCATCTCCTCTAAGAACCGCCCCCAGCTCCGTCGCCGCCTGGCCTGCCCCTTCGAGCTCTAAATTTTGGATTTTGGAATGAATTCTGGTGAATGTTCGGGGAGAGGAAAATGGAGGGAATCGGAAATGAGAATTGGAAATTTGGGTTGCTGCATTTTGGGCTTGATGATCTGTTCGGTTGCCCCCGCAAAATGTGGCAGTGTTCATTCGCATGAAGCATTTTCCTGATGCAAATAAGCGGTTTTTGTCTGAAATTTGTCTGTTCAGGATTTACTTTGACCGACTTTTAGCCTCGCCGGAGGGCTGCCGCCTCAAGGTGAAACAAGATGGCGACTACCCTTCGCGGCTTTTAATCGCTTAGAGGTAGTTACTGTTCCCAAGGATGACATGCCGCTGTTGAGAAACTAGTTGTGTTGTTGGTGACGTGTTTAACTTATCATCCATTTTCATTGATAGTTCTCCGGAGAAATTTGCCAGTGCACGAGTGCCAGTGGAAAGAGATGAATTGTGCAAACAATTGACATCGACCTGAAAGCTGCAAACTTTTACTTAAAGTGTACACCAAGATATGCGAGATGCTTCCTTGTGCATGATGAGGGAAATAAAAGTAGAATCTCCGTGTACTGTTTTGTTTTCTGTAGTCACGAGGGGAAGTAAATTCATTGTTCGGCCTAATTAGGAGTGTCCATTCTAGGCACACAAACTACTTTTAGGACAACCTGTGTGCAGGGCCACTTGCTGTCACTTTACATTGTGTTGTTTCTCCATATTAGTTATGTAGTTTCTGGTCAGGCAAAATGAGCTCAAATTTAAAAATATTTCATGCACTGTTGAGTTAAAATGTTTTTTGCATAGTTAATGCGACTAAGATGCTCTTGCACAGTGGCTTCTACAGTCTGCCTTTCTAACATCGAGCATCTGTTGGATTTATTGTTTTCCAGGTTTATATGCTGATGTGGATTTTAAAGAAGGGGAGCTTCTCTAAGGGATCAAATGCTTTTTGGGTGTCAACATCCCCTAAATAAGGTTTTGCTGGCGTGGATCCTAGTGTGCAGTTGGCAGGACCTTTGATCATGCACAAGTCCAACGCTTCCTTTTCTTTTGTTATTGCAGATTGATTGTCTAGCAAATGTAGCTTCTGTTTTCGCTTTATTGGGACAATAGAATTTCAAATTGGAAGACGATTGTCTTTTCCAGGATTTAGGTCTCTCTTCAAGCCAAGGAAATTGTTGAATCATTGATGAATGGTGAATTAGTGCTGCCATACTCGGACAAATTTTCCTTGCCACCAGTTATTACATGTTCAGGGGGATGTCAAGAAGCTTACTATTGCAGGTACGAGGGCTTTGATATACTTTTTCCCCTGAGGTTTGGGTCTCTCATTTTTTCATGCTTAGAAGCAAGTTGTATTAGTATGAAAAAGACCGAAAGCATGATTATGGAAAGAAATCTCCTTGATGTTAGATTGCCTTTTAATTTTGACAGTGCTTTTTTAATTTATGCCCAAAGAGGCTACTTCCCATAGATAAATGCAGAAGAAGGTGCTTACCTTGGTAACTACAAGGGTTGGGGAAGAAGCTCGGAAAAATTTTGGGCCAAAAGTTTCCTATTTTAGACTCCATTTGCACAAAACAACTTCCAAAAAAAAAAATTTTGGATTTTCGAATGCTTGGTTCACAAAAAATCAACTATTCAAGGAAATCAGTTTTCCGACAGAAAAAAAAAAAAAGGAAATCAGTTTTGATCAGTGAAAAAACACCTTTAAAAATGAAGAAAAGAGGAAATCATTATTCCTCATTTTTCTTTCGCCCAGACCAGCACGTTCTCCTTTGTGTACTGTCACACCCCAAAACTGCAAGAAAAGGAGTATGACACGGCCGTCCTTCCACACGAAGGACGCAGCCTTAATATAACCAACAACCTGATATCAACATATATGAACTCAAACCCATATATATATATCAGATAGACCAACACGTTGATTACACATCAGAGTTTCTATAATCCTCCAAAATAATATTAACAATAAGAACTCAGCCAACTCAAAAGATAACAAACACTAAATAAGTCTCTTCCTTAAGTCATACCAAAAATAAAATAAATCAAAAGCTTCCCCCAATAGCGCTCTCGCTTTACTCGCCGCTAACCGAGGAACCTGAAAATATAAAGGGTGAATGGAATGAGCAACCACCGCTCAGTGAGTAGTACATATCTTCTAAGCAGATCGGGCAAGCACTATGCATGGATTCGAAGAAATCCCATAACCTTTTAAACTCCATCAAATATATAAAATACATAATGAATCATATAAGAGTTACTTTTATACTCATATGAAAACTCATTTAAACCACAATAATAATACAAAAATCAATGGTCAAGTCCATTGAATAATCTCCATTCAAAAATTACACATCAATGGTCCATCCATTGACTAATCTATTGCTCAATTTCTTACCATGGTCACGACACAACGCCTTGTGACAAGGCGACCAAGATTCCCCCCTTGGCAAGGTCTCCACCTATAATGCCGGTGGCTCGGCCCATAAGGATATCCTACTCGGTATGCATACCAACCTCGCCCCCTCAATGGGCTCACAAAGAATAATGAGCAAAATAATCATCCTCAAATACCAAAAAGTCAATCCATGAATCAATATAATAAACCAAATAAATACATTTTTGCAATATCGCCATCCACCATTTCTCAAGTCATCCACATACTTTTCCATAAACCATTTGCAAAACACTTATAAAGATATTTTGCCTTCCAATATTTTGCATAATATGCTTTCCAAACCTTCATAAACAATCAAAAGGTAGTCCATGCCCGATCCGATTTTTATGCAATAACGATGTCATTTCATAATCTCATACCATATATAATCCATATAATTTTCTCACATGAATTTTACAAATTCAAAGAAGATATAGTACCACTCACCTCGTCACCTACGATCCAATAAAACGATATTTGAATCGTCAAACTCGCGGCCCCTAACAAATAATTGAGGAATGAGTTAAAACCCAATAAAAATCTACCTCAATTATTGAGACAACTAAATCACGCCTTAACACTAATAAAACGACTCCTAAGTGCAAACAAAACGCCTAACAAAAGTAATTTATTCAAAGCCGTTCAAGAAGCGAGACTAAGGTGCAAAACTTGATTATGCCACAACTTTCTCATCCGAACTCCGATCTAAACAATCTTATAGTCAAAATGAAGGTAATTCCGAGCACTAGAAGACCCATAAATTGGACAATCCAATTTTGAACCGAAACTGACAAAATCAGACCTCACAGTCACCGCGCGCGTACTGTTCACCATACGCGGGAAGGTTCAAAATTCCGTTTCGGACAAACTACAAGCTCAAATCCAAATCCGTAAAATCTTATGGGTCCATGACGTCCTAAATTACCATTCTTATAAACTTTCATGGCTCAAAAACTCAAAAATCGGACTTCGCCGCTCAATATTCCGAATTTGAGTCCTAAACCGGAAAAATGCTTCAATTGTAGGAATAAGAGGCACGTGTACTCACCGGATGTTGTGTAAAATAATCGAGTTGGCTTTGCGAGGTTCCCGCGACGCGCACGTGCGAAACCCTCTCCTTCTTTCCCTTTCTTCTTCTCTCCCTCTCTTCTCTTTTCTCTCTGTTTTCTTTCTCCTTTCTGACTGGTTCAGCTTCTGCGAATAAAAATGTAACCCCCACTTATTCTCTCTCCTTCTCCTTTTGACGTTACAACTCTCTTTCTTTCTTTTTTTTTACAAATGGGTCCCACCACTCCAAAAGAGTTGAATATTACATCATACCCTCCTAAAAAAAATTTCGTCCTCGAAATTTGAACTTGTCTTAATCCTCAAATAGATGCGGATATTTGCGTTTCACTTCCTCCTCAAGTTCCCAAGTAGCCTCTCTCTCGGTATGATTTTGCCATTGTATTTTCACGTAAGGAATAGTTCGTCGTCGCAACACTTGATCCTTCTTATCGACGATGCGAATAGGGCGCTCCTCATACGTCAAGTTTTCTCTTAATTTCAACGGTGAAAAATCCAGTACGTGGTCAGAATTTGGCACATATTTTCGCAACAAGGATACATGAAAGACATTATGAACGCTTGAGAGTGCTGGCGGCAAAGCCAATTTGTAAGCAACTTCACCAATCTTCTCCAAGATCAAGAATGGTCCTACGTATCTTGGACTTAACTTCCCACGGGTGTCAAATCTCATTACGCCCTTTGTAGGAGACACCTTTAGGAACACGTGCTCACCCACATTAAATTCTAACTTGCGTCTCTTAAGGTCTGCATAACTTTTCTGACGACTTTGAGCTGTTCTGAGACGTTCTCGAACCAACCTAACTTTTTCTTCCGACTGTTGAATGAACTCAGGGCCAAGTAGCCTTTTCTCACCAACATCGTCCCAACAAATAGGACTTCTGCATTTTCGGCCATACAAAGCTTCGAAAGGTGCCATTTTAATGCTGGAATGATAACTATTGTTATAAGAAAATTCTGCTAAATGTAGATGTTCATCCCAAGAACCACCAAAGTCAATGATACATGATCTCAACATATCATCTAATGTTTGGATTGTTCTCTCTGACTGCCCATCTGTCTGCGGGTGAAAAGCTGTACTCAAGTTGAGTTTAGTGCCCAACGCTCCTTGCAAACTCTTCCAAAAGTTAGACACGAATCTAGGATCTCTATCAGAAACAATGCTTATTGGAACTCCATGAAGCTTCACTATTTCATTAACATATCGCTTTGCCATGTCTTCCATTGAAAGGCCAAATCGATATGCCAAAAAGTGTGCGGACTTAGTTAATCGATCAACAATCACCCATATAGCATTCTTACCACTTGGTGTCCTTGGTAGACCAACCACAAAGTCCATGGTGATATGCTCCCACTTCCATTTAGGTATCTCTAGGGGTTGTAGCTGCCCACCTGGTTTCTGATGCTCAATTTTCACTTGTTGGCAAACTAGACATTGATCAACAAATTCTACCACATATTTCTTCATGTTGACCCACCAGAAGATCTCTCTCAAGTCCCTATACATTTTAGTACCTCCCGATGAATAGAGAATCTAGTACCGTGAGCTTCCCCGCAATATCTCCTTTTTCGCCCGAATCATTAGGAACACATAGCCGACCACGAAACCTTAAGGACCCATCTACATGTAAACCGAAATCCACTTGTCTTCCAGCTTCCACACCCTCTCTCGAATTTCTGCAATTGAGGATCTTCGTCTTGTTTAGCCTTAATCCTGTCAATCAACGTCGGTTGTACCCGGAGGTTAGCTAATTGAGTACTAAGATGATGCACCAATACCTCTAAGTCCAACTTCCTCATATCTTCAAGGATAGGTTTCGAGAAGTAAGTAAAGTTGCCATATTTCCAAAGGACTTACGACTCAAGGCATCCGCCACCACATTAGCTTTACCGGATGGTAATTGATAGACAAGTCATAGTCCTTTAAAAGTTCTAGCCATCTTCTCTGCCTCATATTCAATTCCTTTTGAGTAAAGATGTACTTTAGACTTTTGTGATCAGTATAAACTTCACATTTTTCACCGTACAAGTAGTGACGCCATATCTTCAAGGCAAATACAACCGCCGCTAACTCCAAATCATGAGTGGGGTAGTTCTTCTCATGTGTTTTCAATTGTCTAGAAGCATAGGCAATGACTTTATCACCTTGCATAAGAACACAACCTAACCCTTCTTTAGAAGCATCACAATAAATTATGAAACCGCCACTTCCTGAAGGTAGAGTTAGTATGGGAGCTGACACTAGACGTCTTTTTAACTCTTGGAAACTATGCTCACACTGATCTGACCATACAAATTTAACTCTCTTCTGAGTTAGACGAGTGAGTGGACCAGCAATCCTTGAGAATCCTTCCACAAATCGCCTATAGTAACCGGCTAGCCCAAGAAAACTCCTAACTTCTGTAACATTAGTAGGGCGATTCCACTTAACAATCGCTTCCACCTTCTTTGGATCCACTAATATGCCATCCTTCGAGATTACATGACCCAAGAATTCTATATGATCAAGCCAAAAGTCACACTTACTAAATTTAGCAAATAGCTTCTTTTCATGCAAAATCTGCAAAACAAACCTCAAATGATGCTCATGTTCCTCCAAACTCTTCGAATATACTAGTATGTCATCAATGAACACCACGATAAATTTGTCAAGGTACTCCCTGAACACCTTATTCATCAAGTCCATGAAAGCTGGTGCATTTGTTAATCCAAAAGGCATGACAAGAAATTCATAATGGCCATACCTTGTTCTAAAAGCGCTTTTAGGCACATCATCTATTTTTATCTTCAACTCGATGGTATCCCGAACGAAGGTCGATTTTGGAAAATACTTGAGCTCCCCGAAGTTGATCGAATAAATCATCAATCCGAGGCAAAGGATATTTGTTTTTGACTGTTGCCTTGTTAAGTTCTCGGTAGTCTATACAAAGTCTCATACTACCATCTTTCTTTTTCACAAATAGAACTGGAGCTCCCCAAGGCGAAACACTAGGTCTAATAAAACCTTTATCCAAAAGCTCTTGTAGTTGCGTTTTCAACTCTTTCAATTCAGTAGGTGCCATCCGATATGGTGCCTTAGAGATCGGTGCGGTACCAGGTATCAAATCAATACAAAACTCAATTTCTCTATCAGGAGGCAAACCTGGTAAATCCTCAGGAAACATATTTGAAAACTCTCTGACAACCGGAACATTCTCCAACTTCACTACAACCTTACTCGTATCTTTTACGCAAGCTAGATAACCCCAACAACCCTTTTTCAAAAGTTTCCTCGCTTGGAAAGCTGAGATCAACCTTGGAAAAGTGTCTTGACAACTTCCCGAAAAAGAAAATTCAGGTTGATTTGGAAGTCTAAATATCACTTTCTTTGAAAAGCAATCAACAGTAGCACGATATGTAGATAACCAATCCATACCTATAATAACGTCAAAGTCTCGAATATTTAACTCCAATAGATCTATAGGCATTTCTACATCATTAATCCATAACACGCATCTCTTGAACACATGATGAGCAATCAAGAAGTCTCCTGTGGGAGTATCAACACGCAATTCACATTCAAGAGGTGTAGGCAACATATCAAGTTTCTTCGCAAATTCAGTAGAAATAAAGGAATGCGTAGCACCTGGGTCAAATAACGCATAAGCATATTGCGAGGCAATAGAAATATTACCTGCAACAACTGCGTTGGATGCCTTCGCATCCTCCTTTGTCATTGCAAAAACTTTCCCACTTGTACCTTGTCTTTGTTGGTCCCCTTGGGGCCTATCAATGGAAGGGACATTCCTTCGCATAGGACAATAGTACGATATATGCCCTTGCTGTCCGCATGAGTAACATAGCCTATTCCCAATGGTAGGGTTCCTCCGTGTAGGACAATCTCGCCGCATGTGTCCCGTCTTCCCACATAAGAAGCACACTCCCAATTTCTGGCGACACTCACCTCTATGATAATTTCCACATGTATTGCAGGGGCCCTGGTTATTCGGATTTCTAAACTGTCCTGGCCGACTGAAACCTCTTCCTTTTCCACTACCAACGGTACGACCATCTTGGAAATTCGTGGGCTGAAACCTCTTGGGTTGAGGTGCTCCTTGTGTGCCCTGCTTCAAATTGCCTTGTTCCACGATGATCGCTCGTTCTAGAACATCCTTATAAGTTGTCAGCATTAAAGGACCAAGTACAGAATTAATTTCAGGTCGAAGTCCTCTGAGGAAATGGTCAGCCTTATCTTTCTCATTAGCTACAAACTGCTCCGCAAATCTGCTCATCTCATTGAAGCGGACTGCATACTCCAAGACTGTAGAGTCACCCTGAGATATATTCACAAAATCACTCTTCATCTTTGATTGGAAGGACATAGGAAAGAACTGAGCATTAAAAGCATTTGTAAAGTCCTCCCACGATATGGTAGCATCTCTACCCTCAAGGGCTGGCCTCATTCCTTCCCACCAGTACTCCGCTCCTCCCTCCAAATATTGGGTGGCAAATCTAACCTTCCGATCATCGGAGATCCCTTTAGCTTTAAAGATCCCATCAATCTTTTTAATCCATCGTTCGGCCATAAGAGGATCAGCTTTCCCATCATAAGTTGGAGGTTTCGCTTTCCTAAATTGGGCAAGGGTGCCTGAACCGGTAGCTCCATCTCCACCTAAATCCCTTGCATGGCGATACCAGTGGATCATCGCCTGTTCAAACTCAGTTGAAGGGGGTGGCTCTTGGTCCTCTTCCCTATTTTCAGGCAAGTCCGGACTTCTATCAAACTGGTCCTCCAGTCTCCTCCTTAAAGCCGCACCTCGAGAAGCTTGAGGTGTATCTCTAGTGTCAGAGGTAGCGACTCGCTTGCCTTTGCCGCTCCTACGAAGCGAGGCAAGCGTCTCAGAGTCGGTACTCATGATCACCTGAATCCAAGAATGACACTGCACCTTAGTATAAATAAATAAAAAAAACTAACGTACAAAAATCTATCACACAACTCACAACGTCCCATATCTATCTCTAACAAGATCAAAACTTAGGCTCTGATATCAAAAGATGTCACACCCCAAAACTGCAAGAAAAGGAGTATGACACGGCCGTCCTTCCACACGAAGGACGCAGCCTTAATATAACCAACAACCTGATATCAACATATATGAACTCAAACCCATATATATATCAGATAGACCAACACGTTGATTACACATCAGAGTTTCTATAATCCTCCAAAATAATATTAACAATAAGAACTCAGCCAACTCAAAAGATAACAAACACTAAATAAGTCTCTTCCTTAAGTCATACCAAAAATAAAATAAATCAAAAGCTTCCCCCAATAGCGCTCTCGCTTTACTCGCCGCTAACCGAGGAACCCGAAAATATAAAGGGTGAATGGAATGAGCAACCACCGCTCGCCGAGTAGTACATATCTTCTAAGTAGATCGGGCAAGACTATGCATGGATTCGAAGAAATCCCATAACCTTTTAAACTCCATCAAATATATAAAATACATAATGAATCATATAAGAGTTACTTTTATACTCATATGAAAACTCATTTAAACCACAATAATAATACAAAAATCAATGGTCAAGTCCATTGAATAATCTCCATTCAAAATTACACATCAATGGTCCATCCATTGACTAATCTATTGCTCAATTTCTTACCATGGTCACGACACAACGCCTCGTGACAAGGCGACCAAGATTCCCCCTTGGCAAGGTCTCCACCTATAATGCGGTGGCTCGCCCATAAGGATATCCTACTCGGTATGCATACCAACCTCGCCCTCAATGGGCTCACAAAGAATAATGAGCAAAATAATCATCCTCAAATACCAAAAAGTCAATCCATGAATCAATATAATAAACCAAATAAATACATTTTTGCAATATCGCCATCCACCATTTCTCAAGTCATCCACATACTTTTCCATAAACCATTTGCAAAACACTTATAAAGATATTTTGCCTTCCAATATTTTGCATAATATGCTTTCCAAACCTTCATAAACAATCAAAAGTACCACTCAAAGAAGATATAGTACCACTCACCTCGTCACCTACTATTGCCTTCCAATAGTCCATGCCCGATCCGATTTTTATGCAATAACGATGTCATTTCATAATCTCATACCATATATAATCCATATAATTTTCTCACATGAATTTTACAAATTCAAAGAAGATATAGTACCACTCACCTCGTCACCTACGATCCAATAAAACGATATTTGAATCGTCAAACTCGCGGCCCTAACAAATAATTGAGGAATGAGTTAAAACCCAATAAAAATCTACCTCAATTATTGAGACAACTAAATCACGCCTTAACACTAATAAAACGACTCCTAAGTGCAAACAAAACGCCTAACAAAAGTAATTTATTCAAAGCCGTTCAAGAAGCGAGACTAAAGTGCAAAACTTGATTATGCCACAACTTTCTCATCCGAACTCCGATCTAAACAATCTTATAGTCAAAATGAAGGTAATTCCGAGCACTAGAAGACCCATAAATTGGACAATCCAATTTTGAACCGAAACTGACAAAATCAGACCTCACAGTCACCGTGCGCGTACTGTTCACCATACGCGGGAAGGTTCAAAATTCCGTTTCGGACAAACTACAAGCTCAAATCCAAATCCGTAAAATCTTACGGCCCACGACGTCCTAAATTACCATTCTTATAAACTTTCATGGCTCAAAAACTCAAAAATCGGACTTCGCCGCTCAATATTCCGAATTTGAGTCCTAAACCGGAAAAATGCTTCAATTGTAGGAATAAGAGGCACGTGTACTCACCGGATGTTGTGTAAAATAATCGAGTTGGCTTTGCGAGGTTCCCGCGACGCGCACGTGCGAAACCCTCTCCTTCTTTCCCTTTCTTCTTCTCTCCCTCTCTTCTCTTTTCTCTCTGTTTTCTTTCTCCTTTCTGACTGGTTCAGCTTCTGCGAATAAAAATGTAACCCCCACTTATTCTCTCTCCTTCTCCTTTTGACGTTACAACTCTCTTTCTTTCTTTCTTTTTTTTTTTTTTTACAAATGGGTCCCACCACTCCAAAAGAGCTGAATATTACATGTACCTCTTCTCGCCTGTTCACTCCTTAACCCTTTCTAGCTCCAGAGTTCCTCCTCTGCCTTAGGACTTCCTCCTCCTCTCCACAGCGACCTGCAACGGCTGCGTCGCCGCCGCCGACCTGAGAAACAGCTTGCAGCTGTGGATGCTTCGGCTCTTTCCCTGTCGCCTCCGTCCGCCGTGAAGTCTACCTGCCTCACCAATCTCTTACCTGTGCTAACTCCGCCGCCCCCGTAGAGCTCCCTCCCGAGTTCGATTGCTGCCTAATAGGAGACGACTCCCTCGCCTCGCCTTCTCCCAACAATCTCTAACTCAAATTTCACAATCTGGTTGCAAACACCAAAACCACGTCTCAAGACTCGAATCCGCCTCGACGTCCCAGCAAATTTGCTGGAATTAGGACGAATTCATGCTCGTAGAGCAGAAGGAGAAACCTCCGAGAATTCAAATTTCGAAGCGTGAGTTCGTCGCGGAGCTTGACATTCTCACTCGAGCTGTGACGTGGGAGGGCGACACTAAGCACAGTGTGACCGAAACACAATGAGCGACTGCAGCTTATGAGCCTTGCCAGCCTTGGGTGAGTTTGTCCCTAGCCCGTGGCCGGTGATCGGCCGAGGAAGAAACGAAAAAAGAAAAATAAAAGAAATTATAAATTATAAATGTTTTGTGATTTTATTCAAAAAAATTAAATCAGATTTTAAATACTAAACGGTAGATTATATTTTCATATTCATCTTTAGATTGTAGCACAAATGCCGAAAGATATTATTTCCTTTATGAAAAATGACTTTCCAAAAATATCACATTTATTGACAGTAGGTCGTTCACTGGATAGAATTTACCTCAGATTCAGAACACTTCGTTCAATAGATTGTGTATTTTCCCTTTGTCTTTTCCCGCCTTTCGGTTTAAATGGTTATGTAAAATTTGTCTTATCAGGATTACTCTGACCAACTTTATAGCCTAGCCTCAAGGGTGAAACAATATGGCAGATTAGGGGGAGGTAGAGTGGTCTCCTGCTCGATGTGCCGTCGTTTGTGAGTTCTTTTGCTTGCCTTTGTGCTGCTATCTTGTTCATTTCTGGGAGGAGTCTCTAGGTTGCTGATTATGCTCGTATGCTTCAGCTTGGACGATTAATTGATTAATTGTTCGGATGAAGTTGCTACTCCCCTTAGACGACAATTTGCTGTTGTGAAATTAGGTGTGTTGTTGGTGACGTGTTTAGCTTTTCATCCATTTTCATTGATAGTTCTCAGGAGAAATTGCAAATACATGAGTGCCAATGGAGAGAGATGAAATGTGCAGAAAATGACATCAACCGGAATGCTACAAACTTTACCTAAAGTGTACGCCAAGAAATGCAGGATGCTTCCTAGTTGATGGTAGAGGGAAATAAAAAAACAGAATCTCCGTGTGCTGTTTTGGTTTTCTGCAGTCATGAGAGCAAGTAAATTAGTTGTTTGGCCAAATTAGGGGAGTACATTCTAGGCACACAATTTACTCTAGGATAGGTCTGTGCGATTCAGCCACTTGCTATCACTTTACATTGTGTCGTTTCTCCATTTTAATTATGGAGTTTCTGATCAGGAGCTCTTGCACAGTGGTTTCTGCAGTCTGCTTTCCACCATTAAGCATATGTTGTATTAAAGTTTTGCAGGTGTTTATGCTGATGTGGATTTTAAAGAAGGGGAGCTTCTCGATGCTTTTTGGGTGTCAACATCCCTCAAATAAAGTTTTGCTGGCATGGATGCGAATGTGGACTTGTCGGGACCTTCGATCATGTACAAGCCCAAAACTTCCTTTAGTTTTGTTATTGCAGATTGATCGTCTACTATGTAGCTTTTGTTTTTGCTTTATTGCAACTTTAGAACTTCAAACTGGAAGAAGATTGTTTTTTCAAGATTTAGGTCTCTCTTCAAGCCATGGATGTAATACGGATTCATGCTCTGATGTTTCAAATGATCATGGTGCATCTAAATCATCCGATGGAGATGACATCACGGATGAGAAAATTTACGACGACTCTTGTGGATGTGCATTTGGAAGCAAGAGAGGAAAAGTTCCTCTGCCCAAGGAAATTGTTGAATCATTGATGAATGCTGAATTAGTATTGCCATATTCGGACAAATTGTTCCCATCACCTGTTTATCCATGTTCAGGGGGATATCGAGAAGCTAACTATAGCAGGTAGGGGGCCTTACACTTTTTTCTATTAGATTTGGGTCTCTCATTGTTATCCTGATTAGGAGCAAGTTGTATTAGTATGAAAAAAGACCAATAACACGAGTAGAGAAAGAAATCTCCTTCATGTTTAGATTTTGACAGTACTTTGTTTTTTATTTTGGTCGAAAACAGTACTTTGTTAATTTATGCCCAAAGAGGCTACTTTCCTAGCGATAAATACATGAGAAGGTGCTTTCGTTAGTCCTGGCACCAAAAGTTTTGCATTGCAAATCTGGAAATTGAATTCAATAACTGAGCTCTGATGTATATTAGCAGTACTAGCATTATGTTATTGAGTCACACTTTTGATGTTTTATTTTCTAATGCCACGTGTGGAGCTAGCTGTAAGTTTTTTTTTTTATGGGGCTACTCTGGATTATTTCATTTAGTATGTCATGATCCTTTTTAGCGAAGTGTGTGCAGATGCTGACTGGAATTCATGTCTTTCTTTATTCTGCACTGAAGAGAGTCGTATCGGAACCGCTTTCCACAAAGGCTCTTTGCCAATTCATACGACGTGCTAATGGTAAAGCTCTTAATCTATATTGCCTAGGGGATTCATTTTTCTAATTTATATCTACTTCTATTGATCCTTCTTTTTCATTTTCTCTCACTGCAGAAACAAATGACATATTTATTATGGCAGCCAAATATGCTTCTTCTATAAGTAGTTTCCATGTTTCTTATTCCTCTTCCTAAGTTTCATTTTCCAACCCTATATCTTGGAATTTTTTCTGCAATATGAAGATGTTCTTCTAGTGAAGAAAGGTTTTGCTGCAGTTTTTCCTTTGACACTTAGTCGTATCTGAATATTGGGCACATTTTCGAGATTGATTGTGAAATAGCGTGTCAATCAACTACTTGCTGTTTCTGTTAGAGATCGGTAAAGGAGAAACTGGGCAGATAATCACGCTTGAACTTAAGGAGCTGCCAAAACAATGATATTGGCTATTGATGTTAATGATTCATTATCTACCGTCTTGTTAAATCGACCTTCCTGGTTGGAAATGTAGGCGGCTGAGTGAGGTATTGTCTTTCGTATGTCGTGCTTTGTCTGAGTTCTTGGTATAAGACATTTCTGCTGAGGGGAGATACGATTTTTGTTACATTAGCCTAATTTAGTTCACCATTGTCAATTCATATGTCTACCTGGTTGACCTACCTGTTGAGAAACTACTTGGCGGTTGTTGTGGTATCCCTATATTATTATATTGTCATGCTATATTATCAGAGAGCAATTGGATCGTAGAACACTACCACATAGTTAGACTGTTTAAATTCTCGGTTGGTAGTCAGTGTACTGTTCATGTTCAATAAAACTGGTGTGGATAGCTAATACATTGGTTCTCATTTTTCAGGCAATTGCATACACCATATTAAGATATAGCAAGTCAAAAGCAATTTTTCTGAATAGTTATATGAAGGACACGGTTTGTGTTATGGACGACTTTCATGTGCCCTGACTTTTAGAAGCATGGAAGCCAATATTAGTCGGACACCAGAGAAGGTAATTTTTCTGTCAGGCTTTACCTATTCAGGATTTATCTGTCAAACAGGTGAATTTATACTCACCACCCATAACTGAATTTAGTCGGTGGTAACGCATAGCCTTGCCATAGGATGTTTATCCTTCTGTGAAGCTGTATTTAGGATGGAAATTAAAGAGCTTTTCTTTAAGGTAAAGAAATTTCTTCGAGATGTTGTATCTTAATTGGATTATATCTGGTAATTTAAGCCAATCTTGCTTCTAGTGGTTCACTGTGTGATTGTTTAAGTTATGTATACAGACCTCCTTTTTGTGACTGGTAGGAGATTTAATATTGGAAGAAAAGATTTGGACTGGGTTAAAGACTCCAATTTTTCTGTGACAATATAAAAAACGATAGCTTGGGATTTTGAGAGTTCCCATGCCGGTATGTAATCAGGTAAATGAATCTTGGTATCTCAATCATTGATCATGCTGCTTCTTATGAGGCTGCTCCTGCAGCAGTGTTCGTTCGTGATGCTTACTCATTAATTTTTTGGTTGCATTCCACTTTATTTCTTCTTCTTTGCCTTCCATGCTTAGTTTGCTAATAGTATTCGTTATTTGGCACAGTGAAATGGACTCAGAGTCAACGACTTCCCGACATCTTTTTGTAAATCAATTCGGCATCCCTTCGGTGCCTCATAGTGAATTTCTCTTTGCTAATGAAAAAAAGAAAATCTCAACTGCTTCATCATCCTTAGTCATGCCTTTTTTAAGTTTTGGTTTGTTGTTATCCTTTTCTTTATAAGATCACTGCTATTTTTAAGCACCTTTTGGAAGTTCAAGTGTATTATAAATATAAATGAGTGGTCAAACCCGGTTGCTCATGCTAAAAGTGGCCACAAGCTGCCTTCTCTCTTTTTTAGAGAAATGTCAAATTGTCGCTTACAGTTTATGTTTTTATTCCTCGTTGTCCTCACATATACTCACCAATTCCCTTTTTATTGGATTTCTTCGATTTCTATAGTCAATTTATCATGCCAGGTGTTTTGTTAAAAATTGAATTCGTACTTTCAGGCATAGCATTTTTCCCATTGCAGAGTCGCATGAATTATTCTTGCGATCCTAATACCAAAGCTTTCAAAAAGAGGAGGTAAAGTAACCCACGCACATTTAGTTCGTTATAGTGACGTCATTAACTTTTAGTAATGCTGGGGATGTAAAAGCTGATTTCCAAAATTGTTTACAAAGCATTGCTGCAAACTGTATAATGGGCTATGTATAAGCAATCTTATCGGAGTTTGGCCCACTAATTTTTAAAAAATAGTCTTTGCATCTCTAGCATTCTTAATGTTTTTATTTTTTCTTGGCATGGTTTAAAATTTTAAATCCTTTCAAGCTTTAAGTTGACGTTTTTCAGATTTACTGATATCACCCTTCAAGATGATTGACCCGATGCATCCCTTTTAATAATCCTGAATATCAACACTCTATTAGTTCGTAGATACAAATTCTACAAATGTCACATTAATGTTGCCATTTATCCATAACCTGCTTGTTGTAGGCTGTAAACTCATTTATGAGATTAACTCATGCTTGTGAATGTCTTAGACTGTTGAAGTCATTCCTTCGTCACATAACATCATCCATATCTATGATACTGTTGAGCCAGTTTCTTTTCATGGACCCCTGAGTGGGTGGGGAATGCACATGACATGCAGCAGAAGTGATTTAATGGCTGCTACCTTTCTCAGGATAGAGATAGTCGAGCAACGATAGTGGCTTTGAAGCCCATTTCGATTGGAGAAGAGGTAATCTTATGCGGCATAATCTGGCTATTTACTGTATGGTCAGATGAATTTTTTTTTAGCTTGGTGAAAAGCGATGTGGCAGCATTTTCTTATAATGAGCTTATGTACAACTAACATGTGAGAAATCATGAAAACTTGCAGGTTACCATTTCATACATAGAGGAGGATTTACCCTTTGAAGGGAGGCACGCGCTACTTGCGGACCATGGTTTCACACGCAAGTATGTGAAATGCCAAGAAGAATCCATTAGGACACCGACGCATAAGTTTGCAATGTTTGCTCATACCACAGGTTATGGTTTAAGGGTTTAATTGTGGTCATGAAAGCTGTAACATCATAAGTATGACTTAATTAAATATTATGTTTGATCAACCGATATTAACTTCACTAGCATTTTTTGTGAGATATTTTGGGAATCTAATGTGTTGCCTCTAACGTAATTATATAGATGAGATAAAAAAGAAAGAGGAAAAAAGGCAACAAGAACGGCTACAATTGTCTCATGTGGACAATGGACATTCGAATAATTGAACTATATATCTATTTCATCGACCGAAAAGTAAAAGTTCACATCATTTTTTATGTATGTGCTTTTTTATAATCATTTTTGTGTTTATATAAAAGCTTTATATATTTCTTTTTTTATTTTTCTTATTGAATAAAATTTTAATGGAAAATATTTATTGGGGTAGGTATTATAAGAAAAATTCCAAAAAATGGCCCAACTGCCATCAAGTTTTCAAATAAGGGTCCCAAGTGGATTATGTGCCAAATAAGGGTTCGAATGGTCATGGTTGTTTTAAATAAGGATTTGAAGTAATTATGATTATTTCAAATAAGGGCCTAATTTCTCCAGTCACTAGCCAGCTAAATTTTCCAACTGATTAAGGATATTTTCATCATTTGCCAGTTTTTCTTTGTTTGCTTTCCTTCTTTTTTTTTGTGGTTCATCTTTTTTAGTGAAGCCCATGGAGGGTTGGGCGAGGGCCACCCTCGCTAGCCACAGGCAAAGGACGGCCTCGCCCTGGCTGAGGCTACCCCTCGCGGCCACATGAGGTCGACAAAGGCTGACCTTACCAGATCTGGCGAGGGTGGGATAGCGAGGTTGGCCTTGCCTAAAGCCGCAAGGGCCGCCCCTCGTGGGTGGTCACGAGGTGAGGGTTGTCCCGATCTTGTTGGCCTTAGGTGAGGCCGATCCTCCTAGATCTGGCGAGGTTGGCCTTGCGGGTGGCCGCAAGGGGCAACCTCCCCCAAGAGGTCCCAAGAGGTCACCTCGCCCAACTCTCTATGGGCTTTGCCGGTGGTTGGCCAGCCACCGACAACAAAGAAAAAGATGAATCATAAGAAAAAAAAAAAAGAAAAGGAAAAAGATAAAATAATAAATTATGAAAATGCTCTTAATAGTTATAAAGTTAAGTTTTTATTTAAAACAAACATGATAATTTCAAATCTTTATTTGAAATAAGATCTATTTCAAACTCTTATTTGAAAAAAAATGATAATATTTCGATCATTTAATTGAAATATAGTCTATTTTAAGTTTTTATTTGAAAAATTAAGGATATTTGGGGTTTTTTTTTTGAAATTTTCCTGGTATTATATAAGGTTAATGGCCAAGCTGGAATAGGAAGAATGTTGGAGGGGATTATTAAGCATTTTCCCACTGATGACATGACAAGATAATGTGACATCTTAAAAACGACAAGCTTGAAAGGAGTTGGAGAAGTCAACTTAGGCGGAAAGAGGGTTAAATAATGACGAGAAGTGACCCTACGCCGAAAGAAAGAATTGAATGGTGAAAAAGCTGAAAAGGACTTCTATGAGTGACATTTCTCGGACCTTACGCGGAAAGAAAGAGAGTTCCCAACAGTGACGAGATGGAATGGAATTCGATGTGCGACCTCACGCTGGAGGAAAGAGAGTGGAAGTCGCTACTCAATCTTAATCGTGCCTCCTCTTGCTGTTGAAATCTCCTCAAGGACCAATAAGGACTTTGATGGGTCGCTTACAAGGAAAGGGAACCTTATAAGCAGAAAGAAAGAGGGTGGAAGTTGCTACCCATCTTCATCGTCCCTCCCTTTGTAGAAATCTCCTCAAGTTTTACAACAGGATACACATTTCGATATTGCAGACATAACCACCCTATGATCATGTATTTTTATCAATTCACCGTCTTCATTTTTCTACCGATGCGTTGGCAAAATTCTATATTTTTCGTTTGAGTAGCCGGCTGGTGAAATATTTTTCATCCATAACTCAAGTTATTGACTTATGAAGAATTTCATCAATATTATCGGCACTAATCTCATCATCTTGTTGTATCAACATCTTGCACTATCAATAAGCTTATAGTTCACCGATTGTGTTCGTTCACTGATGATATCTATTGTCACCAAACTTTGCTCTCATCAAATGAGCTTGCTATTTATTCACATCAATAAAGAAGGCGTCATGTTTTTGTATCAGTGTTAAACGTACAAGAAAAGTGAATAAAATTAGAGCAAAGTGGACATTAGAATTAGACATTCAAACATTAGCTCAATCAGTCCGCTTGAAGATTCCGCCTGTCGGATTGGGAATTACTTAGCATTTTCCGACAACTTTCGTCCCCATGACAAAAGGGGCAAACACATCGCTCGTCGGTCACGCGGATTTTGCATGGCAAGTGATGGTTAAATAATGACGACCTGAAATGGACTTCGAGGAGTCAAACTTATGCGAAAGGAGAAAGAGTCGATTAGTGACCTTCGTGGAAAGGAAGACCTTACGCGGAAAGAGTGTATAATGACAAAGCTGAAATGGACTTCCATAAGTGACCTTACGCAGAAAGAAAGACGGTGGAAGTCGCTATTCATCTTGATCGTGCCTCTTGCCGCAGGAATCTCCTCAAGCACCACAAAAAAGAAGTCACCCGTAGCATCAATTTGTTTGCTAAATGGCGAAAGAAGAGGCCGACTCAGGAATTGCAACAGGTGGTGCCTACGATGTGTTCTTGAGCTTTTGAGGACCCGATACTCGCAAAGGATTCGCAGATTGCCTTTACGAGTTCATGAGCGATAGAGGAATCCACATATTTAGGGATGAAGAGGAGTTACGCCCTGGCAAAAGTATCTTGGAGATCTTGCCGGAGGTACGAAGCTCCCAAATTTACATTCCAATTTTCTCCAAAGGCTACGCTTCGAGTACATGGTGCTTGCGAGAGCTAACACAAATGGTGCGGTGCACTCGCCAATTCGAGGAGAAAGAGATAATGCCCGTCTTTTATGATGTGGATCCCTCAGATGTTAAGCTCGAAACAGAGCTGTACAAAAGCGCCCTAATGAAGCATGAGGAGGATCTTGGCTGCGCTGAAGTGACGCCTTGGAAGGAGGCTTTGACCATGGTGGCTGGAATCAAGGGATGGCATCTGAAAGATCAAAGGTATTGACGTGATCTTCGTCTCTTGATCTATTTATGTATTTATTGAATCATTATAATATCTGCCTGCTGGTTGTGTATTAGAATAGGAGCGAAACAACACGCAGGTTTGTATACCTTATTATCATACCAGGCTAAGACTCTTTAGATTACATTATGTCTCGAGTGCGAAAGATTTCTGATCCAAGTAAAAATTCCAAATTTGAATATAACTCGTGTGTTTGACGTCCCAACAATTAGAAAATTATTGAACTACTTTCTATGTTGCATAGATTTCTAGTTTGACAAGTCACATAAGAACATATTAAAATGGAATTACAATCGGTGACAACACACTATAGCAAACGAGAGGAGTGACATGGTTTTTCTTTCTGTAAATTTTCTGAGTGACTGAGAATGTGAGATAGGTTTTGCTTTGGGTGTAATCTAAGGCTGGGCGACACTTGAGCGATTGCAAACTCTATATATCCGATTCATAGTGATTTTTTTGGTGGTTGACTTTTACCATGTAGCAGATGTCGATGCTTAGATCCATCAACGTAAATTTCTAGTGTTCTTAGCGTTCATCGTTAATTGATTTGTTAATTTCTTCTTCTTGCTTTAGATTTAATTTGCAAGAGCCGCAAGCTTCTGCATTATTTCATAACAATTTTCATGCTGTTGAACTCCCAAAGGGTGCCTCAAGTGATGGGTCCATATACGACATCTCTTATACGGACTGTTTAGATGAACTCGTTGGGGCAATACTCACTACCCTTGTCACAGAAGCTTTACTCTTTCCTCAATACACGTGGAAAGAGCGACGCGTACTTCCATAGCGAATACCGGAAAATATATATCGGCATGCTGGTTATTATCATTTTACCCGATACATGTGGAAAGAGCGATTTCTATATATTCATGGAAAATACTGTACAGAAAATGCATGTCGACAGGCTAGTTACCATTATCTGCTTTCATTTGATTTTCTAATTGCTTAGATACAATCTCATGTGCAACGATCTCTTGAATATGACAGGCAAGGCAAGGTTATTAAAGATATCGTTCAAAAGGTTTTGCAAAAGATCCCAATACGAGATAGATGTTTGCCCCCCCATCTTGTTGGAATTGATTGGGCTGTAGATTGCATGTTAAAACTTTCGGATTATGGTTCTAGTGACATACGATTTCTCGTAATATATGGACCACCTGGTATTGGAAAGACAACTTTTGCCAAGTTGGTCTTCAACCAACTCTCTCCTCAATTTGAGTGTCGCTCCTTCCTTGCAAACATCCGAGAATCATATTCATGACATTGAAAAAATGCAAAGAAAACTAGTGAAAGATCTTCTCAATTTCTCACTTCCTGAAACCTTTGACTTTGAAGAAAGGGGCAATGTGATCAGACACGCAAGTTACCTCGCAAGCGAGTCTTACTTGTTCTCGATGACGTCGGTGATATTGATCAACTTATTGAACTAAATATTGGTCAGTTTGGTCTAGGAAGTAGGATCATCGTTACAACAAGCAATCGTCATTATTTTAAGCTCTTGTGGATGCAAGATTGTACAGTTCTTTCTTACGAAATGCAACATATGTCATCTGATCATGCTCTTCAACTTTTCAGTAAGTTTGCTTTCAACACAGATTTAGTTCCACCTGATCTTTATGATCTTTCAATAGAAGTTGTTAAACTTCTCGGAAGGCTTCCATTGGCTCTTAAAGTGTTCGGTTCACATCTCCATGGACAAAGTAGAGAAAATTGGATAAGCACAGTGGAGAAAATGAAGGAAGTAGCTCCCTACAATGTCCAACAGATGTTACAGATAACTTATGATGCAAGTTTCTTTGTTAATGAGCAAAAAACTAATGCAATGTATGTGCGGGAAGCTTTTCATCATCAGTGGAAAAATTTGGGAGACAAATCATTTGTCAAGGGAATACTAGGCAAGTTGGAGATGGAAGCAGATTATTGTTTCCCGAGGCGGCCCTTGACATGGTGCAAGCTAAACAGGTAAGTATGAACAGCACCGTATTATATTCTTTCCTCCACTGCTACGCGCCTAAGAACTCATCTCTCTTACACATCGCCTTCTTTGTTTATCACTAGCTGAGAAGCCAGTACTATATTAAAAAAAAAGAAGAACTCGAGTTAATTATGTTTTTCCTTAAAAGAGAAATTTGCTTATTATCTGATTTTTTTTCCCACCAGGTGCACCCATTTTCGAAATTATTTAAATAAGATAATAATATCTGAAAACAATAGAAATTGGGTTTAAAAGACCATTCGAACTTTTCTATTACATATTCATACCTATCCAAACTGTGTTTTAACTTTACAATATTTCTGATTGATGAATGACCATTTTTGTTTCATTGGATAGGTATGAATATCTAATGCAAATCATTATTGAAATCTATCATTTCCTACCTAGATAATGCACATTTGAACAAAAAAGCAAGAAAATGTGCATTGCTGTGCTGTGCTGTGCATGTGCTGTATATGAAGACCTCTGTTTCGCATAATTTCTAGCGTTTCCAAGGAATCAATTTGCTTTGCTACTTGTTATGCGTGCATTGTTGACTTTGGAGAGTGTGCATTGCTGGGATATGAATTGCTTGCTTGTATTGGACAGGTTGATAATGATGGTTCTTCCAAATGGATTGATCTCAAGCCCTCATGGCATGACAGAGATGTGATTTGTGGATTGATTAATGAAAAGAAAGCCTTGGAAAATAATATTGAAGGAATAGAAAGTCAGTTGAAAGTATTTGAGGAGAAAGTCCACGGTCTCCAAATGCAAGTGAAGAGGAGGAAGCGAAAGAATAACAAGATAAAAGTGGAAGTGTCTCAATTGGAAGCAAAGGAAAAGATCTATTTGAGAGGCATTGTTGCATTGATAGGATTGGTGTGCGCAATGTTGATAGTATTGGTGTGCGCAATGCTGCTGTTGAAGTTGGATTAAAAAACACAACTTTCGTTGCTTTAGATTGGCAACAATGATGGATTGGGATGGTGTTGTTTGTCTATCTTTTTCGCTTCTAGGTAGGGTCAGTGGAGGCTAGATGCAAGTAAGACCAATGCTATGATGCAAACAAGGTGAAATTGTGTTCAATGGTATTAGCAAATCGAAGTTCAATTGTATTCATTTGTATTAGCAAATCTTCCTAGAAAATCCTAGTTGGATTGATTGGAAAAGAGGCCTCATTTACTCTCTTCAGGACTTCATAAGCAACCGCCGACTGAAGATAGGGTAATTAAAAAGTTAATGGAAAGCATTAGATACCGACTGATGATTACAGGTGACAGCCTGCATGACAAAAAATCTGAGGTGTAAAGGCACTAGCCGTAGATAACTGAAAATAAAATTCCGAAGCTTAGCAACCATAATTGCTCGATAAGAAACAGGAAACCACCAAATTCTAAATTCAAGATTCTCCTGAATTTTAAGTTAATTGTCAAGAGACTAATTGCTAAGTAGTTGCAGTTCTGAAGGTGATGAGAAGGATAAGGACATATATCATCGAAACTGAATTAATCTTAGGTACAATGTTTCCACAGTGATTACTATCACAATGCCACATAATAGTAACATTGAGCGTAAGTCAAGCAAGACCATCAAGGTATAACAAAAAAGGAAATTACAATTAACTCCAATGATCACAGTACATCCATCACTGCACAGCCATCACAGCACATTTCAGTCTCAAATTGCAGTCCAACGGGTGCCACAGCCAACAGCCAACATAGTTGCAGTCCAAGAGCGATGTTCAGACAGGCCAACAGCCATGTTCATACAAGGCAACAGCTCTGTTCAGCCATGTTCAGACAAAGAAAGACCGTCAATTTTTCAACAATAAGAGGAATTTACAACCAACTCCAATGATTACAGGAACAGCCGTCAGAGTCATCATAGCATGACAATCCCAGCCATCACGACCCATTTCAGTCCATTATATTGCAGTACAACACAATTGCAGTCCCACAGCCATGTTCAGACAGGCCAACAGCCATGTTCAGCCTTGTTGACACGAGCCAACAGCTCTGTTCATCCATTTTCATACAAATAAAGTGGATGCATGACTTTCGAAGAAAAGACGACGCACTGCTCTCTTTGGAATTCTGCACTCATTCTATGTCTATAACCTTAGATAAGGAGGGCCAGTCACTATAAGCCTGGGTTGGAAGTATGATCTGTTTCCACAACTTCCATTTATGTTTCAATGACCTTATATGATAATTGTCACAGTGATCAGATTAGGTGTCAGGTGGAGAATCTGGAGATCTTAACCAAATTCTCACTCCCAAGCTTGCGGTCTACGTCTCTGCTTCTGAAAGTTCCTTGGTGGAGCGGAAAACTTCAAGACTCCATTACAACGTGCTGCTTTTGGCATGAGAAGGGTCCTTAAGTCCAGGGTTCCGTGTCTAGAAGAAGCTTCAAGAACTGTATGCTTTGCAGGCTGAGAAAAACACGCAGGGAAGTTTTTGCGAGCAAGAGGAAGGGAAATTTGCTGGGTTATGTTTGCACAATGGCCTCTTTAAGAAAGGAAAAAGATTTAGGTCCGACCTCAGCCTATATTTATTCTCTCTTTATTTTTTTCTTAAGGTGGTTTCTCAAGGAAAATAAAGGAGAAGAATAGCGAACAGAGAGAAAGAAGAATCAGGAGAACCAAAAGAGAAGCAAACAGCGCAAGGGAGAGAAATGATTTCAGTTCAAGCTAGTCAGGGACATCTTAAGAGTGGAATTAACGCCATTTCAGAGCGCTTTGAAAGAATTTGAAGTTTTAATTCATCAAATTGCATAGACTCTTTTGGTTAAGCTATAATTTTCCGTCTGTTCAAATTTTAGGTTGCTGGGTTGATTTTGGAGAATTTTTTTTTTTGGTCGAAAAAAACTGCATAACTTTCATTACGTATTCGTCCGAGAGAATACAGTACTAGCTTCAGAACATCGCAGCCCCAAAAGAGTAGAGAGGGATAAGATACCTAGTTCAAAGATACGATTCTGTTGCAGTGAACTTTAACAACTCAATCCGCAATCCTATTGTCCTTTCTTTTCTAGTGGCCTATCTTCAAAGACTGAAACTTCTTCATGCGGGCTTGGGGCTCAACCATAAGAGTTCTTGTGTCCCAACCCGGTTGATCTGACGACCGGCCTATCTCCTTCTCCAGATCAAAGTGATCTGCCCCAAGTTTTTGTCGCCCCACGCTTTGTACCTCCTTAGGGTTACAGCCTCAGCTTGGAAGCCGAAGCCACTCACACCAAGCAACCGAATCCGTCAATCAGCTTCTTAGAGCTGTCTTGGCACAACACAGGCAGCGCCTCCTTCCCCAGTTTCTACGACGAAAGACCCATCCATATTCAGCTTAAGCACGGTGCGGGCAGGCGGTGTCCATACTTGAGTGAACTCGTTCGCTGGTTCGACTTTGCTTGTTTATTCAGCTTTTGAGCTTGGAACACAAGATCATTTCGGGCTGCATGTAAGCCTGCAGGTTTGTATTCATCAATCTCCACTACTAGGCCTAGACCATCTACATGGTAGTGAACTCCGAAACGGTGCCCCAAGTGATTGTTTCAAATACGACAATTTCTTATTCAAACTGTCTAGATAAACTCATTGGAGGCAATGCTCACGACCCTTTAAGAGAAGTCTTACTTGATCTACGTGAAAAAGAGCAATTTGTGTATAACCATAGCAAATACCACATGGAAAATACGTATTTGCAATCTACGAATCATTTTTTGCTTTTATTGGAAATTCTAATTTCTTATATATAATCTCATGTGCAACAAATTCCGTAAATATGAAAAGCGAGGCGAGGCCATTGAAGATATCACCAAAAAGGTCTTGCGGAACATCACAATAAGGAAAAGAGATTTTACCACCAGTCTATTTTTATTTTTATTTTGTCGAAATATGAACATTTTATTTATGTCATATTAGTGCTGCCCACAGTGGGGGCGTCCCTACAAAGCAAAGCCCAAAGGGCTGGTGGGGGAGAAGAAGCCCAATCATAAGGAAGACAACGATTCTTATGAGCCTTCGCAGCCCAATCAGCAACCATGTTGGAGCTTTGTGGGCCGAATTCAAGCCTCACGGATGGGAGGCTCGCAAGGATAAGAGCGCATTCCATGATAATCAGCCGAGCTTCCCACGAGTACTGATCTGAGGAGCGCTTATCAGATCTAGTCGATTTGACTAAATACAAACTCTCTCAAAACCCCTTCTTGCACGAACTGAAGACCTTCAAGCAAAGCTAGGACTTCAACCTGAGCGGGAGTGGAGGCTTTGACTGACTTGGAGTGTCCAGCGATGAGGCTTCCGGTGAAGTCCCGACATATGCACGCTACGGCGCCATCCATCGTACTCTCCCCGAGAGCGCCATCAACGTTAATTTTGAGTTCCCCTTGCTTCGGTGCTACCCAGGCGAGAGAAATTGATGATTCCTTGTTTTCCCACATTGCGAGGCCTGAGAGCCCCATTTTTGGAAATTTTCTTGCAAGATCTGGGCTGCTTCGACTGTATACTCTGCTTTTGGAACATGGCCTCTGAAGATTGCATTGTTGCGAGTTACCTAGACGCACCACAATACTGACGCCATCAATTCAAGAGAAGGTACTTTGTTTTTGTTCTCTATTAACTCCACTATCCAAGCATCAAAACTAGTTATCTCCTTTAACATATTTTGCATCTGAAGGCTAGGATCTGATGATACTTGTGTCCATGGGCAGAGCAAGAGGATGTGTTCAACCATTTCCACCTCACATCGACATAGCGTACAGACAGGGTCGGGTATGATTTTCCTCTTCCACAAATTCTCCCTTGTAGGGATTGCATTTTGGCATGTGCTCCATAGAAAGATCTTCACTTTAGAATGAGTTTTAAGATTCCATAAAGATGCCCATAGTGCTTTGGGTGGCTGATATGAAGATGATGGTTGCTCTGTCTTTGGTTTGCTGTCAGTACATTGTCTGAGTAGATTATATGCGTTTTTAAAGGTGTAGCAGCCAGACTCTGTACCTGTCCGCATCAGCTTGTCTTTTGCCCCATTAGGATTGATTGGGATGGAAACAATTTCCTGCTTAGTCTGTTCATTAAAGAGCCTATATAGTTTTTGCACATCCCATTGTTTTTCTTCCGTGAGAATCAACTCAGCCACTTTCCTTGGATCATTCTAGTTTGCAGGTCCACCAATAAGGCCACTTTTCAACCACCTGTCTTCCCTTATATTTACTTTTTCCCCTTTTCCTATTAACCACATCGTTGCATTTGAGATTGCTTCCCTTCCCATAATTACGCTTTGCCAACCCCAAGATGGCCTTGCTCCTTTCTGTGCATGCCAGAATTCCTTTCTGTGAAAATAAATACCTTCGAAATTTCTGCCCCACAATAAATCTGGGAATTTGATTAAACGCCATGCCTATTTGCCTAGCATAGCTTCATTGGCAGTGAGCAAGTCTTTAAAGCCCATTCCTCCTTTATCTTTCCTAGTTTTCAAAATTTCCCAATTTTTCCAATGTAATCCTACTTTTGAGTCACTGTTTTTCCACCAAAAATTTAATAGCTTTACAAATGGAAACTAGGATTTTGATTATTGACATTGCATATTGTGGTAAGGCTTTGACCACTGTTTTTATAAATATTTCTTTTCCTGCCTTTGAAATCAGCTGTTCTTTCCACCCTTCCAATTTCATATTCACTCTCCCCAAGATCCATGAGAACATTTGGTTCTTTGAGGCACCCCAATCTGAAGGAACTCCAAGATATTTCCCTGTATGGCTGATCTCTGGAATTCTTAGCTCCCTGGCCAAGTTATCCCTCAATGACTGAGGACATCCTTTATTGAATAATACACCTGACTTGTTCAGGTTAACGGCTTGCCTTGAGGCAAAACAATATTGATTGAGGATAGCTGAAAAATTCTGGCATTCAATAAGTGATCCATCCAGGAAAAATATGGAATCATCCGCAGACAACAAATGGGACAGGGTTGGGCAGTTTCTATTTAGCTTAATCCCTTTTATGCTCTAATTTTCAATTGATGTATTTATCAAAAAAGACAAGCAATTTGCCACCAAAATGAAGAGATAGGGAGATAATGGGTCACCCTGTCTAATACCTCTCATTGGTGTGAAGAAAGAAAGTGGTTCACCATTTAACTTTACACTAAAAGATACCATGGTAACACATTGCATCACCCACCTAATCCATTTTTCACACAACCCATTTTCAGCATGCATGCTTCAAGAAAATCCCATTCCACTCTATCATATGCCTTTTGCATATCAAGTTTAAGGACAGCCTGGAAATTTTTCTTCGATTTCGAGTTCTCAAGTGATAGAGTACCTCTTGCATGATCAAGATATTGTCTTAAATTTGTCTACCACTGATAAATGCACTCTGCTCCTCAGAAATCAGTTCTGGCAACTAGGGCTTTAATCTATTTGCCATTGTCTTTGAAATAATTTTATACATGAAATTGCAAAGACTAATGGGGCGAAACTGTTCCAGTTTTTTTGGATTGGGTATTTTTGTGACCAAAGCAATGTATGTTCTGTTTAAAGCTGGTTCCATAACCCAAGACAAGAAAAACACCTTAACAGCCTTGAAAATATCTTGCTTAATAATTTCCCAGTAGTGTTGAAAAAACATACCATTTAAGCCATTTGGTCCAAGGGTCTTTGCTGCTCCTAATTGGAAAACTGTTGCTTTACTTCTTCCATTGTCACATTTGCTACTAATGCCTCATCCATTTCAACTCCTACCAAGCTGGGGCATAAATCCAGAACTGGCATTATGTTTCTTTGACCCACTGATGTGTAAAGATCTCGGAAATAATTAGTAGTCATCAGCTGAATCTGGTTTCTCTCCCTTATCCACTCACCTTCTGAAGATTTCAGCATGGAAATTCTATTCCTTTGTCTCCTTTGAATAGTGGTCGCATGAAATTATTTAGTATTCTTATCTCCCTATTTTAACCAATTTATTCTCGACCTCATTCCCCAATACATTTCTTCTAGTCTCCACAATAATTCAATTTCCTCTTTTATCCTTTGAGATCTGGATTTTTCATGAATGAGACTGGTACTATTTGTTAAAACCAGCAATTACTTCTTAAGAGCCTCAATTTTTCGATGGTTGTTTGCAAACTTCTTTTTACTCCAAGAAATCAAGGCCCCAATAACCTTTTGAAATTTTTCCAGTACACCTGCATTTTCTAGATGAATAGAATGCCATACATGGTGGGCAATCTTTTTACATTCAGCATCTTCAGTCTAGTAGGCTTCAAATCTGAATTCCTTCCTTCTGTTAAATGGTTCTGTCGAGCTAACCAACAGTAAGGGGCTGTGATCGGATCCAATGGCAGGAAGGGTATAGACTTCAGCCTCTGGAAATAAGAGCATCCATTCTAGGATACATAATGCCCTATCTAACTTCTCTTTAACATAATTATCCCCTTCTCTATTATTTGCCCAAGTGTAAGCACAACCCTTACTTTCAATTTCCATTAATGAACAATCATTCAAGCACTCTTGAAATGCATTAAGGTGGTAATATTCAGTCATTCGTCTTCATTAAAATCCCCCAAACACAACCAAGGAAGGGAATTTAACAAGCTAATCTGTCTCAACTTGTTCCAAAGCTGTAATCTCCCTTAATATACAATCGGAGCATGTATAAATGTGATTCTCATTCTATTCATGCCATTTGCCTCCACACCAATTAGATTGATATAGTCCTAAGAAGCTTCCTCTATGTGCACCTTAATTGAATCATTCCACATTATGGCTAGACCCCCTGCAATCCCCACTAGGATTACCACAAAACTATTTTGAAACTGCAGCTGTCTTCTAATCTGACATACGACAGATTCCTGGTTCTTTGTTTCCATTAGTAGCACTAATTTAGGCCTATCTTGAGCCGCCAAGGCTTGTAGTGCTTGAACTGTCAAGGATGAGCCCAAACCCTGATAGTTCAAACAGAAGATATTCATTTGTAACCCGGTGGCTTTTTCAAGCTAGCCACCAGAGTCCCTATAGCAAATCCTAATTGGAGTATCCTGTAGTTGGGATTGATCCAGCAAGTTTAGCTCCAAAGGAAGTGAGCTATAAGGGTTATCCCTCTTTAATTTCTTAGTTGAAGGTACCACAATGGTCCCTTTCTGGTTTGAATGACCTTTCAATTTTGATCCATCTATAGCTTGCCCAACACTTTCACTTTCATCAGTCCTCACCTTCTTGCCACACAAAGCCAATTGTTTTCCCTGGTCTTTTGTTTTTTTTTTTTTTTTTGGGTAAAATTCCCCTGGTCTTTTGTTGCTACCACTGTTTCGCAAGTTTCTAGCTACTTCTAGCCTCCCCCCCCACATGGGTGCTTTGTTGTGGGGATTCTGATATTACTCCATCTTCCTCCATCCCTTCAAAAATAACCCCAGCATCATCATAGTAGATCTTCCAGTAGGGGCTAGGATCCCGAGCTTCTGCTTTAAGCCAATACCCAAATTTACTATAGCAATGGTCACCATACTTCGTTTCATCATAGGGAATGTCAGGACAGTCGGTAGTGTAATGCCCTTTTTTGCCACATGAATAACAAAACCAAGGCAGTTGCTCGTACTTAAAGTCTAGCCAAATCTTCTCCTCACCTAACTGAATCAATGTCCCTGGACTTAATGGTGAATCCAAGTTTAGGACCACCCTTGCTCTGCCTACTCTATGAAACGCAGCTCCTTTCTTTTCTATTTTCACCTCTTGAACAGCTCCCAGAAGTTGGGTAACATGAGAGACCATCTCCACTGAGCACCATTCCATTGGCAGTCCATGGACTTGGAACCAGAATGCACACAATGTAAACTTATAACAGTGAGGTGTTTTGTTGGGTACCCAGGGGGTTAGAATCAATAGATTGCTTGCAAAAGACTAGAGGCTATTCTCAAGGACCCTATTCTTGTCCAACTCGTTACTGAAAGTAAAGGAAATGATACCCAATTCATATTGAGTAAGGGAAACTGAATCTACCTTCCACGCTTTCTTCATAGTAGTAAGGAATGCCTAATAGTTGGTGTTTGGGCTTGTATAAAGCTTACCAAAGACTGAGAGGCTGCATCATCTAGCTTTTCCTTAGATGCCATGAGGTCTCTATTCGGAGCATCTACTTAAGTGCATATATTACCCAATCTTCTACACAGCAATGCTAGTCGTGCTCTGGATTAACATTCTCAGCCATTTTTGCAGGGATCGACTGTAAGGAAGGATAACACCAACAAGGCTTGATGGAGCACAGCACAAGTCCAGAATCACAAAAGCTGGTATTAAGGAAAAATCTCAATGGAATAGTAGCTCATGGTCTAGGGTTTATAGTGACACTCTCTCTCTTGTGTAATGTGGTTGTTGTTGGTTATCGAGGGGGTAAACAGACTCAGTGAAGATCTGGAATACGCATTGTGGGTAAGGATGAAGGAAAGGGTTTTATGGTGGAGATTCCATCAGTGTATTTGAGCTGGAAAAAGGTAAAAGACCCATGTTGATCCTGTGGGACATGGGTGTATAGCTGTCAAAATGATGGAGAGGACACAGATCAGGTAAAAACCAACAAATTGGAAAAAGATTTGAGAGTTAGGTTTGCTACCATTAAAGGTAGAGGAAAGCTCTACAAGCGAGAGAGATGGGGAGGGAGGGAAGAAGACACGAAGAAACTATTACATTGTTGTGATACTAGTGATGTACGATTTGTCATAATCCATAGGATAGGCGGTATTGGAAAGACTACTCTTGCCAAGGTAGTCTTCAACGAAGTCTCTCCTCTATTTGAAAGTTGCCCTTCTTTCTGGACATTCGAAAATCATCTCCATGCAGTGGCATTGTGAAAATGTAAAGAAAATTAGCAAGGGATCTTTTCAGTTACTCACTTTCCAAAACCTTTGACTTTGAAGAAGGGAACAATGTGATCAAAAAGATTTTACCTTGCAGGAGTCTTACTTGTTTTCGTGACATGGATAAATATGATCAATTTAGAGTGCACATGGTAATGCTTCTATGCTCGGGAATAATCTCTGCTTAGAAATGATTTTTTTTTTATGCTATATCCAGAAATAATTTCTGAGTATTTAAAGGCGTTAGGTAACTATCCAAAATTTTTATTCCCGAGATAGAAATGCATTTCGTAAAACCTTAAAATTTTTAGTCCAAAATATTTTCTTTTAATTTTTTATTACTTTTATTACATTTTTCTTTTCTTTGTCTTTTTTATTTTTCCTTTTCTCTACTTCCTCCTTTGCGGTTGATCGCCGCCGTCGTCGGTGGCTAGTGGCTAGCGACTAGCTAGGTGAGGTCTAATAAGCTCGCCGGAGCCTCACTAGGCCACGGTGAGGTTTGGGGAGGGCGAGGCTAAGTCTTGCGTCGCTTGGGCGAGGTCCACTCTCACCGGTGGCCTAGCGAGGCTCGCTACGCTTGGTGAGGCTCGCCTAGCCACCAACAAGGCTTGACCGTGCCCAAATCTGCGAGACCGAGCTTGCTAGTGGCTAGGCAAGCCTCTGGCGAGCTCGCTAGACCTCACCTAGTCACTTGCCGGCGACGATGGTCAATGGGTGGCAATGGGGTGACAGTAGGCTGAGAGGAGGAAGAAAAAAAGGAAAGAGAAAGAGAAGAGAAAAAAATTAATTCTTGGAATTGTTTCCAGGAACAAGAAATAACATTTTTTTATTCCATTTCAAATCTATTCTTAGGAACAAATTTATAACTGGAAATAAAAATTTTACCAAACGAATTTATGTTCTAAATCTACTTCTAGAAACAAAATAACAAAAATTTTATTATTTGGCAAGCTGCCAAACAGATCCTTATACAATTAGTGAAGCATTGTACTTCATGTTGTCTATCAAGTAGGATCATCATTACAACTAGAGGTAAGAGTACTCTTCTTGAGATTGAGGTTTTACTTTTATACAATCTTGCTTTCAAAACAAATGTGGCTCAATGTGATCTTTCAAGGGAAGTTGTTGCACTTGCTTTAGGACTTCCATTGGTTGCCGAGGAGATAGGTTCACTTCTTCGTACCACAAGCAAAGAAATGTGCAAAAGCATGCTCAAGAAGTTGAAGGAAGTGTCTCTTGGAAAAGTCCTACGGAGGTTAAAGTTTAGTTATGATGCACTTGGATATGAGGAGCCACAAATATTTCTTGATGTGGCATTTTTTGTTTTGTCAACAAGAAAATAACTAATGTAATTAGCGTGAGCATCGGTCCAAGATCAACCCTAGACCAACTTGGCCATCTGGTTCCCAAAAGGATTAGGTCGACCTTTGATCTTGGGACCCCTGTACCTTGCACTGTGCGGGTTGATCCTCAGATTTTGGGGTTTACTCCAACCCAAACTAACTCTGTACATATATACATTATATGTTATATGCTTTTGTATACTCTAAGTTCTTGCACCTCTTCCTCTGTTCATTTCATAGTTTAGTTGATTGGCATGTTCGTTTTTATGGTTTGTTACTTTTAGTAAGTATAAAATTCTGCAGTTACCTTATCTTATATTTATGTTTAATATGTATTTGTGTTCTTCATTTAGTCGCTCAATGCTGCATTGTTGATGCATATGTAATTTTAAATGGTTTGTTTGTCATTTTAAGGAATATAAAAAATGAAAAAAAAAATACTTGGTCCTGTGATGACTCTAAAATCAAACCGACTTTGGTCCTTGGTCTCGGGCTCAATAGGGTCAGTCCTCGGTTCCCAAAATTGGGTACCAATACTAAGCGGGTTGGTTCCTAAGTTAGGTGCTACACCAGCCTAATCCAAACCATGCTTACTCCTAAATGCCATGTACATGTGGGAAACTTGTGACCTTTATCCGGAGTGCGTTGATGTCCTTATGAGTAAGTCCTTGATCAGGGTTGTTGGTCATGATGGAGTTAGTATGCAAGATTTGCTAAGAAATTTTGGAAAGGAAATTGTCCGCCTAGAGAATATTGCAAAACATCGGGATCGAAGCTGTGGTTTCTTGAGAAGGCCCTGGACATGGTACTGGCTAAAAAGGTTAGTACAGGCAACTCCTACACAACTACGCGTCTATGAGTTCATCTCCCGTCCATATTGCCTTCATTTATTACAAGCTAAGAAGCCCTAGAAAAAAACTTGTGAATTAATGATGTTGTTCCTTAAAAGAGAAATTTGCTAATTATCTGAATTTTTTCACCAATAAATAGTGGTAAAAACAATAAAAAATTGGGTTTAAAAGACCATTTGAACTTTTCTCTTACATAAGCATAGCTATCCAAGCTTTCTTGTAACTTTAATTTTTTTATGATTGATATAAAGTACCAAAATCCATCTAGTTCTATCTAGATAATGCACATTCGAACAAAAACTATATTTCGGAAAAGTTTCATTAATAATGTCCAGCAAAGCTAATATAATTCTCCCTTCAAAAGTCTAATAAAACATTTCAAGTGGCGTAAAAATTCCTCTAATTCTCTACTAACTTACTGTGAATTATATCAAGAGTCGAAATATGGCACCTCGAAATTCACAACTCACGAATCCAAACTCAAGAAATGCAAGTCAACCACTTAAACAATCAATATCGAATACACAATCCCTTAAACCTCAAGTAATACTGAAAAGTTTATTATTTTACACTAAAGTCTTTAAACATCAACTCCATCAAAATTCACCGCCAAAATTGTAATCACCAATCAAAAGTAATATAAATAGAAATATCCATTCTTTCCCTGCGCACACTGATAAGATTAATCTAACCCTAAAATTTTCAATCCTACTAAATTTCAGCAGAAGCTCTAAATCGGTCAGTTTTACTGCTGAGCAAGTAAATTACTGACATAGTAGCAAACATCACTTCCATGGAATCAAACACAACATTTATTGTATAATGCATATTTCATAATTAGAAATAATAGTCCGAAAAATAGTATATATTTTCACATAGAAGCATAAATTCAGTCATCAAATATACACAATTTCCAAAATAAAAATAATATCAAATTTTAGAGATATTCAATATTATATTTAATGATTAATGGATCCGAACTCATTGCTCAAGTCAAGATAAGGTCCAAAGCCATCTCAGCTATGGTTACACCCCAAAAATCATAGAGATAGAGATTAAGCCACAAAATAGAACCAATCTATGCACGCTTATGAGTTTCAATTTCAATTTTCATGATGTATGATTATCATGTAGATTGATCATGAGCATAAATCCAAATGAAAAATGCAATAGTTCACGTAATGTTCTTCTCAATGATGACTTACAAAATTTATTGACGGATAAAGTAATTTCAATTTTACTTTATGGATGGTGTAGTGAAATACACAAAAGTGATAGAAAGTGACTTAACCAATAAGCCTAACAAGTAATAAGTATCATTCTTCTCCGTATACTCAGACCCCTCCTATCTATTTACAACAAAACCTTTTCTCCTCTTGTTTTGTTTCTTTTTTTTTTCTTCTCTTTTTTTATTATTTTTTTGAACTCAAAACCACAGACATCAACTCTATATGTCAAAACCAGAGCCATCAACTCTCTATGTCGGCACCTCTAAGTGGACTTCACATCTAGAAGTGGTACGATACAAAATCACGCCAACCACAAATCCCTCCTCTTTCTCATCATGTAAAACTCCAACAGTCATCCAATAATATCATTCTATCCACAAAAAACCTCGACGTCCTAAGAAATTAAATTCCTGTCTACATAAGTCTCCTTAAATCACATATATTTATATCCGAAAGGACTTGAGTTGGCCCATAAAAAGCTCAAGAGAGCAACAGGCGGAAGAACTGTCCTGAGATAAGAGACTCCGCTTGCCTCACGTATTCCCACGAGTGAGGAAGAAAAATATCAACTTCCAATTAGGGGTGTGAGGCGTGCGGGCACCAACACATTAAATTAAAGAACGCAGCCTGACTCAACGCTCTCATTGGAGGGACTACCACATGGCCCTCGTAAATGGCGACACCTCTAGGAGTGGGGAGGTTAGAGAAGTAGGCATTCAACTTCTCTTCTCTAACCAATGAACCTCTTTTAGGCTCCAAGTTGAATATCGAATTCACGCAATGTTCTTCTCAATAATGACTTATAAAATTTATTGACGTACAAAGTAATTTCAATTTTACTTTATGGATGGTGTAGTTAAATACACAAAAGGGATAGAGAGCGACTTAGCCAAAAAGCCTAATAAGTAAAAAGTATCATTCTTCTCCGTATACTCAGACCCCTCCTATTTATTTACAGCAAAACCTTTTCTCCTCTTAGTTTCTTTTGCTTTTTCTTTCTTTTTTTTTTTTTCTTTTTTGTTTCCTGAACTCAAAACCACAGACATCAACTCCATATGTGGGCACCTCTAAGAGGACTTCACAATTAGAAGTGGTACGATACAGAATCAGGTCAACCCCAAACTCTTTCTCATCATGTAAAACTCCAACAGTCATCCAATAATATCCTTCTATCCACTAACAAATTCGACATCCTAAGAAATTAAATTCCTATCTTGCATAAGTCTCCTTAAATCACAGATATTTATATCCAAAAGAACTAATAATCTCCAAACAACAACAAAAGAGATAGTCTCCTTATGAATCTTGACCTCTCCTCTTTCTTACTTCCATAATTACCCAACGATCCTCCTTCTACTACAATTTTAAGTATCCAATATCATCTAATCGCAAACTTTAATATGCATTTCATAAAACCCGTAATCAAAGGAGTCACAAGCAACTATTTCTTCTAACCACAAAACATCTAGTACCTTATAAAAAGTCAAAATCTTTATTATTATTCATACAACTGAGTAACTTTTTACCTCAAATAAAATATTATATTATTTGTCAGGGAACAAAAAATGTGGTAGCACTCAAACTAGGGAGGTCGAGACACAATTTTACTCGTGAGCATTTTGCGAATCTCATGAACGTGAGGTTTCTTGAATTAGATGGAGGGAACTTTGTTGGCAACTTTGAGGATATTTTTCTGGAGCTATGACGGCTTTGCTGGCGAAATTGTCCTCCGAAACTTCAAGCAAACAACTTTGTTCTGAATTGTCTAGTTGTTCTCAAACTTTCTAGCAATTTCACTGCAAAACATGGGAGCGGATGGGTCGAAATCATGGTACAACACCTAATCCATTTACTCTTTCAACTAATTGATTAATTATTGATGACATGACCTACCTAGTCCTAAAAGTATTACATCAGTCAATGCTTTACAGGTGGCAAGTAATTTGAACGTTTTGAAACTCGCGTGATCTAAATTCTCAATCAAAACACCTCGCTTCCCTAACCTTATGAGTTTGGAGAGATTGGTTCTGAAAGATTTTCTAAGCTTGGCTGAAATCGATCGCTCGATTGATCAACTAGAGGAGCTGTCTTACTTGAAAATCAAATGATGTTTCAGTCTTAGAGAGTTACCCAAGAAATTGGTTGCCTAACCGAGCTGAGAGAGCTCATCTTAATCCATGGTTTTAGTGTTCATTATTTGCAAGAGGGTCGGATAAAATATTAGGTGATCCCGAACCACCAGTCAACATGCTCCCCAACCAATCAAAAATCTCCACGTGGCTCCGCGTCAGCGAGTGGTTCCCACCGCTTTTTTGCACAGAAAATATGAATTTCTTCTTTGTAATTTAAAATTTTTGCCTTGGTAGACCTGCACACATTAATTGCTGCCCTGCTGCGGAGAGTTATTTCCTTTTCTCTCCTCCTTTTTTCTCCTTCTGAAGAAGGAAAACCGATGCTTCCCCTCTCCCTTCCTATCGTGAATTCAAAATTTAGATTCCCTAGTCTTCGCTCTCTCTGGTGCTCGCTCGCTCGCAATCTGCTTCGGTGCTCATGCTCTCAGTCTAACGAGACTCCATCGTCCTCTCAGTCCCCATCAAGAAAAAAAGCCAACAGCAAGCCGCGATCGTTTTTTGCGTAGGGGAAGAGAGGGAAAGAGCCCGACTCTATGGAGTTCATATCCACGCTCGTGTTGGGAAACAGCCCACAGCTCATGGTGACAGTGTCGTGTCCCCGCCAGGCTGCCGCTGCTGCTGAGGACGCCTCCATGGTGCTTGCGCTCATCACAGCCGCGCACCAGACTCGCTGGCAGGTCGTCTACGTCTCGCTGGGGCCGAACAAGTCGTGAGCCTCTAGGGACGCGCTGGGGGCTCACTCCCGGCTCGTTGAGTTCGTGATGGGAAGGCCGAGGACCCTTTTGTCGAACGAGCTCAGGGGTGCGGATTTCGTCCTCCTGGATTGCGGAGGCAATGGCGTTCGAGGCGGCAAGGGAAGGCGGCGTAGGGATTGTTGTGGGGTACAATGCCCTTCACAAGGGCATGTTGTGGAGTGGACCGAGAGCTCTCTTTTTGCCAATAAGGGAGGGTCTTATGGTGACTAGGATTGCGAAAGGTGCTAAAGCCTGCAGCAAGATCGGCGGCAGCGGAGGGTGCAAGAAGAAGAGCAGATGGGTAGTTACGGGGACGACTGCACCGGCCAAGAGCATGTTTTCAGGATCCTCTCGCTGCAGAGGAAACAGATTGAAGCTTGAGGACGAGATTCATTTGCTATCCGTCATTGATGTCCAGGTCGTCTTTTAGAGAGAGAGAGAGAGAGATTTCGTGCGAATCCGCTCTCGAATAAGGACTCCTTTGATTCAGCTATGGCCAAGGGGCCCGAGCCCAATGATGTCGCCCCTCTGTTCGAGAAGGCTTATCAAGACAACTGTCTCGGATGCGAGGTCAACAGCGGGAGCAAAGAGGGATCCCTTACAGGGACCTCTCCTACATTTGGATCGTCTCCCTCTGCACCGATCAGCCCGCCTGACTCTGTCCTTCGCGCTCATGAACCCCCGTCTTTCGAGTTTCCGCGGAGTTTATAGAACTTGCGGTTTGGCAATTGATTGGTACAAACTGTGGTGGCGCATGAAACGGTTGTCGATCTTGTGTTGGAGGACAGTAACTTAGAGGGATGTTTGACGCAAATTTAGCTATCGAGTTAAGTTTGGGCGCAAATGATAACATTTCTGGCCTAAAATTGATTTCTAGAAAGGAAATAGATTTTTCTATTTCTATTTTTAGATGAGTTTTTAAGGTAAAAAACGTGTTTGATAACTATACAAAATTTATATTCTCGAAATAGAAATTCATTTGATAATAAATAAAATTTCACTTTCCTGAGTAGTGGCGGCAAGGGAAGGGGGAGGCGATCGGCGGCCAACAGCTGGCGGGCGGTGGGGGGTGGTTGGTCGGCGGCAGCAACATCGGTCGGCTACCAAGGGTGGTAGTGACTGGCGGATGACAAGAAATTCCTTCGGGTGAGAAGTAAGAAAAAAAGAAACAATTTCTTATTTCTATTCCATAAATAGAAAATTTAAAAAAATTATTTGTAATTTTTATTCCAAACCTATTTTTAGAACACCTATTTATGAAATAGAAATATATTCTAAAAATAGAAAAATGAAATTATTTTATCAAACATATTCCTATTCTAAAAATAAATTTGGAATAGAAAAATAGTTATACAACAGATATAGAATAGTTACCATGTGCAGCTTTAGTTTATGATACAATGCGTGTTGCTTTTCAGTCTAGTATTGCACAATGAAATGGAGGATGTTCAGTTATTCTATTTCATGTATGCCCTATGATGAATGTGAGTCTAACATGACTAGAAGAAGAAGCCGCCGCCACGGCACTAAGTTTTGAATCTTCTTATTTCTTGTGCTTTAATCCTTCTCTCTCTGTCACGGCATCCTTGTTTTGCTGGTTCCAATTGGCTTTGCATTTGCTTTTAGAGCTCCATGTTTTGGTTTTGCATGTTTGGCTCTCTTTTTACCAATTCCTAATACTGTAGGTGCAATTAAAAGTTCGATTTTCTTACTAAAGACGAACAAAAATTCAATTTTGCTTTGATTGACACTTCCCTTATTGCCAAAAAAAATTCAAGCAAAGTTCTCATCTGGATTTTATACTCCTTAAAATCAAGAGATTTTGGAATGAAGACTTCAACATAGGTACACTAGATGGTAGACTGGTGCAAACATAACTCAATTTCATCATTGATGAACTAAATCTAGCATAAGATACAAGAAAAAAAAAGGCACTATTCTCGCTTGAATTGAATTGAGCCAGGACAGTATTAGCCCCCACAGTGAACTCAACCATGAAGAACAGCTGGTAAAAACATCTAAGATTACTATAGGTTACTCAACTGCTGGTACAAACCTTGCAAGACACGATTATTCTCGAGGAAATTGACAAAGAAAATGGATAGCTATGACTAGAAAAGGAATCCTCAAAATTTAAGGAAGAATCTGGAGAACAAGATTGCCGGTCATAGACTACGGAGGAAAAGAATGAACTATTTTCTATTTCTAAGGCGCAAAACTGCACAGAGTGTGGCTTCAAAGTACTACAACAGCTTTCTCTGGAAATACAGGGGAAGCAGCATGAATGATGAGGGATTCGTAAGGATCAGCTCCAACACCACCCTACCCTGCACGTTAAAATCAATTGTGAGGCAACGTTAAATGGAGAGTTCACAATTCCAAACAACTTGCTAAAAGGCAGCAATTTTCACTTTTGGTTTTCTCGGAAGCAGGCAAAATGCCAAATTCAACAGTCTAAAGTTTCAAAAGTATGGGTGAATCTCATAAATGATTGCCCAGGTTCTCAGGTTCCATAAATGACTTTAACAGTCTAAAGTCCAAATATTGCTATGGTTGTGCAATCTCTAAAGTCCAATCTCATAAATGATTGTCCAGGTTCTCAAGTAGAATGCTTTGGTTTTCTGGGAAGTAGGCACTGATGGGAACCTATAGGCCTCAGGTTATGGTAGGTTCTAAGTTCCAAAATCCGAGGAACCTATTTCGACGGGTAGGTTCTAGGTTCTAAGTCGATAGAACTTGGAACCTTTAATCTAAAACCTAGAATAAGTTTGTGTATTTTTTTTAGTCTATGTTTTCACACGATCATGAGGTTATTTTATGGCGTTTGATGATGAGTATATAATTTTGAGCCACTAGTCTGAATTTCTATTTTATGACTAGAAATTTTATTTCTGTAGATGATGAGATCGGTGGACATTTGACACAATTGCTTCTTTCAAGATAATGATTCTACATAATATAAGAGCAATTGATGTATTGAAAACCAAAAAATTTCTTAATATTATTTGACCGGTGCATATGGATACTCATTTTTGGGCAATTGATAATAAAATCAATATTCATTTTTATTGTTTCTTTTATTTTCGTTTTGCTTTAGTAAAGATGAAAAAAAAAAAAAGTCTATTAGAACTTGGAACCGACCTTAGAACCTATAACAAGGTAAGTTTCAAATTCTAGGTTTTGACGTGTACGTTCTAGATTCCAAAAAATGAAGAACCTATACTCGAAAGTAAGCTTGTAACCTGTAAAGAACCTTGAACCATTTACCCCTATTCAAAGGTACCTACGTGCGCTTGTTCCATTTGTGCTGCCGTGATCAGAGGAGGCCATGACAAAGTACGCCCATCTTTTCTTCTTGTCTCTTGCTTTTCCTTGATTTCCTACCCATCCAAACAAAGCAGTCTCCTCCTCGGACATTGAAGCTGGGGGATACAGCTTACCCTGTTTTATTAATGATCTAGTAGATTGCTTCAAATAGTGAAAATGAGAGGCTTACTGATAATGGACGGTCACTTGTGCAGGTCTTTGGATACAGATTTCTAGGACTTGCCTAATTGAGGGGGGACATCCCCTTTGATTCTGAAAGCTGCTCTCCATATGTATCTTGGAGAATTTCCCTCTCTTATGTATCCCTGTTGATGCTTTTTTTTTCCTTAATTTGCAAGTTAACATATCTATATATTGCACAACCATAGCAATATTTGGACTTTAGACTGTTGAAGTCATTTATGGAATCTGAGAACCTGACAATCATTTATGAGATTCACCCATACTTTGAAACTTTAGACTGTTGAAGTCATGCCTTCACATAGCATCATCTGTGTATCCATGCTATGTTGAACCGATTCCTTTTCAAGGGCACCTGAGAGGGTGGACAGATGCTAATGATATGCAGCAGGGCTGGTTTACTTGTTGCTGCCCTTTCAGGATAGAGATGATCAAGCAACGATAGTGGCATTGAAGCCTGTCTCGAAGGGAGAAGAGGTTATCTCATGTGGCTTATTCTGGCAAATTAGTATATGCTCGGATGAATTAATTCAATTTTAGGTGAAAAGCGACGCAGCTTCATTCTCTTATAATGAGCATATATACAACCGATATGCAAGAAATCGGCAAATACTGTAAATCGTGAAATATCGTAGGTCACCATTTCATACATAGAGGAGGATTTACTCTTTGAAGGGAGGTAGGCATGGCCTGCAGAATAACGTTTCATGTGCAAGTGCTCGAAATGCCAAGAAGAATCTTTAATAAACACTAATGCATAAATTTGCATCTAATATTTGCTCACACCTCCGATAATTTTTAAAGGGTTTAACATACAAGCTGTCCCAATGAGATGACAGCTAAATTTGCATCTAATATTTGCTCACACCTGTGATAATTTTTAAAGGGTTTAACAAGCAAGCTATACCAATGAGATGATAGCTTCATTGAGTATTGTGACATGATTATGACTCAATTAATGGTTGCATTTTCCTTGAGACATTCGAGGAATCTAGCATATTTTCTTGAATGCAAAGAAAAAATAACACATGACGCAACAAGAAGAGCAACAAAACTGAAGCAAGGTGGCATTGGAAACAAAAATTCAGAATACTCGCTGAATCGATCCGCTCGGAGGTTCCGCATGTCGGAGTGGGGATTATTTAGCATATGCCCCACCCACGACTTTTGACAAGAAGATAACTTGACACGTAATGGTAAATATTGACTAAGCTGATGCGGACTTCGATGAGTCGAACTTTGGCGGATGGAAGGAGTTAAATCATGACCGGGAGTGGCCTTCGCGGAAAGGAAGAGACCTACGCGGAAAGACAGTGGCAGGCTGAAAAAGACTTCAGTCATTGACCTTGTACGCGCAATGAAAGGGTGGAAGTTGCTATTCATTTTAATCGTGCCTCTAGGCAGGGCGAGAAGACCTCGGACGTCTTAAAATGGAGATGAAATTGATAAATTTTTAGGAAAGCGGACTCTTTGGTGATTTTAAACGGGAAAGTAAAGGGCTGTAAATGTAAAGGAATTGAAATGCAGATACCGAAAATTAAAGGTTGCGAGAGACGTAAATAAAGATTAGAACCATTATGGATTTTGAATTCACAAGTAACTTCCCAGTACTAGCAATCATCCTTCCGGAATCTGAGGACGATCCCTTTTCATCAAACAGTGGCATCCACAAGGACTAACAAATTTCGAGATTATAGGGATGACCAACTAGCAATCACGGGCTAGTGTCGACCACCGACTTTGTCTTCGAGTTTTAGCACTTCAGCAAAATCTGCAATAGCTAGACGTCGATGATTTTGTGGGTGATTAATCGACTTCCTCCAAGTTGTCGATAATGAAGCCCCTCCTCGATAACTTCTGCAATGTTTAGTTATCATGCTCGGTGTTTTACTAATAATTGAATTCATACTTTCAGGCGCGGCATCTTTCCCCTTGCTGAGCTGCATGAATCATTCCTGCCATCCTAAGGACAAAGCTTTCAAAACAGAGGTGATATAAGTAATCTTGTGCACATTTTGTTCGTAATGGTGACGTCATTAATGTTTGGTAACGCTAGGGATATGAAGGCTGAATTTCAAAAATGATTTATAAGAAGCAATGTGGCATAGTCCTTAATGGGCAATGTGTAATCGCCCCATCAGAGTTTGGCGCAATCTTTTCTTAAGGTCTTTGCATCTCTAGCATCCTTGACGTATTAATTTTTCGTTTTTGGCATAATTTAAATTTTCAAATCCCTATGAGCTTGAAATTGACGTTATTAAAAGTTACTGGGATCACCCTTCAATGCGATTGACCCAATGCATCCCTTTCAACAATCCTTGAAGATAACCGCTTCTAGTTTGTAGATAGAAATTTTACAAGCATCATATAACATTGCCTTTTACCCATAACTTGCATGTTGGAGGCTGTTTAATCATTTTATGAGACATGGTCACACTTTTGAAACTTCAAACCGGTGAAGTAATCCCTTCTTTACATAACATCATCCATATTTATGAGAAAATTACCAAAATGGTTCTAAACCTATTACATTTATACCAATTTAATCCTAAATTTTTCAATAAACTAATCCTAAACCTTTTTAACAATTCATCAATTGACCGGGGTCCTAGTGCTTGGGCTTGGGTCCCCAATATTCCAGCCTTAGTCCATCGAGGCTGGCTTAGAGATGTTGGTGCTCATGCTCAGGTCCCCAATGACTAGGCCCAAGTCCTCGGTGCCTAGGCTTGGGACTTCTAGTTGTCAAAACTCAGGCTCGGCATTGATGGATAGGAGCCTAGGCCCTAGGATCCCAAGATCAGCATTGATGGAATCGCACACAGGCACTAGGATCCCAGGCTTTGGCTTTGATGGACTCAAGCTCAATCATGGGAGATATAGGCACTGGCACTAAGGTTTCAAGCTCGAGGACTTGGGCACAAGCACCAGAGTCTTGAGCCTAGAGTCAATGGACTAGGCTCGAGCATCGAAGGCCCACGCATGGACACAAGGGTCCCTAGCTCAGCCTTGATAGACTTGGGCTCGAGCACGGGAATGCAGGTACAAGCATAGGGATCTTAGGCTTAGAATTTGTCATTTTGGACTCAAGTACGAGTGCCGAGGTCCTAGACTGTGAAACATTGACACTCTTCAGGAGTTTTTGTATCGTGTCGACAGTCTAATACGTGTTCGACACATTACGACACGTTCTGACACACGGTCAACAGGTGTTGAAAAATTTGACACGTGGTCAACTCTCTTGACACACGATTCTAGAATTCCAACACGCACATGATCAATTTTAAAAAAAAATTAATTAATGATGAGTCAAAATGTAAATATGTAAAATAATAAAAATTATAAAGGGGAAAATGAAAATTCTAGTTTTCTTTTCTCTTCAAACTCCCACTTCTTTTGACACATATTTTTCACCCAAGTTTTTTTCTTCTCTTCCGACATGCGAATCTAGAATATGAAATGCTTGGTTTTTTCTTCAAGTTTTATGGATTTTGGAATGAAATATAGCTAAATTTGTCCTATATAAACAATGAATAATATTAATAAATGGTGGATTAATATTTTGTGTAAATTAATTCTAGGCTTTATATTACTATTTTATTTATTTATGAATTTCAATTAAATTAATTAGATTGAAATAATCATAAAAATGATAATTTATCATGTATATATAAATATAAAAAATATTTATAATATATAATGTGTTTCAACATGTCGAAATTCTTTATTTTTTTAGGTGCACGTGTCGCATATAGATGTCAATACTATTTAGGTTCTAAGCCCGATCTCAATGGACTCAAGCACGAGCATCAATGTCTAGGTCTGAGTTTCGTTGGACTCAGATTGTGTGTTAAAATTATGTTTCAAATGTAAGCTCAAATTTAATTTTTTATTTGGATTACATTTTCTTCAATTATCTAACGAAGGAGACGCGCGTATTTGGGGTTCTTAAATTTCTTTGGTCGGCGCACTTTGCGTGTTTGTTGGAGATATTTATCCAAGTCTGAACAGATGGTGCAGTCAAGGAAAATTGAAGGATTTCCTACGTTGGCCGTACGAAAGAAAACGTGTAGGATCAGGACGTGGTTAGAAAAAGGAAATAAAATAAAATGCAGGGTTCCTTTTTCTGCTTGCTGTAGCCGAACGGTGGTCCTTTAAAGCACAAGCCAAGAAGCCGCAAAGTGAGGGGCAAGTTAAGCAGGACCAACATAAGGTGCGTTTGGCTTAATTTTACAAATGAGTTTCGAGTTTAATATAAATATGAAAATCCAAAATTACTTGGGAAAATATAATTATATTTGATAAAATTTCTTTGCAAATGGACTTTGAGTTGAATGTGTGTTTGGTAAAAAAACTTTTGCAATAGGCTTTGAGGGTATAATATATATATATATATATCTTTCATTTTTTTGAAAATTAAACTAAACCCTTCGCTAGTCCGGTAAAGGGTTACGGCCGTTGACGAGCCAGATTTGGCGTCAGCGGCCGTCAGCTAAGGTCATCCAAGGTTGGGCAACCTCCGGCGAGGGTCACGCGACCCGGTGAGGGTCACAGGTCGTCCCCCGCTAAGGGCCACTAGAGGTCGCACGACCTCAGGTGACCCTCAGCGAGGGTCGCTCGACCCAGGCGCCGCTCGCTTGGGTCGACCTAGGCGTCACGCGACCGCCACCCAAGTCTCGTGGCCTCAAGCAACCTTCGCCTAGGTCTCGACCACCGACCGCCGTCGGGAGACCTAGGCGAGGGCCACTTGAGGCCGTGAGGTCGCTTGGGTCGCGCGGCGCCAAGGTCGAGGGACCCTTGTCGAGGGTCACCCGAGGTCGTGCAACCTCTGGTGGCCCTCGACTAGGTCACACGACCCTCGCCGAAGGTTGCCCAGCCTCGGTTACGTGAGCAATCAGCAGAAATATCGATTCCCGGTGGGCTCTCCATCACTAACGATGTTGACCTTCAAGTCGTCTTCATTATTTTCAACACCAATGGCAGCCGTACCAAGCTGATCTCCCAGGTTGTGAAATTGGAGTTCTGATCTGCAAAATTCAGAATGATGAGTTGTAGTTGGAGAAGAGCAAGTCAATATACGTTCATTCGCATTAGCACCTTTGTGATGCAAATGCGTGCTTTTTGCTTCGTGGGTGAGGTGTTGTTTCCGAAGTTCAGCTATTAGAATTAGTGAGGACCTCTTGACCATAAAAAAAATAAAAAAAGAATCAGTGGAGACTCGAGTATCAAGTGACAGGAGGTGAATTTCAGCATTCCCGTGTTCTCATTCTACATATTGTTTATTTTGAAAGAAGGAAAGCTTTTTGGTGTTCTCTGGATGGGGTTTATCTCAGTTTAAATTTTCTCCGTTCAGTAGGTTTTGCATTTTCCCTCTTATTTTTAACTGCCTTCCGGTTTTAATGGTTGTCTAAAACTTGTTTGATCACGATTCACGATTACTTTGATAAATGTAGGAAGTGGTTACCCATCTTCATTTATTTTATGAAAAATAAATGGTTTTAAAAACATTTTCCTAAAAGTAATTACTTATATGTCTTATAAAAATTAATGAATAAAAAATATTTTCATTATCCATGAAAATATCTAGACATATATTATTGGTGATAATGAAAATATTTTCCATTAACTAATAATATGCAAACGATCATTTTTAGTAAAATATTCTTCAAATAATTTATTTTCCATAAATCTGTTCTTTTTGCAAAAAATGTCATGTTTCTGAAAATGTTTTTCAAAAGGCCATTTTAAAAGAAAAATGACAATAATTTTCGATGTTTGGCTATAACCCGAAAATGAATTAGAAAATATTTTTCCGTTATTTGGTAAGGTTGATTTTCCTCCTTACACTCCTTTCAATAGTTTTTTTTATTTTTAATATTTTAAAAATATTTTCAATCTTGTTATGGAGAGCTCTCGCTATGACTCGCGAGTTACCTAGACTAGGTGATTTACAAGCTCGTTGACCTTTGGCAAGGTGGAGCCTTGCCCAAGGCTCGCCGAGGAGCTCACCACGACTCTCTGGCTAGTTAGCCGTTGCCGATGATTGGCTGAAGGAGAAGGAAATAGAAATAAAAACAAAAATAAAAAAAAAAAAAAGGAAAATAAAAATAATTAAAATTTTCATTTTTTTTAAAAACAATATAAAAATTTATTGAAAAGGGAGTGCATGGAGGAAAAAGAAAACAAAGGAAAGATAAAAAATAATAGTAAAGGAAAATGTATTTGGTGAAAGAAAGTGCTTTGTCTAGAGGGTGAAAGAAAGATGATGGAAAATGTTTTCTACTTTTTGAAAAGCGAAAAGTGGAAAAGCAAAAGACGAAAATATTTTGCCACTTTTAGATATATATTTTTCATTGGCGGAAAATATTTTCTTTGGCTAGTTTATTTTCTGTGAACTTGATGTCGAAAAATTCACAAATTACATTTCTAAAAGTTAATTTTTGCGAAACAAATAGAATCTTAACCGTAATTCTAGCCACATAAATCTCCTTAAGGATTGACGTTAAAACATACTTGGACTAATATTGTTAATCATGAAAGATCTTTGTAATCTTAAGATATATCACGTGAAAAGAATGCGCAACCTCCTTTAATATCAATTAGCTTTTATCTTGATCTAATATTGTTAATCATGAAAGATCTTTATAATCTTAAAATATATCACTTGAAAAGGATGTGCGACATGCTCTAATAACAATTATCTTTTGTCTTGATTATTTTTAGTTTTGTCATATATTCTATGTTTTTTGAGATTGAGTACGGCAAGTCCTTATCCTCATTTAAAGTTACGTAAGAAACGGTACAGATTACTTTCGGGAGAGAATCTACTTTAAAAGTCAATGTATATTTTTTTATTAACTTTGATTAGGTTCAAAATGAAAGACGTTTCTCAAAGACTTTCTCCCTTGCTCACTTTTTAAAATTTGGCCCTCTCTCTCTAGAGTCTCTCGAGCGGCCCTCTCTCAGATTTGGCCTCTCTCAATGGACGTCACTCGATCTTTCAACCTCTCAATTATCGCCTAACTCCTCTCTCTCTCTCTCTCTTTGTGGTTCTTGCAAGTGAGGAGAGTCTATCAAGTGGCCCTTTCTTAGATCTTGCATCTCTCCATCGGCATCACTCGATCTTTCAACCTCTCAATTATCGCTTGACGCCTCTCTCTCTCTCTCTCTCTCTCTCTCTCTCTCTCTCTATGTGGTTCTCGTGGGTGAGGAGAGTCTATCCTCCTATCGAGCGGCCCTTTCTCAAATCTTGCCTCTCTCCATCGGCGCCACTCGATTTTTCAACCTCTCAATTATCGCCCGACACCTCTCTCTCTCTCTCTCTCTCTCTCGCGGGTGAGGAGAGTCTATTGAGCGGCCCTTTCTCAGATTTTACCTCTCTCCATCGGTGCCACTCGATCTTTCAAACTCTCAATTATTGGCTAACGCCTCCCTCTCTCTCTCTCTCTCTCTCTCTCTGGTTCTCACGAGTGAGGAGAGTCTATCGAGTAGCCCTTTCTCAGATCTTGCCTCTCTCCATCGGCGCCACTCGATTTTTCAATCTCTCTCTCTCTCTCTCTCTCTCTCTGCGGTTCTCACGGGTGAGGAGAGTCTATTGAGCGGCCCTTTCTTAGATCTTGCCTCTCTCCATCGGCGCCACTCGATCTTTCAACCTCTCAATTATCACCCGATGCCTCTCTCTCTCTCTGATTCTTGCGGGTGAGGAGAGTCTATCGAGCGGCCCTTTCTCAGATCTGGCCTCTCTCCATGGGCGCCACTCAATCTTTCAACCTCTCAATTATCGCCTAACGTCTCTCTTTCTCTGTCTCTCTCTGTGGTTCTCGCGAGTGAGGAGAGTCTATCGAGCAGCCCTTTCTCAGATCTCGCCTCTCTCCATCGGCGCCACTCGATCTTTCAACCTCTCAACTATTGCCCGACGCCCCCCTCTCTCTCTCTCTCTCTCTCTCTCGTCGCAACCTCACCTTTGTCGGTCTGCAGTCAATCAGCCAAATCTGAGGTACTCTACTGATTTCAATTATGATTTCTTCATGGAATTCGGTGCGCTGTGATTTCGATTTCTTCCCTGTGACGTGCGAAATGATGGGGTTGCCATAAATCGCTTTGATGTGCTATGATCTCATGGTTTTTTCCAAGCCATAGCTTTTTGCTTTTGCCTAAACAAGCATGCTTAACGGTGGCCTTTCGATGTCAATCCAAATGGTCATATGAAAAGGTAAAATTTAATCTTATCGAAGAGAGTCCCATTGAGCCAAACAATATTGTATATTAGGAAAAATTATCGAAACAATCCTAAATTTATTGTAATTCTTTCAATTTAATTCTAAACATTTTTTTCATCAATTCGATCCTAAACATTTTGTAATTGTGCTAGTTTAGTTTATTCAGCTAATTTTGGCCGGCCGACGTTGACGTGAAAGCTGGCCTATGCTGGCCATCCGGCTGCGACGCTAACATGGCAAATATTTTAATAATATTATTTTTTGTATTTTTTAAAAATTTCTCTCTCTATCTCTCTCTCTCTCTCTCTCTTCCTTTGGCCATCGGCGACCAACCCGAGGTAGGACCAGTGCTTGTTGGCCTTGAAAAATCTTAGCTGTGGCTGGGCACCATCGCCTAGGCCGTCCATTGGGTAGGCAAGGCTCACCCTCGCTAGAGGCCATGAGGTTGAAGGCTGCAATCTCACGCGGCCTCTAGTGCAAGGGCTGCCAACGGCTGAATGAGGCTTGCCCTTGTCAAATCTAGTGAAGGCGAGTCTTGCCGATCATGGGTGAATCATTATCCACCTCTCTAAAAATCAATTGCAGCAGCATGCTTTCCTCCTCTATCTCTACACAACCATGGCTAGCGAGGTTTGACCTCACTAGATTCGACAAAAGCGAGCCTCGCCTAGCCACTAATAACCCTTGCCAGAGGTTGCGCTAAGTGGCCTTGCCCCTATGATTGGCAAGGCTCGACCCTCGCCCGGGTGAGGATGCCTAACCATGGCCAGGCTTCTCCAAAGCTAGCGAGCATCGGCCCTTCCTCTAGTCGATTGCCGACGGCCAGAGGAAGGAGGAAGGAGGAAGAAGAGGGGGGGAGAGAGAATAATAAAAATTCGAATAAAATTAAATATTATTAAAATATTGGTCATGTCAGTGTCGCCCGGACGGCTGGTGTCCACATCATTATCGGTTAGCCAAAATTTGTCGGATTGATTGAACTAGCACAATTATAAAAGGTTTAGAACTAAAATGAAAAAATTACAATAGATTTTTGATTGTTTTAGTAATTTTTCATATCCATTCGATGTCTAGGACTTTTTTTCCACATAGATGTAGTAGCAAGGGTGATTGAGTAGGTCGTTTCAAATGGAAATTGAACCAAATCGGTTTAGAACCGATCCTATGCACTTCATTGAAGAAAAAAAATATGGAGATGCAATTAGAGAGAATGGAACTCGTAACCTCCAGCTTAAAGGAGGCACAAAAAAGCAGCTCAACTACCAAGATTTTATTACTCATTGTATGAAGAAGTGACTTGTGCTATTTATTTGTCATACTTCGATGAGCTAACGCGGCAAGAAAGAGAGTGGAAGTCTACTCATCTAAATCGTGCCTTCAGCTGTAGAAATCTCCTCCAGCACCACACCAAGAAGTCACCGGAAACATCAAACTGTGTCATTAGATGGTGAAGGAAGGGGCCAACTTAGGGACTGCTGCAGGTGACAACTACAATGTGTTCTTGAGCTATCGAGGACCCGACACTCGTAATGGATTCACAGATTGTCTTTATGTTTTCATGAGCAATGCGGGAATCCGCGTTTTTAGGGATGCTGAAGAGTTATGGCAGGGAAAAAAAATCTCGGAGATCTTGCAGGGGGTAAAAAGCTCCAAAATTTACATTCCAATTTTCTCCAAAAACTATGCTTCAAGTAAATGGTGCTTGCGAGAGCTAGCATGCATGGTGCAGTGCACTTGCCATTCCCCAGAGAAAGAGATACTGCCCATCTTTTATGATGTGGATCCCTCGGATGTTAAGCTTCAAACGGAGTCGTACAAAAGCGCCCTAACGAAGCATGAGGAGGTCCTTGGCTGCACTGAAGTCAAGCCTTGGAAGGAGGCTTTGACCACGGTGTCTAGAACCAATGGATGGCATCTGAAAGATAAAGGGTACATATAATCTTCCTTTATCTATCTATTTATCTATTAGATTATTGTTAGATTTACCCACCCAATAGGAGTGCACGTAAGCTGGCAGTGTTTCTATACATCATCTTCTACCACAAGGCTAAGACTATCTACATGGTAATAAACTCCCAAACGGTGCCTCAAGTGTTTGTTTCAAGAACGACATTCTCCTATTCAAACCGGCTTGATAAACTCTTTGGAGGCAATACTCACCACCCTTGTAAGAAGAGGCTTACTTGATACTTGTGTAAAGAGGCATTTATGTACATCCATGGTGAATACCACATGGAAAATACCTATTGGCATGCTAGTAATCATTATTTGCTTTTATTTGAAATTCTAATTGCTTATATATATATTCTCATGTGCAACAATTTCATGATTATGGCAGGCAAGGCACGGTTATTAAATATATTATTCAAAATGTTTTGCAAAAGATAAGAATAAGAAAAAGAGATTTGCCCACAAATCTAGTTGGAATTGATGATCGTATAGAAGCCATAAAGAAGTTGTTGGATTGTAATAATAGTGATGTGAGATTCGTCATAATCCATGGGATTGGTGGTATTGGAAAGACAACTCTTGCCAAGGCAGTCTTCAACGAAGTCTCTTATCTATTTGAAGGTTGCTCCTTCCTTTCAAACATTCAAGAATCATCTCCACGCGGTGGCATTTTGAGTATGCAAAGAAAATTAGTAGCAGATCTTTTCGGTTTTTCACTTCCCAAAACCTTTGACTTTGAGGAAGGGAGCAATGTGATAAGAAAGGGATTACATCACAAGCGAGTCTTACTTGTTCTCGATGACATTGATGGATGTGATCAATTGATGCAACCGGCGAATCTTTGTTATTTGTTTGGTCCAGGAAGTAGGATTATCATTACAACCAAAGATAAGAGTGCTTTTCCTGTGACCAACGTGGAAGGATTGGAGGAAAAATCTTTACAGGGTCCAAAAAAATTATTCTATACGAAATGAAGGAAATGCATTTTGATCATGCTATTCTACTTTTCAACAAGCATGTTTTCAACGGAGATTCAGCTCCATGTGATCTTTATGATCTTTCAAGGGAAGCTGTTGCACTCGCTGGAGGACTTCCATTTGCTGTTGAGGAGATAGGTTCACTTCTTCGTACCAAAAGTGAAGCAAAGTGGAAAAGCACACTGAAGAAGCTAAAGGAAGTGCCTCTTGAAAAAGTCCAACAGAAGTTAAAAATTAGTTATAAATCACTTGGATATGAAGCGCAACAAATTTTTTTGGACATCGCATGTTTCTTTGTTAACAAGAAAATAACTAATGCAATGTATATGTGGGAAGCTTGTGACTTTTATCCAGAGTACGAAATTGACATCCTTATGAATAAGTCCTTCATTAAGGTTGTTAGTCATGATTGAATAAGGATGCAAGATCCCCTAAGGAACTTTGGGAGGGAAATTGTCCGTCAAGAGAATTTTGGAACACCTGGAGATCGAAGTAGATTGTGGTTGGCCCTGGACATAATACAAGCTAAAAAGGTAAGTACGGACAACTCCTGCACAACTACACGGCTAAGAGTTCATCTCTCGTAAAATAATTGCTAGCTAAGAAGCTTGTGCTATAGAAAAATCTTATGAATTAATTATGTTCTTCCTTAAAAGAAAATTTTGCTAATTTTCCGAATTTTTTCACCAATAAATAGGGCACCCATTTTCGAAATTATTTGATAGCATAAAAATATCTGAAAACACTAGAAATTGGGCTTAAAAGACCATTTGAACTTTTCCATTACATAATCATAGCTTCCGATCTTTCCTGTAACTTTCAATTTTTATGATTGATATAAAGTAGCGAAATACATCTTGTTCTATCTAGATAATGCCAACTAAAAAAAAATAGAAGTATTTTTCGGAAAGAATATATTAAAATGTTTGGTAAAGCTAAAATAATTAGTCCTTCAAAAGTCTGATCAAAATTATAAGTAGTGTCGAAATTTATTTAACTCTCTACTGATTTACGGTGAATCCTATCATGATAACTTACCACAAATTCTATCATGAGTGGGAATATGACACCCTGAAATTCCCATCCAAACTCCGAAATGCTCGTTAACCAATAAAACCATAAATATTGAATACACAAACCTTTAAACCTCAAATAATACAAGAACATTATTCTTTCACACCAAAATCTACAAACATCAACTGCATCAAAATTCACCGCCAAAATTGTAATCACCAAAGTTCACACATCCATCAAAATTTATATAATAGAAATGTCCATGCCTCCCCTAGGCAACTCTGATAAAATTAATTTTAACCCTAATATCCTCAATCCTACTAAACATCAGCAAGAGCTATAGTTTCACTGCTGAGTAAGCGGAGTAAGTAGCAAACATCACTTCCATGGAATCATTGCATATTTAGCATAATTAGAAATAGTAGTTCGAAAAAATAGTATATATTTTCACATAGAAGCATAAATACAATCATCAAATATGCACAATTTCCAAAATAAAAACAAAAGCAAATTTTACACAAATCAATATTATATTTAATGATTAATGGATCCCATCTCATTGCTCAAGTCAAGATAAGGTCTTAAAAAATCTCGGTTATGATTAAGCCCACAAAATCACATAAATAGATATAAAGCCACAAAATAGAATTGGCCTGTGCACACTTAGAAATTCAATTTCGAATTTCATAATGTATGATTATCACGTAGGTTGATCATGAGCATAAATCCAAACAAAAAACACAATAATTTATGTAGTGTTTTTTTTGGTAAAGGTAAGTATTATATATATGAGATTTCCAAACACAAATATACAGGGGTTGAGACTCGGCACCACACCACACTCATCAGGACAACAAGTCACAGGAGTGGGGGGGGGTCGAGTGCACAAACAGCAAGTAACTACTATAAAGCAGAAAACATGGCAGCTTACTGCCCTTAGCTAATCAAAAAATTTAGGGTCTATTCCCTAGCTATGTTGCAGTCTTCTATTTCTCGGGTTGTCAGTCACCGAGTTGAAAGAGAGAGCTTTATCTTTGACCACCTTAGTAAGATGCTGCTTCATAGAAGGAACATAAAGGTTTGAGGACCGAAAGGTGATGTCGTTCCTAGTCTTCCATAATTTATGTAGTGTTCTTCTCACTAATAACTTATAAAATTTATTGGTGGACAAGATAATTTCATTTTTACTTTATGGATGGTGTAGTGAAATATACAGAAGTCATAGAGAGCGACTTAACCAAAGAGCCGAATAAGCATCATCTGTAAAACTCCAGCAGTCATCCAATAACATATTTCTATCCATCAATAACCTCGACTTCGTAAGAAATTAAACTCCTATGTTACATTAGTATCCTTAAATCACAGACATTCACATCCAAAAGGAACTAGAGATTATCCCTTTTTCCTCCTTTCTTGGTCCACCAATATCAAATTAAAAACCTCGCTTAATTAGCAATATAAGCATCTTAACACAGCAAGGAAAGAGAACGTTTCCTCATGAATCCTAACTCGAATCTAACTTGAATCCTAACTTCTCTTTCTAACTTCCATAATTACGAAAGGATGCTTCTACTTCAGTTTTGAATATCCAAATCGCAAACTTAAATATGCTCTTCATATCACCCTTAATCAAAGGAATTATAAGCAACTATTTCTTCTAACCACTATATATCTAGAACCTTATAAAAAGTCGAAATCTTTATCATTATTCATATAACACAGTGACTATTTATCACATATATAATAATATATTTTCTGTCAGGGAACAAAAAATGTGGTAGCCCTCAAGCTACGGAGGTCGACACACAACTTTACTCACGAAGATTTTGCGAATGTTATGAACTTGAGGTTTCTGGAATTGGATGGAGGGAACTTTGTTGGCAACTTTGAGGATATTTTGCCAGAATTAAGATGGCTTTGTTGGCAAAATTGTCCTCCGAAATTTCAAGCAAACAACTTTGTGCTGAATCACCTAGTTGTTCTCAAGCTTTATGGCGATATCACCCCAGAACATTGGGGCGGATGGGTCGAAATCATGGTACAATTGCACCCGATTTGTCTACCCTTTCAACTAATCATCTAATTATATGATGACATGCACCTACCTAATTCTGACTCCTAACAATATTAAGTCAATTGCTATTTTGCAGGTGGCAAGTAATTTGAAAGCTTTGAAAATTGCGGGATCTAAATCCTTAATCAAAACTCCCCGCTTCCCTGAACTCGTGCATTTGAACAGATTGGTTCTGAAAGATTTCCTAAGCTTGTCTGAAATTGATTGCACGATCGGTCAACTAGAGCAGCTGACTTACTTGAAAATCAAATGGTGTCCGCATCTTAAAGAGTTGCCCAAGGAAATAGGTTGCCTAACTGCCCTGAGAGAGCTCATCTTGATACAGGGTTTTTGTGTTCATTATTTGCCAGACACTATCCGCAACATAACACATTTGTCAAGGCTTGTAATGGAGGACACGGGAGTAGTTAAACTTCCGGACACAATCAAAGGGCTAGTGGATCTGCAGTACTTGTGTTTGGCGAATTGTACGGGTCTAGATTCGCTGCCGGATGCTGTTGGGGAGTTAAAGTCTTTGACTGAGTTGGATTTATCTGGGACAACTATCGAGAAACTTCCTTGATCGCTTTGCAACCTCAAAGATCTGAAATTACGGATAAATAAGAGTTCGATAAGAGCACGGCGGATGGGGGATTTGCTTCGCTTGGATGATATCGAGGATTGCTCGTACTCAGGAAGAAGACTGGAACCGGATGGCACACAGTTTGGAGATCTCATGCGTGCTGCCTTTCAAATTTTCGATCCAGTCTATGGGGAAAGGAAAAAACCCATCGAAGACCCTCAAATAAACGATGACAATTTTTTATCTGAGGTGGCTGAAGTATTAGTGAACGGCACCGTTCACTGGGGCTCTGTCTCTCCTACTCTCCTCCTCCCCATTCAAAACTCTCCATGGTTGGATTTCCTCTGCTGAGGCTCCCTGCTCTCTCTCTCTCTCTCTCTCACTTGCTCTACGTTCAAAGCTCCATCCCTCCGTGCTCGAGCACTCTCTGTCTGAAGATCCATTTGTCTACACGAATCCACAAAACTCGATTTGGGGCTTTCGGGTTAGTATGCTGCTCGATTCTCTCTCTCAAGGAAGCTGGATTTATTTGAAGCCCATTTGCTGGCTCATTGGCTGAAGGTGATTTGGGCTTTAAATTTTTGTATGCTCCTTGATTCTCTCTTTTCAATATAAGATGCCTATATTGGAGATTAAGCGAGGTTTCTAATTTGATACTTGTGGAGGGAAAAGACGGATTATCCGTAGCTTCCTTTGGATGTGAATGTCTGTGATTTAAGGAGACTAATATATACTATAGGAATTTACTTTCTTGTTAAAGTCAAAAGATATTATCGGATGACTGTCGGAATTATACATATACAGATAAAGTTCGTGGTTGTTTTGATTGTTGTATCCTGCCACTCTAGACGTAGAGTTCTCGTTGAGGTACATACATATATGCCATGGGTTTGGCTTAAAAAAGAAAAAAAAGAAATATAGGAGAAAAGGTTTAATTGTGGTACGAGAGGAATGGGTCTGGGGTTACGGAGAAGAATGGTATTTATTCAGGTTGATTCGAGGAGGTAAGTAACTCTCCACCACTTCTGCATATTCCATTGCACTATTCATAACGTAAAAGTGTAATTATTTTGTTTTGTTATTTATGCTAATGAGCAACCTGCGGGACATTGACATTGAAATTGAAATTTATAAGTGCGCACATATCGATTCCATCATGTGGCTTAATCACAATCTGCCATGACTTATGTAGTTTTTGGGCTTTGTCACCTAGCGAAGTGTGACCACGATGTTTGACTTGAGCAATGAGCTCGGATCCATAATGAATAGATATAATATTGATTTCTTTGAAATTTGATTTTTTTTCTCTATATTTTGAAATTGAGTGTAATTGATGATTGTATCTGTACTTTTATATAAAAATACATACTATTTTTTCTAGCTATTATTTAGACTTAGATTAAATTTGTGTGCTAGACTAATGATTGAATTTGATTGCAAGGAAGTTGTCAGGGCTAACACAACAACCTAGATGCGGCTAAATAAATTTAAAACTTTTTGTAAAATACTTGCCAGAATACTTCAGCAGAGAAAAAATCAGCTAAATCAATAGGGATAATTCTATCAAATATATAAGTAAATTGATAAAGAGATATACGTCTTTGCAAGCAACAATATGGTAGAGTAATTCATAAATTAACATTCACCCTGAATGGTATTCGGCTTGTGTGATCAATTAGAATCTTTATCTAAGGGGCTTGGCCCATGTGACATGAGTTGCTCATTACAAGAAAAGGGAAAAAAATAAATAAATAAGCGGATGCACATGTGATATAAGTTGTGTATACTTGTGATACTTGTAGTGGTTGTTAACTTTGTTTTCCTACTTGTTAAGAAACAAAAAATGTGATAGCACTCATACTATGGAGAACGGGACACAATTTTACATGGGAAAATTTTGTGAATCTTATGGATGCAAGATTTCTTGGAATTGGATGGATGGAACTTAGTTGGCAACTTTTGAGGATATTTTGCCAGAGCTAATATAGCTTTGTTGGCGAAATTGTCCTCTGAAACTTTAAACAAACAAGTTTGTGCCAAATCACCTAGTTGTTCTCAAGCTTTCGAGCAATAACATTACAGAAGAATGGAGCAGGTGGGTCAAAATTATGGTACAATTTTGCTTGATTCATTGACTCCTTCAATTAATTGTCTCATGACATACCCCTAGTTTGCAATGCATAAGAAGCCCTGGCGGTATTAAGTTGGTTGTTGTTTTGCAAGTACCGAGTAAACTGAATGTTTTGCATCTCATGAGATCTAAATCCTTAATCAAAACACCTTGTTTCTCTGAATTTACGTGTTCAAAGAGATTGGTTCTAAAAGATTTCTCAAGGTTGGCCAAAATTGATCCCTTGATTGGTAAACTAGACTGGTTTATTTACTTGAAAATCAAATGGTGTCCGCTTCTTAGAGAGTTGCCTGAGGAAATTGGTTATTTAACTGCCCTGAGAGAGCTCATCTTAATGGAATGTTTCAGAGTTCGTCGGTAATCTAAGACTTTTGTCAATGCTAGTAACCGTGGATACAGTATTAGTGGAACTTCTGGAGAGAACCAAAAGGTTAGTGGATCGAAGTTATGCTCTCTTTAGAGTTTGGCAACCATTGGACGCCTCTCTATACGTCTCGGAGATCAGAGGGTTCAGTCATAGTCCGCCTTTTGGAAGGTTTTGATCTGTTTCTACGTCTTTCCATTGCGATTTCAATGACCTTAAATGAGCGTTGTCCTGGTGAAGACTGGTTGTCGGGTGGAGAATCTGAAGATCTTAACCAAATTCTCCCTCCCAAGCTTGCGGCCCCCCTCTCTGCTGCTAAAACGTCCTTGCTCAAAGATAAATACTTCCAAGACCCCATTAGAATGTTCCACTTTTGGCATGAGAAGGCCACTCAAGTCCGGGTTCCACGTCTAGAAGAAGCTTCAAGAAGGGCACGCTTCGTCAACTGAGCGAAGCACGCTGGGGTAGACTGAGAGACGATAGGCAGCGACATCTAGCAGATTGGCTATGTTTTAATGTATACTCAGACAAGCGTTTGCTGATGTATATGGGCTACTTCTATGCTTGCTGGTACAGTTGAGGCCCGCTTCATAAAAACGTAGCTGGATTATTGCCACGAAATGTCAAAACAGGCTTTTGCGTTCCTTGACGGCCCACCTGATGTAAGCAGAAAACTTGCCTGATGGAGTGTCTGCCTTGGTCGTAAAGTGGTTGCGAGAGTTCATCGATGGAGAAACACTTACAGGGCAAGAAGCCTATAAATTCTTCGATTCGCTTGTTCTAATTGAACCCCCAGATAGGTCATCATCACAAGTAAGCCTGTCTTTCTTCTTGTCTCTGGCTTATAACTGATTCCCTACCCACACCAAAAAGTAGTCTCCTCCCCGAATATTGTACCAGAGTGATACACCTTACCCCTGTTGGCTATCTTTCTTTTTAATGATCTCATAGTGTATATTGCTTAAAATAGAGAACTGAGAGGCTAACTGACAATTGACAGCCATTTGTGCAGGACTTTGGATGCAGATATCTGTATATCTATAACTTACCAAATTGGAAGGACTTCACGAATCTGCTCTTTGCTGCATCATCTTTTTTTTTTCCTGCCACTTCATCTTTACGTGCAGGTTCTTCTGTGGTATGAGGACCATCATGGTCAACTCCCCCATCATCAAGGTTAGTGGTAAAGGTAATGTTTGCAGTTCGACTCAAGTTCTGGAATCTGACTTTGGCTTCTTGTTTTCACGAAATCATGATATTGCTCTTTTTCCCCCCGGATCCCACATCATGTAATTGGGGAAAGTACAGCGGGAGTGCCAAAAGTTGGCACGGAGGGACACTTAAGTGCCAAAACTTACAAACGGTACACTTAAGTGCCACTTTTCAAAAAACATGGATCACTTAAGTGCCAGGTCGCCGAAACTCTGCTGGAAATCCGACATGGCATTTTTTTATTAATTTTTTTGCCTACGTGGCTCGCCGGAAATTGAAACGACGAAAAATCAACGCAAAATGATGTCGTTTTTCGGCTGACGTGGATTTTTAAAATTATTAATTAAATAATATTAAATAATTTAAAAAATAAAATATTTTAAAATTGATTAATTTAAAAAAAAAAAAAAAAGGGGAGGGGAAATCGACGAGGGCCGTGCAGCCCTCGCCGCCACCACCGTCGCCGCCCCACCATCGCCGGAAGGGCCGGCGATGGTGGGCGAGGGTCGGCTAGGGTCGTCGGGCCTCGGGCGGCTGCGGCGAGGCCGCAGCCCTCGCCCGGATCTAGGCGAGGGCGGCGACCCTCGCCGGATCTTGGGGAGGGTCGCGACCCTAGCCCCGATCCGGGCGAGGGCCTACGGGCCCTTGCCGCAGCCGGTCGGGGTCGCCGGCCCCGGCGGCGGCCGGCGACCCCGACCCGACCCTCACCCACTCGCCGCCGGCCCTTCTTGGTAACGGTGGGGGCGGCGATGGCGGCGGCGGCGAGGGCTGCACGCCCTCGCCGATTTCCCTCCCCTTTTTTTTTAATAAAATCGATTTTAATTTTTTAAAATCTGATGTTGACAATTTTTTTTATTAAAATTGCCACGTGGAATTTTTATTTTGAAAAAAAAATGCTCCGTCAGCAAATGAAGTCGTCGGAAAATGGACACGTGGCAATTTGGCCGGATTTGGCACTTAAGTGATTCCTTTTGCTCCGATTTTGGCATTTAAGTGTACCGTTTGTAACTTTTGGCACTTAAGTGTCCCTCCGTGCCAACTTTTGGCACTCCTGGGGTCCGTGTGTCTCCTGTAATTAGAACCCAGTAGGATGCACTGTTTGGACTTCACATCAAGCTTTGATCTCTCATCGCGCAGAGGATGCAAACGAATACTCTGCAGCTAAACACTATCGAAAGCTTGCGAGAGACATCTGTCCCTGTCCAAATACTTTCCGGTACTTCACCATCCAAATGAGTTGAAGGAGAAAGGTCGATCAAATCCACTGCAGTTCTCATTGCCTCACCCCAAAGGGTTTAGGGAGTTTATCAAGAGAATTTGTGCACTGAATTTTCTCGAAAATGGTGCAGTTCTTTGGCTTCCCAAGAGGGACCTCAGCATTCACCACCATTATCTGCACAAACACATTTCAACTTCCTTCCCCTTGCCCTCTTGACACTGATATGAAACTTCTTGAATACATCAAGTACCCCATCCTTGGATTTCAAAGCAAATAAGTACTCTCGAGAGTAATCATCAATGAGTGTAACATAATATAGTGCACCACCAAGAGTTCTAGCATCCATCACGCATACTTCAGTGTTAACAAGCTCTAACGCATGCAATCTTCTAGAGGAATGAGAACTACGAAATGTAGCTCTCTGCTGTTTGCCATCCAGACAATGAGCTTTTAAAGCGCACCTTTCAAGGGCAGGATTTTCAGTCCCTTCTAGCTCATGTGCCCAAGCCGCCTGTGCCACAAGCATTGACCGAATTGAAGCAAAGGAACCTTACTGCTTGCTTCAATCATCTCTCCGTGATGTGGAACGAACTCGAGGTGGCCAAAGAACACCTTTAGTGTGCTTCCTTTTTCCTTTGTCGAGAACACTCTGAGACAGTATAAGGAGATGAGGGATCGAAAGAAAAGGCTACAAGATTTGACATTTGATTTGTTTTGTTTCTCAACGAATCTTACTCGGCTTTTGATCTCAAATACTGGCCATGGAACCTTCGCCTCCGCTCGGCCACATTTTTCAGCTAGCCGTCCAAGAAGAAAATCAGCTTGGTAATGCCTCAGCTTTGCACAGTCGAGATGAAGAAGGGATGAGCTTGGTTGTCTTTGGCGGAGGTGGATCTTCTGGTTCTATCAATTCCTTTTTATTCTTATGTCTTTACATTATAAAATAATCAATGTAATTGTACACAAATAGATTGGAAATACACAGAAAAATCTCTTTACAAAACCTCCCTCTCGGTCCTCTTTATTTTCTGTCAAGTTCCTCGGGTTGGGACGATGAGCCCTGAGATTTTGTGGAAACAATTAACTTCTCATTCAAGACACCACTCTCTGCAAGTTTCACGGAAACAACACCATCGGAACTTGCAAGCAAGACTCTAAAAGCTTCCCTAGACTCCTGGAGAGCATAAAGTAACCACAACCCAAGAACTTTACAATCAAATATGAAGGCTGTACTCGACAAATGTCTCAATTGTCCCCTGAAATTCACTCAAGAAATCGGCAACAATGGTTCCCTCACTGTATTTTGAATCAACAACTATTCTACTTTCAACCACAAAGTTTATACATTTTATCACAAAGGAGATCGCGTACAAAATCATCTAGAAAATGCCGAATGAATCCACAAACATGAAATGCACCATCCTTATCACTTTTGGAGTTAGGTTTATTGGCAGCAAACACCAGAAGATGCATTGACTCCACAAACGATAGATCTTCCCATTTACTGTTCCGCGAATGATAATTTGTGCTATTCAAATAAACCATTATGTTCATGCTTTCCATTTTAATTCAAAAAATCTATCAACACACAGCACGACCAATGCTCTGAGGCCACTTTGTTAGGATAAGACCGTGATACAACCACCTCACACTATGCACTACAGATATAATCTAACACAAGGGAATTTCTGTCTCCCCTCTTTGTGAATTAATGGACACAATAAACCATGCTAGGTGGACAACTCTCTCCAAGGAACTTAGCAAATATAGCGCCGTAACTTCGTTAGACGTGGGGTGCCTTCTCCGAAAGGGGTCGTAGTAACCAAGCTTAGGCAACTGTTTATAAAAAAAACACAGGTTTCCGCAAAATCGTAAAATCATAAACAAGTAGAGTTGTAAACTCAGACACATAAGATATAAAAATGGAAACCTCAATTGGGAAAAAACTAAGGAGCAAGCTCACCAAAAACTTCCCCTTTGCAAAGCAGAGTCACATTCCTTCTCTAATGTATCAAGATAAACTATCTTAGACGACAGAAACAGCAAGCTTGTCACCATTAACAAGCTTATCACCATTTAATTAAATTATAATAAAATAGGGAAAAAGCGTGGTTGGATCTTAAGGAGCGAGAGTGCCGAAATTACTAGAATGGAGGAGGCTTTCCAACGATTGGCACAACATGCTGGAATTTCATGAAAATTGGGGATTTTGAAATCGCTATCTGATTTTTCGATAAACGCCACTCCACGTCGCTTTCTTCTCTTCCTCTCGCTCACTGGATCTCCCACACGAGCACCCACTTTCCTCTCTAATTCATTCTGCTTTTGCTGAATCTGGCACTTTCATGATTCCTCAGGTATCCTGTATAGTAAATATTTCAGCGTATTGTCGTAATTAAGCACAAATACCTGGTAACACATTGTTGAATTTGATTTACTATATTACGACAAATCGTAGTAACCAAATGTTAGACCAGCTTGTTCTCATCTCCCTGCTCTCGCTTTTTCCTTTCTCGGGCCAAAACGAGCGATGGCATCTTTGATGTCCCCCGGTTCCAAGGCCTAACGTCGGCTGAGCACTCGCACGTGATGAAGACCATGTCGTCGGCAAGTGTCCTCCTGCAACCGGATCATCGCCGTCGTCCTCACTCTTTGACCACGCTCCAGCTCCCGGACCGCCTCGGGCTCTCGTGAGAGCACTCCGCTGGAGTCGATGACAGGAGGGAGGACAATGAGAGTGACGGCAAGGGATCCGGTTGCAGGAGCAGCAACTCTCCAAGGGCGTGTTGCTCGTCATGTGCGAGTTCTCGGCCGAAGGCATCTGGTCAGGATGAAGCAAATGTCTCGGGAAGGTAGGTGAGTGTTGTGAAGGTACGGTGGGCTTTGATATGCTTGGAAGCGAGTCGTAGTAGTATGAAAAGGGCCAAAAGCATGAGTATCTGAACCTCCATCTTGAAACTGATTGGAGATTTGATATTCCAGTTTGATCGTTCTGTGAACCTCCATTTTGTGACTGATTGCAGATTTGAAAGTCTCGTGCTGTTTTGTAATTAGGTAATTGAATCTTGGTATCTAAATAAATGAATGATCGTTCTGTTTCTTAGGTGCGTGCTCCTGAAGCAGTGCTCGTTGGTGATGTTTGCTCATTATTTTTTTGGTTGCATTCCACTCTTTAGTTATTCTTCTTTACCTTTCCATGCTTAGTTTGCTCATAGCATTTGCTATGTGGCAAGGTGAAATGGACTCAGGGCCAACTACTCCCAATGTCTTTTCGTGAATGGATTGGCACCCCGTGGGTGACTCTTAGTGAATTTCTCTTTGCGTATTTAAAAAATAAAAATTCCAACGGCTTGATCATCCTAAGTGATGACTTTTTTTAGTTTTTGGGTTGTTTTGATCCGTGTAAGATCACCACCATCCTCAAGCATTTATCGGGATTTGAGGTGTATTGTAAAGGGGATCAGTGATCATTCCCAGTTGCTCATTCTAAAAAGTTGCCACTAGATACCTTCTACCTCTTTTCTAGTTAAATTCAAATAGTTTATTTTTGAAAAAGACGAAATTCTGTCTTTTCCTCGTTTTATCACTTTGCATGTCAGTGATCTTCTGCATCTGTAGTCACTTTCCTGATAATCCTTTTTTTTTCTTTTTCCAGTCATTCCAACTCCTGAAGGTAGCTATCTTTGACAAAGAATGTATAAATATGAATCATGTATCTTTTAAGAACCCTCACAGTCTGCTGATTATCAGTTATCTTTGTTTTTTTGGCTTGGTATTATAGTATGTGAGGTTTGATTTCTTGACTCTACAAAGTATTCTCACTTGACATTTATGGGCATATCATTGTAATGTTTGAGCTGAATAATCTATAAGTTTTTTACTTATCAAGGGTTGAATATTTCCTACTTTCTGAGTCCTAAACTGTAGACTATGCAACAACAAGATCTATGATTGAAATTTTCCTTTCTTTCTCCATTTTCTTTTTTGCATCGAAGTACATAAAAATAGAAGGTATGACATTTCTATTTCACATGAGAAAATACAGTCGGTTGGGTCTCCTGATATTGATGACACGTGTTGTATGAATGCCTTACTAATGATAATATGCTTTGAGCATTTAAAAATCTTCTTTTTGGTTTTGGTATGTCACAGTGATCTGGTTGTAGCATCTCCTGCGGTAGATTACTTTTTGTATATCGATTGATCTACCATCTCCTGAGAAGGTATATATGATGCGCATCTCTATCTTTGACATCTGTCATAGAATTTGGAAGTTTATGCATTTGCAATCGTCTCTATTGGCAGGAAGAAGCCAAGAAAATACCGCAGCCATATATGTAGGGGTGAGCGGTTCCAGGTTCCTTACAGGTTCCGCTTGGAACCTGGAACCTACCCTCGGATACAGGTTCCTCATTTTTTGGAACTTGGAACCTATCCGTCGAAATCTGGAACCTAGAACCTACCCTCTCACAGGTTCCGGTTCCGGTTCTAGGGTCCAACAGGTTCCTTTTTTTTCATTTAAGTGGAACCGGTTCCGGTTCCCAAAAAAGAGGAACCGGAACCTCCCTCCCTAGAACCGGGAACCATTATCATCCTTTCCAACATAGTCTTTATAATGATAGTGACATAATTTCTATGAAGATCTCCCTAAGTCATAAAACAATCATGTCATCATCCATGACAACATTAAGATAAGGGAACTGGGAGGGAATAGATTCTCAAAATGTACATAATCCAAAACTAAAGAGGCAGTAGGCTGGCTTTGTAGTAGATTATTCAGGATAAGTTGTTAATCCTCTAAAGGCTAAATCAGATCAGAGAGGAGAAAGTAAATGATTCCTGACATTATCCACATTTAGTGGCCAACAAAAATATATGTTAATGACAACGGAGTGACACTCAAAACCAAATATGCAATGCTCGACCACTCGTCCACATGAACTCATGAAGCCTCCACAGTGCTAATAACACAGGAAAAAATCTCACTCACACATACTGAAAGCAACAATTGTAAGGTTGGCAACAGAACACTTACCCTCTTGTGTGCAACTTCTCCAGTATGGATATTGCTTCGATGGCTATGCATGCCACCATTTCAGTGGACATTCTAGAGTAAAAGATACAATCAAATTAGCAATTAAATAGGATTGATTCAAGACAATATATACCATAAGATCATAGGCTAATTTTGAACAAACTCACGAGTGAGAATTATTATTCCACACGTCCCATAAGCTTGGCCCGAGCATATCCATTACCTACAGGCAATCATTAATATGCTTAACAAACTATTACCACTTAAAAGACAACAGGAGAAAATATCTGATGATGCAAACCAGAAAGGAAATAGCAGCATACCATGACATAGAAATCACCCTGTCGACCCTTGTAATGTACTCTTGAAACACCATGACTACCACCGAGAGTGCTGAGTATATGTGCCCAAAAAAAAAAATTGTGAAGTTTAATAACAGAATGTGACAAAAAGGAGTATTAATATAATAGGAGAAGGATACTCACTTGTAGACTTGCCATTCATGAGGGAGGCCATAGCTGCATCATTTGCTGCTTCTATGTTCATGTTCAAATTTCAATGCCACCTGTGGGGAAAAAAAATGTTAACTGATACATAAAAAAAAGGTATGCACACTATAATAATCAAACTGGAGCAACATATGCACCTCTACTGCTCCTGGCCCAGTAGTAATATCACTTTAACTTCCAGCAGAAACACGTCGGCCAACATAGACTTGGCCAAAACCACCTTTTTCCCAATTTTCTGTCTATTCTGTACACTGGGGAACCACCAACTTGGACTTGAGATAGAATATATGAATGTTTCCAATAGAAAATACATAGATAGTGCACGCGCACCACTGCTGCCGAGCATAAGAACTGATGCTACAGAAACTACCGACTCATGTTTGACCGATAGTAGAACCCAGAAAGAAAAAGAAAAAAAAACCCCACCAAAGCAAAGCTCGATTCAATAAGAAATATGCGAAGAAACCCACACATAATCAGACGCCGCCGTCAGTCAAGCCACGCGAATACCCACCAAGGAAAAAGAAAGAAATCGATCCTCCAGAGCACAAAACCCGCAAAAATTTCCAAACTTGACAAACACCCACCACAGGAAACCCAAAACCACGGTCACCCCCCACGGACGGCACGACGCGAAGGACCTCGGAAAGCGAAAAACCAAGACCCCAAGAACAATCAAGCAGCTCGAAAAACGGAATCGAAATACTTACGCGGGGTCGATCGACCTCGGGGAGCCCTCGCTCGCGTGCACATTCTTCAGAGTCTTCCGCTGGTTCTTGTTTTACGAGCGGCGGGTGACTATCGGTCGGTGGCGAGAAGCCAAGAGCGTTGACGGCGAGAAGCAAGGCGTCGGGGAGAGAGGGAAGAGAGAAACCTGAGGAGGGAAATTAGGTTAGAGATTAGGGATTTTTTTGGGAAGGAGGAAGGTAGGACCGGACCGGCTCCGGTTCCGGTTCCGGTTCTATTAGGAACCGAGAACCGGAACCGGAACCGGCGGTTCTAGAAAATTAGGAACCGGGAACCGGAACCGGACTCCCTAGAACCGGGAACCGAACCGGACCCTCCGGTTCGGTTCTTCGGTTCCCGGTTCTACCCGGGAACCGTGCTCACCCCTAATCTTGATCGTGCCTCTGGTTGTAGAAATATCCTCAAGCACCACCACAGAAAAGAAGTCACCCGTATCATCAATCTGTGTCGTTACATGGTGAGCAAAGAGGCCGACTCAGGAACTGCAATAGGTGGCAACTATGATGTGTTCTTGAGCTTTCGAGGACTTGATACTCACAACACATTCACGGATTTCCTCTATGTGTTCATGAGAAATAGGGGCATCCGCATTTTTAAGGATGACGAAGAGTTACGGCCGGGTGAAAAGATCTCGGAGATCTTGCAAGCAGTAGAAAGCTCCCAAATATACATTCCTATTTTCTCCAGAAACTATGCTTCGAGTAGATGGTGCCTCCGAGAACTGAAATGCATGGTGGAGAGCCATGGCCAATCTCCTGGAAAACAGATATTACCCATCTTTTACGATGTGGACCCATCAGATGTTAAGCTCGAAACGGAGCTGTACAAAGGCGCCCTTACGAAGCATGAGGAGGAGCTTGGCTGCACTGAAGTGAAGCCTTGGAAGGAGGCTTTGACCAAGGTGGCTAGAATCAAGGGATGGCATATAAAAGATCAAAGGTACTGACATCACCTTCGTTTATTTATCTATTCATTCATTTATCAGCCCTTCCGGTTGTGTATTTGAAGAGAAGCGTCTACAAGCACACAGTTTGCATACATCATTTTCTACTATTAGGCTAAGACTATCTACATGCTGATGAATTCCCAAAGGGAAAATCTAGTGATTCGTTCAAACACGACATATCTCTTGTTCAAACTGTCTTTTTTTTTGGAGGGGGGGTGTTTGAGGGGGTTCAGCCCTTGTAAGAGAAGTCTTATTCGGTACATGGGAAAGAGCTATTTATGTGTGTATATCGTGAGTATCATATGGAAAAAACATGCCAGCACACTAGTGATAAATTATTTGCTTCTATTTGAAGTTATAATTGCTTATGTATAATCTCATGTGCAATGATTTAATGAATATGGCAGGCAAGGTGAGGTCATTGAGGATATTGTTAAGGAGGTATTGCAGAAGATCACTACAAGAAAAGGAGATTTGCCTACCCATCTAATTGGAATTGATGATCGTATAGCAAACATACAGAGGCTGTTAGATTGTTGTGATACTAGTGACGTAAGATTTCTCATAATCCATGGGATAGGTGGTATGGGAAAGACAACTCTTGCCAAGGCAGTCTCATATAAACTCTCTCCTCAATTCGAAGGTCACTCCTTCCTTTCAAACATCCAAGACCATGGGGTTGTCAAAATGCAAAGAAAATTAGTAGCGGATCTTTTCAATTTCTCACTTCCTGAAACCTTTGACTTTGAGGAAGGGAACAGCATGATCAAAAGAAGATTACCTAACAAACAGGTTTTGCTTGTTTTTGACGGCATGGATGAAATTGGTCAATGTATGCAACTATTGAAGTGTTGTACTTTGTGTGGTCCAGGAAGTAGGATCATCATTACAACCCAAAATAAGAGCATTTTTCTTGTGATCAAGGTGGATCAATTTGGGGAAAATATCTCAACAAAGTCTACAGAAATTATTCTGTACGAAATGAAGGAAATGAATTTGGATCATGCTTTTCAACTTTTCAAAAGGCTTGCTTTCAACGCAGATTCAGCTCCACCTGATCTATACAATATTTCAAAAGAAGTTGTTGAACTCACCAGGGGACTTCCATTGGCTGTTGAGGTGATAGGGTCACATCTCCGTAGCCAAAATCATGCAAAGTGGATTAGCATAATGAAGAAGTTGAAGGAAGTTCCTCCCGAAGAAGTCCAACAGAGGTTAAAGATAAGTTATGATGCACTTGATTATCGAGCACAACAAATCTATCTAGATATTGCATGTTTCTTTGTTAACAAGAGAAAAACTTTACCCATGTATATGTGGGAAGCTTGTGCCTATTACCCGGAAGTCACAATTGACGTCCTTATTGACAAATCCTTGATCAAGATTGTTGACTGTGATATAATACTCATGCATAATCAGTTGAGAGATGTCGGAAGGGAAATTGTTCGTCAAGAGACTACAGATCGAAGCAGAAGTTGGTGTCTCGAGATGGTCCGTGGAAAGGTAAGTATCAACAACCCTATTTTATTCCTTTCTACCCTACTACCGTTTAGGAGTTCATCTCTCTTGCACATTGCCTTCTTCATTTATTATTAGCTAAGAAGCCCGTGCTATAGAAAAAACTTATGAATTAATTATGCTTTTCCTTAAAAGAGAAATTTGGTTATTATCTAATTTTTTTGCCAATAAATAGCGCACCCATTTTCATTTATTTACATAAGATAAAAATATCTTAAAAAGTAGAAAGTGGGTTTAAAAGACCATTTGAACTTTTCCATTACATAACCTTGCCTATCCAATGAATCTTTTAACTTTACTAATTTTTCAAATATATATAATATGTATGCAAAATCTATATTGAAAGCTGTCTAAGGTTTTGTAAAATCCGACCAAAAAAGTGTTTGTAAAAAAGTTGAATCTTGAAGTGCTAGTAAAATCTATATTTAAAAGGTTACATTAGTAATTAGCAATGCCTAAAAAAGTTAAAAGAATTCTCTTTCCAAAAGTCCAATATAAATTTTAGTAAGTGGGTCATATTTCCTTTAATTCTCTACTGATTTACAGTGAGTAACTAGAGATATGACACCGTGAAATTCACAACTCTCAAATCAAACTCGAAATTGCTAGTTGATGACTCAAACTCCAAATATTGAATATACACAATCCTTTAAACCTAAACAATACTAGGAAATTGTTCTTTGGCACCAAGATTTACGTACGTCAATTCCATCAAAATTCGCAGCTAAACTTCTAATCATGAAAGTTCATCATCCACAAAATTGATATGAAAAGAATATCTACACTTCCACTGCGCAGCCCGATAAAATTAACCTCATCGTTCCTTGATCCTACTCAACATCAGCAAAAAGTGTAAATGCCAGTTTCACTTCCCATTAAGCGGATCATTAAGAATCAAACATCACTTTCGTAGAACCAAATACAGTCTTTATTATAGTTTAAATGTTAACACAAAAGCATTAATAAAATCATCGAATTAGCAAAATTTCATATAATAAAGACATATCGATTTCCATATAATAGTGACACGATTTAATATTATTATATATTTTGTCAGGAAACAAAGAGTGCGGTAGCACTCACACCACGGAGATCAGGACACAATTTTACATGCAAAGATTTAGTGAATCTCAAGAACGCAAGGTTTCTTGAATTGGATGGGGGAACTTTGCAGGCAATTGTGAGGATATTTTTCCAGAGCTAAGATGGCTTTGTTGGCGAAATTGTCCTCCGAAACTTCAAGCTCACAACTTTGTGCTGAATCAACTAGTTATTCTCAAGCTTTCGGGCAACATCACAATAGAAGAATGGAGCTGATGGGTCGAAATCATAGTACAATTTCACCTGACTTATTTACTCTTTCATTTAATTGTCCTCATGTATGATGACATACGCCTATGCATACTATGTCTTGACATTTTTTAGTTGATTTTTGTTTTGTAGGTGCCAAGTAAATTGAAAGTTTTGCATATTGTGGGATCTAAATCCTTAATCAAAACACTTTGCTTCTCTGAATTTGTGAGTTTGGAGAGATTGATTCTGAAAGATTTCCAAAAGTTGCGCAAAATCGATGCCTCGATTGGTAAACTAGAACGGTTGATTTACTTGAAAATCAAATGGTGTCCAAATCTTCATAAGTTGCCAGAGGAAATTGGTTGTCTTACTTCCTTGGAAGAGCTCATCTTGATCCAGGGTATTAGCATTCGTTGTTTGCCAGACTCAATTGGCAATCTAAGAATTATGTCAAGGCTAGTATTGGAGGATACAAGTTTAAATGAACTTCCGAGCACAATCAAAGGGCTGGTGAATCTTAAGTACTTAAGTTTGGCGAATTGTACAAGTCTAAATTCGCTGCCGGATACTATTGGGGAGTTGAAATCATTACTTGAGTTGGAACTATCTGGGACAACCTTCGAGGAACTACCTCATTCGATTTATAACCTCGGAGGTCTGACGTTACGGATGAACAGTAGTAAGATAAGAGCACGGCTGATGGGGGACTTGCCTCCCTTGGAAGGTATCGAAGATTGCTTCGACTCTATAAGACTTAAAGCAGATTGGAAAAGCGAACCAAAAAATTTGAAGGAAGTGCCTCTCGAACAAGTCAAACAAGCGTTCATGAGGGAAGTGACTTTCATAAAGAACTTCATGAGGAAAGTGCCTGTCGAAAAAGTTCGACAGAAGTCAATGAATGAAGTGCCTCTCGAACTCGAAAAAGTCCAACAGAAGTTAATGTTGATATACGAGGGACTTGAATATGGGGAGAAACAAATTTTCCGGGACATTGCAAGTTTCTTTCTTAACAAAGAAAAAACTGATGTAGTGTATATAAGGAAAGCTCACGACCTTTTCCCAAAAGTTGAAATTGACGCCCTTGTCAATAAGTCTTTAATCAAGATTCTTGATTATGGCAAATCTGGCAAATCTGGCAAAATATGGATGCATGATCAGGTGATAGATTTTGCGTGGGAAATCATTCGCCAAGAGAATATCAAGATATCTGGAGATCAAAGCAGATTGCAGTTTGTCAGGTTGATCGATGAAAAGGTAAGTGCGAATAACCCTATTTTATTCCTTCTTGCCCTCCCACGCGTCTAAGAGTTCTTCTCCCTTGCACATTCCTGTCTTCATTATTACTTGCTAAGAAACCCATGCCGTCAGAAAAACTGGTGAATTAATTCTATTTTTTCTTAAAAGAGAAATTTGCCAATTATCTGATTCTTTTCACTAACAAATGCTCACACCCATTTTCGATTTTTTTTTAAATAAGATAAAAACATCTGAAACAATTGAAATTGGGATGAAAAGACCATTTGAACTTTTCCATTACGTAACCATACCACTACAATTTATCTTTTAACTTTGCAATTCTTCTTATTGATATATGATGAACAAAAAAACAGGAGTCTTAAGGTTTTCTGAAACTGTTGGGTCTTGAGAGTAGAGTATCCTTTGAAAAGGTTATACTAGTAATGTCTGGTAAAGCAAAAGAAAGAAAAAAAATTTCTCTCTCCAAAAGTTTGATTCAATGTGATTAGTGGTGTTCTGTTTCCTTTAACTCTCTACTGTGGTAATGTAAATTATACTAAGGTGAAAATGTGACACCTCAAAATTCACATTTCTCGAATCCAAACTCAAACTCCATCACTCATCTCTAAAATCATAATTGCAAAAATGCATACATCCATCAGCACTCTGATAAAATTAACAGCACCCAAGTTTCTCAATCCTACCAACATTAGCAAAAACTATAAATAGGACAATTTCGCTGATGAGTAAGCGGATTATTAAGTGAGTACCAAATCACTTCCATGAGATCAAAAATAATCATTATCATTGTACATGTATTTAATATAGTTAAAAATAAAAGTATATACAATCATCCTATATGCACAATTTCAAATACTAAAGACACATTAAATTTCATAGAAATCGATAATGAATGGATCCAAACTCATTGCTCAAGTCAAGAGCAGGTGCTTAAACCATATTGCATGGCCATGCTTAAGCCCAAAAAATCAGATGGACGGGAATTAAGCCAACAAAACAGAATGGGTTTGTGCACACTTATGAATTTCGATATCAATTTCTATAGTGTAATTATCACATAGGTCGATCATTAGCAAATATAGGGAAAAAAAACATTAATTTAAATACGATTTTCTCAATAACAGTATATAATATCTACCAATCGATGGAAAAAGTGATTTATGAATAATGCAATGAAGTACACAGAAGTGATAGAGAGCTATTTACCTCCTGGAATCAACTTAACAAAAGCCGAATAATCTCATAACACTACCATAAAGTCAACCAATGACACCGATACAACATATAAATTTACATACCTCTATTCTCATCTAAAATGAACTCGTTCTTTTGCGTTAATTTTTTCATGAAGAGCAGACGCTGCATCTTTAAAAGTAAAAGTTTCCCTTTAAACGAGTACTCGAGAATTCTTTCCCGTTGTCGATATGGCGACGATTTCTTTTTTTTTTCCTTTGTACAAAGGCCGGAAGCCTGACATAAAGCGCACTCAATAGTGACGTGGTGAAAAGAAAATCAAACCTTGGGTCTTCAGCTGAGTGTGTCTTCAGCTTCTACTTCCATCACCACTGCAGCCTTTTTATCGAACTGATATTCCTTATCAAACATGTCTGAACATTGCATGCTGGCCATTCATTGGCCACTCATTCACAAGACATGCTAGAATTATGCGGAATGATCTAAAAATCGGCAAAATGGATCAATATTTTACAGGAAGAGATGATAACCCGGATACTGCTGACAATCATTGCGGTCATATTGAATTTGTCAATTATTTTCCTACCTCCTGGAATATTGGACATAGCCTCCAAAGAAGACTGGAGCATGGCTACGATGCTTACGGAGAGAGGGTTCCTGATCATTTTATTTGGCCAATCCATCTTGATGATCGTCTTTATGAGTTTTTTGTGCGACATCAGGTCAAGATTTAAAAGGAACCACCACAAGGCAATAGTTGTATTGGTGCACGTAATGGCACGGCTAATAATTTCATCCCTGGTGGCGTTCACTGCTTTATCGCCTGCTGTCGTCTTGAACGAAGGCGGACTCCTTTCGTTTGCGGCAGCCGCACTTTGTTCGTCAATCGGTGCTATGTGCTGTATTATTATTCTTATCTCAAAAATGATGTCGCCTTCCCGCGCTCGCTCATTTCGGGCCATTTTCAGACTCATCCGTGGTCTTCTGATCTTCTAGCGCATTAATTGGTGGGGAACTGAGACGTACCTTTTGAAGGACTCGACGGAGGAGAGAATGGTGGCTGGACCTCCGCTCGCCGGGGAATCGAATGACTGATTACATGCCGACACCAAAATGTGGGGAGGTGCCACATCCTCCCAATCAATTTTTATTTTTTATTTTTTTTCCAATCACCAGTTATGATGGATAATTTGCAGAAATAAATATATATTTGCCTTGGTGTATTTGGCTAAATTTACGGGAGCTTTCCGTTTGCGTTAAATTGGTGATTGTTAAATGTCGCGCCCTATTTAAAAATTTTCAAAGTCCCGAAGGGGGGAAAGAAAAAATGGCTAAATAGGTTTAGGAGTATTGTTAATTTAGGGCCAACGGCCCTTCATTAACTTGAGCTCTCCCAAGCCCATACTCCGCGCGACGTTAGGTATTCGTGAAAGTCTTCAAATAAGGAGTCGGCACTAGTTTACTGGGGTCGGCAAGAAACTAAGTGAGGCATGCTCCCATGCCTCACTTTCTACGTAACCAGAAAATCTAGGGTCGGTGACTTGATTACGTCAATTATGCGATTAACGCCCTTTCGATACCTAATGTAATTGTGTGTTAATAAGGCCATGACAATCTCTTCAGAAAATCTAAGGTCTGTCATAACCGTTCTAGGGTAAAAAAATAACATCCAAAATAGCATCGTAAAATAAGGTACATGAATAATCCTAATAACGTAAAACCAAGAAAAACTTTGTAGAGCCCAAGGCTTATTCAATTTTGGATATTTTCTTTTTAGGAATTTTTGTTTTGCAATTTTCTGATTTTTCTGAATTTTTTTATGAATTTTTAATAATATTTTAAAATTTTTTAATAAAAAAACAACTTTCAAGGAATTTAAAAAAAACATTTTATTAATTTTTAAGGATTTTCGAATTTTTTTGAATTTTTATATATTTTTAAAATTTTTAATTATTAAAAAATATTCGGACCGGGTCGGGAGATCCGGCCCTACTAAACCGACCCGGACCCTATCGGTCTGGGCCGGGCTAGCGACCGGGCTGGCAGAACGGCCCGGTCGAATTTTTTTAAAAATGGCCCATAAATAATAAAAAAGAAGGCAGCCCATTTCTAATTTCTAAAATTTCGGTCCAAACCTAGTCTAGGCCCATACGAAAAAATAAACCAGCCCAGCCCATTTTCTGAACTTTCGGCCCGGCCCCCTTCTTTTTCTTTTCTTCTCTTTTTTTTTCGGTCTGGTCTTCGTCTTCAACCTCGCGGAAGTCCGACTTCTGCATTCCTCCGCCGCGCCGCAGCCGACGCCGCCGCGAGCCCTCACCGAATAAAAGAGTAGCCGTGTCGTCTAGCGTCGGCCGTTCCATCTGACCGACGCCGAACGCCGTCGGTTGCTGGCAGCGGTGACTTCCGGCGACCCACGATACTCTCCTCTCACTGGAAACCAAAAACGTCCCTTTTCGACTCAAAAAATGCACGGAAACCTCATGAAAATAGCTATAATGCTAAGAGAAAGGCGAGAGTAAGCAATATACGATAAAAAATCTACGAAACCAGGTTGTCGAGGACGGATTCAACCGTGAAAGTTTCTGGATTTCATTCGGGCATTCTAGCAAACATCTGGCATGCATGAACAAAACAAGACATTTTTGACCCGAGCCGACCTTGGACGGAAACCCAGCTTCTAAAAAAACACTAAGGCATACGTAACAACGTTAATGGAAGAACGTCGGGGGCCGGGGCTCGCGCGAACTGGTCGGCGCGAGCTCCGGCCCGCCTTCTCATCAAAGCAGAACAAAAACAGCTGCGGGGGGGTGGGGGGGGGAAGACCTACCTGGTTCGGGGGGCGAGCCGCGGCGGACGACGGCGGGCGGACGGCCTCCGGCAGCGGCTAGGTGTCTCCTCGATTCTCCTTCTTCCTTCTGGTTCTCTCCCTCTCGGATCTCACTGTCCCGGTGTTCTTCTTTCTCTTTTCTTTCTCTCTGTTTTCCGGCGCCGGAGCTGAGGCGTGGCGGGAGCTCGTCGGCGGAGGGTCAGGCGCGACTATCGGCTATCTCTCCTGTCCTCCGTCTTCTCTCCACCCCTTTCTCTTCTGGTTTTTCCTCCCTCATTTTTTATTTTTTATTTTCGCTTCTGCCCCCAATCTCTTCCCCAAAACCGAGCTCCTGGTTTTCGTCTTTTTTCTCTCCCTCTCCCCAAAAAAACCAGAAACAGCCTCTCTGCTCCCTTTCTCCTTTTCCCGTTGCTGGTTTTCTCTCCCTCCTCCCTGTCCGAAAATCGCCGACGTCCCCCTTGCTCCCCCTGCGTTGATCCTCTTCTCTGCTTCCTTAACCGAATTCCCTGCTCCCCCTACCTCCGCGTGACAGCGCAGCAAGGGAAGATTCCCTTGCTGGCGTCACGCGGATGACGTCGCGCGGGGGTTGGCCAAACGACGTCGCTGCCTTCGTCTGCGCGTTGTTGCTGCGTTTCTCCTGCATGCCACTGTGCACGTGAGCGTGGGAGAAGAGAGAATAGAAGAGAGGATGGGCCGGGCCGAAAATAAAAGGGAGGTGGGCCGATGGAAACAAAAGAAAAAGGGATGCGTGAGTAGAGAGTGGGTTGGGCTGAGCCCATCCGAAATTTTTTTTTTCGAATTGTTTTTTAATCAAAAATTTTTATCTTTTCTAGAAATTAATACATATTTATATATGCAAAATAGATGGGCATTTAAAGCATTTAAACAAAAATTTGGTTGTCAACATTAAAGTACTTGAATTAATTCCCATTTCTCTCTAATAGCTTAGAATATTGAGAGTTTAATGTAATTCCACAAAATTTCTCACAATAATAGAGTAGGGGATTTTGAATTCAAGTTTTCTAACTCTAATGGCATAAAATAGGATCAATTATGAATTAACCTTATTATTTAACTATAGGAGAGACTTTCATGAAAATTGGTTTTGAAATTGCTCGGTGATTTTTTCATGAATATCGCTGGCCTCACTTTCTGCTCTTCCTCTTGCTCGTTGTATCTTACACACGAGCATTCACTTTCCACTTTAGTTTTGCTTTTGTCCAGTGGGCAATTCTATGATCTTTCAAGAGTCCCGTGCAAAATTACGGCATGTTATCGTAATTAAGTACAAAACCTTGTAACACATAGTAAACTTTGATTTACAATATCGAAACGAACTGTCACAAACCAAAGTAAAACAATCATAAAGAAAAAAAGAAAAGGTGATGTTACGGTACCCCAATGTATCGATGAAATTCCGATCCAGCTCGTTCTCATCTCTCTATGCTCTAGCTTTTCTCCTATCTTCGGCCAAAATGAGCGGCCACAGCTCTGACCCCGCATCAGAAGCAAACCTTAAAAAAATGATGTCCCAATTCCAAACTCTAACTAGGGGCATCAAGATGGGTCATGAACCCATTTTGTGAGTCTATCCTATCTTAATGGGTCGAAAATAGGTCAGAATGTATGACCCATTTTCGACCCAACTATAGAATGTATAAATTATTTTCGACTCATTTTCGACCCAACTATAGAATGTATAAATTATTTTCAACCCATTTTTAATCCAATTGTAAAATGTGTTTTTCTTCTTTGAGTCATTTTTAAGCTCGGTGAGTAATGATGACCTACCAGTGACCACGACACTCCGCCGTTCGCCTCCATCCCATCTCAATTTATAGGTTTTTTACATTTTTTATTTTATTTACTATTTTTTAATTTTTTGAAGTTTTATTCATTTAGCATATAGCTTAGAGTGAATTTGGGTTTCTCTACAATAATAATGGCTTTTAGTAATACAGGTCGGGTATGGGTCAGATATGGGTCACTAAATCTACATTACATGAATATAGGTCAAAATGGGTTAAATGTATCAATATGGGTCGGATCATTTTCGACCCGATCCAAACTCGATCCAACTCATCCATTTGACGAGTCTAGCTCCAACCTAATAGTCCAGCCCCAACCTGAAAGACATAAAGTTACAATTACAATCTGCAACTTTCCGTACAATTCTCTATACACAGCAAACAAACAAGCACTGTTCTCTCATAGCATAGCTTGAATACTCTCAATCTGAGGAGCAAATTGGTTATGAAAATCTCCACCTTTGATCCTTTTGACCATCCTCTGTGAGGATCTCTTTTCCGCCGGGAGGAGAATATGCTTTTCCCCAAGAAAAATTTTAATAGACTTGTTCCGCAAGAAAAAAATATTGTACAGTCTTTAAACCAAGTCTATCTCGACCATTGATTATGTAGGTCATACATTATATTCACATAATTAATAATTAGAAAGATCTTGGTCCAAATGATGCACAAACCATGTGATAATTTCTCTGTTTTTGAATCAACATGCTGCAAATTTCACCCCCTTCATGTGACTCTGCAAGGGAAAATTCTCTATCTCATGTAGGAAAATACAAAACCGTTCATTTGCAATTAGACATTTTTAGTTTTTTTTTTGCCCGAATTAGAGACATATTATAGGTTCTGTTTGGTAACGTTTCTCTTTCTCTATTTTTTTGTTCTTTTGTTTTCCGGAATAGAAAAAGAATAGAAATCCATTTGGTAACGCCAATTAACTTTTGTATTCCCCTGAATAAAAAATTATTCCCAAGAATAGATTTGGAGTAAAAATGAAAAATAGAAAAAGTAGCTTTTTGTTCTTGAGAACAATTTTTAGAAACTATTTGTTGGATATTACTCATGATCGACCACTATTGGTAGACCTCCGTCTGCCGGCTGCTGGCCGCCCGCCGCCCTTTGCTCGGTGACCGGCAGACAACAAACTGACGATCAGCGATCGGTGGCTCGACGACTGGCAGCCAACAAGCAGTAGCGGCGAGAGGCTACAAGCTACCAGTGACCGGCGATGATTGGCGATCGACGGCCGCCAACCGACATGCGGCAACTGCCGACCGCCGACGTCGCCGCTTGCCATCGAGCGGTCGCCAGTGGCCAGTAACCGCTTGTCGCCGCCATCGAGGAAAAAAGAAATAAAAATATTTTATCAGTACTAAACCCATTTCTATTTTTTTTTTTCTATTATAAGAATAAAAAAAATTTGTAGTTACCAAATGCCTTATTTTACTTAGAAATTGTGTTAGGGAGTAGAAATAGAAAATAACTATTTTTCAAAAGAAATTGTTCTCAATAGTAAAAATGTTACCAAACGAACCATTAGTTAGAATAGCAATGATTGTGAGCTGTCCATTGGCTTTTACGGAAAAAAAAAATGAAATTAACGATTTTTTTAATTGCCTTTGTTGCCCTCGCAGACTTACTGAAATTCCAACTTTTGACCCTATTTTGAAGTAGAAAAACTCTAGACGAAGCACAAAAGCTCTCTGGTCTCTCTCTATCTGGTTTCGCTCATCTTCGAGTCTGCAACACGCACCTGAGACGGTGAGTACTAGGTTTTAGAGCGAGGATAGCAGGAAAATACGTTGTTTGGAGAGATTATTATCTCCCAAAAAGAAATAGTAATAACAATAATAATCTACACCAAAAACATTTTTCCTTCTTCCATCTCCTCTAAGAACCGCCCCCAGCTCCGTCACCACCCGGCCTGCCCCTTCGAGCTCTAAATTTTGGATTTTGGAATGAATTCTGGTGAATGTTCTGGGAGAGGAAAATGGAGGGAATTGGAAATTTGGGTTGCTGCATTTTGGGCTTGATGATCTGTTCGGTTGCCCCCGCAAAATGTGGCAGTGTTCATTCGCATGAAGCGTTTTCCTGATGCAAATAAGCGATTTTTGTCTGAAATTTGTCTGTTCAGGATTTACTTTGACCGACTTTTAGCCTCGCCGGAGGGCTGCCGCCTCAAGGTGAAACAAGATGGCGACTACGCTTCGCGGCTTTTAATCGCTTAGAGGTAGTTGCTGTTCCCAAGGATGACATGTCGCTGTTGAGAAACTAGTTGTGTTGTTGGTGACGTGTTTGACTTATCATCCATTTTCATCGATAGTTCTCCGAGAAATTTGCCAGTGCACGAGTGCCAGTGGAAAGAGATGAATTGTGCAAACAATTGACATCGACCTGAAAGCTGCAAACTTTTACTAAAGTGTACACCAAGATATGCGAGATGCTTCCTTGTGCATGATGAGGGAAATAAAAGTAGAATCTCGGTGTACTGTTTTGTTTTCTGTAGTCACGAGAGGAAGTAAATTCACTGTTCGGCCTCATTAGGAGTGTCCATTCTAGGCACACAAACTACTTTTAGGACAACCTGTGTGCAGGGCCACTTGCTGTCCTTTTACATTGTGTTGTTTCTCCATATTAGTTATGTAGTTTCTGATCAGGCAAAATGAACTCAAATTTAAAAATATTTCATGCACTGTTGAGTTAAAATGCTTTTTGCATAGTTAATGCGACTAAGATGCTCTTGCACAGTGGCTTCTACAATCTGCCTTTCTAACATCGAGCATCTGTTGGATTTATTGTTTTTCAGGTGTATATGCTGATGTGTATTTTAAAGAGGGGGAGCTTCTCTTAAGAGATCAAATGCTTTTTGGGTGTCAACATCCCTCAAATAAGGTTTTGCTGGCATGGATCCTAGTGTGCACTTGTCAGGACCTTTGATCATGCACAAGTCCAACGCTTCCTTTTCTTTTGTTATTGCAGATTGATTGTCTAGTATATGTAGCTTCTGTTTTCGCTTTATTGGGACATTAGAATTTCAAATTGGAAAAAGATTGTTTTTTCCAGGATTTAGGTCTCTCTTCAAGCCATGGATGTGATATCCGTTCATGCTCTGATGTTTCAAACGATCATGGTGCATCTGAATTATCTGATGGGGATGACGTCATGGATGAGAAAAGTTATGATGACTCTTGTGGATGTGCTTCAGGAAGCAAGAGAGCAAAAGTTCCTCTGCCCAAGGAAATTGTTGAATCATTGATGAATGGTGAATTAGTGTTGCCATACTCGGGCAAATTTTCCTTGCCACCAGTTATTCCATGTTCAGGGGGATGTCAAGAAGCTTACTATTGCAGGTACGAGGGCTTTGATATACTTTTTCCCCTGAGGTTTGGGTCTCTCAATTTTTTTCATGCTTAGAAGCAACCTGTATTAGTATGAAAAAGACCAAAAGCATGATTATGGAAAGAAATCGCTTTGATGTTTAGATTGCCTTTTGATTTCGACAGTGCTTTTTTAATTTATGCCCAAAGAGGCTACTTTCCAAGAGAGAAATGCAGGAGAAGGTGCTTACCTTAGTCCAGGCATCAAAAGTTTCGCTGTTCCAAATCTGGAAATTGAATTTAACAACTGAGTTCTGATGTGTAGCATTATTTTCACCATTTCTTTGAGTCACATATTTTGATATTTTATTTTCTTACATCGCTTATGGATCTTTCTGTAAATAGTTTTCTTTTCGGGGGCTGCTCTGGGGATTATCTCATTTAGTATTACAATCCTTTTAAGCGAAGTGTCTGCAGATGCTGACTGCAATTCATTTAATTCTTTACTGTGTGCACGGCAGAGAAGTCGGAAGCGTTTTCCACTAAGGCTCTTCCCCAATTCATACAACATGCTAATGGTAAAGCTCTTTAATGTGTATTGTCGATAGGTTTAGGTTTCATTTATCTAATCTGTGATTTACTTCTGTTGATCCTTCTTGGTGCATTTTCTCTTTCATTGCAGAAACAAATGATATTTTCGTTCTGGCAGCCAGAGTACCTTTTTTCTGTTAGTAGTTTCATGTTTCTTATTCCCATCCCTAAGTTTCATTTCCCAACCCTATTCTTGTATATTTTTCTGGAGATGCAAAATGAAGATTTCTTCTAGCAAAGAAACGTTTTATAACAGTTTTTTCTTTGACACTAATGTTGGGCACAATTTCAAGATTGACTATTTCATTTTATGAAATAGTATGTCAAAACAATGATATTGGGTGGATGATCATGCTCGAACTATATGAACTGCCAAAACAATGATATTGACTATTGACGTTAACGATTCATTATGTATCATCTTGTTATGTTGCCCTTCCAGGTCAGAAATGTAGACGGCTAAGTGAGGCATTGAATTTCGTATGTTATGCTTTATCTAAGGTCTTGTTGTAAGGCATATCTGCTAAGGGGAAATAAACATTTTGTTCGATTTGCCCGTTCAGTTTGCCATTGTTAACTCATGTCCGTTTGGGCGACCCACCTAGTGACAAATGCTTGGTGGTAGTTGTAGCATGCATATAGTTATCATAATGCAATTGGATCACAGAATATTACCATGTACCAAGAATATTCAAATTCTTGGTTGATGGTCAGTATGTCGTGCACAAAGCAAAGTCTTTTGTCTTCTTTATGACAAGGTTATAGATATGGTTCCTCGACTGTTATTCACAAAGAATCTATACTGCACATGTTTAATAAAACTCGTGTGGATAGCTAATACATTGGTTCTCATTTTTCAGTCAATTGCATACACTATATTAAGGTATAGGAAGTCAAAAGCAATTTTTCTGATTAATTATATGAAGGACAAGGCTGTTTTGGACAACTTTCACACCCCCTTATTTTTAGAAGCATGGAAGGCAATATCAGTAGGACACGAGAAGGCAATTTTTCTGTCAGGCTTTACCTCTTCAAGATTTATTTGTCAAACAGGTGAACTTGTACTCACCATTTATGGTTGAACTTAGGTGGTGGGAATGTTTAGCATTGAGAGGATGTTAATCCTTCTGATGAAGCTGTATTTAGGATGGAAATTAAAGAGCATGCCTTTAAGGTAAAGAAAATTTCTTCGAGATGTTGCATCTTTGGAGATTACATTGTGTAATTTTAGCCAATCTTTCCAGTGGTAGAAAACTATCTGAGGTTTGGTTCCTTGACTCTACAAAGTATTCTCGCTTGACATTTATGGGCTTATCATTGGAACGTTTGAGCTGAATAATCTGTAAGTTTCTGACTTATCGGCGATTAAATGTTCTTACTTTCCAAATCCAAAACTGTAGATTCTGCACACTAAGAATTATTAATGTAATTCTCCTTTTCTCTCTCCATTTCCTTTCTGCATCGAAGTGCATTGGGAGAGGGGGTTTCAAACCTATGACATGTCTACTTTGCATGAGAAAATACAATTGACTGGGTCTCCTTGATATTGATGGCATGGGTTGTGTGAATGCCTTATTCATGATAATCCCCTTGGGGAATTTAATAATTTTTTTTTCCTTTTCTGGTTTTGGTTTATCACAGTGATCTGGTTGTAGCGTGTCCTGTGGAAGTTTATTTTTTTGTATATCGATGATCTACCATCTCCTGAGAAGGTATCCATGATGAACATTTCAGTCTTTGACATTCATTACAAAATTTGGAAGTTTATGCATTTGCCACTGTTTCTATTGGGAGGAAGAAGCCAAGAAAGTATCTCAACTATATCTGGATGCCCTTGGTGATGAGTATGTTTGTTGTCAGGATATGCGTACTTTAAGCAGACAGACTTGATTAATCAACAAACGGGGTTGTGTTTCTAGTTTAAATAATCCCTCATCATACCAAACCCAATTGCCGTTCTAATTATGCCATCTACTGGTTCGTGTACCCCTTTACCCCCAAGTCACCAGACTGTCTAGCTCATCAGAGTTTGATCTTTTGACTAATTGATGGGCTGGCATCCGATTGTTCACATGCATGCTGTGGGACTAGAGATAGCACACAATGTTAACATATGGTACAATTTAAAACAGACATCACACAGCTTGGTTGCCAATTGCATTTTTAGCTGTCAGGATAGGATTAACTTAGCTGAGAAGCAGCTCTAGGATATAAAAATAAATATGAATTGGTAGGCTTCCCAGTTTGACAATGATACACATAGTCGTGCTTGGTTTTATGTCCTGAAAAGCGGAAGCTGATCATCATGTCTAGTGCAAGCTTTTGTTTTCCTCATTGTCCTCACATATACTCAACAATTCCCTTTTATTGGATTTCTGCAATTTGCTGATTTTCAGAAATAGTTTACGAAGCAATGAAGCAAACTGCATACTGGGCAATGAATAAGCGGCCCCATCATAGTTTGGCGCACCATTTGGTATAATAGTCTTTGCATCTCCCTCTTTGTTAGTTTTTCGTGGCATGGTTTAATATTTTAAATCCTTTTGAGCTTCAACTTGACATTATTCAAATTTACTAAAATCACCCTTCATTATGATTGAATCGATATGTCCCTTTCGACAATCCTTGAAGATCAACTGCTCTCTAATTTGTCAATGCAAATTTCAAAAGAAAGACGTAATGTTGCCTTTTATCCATAATTTGCATGTTGCAGGCTGGATTATCATTTATGAAATTCACTCATGCGTTTGTGACTTTAGCCTGTTGAAGTCATGCCTTATTCACATAAAATCATCCACGTCTATGCTATGTCGAGCCAGTTCCCTTTCATGGCTGGTTAGCATATGCTCAAATGAATTTAGTCCAGTTCAGATGTAAAGCAATGCAGCTTCATTCTCTTACAATGAGCATTTGCACAACTAATATGTGAGAAATCATGAAATTTTACATGTTACCATTTCATACATAAACGAGGGTTCAACTATGGTTGTGAAAGCCACAACAAAGAGATGGTAGTTTCATTAAGTATTGGAAATTCATCAAATCTAAAGCAAGGTGGATAATGAAAATTCAAATTCAAAATATTCGCTCGATCAATTCACTTGAAGATTCCGCTTATTGGGGTAGGACTATTTAGCATTTTAAAAATAATCATTTGTATTGTCAAGGTGACTCATTTGTGAGGATGACCTGCTGGTTAAATAAGGACTTTGATATGTCCCCTTACGTGGAAAGGAAGATCTAGACAACAACAAGCTGAAAGGGGCCGCTGTGGTTGAGCACGCGAGAAAAAAAAAAGGAAGAGCAGAAGTTTCTACTCATCTCAACCCCTTGTGTTTTGCAGAAAAAAAAAAAAAAAAAGAGGGGGGGGGGAAGTTGTTATTAAATCTTGTCTGTTTTAAAAAATAAATAATTTTAAAAGATATTTTTTAAAATAATTATTTGTATTACTTGAAATAATTAATCAATGAAAGTTTCATTATTGACAAAAAATTATATCTAAACATTTTCGTAAACAATAAATATGTTTTTTATTTATTCATTTTCATAAGAAATATAAATGATCATTTTTAAGAAAATATTTTTCAAATCATTTATTTTCCACCAAATAAATAGAACCTTAATCGTGCCCCTATTTGTATAATTCTCCTTGCAAACCACAAAAATATGTCAACAATAACATCAGTTAGTGCTACCAAATGGGGATGAAGAGCCTAACTCAGGGATTGCAATCGATGGCGACTACGACAACAATAACATCAGTTAGTGCTACCAAATGGGGATGAAGATCCTAACTCAGGGACTACAATCGATGGCGACTATGACGTGATATTGAGATTTCAAGGGCCTGATACTTGCAACGGTTTGGCAGATTGCCTTTATGAGTTTATGAATGGGAATATTTAGTGATGACAAGGAGTCATGGCCAGGCGAAAAGATCTCGGAGATCCTGCAAAATCTCCCAAATATACATTCTTGTCTCATCCAAAGACCTTGCTTCGAATATATGTTGCTTGGAAGAGTTGACATGCATAGAGGAGTGCACTTCCCAATCCACGAGGAAAGAAATACCACCTATCTTTTACAACACGGATCCCTCATATGCAAGTATGAAATAAAGCTATACGAAAGCGCCCTCAGGGAAGCACGAGGATGATCAACCCTGCACTTTAGTGAAGACTTGGAAGAAGGCCTTGACGGTGGCTAAAACCATGGGATGGCACATAAGAGATCAAAGATATTGACCTCATCTTCGTTTTTTTAATCTTTTTATTTATTTTTAGATTAATTATTAGATTGTATTTTTGAGAATAGGAGTGCCCGTAAGCACGCGGGTTTGCATTCATCATTTTCTACGACTAGGCTAAGACTATCTACATGCCGATAAACTCCCAAAGCGTGCCTCAATAGGTTCAATCCCGCACATATTTTATTCAAACTGTTTAGATAAACTCTTTGGAGGCGATATTCACCATCTTAGTAAAAGAATCTTTACTCCATACACCTGGAAAAAGTAATTTATGTACATCCATTTCATGTATAGAGGAGGATTTACCTTCAAAGGGAGGCTAGCACTGCTTGTGGACTAAGGTTTCATGTGTAAGTCCTTGAAATGCCAATAAGAATCTTAATAGACACCAATCCATGAGTTGCATCTAATGTCCATTCACTTCACACATATCACTCTTCAGACTCTCACTTTTCGTGACACACAATTTTCACCCAAGTTTTTTTTTCTCCTCTGTTCCGACATGTGAATTTAGAATGTGGATTGCTTTGTTTTTTCCCTCCAAATTTTATGGATTATTGGAATAGAATATGGCTAATTTGTCATATTGAAATAATGAATGATATTAACAAACGATGAGTTAATATTTTTAGTATAAATTCATTCTAGACTTTTTATTATTATTTATTTATTTGTGAATTTGAATTAAATTAATTTTTGATTTATCACGTATATATAAAAATATACATTGAATATATAACGTGTCCTAATGTGTTGGAATTATCTCTCTTTTTTTAAAATGGCATGTCAATATGTTGTGTTGTATCGTGTCACATGTCACGTATTGATGTCGGTGCTACTTAGATCTTGGGCTTGATCTTAATGGACTCGAACACAAGCATCAAGGTCTAGGGTTAGAGTTTTGTTGGACTCAAATTAGGTGTTAAAATTATGTATTGAATTTGAGCTCGTATCTAATTTTTTATTTGGATTAGATTTTCATCAATTATCAAACGAAGGAGTCACACGTATTTGGGGGTCCCCAATTTCTTTGGTCGGAGCTCTTTGCGTGCTTGTTGGAGATATTTATCCAACTTTGAACGGATAGTGGAATCTTGGAAAATTAAAGGATTTCCTTTGTTGGCCGTATGAAAGAAAACGTGTGGGATCAGGAAGTTGTTAGAAAAAGGAAATAAAATAAAATAAATCCAGGTTTCCTTTTTCTGCTTGCTGTAGCCGAACAGTAAGATTCAGCTTTGCAAAAGTCTAATGCAAATACTAAAAACTCAAAGTTACTTGGAGAAATGCAATTATATAGTAAAATTTATTTACAAATGGACTTTGAGTTGAATGTGCATTTGGTAAAAAAAACTTTCGCAATAGATTTTGAGGGGGTATAATATATGTATATAGATCCTTTTAAAAAAAAAATTGAACTAAACCCTTCACTGAACCGGCGAAGGGCTACGGCCACCAGCGAGTCAAATCTAGCACCAGCGGCCGTCAGCTGAGGTCGCCCGAGGTCGGGTGACCTCCGACGGCCCTCGGTTGGGTCGCGCGACCCTCACCAGAGGTCGCCCAAAGTCAGGCGACCTTAGCCAATGGCCACTGGCGCCAAATCTGGCTCGTCGGCAACCGTAGCCCTTCGCCGATCCAACAAAGGGCTACCTCCTTTTTCAATTAAAAAAAATTAACCAGGGGCAAAATTGGAAATATGAAGAATTAGTGATGATAGTTTTGGAAATGAGAAATTAATTTTAGCATTTCGCCAAATGCTAAAAGCCCAAAACTAGTCCCTACTAGCTTTGAACTTTCAGCATTTTGAAAGCCGGCTTTCAGTTGAAAGCCATGTCCAAAGCTAAACCAAATGGTTCAACATTTCCCCAAGGGGCTTTCAGTGGAAATGCTGAACCAAATGCAGCCTAAGTCCTTTTGAGCACAAGCCAAGAAGCCGCAAAGTGAGGAGCAAGCCGCTGTACGAAGCACAGAAGAAAGACCACGATTCCTATTTTACCATACACAAGTGTTTTGGTTTGCTCTTGAACTCCCACTTATTCGTGTTGTGAATTTAAATCCAATTGAATTTATTTATTTGTGAACACTTTGGATTTGGACTTATATTTAGTTATGAGAAAATTTGAATGTGTGAGCAATTGTAAATTATGATTCTCCTATTATAGTGTATTATTGTTATTTTAAACTCTCATTGTGGATATAGGTATCGATGCTCGGACTAAACCACTCAAATATCTATTGTCCTTAGGCCCAAGCATTGGAGACCCAAGCACCAACACTAGGTTTGAGGCATTGCCAAGATGGAATAGGGCATGGGCACTAGGTACCGGGCACAAGCACTAAGTTCACAAGCCTGGCCTTAATGATCTCGACCTTGGGAGCTGGGCACTCGGTCCCAGAGGTTAAGGACCCAGGAATGATTGTTAGGTTCCCAAGCCCAATTGTATAATTTTTTATTTAAGACTTGATTTGTAGTCATATTTAGGAAAATGATTTTCAATTTTTTAAAGAAAAACTTATTTTCCTAAATTTAAACATAGGTTTTAACGTTTGGGTTGTTGGGAAAAATGAGTCAATAGATTTTTTTTTAATCAATAGAAACCTTACTTAAATTTAAAAAAAATGATTTCCTTTTTTAAAAATTCAATACCATTATCCAAAATATGTCTAGATATTAGCAATCAAATTTGAAACTTTATGCTGGGACATGGAAACCCAACACTAGTCCCATGTCTTGGACTAGGTCTTTGACACCAGGGTTCGGATCCAGATCCATTAAGGTTAGGCTAAGGACCCCAATACTCATGTTTTAGATCCCCAGCGTCATCAAGGCCAGCTCCAAGTGCTCGATGCTAATGCCTAAATCCCCAGCATTGGAGTGCCAATCCATACCACAAAAGTCAAGCGTAGGATCTCGGTGTCCAAGTTTGGATTGTCAAGATCAAGGCTTAGGTCCATAAAGGCCATGCTCGGGTCCATCGAGGCTTGACTAGGGACCCTAATGCTCACGCTTAGATCCATAGAGATTACACTCACGACCTAGGTGCCCATGCTCCAATCTTTAGTGCGCAAGTCGAGGTCCATCGAGGCCAAACTTAAGACTCTAATGCTTGAACTTAGTTCTTTTGCTGCCCGTACGCAAATTATCATTGTCCGAATAATAGATGTTTATTTTGAAAAATTAGATTAGATTTTTGGTATTTTCCAATTTATGTTCAGTTTTTATCTAAATATAAGTAAATATTGTCATTCATAGAAAAATGACTTCTTAAAAAATAATTTTCGAAAATGGAAAGGAGGTCAAACCAATGCATGTCTTTAATTTGGATAAGTGAAAGAAGGTTTCCTTGCGTACGCAAACCAGTTCAAAACGAAACCTGAACTTTTAAGTCGCCGTCTGTCAAACCACTCGCACTTTCTCACACTTTCTCACTAGCACTTTCAAGCACTCTCTCTCACTAACTTCCTCCCCACTTTCTCAAGCCTGGCCTCTCTCTCTCTAGTCTCTTGAGCGGTACTCAGATCTGGCCTCTCTCGCTGTCTCGTCTCTTGAGCGGCGCTTACTTAGATCTGGCCTCTCTCTCGAGTCTCTCCAGCGGCGCTGCTCGATCTCTCTCTCTCTCTCGGTTTCGCGGGTCGCGGCCTCACCTTTGTCGTTCTGCAGTCAATCAGCCCGCTCTTAGGTACTACTCTCTCTCTCTCTCTCTCTCTCTCTCTCTCTCGGTTTGGATTTCGATTTCTTCGGGTAATGTTTTGATTTCGGTGGGCTATGGTTTCGATTCCTTCGCTCTGATGTGCTAACCGGCGGGAGTGTCATCGGTCGCGGTGCAGGTATAGGAGCTGCAACGAGCTCACTCTGGGGGGCGACTCTCTCTATCTCTTATCCACGCGGAGGAAGAAAGGAATCTTCAGGGGTCGGTGGTAATGGCTTTTTCCATGGCATTTTTAATTTGATGGACGGCGATGACTATGATCTCATATCTTCAATGATTTTTCTTCTTCTTTTTTTATAGAATTGTCTTTTTCTCTCTTTTGGTTTTGATTTGTGGAGTCACGTGGAGAAAATATTGGATGCCTTTCATATGCCACCTTGACAGACAATTAACAGACAAACGAGAAGGATTACAAGTTTGCGACACGTGTCTTGAGTGGGCCCTAGATAAATCAACTCCTCTCTCTTTCCTCTCGCGCCCGACTGTCTTCCTCTTTGCCGCCCCCACTCTCCGCACTGAGCCCTCGTCTGGCCGACAAACTTGCACGGTGGAGACAACCTTTCAAAGCGGAAGCGGAGGCCACGTGGTGGCTCGTCGGACGAGGGCTTGGTCGTGACTCGAAGGAGACAGAGCATGCCAAGAGGAGAGAGAAGAATCTGATATGTGGGGCCATTCAAAACATGTGTCGTAAGCTTGTGATCCTTCTTATTTGTCATGCTACACCCAATATTTACTCATGTGATGTGGGGCCTCCCATGGATGGATGATGCACCAGCTTGTTTATTTTCTAGTATGCAGTTTATTAATTGCAAGTCTAAAATTTTTTGAGGTGACAGATTTTCATGTGTTTTTTAAATGTCGTATACCTTTCCAAATAATCAATTATAAGATTTTATCATGTTTAGAAATTTGTTTCTTGAAAATTGTGTCACGAAATAACTTTTAAAAAATGATAATATTTTTTGATGTTTTTTGAAAATTTAAAAATGATAAAAAATATATTTTTTGTCATTTAGTATAGAAAATTTGATTTGATTTTCCTAAATAAGTATATATGATTCAAACGTTAGTAACTTGCGTATAGGTAATGAGAAACCTAGTACTAGCACTAGAGGCTCAGTCCGGCTACAATGGACGTTGACTCGGGCCGTTTGGGATCCGAGCTCGGGTATTAGGATCTCGCGCTCAGCCTTTGTGGACCCTAGCCTGAGTGTCGGAGTATTGGGCCCGACCTCAATGGACTCAAGCACAAGCATCTATGGCGCAAGCTCTACCTCAATGGACCTAAGCGAAGGTGTCGAGGATCTAGGTTGGGGCACCGGATCTAGTATGAGCACCAGCATCATGAGCTCGGCCTTCATGGACTTTAGCCTAGGCACTGGAGACGTGTCTTGGACATTGGGACCTAGGAAGCAATTGGAGTTTCCGTGCTCAAACGTAGAGTTTCGAGTTAAATGCCAATATTTAATCATATTTTAAAAAATAATTTTCAATTTTTAAAGATGAAATCGTTTTCCTAAATTTAAGTGTATCATTTTTTTTCTAAACAAACCAAATACCCAAAAATTAGAAAAATATTTTTAAATGGAATCCAATTTTTTTAAAGGACATAGCTTTGTGCCTTCGCCTAAACAAGCACGCTCATTGGCAAGCTTTCAATGTAGTCCAAACTGTCATATAGTCCGAACTTATCTTATAGGAGAGTCCAATAAATTTGAATTTTTTTTTTTTACCCAACCATGGGCAGCACAGTTGGTGTGCGTTCTCTCCCTTATCGCCAAGGTCAAAAGTTCGAACCCTCTCGTTGCTAAAGTGTTGTAAGAAAGGGTTCTGGTGTTGAGGTCCTAGGCTAGCCTCTTCTAAGGTTTACGTCTAAATAGCGGCTTGCGGCGAGACCCGACAGTGCCATCGGGCACTGGAGGGTCGTGTGCTTCCCTAAAGGGGTGAGCTCTAGCGGTTCCTCGGTATCAAAAAAATAAATAAATAAATGTGAATTTTTTATCCTGGGTTCAGGGTATACCGTATACAAATTCCTCTGATGTCTAGCACTTTTTTCTACATAAATGAAGTAACGGTTGATAAGGGTGAGCCATGGGGTCGCTTCAACAGGAAATTGGACCGAATCGGTTTTGAACCGGCCCTATACACTTTTTGAAAAATATTAGTACAAGGTAGATGCAACTAGGGAGAATGTAGCCTGAGGTAAACTCAACTAAAAAGACTGTAATAGTCATAGTGTGAAAAAGTAATATATGCCATGTATTAAGTGATACTTTGATGAATGATCTAATGCGCAAGAGAGAGTGGAAGTTCCTACTCATCTTGATCGTGCCTACCTGTAGAAATCTCCTCCAGCACCGCAAAAAGAAGTCACTGGAAACGTCACTGTGTCATTAGATGGGGATAGAAGGGGAAGGGGCCGATTCAGGGACTGCAGCAGGTGTCATCTATGATGTGTTCTTGAGCTTTCGAGGATCCGACACTCGCAACGGATTCACAGATTTCCTCTATGTGTACATGACCAAGGCAGGACTCCGCATTTTTAGGGACAACGAAGAGTTACAACCAGGTGAAAATATCTCGGACATCTTGCGAGCAATAGAAAGCTCCCAAATATACATTCCTATTTTATCTGAAAATTATGCTGCGAGTAAATGGTGTCTACAAGAGCTGACACAAATGGTACAGTGCACTTGCCAATCCATGGGGAAAGAGATAGTGCCCATCTTTTATGACGTGGATCCCTCGGATGTTAAGCTTGAAACGGAGCTGTACAAAAGGGACCTAAGGAAGCTTGACGAGAGCCTTGGCTGCGGTGAAGTGAAACCTTGGAAGGAGGCCTTGATCACGGTGGCTAAAATCAAGGGGTGGCTCATAAAAGATCAAAGGTACTGAGATTATCTTCGTTTACTTATCTATTTGTTTATTTATTTATTAGATTATTGTTAGATCTACCCAATAGGAGTGTACATAAGCGTGCTGGTTTTTGTACATCGTTTTCTACTACTAGGCTAAGACAATCTACCTAATAATGAACTCTCAAAGGGCACCTCAAGTGATTTTTTCAAATATGACATTCTCCTGTCCAAGCTGTATAGATGAACTTATTGGAGGCAACACTCACCACCCTTCTGATATACGTGGAAAGAGCAATTTATGTATACCCATGGCGAAAACCACATGGAAAATACATATCAGCACTCTAGGAATAATTATTTGCTTCTGTTGAAATCATAATTGTTATATATAGTCTCATGTCAACTATTTCATGAATATTGCAGGCAAGGCAAGACCATTGAAGATATCACTCAAAAAATTTCACAGAAGATTACGATAAAAAAATAGATATTTGCCTGTCAATCTAGTTGGAATTGATGATTGTAGAGAAGACATAAAGACACTATTACAATGTTGTGATACTAGTGATGTACGATTTGTCATAATTCATGGGATCAGTGGCATTGGAAAGACAAATCTTGCCAAAGCAATCTTCAACGAAATCTGTTATCTATTTGAAGGTTGCTCCTTCCTTTTGGACATCCAAGAATCATCTCATGGAGATGGTTCTGTGAAAATGCAAAGAAAATTAGCAAAGGATCTTTTCGATTACTCACTTCCTAAAACCTTTGACTTTGAGGAAGGGAATAATGTAATCAAAAAGATTTTACCTTGCAAGCGAGTGTTACTTGTTTTTGATGACTTGGATGGAAGTGATCAGTTTATGCAACTAGCGAAGCATTGTACTTCGTGTCGGCCAGGAAGTAGGATCATCATTACAACCAAAGATAAAAGTGCTTTTTCTGAGACCAATATGAAAGGATTGGAGGAAAATGTCTTGATAGGTTCCACAAAATTTATTTTGTACAAAATGAGGGAAATGCATTTTGATCATGCTCTTTTACTTTTCAACAAACTTGCTTTCAACACAGATGTGGCTCCACATGATCTTAATGGTCTCTCAAGGGAAGCTGTTGCACTCGCTAGAGGACTTCCATTGGCTGTTGAGGAGATAGGTTCACTTCTCCATACCACAAGGAAAGAAATGTGGAAAAGCACACTCAAGAAGTTTAAGGAAGTGCCTCTCGAAAAAGTCCACCAGAGATTAAAGATTAGTTATGATGCACTTGGATATGAAGCACGGCAAATTCTTCTTGACATTGCATGTTTTTTTGTTAACAAGAAAATAACTAATGCAATGTATATGTGGGAAACTTGTGATTTTTATCCTGAGTATGAAATTGACATCCTTATGAATAAGTCCTTGATCAGGGATGTTGGTCATGATAGAGTCAATATGCAAGATCCTCTAAGAGACTGTGGGAGGGAAATTGTTCGTCAAGAGCATGTTGACAATTATGGAGATCGAAGTAGATTGTGGTCTCCCGAGAAGGCCTTAGACATGGTACTAGCTAAAAAGGTAAGTACAGACAACTCCTACACAACTATGTATCTAAGGGTTCATCTCTCGAGCATATTGCCTTCTTCACTTATTCCTAGCTAAGAAGCCCGTGCCATAGAAAAAAACTTGTGAATTAATAATATTGTTCCTTAAAAGAGAAATTTGCTAATTATCTGACTTTTTTCACCAATGAATAGTGTGCTCATTTTCAAAATTATTTTTATAAGATAAAATATTTAAAAGCAAAAGAAATAGGGTTTAAAGGACCATTTTAACTTTTTCATTACATAAGCATAGCTATTTAATCTTTCTTGTAACTATACAATTTTTCTGATTGATATAAGTAGCAAAATCCATCTTGTTCTATCTAGATAATGCGCAATCAAAGCAATATATATTGGAAAAGTTACATTAGTAATATCTGGTAAAGCTAAAATAATTCTCCCTTCAAAAGTCTGATCAAATTTGGTAAGTGGCGTCAGAATTCCTTTAATTCTCTACTAACTTACTGTGAATTATATTATGAGTCGAAATATGGCACCTTGAAATTCACAACTCAGGAAATGCTAGTTAGCCACTTAAAACCATAAATATTGAATACACAATCCCTTAAACTTTCAGTAATACTATAAAATTATTCTATTACACTAAAGTCTACAAGCATCAACTCCATCGAAATTCACCGCCAAAATTGTAATCACCAATCAAAATTAATATGATAGAAATATCCATGCTTTCTCTGCGCACTCTGCCTCAACCCTTATTTTTTCAATCCTACTAAATTTCAGCAGAAGCTCTAAATTGGTCAGTTTTACTGCTGAGCAAGCAAATTACTGACATAGTAAGTAGCAAACATAACTTCCATGGAATCAAACACAATATTTATTGTGTAATGGATTCTTCATATGATTAGAAATAATAGTTTGAAAAATAGTATATATTTTCACATAAAAGCATAAATTCAGCCATCAAATATGCACAATTTCCAAAATAAAAACAATATCAAATTTTAGAGAGATCGATATTATATTTAATGATTAATGGATCCGAACTCATTGCTCAAGTCTAAACAAGGTCCAAAGCCATCTTAGCAATGGCTAAGCCACAAAAATCATATAGATAGAGCTTATGCCACAAAACAGAACCAGTATGTGCACCCTTATGAATTTCAATTTCAATTTTCATAATGTATGGTTATCATGTAGGTAGATCATGGGCATAAATTCAAATGAAAAACACAGTAATTCACACAATGTTCTTCTCAATAATTACTTCTAAAATTTATTGACAGACAAAGTAATTTCAATTTTACTTTATGGATGGTGTAGTGAAATACACAAAAGTGATAGAGAGTGACTTAACCAAAAAGCCTAATAAGTAATAAGTATCATTCTTCTCCGTATCCCCAGACCCTCCTATTTATTTACAACAAAAACTTTTCTCCTCTTGTTGGCACATCTAAGAGGACTTTCCATCTAGAAGTGGTAGGATACAGAATCAGGTCCAACCACAAACTCTTTCTCATCATGTAAAACTCCAACAGTCATCCAATACTATCCTTCCATCCACTAACAACCTCGACGTCCTATGAAATTAAATTCCTATCTTACATCAGTCTCCTTAAATCACAGACATTCATATCCAAAAGAACTAATAATCTCCAATCAACAACAAAAGAGATAGTCTCCTTATGAATCTTGACTTCTCCTCTTTCTTACTTCCATAATTACCCAAGGATGCTTCTATTTGAATTTTAAGTATCCAATATCATCTAATCGCAAACTTTAATACGCATTTCATACAGCCGTAATCAAAGGAATCACAAGCAAATATTTCTTCTAACCACAAAACGTCTAGTACCTTATAAAAAGTCAAAATATTAATTATTATTCATATAACTCAGTAACTTTTTACCTCAAATAAAATATTATGTTATTTGTCAGGGAACAAAAAATGTAGTAGCACTCAAACTAGGGAGGTCGAGACACAATTTTACTCGCAAGCATTTTGCGAATCTCAGGAATGTGAGGTTTCTTGAATTGGATGGAGGGAACTTTGTTGGCAACTTTGAGGATATTTTTCCGGAGCTAAGATGGCTTTGTTGGCAAAATTGTCCTCCGAAACTTCAAGCAAACAACTTTGTTCTTAATTGTCTAGTTGTTCTCAAGCTTTCAGGTGATTTCACCGCAGAAGATTGGACCAGATGGGTTGAAATCATGGTACAATTTCACCTAATCCATTTACTCTTTCAAGTAATTGTCTAATTATTGATGACATCCACCTATTTAGTCCTAAAAGTATTAAGTCAATCATTGTTTTACAGGTGGCAAGTAATCTGAAAGTTTTGAAGCTCGCGGGATCTAAATCCTTAAACAAAACACCTTGCTTCCCTAAACTTGTGAGTTTGGAGAGATTGGTTCTGAAAGATTTCCTAAGCTTGGTTGAAATTGATCGCTCGATTCATCAACTAGAGGGGCTGACTTACTTGAAAATTAAATGGTGTCCAAATCTTAGAGAATTACCCCAGGAAATTGGTTGCCTAACTGAGTTGAGAGAGCTCATCTTAATCCATGGTTTTAGTGTTCATTATTTGCCAGACTCGATCGGTGATTTAAGACTTTTGTCAAGGCTAGTAATGGAGGATACAGGAGTAGTCAAACTTCCGGACACAATCAAAGGGCTAGTGGATCTTCAGTACTTGTGTTTGGCGTATTGTCCGAATCTAAATTCGTTGTCGGATGCTGTTGGAGAGTTGAAGTCATTGACTGAGTTGGATCTATCTGGGACAAGTATCGAGGAGCTACCTCAGTCGCTTTGCAACCTCAAAGATCTGAAATTACGGATAAAGAAGAGTTCGATAAAAGCACGGCAGATGGGGATCTGCTTCGCTTGGAAGATATTGAGGATTGCTGGTCCTCTGGAAGAGGACTAGGATCAGATGGCATCCTGAGTGAAGATCCTCCGGTACTTCTAGAGTGTCCAAAGGAAACAGTTGTTTAGGAGTGGAGGACAATTGCGGCGCCATAAGTTCATGAGTATCAACTTTCAGGAAGGTGCTCGTCTCGCGAGGTCATCATAAGTGGATAAATTTTGCTGCGAGAGTCCCTCTTTGGGACGCCGAGATAATGAGCTCACCTCTGCCAATTCTGTTCTTCGAAAATCTGATTTTAATGTTCTTATCCTCGTTGAAAAGAAAGTGGATATCCAAGTAGATGCATGACTTTCTAAGAAAGGACGAGGCACCGCTCTTGTTGGAGTTCAATTCATTTGCCTATGACCTTGAAGATCAGTAATGTTCCTCGCATTTCACCTTGTTTGGTAAGTTTTGATCAGCTTCCATGGCTTTCCATTGTGGTTTCAATGACCATATATGAGCATTGCGATAGTGATGTACCTTGGAGACTCTACCCTCTATTACGTATCCCTGTTGATTTTTTTTTTTCCTTTAATATGCAAGTTAGCATATTTATATATTGCACAACCGTATTAATATTTGGGTGGACAAGTCCTGATTTCGGTAATTTGACGTCAAACGAGTCATCATAAAGTGTCCCCTAATGCGATAACCTGCTGGGAAAAGGCGGCCGTGCTATCACGTCAGATTAGGAAATTTCTTCTCCCCTCTTTGCGTGAATAAATGAGCGCGATAAACTCTGCTATAGTATAGTAATGAAGCGAAAATGCAAACTCAGACATAAAGAATTTTAACGTGAGAACCCCAACTGGGAAAAACCCACCGAGCGGGATCGCCAAAAGCTTCCACACTATGCAAAGCGAAGTTGCAATAGGCCTTCTCTAGTCCCACTGGAGGTTACATAATGTATCATCCAGATAACTGTCCTCAATGACAGCAACAACAAGCTCGTCTCACCACTAGGTGGATTGTAATAATATAGAGGAAAGGGCAGCCGAATTATAGTGAGCAAGAATGCCAAAAATATACGGATTGAGCAAGCTTGGCTGGAAATCACTGACAAGTACGCCAACCATCTTAGGTGGCGCATCCGAAATAAACATGAACAATTTTTGCAATTCATTTTAATTTTCTGAATTTTATTTTTTACTTTTTTAATTTTATTTTTTTCTTTATTTTTTTCCTTTTCTTTTCCTTTTCTCCCATGGCATGCAACAGCAGGCCACAAGCAATGGCTGGCAAGAGCCACACTCACCGGCTGTAGTCGAGGGCGCCCTCACCCAAATCTAGGAGGGCGTCCCTCCATTGCCCTTGCCCTTGCCATTCATTGCCCTCGCCCTTGCCAGATCGGAGGATAATGACGATGTCTTATGGAAAGTTGCAATCATTAGGACGTTCAAAAGACCTTGAAATAAATTTACCATCTCAATTTAAGGTACAAGTATTGTCGTGAAGCGGCTATGTTGATTTTTTATTTTTATTTATTTTTGCGGTAACGATGATTCAATGAGAAAGAATCGTCTTATGTCTTTCCATTTTGGGGGCACATGTAGCTTAAAATTTGTATCCGTTTAGCTACTGCCCGGCTTGGGCGCAGGCATTGCTTTTAGAGGGTAAGCCACAAGCATCTTACTCTGTAACCCGAAGAAAGTTCGACCCTGAAAAATAGATAATTGCAGTACGTAACATAACAAGATACATGTGCAATTGCCATCGATATGGTTCATTTTTCACTCTGGTTGACCTGTACAATGGATTCCCAAACTTCAGATATGTTTTGCAATCATACATGCTAGTCATGAAGAAAGTATGTAACATAGTCATTTCATTTCTCAACATACTGTGCAATATAATCTTGGAGCTTAGTTTGGGAAATGAGAAGTTCATGGACCAAGGTCGCAATGCCAAGATGACTATTACACTAGTAAATTCTAAGAATACTGCAAAACATCAAGATGTTTCAGCAAGATTTCACTCTTAAGTACATAGGGGCATAAAAGGTAGCCTAACACAATTTGGCAAGTGACACCAGTTAAAAAGGACTTTGATCAAAGGACTTACAGTTTATCATGTTTCCATCCTCCAAATTAATGCCACTGAGAATAGTAAGAAGATACATATAAGAGGAGCACATCCAACTAACTAAATGCTGTACACAAGGTGCATCCAGGTCTCCCGAAAATGTAAGGCTCACAGAATCTCACAAAGATAACAAATCGTATCTAAGGCATCAGATGATCCTACACATTATTAAACATTCACTGTCTCCTCCACCAGCCCCTTCAAGTCCACATTCTCCCCATTCTGCTTATACTGCAAGAGAAAATACTCATATAAGAAGCAAATACAGCCAGTATTTACCAAAAAAACAAGACGACAGTGTAATGTGGTCATCAGTTCAGAACATATAGTTCTGCAAGATAAAAGGACCCAGAGAACAATTGTAACCATTTGCAAGACCAAATTAGGCAAACACTAACTCATTCAACCAAACCCCGTGAAACAGATCTATCCTCTCTTCCTCTTTGCTATAATGCTGAAAAGAGATGGAAACATACCTGAGAATAAGAATTCTTGTGAACACTGGGCAATGGCGATTTTGATAAAGGCAAGCCTTTCATTTCAACCACTTCATTTCCTGCTGAAGCAAGCTCAGCTAATTCAATGTTCTCTTCTTCAATATCAGCAAGTTCATCAATAGCATGAGCAGCCATGCCAGTTGGGGGTATCGTCATCCCAGTCACCAGTCCTTTAGGCAGAACCTTCAATGGAAAGGAAAAGAAATATATCTCGAGCACACAGTTGCCAAGTTTTATAACCAATACAAAGACAGTTGTATCATCTCAAAAACAAAACATCTTATGCACTAAGAACAAAAGGGAACCTTATCTGCTGAAGAAATGCTAGAAGATACAGTTTTCTCTCTCTTACTCTTGCCTTCATCAGCTTGCTTAGAACCAGTCTTTTGTCCATTCCCTTCTTCAACCTTGTCATCAGTCACTTGAGGATATGCTTTCCCCTGTGAATACTTCAGTCTACCTGTTTCATGTTGATATGCCAGAGTCACAAGTTTTACAAACAAATGCAAGAAAACAAGAGAAATGAGTAACATTAAACACCAGACCAACACATCCCAATAAAAACCCAGTAGTTTCTATTTGCACCAAACTGTGGAGAATGCAAATAGCTCCATCTTTCAACAACTCCGAAATTTACAAAAATGTACTTATCATGTAAATGATAGTTGCTGTTTTCTTGTACTAATGCATTCCCTAAATAAATGTCAAAGTTGTGAGCCCAGATTCTCTGATCTTTAGTTAGATTCATGGCAACTTGACCAGAAAATCATATCCCAACCTCCTTTTTTAATACTCGATAAGAATTAAAAAACTAACAGAAGGTTATAGTTCCAACTGAACTGGCAAAACTTTGCAATAAATTACATCCTTACTTCCATTTTCATCATGACATTATTTTGCCAAGCCAAAAACAAAGAGGAAGTAAAAAAGGATAGCAAGAACAATGCAGTAAACACCAGCAATTAGTTAGTCAAATAAAAGGGTCATTTATCTAGTAAAACAAATCACAGAATTTCATTACATACTCTTTGGGCTAGCGGCATAATTCCCAGTAGGCTCTCCATCACTGACAATGTTGACACTCGAGTCCTCTTCATTGTTTCCAACACCAATAGCATCCATGCCAAGCTGATCTCCCAGATTGTGAAGTTGGAGTTCTGATCTGCAAAATTCAGAATGATGACAAAACTATGAATAATAAAAGAAATTCTCTAAAGTTGGAAGCAATTCAAAATGCATGGAGTCAAACGTTGCATAGGTAAGTCAAAGATTAACATGAAAACAAAAGAAAAGAGCTTTTGCCTTTTCAGTTCATCTTGTGATCGTGTATATCGCTGATGTGCTTTGATGAATTTCTTGATCTTTGATGTGATCCTGAACATCCAATCATGTCAAAATAAGAAATAGATTCCTCACAGACATAGTGCATCATGGAATACCAGAAAAGGGCAGACTTGCTGCATCCTACCTTTTGCACTCTTTCTTTTCTTTGTGCAACTGATCTTCAAGCTCCTGAATTTTAGAGGATAGACTATCTGCCTCTTGAAGTTGCTCTTCCAGGTACATCTTCATATTAAATAAATGCACCCAAGATTAGCAGTTATTAAAGCGATGAAACGCACAAAAAAGGAAAAGAAAAGAGGAGCAGCATAGAAGCTACCACATTAGATAAAAACACATATAAAACAAGAGAAGCACAAAAGCATCCCTGTAAACAACAAACTCACCTCTTGCTGATTCTTGTGGTGCTTCAGCATGTTGATATCTGACCTTACCTGCTTTAACTGCATATCCAGTTCCAAGATCAAACAAGCCAGACTCCCTCCAAGGAACACACTTTAAGAAAAAATTCTGAACTAAGTAAGATTAGGATACAAAAAAAATTTCGCTTACCTGCTCCAGAAGAGCATACTTGGATTGGGATGATGTAGATTTCCCTCCTCTTTCTCGATCTTCAGCCCCCTCCGGAAGATTGAGATCTGAAGTGTCACTTTGACCATCCAAATGCTGCTTCTTCCTGCGCTTTCTGTCACTGCAGTTTAATAATGAGCTCAAATATAAGCGGATCATAAAATCATGGCATAAATGGAGAAGTATAGCAATAACTCAGCCCATCCTAAACATGACATGTAATAACATATAGACAATACAAAACCAAATAACATAATGGCCAAGAAATGCATGTTGGAGTCTGGAAAATAAGGTCATGAGCCTGATTTATTCATTTTGGTCAAGTGTTAAGGTAGCATTTGGTAGTCTAGATAGGATACCAAATTATCCTATCACGTGTTTGGCAACGTCCTCTAGACCAGATATACCCGAATAGAAAGTTGGATAAGAAATCTGAGAAGGGGTGGGATAAACCTGGATTAGATTAAAAAGACTTTACCAAAAATACATAACGAACCCCATTATCTTCCAACAATGGAATGATAGACTGACACGTCTGGATATTGCTTCCTCGGCCACGAGGACCACCACCACAACAGTCCATTGCCATCACTTCCGACCATCACGGGATCGTCATCGCCAGCCAGCCAATCGTGTTTCGACAACTGAGGGTGAAAAGGAGCCTCTACTTGGTATCTTGCCCTGAATCGAACACCATGCATGCATAGTGGACTTATTGGGCAGATCTGGATCCCTTGTTGAAGCCCTTCAGTTTATAGTTTATAAATTCAATGACTCTCAGGGCTGATACACTGATCTGGTGTACAATTCTTTGAGCTTGCCAAGTTCACAGCAGTGTTGAACTTGCAAAATGAACTACAGCAATGATTTTTAAGCAGGAATTGGACGACCCTGCTGCTTATATTTTGCCATTAAATATGTATGCCTCAGCAGGTCTATGGGAAGATGCATCAGTGATCAGAAAGAAGATGAAACTGGAAGTCTTGGCTAGGTGAATAAAGAAACCGAGTTATATTTTGAATACTGAATTTGTTCTTCAGGATGTGGAGGAGGCACAAAATGAACAATATTTGCACCAGCATAGTGAAATAATTGCCATTGTTTTTAGCTTTATAAGCACCTCCAGTCCAAAATCTATCAGAATTTGACCTTCAAAGTAGACAAGGGGTCGCAAACCTCACGCAAGGTTTGCATTGACAATGGCGACCACAAGGATGCCCCAATCAAGAGGATGACAGATGGGATGACAGACTCAGGGCACTACAAAGAGTGTCAAAAGTGGCGAGTGGAGGCCAAAGCAACTAGTTATGACAGATGATTTTCCAAGAATTTTAGTATTATCTTAGGTTGCACCAAACATGAGATGGGATTTCTAGATTCTTAAGGACATTTGGAGGATTTCTAATCCCACCTTATCCTATCTTATTCCAATATGAATCAGACGACAAAATGCAGCCCAATAGGATTGTTATACCCCCCTTGTGAACTGCCAATTCATCACTTATGTGTTGGGTCCATTCACTTTTCCAGATCACTGAAATCGGTGCTCCGACTGATCCAACCACATACTCATGGTATTGAAAGAGATTACATAAATCTAATGGCAGTAAAACTGTTGCTTCAGTTGATTGAAAGAGGTTGGTCTTGCACTTTATTTGTCATTCGAGACCAACTAAGCCTAACCCCCTACACACTACTCTTCTACGACAAGTGGTAAACAGTGCTTTGTTCCGTGTCACAATCTATGTGACATCATTCCAATATCAATAGATAGCAAAGTAGCCTATAAATGTTAAGCCTGTGGACCGGTAAACGGCCCCACTCTTGATCAATGTTCCATTTGGAAGGAGGAATCACTTCCTTGATGACACGGATGCCTCATTCAGTAGTGTCAAGCCATTTGGTTTAATCGATACACTTTTTTTAGAAGGAGCTATTGGCCAATCTCATGAAAAAGATATTCTTACCCAGCAACCTCAATAAGCAAGCCAGGTTGCTACAATTGTTTTAGCATGATAGATGTATCACAGTATGAATATCCTAAATTTGGTAACAGCATGTTATGTAAACACTACCATAACAAAAAGATATTCAGGCCTTTGAACAAAGCTAACTGTAATCGCAAAATTATGCAGCAACCTCCCATAATCAATGTTTTGTGAATCAGATTCCATCTAACTCCGGAACATCAAGACTCTTGTTGCCAACATATCATATCTCCAACTCAATTGAAGTACCAAATTGCTCAAAACATTGAAAGATTGGAGAAGAAAAGTACAAACCACTAGAGATCCACTAGTTCATCTTTGGCTGACAAATAAATCTTAAGGATAGTTGTGTAAAAAAGTAATGTGGAAAGAATAACTAACCTACTGCTAATAAGATTTTGTGATGGCAACAGAGACAGAAAACAAGCAAGAGATGAACAGCTCATACACGCTTAAAAATGGCAATAAGTGCATGAGAGGAGAGTTGTGCTAGCTTACCTATTTTCCTCAGGGGACCTTGAAGGGCTGTATCCTGCAAATTACAGCACCCGGAAGAAAAAGGTAAACAAAAGAACCACCAAGTATTTTGATGTAAAAAGTTCAACGACAGATAAGACTCATGGCTCAAATCCATTACCCACTGCTATAAATTAATGAATAAAGAAATGCCACATAGCCCATAGGTTGTATGTAAATCAAAGAAGATTATAGCAATGTTATCACAGGATAAGAGACACAGACATAGGGCGCAGCTTCTGACCATGAAATCCATGGCGAGCTCTTGCATCTTTTACTGGGGAATACCTTCTCCGAGGAGAATACCTTCTACCAATTTTATTCCTCAAATCACCACCTCGGTAGTCCCTCCTACCTATGATAAGAAGATAATAAATTCCAGTATGGTTTTGTAGTTGTCAAATCATCTAGTTTAGATGACCTATAAGTCATAGTGAAGCAAAACTTACCATCATAGTGAGCAATATGAATAACATAACAATGAATAGAAAAAGTGCCTCCATGACATGCCAAGGAACCATAGCAACAAGCGATCTCATAGAACATATAGTTATAAAAGACCCATTTGGAGAGTACATCATCAAGACAACCCTTGAAATGTCAAAGTAATAGGATTTTAAGAATAGTCGACAGCCCTCTTCTTCATGTTGAGCAACAAGAGACAAAAGAATTCCGAATCATACAATGGATAGATTCTCCTTTTGATCACATGACATGATACAATCTGATCCACAATGAATATTTTTGTTGCTTCAGAGTTCAGACTTAAAAGCCATTAGAAGTCGCATCATCTCCATCCACGAAATCCATTTGGATCATATATTTGAAGAATTAGACGAAGAGAATACCGTGAGCTCCTTCCTCATAAAATGATAGAGATAAGTTGAACATATCATGCTATCACCGTGTTTCTAAGAATCATATACAGAAGAACACAAACTCAACTAGAGAATTCCCCCAAAAGTATCTTCCCAGTCTGGTGGATGAATTACAGTAAGCCAAGATGAAGCCCATTATATATAATATACTAATGACCTTTAAAGTCATCCCATAAGCATTGGATTATCCAGAAGAGCCTATCGCAGCCTTGAAATTGCTGATATAGTGCATTAAGTCTCTCAATAACCCATGTCCTGAAATCTCTACTCTGCAATTGATACTAATGAAATCTCCTCGCATACACATCAGAGGTATGGAAGATGCTTCTGCTTCAAGTTATGCAGGGCCAATATATAAATATGAGTGCAAGCATAACTTTTGGATAAAGAAAACAGAAAACAGCTCGGAAAATTCAGGATGAAAGATAAGGGGAAATAGATAGTGTAATTATCTGCTTCACGGAAAGAACACTTTAGAGACAGCTGCAAGAAAATGCAAACAACTGTAATCAATGAAATAGTCAAATTACTTCATATTTTCAAAATAAAATAAAAATTCCCTGGATTTGGCAAGGTAATTTGCATTTTCCCTTGGATTTGTTCTCTGGCAACATCAAGCACATAGCAAGTTAACTATCCCATCTAATGAAATGCATCAGCATGATTAGATAAATTTTTCAAATGAAGTAGAAAATTATCCCATCGTCTAGCAGTGAAACACTTGCAAGCTACAGAGGGAACAAAAACATGCAAAGTACTAGCAGAGATGAAATGCAGCACAAGAAGGAAAATGCAGCAAAGTGGGAAGCTGCGTTCAGCAAAAAGTGCAGGAAAGGCCTGCTGCAACAAATATACCCTCCTTAAGCAGACAAGCACAATTATAGGAGGAGTAGATTCAAAGAAAAACAAGACATAGTTGCAGCCAATCACAATGCACATCAACAATGCCGATACAGCTAGAAAAGTGAGTATAACACAGTATCATCAAGCTCATGATCATTGTTTCAAACCTCAATAAATTCAGGCAAGCACAAAAACTACGTGCACTCCATGGCTCGCTGAACAAAGCCAGCTACGCACAAACGGCACATCTAAACATATAATTAACCCTGTCCGCTCTTCAATGTTGCTACCATTCCCAACCAAGGAGGAAAATGGAACTCAAATGATATCCGATCATTATCCACCAAACAACAATCGGACGCATCACCTGTCCTGCCAATTTCTATTCTCATGAACCCGTGCATTACAGAATCACCAACAACTGAAATGCTAAACCCGCAACGACCAGAAGTGCAAGGAGGCAAATCGCAATTACCAGTATTGGGGGCGCCGACAAATCGCCTAAGCTCCGCTTGTCCGTGCGCGAACGAGCAACTCTGCCTGTTGCAGTGACCTCTTTGGTACAAGACGCACAGCTTCGTCTTGAACAGCTTCCTATCCACCATTGTGAGACGCGACTCGGATCGGTCGGAACTTCCTAGAAAATCAAACAGACCGCAGCCCGACGCGACGCGACGGAGGCCGAATATACAGAACCGATCGCGAAAATCGTGAGCACGATGAGCAATTCCGGAGCTCGCGCAAGCTTTCGTGCCGGATTCGAACGACCAAGATTACGAATCCCCTGCATGTCCAGAACGAATTGACGACGATGGGTAGTTAGTTTTCTCCAAAGCAGAGAGAGGGAGCAAGACGAACTGAAGGATCAAAACGGAGCTGACCTCGGGGAAGAGGACGAAGCTCAGGTCACGGGTGAGCGCCGACGATCGCCGCCGATCCAAGCACACGCTCAAGAAGAAGAAGAAGAAGAAGAAGAAAGAAGGAGGATAAGAAGGTCGCTCGTCGGCGTCTAAAAGTGGAATCTTGGTTTAGGTTTCTATAGAGAAAGGAGCCCTAAACTCCAGCCCGAAGCCCAAATATACAAGACCCACAAAGGTATTATGAGCAGTGATTCGGGTGAATATAAAAAGCTACGCACTTGCTGTTAAAACTCGGGGTCATTTGGAGCGGAGGTAAAGGTAAAGGTGGCACCTTTAACCAACGAAAGCATCGCTTCTCCGTGTTAAGAATCCTGCGCCATCTTTGATACCGAGTCGTCGTCGTCAGGGCGCTCGTTCTTTGCGGATTCATCGCTCCATCGAAGACACGCAATCGAGGGACATTATCGATTTCCATAAATGGAGGATTCGAGGCAAAAATAGATCCCAGATATGGCAAGCCGCTGGCCGCACTCCTCCTCCGCTTGGCCCCGACCCGGTTCATGAACCGCCCGGCTCGCGCACTCTGCTCGGCTTCCTCTGTCCTCTTTTCCCTCTCTTCTTCCTCCTCTGCCAGAACCTCCCACCACCCACGTCTCGGATTCGTTTCCCCTTCCAGACATACCAGGTTTAGCCTCTCCACCGTCCCTTCCAAGAACCGCCCCAGCTCCGTCGCGACCGGGCCCTCCGCTGCCGCCGCCGCCGCCGCAGCCGCCATGGACCCTCGCCCGCCCGAGCCCGACTCGAATTCCGGTGAGGACTTCGTCCACATCGAGGATCTGGATCCCAACGTGGAGAACCTTGGCGAGAGCTTCGTCGGGGTCGATGTCGATGTCGATGTCGCGAAGGAGGAGGACGACGGTGAGGAGACTGATCATCGGAGCGGCGGCGGCGACGGAGACGGGGAGGGATCCGATCGGAGGAGGACGCTTCCCGAGGAACTCTCCAGGAGCGTGGTGGTCCTCAACTGCGAGTCCGAGACCGAGGGCGGCACGTGCGACGTCTATCTGGTTGGGACGGCCCATGTCTCTGAGGTGAGTGTTGTGAAGTTTCGGACGCTGAATTTTGGCTTCGCCCATTCGGAAGGATCGCATCTCATAATTATCTATGTCTGTTTATCTTTAGCATGACCACTTTGATGTCGTTCTTGAATCATTTGGAGTGGAATTTGAAATCAATTTCTTCAGAATGAATTCTCTTGATTGTTCGGGAGAGGATTGAGGGAAATCGATATGAGACTTGGCAATTGACTTCTTGCATTAGGGCTGATGATTTGTTTGGTTGATGAGAAAATGTGGCATTGAAATAGAATTGAATTCATGGAACCCTAATTTATCCATGCATAATCTGTGTAGTATCAGTTTCATGTTATTGTGGCAAGGCAAGTTTGTGCTGTAAATGTACTGATATTGCTTTGGTTGCAGGAATCATGTAGAGAAGTAGAAGCTGTGATAAGCTACCTGAAACCACAGGTGATTTTCTATTCATGCTAATTGATGGATGGATTGTCTTTTGGATTTCGCCTGCATTGCATAGTTTATGTTTCGGAACTACCCCAACTTCCTGATGAATTTTGAGGAAATTTGGGGTTTCTGTTTGAGCACAGGTGGTATTTTTGGAGTTATGCCCCAGTCGAGTGGCTGTGCTTACACCGCAGAATCTGAAGGTGTGTGGTCTAATGAATCTTTATACTAGTCCTTCGCTGGTTTCTTTACTATTTTATTCTTGTAAACCTGCACATGAGCCTTCATTTGCTCAGTGTTCCTCCCACAAGCAAAAAGTTTAGTTACACTCACACTGATTGATGAATCACCGGATGATGTTAGTTTTTAATAGGTTGCCTGATACTCATTTTGTTTGACTCTAGAATTGCACTGACATAGTCTTACTTTTCTATCCCATGTTTTTACTAGCTTGACGCTGTAATTCTAATTTACATCTCGTTGGTTTTACCTCTGAAGAAGCACCAAAATATTGAGTATTACTCTTGGGCTGAAGAGTATTTAACATATATTTGGTGGCATTTTTTGGGCATGGAAATTAATGTCATTAGTGTACATTGAACGCTCTTTTGATCAGTATCATTGGATTCAAATCTTAAGGATCAATTTGATTTCATCTCAATTTGTGGATGTTTTCTTATGGTCTGCCAGGTACCTACATTTGGAGAAATGGTGGAAATGTACAAGAAAAAACACAATGCATTCGGAATCCTTTATAGCTGGTTCCTTGCCAAGGCATGTTTTTCTCCAATCTGTTTACAGTTGTGACTGCTATAACTGATGACTTGTCTGGTTTGGACTAAACTTTTATGTCAGCATTATTCTGTTTGCAGTATCCTTTTGCATTTCTTTTAACTGGACTCAGCATATATTCTTTTGGATCTCACTTCTATTATTTTTTAGGTTGCTAATAAGCTTGAGGTCTATCCTGGAGCTGAGTTTCGTGTAGCATTTGAAGAAGCAATGAAGTATGGTGGCAAGGTTATACTAGGTGATCGCCCGGTACAGGTATTGCTTTCTTTTCACCCTCACCCTAAGGTGTTCATTCTGCTGTTCTGAGTAATCACTGTAGAGAGCATCTATGATATTTTCTAGTTTATTGGCTTCAATAATTAATACTCAGAAATCAATGTGAGAGGTGCTTATTATGTAATATTAGTTAGGGTGTTCTCCAGAAACTAATTCCCAAGGAAATGCAGCACAATATTAGTGGCAGAGCATTAGCATTCCATTCTGAAGGCCAACCATTTTGGTTTTCTATACTAGAGGAGGGCTTAAAATCCAAAAGTCAATTTAACTTACTTTTGCTGTTGCATTTTTAGTAGCTGATTGACTTTTATGGACATTGTGAATCTTCATGGACAATAATTATGTTTGCCTTCTGTCTTAATTACCCTACATAATGATCTTGAATTGCAGTGTTTAGATGCTAGAAATATACAAAGCATTATTTCTCAATTTAATTTATTTCATGCTTTTTAATTCCATATCTATTTTCTTCTCTATTATGACTTTAGTCTATGACTGGCACAGGTTACCTTACGAAGGACGTGGGGAAAAATGCCACTCTGGCATAAGACAAAGTTAATATATTCCTTACTTTTCCAAGCAGTCTTCCTACCGAGCCCTGAGGATCTAAATAAAATGGTAAGCTTTATTTCGCTATATCGCATTGTGAAATTTTTTAGTGCTTCTTGCATGTGCCACGTTGGTGATTTTCATGGTTTTTTGCATTAGCTGAAGGACCTGGATGATGTAGACATGTTGACTCTTGTGATTCAAGAAATGAGCAAGGAATTTCCCACTCTAATGGAAACACTTGTTCATGAGCGAGATCAGTGAGTATTCTCTTTTATGTTTCAGCATTTCGATGAATAGATCTACCTTCTACAAGACTGTATAACTTTCCATTTTTCATTTTGCATTGCTATTACTTTCACATTCAAAATTGCCTGTCTTATTGCTGCGCAGAAGCACAACCTCTATTTGAACTTTAAGTAGATGCCAATGGTTTAGATTCTAGAAGATTTGTATGACGTTGTTAGCTGTAGTGACGTGCTATGATAGCTCATCCATTCTCAGCTCGATACTAGCATCACTAGCAGCTTAATAATTTGTCTGCTAGGTACATGTCATGCACATTGTTAAAAGTTGCCAGAGAACATAGTTCAGTCGTTGCGGTTGTTGGCAAGGGGCATCTTGGCGGTATCAAGAAGCATTGGCAGCAGCCTGTGGTGGTTAGTTTTAATAATTTATGGTTTATACATGCTAAATCGTGTCAAGATCTTTTCTTTTTCTGCATAAGATGTTTATGTCAACTTGCTTTGTTACATGTGTCAGATAAAGGATCTTATGGAAGTTCCTTCAAAAAAGCCAACCGTTTCTACCTTCAAAATGCTCTCCTCTTTGGGTGTCGCGGTTGCTGGGGTGGCTATCCTATCCGGTATCTACTTTGGATGGAAGAAATGAAATGTTTAACAATTCCGTTGGATGACCTTTGGAGACTGATTTACATGTGACTACATAATTTAGATGGATGCAGCACAGTGGAAATTGTTTATAATTAATCTTCATTTATTGAATTTTTCTTCCCGGGTACATGCAGCTGTTGTAACAAGTTGTAAAGCTCCTGGTAATCAAAGTAGATTGTTGGGTGCGTTTGGTTAGGGTTTGGGAAAATGCAAATACATTTGGGCTAAAGGGGTTTCTTGAAATGTAAATACCGTTTGGTAAATTTTACATTGTGAAACAACTTTAGCCTAAATGCCGTTTGATGAATACCACATTTTGTTCTAAGGGACTTTTGTGAAATTTTTTATCAAAAAAATTTTGTAAATAATTTTTTTTTCAATCCACCCTCCAATGGCTAAATCAGCTACCGAAAGGCCTTGCCTGAGGTTGCCTCCATCGTTGGGTCGCGCAATCACGCAATCACCTAGGTCGCGCAACCCAAGTGTGTGACCACTTGAGGTTTCGCGCGCCAAGGTAGCGACCGCCATCCTTGGTCGGCGAAAGCCCCCCTTGGTCGATAGTCGCCCTCCTTGGCCAATCACGCCGATCGTCGGCTTCCTTAGACATGCGGGGAAAATGAACAGTATTAACATGTTGCATTTTCAAATACAAGTTGCAAATGCACATTTTACTATGTATTTATCTAAGGGCCTTTGAGGATATTTGGAGATACAATTTCATCCCTCAAAGTCCTCCAAAATACTAAGCCAAATACCTTTGTATTTTCTCAATAGGCTTTGGGGCTTGAAAGCCACTTAAGAAAGCCCAACCAAACGCACCTCACCATGTATTCACCTAAGGATCTTTGAGGATATTTGGAGATACAATTGCATCCCCTCAAAGTCCTCCAAAATGCTAAGCCAAATACCTTTGTTTTTTGTCACACCTAAGCAATACGCATCAACCTAAGTAGTACGCATGATGGAGTCTGAGAAGCTGGTTCAAAATACTAGTTTTCTCATCTAGAAATCGATGTTTGTATTTCTATTTTATTTGAAGAAGAGGGCTTTCAAATTAAAATTAGTGTTATTCAAAGGAAGATTGCCAATAGGAGGTATGGTGAGGTATGGTTGATTAGACTTGCTCAGTGGATGGCAAGGTTGGCGTATAATGAGGTGAGGAGGACGGTCTGTCAAGCGATGCCGGACTTAGGGCTGGTGTTGGTGCCTGGATCAAATACTTGTAGGTCGTGGCCTGTCAGCCCCTTCGCTCGAAAGCTGATGGGTTGGCCTGTAAAATGGCTAGTAGACTACACAGCTTGTCTGATGATCAAGTCAAATTTTCTGAAGATGGCATCTCTCCCCTGGACAATACTGACGGTAAGATACGTCGGTGCGTTTTCACCATTGAACGAATGCACAGGTATCTTCCAAGTAATTCAACTCCTATTTTAGGCTTAGCACCTCTTGGTTGTAATTATCTGTCAAATCCAATGTTCAATAAAATTCTGCTCGGTTCAGTCTTCTTTTAAATTCATAGTTCAACAAACACGACCCTCAAGCTCATCAGATCAATATTATCTGCTCGGTTCAGTCTTCTTCTGAAGACAAAGTTCGACAAACACCTCAACCTCATCAGATCAATATTATCTGTGATTGTCGTTCACATATCAAACTTGCCCGGGATCTTCTCATCAGATCAATATTATCTGCTCGGTTCAGTCTTCTTCTGAAGACAAAGTTCGACAAACACCTCAACCTTATCTCAACCTTATCAGATCAATATTATATTCACATATCAAACTTGCCTGGGATCTTTTTCATTCCTCAAAACTGCTCGATATGCCACAGCAATTCCTCCTTAAATGAGGCTAAATGCCACAGACCAATCTACTTGTTCTCTCTAAATGCTGCTTATATTTCAAAAGAATTAGACAAATGTTATTGTCCGAAATGTATGAGGCGTTTCCAGGATCCAATGGCACTGAAAACACAGCCACCGATCAGGATAGTGCCACAATGCTGAATCTAGCGCCCAAGCCATTATGCCAAGAGGAACTGTTCATCCCCCAGAATTGGTAAAGGGCGCCCCCAAATTTCTTTTCCTTTTTTTTCTTTTAATACTCAAACCCAACAATCAAACACAGAAAAAAACATGAACTTTCTCCAAATCCAAAACCCAAAAGAAAAAGATTTTTTTTATTTTAAAAAAAAAAAAAAGAGACTTGAGAGGGATTATCGTTGCTCAGTGGAAGGAGAAGTCGTTTATTGAAAAATTGGGCTCACGGATTGATCCACTGCCCCATCGACACCCACTACGAGTGCCTTAATCTCATCATTGCAACTCAATCCCACAACTTACGAAAAACAATTTAAAACAAAAAACACTTTGAAGAAATCATCGGTAAATTCAAAGAATCTACAAGAGGCTTCAGTGTGTGTAACAATCAGATCATTGACGATGAAGCCTCACTGAAATCCGCTAAGATATATTAATTTATCATCACAAGCCTAATCTCAATAAAAACCCGATTCACAGTGAAACACACGATAATGAAGGAAGCCATTTTGAAAGGATGGAAAAGGAAAAAAGACAAACAAATCATGAGGAGAGAAGAGAGGAGAGTGCTCAGACAGCCAAGGGTTAGTCTTCAACTACGCGTAGTATCAGAAACTCTAGTCCACATACAATTGCATCATCACTGCACTCAGCACCAAGAAGACGAAGAAGAAGAAGAAGAAGAAGGCATGGATTTGAAGAGGATCGGGAGAGGCCGAACACCAGACGAAGACGCCGAGAACAGCGAGACAAAGATTTGGAGAGGAGGAGGGAGGAGAGAGAGCGATGGAGACGATGACCCTGGTTTCGCTTTATGTAGGCGACGGAGAGCGAGCGGAGGAGCCGACTCGGGGAAATTAGGGTTTTATTTCTGCCGCGGGGTTTGGGCTTTCCTGTGCAATTGGGTTGGGTTGAGATGGGCCTGAATTGGTAGAGACTGAGAAAAAGCCCATTAACAGTCCCTTTCTTTTCCCTCGTCCTCTTGTGCACTATGATGATAGACATCACACGGGCCGAAGTCAAAGCCGCTTCCGAAAGGGTCGCAAGGGGGGTTGACCATTTACGTGCTTTTATTTTTTCCTCGAAATGACCAAGTTGTCGCTCTTCGCAAACTCATTTTAGGATTTTGCTTGGGGTATGTATTTTTTGTATGTACTGTTATGGTCTTTCATAAGACTACTACGAAAAAAATGATACTAGAGAAGAAGACAACCTCAACTAAAAAAAATTAGAAAAGACAGATCATATCGATATGAAATATGCCTATCAAAAGTGATAAAAATGAATGATCATAGCATAAAAGAATAAATGAAGACAATCATAATAATATAGAAAGCAAAAACTTTCAAAAGTGGGGAAACATCACAACCCCGTTGCATAAAAATCAATTAAGATAGTTATATCACCATATAAAGCAAAATTCACCAAAAGTTGTAATATATATTTGAAAAAAAGAAAAGAAAGAAGAAGCATTTCTACAAACAACAAACTCACCTCTTGCTGATTATTGAGGTATTCTGGTATTGCATTTCCAGTTCCTAGATTAAACAAGCAAGAACTCTCTAAGGAACACAAAAAAAAATTAAACAAGGTAAGACTAGGATATCAAAAAGCGCCGACGTGCTTTAGAAGGGCATACTTGGATTGGGACGACGTAGATTTCCCTCTCTTTCTCTATCTTCAGTCAACTCCAGAAGGGTTGTGCTTTGACCATCTAAATGCTGCTTCTCCCTGCATTTTCTGTCACTGCAGTTAATGAATGAAGTCAAATACGAGTGTATTGAAGAAAAACCACATTGCCCGTATATCCCATATATCTATGCAAATCAAAGGTCATAGCGACATTATTACAGAACAAGAGACACAAACATGGAGCGTAGTTCCTTACCAAAAAACCCATGGCGACCCCTTGCATCTTTTCCTGGTGAATACCTTCTAATTTTATCCCTAAAATTGCCCCTTCGATAGTCCCTCCTACCTATGATAAGAAGACAACTTCAAGTATGGGATGCAGTACTGTCAGACCTACAAGTCATAGTGAAGCGAAGCTTAGCATCATAGTGAGCAATATGAACAACGTTATAACGAATAGAAAAAGTGCCTCCATGACATGCACCAGATCAACAAGCGATCTCATAGAACAAAGAGCTGTAAAAGACCCATTTGGGGAGTAAACAATCCTTGTTAGAAAGTCTAACCCAAAAGTGGAATTTTGACTATGCATATTCACATAGACTTTTTTTACCACACACCTACTAACTTTGATATCATGTTAGAAAGTCCAACCTAATAACTTAAATTTATAGGTGGAGGGAGGCTACATGAATATAAAGACTATTTAAAACCCATTGTTAAGTGACATGGGATAATAAAATCCTTCGGATATTAAAGGTGGACACATCTTATCCTATCAAGTGTTTAGTACACTCAAGATAAGATTTAAAAACAAGTAAAATTTCAATTATATAAAAAAATATGAAAATTAGAAAACAGAAATTGTAATGCAATAAAACATGTCGGCAGAAGGTATTAAGTTCAACAGTTGCTAACGGAGAAGGATTGCCGGATGATGGAATGCCTAAGAACACACCGGGCAGCAGAGGGTTTCGCCGGAGAGCTTGCAGACTCGGCAGGACTGGACTGAAATTCGCCGGCCTCGGGTTTTGCTTGATAGTAATGCAGCGTGCGATGGATGAGCACAACGACACTGAAAGGCCAACAATGAAAACCCAAGACTTTGCTTGAAAGAGCCGCAGCGATCACTTTATTTGGGAAAGACGAAGTTGCAGGGGCGGCCATGTTGTAGCAGTAATGCAGTAAAGTAACGACGGGAGCAAACGTGGCTCGTCGTTGGCAGGAGCGTACGCAGTAGGAAGTTCCGGCACAGACTTGTGTCGATGTAGCAGCGAACAAACCAGCAATAACGAGCAAGATGAAGCCGCCGCAGGGAACGATGAATTGGGGGTGCTTAACCTTGTGAGAATCGATTGAGGAAAAGAGAGAACCTTTTTTCTCTTTTTTCCTCAAATCTTTAGTGAAAGCATGGATCCCCGGAGAAATCGAGGACTGCAGAGGATCGCGCTATTTCGAAGAAACTCTTCCACCGGCGCAATTCACTCTCCTGAGAAATTGCGTTGCAATGATGGCACGGATCCTCACAGGAGAAAGTAAGTTGTTGCCGTTCCTTAAAAAAAAATTTTTTTCTTATTCAATCCAGGTCTATTTCACTTTTTATCTCGAATTTTTTATCTGCTATTTTATCCGGATATATCCCCGTTTAGGTCTATTTCACACTTTTTTATCTCGAATTTTTGTATCTCTAAGAATTTTATTCGGATATATCCCATTTTGCTAATTCATCACCTATCATTAACACAAGCAACGAAGCAATATCTTCCTATAAATAGAGAATTCAAGGCTAAATTACGTTCCCAAACACTGGATAGGATGATAATTAGAATAGATATACATGAATGAGAAAGCCATTACACATAATGCAGATATGGCACAGTACATGAATCGCCTAACTCGCCCACTCGCCTCCACAGCACCCGGCTCACTCTCACCTCTCCTCCCTCTCTTCTTCTTCTACTGTCAGAACCCTCCACCTACAGCTCACATTCGTTTTACCCTCTAGAATGCTTTGTCTCTTTGTTGCTGGACGTGAAGAAGAGGGCTGCCGACTATTCTTAAAGCCCTATTCTACCTTGACATTTCAAGGTGCAACTTTCCGATTTTCCGTCTTTTCCCCGCCTGTTCCCGAATGTCTTCTTCCTCTCGGAGAAACCAGGAGAAAGAGAGGGAAAAGGGCCGAACTTGGTTTTAGCTGTGGGTTGGGCTTGAACTCTTGGGTCCAGTGTAAAGCTTGGATCGGGCTTGGAAGTTTTATCCAATTCGGTACAACGAATGGGGTCGCATGTTGGGCCAGTTTGAACGAATTTTAATAACCCGAATTATGTTTTGTTCAATGCGAACATGCTACTCCTAAACATAAATGTCTCTAATATATAAATGCAAAGAAATGCAGTAAAGAATGCGAATGCCAGACTATGCAGAATCATCATTTTTTATTAGTGGCCAAACCCCATTGTCATTGACAAATTTGATATGTAATTTTCTTGCAAAATTTATGAGAAGTTTTTAAGTGAAAATTTAGGTGTCGATAAAAAGAAAATAACTAAATAAAGTGATTCTTCATAAAAATATGTGGGAGGCATTATTGAATATCATTTTGTTTAAAAACATGACATGATACATATTTTAAGAAGAGAGTGGAGGCAATTGGCCCCAACCTCTTTGCCGTGTAGTTCCGTCCTTAGAGAAATGGATGTTGCTCACTTGATAACACAAACCATCTTAGATGCTTTAATTTAGAGTGTATATGTATGTGTGTTTATATTGCTAAACGACTAAGCCTAGCTTCTGCTTTGATCGCATCAATGCTAAATTTGAATGTGAACATTGGAAACTAGAACTAATGGCTTTGAATATCAAGTAATCACACGGGAGTTTTCATGTTTCTACAATTCAAACAAAACATATGAACTTGAATAGGTGCGCACTAATTGAAGTGCTCTACGTACTACTCTCGTGCTCCCGGGCCTTACACTAACTACTATGTCAGCATTAGTCTGTTTGCTACATCCTTTTGCATCTCTTTTAATTGGACTCAACATATATCCTTTTGGAACTCACTTCTGTTATTTATTAGGATGTTAATAAGTTTGAGGTCTCTCCCGAACGTGAGGATCGTGTAGCATTTGAAGAAGCAATGAAGTATGGTGGCAAGGTTATACCATATATACAAAGCAATATATTATTGGTTTACTTTAGTTCGTGCTCTCTTTAAATTCCATTGCTTCTCTCTTCTCTATCATGACTTTGATCTATGACTGTCACAGTTTACCCTAAGGATGCGGGCAGTGCTTCTTGGATGTGGTATAGTGGATCATTAGAGAGAAGTCACTCCACGTTGTTATGTGTCGGTTAGTTTTAATAACTGCTGATTTATAAATGCTAAATCGTTTTGTGATCTTTTCTTTTTCTGCATCTAATGTTTACGTTAATTTGTTTTGTTGCTTTTGTCAGGGAGGGTATCTGTTGAAAGTTGCTTTGAAAAAACGGGCCCTTTCTACCCATAATGCTCTCGTCTTTAGGTGTCACGGTTGCTGGGGTGACCATCCTATCTAGGGTCTACTTTGGATGGAAGAATTGACATGTCAAACAATTTTGTTGGATAACCTGTGGGTATTGATTTACATGTGACAACATAATTTATATGAATACAACACAATGGAAATTGCATATAATCAATTTATTTAGTGATTATTATTTATGGCACATGTAATTTTTGTGACAAGCTGTAAAGCTTCTGGTATTCAAGGCAGATTGTTACATGTCACACTTGAGTAGGACGCATCAGTAGATTTGATAAGTTGGTCTACAATACTTTTTTTCTTATCTTGAAGTCAAAGATTGTGTTGCTATATTTGATGACTATGTTGTTGCATAATTGATTGAATGAGATGGGAAAAGATTAGGAAGGTAGAATAGTATGGGAGAATTCTCGTTGAAGTTTCAAATTAGAACAAGTGGTATTCAAAGGAGGATTGCCAAGATTAGGGGATAGTGACTAGACTTGCTCAACGGACGGGCAAGGTAGGCCCGTAAAATGGTTATCAAACTACACAACTTGTTCAGCAACTGCATCTCCTAAGAAATCCAACTCCTAGTTAGGTTTGCTCCAACTTAGAACAACCTTCTTCAAACGCATGACTTTCCTAAGAAACGTGAATCAAAACGCCCCTAACATCAAATCCAATATTTGATAAATTTAAATTTGATAAACATCACACAACATGTCAATCATTTATTACCCATAGTAATTCTTGCTATGATTGCCATTCCTATTTTAAACTTGTAATGTGATATACCTTCATCCACTTAAAAATAATCGATATGCCACAGTAATCTACCTAGCTAAAAATCTGCAGTGCCTTTGTTTTACAAAAAAATGAATGATTTATTCATTTTTAGCAAAACAAAACGTTTTCTTTAGTTCTCTCATAAGAGAGGCTAAAATGTCAAAGGATTACAGATTCCTAGCCCCTAGATACATGAGACCTCTCCTCTCGGTCGTAATGCATAGACGAGCACTTCGGCTAAAGTGTTCTCAAGCCCTTACATTACATTTCACTATTTTTTTATAGCAAAAAAGGAAAAGCTTGCGACTTTGATTGTGCCATCTCAAGTGATCATTGAATTTATTTATTATTTGAAATTGATCCGACTATTGTTTCTCTCAAATGGGAACTTCCGCTTGGAATCGTAGCTTGTAAACATCCTTGGGCACATCTATAGTAGAACTATTCTGCTCCAAATCATGGCAAAATTCTTAACATGGAGCGAGACTTGAACCCAAATAAAACAAATATTATAGACACTTGAAACTAGACTTGTGAGCAAACTTATCCTCATCACTGCAAAAAAGGAGTATAGTAATGTTTGCTACGATTGCCGTTCTTTCTTAAGATTGTACATGCTCTATTTTCATCATATCAAAACTACTCGATATGCCTAAGAAATCCTACTGTTGCACCTAAAGTTCTCTCTTAAATGCGGCTAAAATGTCTGAAGATCACAGCTTCCTAGTCCTCCCGACACAACTGCACATGAAACCTCCTCATGGTCGTTCTGCATTAGACTGGCAATTCTCTTTCCGTTTTTGAAGCTTGTGACTTTGATGGTGCCATCTATTCCTCTCAAGGTGATAATTCAATTTTTCTTTTTCTTTTTTGTATTTTATGTTTTTGGGTAATATGGTAATTGAATGCACGAGTCGTTTCCAGGATCAAATGGCACTGAAAACAAGAACCTTAAAATCTTCAAACCCGAGAATTAAAGCCCATTTACAGTTCCTCCTTTCCTCGTCCCCTCGTGCTCTAATAATAGGATATACAGGCGGACGAATATTAGAGCTGCTTATGGAAAGATTTAATTACACAAGTGTGACCTTTTAAATATACCTAATTTTGCAAATACTTTCACATATCTCTAAACGGTGTAAGCTCCTCCTAGGATTTTGCTTGGGGTTCGAGTGGTGATCAATATTAGTTTTGAGTGTTTTGGATGAATGCGAGAATTTAGAATTTGGGGATGGGCATCTTCTGGGAAGAGAATGGCATAAATAGAATGCAAGGATAATAGATGTGAAGGTGCAAATTAGTCTCCAAAGGTAAAATAGAGATATCTAAGTTGTCATTGGATAAAATGTAAGGTATGTTATTGGAATATTTCCTATTCATAATCACATTGCGCTGAGGCATGCTTCCTTTTGGAAGCTTGATATCACCATAGTAGAAGTGCCATTGCTGTGAATCTTTCTCTTTGTTTCTCTTAACCAACCACCATCGGTTCATCGCCAAAAAAATTGATGACATTCCACTAGAAACATGCGATATATTGAAGAAAAACGAAAACACCAGTTATTCCCTTTGGTTTTAGCTATTCACCAGCGCACAATGCATCCTTATCTCACCCGCCAACCCGGTCTTCACATTGATCCTGCCCATCTTCTCCATTGCCGAGGCAAATTGAGCATAGAAGTTGTCAAGTGACCCTTGAAGGACTTGTGTGATGAAGAGCTTGGTAGCAGGACTGGCAGTGAGAGCAGAATCCGATTGAAAGAGGCCTTTCCTTTTGAGCACCAGTCTGTAATAGCTGAGGTCGAAGGTTCTGTGGCTACCCGGGTCCATCTCCACAATGGTGTCGTCACTCGGGCTCCTGCACTTCTTGGCCTTGAGATTCGCTGCATAGTCGCTGTCCAGGGACAGGTCTTGATCCCTGACGCCACTGAAGTTGTATAGCCGGTTGCGGAAAGACGAGCAGTGAGATACACCAATCGTGTGAGCTCCTATGTTAGAACAAGTCACATTAGCCACTGCTCATTTGGCACATGAAAAGCTTAGTCACGTACTGAATATGTATTTTGATATCTCTAGATACTTATGGTTTAACTAATCAACTAATATCCTCTCGTTTTTATAGGTGGGTGATATATGGCCTCACCGGACAATAAAACCAAGTCTTTAAGATCAAGTCCTTGATTGGCGAAAAATGTTTGGAGAGCGGTGAGATTGCTGGTTGGAGGAGGGATGTTCCTCAATGATTCTGATGCCCTTGAAATCACTCCATCTCTTCTCCCTGTAGGAACCCTCCAAAATGGACCTCCCTATAGGTTTAATGCACATCAGATACAGTTTTAATTCCCCACTCAATCTCAATGCTTTATCTCTTACAAATCTATACTCATTCCATCGTCAGTGGAGAAAACATTTTTCACATACAGTGTTAAGATCTAGACACACTTGAACAATGGTTATCTGCTTTTGCAGAAATGATATTTGTGTTGTTGTCCTTACAGTGGCCACAATCGCATCTCTTGCGGCCAAAGTGATGATGTCTGCACAAGAGACAATCCCAGGGCATTCAGCTTCAACAAGGCCCTTCATTCGATCGATGAAGTCAAAGCCTCTCACAGTGAAGTTTGGAGGAGAATCTCTCTCTGCCTGGTTGCTTGAACTAGAGTTCAAGAGCACCGAAGCATCACAACCCTGACAATGTTCAACAAACGACGAGCTCAAATTTCTCAAAGCCAGGATGAGATTAAGAAAAAGCTCGTACTTTTGAAATGGAGATATGCAATAAGTAATTCCTCCAAACTTCTCAAGTTTACCATAAGATATTAACATGCACTGATGCGAGCTAGATGGAAGAGAAAGAAACCAAACCCTAACGAAGCAATCATGAAAGTGCATCCTCAGCAGAGCGGCTGCTAAAGAAGGAGCATTGCAGATGTGATATTCGACATACTCTCTCACAATTCTTTCAGCTTCTGGGCAGCTCTTAGAATAATAACCCATCTCAAGTTGAGCTTGAGTTGAGACAGCAGCATACCCTAGAAAGCCCAAAACAATCCCAATGCCCAAACCAATCAGTCTTCCCATTTTGCTTCAATACAAATCCTTCTCCTTTAGCAAAACTCACTAGATTAAACCTGTTTTAGTTGGCCCAAAAGTGCTTTGCTTTGGATCTAGATGATTAAGTGAAGAAGAAGCCGTCCATGGTCGTAAATAATTATAGTGGTGGATATGCTATTAAGAACCCTAATGATGCAGGCGGTTTCATGATCAACCAACACATGCGATAAGTTGTTCACTGCTTTCTGATTCTTTCAGTAAATTTCAAGCAATTAAAAGAATTGATTACTTGGCCCTCCAGAGTGGTTGGGGCTGAATCAATAGTGGTGAAAGTAAGTGTATTTCGTCAAGATTATTTTTTCTTGGCAAGATAATCCATAACGACAGAAGAGAGAAAATGTTATATACTTAGATGAGAATATTAAAACGTGAAAGTGTTGCTATGCCCCATTGAAGTCGGAGCCATGCATGCTTGACCAAATTCAATCATTTTTCCTTCAATCGAAGTTAATTGGATCATACAACAAAGGGTAAACGTTTTATAAACGCCATCTCCATCCTTTCATCACAACACATTTCATGATTTTCTACTCCAAATCAACCCCGAAGAACCAAGTATAATAACTTAGCTAGAAAGGGAAAAACATAATAACCTTTGCAAAATTTAAGGGGGGTTAATATCGCATCAATCATTATCAAAACCATCCTTTGATAATTTGCGTGTTGGACACACAACTAGCACTTCTAAATTTTATTGATCTCACGTTCTCAATTGCAAATTCATATGTATGCCCAATTTGCGTTGGTCCGGTCTTCTTCAGTAGCCCGATCTGATTCCAAAGATGAGTGGATGTTCAATCAGTGAATATTAAAATATTGAGTTCTTAATCCCGTGTCCTGAAAACTTAAATTTTGAAATAAAGACAGATTTCTGTTCTTGTATTTCAACATTTTTATATGCATAACCTTGAAATAGATCGTGAAGAAGAGAATATGTTCACGGCTAAACCAGTTTAGGCCATTTTCGTATTGTATAATCGGAAGATTAAGGGATGTCGGTCAGAACACGTTTCTAATTAATTATTTACAACTTGCGCAGTAAGTAACCGCTTTGCCTATACTTTCGTTCTCTATCATCATGAGAGTTTCTCTCTGGCTGAGAGTTCTCTTCACGGTTCTCCTGCTTTTCCTCAGCTTTCCGCCTACTGATGGATGAATATCTTCATGCTGACACCATTAGCTTTTGTTCATGGATTCCTCCGTCTTAGCATACCGAGTTAGTAGACCGGATATAGTATATATACTTGTACTCGACTTTTGATTTGTGTCAAATGAGCAAAATTATTCGTGGTGTCTATTATTGATGCTCTGGGGAGGCCAATTTGATAATGCAAGTAAGATGCAATGAACGTGAGCTTATAATATGTTCATAGCCACATGCTTCTGTCCTTACAACTCCCCAATTATTGTCGATTTATTCATCCCGACGAATAGTAAAGCAAGAGCATCTTGAACACTACCTTTCCTCGACCGACATTCCACCCTCCGAATCAATCACAACAGGAAAAACTAAAGAATACCATACAACATGCAAAACCTTTGCAAATTCAAGGTGAGCTAGAAAACGAATCCATTGGTTAATTAACCAAATAGCATTTCTTCCTAATCTCGCCCGAATTGCCAGTGAGAACACCAATGTTGCCCATGTTCACCATGGACACGCCAAAGTCCTTGGCAAATGTCGATTTGCTTGTCAGCTGGAGATCCACGTAGGCTTTGGTGGTGCTGTCAGTGAGCAGCGCAGCGTCGGACTGGAAGAGGCCTCTCCTCTTGGAGACGAGGGTGTAGTAGTCCACATCAAACTTCTTGGAGCTCCCCGGATCCATCTCGACGATGGTGGTGGCATCGTTCGGCTTGCACTTGGTCTTGAGCTGAGCGACGTAGTTGGGGTCCATGGATGGGTCGGCATCGTTCTTGCCGGTGAAGTTGTACAGACGGTTCGTGAAGGAGGAACAGTGAGACACTCCGAGGGTGTGTCCCCCTGAATAATCATCGATGCAACTACACCGTTAATCTCACTGTGCTTAAATTATAAACTAATGGTTAGGACTTTGAATAATGTTAGGTATATAACTATGATTGGTCTGGTACCTGAGAGAACGACAAGGTCTTTGACGTTGAGACCCTTGGCGGCAAAGGCTGATTTAAGCGTAGAAATGCCGAAAGTAGGAGCCGGCAAATTATTCAAGGCATCTTGGAGCTTAGACACTCTGCCATCCCTCCTTCCCGTGGGGACTTGCCAAGATAGTCCATTCATCTGGAACCAGAATCCAATTGCAAGTTTAAGATATTGCAGATTCTTATTCTGTACCCGCATAGCGATAACTGGAAAAATCCGTATCCATTAGCTGTGTTAATCAACCAACAGTTCAGAAAAATCATGTCGCATTTCATGAATTGACATCACATGTTATCTAGGGGCACGGGCACATAGACCCGTGGAGCACTCTACGAACCCCATGAACTAGTTGAATCTAAGTTTTTGACTTGTGTAGATGACTCGCACTCCGAACAGTTTGTGCTATCGACACGCCCATCAAAAATAAAATTCAAGCATTAATGCCATTCAAAACCAATCGTAAAAATGTTGATTTTATCAAAAATAGTGCTATAAGTTAGCACCTTGGAAAAGTGGTGTAGGCATTTGGCAGACGGATTAAAGATACATGCCTTAGTCGCCAATTAAAAAGTGATGATTTTCAAAAGATATAATTTATGAAACAATTTTCGTAGAAGTATAGAAATCCCTAGCTAGAACACAAAGGGAATCGAATCTTTTACTAATCAATTACCATGGAAACTGCATCACGAGCAACTAGGGCAACAATATCAGCACAAGAGACAACACCAGGACATTTCTTTTCAAGGGCAGCTTTGACTGCGTCGATGACTTGGAATCCTCTCAGTGACAGGTTTGGAAATGCATCTTTCTCTGCTTGGTTAGAAGATGTTGAATTCAGTAGCACAGAGCCATCACATCCCTGCAAATAAACCCAAAAACTAGAAGACAAAAAAGACAAAAAGAATAGAAAAACCAGCTTTAGAACTCAGGTAAGGTGCTTCTCTGTGCATGAATTTGCAAGTTATGGTAGGATTGTCTCATTTCTTATTGACATGAAGTTTGAAATCGAGACATTTGATTGCATACTACATAGGTGTCCTTCAAATCAAGTTCGATCATCCATAGTCAAATTGTTTTTAGGAACGCAAATTTGCCTACTAACATAAAGCTTATCTAATTAAGATAGATCTCTACACATCAACAAATTATAACTAAAATTTATTAAGCGACAGATTAGTGATGCGGGCAGTGATGTGCATTGTACATATGTCTGATTTAATGAAATCTCATGCAGTAATTAAGAAATTGATGGCAACGGGGTCAGTCGAGTTGATATAACCGCTAAAATAGAATTACCCTGACGAAGCAGTCATGGAAATGCATCCTCAAGAGAGGACCGGCGAGAGAGGGGCCCGAGAAATGAAGCTTGCCGCAGTTTTCTTAACGATTTCTTCAGCCTGAGGGCACGTACTCTTGTAGAACCCTACTTTGAGGCCTTGAGCATTGGCGATGTCGAGGACAAAAGCGATGAGCACAAGCTGGAAAACCAGGAGAGAGAGAAGCTTCTGAACAGCCATTGAGATTGCTTTACAGTATCGCTTATCAGCTGATAATTGGCAATGAAGGTGTTGAGGATGACACAAGCCTTTTATAGTTCAGCACGAGTCTATGAAACTGCTAAACAAGAAAAGGGGAGAGAAAAAAAAATAGAGAAGACGAACTGTCATGGGGCCCCAAATGAGGATGAGTTGGTGTCTGATAATAATGTAGGCAGTGTGAATTACGAGAGTTGACCTTTTGGGAATTGTTTTTGTATGAATCTTTGTTCTTGAGTTTATTGAGTTTTATTCTTTTTCATGATTAAGTTCAATTCGGTCCTATTGAGGATTCTTAGCCTTATTAAAACATGTTTACCAAGTGATCGGGTAAGACTATATTTCATTGAAAGCAAATTATCACTTGCTCATCATCTAGTATGATCTTGTCGAATTACTTAATACGAATAAGTTTGAAGAAAATTTTCTCAATATATAACATTGTGCTATGATTTCGACATAATTGTAAAACTATCTTACTCACTTGCGCAGATGTTGATAAAAACCACATGAGACCACTCACGCTCTTGCAAATGCAAGCGTCAAGATCTAAATTACATAGTCATCACAAGCTTCACGCCATAGATGGTTCACAAATAAGAAAAATTGCATGCGATACTATCACGTATATTGCTGAAAAATCCAACCCATAATTGATGCTTTTAGCTCTTCCAAAACTAGCATATAAGGCCCGAAAAATGAAGATGAGGAAAACAAGCGATGCCATGATATAATGTCCGAAAGTTTAAATAATCAAGTAGAGAATAAACTACGTTTTACCAAAGGCTCATATTAAAACTCCGAGCTCAAGTGACACTTTCGACATATATTACGGCAACACTAGCTGTACGCATGTTATAATGAAATTTTTGCACATCAAACATATATAATACTAAAAGAACTAAAATTTTCTATCATTAGAGGCAAAGCTAGAACAGCACAGTATTTACATAATATATAAGTGGAACCAAAGTAACGTTAAGGTCGACCGTCCTTAGATGTGATGCACGAAATTAAAACATGTTATATACTAATTAGAAGGCTACAAAGCTTAGTTGCCACTCAATATTCAAATCAAAAGAAACCAATCTGAAATCAAAGGAATGGCAAAAGGAACCATCCACTTCTTTTCCATGAAACCTCACGAAGCAACCATAACACGACCGCATCCTCATAAAAAAACCATAAAGATTTCAAAAATGTGATGAAATCCCAATCATGGAATTGAGATGCCCTCGACGAGCTTTTGCATGCATGTGTTAGTTCCCAAGAATCAATCTCTCTCTCTCTCTCTAATCATGTCGAAAGGTAGGTCGCGAATATGAAAAGAAAATTTCATTTCGATGATGCCATATCAACAGCAGCTATAGGCCATATATTATATGCCACATCCAAAGGGGGAATTATTGAGGATCTTGGTAATCGGAACGTGATTCTTTTTTCTTTTTAATTACGTTTCCAACTTGACAATCTTCAAAAAAGTCTAAATCCGACTGGCTTTAATAATTCCTGAATATGGTATAGTGGAAGAATCGTGCACGAGAGGACGTCTGGCAGATGGGTTTGATTAATGTGCATGTGATTAGAGAAGGTTACATTAATTAACGTAATTCCGCTGATTAACTCTCCAATAATCTCCTAGTTAGGCAAGTCGCGCCAAATCGAATGTCGGTCGGTGGGCTGCCTGTCGTTGTCAAGCTTTCCCTAACTTGTTTGACCACGAACGATGGGGCAATCGTCTTTGCCAATGGCGACGTTGGAACGGCCCGATCGTTTTATTCCATCAACGTAACATGCAATTCTAAATTTCGCCGGCCAGCAACTACATAACATATACTTGGTATGGGCGGCATATTACAGACTCATTAAAGTGTTCGAGATGGATAACTATCTAATATTGTATCTGAGCTCCATATCGGAGGTTCGAAAGAGAATTGCGTCTTGATAATCGAATTTCCCATTTATAATTTGCGTCATTTTATTTATACATTGGACTCTACACTGCACAAAAAAGGAAATGTTCAAAGGATTATTTGATAAGTGACGCAAATGGGCGCAATTAGCCGACAACCTGGAGGGGAGCCGGCAGAGCAACTCACCTCACTCTTCAATTGGTGTTATCCAGGGCAAAATCAAACTCATAAATATCGGTTCCTAGGTCAAAAGGATGGAAACGCCCTTGCCACTAAATCAACACTAGGGTGAGTCCAACCGTCATTCATTCCTTCCAATTATACGTTTACTAAAATTCATGTAATATCACATTCTTCATTACCGAACTCCACCGCATTTTTATTAAGACTGAGGACAAACTGAAAATGAAGATACCCTGTTGCTCGGAAAAGAGAAGACAGATCCAAAATGATGCGATCGAGGTCGTATGGACAAGCGGCCGCAGTGCTTGATTTAGGGGCTATACGAGTGCAAGTTCTCTCCCTCCGACTCATCCCTTGGGAGGAGAATCAGCGATTCGAACGGTGGACTGGAAGGAGATGGTCGTTCAGGATCTGGATTCTTCGTAGGCGCGCAAATCTTGAGACAGAAAAAGCAGAGCATGAAAATATTTGAATGATCGGGCTATTTCGATTTTTACTTTGGGATTTCTTTTACTTGACATTCGCACAAACACTTCTTGAACACAAAATCTTTAGAACTAACGGGAAATCTTATTACAATTTAAGGTCATTTCAAGTGATTTGTCATGTTCGTTGAAGAAATTCGTGAAATTCGAAGTCGTAAATCCTTCATTTTAAAGCAGTCGTAAAGTCAAAACAGAGAAGCTCTAAAACGTGATTTTCAGTGGCAAAATGACCGGGAGCCATAGCCACAGGCCGTTGAATTTAAATGAATGGAATTGACCAAAACATTCAAACAATCATCCTCTTCACCTCCGTCGAGAGCTGCTGTCTCCATTGGCCCGGTTCGTCATTGCTGGGGTTTGAGACGGCGATCTTCTCTTCATATTCTCAATCCCGATGCCTTCACCACAACTTCGACCGTGTCTGAATCTTAACTTCCAGTTCTATGTAGATAGGACATCGAGTTGACTTAAAATTATTTCCTTTTGAAAGATTCATCTCCCTTCTAGCAACGATGCTCTGCTCCTGGGTTTCGACAGTTTCCTGCGTTATTGCAGATCTTTCTTGAAGCTATGATCGGGACCGATGGTGCAGTTCTGTTTCTGAATAGAAACTTAATGGTTAACTTCAACAGTTGCTCAGTTCCCACGGAAGACAGGGGGCTCTCTCATAGAACCTATCTTGCTTCAGACGGAACAACCCGCGGGCCCGTCGTTCAAGACTCCTTCAGAGAAAACTCGACGTTGGTTCGAGAATAACCACCACAAGGGAGGTTATATTTGTCTTTCCAAGTAAAGAGTTCTGGCCCTAGCAATCGCGGACTGTGGAAATAGCGCTTCCTTTGGCATGTTATTATCACGTACCATTGTAATGTCTTTTTTCTTTTTTTATCGAAGCAAATACCGTTTCATTCATTCAAAAGCACTACTTGACAAGCATAGATAACAAGATTCCAAACATAATTAATTTCAAAAAGGTTAGCCAGTTGAGAGAAGTATCTCTTTTTAGTAGGCCTTGACAATCCAATCTGCAACTTGATTCGTTTCATGTGATAAAATATTATCATTGTAATGTCCATGCACTATTTTTCTTTAAGTATTTTTCCACAGTCAAGTTGATAGAATTGTCTCTACTTAATTTTAGAGGTCATAAGAGGTCATGAGGTTGAATCTCACTTCATATAAATTAGAATTTTTAAGAGAAAAGTGACAAAAATGGCATATCGATTTATTGTTTGCCATTCACAGACCTAAAGCTCCACCTTTTGTTGGTTAATGGGTCGGGAAGTCTCTAGGAGGTTAGAGGGTCAAACTACGGCCCGTTATCATACTAACTTTCTTTTTAATTTTTTTACGAAGTGAATCCTAGGCCAATTTTCCCCATCAACGGCATTAATGTGTGAACCGAAACCCACCGAGCGTGGCATGACTGGGAAATGGCGACGAGTTGGGCAGCACGGGGCGCGTGAAGGCCCAAGCCCAAGAACGGCTTGCTCTAAAAATGGGCCGGTTCGGCCCGGCATGGTATTAGAGCTGGGCTCCAACAGGGCGAATTGAATTCGAGATCAATACGTGTTCTTTTTCGCTACTAAAAGAATAACATATATAGAAAATAAACAATTTGTCGAGGTCCTGGGAAAAACAACCAAATTCAGGAATTTGATAGTTTGTAAAAGGGAAAATGCCACAAAATATTCCAAATTATGTCACTTTGAACAATTTTATGCTGAATTTTTTTGTGCCACTAAAAATCCTAAATTATGCCACTTCAGATAAATTTATCCTAGACTTTTATTTATGTCACTAAAAACCTTAAATTATGCTTGCAGTGATATATTTACCCCAAGTTTTCTTTCATGATACAAAAAATCCTGAATTTGTACTCGTATGACACATTTATCCTCAAATCCTTTGGCAGAAGGGCATTTTTGTCTTTTTTTCTTTTTTTTCTTCCTTCTTCTCTCTTCCTTATTGCTGGCCATGGCGGAGGGAAGCCGGCAAGAGCCACCCTCGCGATACCAAAAAAATTCGGGATAAAATTATTTCAAGTAATATAATTTGAAATTTTTGGTGATGTTTTTTTTTATAAATAGATAAAATTGGATATAAGATCGATGGATAGCGTCCAGTCCCCACGGCCCTCCAATTACGGAAAAGGAAAAATAAGATCAAAGGAAGTCGCTCGCTTTTCTCTGAGCTGTCGAGCGGGCACAACACGCACCCATCATCTGCCTCCCCAACCCGGCAAACTCCCCAATTCCCCACCTGCCCACCCACGTGGCGCCAATCGGACGCTCCAACGGAAGCGCCTCCGACGATCCCGACCGTACATCCTTCCCCCCACCACCCCGAAACCGACTCCAAGGAGGAAGTCGTACGCTATCCGCATATAAATAAATTGGAAAAGGGAGAGAGAATACGGAAATTTCCGCAAGGCATTTTGTGTGGCTAAGGAAAGAGCTCGTTCGCCTTCTCTCTCCCCTCTATATATAACGACCCGGCCGCGACCCGGAGGCATTCGTCTCGCCATTCATTCTCTCTCTCTCTCTGGGTCTCTTTCTCTCCTTGGTGGTATATCCCACTTTCAGGTGAATTGCTGGTCTTTCTCTCCTTCGGTAATTGGGTTTTCGTCTGCTGCTGTCTGTGTTGGAAGTTTCTTTGCGATCCCTTCTCGTTGTTTTGTGTTGGGTCATCCCGATCATCGATTTTCGTCTTTCTTTTTGGGTCCTCTGGGTCGTCGGTGGTAGTTCTTGATTTGGGTTTTCTGGGTATGTTCTAAATTCGGCGCCTTTTTTGGTCATGAGCTCTGGTTTCGGTTTTGAGTGATCAGGGTGTTCGATTAATTGTTTGTCGGCTTTTGTTGTTTGCGTTGGCGCATACCAGGTTTGTGAGAAATTTGACTTGTCTTGTTATTGTTGCTGGGATATCGTTGGATAATTCGATGAAAGTTCTCGGGGGAACGAACTGGAGGGTGTAGACTTCTGTTCTGAAAGACTAGTCAACGAGGTTAGGAAATAAGGGACCAATTCTTTGAGAGCCTTTGTGAATTCTTGTCAAAGGATGCCTTTTTAGAGGCGCAGAATGAATTGAAGATAAATACAGTTCTTGTTCAGATAGATCGGTGAAGTTAGGAAACAATAGAGCCAATTATTTTCCAGGCTTCTTGAAGTTGTCGTTAGATAATGCCTTTCTGATGTACCAAACAAGCTAAGGATAAATATGTGATGTGGTTTATGTTTCTCACAGAACGATTGATAGGCATCAAATGGTATCTCAATCACTTTATGTACCCTCACGTTTAAATTCTAATATCAGCTTTTTTATGGGTTTGAGAGACTACGCAGTAGTTAACAGAACGCCCCATTTATTGATCCTCTGCTTTGTTGGAGCGATCCATAAGATCAAAGTGTGTGTAGAATTTATATAAGTGGTCTTTTAAGAAGACTATAGTTCTGTAGAGCCAAGAAGATAGGATACTGATTCTTTGATCTTGAATCGCCTGGGAATTATTAAAGGAACGTGAAAAGTGGTTGTGTTGGCTCAAGTTCATAGATGGACGAGATGTCGTACTTTCTGGAAAATCCGAAAGTTATGATAGTTCAATGTTCTTTTCATATTTTGGCAAGATGAGTGGATAGATCTTCTCAAGTGCATTGTTATCCTTGGTTGAGATTTGTTGTTGTTAAGTTCTAAGTATAACTTGTTTGGGTACATAAAACAGAGAAAAATACTGGCTGTTATTTTAATTTATTAGGGGGATTTTGGTTGGCAACTCTTTTTTTTTTTTTTGGTATAAACGATTTTTATGCATGATCTACATTGTCCTGCTTGGCTTATGTTAGGACATGGCATGATATGCAAAGAATATGCACAGTATTCTGCTAACTATTGGTGAATTTAATGATCGAGATATCTCCTTTTGTGAATATATTTTAACCTATATTTCTAATAGAATTGTCCTAAGATTAATCTGAACTTGATGCTTGTAGGCACTGTACTGGCGTATTCATTGTACTATGTGTTGGCCTAAAACTGCCCTGTTTTTAACATTAGGAGCTCTGATACATTGATGTTCAAGCTTGATGTTATGCCAGCATAACCATTTCAGTCAGTGATCTTTCTTCATGTAATCTGTCTTCTGAGCTGGTTCATGAGGAAATGTTTTCTGATGCCCTTTTAACCTCTTGGTGGACAAATAAAATTCAAATATAATTATGCTTAGGATGAGTTTCTCAATCTCAGAATCATCAAGGTTTGGAAGATTACAGACTGTATTCCTTGTTCTAAAGACTTGACCAACATGAAAAGTGAAACTTAATTGGTTCTAATTCGTTGTTGATGACATGCTAATCATTTGTTTCTTCAATTTTTTTCAGCTTCAAATCCTTGCCTAAAAGAAGAACAAAGTCCTTTGTGGTTACTCTATTTTCATGTCTGAGCTCGACGTCCAGGTTCCAACTGCTTTTGGTATGTTTCGTTTGCTCTATTCAACCCCCTTTAGATCAGTGGTTTCATTGGCTAACGGCACTTGTGTCGGTTTTCTATCATGTATTGTGGTGTCACAGATCCTTTTGCTGATGCGAAAGCTGAGGATTCAGGTGCTGGGTCAAAAGAGTACGTCCACATTCGTGTCCAGCAGCGCAATGGTAGGAAAAGCTTGACCACTGTGCAAGGTCTGAAGAAAGAGTTCAGCTATAACAAGATACTCAAGGACCTGAAGAAAGAATTTTGCTGCAATGGGACAGTAGTCCAGGACCCCGAGTTAGGCCAGGTGAATACGATACATGGATTCTTGGCCTCTTATGACTAGAATCAAATTTGTCTCCTGTTGGCTCACATGTCTTTTTTATGGTTTTCTTTGCTATGTTCTTCGGCTGAAACTTTCGATATGTCGGTGCAGGTCATTCAACTGCAAGGTGACCAGAGGAAAAATGTTTCGACCTTCCTTGTGCAGGTCAGTATACCTTGTTTTTTTTTGGTCGGAAAGTATACCTTGTTCACATGACTTCGATCAAACCTTAACTTGATCCCAAACTGAACCATGGTTAATTTGGTGTCATCTTTATGAGCAGGCTGGGATCGTGAAGAAGGAACAGATCAAGATTCACGGTTTCTGAAGCTGGGAAGTCGGGATCGCTAAATGTAGTTTGTTTACGTGCCCACGAGGCGGTGGTGCGCATTACATGTTCTCAATCGCCTAACTGTGACCAACAACTTTTATCCTTATATGTATATGTAGGCAAGAGACCTAGAGACGACATAGTATATGTATGCTGCTATTGCTGGCTCTGTCGCTGCTTCTGAAATTGTGATGGTTGGTTGCATCTTATGTCTGATTTCCTCGAGTCGTTTCATTTTTCATTTTCCGTATAAGTAGTTTGTCATATGAGGAGGCTTTGTATGAATTCTGTGATCTCGTGGTGATGACCAAGGAGAAGAATAGGGGCTGGTTGATTTCCGAACTTAAATTTTTTCTAACGCATGTCATACTCTTAGCTGTTCTTCCCGACGGGAGGAAGCCATACACGGCGTACATGCTGCTGTGTATATTGTCTGTTTTTGCGGAAGTTTTAGACCCTCCAACTTGAGCGTGCTGTACGTCTTAATGAGATGAGAGTTCAGTTGAACCCCTTCCTACCTACTCGCACACTTATTAAGATCAAGGGGATCAAAGATTCCCAAGAAAAAAAAATTGAAGTTAGGTGATGTTGGGATTAAGAAATAGTCTGAAACCAGAAAGATTGCTGCGCTTGCCAAGATGAGATAGGGCATATTGTTAGAGATAAATAGTCACCACGGATCGATGTTCTCTAAAAAAATATGCAAATATTGCTATCAACCCTTGAATGCTAAGAGAAGGTACAACAGCTTTCGCAATCTGGAAAAGCCCTTTGGTTGCCTCTGATGAGTTTCTTCTCAACTGGAATTAGGAAGGTGCTCGATCATGATGTACGGTTGCAGATTAGGCTTGCTCGGGAAGGGAGGATGCTGATAGGACCGTCCTGTATTTTGTCTGAAACCGCCTCGTGGCGTTGCACAAAGCTGTGGGAGCTCTATTCCGAGACTTCCGTGACTTTGTTTATGCTTAATTTGAAGACTTTTTGACCCCATAAAAAAAGGGTGGGACTGTGGAACTTCACCTCTCCAAAAGGGAAGTGACTAAAGAAATGGACGGCACTGGTGATTGAAAAAGAATGTTTTTGATTTCGTGAGTAAATGAAAAATTGACCCGAAAACTTTTCTAACAAATATCTTTCTAAATCCGGTCCAATTGGGTTCCGTTAAAAACTGTGGGACACTAAATGGAATTCGATGTTTCAATCAGACTGATTCGCGTGACATCTCGGGCTAATCACATCGATCGCATGAGATGCATAGTAATTAAATTTATAATGTCCGAACTCCGTGTGGGACAGGTAACGTATGCGTTGAGTATAAGCTTTATAAAATAAAGAGGCGTTTACCGACCCAACAGTTTCGTAAAATTAAAACATGTCGGGATCGGCACGCCCGAGGAAAATTCCTTCCGTGCACGAGAACTGTTGTCGCTTTGTCGCTACCAACCAAAAACCCCCGATGCCATCTCCTTCGAGCCCCTGCTGCAACTACCCATCAAACTTGGACTTCCCGAACTACCATTCCTCTGTTCACACTCGCCCGGAGACTCTCTCTCTCTCTCTCTCTATCTCTATCTCTCACCGGCCATTCTTCTCCGTTTCGACGAACTTTCCTCCCCTTATTTAACGCTTCCCCTCGATTAACCTTCCCTTTCAACTTCACCCGACACCAACAGTTTTGACCCTCCTTAAACCCTGCAAGAAAATTCCTCGCGCTTCACCGGAACTTCAATGGCTGACTCGGGTCTCTCCTCCTCTCACGATGCAACGACATCAGCGAACTCTAGAGGTAGCTGTTTCGTGTCTGAAACTTGTGTATTATATTTATGTTTTTCTTTTCTTTTCTTTTCCCTTTCACCTACTCTTCTTGATAGAAGCCCCGGGACCATAACTTGTCGGTGGAACTGCAGGGGATAGTAGTCAGGACCCCAAGCTCCTGGATTTCTCTGAAGATGAGGAGACCCTTATAGCCAGGATGTACACTCTGGTTGGTCAGAGGTTAGGGGGAACTTTCATCCATCTCTTTTAACTCTCTCTCTCTCTCTCTCTCTCTCTTCTTTCAGAAAAAGAAATCGTGACATGTAGTCATGCAGTGACGAGGGGTTTTGGGGGTGGTTTCAGGTGGTCGCTGATCGCCGGGCGGATTCCGGGGAGGTCGGCGGAGGAGATCGAGAGGTACTGGACTTCGAGATGTTCGAACGGGGAATGGAACAGAGAGAACTAGGAGCTGTGGGAAAAAGATTTTCCCTACCCCTTTTTAAGAGAAGGAAAATTTTTCAGGGAAAGTTTCTGAGATTTTCGTTTTGTTTTTCTCTTGTGGTTGGGAATTTTTCCAGTTTCTTTGCAACAAAGGAGGAGGAAACCGGTGGCGGTTCCGGTACTCGGTGGTATTTTCTATCAAATATTAAGGGTAAGGGAAAACCTCAAACGAGAAGGAAAGTCTAGTGTAGTGTAACATTCGAGTGTCGAGTGCTTGTGAATATGAATATGTCATTCTAGTGTTATGTGATTCGATATGCCATGGTCTCAATTGACAAAGGAAGAAAAAAAAGACAACGCGGAATCAAAATGAACCGACTTCACTTCAAACGAACTGAATGCCTAGGCCCATGGCAACGGATCGAACCGGACCGGACCGGACCGGACTGGACGGTTCTATCTCACTCGGGCCTTGATTCGCTGGTGCAAGTGAGTTCAGTTTGAGTTTGGGGACGGCATCAATGGTAAACGAATTCGGCCCATAAGCAAAATCCCAGTATAGCCAAATCCGACCCGGCATGGTCCATGTAAATGGGGCCCTCCGTTTCAATTTTTCACTTCTTCCTTGGACAATGGAAGTGACTTGAATTGTATTGAGTCTTGTAACTTTGACAATAAGGCTCCTCCCCCTTCTCTTTCGTGTTTCCAGCTCTCCCAACATTATATCATCTATCTTCATGGGCCGTCACATAAGACGATTGATAATGACTAGACCATCACATTATCTCTTTTTTTTTTGTCATAATTAAAATGACTAAATTGGTAAATTATCAAATTACAGAAAAGAACTAAATAGGTAAAACTTCAAAAGATTTACAACTAAATTGGCAAAATCGAAAGGCTTAAGACTAAACTAGCCGTTATATAATAGATTTGAGACCTTTTGAACAATTTCCCCCGTGTTTAAGTGATACCGTAACAACTAGCAAGTGAGAACTAATTCAAACGGCTGAAGATATGCTGCATCCGACAAATAAACCTATAAAAATTACTTAAAGCACAAAAGAATCTCGCCAATGGATTCCATTTCTTGAACTTGTCTTCACCAGTGTCAGTGACTAATGTATTGAGGATAGCGGGCTAACTACTGAACGAATGCTTGGGTATATCGTGAAAGAACTAGATTGATCCGGCAATTCCACGCTTCAAAATGACATCATCCTCGATTGGATAGATTAGGTTGCGAACCGGGATGCCCTTTAATCGAATCACAAATAGACGGCTTCTTTGATCAGCTACGTGATCGTCAATCTTCATTGAGTGATATATGTCCTGATTGGGAATCTTTAAGATCTCAAAAAACCCCGACCTTTCATGAAAGATCACATCGTTACTTACTTTTGGCCGATCTAAATTACCTCAATGAAGATGCTTGAGGAGGACACTATACATCTAGGTGACATATGTGAATGTCAAATTGAACGAAGAAGGTACAAATAAATTCAACTACTACTATAGGGCACTTTTTCTTTCCTAGATCAGTGTTCACTTAGATAGAGAATACGCAAACATATTTGTGTCATCTTTAGTATCCGATGAAAACGTTTTCCATCACACTAGACCTTGTGCCTGCTTTCGTGCTATGTTTTATGCAATGGAAAAAAAAAAAAAAGAGTATTGATAGTTATTCATGTCCCGAAAAAGGGTGTATGTGAACATGAGCAATTAAATTGAGCGATGCGCCAATCAGAAAAAACTTTTCACACGATAAATTGAAAATTGAAAATTTAGAAAAGAGGTCGCGAAGGAATGGGTTGGCAGCAAAGTGTCATTATCTGATATTGTGGGTGGTTATTATTTGGTGGGTCGGTGGATAAATAGCATGGATTAATATACTAACGGGGTCAAGAATTTTTTTTTTTTTTTACAGATGATAAGAGTTTCATGACAATAATAGATAGATATTAGGGACAGATTACATCAATAAGAGGACGCCAAATTCAAAAGCTATGGATATAAGGAAAGAATAGCCGCCAATTATATTCAAACACACACGAGATAATAATTTGAAAAAATGAAATAAATGTTTTCTAAATTTTTAAAATGGTGCAATATACAAACCAAAAAAAAAAATGTGCAATATAATCACTGAATTTTTAATTTATTCAATGTAGTCCCTAAACTTTAGTTCAACAGACAATGTGACATAAACTTTTAATTTGCTCAATATAATCTCTAAACTTTTAATATATATTTAATTTAATCACTAGACTATACCAAAATATTCAATGTTATCCTTGAACTTTAGTTTAACGTACAATGCAATCTAAACTTTTAATTTGTTCAATGTAGTCACTGAAATTTTAGTATATATTCAATTTAGTCTATGGACTATACGAAAATATTCAATATTGTCCTTAAATTTGAATAATAAAGGATAAAATTTAATGTGTTCATATAGTTTAACTAGATTGACAATTTACCAAAAAATCATGGACCACATTACACATTTGACCAAACTTCAATGACTACTTGTCAAGCTAACTATCCAAAAAATCCTAAATTTTGTACTATTGTTAATTCAATCACAAACCTTGTAATAGTGTCAATTGAGCATACACATTTTTACATGTTGTCAATTAAATTCATTCAGCTAATTTTGACAATAAATCACTGATATAGATACCACCAGTCCTATATGGCACAGTCAATGTTGAGGCAAACAATTTTAATAATATTATAATACCTTTTCAATTATTTTTTTCTTTTTTTTCTAATTTCCTTCTTCGATGACAATGGCCGGCAATCTCCACTAGCCTCAAGCAAGGGCAAGGGTGCCCTCACCAGACTAGGTGACGACGACTCTTGACAGGGGCGAGTGCAAGAGTCCCTCACTAGAGGTTGGTGAGGGTGATCCTCAACAAGGCCCGACAATGGCTAACGGAGGGAAAAAGAAAAAGAAAAGCAGAGAAAAAGGGAAAAAAATAAAGAAAGAAAAAAGAAAGAAAAGAGAAGAAAAAGGAAAATAAAAAAAATCAAAAGAATATTAAAATATTATTAAAAATTATCTAAGTCAACATTATCAATGTCACGTAAAATAGTCGACGTCCACGTCAACAGTTTCCAATCAAAATTGACCGAATAAACTCAATCGAGAAAATATAAAAATATTTCGAATTAATTGACATAATTATAAAATTTATAACTAAATTAGTAAAAGTATAATATAATTTTGACTTTTCGGATAACTTTTTAACTTTTTGTGGAATTATCCTCAACAATTTCCGAAGGAAAATAAAGTTTGTTAAAGATTTGAAAAGAAAAAAGCTCTCTCCTCGAAATGCTCAAAACCCAATCCTACATAGGATCACCATCCACCATAATTCCAGCCACATATTCTTTATGCTGCATATGCCAAAGAGATTCACTCCTCAGTGTGTGGCAGCGTTTGCCCCCACCTCATATATATTTTCTTACCAACCAATATTAAATTTTCCAGGATTGGATGCATGGCATCGCGCCCTGAAAATGAAAATTCCTAGTCAAATCAGCTATCTTCATGAAAATCATAAAAATTCTTCGGTGCATTAATAATGCAGCATCTTTTTCTCTTTTCTTCTTTTGTTTTATTTTATGGCCCATGTCCTTGACGTAATCGTGGCCATCCCCACTTTGAATGCGACCAAAAGGATTCGACTGCCACCTCCCTCCATACCCCCTCTTTCCGCGGCCAAAGATCTTCTCATTAATTTTCGCCAATAAATTGATAGTATAGTTTCTTGCATGCTCGTGAATTATTTTTGTACAAAATCAATCCAACGTCCTTGGAACATCACCCACCTTTTGCTATCAATGTCATGCTTAAAGATATTCCTTATCTAAAAGACTAACACAACAAGAGCATCAAGCTACTTTTTTTGTAATAAGTCTCCAATAGTTGGAAATCATTTCATAATGTTTATAAAATGTGTTCCTTAATGATTTCTTTAGCACATTATGGATCGACTTCACACATGAAACAGAGATCATTGTACAATTCAGATCAATCAAATAACCAAAAACATAAGATAGCCCAAATGTTATTTCATCAGTTGCTCCACTTTAATTTCCATCGTTTTTTTATGATATAAAATGTTAAACTATTTCAATGATAAATCGTGATTTTATTCAACAGTTTCAACTTTTAAATCAATGGGTGATGATCCTACATATGGTATCAAGTAAGAGGTGGTCATTTCAAAAAATTTCCGGTGGTTTTCATAACTTTTGTATTGGATCTTGAGGAACAAGTAATGCAGTTGACATGGAGGAGATCGGAGAGAGGATAGAGTTTAGATGATCTATCATGGAGAGGTGCCACTAGCAATGACTCAGCATATTTAAAAAAATTTTAAAAAAAAGAGGTAGAGAGAGAAGGCAAATTCTTGTCTTTTTATAATTTTTGGGGGGGGGATTATCTTAAGGTAGTTCTCTAGTTCGTGTCGTCCTCGGGAGTCTCAAAAACTGGTTATCATGATCCTGTCGTCATCCTTTGGGTCATTCATACGAAAATCTATTTTCGCCCGCAGTTTGCCCATGAAATTTGACAAAAGCATTCACAGGTCGAGAGCGGGCGTTCGCTAGTGCGTCAGATTAACGTCCTACTCCTCTCAGTCTCTCGGCCAATGCATGGGACTGGATTTGCTGTTAGCTAAGTCTGAAACCCTCTGAAATGCACCATGCCTCGACACCTAATGCTTTCTGAACCTACGTGTGACGGTCCCTAAGAAGCTTCATGTCGAGAGCTCGAGGCAACCACATGTCGTTCCCTCGCTCCCTCGCTAAGGAAAACGTAGTCGAGTCTAGTTTTACATCCCGCGTCGTCATCTGTTGACGTGATGTACATCTAAAACGATACGTCGCCGCCGATCACGTGTCGTTCCGTAAACTAAGGTTTAAGACGGGTGGGAAAATAACTTAATTCTTTTTCTTGTGGGTGTCGAGCGATCACGTCGATTGATGCTGTGACGGTGCTAAAGTCCCCTGAAGTTCTTTCAGGTCGCGCCAAGAAGATATATAGATGGTATGGACATTGCATGCCGGTTCGGTTCACGATAAGAGCGAATTCAAAGCTCGGGTGCCTTGGGAACACAAGGCTCGCGAATCGGGACGGCGGTCTGGAAAAGATGATGCCGGTTTGACCAGGACGTCGCGATGCAGAAGAAATACATGAGCTTATAAACTTGTAATGAAGCTTAATACCTGTCGGTAAACTGCCCTGGTGCTCCTGTCCAGTCAGACATGCAGTGCAGCTGAAAGAAGACCTTCGCATTTGCCATTGCAGTTGCAACAGATAAAGGTTTCAATTGCAGCGACTCTTCATCAAACACCAATTAATCATAAAAAAAGGGATTTATTAACACATAAGTATATGATCTTGTTAAGGGTTTTGTGAAAAATAATGTTAACTATTTTCATGATGTGCACAATCAACATTTTTTACAATCAAATGTTTTAGTAAGCATGTTTTAACGAGTGTCACAAACACTCCATAATGAGATCCTTATGTATTTGAGGTTCTCGTTGAGCATTCAAATAAAAATATATATGAAAATAAATCAAAATTTTGACAAATAGGATAGTTTTTATTAGGTATAGATACTCGTTTATCAAACCCTAATAGGGTGAACAAAGAGGACAAAATGAGAACCGAAGCGGTTGGGCATGGGCATTAAAAGCGAAAGTTGGCATCATGCTGGGATGGGAAGAAGACAAGCATGGTGGCACAGGATGGTTGGAGAGAGGCCATCTTCTTTTACGTGCCCAGCGACATCAGCTCCCAAGAGACAAGTTTCACTCCATTTCATCACAAAGATAATAATGAACCCCCCTTCTTCTTCTTTTTATGTAAATATATCGACAATCTGTAGATAAGTTTTAAAAGGGATTGCAGTGGAAATTTCTTGGATTTTGTTCTTTTCTTATCCTCAAAACGGTTTAAGTTTTTATTTTTATGGGTTTCACGTGGTGGAAGAGATCAACACCTCTCCGGTTCTTGTTATAAATATCGAGGGGACTTGAGGGAGCTCTTGCATGAACTTCTCCAAATAGTTTTTACTTTACTATTACTTGGCCCTTTCTTCCTTTGCTTGAACCAAGTTCTAGCCATGGCTGCATCTTTCTCAGTGCCTTCCATGGTAAGCCCTTCCTTAACCCTTCTTCATGACTCAAGTCTTCCTCGGTCTTTCTTCTGCACTCTTATTGCATGCACTCAATAGTTTTGTTATCGATGATTTGAGTTGAACTCCAAAGATTCCATTGTGTTGGTTCAAGCAATTTTGTGGGTATTTTCACACAATATGCAAGAAATACATCATAGAAAATCACCTGATGAACAATAAGGTTGCTGAATCTAGTGAAAATGAGCTAAAATAGGTCAGATGTTATCTAATATGTCCTGATTCAGTACTGAATTTTAGCCTCTTTGTGAGGATACTGCACAAGCAACGTTAAGATCATTTGATTAGTGGTGGTAGACATGACAGGATAGTTATCATGATGTAAATGTTTTTTGGCTGCACACGACAAAAATTCACGAATACCGTCTTTTGCTGTGAGTGTATGCATGTTCTCTCTCTCAAGCTTGTCTCTTAGATACTTCGGGGGAGTGCATATTACAATTAAGATTGCTAAAAAAGACATGAATTTGCTCTCACAGAAGCCTGTTATGTGCGGTTTTTGTCATTTGAAGTATTGTGTTTGGTACTGTTCTTAAGTCGTTGTTTCCTCGTGGACAGCTATCTGATGCACAAAAATTGTCGTTCCTCTCAGAGGTTTACTATAAAATTCAGGAGAGCATTGGCCTTCCCTTGCTTGCCTCCGTTCTAATATCATGACGTTTTTTTCAGAATCTATCTTGTTTCCAAAGAAAAATGAAGCATTCATATTCTCATCTTTAAATGGTCAGTGACTCCCGGACCCAGGCCAGGTCCGGGATCAGGCTGTTAGATTAAGTCGGTCCCGGAATTTTCATATGATATTTCATCTCTCGCTACCAAAAATAGAAGTTAAAGATCATTCTCATCCAATCAGATCTAAGCAAGATAATTAAGAGGAGGGTCAATCTCTGTAAAATTGTGCTTGTTTATGAGAACTTTGTGCTAAATTTTGAGCCTCAACCAATTCATAGTACATGCGACTACTTCTATGATGATGTGCACAAAACTCTTAGATTTAAGTATACTGGGACTTCCAAATGAAATAGTCATCCAAAGAATTGCTCTATCTTTAAGCAATTTAAGGGATGATGAAGAATTTACACCAGATTTTGCCACCGTACAACTTTATGCATTCAGTATTCTCTAATGGCGACGAAACTTTGCAAGCTACATATTGAGTCTTAATAAGAATTGCTTGACACATAATATCACTCAAGATTCTTAAAAGTATACGAAAATGGTCGAAATCTTTGAATAGATAATGGAGGAAGAAGGGAGGTTCGAAGCTGAAGTTGCTGAGGTGCAAGCATGGTGGAACTCAGAGAGGTTCAAGCTAACACGGCGAACCTACACCGCTAGAGACGTCGTGGCACTACGGGGCACCTTGAGACAAGGCTATGGCTCGAACGAGATGGCGAAGAAGCTCTGGAGAACCCTGAAGACCCACCAAGCCAACGGCACGGCCTCCAGGACTTTTGGCGCACTCGACCCCGTGCAAGTGACCATGATGGCCAAGCACTTGGACACGATCTACGTCTCTGGATGGCAGTGCTCGTCGACCCACACCTCCACCAACGAACCAGGGCCGGATCTCGCTGACTATCCCTATGATACCGTCCCGAATAAGGTCGAACACCTTTTCTTTGCTCAACAATACCATGATCGTAAGCAGAAGGAGGCGCGGATGAGCATGAGCCGAGAGGAGAGGGCCAGGACCCCATACGTCGACTATCTCAAGCCAATCATTGCTGATGGCGACACTGGATTTGGTGGCACGACAGCGACTGTCAAGCTGTGCAAGCTTTTTGTCGAGCGAGGTGCAGCCGGTGTCCACATTGAAGACCAATCCTCAGTGACCAAGAAATGTGGTCACATGGCTGGTAAAGTGCTCGTTGCAGTCAGCGAACACATCAACCGGCTCGTGGCTGCGAGGTTGCAGTTCGATGTTATGGGAGTAGAGACTGTCCTGGTCGCAAGAACCGATGCCGTTGCAGCGAGTCTGATCCAGACCAATGTGGACACTAGAGATCACCAATTCGTATTGGGTGCCACTAACCCGAGCCTCCGAGGGAAGAATTTGGCCTCACTTTTGGCAGAGGCAATGGCAGCTGGTAAAACCGGGCCCGAGCTTCAAGCCCTCGAGGATAATTGGCTGGCCATGGCACAACTCAAGACATTCTCTGAATGCGTCACAGACGCAATCAATAACATGAACGCCGGGGAGGACGAGAAGAGGAGGAGGCTGAACGAGTGGATCAACCACTCTAGCTTCGACAAGTGCCTCTCAAATGAGCAAGGCCGTGAGATCGCGGAGCGACTGGGGCTCAAGAATCTCTTCTGGGATTGGGACTTGCCTAGGACCCGGGAGGGATTCTACAGGTTTAAGGGATCAGTTATGGCGGCAATAGTTCGAGGATGGGCTTTCGCGCCTCATTGCGATCTCATTTGGATGGAGACTTCAAGCCCCGACCTGGTGGAGTGCACCAAATTCGCTGAGGGCGTGAAGTCAAAGCAGCCGGAGATCATGTTGGCCTACAATCTCTCTCCTTCGTTTAACTGGGACGCTTCAGGAATGACAGACGAGCAGATGAGGGAATTCATCCCGAGGATCGCCACATTAGGATTTTGCTGGCAGTTCATCACACTCGCCGGCTTCCATGCTGACGCGCTGGTGATCGACACGTTCGCCAAGGATTTCGCAAGGAGAGGAATGCTGGCTTATGTGGAGAGGATTCAGAGAGAGGAGAGGAACAATGGAGTGGACACACTGGCCCATCAGAAGTGGTCTGGTGCTAATTACTACGATAGGTACCTCAAGACTGTCCAGGGAGGCATCTCCTCCACAGCTGCTATGGGCAAAGGCAAGATGAACACCTTTTAACCTCCATTAGCACTTCATTGTAAAATTAAGCGCTTTTAACAGTTCAATTTGGTTCGGTTTGCATGATTATCATTTCTCATGCTGATAAGAACTTTTGTGACGTGCAGGGGCGACTGAAGAGCAGTTCAAAGAATCGTGGACAAGGCCAGGGGCAGTGGGGCTCGGAGAAGGGGCAGTTGTGGTCGCGAAGGCGAGGATGTAGGAGAGCTATATGTGGCTATTGTCAATGGGGGGTTTGGAGGGATCATTGCCCAGTTTCTCTATTTCGTGGAACTGGAGTAGAATAATAATGTGTGGCAAATAATCTACAATTAGGTCATTTGTGCCATTCTGGGCATCGTTTTTCGGGGCCATAACGTTGCATGTCAGCAATCTTTTTCAGCTCTCTTCTAAACTTTTGGTACTTGTACTGCTTCAAACTCTGTTTATGTTCATTGTAATTTGCTCAGGTGTTTGAATGAGTCAGCTTTTTATTTTAGCACAAGAATACATAGTCATATATGCTCACAAAGAATAAGAAATCATCTAAATGTGGTGGAAAAATAATACCAAAGCAATACAACAACACAATGCACAGTTTCACAGGCTTCATCTCCACTTTCGAAACAGTCCTGAGAAAAAGAAAGAACAGAGTGGGGTGAGAAAAGGTTGCCGCCCTGCACCTTGTAAAGATTTGTCATATTCATCCCTTTATGCCTTCACGGTGGATTGGAAGCTTGATCATTCTGATGTGATCACTTCTTCCATGGCTTTAGGATTGAGAGTATGAGGATGAGTGCGATGATTAGGAGCAAGATGATGCCAATAGTCATGCACTTTCTTGACTTCTTTTGCAAGTTCTTGGCAGTGTTGAGAGCATCTGTGCCCATGTTCACATGGTCCACTGCATTAGTCACCTGCACCAAATGGATCTACTCAGCGTCGTACCATTAATTGCTATTTAGTAGTTTCACTAGCATTTCCCCTTACTGGTAACTTAGGACTTCAAATATTTGTGCGAATATGATCCCATCAAGCCAACAAATCGAGGCAAGAGTCAAATTGGAGGACAACAGGCCAAATATCAATAAGAGTTCATTTCAGAATTCAAACTCATGACTTGCGATGTCATACCACATTATAGAATCATTCTTTCTAAAACTATAAATTGTCACAAAACAACTCGGTAAGCAAATCAAACAGATTCGTTAACATTCACCCTCTGCCAGCCAAATTAGTCTGTCCCCTTATAGGTTTTCTGCACCTTAGCTACATAACTGTATGTTTACTCAAACGCAAAGGTACGAGAAGATTTTGACACAGCATGTCTAAAATGTGCTCAATTTTGATTTTTTTTTTCTTAATGTTGCTTTCCTTTACTATCGATAATATTCTATGGGAAGCAGTCAACCTCTAAGTAGACATCAATCATTGTAGATTAATACTTAACAAAGTCTAAACTAAAATTGCTAAAGCAACTTTTCATAGCATATAGTGTGAGTTACAGTTCTAGCACCCAGGAAGAAGCAGCAAACCTGACTCTCAATGTTGTCTAGGATCTCCCCCTGGGCTTCTACTAGGACTGCCATGTCCAAGTAAATCTGACAGCACCAGAGAAACTAATGTTAGGGAATACACATCAACCTGGAGCGTCCTTGCTTAGTTCTTAAAGAAGGAAATACCTGATGCAAGTCAAGTAGCTTTTTCTCAATTTCCATTACCGCATCATGTCTCTCCTGAATTTCTTCTAGTGTATTCACGACCTAGAGTCATAGCCAATGACATTCAGTAGTGCAATATACGGAAATCTCAAGCCTACATGAGTTTGCTTCAAGGGAAACTGTAAATGATCCTATCGAAACTGCTCAGACCCAAAGTAAATTTGCAAGACATACCTGTCCTCTTCCCATTTCTTCAATTGCTTTCTGGAAGATTTGCTCGCCATCTCCCGTTTCTATTAGCCGGTCGATTGTCTAACACAGCCCATCAGATTTAGCCAATTACAATGTGATCCATAGAGAAAGAACTCAAATCCGAACATAAAGAATCAGGCTCACCTCTTCATCTGGTCTCGTTCCCGTGACTACCCAATGATGAAGCACCAAAGAGTTTAAAATGGTGTCATTATTTATCAATATACTTATTGGCACAGTAGAACAGCGACTTAAAGCTATGACTAATGTCTGTCATGTTGAAGACTGGAACTATGAGGGATTGCGGATTCTTACCCGTGATGACCCTTCTCTCAACAATCGAGCGATACTCATCCTGAATCTTTTGTCTGAGCGTCTGAAAACATACATCTTACTTGAGAAGTCATGCCAGAGACTGGTTAAATAGACAGGTTTAATAAAAACGAGACCTGAAACTCTGTCATTAGTTCCCTGAATTTTTTCGTTAAAGCGCTGCAAAGATAAAACCATTGATTAGTCCATCAGACACAATTGTTTAACAATAGGGACAAATGTAATCGCTGCTTGATACTGGCGACACACTTTGTCATGTTCATCCTAGATCTATCAACTCCCGTTCCCTTCTCACACCCAGGTTTCTTCCGATTCGCTATGTTCTGAAAAGAAAAATCCAATTTGCTAATGAGCTTTACAGAAAATTATAGCCCATGTCAAGAGAGTAAGCAGAATCGCACCTCTTTGTTTATTGCTTCAAGTTTTGCTTTCACATTTCGTGCAATTTTCCCCACTTCATCCACATCTCTCTCCATCTGCTTTTTGATTGCTGAGAAGTTTGACATTTCGCTCTCATTATAACCCAGATGAATTCGGAAATTCAGATGAAATTAACAAAATCATTCAATCTTCTGGTGTTGTTCAAAGGCAAAAGATTTCCATCCAGGATTAAGCTGCTTATCACCCCCAACCACGTGATGAGACAATTACCTTTCATAGCAGAAGCTTTTGTAACAGTTTTTGACTCCTCGTTAGAATCCTGTTTTACGTTCAAATTAAGCAAGTATGGTCAAATGAAACATTATAGTGACAAAGACCCCTGAAATCAACCATGCATGATGTAATTTGACGAAGCCCAGATTGCAACAATATGCAAACGCATGCTACCATAGCATCCTGACAAATTCTACGGATGTTAGAAATGTTTAAGGTTTCATTGCCTAAGGGTTCATTGCCTAATTGTAACCACATGCCACTGTACTCTTTACACGCTATATTTCGGTTTATGAGAAGGAAAGCGTTCTAAAGCAAACTTCCACGTAACCTTTCCACTTCAAATCTTCACATAGCATTAGCATGGGTCTTAGCTGAGAGCTTGAGACATTGACAGCTAAATGAAGTGCTAATGATGACCACACACTACATTTATGATAGGTAAGTGGACAGGTGCTTTACACATACGGATGAATAAGTACAAGGAACTTTTATCTACAATGAGCAACAGCAACATCCACCGTAGTCATGGGTCCGTCCAAATAGTCATCAAAGATACTATTTCTGATTCTGATGACGAGACACGATAATTTCTGAACATCTCCATATATCAAGGTACACTAAACATACCTTCAGCTTCTTGAGGAGGCTAGAGAGCTTATGCACTTGTTTTTCAACCTCTTGGATCTGAGATATAAATACAACAATAGAGTTTCTGTCGGTTCATGTTGAGACAAAAATATCAGCAGTACAGAGTGAACTGGACTAGAGACGAAGACCAGATTGAGAATCCTCATGCTGGGCCTGATGGCTACATTGGCAAGAAGTACATCAGCACGTTGTTTACTTTTTTCCAACAATTACTTTTTTCCGCTATCCAATTTCAGAACAGAACTTGGAGGATGAAAAATTATATGTGAAACTGACAATTCGAACCATGTAAAGCTCCAGTTACATTAATTTCCTTCTTATCCATGTGCAGTGTGAGAAACTTAAACGGTCAAGTATGAACACCTGCTTATTAAAAGCTTCAAGCCCCATGTCGGAGTTGCTCCTCGGCAACCGAGTGCCCATTTCGACATCTCCCTCAGATGGAGGTTGAATTTTCGCGTCGCTGACAAAGGAGTCCTAAACCAGAACATAAACCAAAGCAATCAGTACTCGCTCACTCTTGGATTCTGTGCTAGAAACAGAGGAATGGATCCATCGTGTCAGTGATTTCAAGAGCGAAATTTTCTCGTAAAACCCATGACACAAAAATTTTATAGCACTTGGAATTGACGAACTCTTTCCAACAAACCTCTCACACAACATGAGGAAGGTGGCATGTTGGACAACGGGCACAGGACAGAGATAGCGACTAAATGCAAATGATATCGCAAATATAAAAAGTATACTTCTAATCCAAAGTAGTCATTGGGCATACACCATAAATCTTGACACGAATTCATCAGACAGTATGATCAACACAGCACAAAAATTCTTGACTAAAATCTTAAAAGAAATAGCAAAAAGAAAAGAAAGTGATGGAAATCGATTTATAAATGCTACATGAAGAAATAATTCATCAAAGTTCATCAAAAGCAAGCATAATCAGAGTAAAGAGCTCCAGGATTACCGTAAGCAAATCGTTCATCTTCGATCAGATTAAAGCAGGGTCAGAGGCAGTAGCGCAGAGAGAGAAAGAGAGAGAGAGGAAAAAAGGACAGAGACATGGAAGGATGATGAAAGGGTGCCTATTAAAATCACTACATGACAGGGTGAGCTGTTGAAGATAACGTCGGATGGCCGGCTTGGCACCCCGAAAGGCGTTACTGACGAAATCTTTCTGAATTCAACGAGAGCGAATGAGATTAAAAGAGATTTCTTTTTTTGTTGCATGCAACGATGGCGTACGCCCTGTTCTGACTCGAGAGTCCTAGAAAAGGAAACTGCTCATCGACACTAACCAACCATGTTGTCTGTCTCGATCTGCTTCCTGGCTTGGCTAAGTTTCCAAAATCGATCATTTCTCGATTTTCTCAACGCCTATTGCTATGCCGAATATCCAGCGGAGAGCTGCACAAGCCCCTTTCAAACAGTACAGCTAGCGATCTCCTGGACACCAAGTACAGCAACCAGCACTGCTCATCTCTTGTTTTTCTTGCCACGAGAAGACATTGTCGTCATCTGAGACTACGCGATCGTACGAATTATGATATTCATTTGACCATGTCGAACACACGAATGCTATGCCGCCAACTTGGGTATCCTTCAGAGGGACCGAAGCCGATGGGCTGAACTTTGCCACTGTTGCAGCTTCAATCTAAGCCCTACCTCGATGATGCTTTGGGCCAACAAATGCAAGTTTTCGAAACCAGTTCAATGTCCAGCTCTCTCTCTCTCTCTCTCTCTCAAGAGTGCACAGAAATCACAAAATTGGTGCGCTAAGTGCAATTCACTTTCGCACACTTTCTGATGGAGTGTGTTGGGTCCTTAAACTTTTCGAGCGTTGATGGAACCAGCTTATTTCTCAAACTAATGGTCAATTTGATGACCTCGAAGGATTGATAGATCGATCACGAACTTGATTTGCATGCAGCAAATCCCATGTTCACACTGCAAGCGTGCAAGAGCGAAGTGCAATTCGCTCTCGCATGCTTTCTGATGGAGTGTTTTGGGTCCTAAAACTTTTCGAGCATTGATGAAGCCAGCTTATTTGCCTCTCAGACTGATGATTAGTTTGATGACCCCGAAGGATTGACAAATTGATCACGAACTCGATTTGCATGCAACAAATCCCATGTTCACACCGCAACCATTACAATTAACACATAATCGCAGACAACAAGGATGACTCAGTAAGAAATAAAATGAACACGGGTGATTTACATGATTAAGCAGTATCTTATTCCATAGGGAGAGACCAAACGAAATGGTTCCATTACAATTGGCAAAGAGGAGATTGTAATTGCTACAAATACTCTCACTCGAGTTTTGCTCGATCCTAAATACACCTAAACCTACAAGAACCAATCAACAAGAAGGGAGTTTTCGCAAGCTCCCTACTCTCTCGGATGACGGCTCTAGAAAAAGCAGAGAGCTTTTACTAATTGTGTTCAAAACAGTGCTCAAAACACGACTGAATTAGGTGGGCCTTTGGCGGCCAGGAGCTTAGGCCAGAGTACTAGAACATGCTCTAGCTCCTAGAGATGTTTCAAGCGCCCGCCACTGGCCAAGATAATCCAAGCGTTAGGCGGGTCATCTTTCCGCCTCTCCGATCGTCCGTCTCCATCTCTGCACCTCCGCGAACACCTCGAGTGTCCCGATAAACTCAAACCCCGTGCCGGTTCCGAATTAAACGGGAAAAATCCAAGCCAATATCAACAAAGGCGCCTTCCATTAGTACCATTTTTCCAGAGGACATGTTGCCACGTTCGGGCAGAAACCATATCCAAGGTTAAAATTGGACATGGGCTGCTTGCATGGACCAGTGAAGTTAGTCAAATCCAAAGGCTCTTATACGCTTTGCTACCAAACAAAACAAAACATATACAAAACAAAAGGTACACCTCGGAAGGAGAGGCGAACAGAAGCACCTAAAAGGGGTAGAAAAATCTCAAATCTCTGTCAAAGTTCTTTCGGTTTTTTGGTCCTTTCTCGCACGAGACATTTTCTTCTGCTCCGCAAGACCTTCTTCTTCCTCCCCTAACACGCGCAAACCGGACAGGTTAGTTGGGCCAAGGACGGTTGCGGTAGGTCTCCAAAATCTACACACAAACACGCGCACCGAAGCCCCACCACCCACCACCACCAAATGGCAAAGACAAGAGCTGCCCACGTACATGTCCGATCGGAGACCACAAGAAAATGCCCCTCTTGGCAAAGCGCACAACACGGAGACCGGTCCCATAAAACCATTCCCAATTTCATTTCATCGTGAATTGGGTTAATACCGTGAAAAATTTTGAATTAGTATACTTACAACAGAGTTGCCATCTATTAATTCCCATTAAATTTTACTGTCGAATTACAAAGTTGACAAGTATACTAATTTGAGACTTTAAACATATAATTATCACGAATGTACTAGTTTATGATCTTTCGTCTTAAATTCGTCTTTGATATATCAGTTTTTAATCCTTTAAAATTTGATTACTTTCTAATTATTTTGATGGAGAAAAGGGTTGCTAGTTCAATTATAGTTATTGGGGCTGCGAGGTGGCTCCGTCGGCATTGACATCAAGCAATCCTACTTGCTAGACTCCAAAAAGGGAGGAGAGAAGAAAAAATATAAAAAAGTCAAAATGGGGTACCTCTCGTTTCCACTTTGAACCGGCATGTCGGTCTTAAATGCGTCCCCTCCATCGGCCTCGCATTGACCCCTTCGACACACCGTTTTCGAGTAGTTGGGGAGGGGCGGGGGTTGTCTCCTCATTGATGGTTCCTAGGATCCCCAACGCAATCCGCGTTCAAATCGAAAGCGGGGTTGACCTTATCATAATTAGCCGACCTATTGATTAGATGTATTTTCCTCGAATAAGCGACTTCCAACACTTTCCTTCTAAGATTGCCATTTCATGTGGGTTTTCTCGTATTATGTGCAATCGACACTTTGGAAATCAAGGTCATATAACCAGGGATACTAGGGCAACAAGCATTGTGTGAAGAACAAGTCGACCTAGCAAGAGGCCGAAACCTCCCCTCTCACCGTCACCAGCATGTTTTTTTTTCTTCTAGAAGCGACATTATGGGGTCTTCCACCCTAAAACGAATCTCCCGTTTATTTCTTCATTTTGAACTTTTTAAGAGTCTACTCACGTGCGATCGACACTTTGAAAATCGAAGTATTCAATATTAAATATGTTCAATGAGGGTCCCCACCCAGAAGCATTCGCTAAACTAGAGCCGTTAATAAAGCCGCGACACCCCCAATGTCTACGATTAAGTAGGTTTGTGGTAAATGCGTGGTAAATGCGTCATGCTGTGTTCAACGAGGTGACCGACTTAAATCATGTCGTGATCGAACCGACAATCGGCTTGTGCTCGAAGCACCTGCTGCATTACGCGGAGAGAAACTTGTTGACTTTGGGCACGCCAGCCGAGTTACGATAAGAGCCGCTGACTTGGCCCAAGTCGCGATTTCCAACAAAGCCTTTGACCTAATCAAAAAGTTTTGCCTTTTCTCTTCGGGCCCCGCCGTTGATTGAAGTTTCTAGAGTCAATCTTGACCCCGTCCGTGAGGAGGGCCCCACTTGCCGTTTGCCCCATCCCCTCTCGAACGGCAGCATCAAGGGGCTGACATAAGCTGGGGCCCCACCGAGGAAACGATGATCTTGGAAGCATTCTAAATTTCTTTTTCTTTTTTTTTTTTTTTTGCCCCTCTTTTTGGACGCTTCTTCTTCTCCGAAAGGACAAGAAAAGATCAGGAGAAAGACGAGGGAGTGATTTGGCCACGACTGCCGCGATCGAAAAACACGCTGAGCATATGCTTTGCTGTGTACTGTACTGTACTGTATTTTGGTGAATACTGTACTGTCGCAGAAGTCCTTTTATTTTGGTGTATTTTGTACTGTACTGTACTGTACTGTACTGTACTGTACATACTTGTTTTTATATGTTTTCCGAATTGTTGAAAGAATATGCATTTTCTTTAGTAAATGGACTGTACACATAAAAACATATCTGGACTAATTTCCTGACAATCACCCAAAAAGGATTTTTCATGTGGATTTATATTAAAGAAGAGGCATCTTTTTTCGTTTATTAACTTCCGCATAATTCTTTATAAACATGGATTCAAGTGTCTCTTCCAAAAATTTCTCTTTCCATTCTAGTAATGTATTCTCCTTTCATATAATCAAATCATTTCTTTTGAGAGATCATTGCGAGAAATTCGAAACTTACCACGTAAGTTTGTGGCAATAATTTCTGCAGCATAAAATTTTATCATTTCTGTCAATTATGAAACGAACCCACAATTTCTATGCTTCGAGTTTGCCTCTCCATCCAAATTTTCCCAGGTGACTATCCATGGCACGTTAGTTGGGACAATCTTTCGAGCTAATTTCGCCCAAAAGCAAGGACAGGTAATTTCCAAACAAACGAAAACGAATGAGTAATTTCTGTGGGTAGATACCAGTCGCATTCAAACGTCATATACCCTCTCTCTCTTAAACTTTTTGATTACCTGGGCATCAGGAAAACCACAAATTCTGACATGAGTAGATTCACAGAGAGAGATAGAGAGAGAGAGAGAGAGATGTATATTAATGAAGCGGAATGTTTTCCCTAATACCAACGAGTCGTACTCATAAAAGTCGTGAATCTTGAGGGATCTTAAGAGAAGTTAGAGAAGTGTCAATTCACCAAAAGTCTATATATATTTGGATTTGGACTGGTTTGGAATTCTCCTCCTGCTTCTTCTTCTTCTTTATTTCTTTTGTTTGCTGTGTTATTAATCTCTAGATTTCGTAAGGGACGGAAATTGGAGGATGCAGGATACGGATGACTTTACACGGTCATTTTCCTTAAAGGGTGCGTAGAAGAAAAAATTCGGGTAATTATGACAGAAACTAAATATAGCTTTACCATAAATTTGCGCGAGTACAATGACTGTCGTTTGTGAGCAAGTAGTTTTTTTTTTTTCTAATTGCAAAATGATACGTTCAGGAAATATTGGAATAAAATGACTTTCGAGCGCTCTCTAATAAAAAAAGTTTTCAAAATTTGAACTATGCAAACCCATTGCAATCCATGGAGGATTGGGCATTTTCTATAGAAATGTGGCAAATACGAGAAGGTATTTAATTCGATGATTATTCAGAACTGAGAGAGCAAGCGGTACGAGAAAGGCATGAATGCATTCAATAGTCATTGCGATGCGCAGCCCTCCATTGATTAGTTCCAGTCATTAATGGCGCCAAAAAAAAAGATTGCAGAAAGAGGAAGAAAGCGTGTGGATGGGAAACTCAAATCTCTCCACAATTTATCTTTCTTCAAAAGAAAAATTTATGTCATTGAAATCCCACCAAAAAACTAAGTATTTTCTTAAACTATTTCATCTAAGTCTCATGCGGACCTCAACATTTCTGAATGTAAAACACCAATAGAGTAGAGTCGGGTACGGGGCTCGAAAAACATACTATACCAATTAAGGGATTAAGGTGTGCAGCACCGACAAGTTAAAATAAGTAACATAGTCTTCTCAGTCCGCTAATATTATTTATATTAGACAGGCAAGATAGCCCTTAGTAGTGTCGTAGGACGCCTACTTTTTGGTGAGAAGACTGTAGCCCCTAAAGATCTAAGGAGTATCTCTGATTTACCTTTCAAATTAATTTTTTGTATTGATTAGAACATTTTTTTTTCATTGTTTTTTGTTTCGCTGAATTAAATTGCTCAATCATACGCAACAAGAGCAGTCCCATCTCTCAACGCAATTTACAATTTACTTACTTTTCTCTTCCGATTTAGTTTGTTTCAGGTGGTGCAGTGAAGGGGCAATTGAAGATGAATGATGCCATCCTGACAGGAACTTAAATAAAATCATTTGCTATTGCTCGGAAGGATCGAACCGAGTTGGTTTTTCTGAGCTATGGAATTCAAATGTATGTTCTTTTCATGGTCTGATGTCATACGTACTCAGTCGCCTTTATGATTTCAGCCTGCGATCGCAATTTAATCTCCATCCGTCGTCCCAATTCGATACTATCAAGAGAGAGTTAAGTTCAAGTCTATTAGAGTCTGTATGGTAGTCATTTGTTTTCAAGAATTTCTTATCAGAAATAATTTTTTCTGATTTTATTTCTTAGACAAGTTTCTAAGCATTCGAAAATGTTTAGTAACTGTACAAAATTTTTATTCCTAAAATAGAAATGAGTTTAATACGACATGGAATTTTTTTTTTTGTGATGTAGAATTTTTTAAAATTTTATAATAATTATATGAAAATTTTCTTTTTTTCCTTCTCTTTTTCTTCCTCCTTTAGCTAGTCGCCGGCCTTGGTGACTTGCTAGACAAGAGCCAATGACCTCACCAGATCTAGATGAGGTTGAGCCTCGCCCAACCACCGTAAGGTCATTGAACCTTGTCTCTAGCTGTTCACCTGCCATCGTTGAGCTCACTAGCCACCTCGAGCTCATAGACCAGCTAAAGAAAGAAGAAGAAGAAAAGAAAAGAGAAAAATAAAATAAAATGATTTGATACTCTAAAATTGTTCTCGAGAACAAAAAAATAAATTTTTTCTTCTTTTTGATATATTCCAAATTTAATCTCAAGAACAAATTTGTTTCCAGAATAATAAAATTAACGGATGTTACTAAATGGATTTCTATTCTTTTTTATTCAGGGAACAAATGAACAAAAATAGCAATAAATTGGCTAATTACCAAACAGTCCCTTATTATGTTAGTTTAACTACTTTTTCACTCAGCATTTTAAGCCAATAAAGTGTGCGTGTACTAAAAATCATTAATTTTTTCATATGTTAATTATCTAATGCGAGACTCGACTTCTCGAGTATCTTTTCATTTACTAGGCTTTGGGAAAGGGAAGCTTCCACTCAGAAAGGCCTAGAGCAATTCAACAGGTAGGTTTTCTTGTCCTGGTTTGTCATGTTTCCATAGTAAATGCTGCCAACAAAGGGGTGTAAGATGGAAAATGTCACCATTATCTCAATGCAGTACAACATAATACGATTAACTTAATTAGTAAATGATTGCCATCTTGTAATTTATGAACCGTGACAACTGGGGTTTGATGCTCTATTGTGAAAGATCTTGAACATGGTTAAAGGATTTTTTTTCCACAAATCTTTTAATCTTGTCATCTTGGTTCACATGTTTATAAAAAGAATGTGAATTTAACTTGTACGTGGAAAATTACCTAGGAAATCGTCCAGTAATCTCATAACCTTAAGGAAAACTATACTCAACGACATCAGTCACGGCACGATTATGTCATAGAGAGGAAATTTACTTATATAAAGATCATAAATAGATAAATATATATATAAGGTTTTCGTGCCCTACATTTAGTAGTCAAGATAAAAATACAATATTATAATCATATTCTGTGTTTAGTTTCCGTTCAAGATAGGATAAAGTCGATATAAAAAGATATAATCCAGATAAAAATATCTTAAGAGAGTTATTGAATAAAAGTGGATGGGATTTCCTTTTTTTTTTTTTTTTTCTTTTTTTTGCTAAAAAGTGGATGGCTTTTCATATATCATGATATAAAAGCTATGTTCTCAATAATGACGTATTAATAATTGAATTCTAATATAAAAAGATACAGTTCAAAATAACAAAAAATAATAATAACAATTTCATTTTTTTCTTATATATTTGAATTTATTTTCCTGCTATGATATTTATTCTATTTACATATATAGTTAGTATATATATTACATATTTTAGGTATATTAGTAAATTTTATTATTTAATAATTTTTAATAAGGAATGATGGAATGGAATAAAAAAATGAGAGAGGGAAAATAATTAAAATTGAGTAAATAAAAATAAAGTAGGAAAACCTAGATTTTAAATGAATAAATTCAAACTTGAAAAAGGATGTTCTAGTTCATGTTGAAGTTTCATGACTTATCCATAGTTCTTTGGTTCACGTCAAAACTTCAGGAAAACGATGAGAGCTTAAGCTCTTTCTCATATGTGGTTCATGTTGAAGTTTCACAAAAGTGACAATAGAGTTAAAGTATTATATTTTCCAGAATCAAGAAGTTGTATAATCATATTTTCTCTCTCTTACTAGATTTGGTGTTTTCTAGCTAATCCATTCCATCAACTTGCTAGAGCCCCTTTTTATTTCTTGATAAAGTCAAAGCTATGGTTCTAGAATGTTGCAATGAACTCATTTTCTCTTTAAGATTTAGATAACACAATAATTATAAATTGATTGATGGATGCTATCTACGTTTGTGCATTTGTGATTTCTTTAGTAATGAAATCATGAGAAATTCTTACCATCTTCATTTCTAGATTTTTGGGTTCACTTATATTGATGTACCAATTATATGAAACAGTAGAAATGACACAACATGAAAATATCCGGCTTTAGGATATAACAAAATTCTTAGATTTCCTAACAAAATAGTTAGGCTCCTTAATTCAAAACTATCAACATTTGAGTGAAACCCATTTAGGAAGTTGAGCATAGAATTGAAAACATCGTCGCCAAAAAAGGGAAAATAATTACGAATTCGTTTTCATAGTGTCACAATTCGCCCTCACTATCATATGTACTTTTCGGAGTCTCCTACCAAATAAATGAATTTGTACATGGAATGCTTGCTTTATGCTTCGATTTTATCCTTCATTACCATTTATGAGATTGTCATTAATATTATTCCATGAAAGCGAAATTATGGAAATCAATACTGACATAACTAGAAGCATGTTTAGATATCTTGCCAAAGAAGTTCGAACGTGCCTGGTCTCAAGAGTAAATGGATTTTACAAGACAAAAGCCATCAGGAATGCATCTTTCTTATGATTAGCTTGGTTTGCTATCGCACGTTATGACATTTCCAAAAGATTGAATCGATCCAAAGATATGGTTTGGTTGATCAACAGTTAGAAGGTAAATTCAATACATTTTAAAATCATTATCTTGTCAAAATCACACTGATAGAAATTGGTCACATGATGTTAGAGAAAAAGTAAGCGAATGAGAATCGCATCTAATGCAATACACTTCGTCTTACACATGAATAATGTTGTCACTTTTCATGTATAGGCACAATGAGCTTTTCGAAATCCAAATTGATGCATAAGGCATTTTCTTATCTTGCACGAAGAGGAAGGTGATGGATCCTTTCAACCTCTCGCTTTCGCACCCGGTGTCGTTCACACGTTTATATTCATTTAGGATTCTAGTGCCGTTCCTCCATGTTGAAAGAGTTTGAATTGGTGAAATTTGCTATGTCCATCTGCTATCCTAATGTTCTCCTGTGTAAAAAAAACGACCGAATTTCTATTTTCCATCATGCGAATGAAAGATTTTCTTTTCCGATGGTTACCTATCTAGCTATTACCAGTATACACGTAGCAACAATGTAAAGTCTGATTTGTTGATTATAAGCACGAGCACAACAAGATAGATATACCATTGACACGATTTGTGCGCTTAGTTCCATTTCTTTTCAATCCCAAAGGCATAACCCAGATTTGAGTATCCAATTACGGATAATATAAAGATCAACTACATTAATCTCCTTCAATGGCCAATAAGAGTTAAAGATCATTTACATTGCCTATCGTGCAAGAGCGACACGACCTGTTAATCGACCATTTGATTTTTTTCAGGATCTCAGAGCGTTCATGAAAGCATCCTCTACTGAGAGTCCAATAAATCAAAGTAGAAAGCAGTCTGTCCATGAGGTTACATTGAAACTTGAAGGGCGGCTGAGGAAGAAATGACGGAATCACCTGTAGAATCAGATTAAGCATCAAATTAAGTCTCAGTCTCTCTCTATCTCTCTTTCTCTCTCTCGTATTGAATTCATTGACACCCCACCCCCTCCACCATTTAATGTTGATGCACCCTCTCGATGCCCTCTGCAATTACTCCTCTCTGCCATTTCTCTCCCTCTCCCTCTCTACATCTGTGCTTCCTTCCTCCATCAACTTCTTCTTCATCATCTCTCTCTCTCTCTCTCTCTCTCTCTCTCTCTCTCTCTCTCTCTCTCTGTGGCCAAGAAAATGATTCTGAGTTAGGGTTTTACCAAAACGCAGAATAACCGGAGGCTGATCTCCCCTCATCGTTCTATACATATTTTGCCATTTTATTTCTCAGAGTAAGTCCAGTAGTTCTTCTCCAAGTTTACTTTGCATTCCTTTATTTTTTGGCAATAATCTCCCAAGTAGCTATCAGTGGCAATACTTTGCACTAACCATTTTATCTTCTTGTGCTTGAATAGACAAGCCTAACAAAGATTTCTAAGCGCTACCCATGATCTCTTTTTACATGATATGTTATATTTGCTTAATTTTGGGATTCTCTCCCTTGTTGCAGAGCACGGGTGGAGCAAGATGAAATGAAACGAAAACGAAACGCAACGTTCAATAGTTAAAAAAGACGACATAGGAAGAGAGAGAGATTAGCGGGCGTTACACTTGCCTTTTCATTTTTCGTTTTTCACTTTTCTTCCTGGTTTTTGGTTCCTATCAAGGAGAGGACAGTGCCGAGAGAAATTTGTCAACCCTTATCTCTCCACTTTTCTCGCGTTTTTGGCACGAAAGAGGGAAAATGACATTGACTCTCTCGCCAAAAAAAAGAAAAGAAAAGAATCCCATATCTTAATTATGTTTCAACGGCAACACTCTACCAAAGTCAAGACTTACCTGGCTCTCTCTCTCTCCTTGTAGTGACCTCATATTTAGCCTCATTCTCAGACCTCCGGACACAATCTTCACCAAGTCCCAGCCCTAAAATCACCACTGTTCATACGAGGAAAACCCAAAAGGATACTGAGAAAAAATGCCTGCCCGAATCATGATTCCGGCGAGAGACGTGTCTCCTATGGTCGGCATCAACGGGAACGCCGGTGGGTTCGGGATTGCTCAGGTCAGTTTTTGGTTTTCTTGAAACTTTGCGAAGGTGAAACTCATTGTTCTGTTGGGATTTTTGTGATCTCCTTTTTGTTCCTGCCATTTTGTTTTCATTTCACCTTTCGGTTCACCGATGAATCAATTCTCTCTCTCTCTCGTTGCAATTTCTAATCTTTTATAAGATGAAGATCATTCTTGTGTCTTGAAACACAAGACTCTTGTCAGTCTCTCCACCTCTCACTCTGGACAGATCTTTAGATCCTGCGTTCATCACCCTTTTACAGGTTTGCAGCAGGAGTCAAAGGTCTCTTCTCTGTTTTGTGATGAATTTCTTTTTTCTTTTTTTTTTTTTTTCGATCTCCCATGTTTCTCCCTTTCAATGTTTTGCTATTTCAAGAAAAGTCCATCTCGTTTTTCGAAAAAACGCGTGAAATTCCAGTTCCATCGCCACCCCTACGTGTAAAACCCGTTCATCCTCTCTCACTTCTGCCGTTGAAAATTAAAAGAAAAGAGTAGGTGAAAATTTGAGAGCCCTCTCGCTTATGCTTCTTTAGCTGGATCATTACGTTGCAGTTTTACTTGCCAATTTTCTCATTATCAAACCTGCCCATGAATGGTTAATGCTTTTCCTTTTTCTCTTTTTTGCCTGCCTTTTAGAGTCATATCCAACTCTTTTTCAAGTCTCTTTTTTAATGCTTCCCCTTTTCTCCTCTATATAAATCACTCCTTGTTGCCATTGTGCTCCTTTATTATCTCTCCAAACATTCTCTCACACACTTACTCGTGTGTTAATTAGGACATATATCTGATTTTTTTTCCCTTGCTTTCTTTGAGAGTGGTCATTTTTGCATTCTCTCTCTTCCTTTTCTTTTTTTTCTTGTTTAGATTGAAAACCCATAAGCGTTTGGTTGGGAATCTTTAAAGGAGATATCTATGATGGACATCTTCCAGCAAAACTTGATGGAGGGTGGTGGTGGTCCACCGCTTCACCCGCTAGACATGGCTCAGAATCCGACGGAGAGCGAGCTCGCTCGCCTCCGAGACGACGACTTCGACAGCACCAAGTCTGGCAGCGACAACCACGAAGGGCCGCCCTCCGGCGACGATCTGCAGGATGATCGCCGAAAGAAGAAGCGCTACCATCGTCACACCCAGCACCAGATTCAAGAAATGGAATCGTGAGTTTTGCCCTGAATTGTGTTCTTTTTTCCTATTCAACAATGATTTTTTTTTTTTACACGTTTCTTAATCATTTCTCGATTATTTTTATGTAGAGTTTTTTTTTTTTTTTTTACGTTTTCCTAATCATTTGGCGATTTTTTTTTTTGGATTTAGCTTTTTCAAGGAGTGTCCACACCCGGATGATAAGCAAAGGAAGGAGCTGGGGCGTCAATTAGGGCTTGAGCCTTTGCAAGTGAAGTTTTGGTTCCAAAACAAGCGCACTCAAATGAAGGTAATTATAGACCCAAAAAAAATAATTGAAGGTAATTAAAGTGACTACATTCCTTTGCCCCTCAAAAAACCAAAGAATATGAGACTAATAACGTGGAACAACACAATGGTTGGAGTTTTTGGAGAAGGGAGTTTGATTACTCAAGAGTCCCTCCGATTATAACCGTTGATCTCCAATCAATCTGGTGTTGGAGATTGATGAGAAGTCCCTAGGATACAACTATATTTCCCGCTTTACCCAATACTTTAGAATGCCTTCATGAACATTTCCTGCACTGCATTCTAGCGTAGTCAAGAAAGTTGGTACTTAGAAATTACAAGGCTCACCTAGTTATCTTGATTAATTCTTCGCAGCATTTTGCAAATGGAAATCTCTGGACTTTACATTTACATGAGATTAACGTTGGCCCTACACCATCTGATCACGGCCACCATGAATCCAATACAATGCACCTAAAACTGAATTAAGGAAAGTGCATGAATCTGCGACAATGACTACCAGCTCTGCATTTGTTTTGATTTTTTTTATTTTATTTTACATTTCCTAATGTTTAAATTTACTCTAATTATTTTCTCTCAGACCCAACATGAGCGCCACGAGAACACGCAGCTTCGCAACGAGAACGAGAAGCTCCGGGCAGATAACATGAGGTACCGAGAAGCGCTCAACAGCGCCTCCTGTCCCAACTGTGGAGGCCCAACTGCCATAGGAGAGATGTCCTTCGATGAACATCACTTGAGGCTTGAAAATGCACGTCTAAGAGAAGAGGTAAATAGATTTCTAGGTTTTGATTAGAGATGGAAAGAGATATTGTTTTCATTATGCGGTATCCGAGTTGATGACAGCCATTCCCTTGAGAAAAAGAGTGGACTGTTCTTACTCGGTACACAATCTAGTACCGCTTGTGGAAGTAATGTTTTTCCTAACAGCAGACTGCATGACTTGTCGATTATTATAATATGAGTAACCAAAACTATGTTTACTTAAGCTATATCTTGATTCTTAGTTTGGTTTCAGATTGATAGGATATCTGCGATAGCTGCAAAGTATGTGGGCAAGCCGATTGCAAACTTCCCTCTTCTTTCTTCTTCAGTCCCTCCTCGCCCACTTGAGCTTGGTTTTGGAAGTTTCTCAGGCCAATCAGGTGTCGGGGGTGACATTTATGGCAGCGGGGACATTTTCCGATCAATCACTGCACCAACTGAAGCCGAGAAGCCGATGATAATTGAGCTGGCGGTGGCAGCCATGGAGGAACTTATCCGAATGGTGCAGATCGGAGAGCCCATGTGGACTGTGGGACATGATGGCACTTCAAGCGTGCTAAACGAAGACGAGTATATCCGTGTGTTTCCTCGTGGGATCATAACAAACCCCACCGGATTTAAGCGCGAAGCCTCGCGAGAAACTGGGGTCATCATCATGAATCACATCAATCTTGTTGAGATTCTCATGGATGTGGTAGGATTTCCATTTTAATTAGCTGCATTGATACCTCTAGATGTCCACAATTTAGCTGAGTTTACTTAAATTGAGCAAAATTGTGCATTCAAAGTACCTTTCAATCATTCCTTAATGATATATTTTTGCAGAACCAGTGGTCCACTATATTCTCAAGCATTGTGTCAAGAGCTACGACTTTGGAAGTACTATCAACTGGGGTGGCGGGGAATTACAATGGAGCCTTGCAAGTGGTATGTATGTGCATTTACATATGACTCATTTGTTTCTTCTCATACAAACTTAAGTAGATCAAACTAATGCCCAAATTTGGTGTGGTTATGAATAAGTAGGCAAGACAGTTGAGGTCTGGGAATTTAGTGAGCACTTAGCATTCATTAGCATATCCAATTATTTGATAGATTGATCTCATGAATTCCCAGGTGACGGCTGAATTTCAAGTTCCATCGCCACTTGTTCCGACTAGGGAAGTTTATTTCGTCCGCTACTGCAAACAACATAGGGATGGGACTTGGGCAGTGGTTGATGTTTCTGTGGACAGTTTACGCCCAAATCCAGGCATTCGATGCCGCAGGAAGCCTTCAGGATGTCTGATTCAAGAAATGCCGAATGGATACTCTAGGGTATAACGAATCTTTTACTCTCTTCTGATGTTCGTATCAACTATATCATTCCATAGAAAAGGTAAGTGAATAAAATCATGATGTAGGTCACATGGCTTGAGCATGTGGAAGTAGATGATAGAGGAGTGCATAACCTATACAAGCAGCTTGTTGGCTCCGGCCATGCTTTCGGGCCAAACGCTGGGTAGCAATGTTAGATCGACAATGTGAACGTCTCGCAAGTGCCATGGCTACTCACATTCCCAGCGGAGATGTTGGTGGTAATGTTTTGATTTCGACTCTCTTTCAAGGTTTATATTGATGGATTTTTTTATTTGATTATGAACGCCGATATCTTTTGAATTTAATAGCAAATCAATATTCTGTATCTCTTAGTGTGTGGCCTACACTCACAAATACTCTAACGCCATTTCTCTCCAATTTGCATTGAGGTTTTTTCATTTCCTCTTGAACGAACATACATGTTATTTGATATTTTCCTGGATGTTATGATGTTGTTTTGATTTTGCATCTTTTAGTTACCTTCGGATTGTGGCCTCTTTTCACTCAGTAGACTAAATTGAGTGCAAATTGGAGCCATCATCCGTTAGTTTGTACAGTTGATGGTTGGCATTTATACAAGTTTACCTTACCAAAAAAAACATACATGTTATTTTCCCTTTCATCGGTGTATCTTATGAGTTTCAGGGTCTATTAAGATCTGATGGCTTTACATAGTGCCCATAGGGACCTAGTGCTTTGTCTGTGAGTACTGATTTTCACCAAGGCTATGCTACCATTTATTTCGTTGGTTCCGAAGATGTTTTCGCTTTTGAGTTAGCTAAGGTTGTAGTGTAGACAATGCAGTATACACTATCAAAGCTTTTCCGCGGTAACATTTTGGAAGCATTGAGGGTTGAATGAGTTTAAACTTTTGACTTGTTGCTTTATTCCATAGTCGTAACGAGCCCCGAAGGGAGAAAAAGCATGATGAAGCTTGCTGAGAGGATGGTAATAAGCTTTTGTGCCGGAGTCAGTGCATCTACAGCTCATACATGGACGACATTGTCTGGAACTGGAGCAGACGACGTGCGTGTGATGACTCGGAAAAGTGTGGATGATCCGGGCAGGCCTCCTGGAATAGTTCTATGCGCTGCCACTTCCTTTTGGCTGCCGGTTTCCCCCAAGCGGGTCTTTGATTTCCTTCGTGACGAGAATTCTCGAAGTGAGGTAGGGAAAAACTTTATGAGCCTATTTGTGCATTATGCAATGTTCTTTCCTTAACAAGTCTGTAGCATATGTTGTTTTTAGTATGAGAAGGGGGATAAATGGAAAGATATCTGAAGAATTCACTTTTTTCAATATCGCATTCATGGAAACAATGATCTGCTTGTTTGGTTGGTAAACTTGACAAGCTAGGAAATATAATTTGGATTCTTTCAATGGATTTCTAATAAATTCTATGCAAATATTCTTCATTGCCATTAATATGTATAGCTTCCTGTGTTCTTTTTTAATTAGGATGTTAAATTCGAGACTTTCACCTTATAAGTATCTTATCAGTGTACAGTCAACTAGACATTGTTCTCTCAATACACGTCGAGTGAGTTTTGCGAATTCATGTCCTTGGTTCCTCCTTTGTCTCCACATTCGGATGCACGAATAATGGAGAGAGAGGTAGTTTGATGACTGGCAATTCATTTGATGCCTTAATTAGCTAACATTGTCCAAAATTCCTTAGACATGATTTCGGGCCGAAATGCAACCCAGTAGTACTAGTATTCCTATATAAGATATCGTCCTACATTTCATCACCTTAATTGGGTAATGATAGAGCTCATAAATGATCGATCATTCATTTTCTTAACCGAAGAATTGGTTTTATGAAGTATCCAAAGTCCTTTTGACTGTGGTGCTTATTTTGCCTGGATTAATAAGCAAAATGGAAGCTCTTGTAATGTTGATTTGATGCCCCTCATCGTTTTGCTACTGTGCAGTGGGATATTCTCTCAAATGGAGGGATTGTTCAAGAAATGGCACACATCGCCAATGGCCGCGACACCGGCAACTGTGTGTCTCTGTTGCGAGTAAATGTGAGCTTTGTATCTATCCTAATGTTGCAGCTAAATTCTTCAGTTACCCATCTAACCAAATCCTTTGTTGTAAATCTTTTCCAGAGTGCAAATTCAAGCCAAAGCAACATGCTGATATTGCAAGAGAGCTGCACTGATGCAATGGGCGCTTTCGTGGTATATGCTCCAGTAGATATCGTCGCGATGAATGTGGTTCTAAATGGCGGAGATCCCGACTACGTGGCTCTTCTTCCCTCGGGGTTCTCCATACTTCCTGATGGCTCATCCACGCAAGGCAGTGGCGAAGCGGCATCCGGTGGATCTCTCTTGACTGTTGCATTTCAAATTCTGGTCGATTCAGTCCCTACTGCTAAGCTTTCTCTGGGATCAGTAGCAACCGTTAACAATTTGATTGCTTGCACTGTCGAGAGGATTAGGGCTTCTTTATCGCCTGAGAACAATTAACTTATCGTGCACATTGGTAAGTCAAAAATCATCTCATCTCTTTCTTTTTCAATAGAATGACATAATCTCATCCTGATGTTTCATTTTTCTCCTTGTATTCTAGGTAAGTTTTACCTTCTACATTTTAGGTAGATGGTTATCTGTTTTTGCAAATAAAGCAGCACAGCCTTTGTTGGGTGCATTAGGGTTTTAAGTTGCTCGAATGGGTTGATGGTATTATCACTCCGAACGTCGAAAAATGCATCGTTGTGAATCTAGGTTTGTTCTCCGTTCTTCTATCCATGGAGTAAAAATCTTTCCTTTATTATTTTTGTTTGCTGTCTGTGGAAACAAACAATTTGTCTCAGGTAGTTTAGCAATATCAATAACCCTAATACCACATGCGTGGCGTTTCTTTCTCCACCGTCTCTGAACAAGATAGAATCTTCTCTGATTGCTTTGTTCGTCTTGACAAATGTTTTATGTAACCATCTCCTCTGATTTCCTTTTCTTAAACGTTTAATGTTTCCTCTCTCTCTTTTGGACAGTTTAATTTAGAAGGCAAGAGCAAGAGTGAGGAGGTGATTTTCAATGGGAGAGGAGGCGATTAAGGGACAGTATATAAACTCAAAAGAGTTATTTGGAGAAGTCAAGAACGCACCTCATCTGATCCTCGGCGCTGTCTTTGGAGTCTATTTTAAGCACTTGACGGCCTCAAACATTCTCCGAAGCAAGCGTGATGATAAGAGGTTCGGGAATTGACTTCTCGGAACAAAGATAATCAAAGAACCCCGTTAGTTCTGTTGTTAACTTCAGTACCTTTTGTCATGTCAAGAGGAAAAATGAAACTCGGTTTTAGCTAGGTTTAGGGTTTTTACTGTTGTGGCATTTGAGGATGCTGTTGTTTTATTTACATGACTCCCTATCGAGGGCAGTACAGCTCACATTCTGGCTAGCATCGGTTTTACTTTTTCTTTTCCCCTTCAATATTCATGTTCTATCCCTGATTTTGCCTTCAATTTGATCGTTTTCTTCTTCGGTGCTTGTTGGGGTTGTCTCTAACATTGCTAGAAATTTTGTTGGCAGCAACTAGGTATGACATCTATGTGGAAAGGAGTACCATACCTAAGGCAATTTTTAATTTTTCTTCAATCGAAATTCGGTTTTGTTGACAAACTCAGACTTAGTATAGATGACTTTTTCTGCATGTATCTAAGAGTGGGGATAATTGTACAAAAAGTCTTAAACATATTTGTACAGCAACTAGTTCAATTCTGAACTTTTTAATTTGTCCACTTTAGTCTTAAACCTTTTGATGGGACAAGTACCAAAAAAATCCTCAACGTATTTCATTAGTGTCATTCAATACTAAACATTTTAATTGGACTAATTTAGTCCTAACCTTTTTATATATGTGTCAATTGAGTCGATACAGCCAATTTTAGACAAAAATTGCTTACATGGATGTTGAGTGTTGTCCTATGTGGCATGCCTGGCTTTGACGTAGACATTTTTATTTTTTATTTTCTTCGTTTTTCTTCTTTTCTTCTTTTCTTTGTTTTTCCTTCATTTATTTTTTTCCCTTCTCGTGGTCCAACGAGGTTGCGAGTTGACTATCTCCGGCCACAAGCAAGGGCCTCTATGCCCTCTCCAAGATCTAGGTGAGAGCATCGGGCCCTCACCTAGCTCTAGGTGAGGGCCACAATGCCCTTGCTAGTCAAACATCACCGGCTACAAGCAAGGTCCACCAACCCTCGCTTGGTCTAGGCAAGGCTGCAACATCCTCATTGACCATAGGCAAGGGGCTTATGACTATCGCCCAGACCAAGTTAAGGCACTTGGCCCTTGCTCAGATCCAAGCGAGGGCTTACACCCTCCCCTATTGGCTGGTGAGGGCTGCAAGCCCCTTGCTAGCCATGGCAAGGACTTGACACCCTCACTAGCCACGGTGAGGCCAGCCCATAATGGGGAAAAGAAAAGGAAAGGAAAAGAAAAAGGAAAAACAAAAAAGCAATAAGAAAAAACTCATAAAAATTGTCCATGTCAACTTCATCCATCAGCCATGTCATATAGGATTGCTAACATCCTTCTTAGTGATTCCTTCTTAGTGATTTCCAGTCACAATTGACTGAATAGGCTCGATTGACACAAATGTAAAAAATTTAGAACTAAATTGGTCCAATTGAAATATTTATAATTAAATCAGCACCAAAACAACAAGTTTATGATTTTTTTTATATTTTGCCCACCCTTTGTAGATTTGTAAATTTGTCGTAGTATCCATTTTTTAATGATAGAAATAATTAACATAAACGCAAGGCATCTATGTGAAGGAAATGAAAAAAAAAAAAAAATTTAGAATTTAAAAATATTAGATCAATCTTTTATGTCAACGCTCACCGTGCCTCTTTTTTTTTAATCTCAATTTTTCTTTAATTTCCTTTTTTTGCTTTTCCTTTCCTTTTCTTTTTTATTTTTTTCCCTATTTTCCTTCACTAGTTGCTAGGGCCTCGACAATGGCCAGTAGCGCCAGCTAAGTGAACTGCCACATCAACAGTTTCCGATCAAAATTAATTAAAAGAACTACATTGGCAAATCATGAAAATCTTTAAGACTAAATTTGTCAAATTAAAAAGCTTAAGACTGAATTGAACGTCGTAGTTATATAAATTTTTGGATAATTTTCCCTTTAGGATTGCCTTAGAAAACTTTGAAGGCTTATATTTGCGAGGCGGTGTCTCTTTGCGCCTGAGCAGTTCTCACTTTAACAAGAGTCGTGTGCCCCGAACTACCCTGTGAGGTGAAACAGTACATTGATTAGGATGTGTTGCAAGATTGGAAACAATAGAAAACCAACTGAAAAATTTCGACTTAAGAGGAGGTAGAATGCGAAAACCAGGAACAATACCTACGAAATGGATTCAAGAAGACCAGATGACAGGAATCTGCACTTGAACCATGTCTGAGTTCTGATGCGAAATCAAAGACCACCTCACCCTCCGAAGTAGGGGTCAAGTGATGGGGACAAGAAGGTCCGCTCTGCCTAGGCCGAGAGCCTGGATCATAGAAGTCGGGCTCGCAGGACCATGAGTCGCAAAATGCGTGCCTTTCTGAATCACTCTCAGCTGCGTTGTAGCGAGAAAAAGGAGGCAATGAGCTCCGGTTGATCGGAGTACACAAGCTGCCGTTACCATGTTCTTGATCATGTCAGTTATCACGACGCTAAGAAGTATTTTGGCAATGACTAGATACTGCCAGATCTTGATCACTTCTTGATGTGAGGTTACATCATATTCTGAGAACTCTGCTCGCTAGATCGCATGATCTGAATTGTGAATCGCGATCAATCTCTAGATAGAATTTTCATGGATCAACCTCCACTGCAATACAGAGCAACCTTTGATTCTCAGCCAGAGCAGACCTTGAACAGACTCTTCCAGGGAAATGAAAGTGTATTGGCGTAGGCAGTCATCAACGCGCTGCACAAAAAGGCAGCCTTCTTCCGCAAATTCGTTCATCTTCGTGTGTATTCCATGATTCCACTTGTTTTAACTCGTGGAAACTCGACTTAATGCAATATACATGTACAACTATACTCTTGACTTTGTGCGCATCCTACAGCTAATAGAGGAGAAAAACAAGAACGTGTGACGGCCAAAGAGAAAATCTTCTTAGGCAAGAGAATGCAACGAATGCTCATCTGAGCACTGGTTGGCTTGTCGCTTCTCCTCGCTGCTCTTCCGCTTCAGCATGTGCTTGATCTCCGCTTCTTTCTTGTCTACAAAGCCCATCAAGTCCTTGAAGCTGGTCGTGCGAACTGGGCGTCGGGCACTAGCAGGTTCGATCTCAATCTCGGGTTCTCCAGTCTCAGGGCTGAATCTGCGGTACTGCAAGAAGATCTTACAGCAGAAGCAAGTGAGAGCAAGGAAACAGGCAATGCCGCAAATGAGGAAGAGACCCCAGAAGCTGCTCAGAGAGAGCCGGTTATTTTCAGATTCGTCTACTTGAGCCGAGCATTGGGTTTGCGATAGCCATTTATCATGAATCCTTTGGAGATCGCCATCCTCAGAAAGTCGAAGGATTGCAGTCGACAAGTCAACTGCGAGAGGGGAGTCCCTTTCGAACGCCTGAAACAAGGAGATCGCATGGGCAGAACCACATTAGATTTTGTGATAGTTGTGATCACGTTACATCTCAAGGAAGCAACCAGGAAAATATTAAACAATACAGTTTAGGTAAGTGAAAAATCTGTTATGGATGATCCGACATCTGACAACATGCCATGTTCAGTAAATCTTTGCAATACTCTTTATTTGCTACTCTAGCACAGCCCAAATTCTACAACTGCAACCTGTTTCTTCCCAATCATCATGTTCATGATATAAGTGTGGCTCTTGCCAACGGAAAGAGAAATCAGTTTGCACCGCCTGATAAAATTAGCTTCAATTTCCATTCCTCAGAAAATCATAATCAATGAAGAGACAGGTAAAAATTATTCAGGAACTTACAAATCCCCAGCCACTTCTTGTGAACTCCTGCCCCACTGTCCTGAATGCGCAGTTTGTGCTGGCCAAGAAAATCTCGATATAAGGAAGCTCGTCAACAATAGCTGAGACTCCACCTCCTTTTGATCCTTTCTCAAGAGCAATTGCATAATCTTCCTGGCTTTTCAACGTAACAAGCCTAGATTCTGCTATGTTAAGCTCATCGATGAGGTAATTCCGCGCAAATGACCCTTCTTGGATTCCAATTCGGTCCGAACTTGATATCAAGCTGTCGATCCCTTCAATACCAGATGTCAGTTGCTGCACTGTGAGGATTGACGTCAAACTAGCCGTGTAGCTTGAGTTGATTATCAGTACCACAAACAGCCATATGATCAACACCAACCGTCCCAAGGTGCTCACGGTGTTCTCTCCTGGTCAGGTTAACCAGAAAAGTCATGAAATCTTTCCTCTGAAACAGTTAGCAAGAATGAAGATCTTTTATGCAGAAAAGTCAATGCATGAGGCATAGAATACTTACTATGCGAGAAAAACATTGTCGAGAAACTAAACCTGCAAAGACCAGAAGAAGTTTCAGTGTGAGAATACCGTTCCTGTTAAGCAGAGCCACAAAGTAAGCATCTCAAGTTCAGAGAAATCCCAAGCGGGAATTTTATTTGGTTCTTGCTGTTAAATATCATTCAAAAGGGAAATAGACACTCCCACAGAAAGTTCAAAATCATGTAACTGCCCTTCCTTAAACAAAAACTTGTAAAGAATCAAACACACTAACCAAAATATGGTAATGAGTTGTCGCCTTGGTGAACCTCGGAATTCTTCATTGAGCCGATGTTCAAGTATCCAAACCACAAACCCCACGAAGAGGAAGAAGGCACCGGTGACACACCACATCGGTACGGTAAAGGGTTTCAGGAAAGCCCATGGACTAGATTTTTCCTCCTTCACGGGAACGACAACGACAAGCCCCGACTCCATGTATGGCTGAGTGAAGTCCACAATCTTTGTCCTGTTTGTGACAATTGTAATATCTCCAACAGCCGCATCAAATTTCTGACATAGCAAGAGCAAAAACAATCTTGATTTCAAATAGAATTGCTAAAGAACCGACGACTTCCTGAGCCAACATAATAATATCAGAGTACTGACAAATTCCTCTAGACTACAGAAAAATTAAGATCGAATTAGCTACTCGTCGAATGAAGGTAACTCTTTAAATAAGATACTTACGTTCTGGGCAACCCCATAAACCAGATCGTTGTAGATAGGGTTGCCCTTGCCATCTCCAAATAAGATGTACTCATGCGGAACAGGATAAGGCAGCAAGTTCAAGGCTGCCTCAAAGATGTCAATGCAAAATCCCTTCACCCCTGGAGGATTCTTATCTTTCGCTACATACTGCTTATAACTCACTCGGTTCGGCACTCCGATTTGCAGAGGCTTCCCATTGTTAGGGAATACCCATCCTCGAGGCTTCGATGTCATTTCACCAGGCCATAGCACGTCGTGAAGATTTTGACTGCTTGCCGATCTATTAGGCGGCTTGTCATACAGCATCTCAGGAGGGACGACTGAAAGACCAGAGTAATTCGACCAGTATCCAATCCTGCGGGTCCCTGTGCCCCCGATGATGTTCAGAACATCCATTGCTGGGTGGATCAGATCCCTATCTGGATCAAACTGGATTTCACCACTTAAACCCGTGAAGTTCATAGTAAGAAGTATCTGGAGCAATCTCGTCCCTCCATCAAAGACGCGGAGAGTGGATAAGCTCAATCTGCTTCTATTCAAGCCAACCAACTTTGCATCATCAGAGAAGGAAATATTTCCGCCTTCACTGAGAAAAGTGTCAAGAGCACGGGCAGCTAACCAAACGGAATCGTATGCATACAGAGCATAGGAATTAGGGGTAGCCGTAGTTGTGAACTTCAAGCTCTTCCACCGAGACAAGAAGCTCTTCTTCTTACTTGTATCTGGTGTGTAATGACGGAGAGCTATAACTCCTTGCAAGAGATTCATCATATCTGCGTCGACTGTCTCAGATAAATCTAAAGCTGAAGGAAGCCAATCAGTCGCAATCCAAACATACCCACCAGCCATCATCCTGAGATTGTTCGCAATCCTAAAAATTTCAAGACCGCTATCGGGATTGACGTGTACAACATATACCCTGGACTCCAGGTTATTCACTCCGATCAACAATTCCTTGATTGCGCTTTCCGGTGCCCCAGGAGTGAAGGCGGCCTTATAAGAAATCTTGGAACGCTTCTTCGCCAGAGCGTCACCTAGGACCGAAACCCCACCTCTGCCATAATCATCATCTACAAAAATTGCAACTACTTCCCTCCATTCATAGTGTTCAATTAAATCTGCGATCGCATTCATCTGGAAAGAGTCGCTCTGCGTGGTACGGATGAAATAAGGGTACTGTAGTGGAGACAGAGTCGGGTCCGTCGCTCCAAATGAAAGCAACGGCACATGAAGCTCATTAACTACGTGGGATATGACATGAGCTATTCCAGAGGATTGCGGGCCTATGGCAACAACCACATCATTCTCCATGAGCTGCAAAGCTACAAATGAAATATTGCGATTGTTAATGAAATGGACTCTGAATGGGAGAGACATGCAATGCATAATACATGATCCCTTCTTTTTCTCATCTGATAGCTTGATTTAACTTTTTTCACAATTATCAGTAGGTTACCCACAACTTGCACCATTCCTCACAATTTTTCAGTGAAATCTGGGAATACACTGAAAACTTTCCTTTCACTGCAGTACAGATATGTAACATTTCAGGTTTCAAGTAAGATTTACTGAAACCAATTCGCAAAACCAAGTGAATGAGAAGCAACTGGTCTCAGCTCATATATCACCAGCTAAGAGCCTAAACTGATCTTCTGAACTTGCAATAACATTTCAGGTTTCAAGTGAGATTTACTGCTATAGCATGGTGTCTAAAAATCTCTACAGAGTGCAGAGCTTCAGGCAGTACCTTCAACAGTTCCGAGAAATCCGCTGCAATTCGTATCATAATCAAGAAGCTTCAATTGTGTACCGGCAAGAACGCTCGAATCGAAGTTAACATCGTCGATTGCAGCTTGAATTGCAGGTCTCACGGCTTTTCCGATCACAGAATCTCGGGTGAATAAAGAACCTATAGTCACAGCACTCGGCCTCAACGAAGGAGGCAAAGAAGAAGAATTAGAACTAGAATTCCCAGCCGCATCAGCAATTATTCCCATGGTCAGCCACAAACACGTCCCCAACAACAGACATGGCATTCTTCTCATGAACACGAGGCCTCGATTAGCTCTCAAGGCCACCTCCATGTTTCTGAAAACTTGGCTACTCTTCAATTAACACCAACATCGCGGCATCGGATGCATGACAAAAACCGACCTGCAAATTGCCCAGACACGCAAGGAGAAGTTTCACCCCAGGGGTTCTCTGGACGGCAAAAACCAAATAATTCCCATTCACACTATCAGATTTCCCACATTAACAGTGGATAAGAGTATCAACATGCAAACCAGCTCATGGGCGATATACAGCAAGAATCAATACCCGCTAAGGGAACACTGGCGAAACAGCCTTCCATAAACAATTATTAAAACTTCAGCACTGCTATATTTACGCAAGACCCACTATTCATTACTCACTGTCCATCACTACCCAATCAAGAAACAGAGTCTAAAAAGAAAGAAACAAGGGGAAACCCATCAAGCGAAAATACGAGACTTTAAACAGAGCACGCCCACCACGCGCGCGCGCATTGATTGGCAGGCGAGAGAAAGAGAATCCAACACGCCCCCACCGGGGAACATACAAGAAGCCAGGAGGGATAGCGTCGTTCGGAGATTACCTTGGAAACCCAGATTTACCACCCACACCAGAAAAACACACACAAACCCAAAACAAACAAATGGGTTTTGGGCTGAGTTTGAGCTCGTTAGAGATCACATGTATTTAAACCTCATTAGACCAGACAAAAATCTTACCAAAATAAAGAAAGCAAAGGAGGAGGAGGAGTAGTAAAGAAACAAGAGAGACCAGGAAAGGAGTACCTCAAAGCCTGAACAGTGCGGAAGCCTCAAGTAAAGTATGATTCTCTGTCATCATTGGTTTATCGCTTTGGAACAAAATTACAGGGTGTGTGTGAATGTCCTGGAAAGCCAACCAGGCCGACGTTCGGGTTCGCTCGAATTAAATTGAAGAAGAAGAACCAGCATCATCATCATGTGGTGGCCAATGGAAATAATAATAAAGCAAAGAAGAAGGAAGCGATTCTATAAAAAGCGAGGAAACCGCGATTGTGGGTGGCGAGAGGACGGTCCCGATCGGGCCACGTCGGCACCGGCGATGGGGGATCCCGCTCGGTCTATTGTTTCGCGACGGTACTTAATACAGGACACGTAGGATCCTGCTTTAGCTGATTTTTTGATAAAAGGGCAGGGATTATTTTATGATTAAGCAAAGTGGGGCCCGCCCGGGGGATTAACTTACCGTTAAAATGAGATGTGGGGCCCCGCTCGGGTCGATGTGAAACATGTGGGGGATCTGTTCGCGGATGGTAAGCATTTGCGAAAAATTATTTGGACTTATGTAGACTTTCGTGCCATTGCATTAGTCTACGTTCCTCAAATATTCCATTCAAATATTACGAGAGAGAGAGAGGAAAAATTGCATACTAAATGATGGCGACATGGGTAGATGAAAGAGAGAAAAAGATGATAATCATGTTTATTTCTTTGACCTAAGATAATTGGGCGGACCGGAGCCTCAGTCGGGGTCACGAGATAAAACTATGGTAGTGTGAAAATTCATATTGTTTTCAAGGTGTTCACTTACGCCTGTGATTGTGCCACATCAAAGTGGGTAGGTAAGTCTTCCTAGTTAAAAATATGTCAAGTCATTAGTAGCATTGCAATATACCACAATCACGGAAAGAGTATTTATGTCGACAGCGATATCTAGAGAAAGAGAGAGGATAGAGGCGATGGAGTTAATTAATGTGTTTTTATGAGACCGGTCTCACATTTAATGTGAATCATTGCGACGAATGGATAAAAAAAGAAAAGAAAAGAAATATGTGTGCTGTCAATTTTTCTTTGTAAAACTGGTTTTTTCTCATGATTTTTTAATTAACATCGAAGGTAAGTTACGGATGTTAAGATGATTAGTACTCATATTTGTTTTTACCAAAAGAAATTATGAGAGCAAGGAAAATTACTATGACACGGGTTTCAAAATTTTACAAGATATAAAGGAAAGTTGCAATCAATCATACATTTCATTAGACAAAAATGCATGGGGAATTTACTATTAATCTAGATTAAAAAAAACTATTTTTTTCATGATTTAAGGGTAGAACTGGAAACTTGAGAATCGAATTGATTGGAACTTATTTATTTTCAAGTTCTAAAATATACAGGGTAAGTTATAGGTTCCAAAATCGAGGAAATTTAATCCAACGAGTGGGTTCTAAATTTCAAGTGGGAACCTGGAAACTAAAACATGGAACAAGACTTTGTATTTTTCTTCTCTTATGTCTTCACGCAATTCTACGATATTTTATGACGTCCAACAATAAGTATGTAATATGAAACCATTAGTCAATTTCCACTTCCAACAATATTCATAATTGAGATTTTATTTTGTTTATATTCCAATTGTGATTAATGAATTATAGTAAATAATAGTCATTAAAGGTAATGGTTATGTGAAATCTAAGTAGATCCTTGAAGCTGTCATAATGTAGATTTCAACTTCTAAAAATTAAAGAACCTAGAGTTGAGCATGGGCTGGGTTGGGCCAATGCAACATATAACCCAAGAGCCAACCCGCACAATGTTAATTCACAATTTTTGAGACTGAGAATTAACCCTATTAAGTTTAGGACCAAGGACCGAACTAACCCTATGGGTCTAATCCAAATCGAGGATCAACTCGAGACTAATCAATTATTTTTTGTTTTATTTGTTGTTTCTTTAGAATGACAAATATAGTATTTCAAGTTACATTCCATCAATAATTATCAAAAATAAATATAAAATAAGATAATAACAAAAATTTTACAATTGTTAAAAATAACAATAATAAAAACAAACATAGAGGCAAGGGAACTGACCCAAGCAATGAGGTAAGTGACAAGACAATTAAGGCAAGTGAAGAGAAGTGGGCGAGGCTAAGGTGGGCGAGTGAGGCTGAAGCGAGTGAAGAGGGTTTTCTTTTTCTTTGTCAAATTAGGGATGAATTTCTTTCTACTTTCTAATTTACACAGCAAACTAAACCGCAAAGAGGACAAAGTAGGAAGCGCTAGGGTTTAAAGTAAACAAAAGCAAATAATATAAAATATGTACAATATTAGTCCGGATGGGACGACCTATTCATTACTACAAAAATTTATGTACACGATGCTGTTTCTAAATCCTAAACTCCAAAAATCAAAGATCAGCTTACACTATGCAGGATCCAAGAATCTTTGGACCAAGGATTGACCCACTCCCCTCTTGAAACCATATCAAGACCGACCAGATTGGCCAATTTAGGGTCGATTCAAGATTAATCCTAGACTGATCCTTATCTCTAAAGGAATCCAGGACAGGACGGAATCCGGATCTACTCGCCCTTCCCGAGAGAGAACCCTTCGAAAGAAAGTCATGAAAGGACAAATTGCCGATAAATAACTTATTATTAACGAGTAAATAATTTCGAATGCAAGGTCAAAATTGCGATTAAAAAAAAAATTAAGCAGGACCCTTTTCCGTCTTTTCTCTTTTTACAAGACCGCAGGCAGGACCCACGTGGGCCGCGTCAACAGGCCATTGACGTTGCATTTACAACGACACAGCAGCCCTGTCCTGTCCTGTCAGAGTGAGAGAAACGCCGTCACGTAGTTTTATTTATTTATTTATTTATCTCCGCCATCAAGGCATGGATAACGAGGACAAGGAGTATTCGCAGAGTACGTCCTCGAGGGCCACAGCATGGGGCGACCCCATGTTTGATATTTAATCCCACATGCAACTTTCACCAGCTCGGAATCTTGGCATCTCCCTTTGTTTAATCCCCTCGGATTTGTTCCTTTCACACCTTGGTAAAATTTGGGATCGATCCGGGCTCCCCAGACATGGTAAGATTCCTTTCTTGGCGTGGACAGATGCTTGGAGATCTACAAAAACCGATAGAATGGGTACGTACGACTAGGAGTGATGAGGGTTTCAGGATTATCCTCAAAACGAGTAATCGGACCAACAGGAACTTGTTCAATTCTAATTCTAAAGCATGCATGATAATAGGTTTTAAATTTCAAAAATTAAGAAACCCGTTTGGATAGCACGTAGAATAAGTTTTTATAATTTTCTTGATCTATATTTTCGTGCAATCCCGCGGTATTCCACAATATTTTATGATGAATGTATATTTTGAAACCACTAGTCTAAACTTTAATTTTTGACTAATACTTTTACTTTATTAATGTTTTATATTCTTTGTCTGCCTAAATATAAGTTATAGTCAATGAATTGTAACAATAAATTATAGTCATTAAAAGTGACCCTAGAACTAGCCCTAAAACCTAGGGCAAATTCCAAGTTCCAAAAAATGAAAAACTTATTATTAACGAGTAGATTCTAAGTTTCGAGGGGAATACTAAACTTAAAACCGCTCACCTCCATGTACAACTAGAGATGATTTTGCAATTAGTCCTTGAATCTGTTGTACAAACACCAAAGAAGCCCTAAACCGTTTAGTTATATTCTTCCTACTTTTGTAGTCTAAATAGCACTGACACCGACACTAAACACGCAATACCGTCATCACACGACATGTCTCATATTATTTCTCAAAAAATAGAAAATTTCGACACGTTAAGATACGTTATATACTAAATATATATTTTTATATATACATAAAAATTAAATAATTAAAAAATAATCCAAATTTGTTAATAAATAAATTCATTATTTTAATTTGACAAAACATTGAACTCCATTTCAATAATTCATAAAACTTGACAAAAAAACAACTAATTTCAATAATGCATAAAATTTGGAGAAAAAAAATGTCAAAAGAGAATAGAAAAAATAAACTTGGAGAGTGAATTGTGTACGAGGAGAAGTAAGAGTCAAAAAAGAAGAGAAGACTAACTTTGTCTTCTTTCCTCCTTTATTTTTTTTATTTTTTACATATATATATTTTGAACCCTCACTTATTGAATTTTTTAAAATTGATCCATGCACGTCGGAATCACATGTTAGAATTTCCAACTTTAGTGTTGAAAAATATCTAAAGAGTTAATCAAATATCGAATCTCTGGACACATGTTTTTCGATACGACACAAAGTTCCCAAATGGTATTGATCACTCCACCCAACGTCACGGTTACGTCATTTATTGTTGGAGAGATGGTGGGTGGAGTCATCAATGCAGAATGAGTGCGCCGAAGAGAGAGTTAATAGAGTTCGACGGATGGAACGTGCGATTTAGGAATTGATGAATTGATTGCTCTTCAAACGTGGCCATGTGAACCACAAGGGAGTGGGGAGATGGAAGCTCGAAACCCTTATCCTCCAGATAAGGGTTTATGAATTTATGGGGTTTCTCTAGGTGGGTCCATTAGGGGTCCGCCAAATTCCTTCTAGGGAAGCTCCAGAGTCCAGGATTACACCTTATCGACAGAAAAAAAGAATATGGCCACATGAACAAATATCTAAGCAAAAGCGACTATCTTCATCATAGAGCATCGGCATCGATGCCAAGAAAGGGGAGGACATCAATGCCCCATAGAACAGCGACCGAGCAAGCTTTCCCTTCACCATCCAGACGAGATGTAAGAGAGCGTTTTGGAGAAGTTCGGAATCCTAGCAAAGGGCCCTTTCGCCAAGGTACAGGCCAGCTCTTCTTGATGGGTTAGTTGGCAATAAAATACCGCGAAGAATTCGTCTCCTAGTGAACAGCATGTCAAGTGGGAGGAGACCATCGGGTGTCCTCAGGAAAATACTTAGGATTCTTGGATATCACGTTGAAATGTAAGTTTTTGTTTTTTTGGCGGTACTAATGGTGATTAGAATGTAGTACTGAGTCAAACGCTAATCAGCGAATGCAATCTAACGTACGAGACTTGGCAATCCTGGAGGACCCGCTTGGTGCTTTGGCTGGATGCATCGTGTGGGATTCCGCATCAAGCAGTGGACTGAAGTTTCCTATTCTTGTTTCGTTCCCATCTCCGTTCGTTGCAGGTTAAACTAGGAAGGAGCCCGGCAATTCCCCCGTGAGGATGGATCCAGATGCAGACGGTCGTTCTCACATTGCGTTAAGGCGAGCCAAGTACAGGTTAACTCGGCTCGATCCCGACTCGATCCAGCTTGTCTCGTCAGCTCTCGATCCTTCTCGATGATGTCATTGACTAACTCCTCGGGTATGTCCGCTCTCTAAAGAAAGGCCAAAAGAGAGACAACCCCACCTTCGTTTCGAGCCAAACACAAGCCGAAAAGTTCGAATTCGAATTGACCTGTTGCGTGCCATAAGGGGTAAAAAGAGCAGGAGATGATGGGGACCTCCACGACCTATTCGCATTCGCTACTAGACATATCTTGGGCTTTCGCCAATGGAATCATTTGCCGTGAATAGCTTAATCGAGTGTCGCCTTGTGGAGTGAGAACCACGCAGCAAAAGAGACCACAAATGTCAAAAAAAAATGATATTTTGAAAAAAGCATGAGTGCTTAGTTTTCATGAGATTCGACTTAGCGCGACTTCGCTAGGACACCTGACTTTTCCAACCCTGGCGGCTTTGTCTAATTTTGTCCTTGTTCTCGGATTTTCTTATTTTTCTTCTTGTTCTTCGTTCGGATTTCTCTGAACGACGAGGAAGAAAGATTCCTGGAAAGAGACCGGATATGGTTAAGTAAGCTCCACCGTCATGATGGAAGACGACCAAGAACATGTTTTGCTTGATCTCGAAAGATATGGAGATGGCTAGTCTCGCGAAGAGCTGCTTGGACTTGGGCAGGCCTTGCATTAACTACGGAGGGAAGACTATATTCGTGTTGTCGACGTCCGAAGTAACACGTGGAAAACAATGTAATAGAGACCGCACGACAGTAGAAGAGACTGAGAAGACACTCGGCGAATGAGAAGCACGTTCCGGTCCATTCGATGTTTGAAGTTGGCTTCGTTTGTTCTCGTTGACGACGGTTCAACACAGCCTTTGAAAGACTTTGCAGAGTTGGTGGGCCGCCCGATTCCATTTCGAGCAGGGCATGGCATCCTATGTGACATATATTCAGAGTGCAACATGTCATCGTAACATCGCACCATATGAGTCTGTCAATCTTTGTCGTGATGTTAAAACACACCTTGAAAAATCTTACATTCGATTGGATGAACCACCGACGTCATGTTAGCTGGTTACCACAAGCATTGCTTGATAGGATTTCTATTTACTCAGGAGCAAATGATTGGAAACATGTGGCTGATTACCTTTGCTTCAGAGTATAAGCATCTTCCTTGTTGGATATTCCAGCACGTTCTCTAAAGAGGCAAAGTGGGCGATCTTCCTCCAATGTCAAAAAGAGTGGTACCAACAGTACCCAACCTAGCGTGTGAGCTTAATGATTCTCTGCAAATTGCCTGTAAAGAAGAAAAGCAGGATCTAATGGGCGATGGCTTTCCAAGAGCCATGACTAGTGACGATAGTCCAGGCTTATTACAAATAGGATCGACTCGGACAATTCATAGACCACGTATCTCGGATGTACTCGTCGCTCGAGAGCTACAGTGTGATTATTTTCCTTGTCCCCCTAGTGTGGCGTGGATGCGGTGGTAATGTTACTTAAAAAGCTCGAAAGAAAGTTCTTAGATGGAGGTTGGCGATAACAAGACTCATGGACCAAAACCGAGTCAATGTAATTACAATCATTCAGATACCAAACACTGAAAATCTGCGCTTAAGAATCGATGCAATGATAGAATCCAGAGGTTATCTAGCCAGAGAATTCTGATCAGACTGCCTCATTTTGAGGGCCCGACAGAAGGAAGAGGTTCATTTATTTACAGGCTTCACTAAACGTAGGGGGAATACACGATACTGGACAGGAAACTAGATAGTGCGAAAAGCTTTACAAACCAACTCAGCAAATTTATCCCGTTTCACAGAATGTCCTCGCGTGTCGATGATGGAGGCGTGATTTTCTTAGTAGCTTCTTCCTTCTGGTCGACAAAGTCAAGAAATTTGTAAAGGGTATCAGAACATTGCATATTGAGGACATTGACAGCGAAGTGGTTGTAGCCATTTGCTGCTTCTTGAACCGGCCAAACAAGAAAATCATCCGGATTAGAAACCCCAGAAGGGCTGTGACAGAAACGACACCACATAGAAGATAGAGGCCCCAGAAGCTGATCAAGTGGAGCTGTTCAGGTTTTAAGTCTTGCTCCCCCCTTTCACTGGGACAACCCATTTTGCAAAACCACTTCTCATGAATCTCTTGGAGCTTCCCACTCTCAGACAGTTTCAATATTGCGGTTGATATGTCAACAGCCAGTGGAGAACCTCTTTGAAACGCCTGGAAAATAATGTAGACAGACATACATTAGAGAAAGACAACAGCCAAAGTCAAAATTCAGATATCCACAAGCGGTATTGTCCATTATCATCGAAACTTCTGATCTGAACTAATTAAATTGGCAAATGATAGCAAGATTAGTAAAAAGGGCCAAATGTTAAGAATCCAGAATGTCACTGTAGATTTAAAAATTGAAGACATTTCTCGTCAAGATTTTAGTCAACTGTTTTCATTGGGGAACTCGGGGGCAGATGATCATTTTAAAGTTAACGCAATAAACAATTTGAAGGAGAGGTAGTCTTCAGCTACTATGAACATGTACAGGGCAACCGCATAAAGGACTTTCTGCAGTTCATCTGTTGAAACTGTGCTACGCCCAAACAATTTCCTTAGCAGCTCCTGTCATAAATGCAGAAACATATATACACATAAAAATGTTACTCACAAATCCCCAGCCACCACTGGTAAATGCTTGCCCAATAATCCCAAATTGAGTACGCTTCGATAAAAATAATTCCACATATGGCTGTTCATCAACAATAGCAGCCACCCCACCATTGCTTGGCCCTAGCTGGAGTGCCCTTTCATACTCTTCTGGTGAGCCTAAGGGAATCAATCTTGATGGGGAAACGTAAAGACTCTCCAGTAGATAGCTGTGAGCAAAAGATCCCACTTGATAGCCAATAGGCCAATTACTTGCAATCAAGCTATCAATTCCTGTGATGGGTGATGAGAGCTGTCGAACTGTGAGGATTGAAGAAAGGCTCGCTGTGTAGCTTGATGTGATCACCATCAGTAAGAAAAGCCAGACTACCATTACCATACGCCCCAGTGGGCTTACGGTATCTTCTTCTGATATTAGGCAACACAACTAAAACCGGTCAATGTATAAAATCTTGGGGATCATTTAATTAATAAATTCCAGAATAAAGCACAATTCTGTAGCGGATCTACTCCATCCTAGGGATTTCATATATAGATGTTACAAGAAATAGAAAACTGAACTCTTCATGTGCACAAATGTGTGACAATGTATATATGGATATACACAAATGCTCTAATTTAAAAACGGGTTGTGATGCAAATTCCTTTCCTCAGAAACATGCAGAAAAACAGTGACATATGAAGCGACCACTTCTCCAGTGCGCTTGTCCTTGATATGCAATTTTTAAGGCAGCATTCTTTTGTTGCCAGGTATTTACATGTTAATGTATCCCTTTTCCATGACGATTATGATGTAAATCCAATGTAACATAGACTAATGGGTCAAATAGATGCCTCATCTGACAAAGCTTAGGTAATTATAATAAGCATAATAGATAAATATGGTCCAATAACAAATGCTGCATGAACATAAAAAAGTGAGCTTCAGTTAATGCAAACATTTTTCTATAACTATCTTGTTGAAATAATTTAGTTTTGACAATCTGTACACAATCTGTAAAAGAAGGATCAAATTCCACATTTGAGTCTTTTAATTATGAACAGAGATAAGCAAAATGATTCTAGATACAAAGATATACTTACGGTTCTTCTTAAACACAGTTGAAAAGCTAAACCTGCAATAGGAAAATTTCCATTGTGAAATGTATGCTTAGAAAACTAAACCCAAAGTGAAATTCCTTAAGCAAAGAGGATGCTCACAGGAACATTGTTGCAAGTTGCCTCTTTGGAGGACCCCTAAAATCGTTGTTCACTCGATGCTCAAGAATCCAAATGACTATGGCAATAATCACGAAAGAAGCTGCTGTAACAACCCACAACTCAGCAGAAAAAGGTTGGAGAAACACCCAAGCACTTGACTTAGAATTGTTGACTGGAGCCACTATGACAAGACCACTTGAAGCAAACGGCTGGGAAAAATCTACTACTTTTGTCCGGTTTGTCACAATCGCAATGTCTCCAATAGCAGCATCAAAATCCTAACATTAAAACTTCAAGAATGATATAGGTGGACTCACCAGGATTAAGCATGCTTCAGTAGAAGAAGACTACACAATTCTAAAGCTACCATCATGAGTATGTTTACATTAGAGGTTACCAACAAAACGCAAGTTTTACTTGGCTAATATTGATTCTTTTCTTTTCTTGTGGTTTACATACAGTTAGAAATCCTGTGAGACTTTAAGCATGAAGAATCAAGCCCATCTTGCACACATGCATTATGACTTCATGTCCTACAAACCGAACTCATGTGATGCACATCAAAATATCAATCACATCTTGCCAATAAATTCATCACTTTCTCTGTTCCAGGCTACAAGAGTATGATCTACTTACATTATTTGCTACCATTTTGACCAGACCGTCATAACTGGGATTTGAATTTCCATCTCCATAAGCCTCGAATCTGTGAGGAATGTCATATGGCACAAAATTCCTTGCTTCATTGAACACATCAACACAATATCCTTGGAATATATGACTACTGTGGTTCTCCATGACAAATTCAGTGAAGCTAAATCTGTTTGGAACTCCAATTCTCAGAGGGTTCCCACTGTCTGCCACCACCCAGCCACGTGGTATTTCTGTTTTTCCACTAGGCCAAGTCACATTATGGAGCTTCTGGTCTTCACGGGTATAACTGCGATGACCCCCTTTAATATTTTCGGGAGGTACAACTGAGAGACCCGTTTTATTAGACCAAAATCCCACACGAATCTCTCTCCGGTCTATGTTGATGACATCATAACCACCACTCGGAACATTCCTGTCTGGACTGAAGTAAATTTGACCCGTCAGACCAGCGAAATTTAGCTGCAACAATTTCTTCAGAAGTAGAGATCCTCCTTCAAAGACTTTAAGCTGTCCAAGCCGCATGCCTTCTGTTTTCTCATCATAAAGGGCGTTGCTGAATGTGAATGTGACGTTTCCATTCTCGTTTAAATACCTGTCGATTGCACGTGCAACTACCCATACTGTATCATACGCAAAAAGGCCATAAGTATTTAGTCCAGACCTAGTTAACCCCTTTGTCTGCATGTCTCTCCATCGAGCAAGAAAAGCTCTCTTCCGGAAAGAATTTGGAGTATGGGGGCGCAATGCAACTACCCCTTTCAGAATCTCGATAGATGTTTGGTTTTTGGGAGACAATGAATCTAAGGTAGCAGAGACCCAATCCGTGGTCAGCCACACGTAATCACTTCCCATCATCTGCAGTTCTTGCGCTATAGTAAAAATTCTGAAAGCAGGATCAAAATTTGCATGAACAATATAAACACGAGGACCAAATCTTTTAGATTTATTGAGTGTATCTGTGATGTCTTTTGAATCATACTTAACAGGCAAAGGCAACCTATATGAAATCTTCATCATTTTTTTCTCGAGTTCATTGCCCAAAGCATATATCCCGTTTCTCCCGAAATCATCATCAATATAGATGGCGATGACATCTTTCCATCCATAATAATCGACCAAATCAGCCATCGCAGCCATTTGGTAGGAGTCACTCTGTGCAGTTCGGATGAAATATGGAAATTGCTGAGCGGAAAGTGTAGGATCAGTGGCAGAATAAGAGACGAGAGGAACTTGGAGACTATTCGCGATCTCGGAAATCATATGAGCTATCGCCGAGGACTGTGGTCCAATAATAGCCACCACCTCTTCGCCGATCACCTTAAAGGCTGCCAGATACAGAACAACCTGATTTCAAGTTATAATCTTTGCAACAGAATTCAGAGTACAACTTCTTGAACAGAGAGAAACTAAAGAACAGGTCCATGCACTAAGTCAAGAGCACATAAGAACCTGCTACACTTGTGAAAGACCATTTAATGATGCAAATCCATGCCCGACTTGCTTGCTCTTTGTTTACAGAGGCTAAAAGCAGAAAACCAGTATAACCCGAACAAGCCGAAATGAGGAAAACAAAGAAAACATCAAAATGGATTATGTCACGAAAGCTGTGTTCATTCTGTTGGATATCGAGCCATAGAACTAGTTCTTCATTACAGTTTTTTTTTTTTAATTCCTTTTAAATGGTTCAGTGAGCATTCAAAGTTCATTACAGGGTAAGCAAAATTGGATCTCGAAAGGAAAGGAAAAGCAACGACAAGGCCCTTAGTATATTCAGAAGAATGTGGAGCGTGGTCAACGGAGTATTCAGAAAGTAGTTCATCCATGGTCAAACTCGGCTAATAATAATCCTCCAAAGTGACCAGTTTTAACAATAGTAAGTCCCTGGAAGAGTGCTTTCACTACAATGCACATAACTGCAAGAACAAAATCCTTAACTAAGAAAAACGAAAGTTCGAACTTTTAATGAACGAGGAAAGGGGAAAAAATTCGAACACTCACTTTCAACGGTCCCCATGAAGACGCTGCAATTAGCGTCTTCCCTGATCAACCTCAGCTCCGTCCCGTTCAGAATCGAGCGATCGGCGTTCACATCGGCGACGGCGGCCTCCATCGCGGCCTTCGCGGACCTCCCAATGACCGAATCGTACGTGAAGATGGCGCCGACCCGGACCACCGCAGGCCTCTCGCAGCGGACGCGACGGGGTCCTCCGACCAGGCAGAGGGCCAGGAACAGGGGAAGCACGGCGGGGAGACGCTTCATTTCCTTGCGGGCGGCGACACCGGAGCTCCCAGCAAGGCCTGGCTTGAACGCGAACCGGCGAGCATGAAGCAAAATTCCAGTGGGGGCGGGGAGAGAAAACAGATGAGAGTGAAATGCAAAGAAGATGTTGATGGAAAGTCGAAAGAATATCTTTTGGGGAAAAGTCGGGGAAGATGCAAAGGCAGCCCACGTGAAAAACGAAGCTTTGACGTCGCAGGAACAGTTCCGTGGCTAGGCACGAGAAGGGTTCGGTATAGAATCGGCCATTGCTGTCTGTGTCCGAAGGACCGACCTCGCTGACCAACCAGGCACGACGCGAGGAGAAGCACAGGAGAGAGGAGTGCAGAAGAAGAATAGGAGAATGGAATGATTGAGGAAGAAGATAAAAAAAGACGATAATGATAATAATGAAAATGGAAAATTTGATATTATTAAGTTTTTTTTTTTTTTTGGAAATTTCATTTTCCCCTCCCGCGAACGTCAACCTCCTCAATCCTTTCAGATTAACCACCGCCCCCGGCCCCCGCCACCCGGGGGTAACTCCCACTCCCACACGTTACCCTTTTACTTTATCCCCGAACTTTCAACTTCTCACGTGTCAAACCGTACCTTTAAAAGAAATTTCTTTTTTGCTGAATCCGTACCTTTAAATTTAAAGCTATACATTTTTTTTTTAAGTTGATAATTATTTATGTCAATTGTCGTCATCAATCCTTTGCGTTAAAAAAATATAATCAATTCTCACAGTCCGTTTATTTTGCAAAAACTGTGATGTCTGAAAAATATTGTACAACATAAGTCAAAATGACACTATTTTCTAATGTTTAACTATATGAAAAATAATGAGACTTGTAATTGAATTGGAATATATTTTTCTGTCATTTGATAAGGGAAGTCTTATTTGAATTTTCTAAATAACCATACAATATTTGAGTATTAATCCAATTTGTGCATCAGGACCTCAACTTTAGACCCTCAAATCCCAAGCACAAACATGGGCACTAGTCTTGAGTCCGCCCAACGCAAGCTTGAGAACCCAATGCTAATGTCTAGCTCCTTGGCACCTCGAACCAACTTTATAGAGACCAAGCCTAAGACCCAAATGCTCGAGCCTAAGTCCCTTAAGGCAAGGCCTAGGACTTTAGTGGTGATGCCCATGCTCTGGTCCATTGAGGTTGGGATATCGGGCTAGGCGTTGGAGTCTCAAGCTTGGCCATGATGGACCTGGGGTTAGCATCTCAAGCATGGGTGTTGGGGTTTTAAGCTTAGCCTCTATAGACTCAAATGCAATCGTGTGTGGTGCAAGGAATGGCCTCAATAACCTAGGCTCAAGCTTTGGGTGCCATGATGCGGGTGCTTGGTTCTTTACCTCAATGGACTTGGGGTTGAGTGCAAAGGACCTAGTCTTGCGAGCCAAGTCAAAGGCCCAACCTTGATGGCCTAAGCAAGGGCGCATAAGGTCTTAAGCATGGGCCTGCCCTTGATGTACATAGGCTCATGCGCCGAGTATTCGAGCACGAGTGTAGGAGACCTAGGGATGAGCACGCGGGATTACAAGCCTGTGCATTGGTGCTAGGGTCTCAAGCTCAGCATTAATGGACTAAGGTGGAGGCAAAGGGGACCTAAACCCAACCTCAATGGACCATAGGTCAAAAGTCAATGATCTAAGCACAAGCATTGGGGTCTGGGGCATAACCTTAATGGATCCGAGGCATGGGTGCAAGGACTTAGGTCTTGATGTCTCGAGCACGAGCATCGACACTAGCATTCCAATCCTAACCTTGATAGACTCAAGCACAATGGCCGGAGCCTCGAGCACTACCTAGATGGACTTATGTTGAAATGCTAACGTTCCAAGTACAAGTGACGTAGTCTCGTTCACTGATACTAGGCCTCAGGCTTCCCTCGATGGATCAAGGCTTGCCCTTAGTAAACCCTTGTAAATGTGGCTTGGCTACCAAGGGCTTGGAAACAAGGGTCGAGGTTCCAGTATCTAAGTGCATAGTGTCTAGTTCAAGTGCTAATATCATGTCATATTTTGTAAATTGATTTCTACTTTTTTAGAGAGGATATTTTTTTTCTAAATTTAAGAATTAGTTTTCGTAATCCAAATGTTAAAAAGAAGGGAGATATTTTTCGCAAAACAAATAGAGCCTTAAATTGAAAATATTGGCCACAATACATCGCATTCTTTTTCTATGGACAGATTTTTATTTATTTTTTGGGTGTAATTCTTTGATTGCAGTTTGAGAGTCAGGCCGCACTTTCGTTTTTAGGGGTCAAATTGAAAGAATTTTCACGGTCGGGGCTTAATGCTGAAGAATACGAAAGTATAGGGAAGCTAAAAGTGAAATATTCAAAAAATTTCGGGTCCGACATGTGAGACGGTGGTCCTGGAGGGGAGGGGAGCGTACCGTCGGTGAGGTCATCCAAAACTCCACGAAGACAAAAAAAAAAAAAAAAAAAAAAAAAAACTCTCCCGCGCTTCGCCTCCGCTTTCGAAAACCGAAAAAAGCCCAAAGCCGCCCCCTTCTCTCCCTCGCCCTCTCTGTTTCCCGCCCCTCCTCCCCTCCTCCCTCCCCTTTTAACCCTAACCTCCTCCGCTTTCTCTCTCTACCCCCTCCCTCCCCCTCTCTCTCTACTCTCTCTCTCTAGACGCATCATGAATCGCAGGACGCGGAGGCTCAGCCGCAGATCCGAGCCCTACCTCAAGTACCTGAAGCCCGGCGCGCTCGCCCAGCTCCGGGACTCGCGGATCAGCGCCCGCCTCCACCGGGTCGACTCCCTCCTCCTCCAGATCCGCCGCCCCCACCGCCCCCGCCGGACCAGGAAGGACGGCCCCCTGCCGCGCCGCCGACGGCCCGCCCTGCTTCGTCGGGAGGATCTACGGGCCTCGCTGCCTGCAGAGGAAGAAGCTCGTGGCCGCCGAGTGCGTCTGGTTCGTCGGATCTGGCCCCGGGAGTCCCGCTCGGAGCGACCCCGATCCGGCGGCTGATTTCTTCGGCGGCGGCGATGGGGTCGCCGCTCATTGAATAGAATTAGATCAGCTTCTCTTTTCCTTTTTTTTTTTTTTTTTTTTAGATTTTGCCTTGGTGTAGAGCAATAAATTTCAGTAGATGAACTCCTTTCTTGAACAGAAAAAAAAAGAAATCGAATAGCGGCCTTGATATCCGACTTTTTCGTGCTGGATTAAAGCGTTTTGGCTTGGTAGTGATTGGCAATTTTTGGGGTGATGATCCGTGAGTAAGTTCCCATGGCGAGTATTGCTGTTTTCAATCTTCATTCGGGATGGGTTGTCCGGCAAATCTCGCAGCTGCCGGGAGTCTTGTAGAAGAAGTCTCGGTTTCCATCCCCTTGTCTCTATTAGCTTGTATGTATAGGTGGAGGCAGGGAGGAATCGATGCGTACGTAGTTGCTTACCCTGCAATGGCTTCCTGCGCAATACACTGATGGTCAAAGGGGAATGCTAGATTGTCCTGATTAGATTTGGGAAATTGTTTTGGCTGATGATGCGAAGCAATTAGGCAAATTTTGGGAAAACCTTATCATTTCAAAAGTTAGGGAAAGAGTTTTGAGTTGAAAGTGTGGTGGGTGAAAGCAATTGATGGTTTTGTAAATTGCAGCTGAAAAATAGATTGAGAAATGATTTTGGCGTAATTGATGTTTGGAGAATGCTGCATCTATAAGGATTTTGATAAAAAGTGCTTTCAAGCGCACTTGATGAGATAAGATTGGATAAGAAATATAGATCCAATATCGAGTAGTTGGTAAATATGTGAATATCCAAACTGAATAGAATGTCGACCTTGGAATGAATGTTGAACAACTCCTTGCCAACAAATCCCACCTCACTCTCCTTGCCATCCTCTGCCTCCTCCTCTCTGCCTATGGAATTAAATGTCGACCATTCAAATCTCTAAGCTCTCTTGAATGTCCAAGCTGCCTTAGCATCGCGATGCAGGGCCACCTATCCCTCTTTCTTTATTGCCATCCTACATCTTCAGTTACCACCAGCCGATCGCCATCCCTACCCTCATGGCCGATGCCCAGGTTGAAGCCACAAATGTGCAGTGGATGAAGATGTGGTTGCTCGTGCTACAAAGCTGCACGAGACAAAGGAAGACGAAGGGCGTTGCTCCATGACTTGCCATGGAGAGGTACGACGGCTGGTGCTCCAGATATAGCCACGAAGGAGCTCCATGGCTGAGGCCGAGTGGAGCTCAGTCATGGAGGAGCTTTAGATCTGGCCCTGAAGCTCCTATATGGCGTAGATCTAGTTGAGCTCGTCACCACGACCGGCCTCATCGATGGAAACGAGACGAAGCTTGGTGGGAGATTTGGGAGGGATGAGTGCGAGATATATTCTATTTGCCTACCTCATATAAAATTATTTCATTATATTCATATTTATCGTATTTTGGATGGTAATCAAATAATATTATTTTCGTTAAATAGAGATGATTTCTTTTCTTATTAGAGATTTTATTTATGGATTTTAGCTCACTCCTTTATTTTTTAAGTCCGTAGGATGGATCCTCCTCCCTTGTTATGTTTTGGAGTATTTGCATGAATAGAGAACAAATATCAAGACATATGTATATGGGAAAATTTCAAAAAAAAGCTAGAAGAGCTCTCATTTTTCTCAAATAAGAGCCCGAAATAAACCTCGTTTTAAATAAAAGCATGAAGTATCGTTACTTTTTCAAATAAATGTTTGAAGTGAATTGTGTTTTAAATAGGGGCCTAAAGTGGTTATATCTATTTTAAATAAATGCCTAATTGTCCGGCGATCAATAATATTTTCGTCATTTATTCATTTTTCTTTTCATTTTTTTCCTTTTTCTAGTTTTTCTTCATTCTTCATCAATGGCCAGCGAGGCCACCCTCACTTGGGGTCGATGAGGGCTCAATGACCCTTGCCGGCCACTAGCGACGGCTCGCCTAGGGCTAGCGAGGGCTCAATGTACTTCGTCGGCCCTAGATGAGGGTGCCTAGCCTTGCTCGCGGCTAGTAATGGTTGGCAAGGGCTTGAGCTCCTTGTTGACTAACGCTGGAAAAGAAAAAAGAAAAGAAAATTTGGATAAAAATGCCCTTGATTAGTTGGAAAATTTAGCCGGTGAATGATCGATGAAGTCAAGCTCTTATTTGAAATAAATATAGCCACTTTAGGCCTTTATTTGAAACAATTATAGTCACTTCATGTCTTAATTTGAAACAAAGTCTACTCTGAACCCTTATTCGAGAAAATGAGGCATATTGGGCCATTTTTTGGAATTTTACCTAACTTATATCAAATATAGTTCTACCATTTGGATTGATGTAGTGTTGCACGAGTTTCTCCCCCATTGTTTCATCATATAGTATGCTAACATGAATGGTGACGTGATAGTATCATTAAGAGGGTTTGATGGCCCTCTTAGACATGACGATGGAGGGGTCATGATGATACGAAAGTCATCAATTATGAGTTGCACAATGGTTTGGATTTATGTACAAATTCGCTTTTAGATTAGTATGTTGAAATCCAATTATGCTTTTTGTAAAATTGATACCATTTATAATGGTTTTTCGTATATAATTATATAAAGTCATCACTATTATTGCGACTTTCACTTGATTTTTATATAAATGGCTTGGTATAACCTTTATAATCTTCTACTTCCTTTTCAATTCATCAAAGGCTTGCTTAATCTCTAATTGTAGCAAAATACGAGTTTGGTTAAATTTAAATTTAAGGCCTCATTTAGACTTTGATAAACAACACCTGACTTCCTCGCAGGGCCTCATTTAATTCGTGGGATTTAGATATCCAACATTAACTAAATAATATTTTACTACATCAATATAATGCACTGTAGATGCATATATTAATGCATGAAAACTGTGAGGAAACTTCACATTGCATCTCTCAAGGGGTTTACAAAGTGTACCCATATTGAGAATTGTTCATCTCCAGCGTTAATGAAGTAAATGTTAAAATTATAAATGGTCAATACATTTTGAATAGAAATTCCTATTTGATCGATAAAAATAATTTGATCACGCATAGATATCAACATCGGATTCAAATTTTACTTCGAATCTTTCTCATGACAAAAATCTTCATCAAAACGTCTCGTATCCTTCACTGGAATGTATTTTAATATCGCGTCAACAAATTGGATAAAAGTCGTAATTCGAATAATAAAGATTTCGCCAGCTTCCAAAAAAAAAAGAAGAAATCATTAGTTTAATTTCTTGTTTCCGGATGAGGCTAAGGACCGGAATCTAAAAATATCCCGAAATTCATCGAAGGGGGAAAAGGACAGAAAAAGGGGGAAAAAAGAAAAAAAGAAAATATTGAGTGCGCAGCTGCCTATCGTACAGATTTACGCCTCCGCTTGCGTGAGGGCCAATCCGTCCTTTTCTTCCTCTCTCTCTCTCGTCTTCCTTGTTTTCGTTTTGCACCTTCTTTTTATATCGTTTCGATCGTCTGGCAGCCCAAATTCCTCCCCCTTTTCCTGCTGCTGCTGCTCCTCCTCCTCCTCCGATCGAGATTTTCCTTGCGTTCCTGCGGAGGGTTTCGCCATGGCTAGAAGCTCGTTCAAGATGGAGCATCCCCTTGGTGAGTCCTGCTCCCCGATCTCCCCCCTCTCGATTTCGTCCTTTGCTTTTCCGCGATCGCCGGGGGGCTAATCTCGCGATGAATTCCCCATCGGAATCGATGCGGGCTTGTCCGATCGCGTACTCTACCGGGTCCGCGACGTTGGATAGATGTGGATTTCGTTAGCGTTGTCGATGGATCGTTGCATGGATGATCTCGATCGATTTTGGGTTTTCCCGATTTGTTGATCTTTTTTCCTGGGGGTGTTGTGGTCTTTTTGCCATCCGATCTTTGGTTTTTGGTATGAGACGAGGAGCGATTGGATTGAGACTCGAGTTTTCTTTGTCTTGGGTTTCAGATCTACTTAAAAAGGAACAGTTTTTTTTCGGGTCATGACTGTGCTTGGTCGAATTTTGTTTCGGTTTTGTTTGTTGCTTACCGGAGGAATCTTGTTTTCGCGGTGTCTGATTCGACGGGTCTACGCTAATCTGGGGACGGAGAAAAAAAGGGGATTTGCATAATTGGCTGTTGTGCGGTCAGTGGCCATTGAAATTCTTGGTCCCTGCGAGGAGAAGGAAACGAGATGAAAATTGATGACGAGTATAGATTGTGAGTGATGGAGAAGGAAAGGAGATGAAAATTGATGATGATATAGATTGTGAGTGTTGGTGAAGTTATAGCGTCTTGATATTTGTCGACTGATTTTGAGTGAAATTCAGTTCTCTCTTTGTATGGCTGATTGTTATGAAATGCAAAATATTTTCGTGCCCCCTCTTCCTTGGGTTTACTTTGGTTAGGTTTTGATTTTTTTTTTCCTTAGACTATGTCTAGTGGTTGCGCTGTGAATTGTGATAGTTTGATCATGCTTCGTTTCCTGATGTTCAATGCTTGTTTAGCTTATTGAAAAAGTTGCTCGGTTTTTGCATTTTCTGCATTTGTTCTTTTCACAACATCTGATCTTGCACGCATGTGACAGAGAGGAGACAAGCAGAATCTGCACGAATCAGGGAGAAGTATCCCGATAGAATTCCCGTATGATCAAACTTGCCCTACTCATTTTGTGTCTTTCCTCTTGGTTCTCGATTGTAACTCTCTGAAATGTGTGGTGCAGGTGATTGTCGAGAGGGCTGACAAGACCGATGTACCTGACATTGATAAGAAAAAGTCAGTTTCAACTAGGAAAATTTTGTACTCTTCATATTTAAATTCATTCATTGGCCATAGGTTTTTTTGAATACTATTCATTGATGAACATTTTGCCCTCAGTTAGATTTGTGACCTCAGTGATTTGTAAGTTTTGGTGATCAGTTGCTCTGCTAAAACGTAGGAAAGAAAAATGTCTAGATTATAGTATTCCTCACTGTTAAAGAGCTGCGCTTTTATTATGGAAGGCTAGGAAAGCTATTATTTAGCATACTGAGTAAGGAAACTTGAGTGCAAATTCTATATAACATGCATACAGTGGATTTTTATTGTTTGAAGGTCATTCATTCAGTTGAAGGCTTGCATAAGGCTTTATCATGCATACATTTACTATTAGTATGTTTTGCAGTTTGCACTCATCCATGAAATGGTTTCTTCTTGCTTGTTGTTTAGGTCTGATCTTTTTTCATGGCAAATTCAGGTATCTGGTTCCTGCTGACCTTACTGTTGGCCAGTTTGTGTATGTCGTTCGAAAGAGGATCAAGCTAAGTCCAGAGAAAGCTATTTTCGTCTTTGTTAAGAACATTTTGCCACCCACTGGTTAGAAAAGATCTTTAATTTGGTCCTACAGTCAGTCATTGACTATTGACTTTACTGATTTGCGATGTCTCTGTGTTGTTGCAGCTGCCATGATGTCTGCAATTTACGAGGAAAACAAGGATGAAGATGGCTTTCTCTACATGACCTACAGCGGTGAGAATACTTTTGGTTCCCTTTGAAGATGACTTAGTTAAAACCTTTGGCGAAAGGCTTTGCATGTATATATGGGAAGCAGTGCCAGCTGCAAATGTAAATTCTTCGCATCCCTTATCGTTGATGTCTAGCTCTTTTACTTGACGCTCCTTTAAATTTACATTATGGTCAATGGCATCTATAAGACTTGGATAATTTTGTCCCCCTCTCTTTCTCTCTCTCTTTCTCTGTCTCCTCCCAAATGAAAGGGTACTAGAACAAGCAATTTTATAAAATGACCAGGCAAACTCTGAATCAGTTGTTTAAATATAATAGCATTCGGCGCTTGTCATATCATTGAGAAAGCTGATTTTGGTAAGCTAGTTACTGTAACCCTGGAATTACTCTTGTTTTTAGTGTTAGTCTCGACTTGTGCTACTGTTTCGGCCAGACTATGCATTCCATGTGGGGGATGTTTTTCCTATTCTGGATCTTGAAACATAAGCAAGGTGTGGAAAGGCAAACGAGTTAGGAAGCTTGAAGCTTTCTTCTCTGCTTTTATTCTGTGACAGAGCATTGCAGATCATTGTGTCCCTGTTGTCATTTATCGGTTTCATCTTGCTCTCAAGAAGAGGAAATGCATAAACCCATTACGGTGTTGATCGCCCCCGTTTGTGCCAATCACTTATAGCTGAAATTATTTGCGGGGAAGTAAGAGACCATATATGATGGTGCAATTCGTGGGTAAGCTCACCCTGAGTGCACTCGAGGGGGTTGATGTTTGATCCTGGAATTGTTAGTGTCGAGGGGGTTGATGTTTGATCATGCGTATTGCGTATAACTGAGTCTGCCCTTAGTGTACTAAACAGTGAGTGTCGGTCGTTACGCGGTTTGATGTAACAACGCCAGTTTCACCCCAAAGAAGGAAACGGACAGGGTGGGTTGAAGTTGCATTCAATCGCATTGGTCAAGTCCGGTGCACAGTGACATGGACATGCGTATGAAACACGCTCAGCGTCAATGGTTGTTCGCACGATAATTCTTTCTTGTATTAAACGTAAGAAAAAGAACGTCTTCACGGATTAAAATCCCCCTCTCGTTCAAATGACGTGTCCTCCGGGACCCTCAGCTTCATTTTGCACTCGCATGGATTTCTCGTAATTCAACCGATCAGTCTTTTGCTCTTGAGTTCTCTAATATTCCTAGTGAGTAATAGCCCAGCAAAAATGGGCGAAAAGCTTTGCGTTTTCACGTCCATGATGATTGCACCGGGCTCCAGAGCCCGTAAGATGTAGCTGCACGGGGCCGCATCATCAAGTGCACAGTAACAGTCCTCGGATCCTTGAAGAAGTCGTCAACCAAAATAATGACGGTAGTTGGTTTGTTCTAGTCTAGTACTACCACTTTTTTCTCTTGTGGTGGTCCGCCATGAGTTGGCAATCGACCGATCCATCAAATTCAAGCCACACAAAGTGCGTCCGTGTTACAGAGAGAGAGAGAGGGAGAGGTAGTGGGGTGACCTAGGTTTCTCACTTCCACTCCCCTAGTACGACAGCTCCTAGGTGAGAGCGAGAGGGAGTAGAAAAGCTCAAGATGTGCAGTGGTTCCGATGAAATTAACACGGCGAAGATGACCACCGTGGAGAGCAAAGAGTGGCGCATACAAGCCTACGCGCCGGAAGGGATCCCGACTTCCGACCACCTGAAGATGCGCACCACGAGAATCCCGGTTGACGCCGGCTCGATCCCCGACCGCCACGTCGCCATCGAGATGCTCTTCATCTCCGTCGAGCCCTTCGTCCGGTCCCGGATGACCGGCCGCGAGGACGGCCTTTACTCCCCTCAGTTCGATCTCAACCAGGTCTTCTATAAGCTGAATCATTAGAGTTAAACGCACAGAATGACCAAAGGGCAGGTTAGATAACCGGATCGTCCGTGAAGGTATGCGCTTATATTTCTTTGCGAAGTGCAGGTGGTGACGGCTTTCGGGATTGGAAGGGTGGTGGAGTCGACCGACGATAAGTACGCCAAGGGAGAGATCGTGACCGGCCCGTTCTTGCCGGTGGCGGAGTACGCCGTGTTGCCTTCCGACCTCATCATAAAAAGGATCGAGCCTGATGGAGGCGTCGAGTTGCCGGATTATCTCAGCTGCTTAGGTTTTATACCATCCTCTCACGTTTCGTTTACGATGATGAACAAGAGGGATAGGATAATTACATGATGGACAACTCTTCGAGATCATCGCAGGGGTGCCAGGATTCGCGGCATGGGTGGGGATAGAGGTGATAGGAGAGCCGAAGGCGGGGTCGAACGTGTTCATTTCCGCCGCGGCCGGCGGCGTGGGGATGTGCGCGGGGCAGCTGGCCAAGCTCAGAGGGTGTAAAGTGGTGGGGAGCACCGGATCTGATGAAAAGGTAATGTTTGCTTTATAAATTAGCTTGTAATTCACGTGCTTTATGTAATGAAAAACAATCATATCTCGTCCATTTCCAAATTGGGTTTATCGAGTTTAATCTTAAATGACAAGCTTAGAGGTTATTAACTATGAATTTAAAGGATGCGTTAATGGCGTCGTCTCCTCCTCTTCTTCTGCGGGTCTCGATTTGCCCCCATTTTTTGATTTTTGATTTTTACGTTCGAGCAGATTAGATAAAAAACAAGCGTTTTGTTTTGTTTTTTTTTTGAGAGAAGATGCGAGTTCCTTTTCTTTTTCCTCCCCCGGGTCTTGCTATAAATTCAATCGTATCGTACGCATTTTTTTCTTATTTATATACGGATCCGTCTACCAACATTTGTACTTTTGCGAAAATTTTGAGTGTTCTCAATTAAGAAGGTATTAAATCATGTGAATCGTAAAGTTTGATTCTATAAAGAGTAAAGTATAAATGCCAGTGCATCCAAACACTTGTCAATAAAAATCATTTTTGTAAATATTATAATTGACCCTACGTGACCTAACGAGATTCCTTTTTAACTCTTTGTTCACTTATATCTTATAAAATCGATAGCAATTCTCCTCCACTAGATTCGTATCAGGGGTCATTATTGTGATGGTCACATCTCCCTTGATAATATTTTTTATTGGAATCTTGTCGGCAAGTATTTTCAAGATACTTATTTAATATGCATAATAAGAAAATATTAGATTTTTGTAACATTACTGTGCACGTTATTAAAAAAGAAATTAATAACAACTCTCTTGCAATAACTTCATATCATGAATCATTATCAAAACCAGTCACATCTGGCTTAATAATATTTCATTTGAATCTTTTTAAGAAGTAACTTGGGAAAAGTAAACATTATAGTAAACATTAGACAATCCCATAAAATTAGAAAAGTAAACAGCTAATATATTAGTAGGGATAACTTTGCTTTTTTTTAAAACGGATTTTCTTTGTGAGTCTATAAAATTTCCAAAAAAGTTGGAGCATATAGAAAAAATTGGTGGCAATTTTTTTTTATTGATTATCTGATTTTCAAGTAATTTGTTGGTGATTTACTGATACTTTCACCAAAATACAAACTCTTTTTCACGGTTTGCAAAATAATCATTTTTTATTTGTTACCTAATTTTATATGTCTTTCTTACAAGTATATTATGTTTACCAGCTCTTACAAGAATCTCCCGACCTTTATTCGAATGAATTATCAACTTTTTTCCTGATTAAAATATCAAATCTTTACTAATGTGGTTAAATTAAAGAACTAAATGTATGTTGCCAACTAAATCAAATGAAGGTTGGTAACCCAGAACTAGTCAATAATTTATTCGGAGAAAAGTCGATAAATCACCAAAAATAAAGTAAGTAATTTCATATAAAAATTGATAAATTAAGGCATGGTTAAGAAATAACTCGAATAATAGTGAATGGTCTATTATTATGCGTAATTTAATGGGAGACAAAATTTAGCAAGTTTCATTAGTTTAGGTTAATAATCCTCTAAAAGAGAGTTGGTAAATGTGAGTAGTTGTTAATCAAGACAAATAATGCTGATAAATTAAAAAAATTGAATACGGTAGGTGAGCATCAAGTTAGCTAAATGTCTTCTAATTTTATTTTTTTTAATTTCCAATGCACCAAAGCATAACTAAAATAATTTGGCTGGTGGTATACATATATCTATATCATCGTTATTAATGATGTAATTTTTTATTATATAGGTAATCATGGTGAAGGAGGAATTTGGCTACGATGAAGCATTCAACTACAAGAAAGAAACCGATCTCGACTCTGCTTTAAGCAAGTAATTAATAAAATAAAACCCTGTTCTCACTCATTAATCTCATTTTTCATCAGCACAATTGTACATGCGTAAGCTAATTACTCGAATTTTGGACGTGGCAGATACTTCCCCGACGGCATAGACATGTACCTCGACAACGTCGGCGGTAAGATGCTCGAAGCCGTGTTGAACCATGTCAACGAAGGTGCTCGGATCTCTCTCTGCGGCATGATTTCTGAGTACAACAAGGTACAATCCCATCTCCGGGTCTCGTTATACAGCAGCATTGCGTTCCTAAGAACAATTCTGCATCCACAAAATTACAACTGCGCGTCTGTGTTTAAATTTGATGTAAGCAAGCCATTCGATGAGCTATCTCGACACATCTTGGCTGTCAAAACATGGATAGCTCGTTTCTGGCGACCGGAATACACTCAAGACTTCTGGCGATTCTTTGCTGAAACCAGAACGCGGTGAGAGAGGAACCAGTAAAGTAGCTCACGGACATGAAATTAGCGATGCTTTAACTGTGCATGATGGGGTTTGGTCTCTTTGTCTGTTGAGTGGGCAAGAGCTGTGTCGGTCCAATCATCTGCGGGGCCTTTCACAGTTTCTAGAAGAGATTCTTGAGACAAAAACACCATTTAAAAACTCATCAATAATTCATGATCGATCGCTTATCTAAAGTCCTTGTTAATCAGCCTTCGTCTGAACTAAATGCAAGCAGGTGTGGACGGAGAGGGAAGGGGTGAGGAACCTGCTGAACATGGTGGGGAAGGGGGTGAGGATGGAAGGGTTCATGGTGGGCTCGCCGTCTCACCTGGCGAGGTTCGGGGACTTCGCTCGGGAGATGGAGGGTCACCTGAGGCAAGGCAGGATCAGGTCCAAGCTCAAGATCTATCACGGTGTCGAGAGCTTCCTGGAGAGCTTGCAGTCCCTTTTCTCGAGCGCTAACATGGGAAAGGTCATCATTCAAGTCAAACCCTTGTGATAGATGTCACAAGATTGAACCGATGAGCTTGGTGTTTTCTTATAGTACGAGACCGGCTGGTCTAATCCATATTTTCGCTATATTTGGACCGAAACTCTTGAACACCTTCAGAGAGCATGGGGTTTAAGTACCTCTATTTTTTCTGGTTAAGTCCTTGTGAGATCCTCCGGGGTGTTATGATGTTTTTTAATTCTGCATATGCTAGTTACCTTTGGATTGCGGCTTCTTTTCACTTAGTAGACTAAACTGAGTGCAAATTGGAGCCGTCATTCTCTAGTTTGTACAGTTGATGGTTGGCATTTTGACAAGTTTACCTTACCAAAAAAAAAAACTCTTGATAAAGTATGCAAGTATATCTTAGTAAAACAAAGAAGTTATTGCTTCAAAACTTTACAAGCTGATCAGCATACGAAGTGTTTACACGTTGACAACATTCAGGTCACTTACACTGTCTATATCAAGTAATCTTGCATATATGTACTGGAATGTTGTTTTATTTATTACTGCTTTTTAGTTCTTAGCCGATGGCTCTCCAGCAGACGCCGAGAGAGTGGATGTCTGCCCCTACATGCCACGGACGGGCGATAGTTGTCCGTCGACATGGAGACCCTCCTGCCATCACCAGTCTGGAGATGGCATTGTTGAAGTGAAGCTAGCGAGGAGGCTGGACAGTTCATCTTCCCTAAACTCGATCTCGTTCAGCGGCTCCTCGGTTGGCTCCACACCTATAGCTTAATAAGAGAGATTCAGACCACATTTCAATGAGAACGACAGAGAAATATCAAGCATGCGATGTGCAGTACTCACTGACTGAGGAGGAAGTGGCCGCCTCGACACCATCGCCGCCCAAACTCTCGCTCTTCTTCTCCTTCTCCTTTGGGGCTAGGATTTCGGCTTCCATCGCTGAGGTCAAGCTGGCGAGGAGACTAAACAAGTCATCGTCCAAGAACTCAATCTCGTCTATCGGCTCCTCGGTTGGTTCTGCACCTATTGCTTAATGAGAGAGATTCAGACCACCTTTCAATGAGAACGAAAGAGAAATATCAAGCATGCAATGTGCAGTACTCACTGACTGAGGAGGAAGCGGCTGCCTCGGCACCATCGCCACCCAAACTCTCACTCTTCTCCTCCTCCTTCAGAGCTAGGGTTTTGGCTTGCACAGTTGAGGCACAACTAGCGAGTAGACTAGACAAGTCATCATCCATGCACTCGATCTCGTCTATTGGCTCCTCGGATGGTTCTGCACCTACAGCTTAGTGAGAGAGATTCAGACCACATTTCAAAATGAGAACGAAAGCGAAATATCAAGCATGCAATAGGCAGTACTGACCGAATGAGGAGGAAGCGGCCGCCTCAGCAACATTGCCGCCCGAACTTTCGCTCTCCTTCATCTTCTCCTTCTCCTTCAGAGCTAGGGTTTCGGCTTGCACAGTTGAGGCGCAACTAGCGAGTAGACTAGACGAGTCATCATCCATGCACTCGATCTTGGCTATTGGCTCCTCGGATGGTTCTGCACCTATTGCTTAATGAGAGAGATTCAGACCACATTTCAATGAGAACGAAAGAGAAATATCAAGCATGCAATATGCAGTACTCACCGAATGAGGAGGAAGCGGCCGCCTCAGCAACATTGCCGCCCAAACTTTCACTCTCCTTCATCTTCTCCTTCTCCTTCAGAGCTAGGGTTTCAGCTTCCGCCAACAAATCCTCCAACAGGCCAGTCCTCCTCTCCTTGGATGGGGTTGCAAACAAGCCGCAACTGCCACTGGAGCCCGGAACTGCTGCCCCCAGCCACGTCGCTTGGATTGAAGGGAGCTCCACGCCTGCTGCCCCAGATGGCAGCTGAGGTTGGGCGCAAAACGCGCTCAGATCGCAGCGGAGCCCCAAGATGGTCGACTTCGCAGGAAGATGATGGCATTGGCGCTCCCCGGGTCCGGGCCAGTTCAATTGCGACCACGATGAAGCTCCGAAGAACTGAGGAGGGCGAGGTCGGGCATTGCCGGCGGTGAGGCTGTGGTTGGCCGTGCTATGTTCCGTGCTCTTGGCATGGCGGAGGCCGCGGGAGTAGACAGGCAAATTCGCCTTCTGGAGCCTCTTCGTTCTTGTGTTCCAGAAGTTCTTGATCTCGTTGTCCGTTCTTCCCGGCAACTGTCGATGCATTCCCCATTAAAATAAAATTCCAAGACAAAACCAGAATCAACTAATTGACCGAGCCGCAGTTTCATAAGCACATATCCAAGTAATTAAATAAGAAAAATGCCTAATTTATTAAACATTGCCCCCCTTTTTTCAATTTTCATGTTCGATGATCATCATAAAAGTCGTAATGTTTGATAACGCGCTTTATAAATAATCTAAAGTGCTTGTTAACAAGATCCGTTCCCCATAATCTCTTGAATATATGCATGAGGTTCTAATAATAGGGGTTAAGCCGTGTAACGATACCCTTGAAATTAGAATTTTATTATTATTTCAATCAATTCTTTTTGGATGGCCCTTGCCCGTCAAATAAAGCACATTAAATTGTACGGTTGAATGGACGTATCCACATTTTGTTTTTTTTTTTTGGGGTCGAAAGGGACATGTCCACCTACATGTCTCATTCTTTTGGATACTGTATTTATCGCTGTAAATTACTATTGTTCTTCCTCGAGTAAGAAATAATTTTTATTACAAATACCCACCGCCTAGACTCGGACATGAGATTTTAGATCAAATATAGATAATACTTGCTGCGGATCTTAAAAATCTAGAAAACTATTTACATAGATATTTCGATTTTGTACTATCTACTTAGTAAAATGGATACAATAAATCGAATTTGTGAATATTTTGCTTAAATTGGTTAAAAATATCATTGGAAATTTTTTTTGTTGTTGTTGATAAAATTGGCTAAATGATAAGCTTTGCGACTAAATGCAAAGGTTCGAGAAATGCTCGTGGATGGAAATGTTTCGAAAGTAAGGATGCTGACGTCAATTTAGCCAGTCATACGTTAATCTATAAAATTTTATACTTGTGGACCCTACAGAGCTATTTCATATTTTAATTTGAAATAACGTCTCTTTTATTTTTATTTTATATCTTTTGGGTTAAAAAAACCTTTTCACTCATGAGTTTTGCATGTGAGCTCATTTATTGTAACCACTCGGTACGTAATAAATGCATAAGACATGTGTTTCACCGGAAAAAAAGAAGAATGCACACGACATACGTAATAATTAGCAAAAAGAAATTAACAATTTCACATTGTCAAGAGAAGGAGAGAACGCCATGAAAGAAAAATCAAACGCAAACGGGGACACCCCGCAAAACCAATTTTTCATCATCACTTGTATTGATAATATAAAAATATTTTCCTTAAAAATAATTATTTATATAGATCAAAAAAATTAATCAATGGGGTAGACAATTTTCTTTTGATGGTGACAATATTTTTCGTTAATCCATTTTTGCAAACAAATGCACGTGGAGAGTTGACGGGGTGGCATGAAATAGTTATAAAGCGAATCATTAGAAAACATAAAATTAAAAATAAAAGCCTGCTCAACCTAGCAAGAAAAATCAGACCAGCGGAGACAACCCCAGAACCAATTCCTTATCATCACTTATATCAAAGAAAATGAAGATGTAGAAAAGTTAGGCAACCGAAAATGCATTTTCTTCTGATGATGGAAACATAATCGAATTTAGGGATACGTTTTAAAAATCGTTGACCTTTCCAAAAACAAATGCACCTCGAAAATTGAGGGGGAGGTGTGAGAAATAGTCATAAGGCGAATCAACACAAAACATCAAAATTGAAAAAAGGAAAGCTTCTTCAACCTAGCAAGGCAATTGAGGGGAAAAGAGGCGAAAGAAAGACCACCTCAAGGAAAATGATAAACAAACAAGCGATGGCAATGCGTCTCGAATCACGGCTCAGGAGAAGGAGGAAGGAGAAGAGATACTGACCAGAGAGGCCATGTGGGCCCACTTGTTGCCGTGGTCGGCGTGGAGCTGGACGACGAGGGTCTCCTCCTCTGGCGAGAAGGCGCCCTTCTTGAGGTTCGGCCTGAGGTGGTTGGCCCACCTCAGGCGGCAGCTCTTGCCGCACCTCAGCAGCGTGGTGTGCCTCTGCACCGCGTTCCAGTTCCCTTCCCCGCTCCTCCTCACGTACTCCGTCAGTAACTCGTCCTCCTGCGGGCTCCATATCCCCTTCTTCAGTATCTTCTGCGGCCTCTCCTCTCCTCCTCCTCCTCGCTCGCCTCCACTGCTGCCTTCACCTCCACCTCCGTTCATCGCTTCGGGCCTTCGATTAGTCTGTTCCCGCCCGCCTGCCCCTGGTTTCTCGAGGCCTTTTATGCTTGTGGGTATGTCTGAATGCTGTGCTACACCATTTGCTGGTGAAGCGCTCGGGTCGAAGTTGACGTTGCTGACATTGCTGCCCAGTTTCGAGTTCTCACTTTATGAGAGAGAGAGAGAGAGAGAGAGAGATGACGGTGCTTGTCTTCTTCTTCTTCTTCTTCTTCGTTGTTAGAGAGAGAGAGAGAGATTTCAGGGGTGGGGGAGGAGAGGAGAGCCGGGACGTCGCTCCGGCTTGCATGCAACGTGGTTCGTCCCGTTTGTTTTCTTTCTCTTTTCTCCTTCTCCTTCGATGGGTACGCTCCACGCACCCCCTACGAATCACCAGGGGCATTATGGGTACTCCACGTTCCGGATTTTCTTCACATAGTTCTAGTCCATAATTATGATGAGCGTTATTTCACTCGCCTAAGTGCATGTGCGTGACTGAATGGGAAAGGAAATGAGACCTTATGTGACTAGAGATTAGCATTGTACAATAATGACGAGTTTCTCTACAAGATTTTGTTAGTATAACAGTTCTTGGCCTATTACAAGAGAAACGAGATATCTTGAGATACAAATTTTTGAAGAATTTTTTTTGACCCAAAAGAGACTATTGTTCTCGCTATTGATTAAGGATAGTTGTATAAGGATTTCTCTTCCTCTGAAGTATGATGAACATTCAAATCAGGGACTTAAGAGCCATGATGGGTGAAATATTTTTGGTTATAGAATCTAACACATTTTTCTCTATGATTAGTGGATGTTGGGTACGACGACAAATTACAAATATGATAGTTTCACGATTTTGACGTGATGTTATCAGATAGACTTGTATCCATCAGTAACGGTACATCAATCATAAATTCGTTTTTGTCGGAACCTTGCACGTCTTGTATCATCGATTGATCCGTTGCAGTAAGTTTTTGGAAGAAGTGCCTTACGTAATCATCTTTGTTTCCCCATTTATTCCTATGACTTTGTCATTAATGCTTCTCCATCTTTTCTTGTTTCTTTTTGTTTAATTTGACATCGCTTCCACATGTGCTTACTTGGCATGTTTGTTATAGACACATTTAGTTCAATTCGATCATAAACCTTTCAATTTTGGCAATTAAATCTTAAGCTTTTAACAATTTGTTAATTGAATCAATCCGACCAATTTTAATTGAAAACCATTGATGTGGACACTGATAGTGCCACTAGGATGGTCGGTACTAATATAGACAATTTTTTATAATTTTAGTTATTTTTTCTTTCTTTCCATTTTTTTTTCTATCAAGTCTAGCAAGGGCTGGCAACCCTCATTAGCCATTGCGCCTGTCCTATGACTTGCGATGGCTTCATGGTGCTCTCCTAGTAGCCGACAAGGGTTGCTAGCCAGTGGTGTTCATTAGGGTTGGAAGAGGGAACAAATTTTAATAAAAAAATAAAAAAATATATTATTAAAAATTATCCACATCAACTTTAACCATGCCACGTAGGGCAGCCTCACATAAGTGATTTCTAACTAAAATTTATCGGATAGACTCAATTAGTGACATGTAAAAGGATTTAAGAATCAATTAGTAAAATTGAATTGCCAGGCTCAACCTGGGCTTTACTAGGCCCATTGACTGGGCCCAATTCAGCTTGCCTTTAGCCCCAGCCTCCATATAAAAACCGAAATGAAAAAAAAAAAAAAAGAAAGGAGGACCAGAACTAACTGCCACAGTTAGGCACTCATGATTCACCCTGCTACAATTCTCATTGACCAAAACAACTGGGTCAACAGTCAGCACCTAGCGCAAGAAATAAAGAAGTTTCAGAAACTATGGGGTCCTGAAGTCACAGGAGATACAGATATTACCCGGATAAAAGTGCCGATTCGAGCGAGGGAACCGGCCCGAGGGAGACTTGGCTTCTCAAATCGAGCAATCCTCTGAAGCAAAAGCTGCGAGTGGCGATAGAGCTGGCGACTTTAGCGAGAGGAGATATTGACGCGGCTCAATCAAATCACAGCGGGTAGTGCCTTGCCCCCCAATCTAACCGCGTGATCAGATTGAGCCACACCAACATCTTCTCCATATCTCCCGACCCCACCCCCCCGCCCCGCCCCGAAATCACTGCAGCCCGTCGACGTTCTTGCGCTTGAGAGACAGAGAGAGAGAGAGAGACTTATGGCAAGTTTCACAGGTGTATTTGCTGGCTCGAAGGAAACAAAGGGAAGCACAAGCAGACACGGAGGCCATACATTGCCAGACGTGACTGCCTATCCACTCCTTAATCCAGAAGATGCTCTCCATGTAAGGACAAAACAGGGGGGACGATTTTGACTTCTCCCCCTGCAAAATTGGGTCTTCCTTGTTTTTTCTCTGATTTGGCCTTATATAGGTGTAAATTGATTGGGCCGAATACTAATTGAAAAGCCCATAATTCCTATCTGCCGTATAAATAGGCCCACGAGCGAGTCCTTCCCTCCCGAGTGTGGGCCGAACTCTTGGCCCAAACCACAAGCATATGGTCTTTCTCTGTATATGCATATGTAGGATAATATATGTGCTATTGATTTGTATGAGATAGAGTAAGGCGAGAATGAGTTTGAACATTGCAAAGAAATCGAGCCTATGAAAAGATGACATCAAGTTTATGATGCGTTTGGTAATCATTTTGTTTCTGAATATAATTTCTGCTAAAAAATGATTTTTTTAATTCTGTTTTCTTAATAAATTTCTAAGCATTTGAAGACATTTGGTAATTACCTAAAATTTCTATTCTTGGAATAGAAATACGCTTGGTACGAACCTTCAATTTTTTTGTGATTTTAGAATTTCTTTTGAATTTTTAATACTTTTATTATATATTTTTCTTTTTTCTTTTTCCTTCTCCTCTTATTCTTCCTCTTGAGTGGTTGCCGACTAGGGTGAGGCTCGACCTCGCTTAACGGGTGTGAGGTCGGCCTCGTCTAGCCGTCATGAGGCTTGGCCTTGCCTTGGCCTAGCAAGGCTTCGGCTACCAACTGGGAGGGAAAAGAAGAAAAGGAAAAGGAAAAGAGAAAAGAGAACAAAAAAGAAATGATTTGGCTTTTGATTTTAGAGTTGTTTCTAAGAACAAATAAGTAACTTTTTTCTATTTTTTAATTCTGTTCAAAATCTATTTCCGGGAACATAAAAATTTACTAAATGAATTTCTTTTTTTTTTTTCCAAGAACAAAAGAATAAAATTATACATTATTTGGCAGGTTGATAAACATACCCTTATAGTGATATTGAATTCACAAAATATCTTTGCTAATCTCATAAAAAAATGTGGTTTATTGTTTTCTTCTACAATGTTGTGTTTGGTCGTTGGGATTTTTTGTGAGTATAAGACTAAATAAAATAGGATAAGAAATCTCTAAATTTTACTATATTTTATCAATTGTTTGATGGATCGCAGTAGTTAAGCCAAATAATTTTATATTCTATCATCTCCATTATTTGGTATGAAGAGAATATTAGTGTAAATGAATTTGAAAATGCACGATCGGAGATTGTAAGAATATTTCATGATTCACTCTAAAGAAACCATAAATGCATAAATGGAGATAAATTCCACCATTTGTTCTAGGATTATTGTGCAATGCAAATCTTAAATAGCACATGAGCTCATTGCAATATTCTAGAGCCAAGCGTTTGACTGCGACAATAAATATGAACAAACATCAATAATATCGATAAGGTAGATCAGCCAATTAATAACAAATCTATTAAGAGAGACAAAACATGATTCACATTTACTATTTCGAAAAATATAGTACTTTGACTCTCTCGTCATTTTAATGAAACTTCAATGTGAACCACAGAGTTTTAGATGAGGAGTAGTTTGAACTCTCTCTCGTTGCATTGAACCATAGAGTTATAAAGGAGAAAGAACTTGGACTCCTGTGTCATTATAATGGAGTTTTGATGAGAATAGAAAAACTATAAAGAAGTGATAAAAACTTCAGCATGAATCATATATATCGAGGAGAAGGAGACGAAGATTGCATAATTTTTTTTTTGTTTTAGCAAATCCATTCAGAGATCATTTTTTAAGTCCGACTTCTTCGTTCAAAATCCGGGTTCTTCTACTCTATTTATTCATTAATTAGTTTTCTTATCTGTTATTACTTTCTTTTCATTTTAATCACCTTTTCATCGGCCGTCCACCATTCCTCAACAAAAATCATATTAAACAATAAATCATACTAATACACCCAAAACACGCAACAAACATAAATCTTAAAAATTCAATTACAGTCCAGAAAAAAGAAATCCAAATATAATTAACTCCCGATCCATTTTTTATTTCGCCCCGTCCGACCCGACACCCGAGGAGAGGAGTAGTGAAGCGCCAAATCAAGCAAGGGAAGGGAGGAAGGCAGTTCGTGCTGACGTGGCCGAGGATTTTCCCGCCGTCGCCTTGCGGCTCCGGCCACAGTGTCTTCACTTCACACTTACATGGCATAATAAAATCACGCTGCCGCCGTGGACGTCTCTCTCTCTCTTTCTCTCTCTGCTTTCACTGCAAAAAGAAGCTTCCTTTCCACTGCGAAGTACGCTCTCCGATCTTTCCTCCACCACACCGGAACCCTAGAAGCCCCCGATGAAGCTCCGATCGCGCGAGGTCCGGTCGAACCCCTCTTCCGATTGCCCTAGCGGTACGTCTCGCTCCCTGTCTCCGGCGGCGGTTCGCCGGTTGCGGCTCGCGGCTCTCGGTCCGTCCTCACAATGAGGGCGTGGAATCGGAGCCCGATCGGCTTTCGCTTCCCCTTTCTTGTGAGCCTGCGCGGTGGGTTCTTGGCGAGTTCCGCTCAGTAGGCTTCTTGAATTTCTTTTTTTTTTTTGTTCAGCGTTCGTCGAGGTCGATTCCGAGAGGGAATGCGATGGGCAAGAGGACAGCGACAGTGCGATCGGCGGCGTCGTGGACGTAGATGCGTATGTTCAGTTTTCGGATTGGGAGACGAGCGATGGTAACGTGGTTCCTAACCGTCGCGTGCTTTCGTTTGCGTTGATTTTTTGCCGTCGTTCCGTGCCATGTGTGCAAGTCGTGATTCTTGTCGCTTTGCGAAGTGTTGTTTGTCGGAATTTCGTGAAGTATTTTGTTTTTATCGCTCTTCTGAGCACCGGGAGCGATTACTGTTTATGGCTGAGTTATAGCCTCCGTCACGAACAACTGAATTTATTAGATGATGGCATATGAATAAACTGTTGCTTGCAAGCTTTCTCTGAATCAAATTGGGGAAATTTAAGCATTGGCGCTGTTGTGACGAATTTGACCTGGTACCACAGCAACTGAAATGGTTTTATTGTAGGTGAAGTGGCTGACTATGGCGAGCATTTGGCCAAAAGGGCACGAGTTGTACCTGAAAGGGAAATGGAGGATGCAACCCACGATATAGAGGAAGTCATCCTGGAAGGAGGGGAATTTCACGGGGATGCACAGATCAATGAAATCGCTCAGCAACTGGCTGATATGAGAAATATCAGCGCCAGAGGTTCAAGGAGGAAGAGAAAAGGCCGAAAGAAGAGAGAAGGGCCGCCATTGTTGTGGGAAATTTGGGAAGAAGAACATGAGAAATGGATCGATGAGAACTTTAAAGAAGATATTGATCTGGATAATCAGAATGCAGTAGTGACAGAGACAGTGGAGGCATCCTCAGATTTGACTGTAGATGATTTCCTGAGGTACCAGAAAGAATGGTTGGCTTGGGCTCTGAAACAGGAAGAGTCTGCAACTAAAGGAGGAATTCTTGCTGATGAGATGGGAATGGGGAAGACTCTTCAGGCAATTGCTCTTGTCCTAGCCAAACGTGAAATCATCCATGGTATAGGTGCTGGATTGGACTGGTCCTCAACTTCAGCCGGTTCATCGACAAGTTTGCCTGAAATTAGAGGAACCCTTGTCATATGTCCTGTGGTTGCTGTGACTCAATGGAAGAGTGAGATCGAACGCTTCACTGCTAAAGGAAGCACTAAGGTCTTTGTATATCATGGAGCAAATAGAGGAAAGACTGCTGAGCAGTTCAAGAACTATGATTTCATTATAACCACATATTCACTTGTTGAAGGCGAGTACAGGAAATTTGTGATGCCACCGAAGAAGAAGTGCATTTATTGTGGGAAGTTGCTTTACAAGGAGAAAATGACAGTTCACCTTAGGTACTTTTGCGGTCCTCATGCTGTCAAGACAATGAAGCAGTCTAAGCAAGAAAAGAAGAAAGGCAGACAGGCAACGCGAAAGAAAGAAATAGAATCTACAGTAGAGAGTATTAATGATTTGGAGGATGATCAAAGCCATCGTGTGGGGAAGTCGCTTTTACACTCAGTGAAGTGGGAACGCATTATTTTGGATGAGGTGAGTGAATGGGAGCATCTTACTGTGATATGAGTGCTAACATAGTTTAATGCTTTGTAACTGATGGAAAGATTTTGATATTTCCATGCTGACGACACTGGACTCCTTGTTTTGTTTGGCTGGGTGAAGCCATGCATGAATGTGTTAATTTACGCACGACTATTTATTTTGTTTGGCTGGGTGAAGCCATGTGTGAATGCGTTAATTGCACTTGGAAAGACAAATATCTGTAGGATTAGGTCTTTCACTTGAAGGTTTGATTACTTTTTGGGAACCATGTATGCATGTTCTTTTCCACAAAATATCAATAAACTTTTATCTGGGATCTCTTAGTATGATTTGCTTTGTGATTTTTGAATTCATCTGCATGTACATTTCCCACTTACGCATATGCAATTTTGTTCAATGTAGGCTCACTTTGTCAAAGATAGGCGATGTAATACTGCAAAAGCAGTTCTTGCATTAGAGTCTTCATACAAATGGGCCTTAAGTGGAACACCTCTTCAAAATCGTGTTGGGGAGCTCTACTCTCTTGTAAGTTTCTATTTTATATAAGTGGTTAATTGTTATTCACCTTCTGTAGTCAATCACATTGTCCTGTAATAAATCTTTTCAGGTCCGTTTTCTTCGAATTGTGCCGTATTCATTCTACTTATGTCAGGATTGTGATTGCAGAACACTTGATTATAGGTATGTAAAGTTCCAATCACAAGATAATTAGGTAATTTTTTTGTCTCATGGGTGTTTTCTGGTATAACAGCCAATCTTGGCCTGTAGGACTGTACTTGTTCATGTTAACACAAAGCGGTTAGAGCAACTACACGTGCAAAAAGACCGGTTTAGCGACTTGGTATACCAAATAATGTGGCAATCCTTGCATAGATATTTGAAGAAGCAGTGCATGTGGCATTCTTCGCAAGAATACTTGGTGTCACTTTATATATTTACTTTGTAAACAAATCTTTGTTCCCCTACAATTCTATGAATGTTAAAGTACAGGTTAGCTACATCCATTTAATCTTTGCTGCTCGGTATTGCGAGTTCAAAGAATCATAGCCATGTTCTTTGAGGCTATATATCTTTATTAATTTTATCCTCAAGTGAAGGCTGTGACCTCCTAATCTCAGTTCTTAATTCAGCCTGCGGCTAAGGTGTTTGTACCTCAGGCTTCAGTTCCATCGGCCTTCTGCTAAACATTTGTACCTCAGGCTTCGGTCTCATCTTTCTGACACATTAAGATCTGCAGTGCAGGGACTAAGCTTTCGTGATAACTTTTTGATGTTGATGTGACTTTGTACTTTCATCTGCATGTTATCTTTTCTTTGCTTGAATGTGATTTGCCTGTGTATAAGTTATCTAGACTCTAGGTTAGAGTGCGATGTGATTCAGATCTCATGTTGCTTCGTAGTTCTCACAGGGCGTCTTGATCTTGATGCGACTATTACTGGAATATCTCCTGCCATGGTGGATGTTCCATTTGGAGAACAAGTCCATACTTGTCTATTACCCTGTGAGATATGTGTTTAAGGGTGGTTGTCTCATATCATTATTTAGTGGAGTGTGCACAAAATTTGTTCCTGAATATATTCCTAACACTCAAAATCTTGGTCCACTGGTCTACAGTTGGTAGTAGATATGTGGATGCTATTGATCTGTATGTTGTATTTGACATGATTTGGTGGGTTGCACCCTCTTGGGTACTGTGGTGGAGAATGTCCCTAAATTGATGATCAGCAAAGAAAGAGAGACTCAAGAATCTCTTTATCTTTGATTGAGTGGCAATGACATATCCAAAGTGGTGAACTATCAAGCATCATACTTGTTAAAGAGAATTTTTCTTGGGATGTTAGATTCTTCTCCCAGATGATATTGCCTTTTGATATACAGACCTTGAGAATTTCGATGGTGGGGCTATTATGGAGCTTGTAGCTCCTATATCTAGTTTATTATTGTTGCTTATGAGCATGTTATTGCTTTTAAGGGTGAAACATCCAATAGGTATAATCTAACGAAGAGTTCTGTACGGGAGATGTTAGGTAGAGTAAAGATATAAGTATATATTGAAGAACATCAGAAATTCTATAGGCTGAGGGTATAGACCATAGATGGATGCATCTTTTACACAGATGATCTTTCTAATTTCTATTTCCTTTTGCCGTTATATGTAAGAAATTCGTTTTTAATTTTATTTGTTGTCTGGGTTGACTTCACTTTCATTATCTTAGCTAATGCAATCTCACTCTTTGTTTTCTGCATGAACTTTGTCGATTGGTCTTAGAGCTTCACCTGCTGATTACATGCACTCAGTTCAGTTAATGTATTTTTCCTTTGTACCTATTTTGTAAGTCTGTTGTTCATTTGCAGTTCCTCAAAACAATGTCCTGACTGCTCTCATAGTTCTGTACGGCACTTTTGTTGGTGGAATAGAGTGAGTTGCATTTTCATCAGTCCTTTGGCCTCCTTTTTTTTTTTTTTTTTTTTGGGCAAGTCATATGAAATGGTTTTCATTTGAACTCTGATGTGGAGTAAATGTTGTTCTATCCAGTATATAGCAAATCCTATACAAGCACATGGAAATGCTGTTGGCAGAAGGCGAGCAATGATATTACTAAAACACAAAATTTTGAAAAACATATTGCTGAGACGCACAAAAAAGGGAAGAGCTGCTGATCTTGCGCTTCCACCTAGAATTGTGAGTTCTCTTGCATATGAGTACAATTGTGATTCAGCTTCTCCAAGATTTTTAACAGAAATCTACTGCTTCCTCCTGTCTTCACTTTCCCTGCAGATTACTTTGAGGCGGGATACACTGGACATTAGAGAAGAAGACTATTACACATCATTGTACAATGAGAGCCAATCTCAGTTTAACACGTGAGATTCTCTTTGCTTCTCAAGTTTAGTCATTGAAGAGAATTTTAATTTAGGCTCTATCCTTTTTGAAAATTCTTCTACACCTTTTTTGAGGCATAAATACTTTATGCATCTGTCTACTGCACATGGATATACTTTTAGGTTTCTTTTAGTACTTTGAATCTTCAATGACTTTGCACTGTTTTTGATTTAGCCACTATTTCTGGTTCTTTCATCTTGAAGACTGTGACAGCCTTAGTTGTTTGACATGGGTTATCTGCTGAAGCCAAGAAAGTTTATTTAATGGTGGAAAAAGATATTACGCATTTTTTAATGCTTGCTTTTTGGCTGATATGTTGGTGATTGGATTCAAGCTTTTGTGGAACATTTCAGGGGTGCATATAGCTAGCTTGCATGACCACGTATTATATTCCATGAGGGATGAAACATAAGTCTTGACTGTTGAGAGCAGTGGACTATATCATCATGCAAATAATAGGTTTCATGGCCTTTTCCTGCTTTTGCATCTTCTTTGATTGTGCCAGTCTCTGAACATGCTTTGGGGACTTATCTTCTTTTTACTGCTATAGGGGGAGATGCATTATTTCTCTGGGTTAAGATGCTGATGTAGTCTCTTAACTCTGAAATTGATTGTATCAGAAGCAAGGATGTAGTTTTATGTTGGTTATTAAGAGACTCCTTTCTTCATTTCATTTGGCTTGACTTTATTCTCTCTTATGTCTCTTTTTATGTTGTATTGATTATTATGGAAACAGTTTCTGGGCGAACCTTTCTTGATGGTATTCTTTTGCCTTGTAGATATGTTGAGGCAGGAACTGTGATGAATAATTATGCACATATTTTTGACCTTCTCACGCGCCTCCGCCAGGTACTTAAAAATCCGATGTTGGTTGTTCAGATTTTGAGGGTGCAGTGTCAAAGTCATTTCTTTATGCATATACTGGCTTTCCTGGCGAGAATGTGATTGTTATACTTTGTTGGTTTATTTTTGGGAGACATCTTTTCCCATAAATTTCAGTGCTTCCATCATGACATCACCTCAGGAGCATTTAGATACACTTCATACGCGTTTAGACTTCCCTATGGATCATGAATTTTTATAATAGACACACTAATCCTTGACTGGATGGACTTCATAATTGGATTATATTGTTGATTATGTCATAATGAAATTGCACATCTCAGTTTGTCCTCTCCCTTTGATTCTCCTGAGAACTTAGCAAAAATTTATTTGAACTGAAATTCTTGAAGGATATATATATGTACATATTGGTAACTCGACATGTTATTGTTGGTTAAATTTGCAGGCAGTTGATCATCCTTACCTTGTTGTTTATTCAAAGACTGCTGCTTTAAGAAGTGCAAGTATGGTTGAGCCTGATACTGGTGTACAACCATGTGGTGTTTGTCATGAACCTGCAGAAGATCCTGTGGTAAATCATTTTTCCTTTGGCCTCCAGCAAGATTAAAAGAAAACTAATTTGTGGGATGAAAATACATGAGGAACTTCACTTTTCCAGTCCTTTTGCTTCATTTACAGTATTTTCCGCACAGTTTGAACGGTTTCTGCTATCTACTTGTGTTAACGTTCTTGAAATAACCTTCTATTATTTCCACTTGTGGGAGTTTATTTGTTGGTTTGAGCTCTGCATGATCCTATAGTGTATGCCAAAAATGTGATAAGTTGAGGGCTAATATTTGAGTCTCAGCTTTGCAACTGTCCTTTGGGCGGATAAGCAAGGTCTGGACATACTGAGTGCAAGATCTCGGCAGGATGCTGTCATAATTGTAGAGTGAAAGGTAGAGATATGGATGTTGCAAAAGAGAGCTATGCAACACGGAGCCCTATTTGGGACATGGTTGGGGCTCCTCCCCCATCTCAAGCTTGATGCGCTTATCTGGTTCATTAGATGTGGTTGAAAACTGATAACATGTTCTCTCTTGTCACTTTGTCTTCCGTGATGCCATTGTTTAGAAAAGGACACTGGAAACAATTTGATTATGTTGACATGGTCATATATGTGTGTGTGTATGTGGCATACGTGTGTAGTCAGATGTGTATGAACTATAAGAAATTCTTTTGTTTTCCTTAAGACTGATGCTCTTTCCTGCCGATTCTCTCTTTTGCAGTCTGAAAATCTAGCTTCTCAGGTCAAGTCCATAGATTTCATTACTAAATGGTTCAATTTTCTATTTCAGGTTACCTCTTGTGCACACGTGTTTTGTAAGGCTTGCTTGATCGATTTCTCTACTTCATTGGGACAACTTTCCTGCCCTTCATGTTCTAAGCCGCTTACTGTTGATCTGTCTTCAAAGTCGGATGCTGGGAATATTTCTTTTAAATCAACCATCAAAGGGTTTAAATCCACCAGTATTCTTAACAGGATACAACTGAATGAGTTTCAAACAAGTACAAAAATTGAAGCTTTGGTATGTGATGCTTCACTTTTCGCTTGTATTTCTTTATTCATCTCCTTTGCTGGAAGCCTTTTTACAATGAATTACGATAGTAGCTAGTTCCTTACAGAGGCATAGTTAGCAGAGCTACTCTAGAATGCCTAGGAGATTTAAATTGATGTGCAGCTCACTTGTGGCCTGATTAATGTGGATTTATTTGTTTTTAATCTTTAAGCACATGAAATTGCATTTATAAGTAGGCTTTTCAAGGCACTTTTAAGATGACTTGCCATTCTTCAAAGTAACCTGCTGTTGATGAAGTATTGCTAGATGGTCTGAGTTACCGTGAAAGCCACACCTCGTGTACTCTGAAGCAATTGAAATTTTAGTACTGGTGACTCAACAATTCAATGCATTGGAAAAAATTGTCTTTAATGGTTCTACCACTCTGATTATAGTTTTATTGCCTAGACTTCATAGCCTCAATAACATGCTATGATCGGCATGTACACTCCAGAACCTTCACATTTTATTAGTTCTCACGTATCTGTTTTTGAGTTTGAGAAGCTATAGCTGACTGCCATAAGCTGATGATGGCTATATCATAGTTTTTAGGTAATGCATTAATGCTAGCTTGATATCCTCATGACTAGGTATTTTAAAATATAAATTCGAATTGCTTCAAGGACACTGAGAATCCAAGGACTTATGTGCCTTGAAGTGAGAGGATACTACAGAATCACACGGCATTGCTGTAATCTTGTGAAATGAAATTTTGTTCCAAACTAGTGTTCATGACCATTGGTGATATATCAGTGGCTTGGACTGTGAAAATAATGGTTATCATTGAGGCTAACTGGAAAAAGTGATGGGTTTCTCTGGCACATTTTTGATAAATGTTTATACTGGTTGCTGGAGCAAATTGAATGCTTTTTGCATTGATCTCATTCTTTCATTTTATTTTGGCTGAGTCATCTACTGCTTTCAAAATTTAATATGCAAGTGTTTTCATTTATTCTCTGCTTACTGTTGTGAATGATATTAGAGGGAAGAAATTAGATTCATGATTGAACGGGATGGTTCTGCCAAAGGCATTGTTTTCAGTCAGTTTGCATCGTTCCTGGATCTCATCAATTATTCCCTACAAAAGGTGAAATGCAACATATTTTCTCTGTATTTGTTCATGATGTAAAGAAAAATGAAGATAATGGGAAGCCTCTTGCAGTCAGGCATAAATTGTGTTCAACTGGTGGGGGACATGACGATAAATGCGAGAGATGCTGCTATAAAGAAATTCACTGATGATCCTGATTGTAAGATCTTCCTTGTGAGCTTGAAAGCTGGAGGAATTGCTCTTAATCTTACAGTTGCATCGCATGTGAGTTACATTTTCTATTATGGGGGTTATTTCCTATGGTATTTCTACTATCTGGCTATCAAAATCTCCGACTCTGATACTTATGGTCATCTCTTGTAGGTTTTTGTGATGGACCCATGGTGGAACCCTGCCGTGGAGCGGCAAGCCCAAGATAGGATCCATAGGATTGGACAGTACAAACCAATCAGGTAGAGTCTTTGCTACTGATATCTACTCTCCATGAACAGAGCGAATTAGGCAACTTATATCAAATCTGGGTGTCTGCTTTTCCAGAGTCATGAGATTTGTTATTGAGAACACAATCGAGGAGAGGATTCTGAAGTTGCAGGAGAAGAAGGAACTAGTCTTCGAAGGGTAAGTGTGTAACAGGATATCCAGCTTTTTGGCACTGTGCTAAGCAAACTAAACACGTTCTCTTTCCTTCTTTAGGACTGTCGGAGGTTCATCGGAGGCTTTGGGGAAGTTAACAGAATCAGATTTGAGATTTCTGTTTGCAACCTAATTGGTAGTCTTTCAGGCCTCAGATAAGCTTAAAGCTATTACAGTTTTGGGGGGGGGGGGGCGCGGCACTGTCCATCTCCATCTTAATAAAAATTGTAAGTAGGTGTGCTCTAGAGTTTTGACTTTTGAACTTAATAAAGTAGTTTTCTTTTTTTGACTCACCGACTGCTAATTGATTTTTTCCGCCTGCTAAATAAAAATGCTTGACTTATCTTCACCAACCCATCCCCAGCTACCCCTCCATAAACCGAAAACCTTGAGTTTAATTTTTGTGATTTTGCTCAAACTCAATAGAACTTGAAAGTTCTGGCGCAAGTAGGCATACGGTAAATGAATGGTCCTGTCCATGCGGTGGTTGTATGCTTACAGACATATAGCTAAAGGTAAATTGTGTTGAATTTCAACCATCCCAATGAAACTTGCGAACTGGTTATTCGAGGGAGCGACTCATGAGTAGCTCGGCTTGTTTGCGCCCTTTGTTTTGTGAAATTAATTTTTTTTCATTATGATTTATGTCAATGACACTTGAAGACAACACAGATGAGAGAAAAAGATAAAAAGGGTTGTTGGCTTTGGTTTGCCTCTTGCACAGGTGCCCCTACATCTTTTTCAAAATTCCGTTGAATTACTTCATCTAGGTTCCTCTAGTTCTTGGAAATTTCCATTTCTCTGACATTTCCAAACATCAGAACGTGGACGAACTCTTTTGAGCTAAAGACGAAATTGACCATTGCAGCCTCACACCTACCCTTGATCTTTGTATACTCCACCGATAAGTTTGCTAAAATTACCACTCAAATTTCAGATGGGGATTGCAACTTACTACCATGCCATGTCGTCAAAATGTGATTTTCCACACTAATAACCTACTGCCATACTACTTGTTAAAGAGATTGCGGCTTATATCTTTTGATCGCACAAGAAATAGATCAGATGTTTTTATCTTTTGATCGTTTGAGAAATATATCGGAACATGATGTTTTTTAAGACGATACAAGTTAGTAGTTGATAACCGAATATTTTTTGTTACTTTTAAATATTATATGACATATATATATAGTAAATTGTTTAGTAATCTTGAGTTGGATATCCACTTAAAGCACCTATCTACCCCCGACTCCCAGCTTTTTAAACCCTCTCAAGCTTAATTCAATCACGTCTTCCTTAATTCGTCTTTGATCATCTAACATGGTACTTGGGCCTCTGAAAATTCCAACTTCTGTGTGGTCTAAAATGAGAGAGATTGAAAAATGTATGACTTGTCAAAAAAATCCACATCATCAGATTTCCTTCACTAGATCACACCATAAATAGGACCCCCATTTCACCATTTGCCGTGCAATCCACCCCAATATCACACTTAGCTCCTGCAAACTCCCATCACTCAAAACACTCATCTCAATCTGTCAATTTTCACAAAAATGGCACCAAATGCAATTTCGAAATTCGCCGCACTCTCATTACTTGTTCTTCTAGCCATTTCTGCTTCCACAGAAGCTAATTTCAACTTCAACCAAAAGCTCAAAGAGACCAAGTTGGTCTTCTACATGTTCGACTGGGAGACTGGCCTGAACATAACCACTGTCCCAGTCGCCGGTGTCCCAGGGAACCGGTGGTGGATTCTTGGGTTCGGCACTGTCTTCGTGATCGATGACAAGCTCACTGAGTCATACGATCGCAACTCCACTGAGGTCGGGAGGGCCCGTGGGGCCTATGTGAACTCGGCCGTGGACGGCTCAAATTTGCACCTGTTGATGTCGCTTGTGTTCACCAACCAGGAGTTCAATGGGAGCACACTAGAGATACAGGGTTCCGATCCGTTCTACTACAAATATAGGGAAGTGTCCGTGGTGTCCGGCACCGGGAAATTCCGGTTCGCTAGGGGATACGCAATTCTGGAAACTCTGCTCCTCGACCAGGTTAAATCCAATGCCATCATACGATGGAATGTCACCGTTTACCACTATTGATTTGGAAGAGTTTCGGTTTTGGTTGCTTCTATAGAATAAATAAGAGACGCATTGTGGGATTAGATGTAATAAGTCAAAAACATTGGCAACTTGTCATGTTTGTTCTCTCTATTTGTATTTTGAAGTATGCGTCATTAGTTCAAGTCAAAAAATAGCTTTTATCGTCTACATTGCCAAAGCCTATATGTAATTGCCAGGATTTATAGAATAATCCTCTGTGTTTTTCCCGTCTGTTAAAGTAAGATCATGTTCTCTGTCTACTTGGCATCAAAGGGATGAATTTGAAAGCAAAATATTTGATCAGGAACTTAATCAAAGAAATCAAAAGTACATAAACTAAATTGAATAAACAGAGATTCTGAATAAACTTTGCAAGTCTCGCTATTATTTAAACATAGTAAATGAATTAATCTCCAATTCCACCTCATTGTGAAATATAATGTAATGAGTTTCTTGATCCACTTCTTCGAACTTGGAATTTGTCTATCCCCAAGTACTTCGATTATATGACATCGTCCTTTTCTAAGGACGCAAATCAACCATCTCCCGGCGCGGTCCAATCCACTCATATGCACCGAGCATATGTGGTTTCCACATATTCATTACACAGAAAGTCTACGTACAAATTAAGGGAGGACGTTTGCCCGCTTCATAAACTAGCAACGACTTCAGAAGAGATGGGAGTACAAGATGCCAATGGATTGGCTCCAACTTTTCTATAGTGCGAAGCTACCCAATGGTCACGCATGTTAAAGCTTTCTTTTCTCCACAGAAAGGACTACAAGGATCCTGATCGATCTTCCCTAGTAATAAGTTCTTGTTGGCAGGAATGGCTCCAGAGCACACTTTCCACAACTGATGCTGCACTTTAGGTGGGCATTGGTGTCCCAACCTCCCTCTCGCGTCCCGGAGGCCAATGGCTCGTCTAAATGCCTATTTGTGTTTAGCCCGGGTTTTCCCAAGCCCACCAATTTATGACTTATGATTCGAGTTTTTAACCTGCAATTCAATTTCATTTAAAAATGAGTCACTACTAATCAATTTGGAATGGGTTGATTGGAAACCTAAGTAAAATATTGGGAGAAATATTTTACGTTTGCGTAACTAGAGAAATTAGAATTGAGGACTTGATTATACTAGTTAATCACTAATGCCTTTCGGGTACCTAATCTTGTTTAACCCTCAAGTTTGATTTTTTGAATTTTTCAAAGATTTGTCATGGATTTGTGGAGAATTTTTTTTTTTTTTGGCTTTTTTTCTGATTTTTCTGAAAATATAAAATAATTTTGGGTTTTTCTATTTTTTGGAAATTATGAAATATTTTTGGATTTTCTGATTTTTCTGGAAAATATCAAAATCATAATTTATTTTATTTTTTTAAAATTTTTTACAAAAACTTTTATAATTAAAATAATAATATATGATTATAATAAACTGACTGGACGGGTTGGGTCTCCTCGCCCGACCCTGGTCAGGTTCGGCCTGGCACGAGGCCCGGGCTCCAGAGCCTTAGGCTCCTCTGCTGGGCTGGGTCCGGCTAATGGGCCTAATTCGCTTAGCCCGCGGGAAGTACCTGAAACAAAATGAAATAATTAGTCAAGCCCATCTACTAAACAAAAACAAGTCCAGCCCAAGAAGAGGGAAGAGGCCCAACATCTCGGCCCGGAAGAACCAAACCCAAAAGACCTAGCCCTCACGCCCGACCCGGCTCCAAGCATGGCCGAACCGATCCCTTCTCGCGGGACTTTCCAAATTAGTTTCCACACCTGCTCCTCAATTGCGTGAGAACACAAGAGTTTTAGTCTAACCATACCTCTTTTTTCAAGTTGTCTTGCACAATGACAATCGATTTTAACTGAGAGAATTTCCATCTCTCTCCCAGTGCCATCTTATTCTGTCCTTGCCTTTGCTCTAATTAACTTTGATTCTTTGAATACTATCCATTTCCTCCTTTTCCACCTGATGCCTAATTGGTTCCAAACTCAACTTTTGGAATCCTGATCAATAAGGGTTTCCCCCGTTAGAACAGAATCAATGTCTGCTTCAAATTTGGGTGCAGCATTAGGTCCTGACTTTGAGATACCCGTTGATCTCACCACACCAAAACAGATTCTCCATTGGCCACCTGCCATATAGCTCCTTTCTTCCCTCCTTCCCTTCCCTTCAAGTAAACTTTGCCAACCCCAAGAGTATCTGCAAGCTAATTCAGCATTTACTTAGAAGATTCAGTTAAGTAGAAAAACTCAATTCAAATGATGAGCAAGAGGGATGGATTACTTAATTCATTGACAGAGGAAACAATTGATTGCCAATTTTTTGTTGTTGTTGATTTTATTGTGCTCTTATTGTAACTCTCATTCTTACACTTTTGCCCTCTCTTCTTACAGGATGTGGGAGTTGAAACTTACGTTTGAAACTAAATTATCCCTACCTCAACCCTCTGAGAAAGTGGGGATTTGAACCTCCCCATGTTCCCTTTCTTATGTCGGAAGGGTGGCCATTGAATTTTGCCAAATGAATTGTTGAAACTTTCCAATATGATCATTGTTCTATGTTTGGTAAGAAATGAAATATTCAGTTATCCATTAATCAAACAACTTTTTATTTTATTTTAAGCGCTTAAGATTATCCACTTTTAAAATTTCGTGCTCAAATTTCCAGCACATATTTTTCATTTTATTAAAGACGCCCTTTCTTTCGTCCATCAATAAGAACTAGTTCGTTTGGTGAAACTGAAAATTAAGGGCTGAATTTTAAGTACTGAAAATGAAAAATATGATGTTGTTTGATAATAGTTTAATATTGCTAAGACTTGCTAAGACTGAAAATTAACTTCTTAGTAAACATGAAATTATTGCTAGGTTTTCGGCTTCTAGAAATGCAATAGGCAAGATAGTAATTCCTTTCTAAATGTCTACTCTATTGAATAATGATTTAAGTAAGCTCAATTTTACTTAGAAAATTAAGCGATTTTTTTTACTAAGTTGAATCGTTCGAGTTAAAAGCATCGTGGTTATCAAACACACCTACTCTCATTAATTATTGAATGTAGTAATTTTCATCGCTTATTGGAATTATCATCAGAAAACAAAAAAGTTAATAAAAGTTCAGTGCGACAATAGAAACTTGTCGATTTAGGTTAAGTAACCTGTTCCCTTATTTAGCCAAATTAGCCGCGAGAAAAAAGGGGACCAATATTAAAAAACGAAAATGGTTTTTTCTTAATTAAGATGGGAATCAATCTTTCCCACCATATCGCGTATAATGGGAATTGAACGTTCAAAGTAGTATTTTTTTTTATAGAACAGAGGCCTTTTGGGTGACTACTACGACTACATGCGCATCTAGTACAGTGGCTTGGAAGCAAGCTACCTTGACCATCTTCCGAAAAAGAACTTCCCTGCGTATTGATGCTTATAGCATATAGGGTGGCTCAATTTTTTTTTCCTGGTCGGAAAAGGGTGGCTCAGTTATATATAGTTATAAGTTCTGTTAGTCATACTTGTGCCGTCAAGATTAAGACCTTACACAAAAGCTTAATTAGGAAGACAATTAGATCCATACGCAAGTTAACTTTTCTCGCACTCTATGCCAAAGCTCATGCATTTTGAGCTAAGCTGACCTCCTACAAACATTGACTATGCATCTTGCCAATTTTAATATTGTATTAATCTGAAAAATCTAGAAACTTGTGAAAACGTGGGATTACTTTATGCCCACGGTTATTCTTATTTCCATTTTAAGTGTTGGTGTCGTTGGACACGTCTTTGTTTTTACATGCATTGACAAACCAAGTATTTCGAGAGATACGTTTTTTATGGCGGATTCCTATATAGAGCTAAATGAGCTCCACAGTGTATGAACGATGGACAGAAGAGCCTACCCTTTTGGAAGGATGCGATGAATTGAAATTTGGTTATTGGGTAAAAGACGCTTCCAAAAATTTGTAGTTTCTTTTTATGAGATTCAATGAAGTGTTTCATTAATTATCATGGATTTAGATAAATAATCATCTTCAATAATCATCTTCTGATTGCATTTAGTAGTGGGTCGCTAACGAGTCTTGTTGATTATGGCTTGAAATGGATTCCGATTGATTTGAAATCTGAGGCAAAAGTGAATCGCAAAGAAACTTGGGTCATATTTGAAAAGTCCAAATAGGACTCTTGCCAACAGGATCGTGAGTGATGCAAAAAGGGAAATTAATCTTCCACAAGACTCATTTTTCTTATTTGAAGGCTACTCGTGCGGATGGTAATCATTTTGATTAGAAATTAGTTTCTAGAATAAAAATGGATTTTTCTTTTTCTATTCCTGGATGAGTTTATGAGTAAAAGTATGTGTTTGATAAATTATCAATGATAATGATACAAAATTTATATTCTTAGAATATAAATTTGTTTGATAACGATATAAAATTTTTTCTTCCTTGGTGGTAGACGGTGAGTAGCGGCGGGGGCTGGCGGTGGTAAACGGTGAATAGTGTGTGGCAGATGGCAGATGGTAGGGGGTGGTCGCTCGTCATTGGTGGCAGCCGACGAGGGGCAACTGGTGGCGGCGGCGATGAACAGTGAGTGACCACTGCCAGTGGCGAGTGGGCGACCGACTAGTAGTGAGGATAAGCGATGAGAAAATTTTTTATTTCTCGTTTTTATTCCAAAGTAGTAGAAAATTTTTACTTCTCATTACGGTTTCAAACTTATTTGTGGAGTAAAATTTATTTCAAAAATATAAAAATGAAATTGTATTATCAATCGGATTTCTGTTGAAAAACAAGTCTGGAATAAAAAAAATAATTCTAGAATAGAAACATAATGGTTATCATGCCTGCCCTAATGCCCTATTGATATTGGAAAAGAAATCATAGTGTTTTGCATATGAATACTCTATTACTAAGTTTGGTTTAGCGCGCATAAGGAGTATGCTTAATATATGTGAAAACTTGCGAACGATGCATAGAGCTCAAAAGTATGAAAAAACCCTTTTTGTGTCATTGATTCTTGTGGGGTTTGGGCTTATTCTTGGAAACGTTTGTGAGTGAGTAATTAAGCGGTTGTAATCTCTCCCTTGTCGATTACAATGAAACTATTTCGTTGATCTCTTCTCAATAAGTAGGCATACTACTAAAGCTTGTAAATCCGCTGTATTCGGATTTCATCTCTGCAATTTATTTTTAACTCAAAATCGTTTCTTTTGGGTATGTTTCCACGTGAGACCTGACACGTCCGAAGCTTATTCATCCGTTGCGGGAAACTGTCATATCCAAGCAAGAAAAGCAAGTTTCTTGGTGCATCACGTTGGGCCACTTTGGAGTCAGCATGATCTCTTCATACATGAGACAAGGGACGGCTTGCTAGGAAAGTACTATAAAAATCAAAAGGTATGTCGGTCCTCTATACTATGCACCCCTCTTTTATCCTCTAGATTTGGCAGTTGGTGGCGGCACTGTCCATCTCCATCGTAATCAAAATTGTAAGTAGGTGTGCTCTAGAGTTTTGACTCACCAACTGCCAATTGATTTCTTCTGTCTGCTAATTAAAAAAGGCTTGGCTTATCTTCACCAACCCATCCCCAGCTACCCCTCCATAAACCGAAAACCTTGAGTTTGATTTTTGTGATTTTGCTCAAACTCAATAGAACTCGAAAGTTCTGGCGAAAGTAGGCATACGGTAAATGAATGGTCCTGTCCATGCGGTGGTTGTATGCTTACAGACGTCTAGCTAAAGGTAAATTGGGTTGAATTTCAACCATCCCAATGAACTTGCGAACTGCTTATTCGAGGGAGCGACTTATGAGTAGCTCGGCTTGTTTGCACCCTTTGTTTTGTGAAATTAAACTTTTTTTCATTATGATTTATGTCAATGACACTTGAAGACAACACAGATTAGAGAAAAAGATAAAAAGGGTTGTTGGCTTTGCCTCTTGCACAGGTGCCCCTACATCTTTATCAAACTTCCGTTGAATTACTTCATCTAGGTTCCTCTAGTCCTTGCTAATTTCCATTTCTCTGACATTTCCAAACATCAGAACGTGGACAGACTCATTTGGGCGAAAGGCAAAATTGACCAACGCCGCCTCACACCTACCCTTGATCTTTGTATACTCCACCGATAAGTTTGCTAAAATTACCACTCAAATTTCAGATGGGGATTGCAACTTACTACCATGCCATGTCATCAAAATGTGATTTTCCACACTAATAACCTACTGCCATACTACTTGTTAAAGAGATTGTGACTTATATCTTTTGATCGCACAAGAAATAGATCAGATATTTTTATCTTTTGATCGCTTGAGAAATATATCTGAACATGATGTTTTTTAAGACGATACAAGTTAGTAGTTGATAACCGAATATTTTCTGTTACTTTTAAATATTATATGACATATATATAGTAAATTGTTTAGCAATCTTGAGTTAGATATCCACTTAAAGCACCTTTGATCTAGAAATATAGTTCCAGTTCAGCTTCCTATCTACCCTCAACTCTCAGCTTTTTAAACCCTCTCAAGCTTAATTCAATCACATCTTCCTTAATTCGTCTTTGATCATCTAGCATGGTACTTGGGCGTCTGAAAATTCCAACTTCTGTGTGGTCTAAAATGAGAGATTGAAAAATGTGTGACTTGTCAAAAAAATCCACATCATCAGATTTCTTTCTCTAGATCGGTGAAATAGGACGCCGATTTCACCATTTGTCGTGCAATCCACCCCAAAATCACACTTAGCTCCTGCAAACTCCCATCACTCAAAACACTCATCTCAATCTGTCAATTTTCACACAAATGGCACCAAATGCAATTTTGAAATATGCCACTCTCATTACTTGTTCTTCTAGCCAATTTTGCTTCCTCAGAAGCTAATTTCAACTTCAACCAAAAGCTCGAAGAGACCAAGTTGGTCTTCACTTCACACTTACATAGCATAATAAAATCACGCTGCTGCTGCTGCCGCTGCCGTGGACGTCTCTCTCTCTCTCTCTCTCTCTGCTTTCACTGCAAAAAGAAGCTTCCTTTCCACTGCGAAGTACGCTCTCCGATCTTTCCTCCACCCCCGCCGGAACCCTAGAAGCCCCCGATGAGGCTCCGATCGCGAGAGGTCCGGTCGAACCCCTCTTCCGATTGCCCTAGCGGTACGTCTCGCTCCCTGTCTCCGGTGGCGGTTCGCCGGTTGCGGCTCGCGGCTCTCGGTCCGTCCTCACAATGAGGGCGTGGAATCGGAGCCCGATCGGCTCTCGCTTCCCCTTTCTTGTGAGCCTGCGCGGTGGGTTCTTGGCGAGTTTCGCTCAGTAGGCTTCTTGAATTTCTTTTTTTTTGTTCAGTGTTCGTCGAGGTCGATTCCGAGAGGGAATGCGATGGGCAAGAGGACAGCGACAGTGCGATCGGCGGCGTCGTGGACGTAGATGCGTATGTTCCGTTTTCGAATTGGGAGACGAGCGATGGTAACGTGGTTCCTAACCGTCGCGTGCTTTCGTTTGCGTTGATTTTTTGCCGTCGTTCCGTGCCATGTGTGTAAACGTCGTGATTCTTGTCGCTTTGCGAAGTGTTGTTTGTCGGAATTTCGTGAAGATATTTTGTTTTTATCGCTCTTCTGAGCACGGGTACTGTTTATGGCTGAGTTATAGCCTCTGTCACGAACAACTGAATTTATTAGATGATGGCATATGAATAAACTGTTGCTTGCAAGCTTTCTCTGAATCAAATTGGGGAAATTTAAGCATTGGCGCTGTTGTGACGAATTTGACCCGGTACCACAGTAACTGAAATGGTTTTATTGTAGGTGAAGTGGCTGACTATGGTGAGCATTTGGCCAAAAGGGCACGAGTTGTACCTGAAAGGGAAATGGAGGATGCAATCCACGATATAGAGGAAGTCATCCTGGATGGAGGGGAATTTCACGGGGATGCACAGATCAATGAAATCGCTCAGCAACTGGCTGATATGAGAAATATCAGCGCCAGAAGTTCAAGGAGGAAGAGAAAAGGCCGAAAGAAGAGAGAAGGGCCGCCATTGTCGTGGGAAATTTGGGAAGAAGATGATGAGAAATGGATCGATGAGAACTTTAAAGAAGATATTGATCTGGATAGTCAGAATGCAGTAGTAACAGAGACAGTGGAGGCACCCACAGATTTGACTGTAGATGAATTCCTGAGGTACCAGAAAGAATGGTTGGCTTGGGCTATAAAACAGGAAAAGTCTCCAACTAAAGGAGGAATTCTTGCTGATGAGATGGGAATGGGGAAGACTCTTCAGGCAATTGCTCTTGTCCTAGCCCAACGTGAAATCATCCATGGCATAGGTGCTGGATTGGACAGGTGCTCAACTTCAGCCGGTCCATCGAAAAATTTGCCTGAAATTAGAGGAACCCTTGTCATATGTCCTGTGGTTGCTGTGACTCAATGGAAGAGTGAGATCGAACGCTTCACTGCTAAAGGAAGCACTAAGGTCTTTGTATATCATGGAGCAAATAGAGGAAAGACTGCTGAGCAGTTCAAGAGCTATGATTTCATTATAACCACATATTCACTTGTTGAAGGCGAGTACAGGAAATTTGTGATGCCACCGAAGAAGAAGTGCATGAAGCAGTCTAAGCAAGAAAAGAAGAAAGGCAGACAGGCAAAGCGAAAGAGAGAAATAGAATCTACAGTAGAGAGTATTAGTGATTTGGAGGATGATCAAAGCCATCATGTGGGGAAGTCGCTTTTACACTCAGTGAAGTGGGAACGCATTATTTTGGATGAGGTGAGTGAATGGGAGCATCTTACTGTGATACGAGTGCTAACATAGTTTAATGCTTTGTAACTGATGGAAAGATTTTGATATTTCCATGCCGACAACACTGGACTCCTTATTTTGTTTGGCTGGGTGAAGCCATGTGTGAATGCGTTAATTGCACTTGGAAAGACAAATATCTGTAGGATTAGGTCTTTCACTTGAAGGTTTGATTACTTTTTGGGAACCATGTATGCATGTTCTTTTCACAAAATATCAATAAACTTTTATCTGGGATCCCTTAGTATGATTTGCTTTGTGATTTTTGAATTCATGTGCATGTACATTTCCCACTTACACTTATGCAATTTTGTTCAATGTAGGCTCACTTTGTCAAAGATAGGCGATGTAATACTGCAAAAGCAGTTCTTGCATTAGAGTCTTCATACAAATGGGCCTTAAGTGGAACACCTCTTCAAAATCGTGTTGGGGAGCTCTACTCTCTTGTAAGTTTCGATTTTAGATAAGTGGTTAATTGTTATGCACCTTCTGTAGTCAATCACATTGTCCTGTAATAAATCTTTTCAGGTCCGTTTTCTTCGAATTGTGCCGTATTCATTCTACTTCTGTAAGGATTGTGATTGCAGAACACTTGATTATAGGTATGTAAAGTTCCAATCACAAGATAATTGGGTAATTGTTTTGTCCCATGGGTGTTTTCTGGTATAACAGGCAATCTCAGCCGGTAGGACTGTACTTGTTCATGTTAACACAAAGTGGTTAGAGCAACTACACGTGCCAAAAGACCGGTTTAGCGACTTGGTATACCAAATAATGTGGCAATCCTTGCATAGATATTTGAAGAAGCAGTGCATGTGGCATTCTTCGCAAGAATACTTGGTGTCACTTTATTTATTTACTTTGTAAACAAATCTTTGTTCGCCTACAATTCTGTGAATGTTAAAGTACAGGTTAGCTACATCCATTTAATCTTTGCTGCTCGGTATTGCGAGTTCAAAGAATCATAGCAATGTTCTTTGAGGCTATATATCTTTATTAATTTTATCCTCAAGTGAAGGCTGCGACCTCCTAATCTCAAGTCTCAATTCAGCCTGCTGCTAAAGTGTTTGTACCTCAGGCTTAAGTTCCATCGGCCTTCTGCCAAACGTTTGTAACTCTAGGTTAGAATGCGATGTGATTCAGATCTCATGTTGCTACGTAGTTCTCACAGGGCGTCTTGATCTTGATGCGACTATTACTGGAATATCTCCTGCCATGGTGGATGTTCCATTTGGAGAACAAGTCCATACTTGTCTATTGCCCTGTGAGATATGTGTTTAAGGGTGGTTGTCTCATATCATTATTTAGTGAAGCATGCACAAAATTTGTTCCTGAATATATTCCTAACACTCAAAATCTTGGTCCACTGGTCTACAGTTGGTAGTAGATATGTGGATGCTATTGATCTGTATGTTGTATTTGACATGATTTGGTGGGTCGCACCCTCTTGGGTACTGTGGTGGAGAATGTCCCTAAATTGATGATCAGCAAAGAAAGAGAGACTCAAGAATCTCTTTATCTTTGATTGAGTGGCAATGACATATCCAAAGTGGTGAACTATCAAGCATCATGCTTGTTAAAGAGAATTTTTCTTGGGATGTTAGATTCTTCTCCCAGATGATAGAGTAGATATTGCCTTTTGATATACAGACCTTGAGAATTTCGATGGTGGGGCTATTATGGAGCATGTAGCTCCTATATCTAGTTTATTATCTTTGCTTATGAGCATGTTATTGCTTTTAAGGGTAAAGCATCCAATAGGTATAATCTAACGAAGAGTTCTGTATGGGAGATGTTAGGCAGAGTAAAGATATAAGTATACATTGAAGAACATCAGAAATTCTAGACTGAGGGTGTAGACCATAGATGGATGCATCTTTTACACAGATGATCTTTCTAATTTCTATGTCCTTTTGCCGTTGAATGTAAGAAATTCGTTTTTAATTTTATTTGTTGTCTGGGTTGACTTCACTTTCATTATCTTAGCTAATGCAATCTCACTCTTTGTTTTCTGCATGAACTTTGTCGATTGGTCTTAGAGCTTCACCTGCTGATTACATGCACTCAGTTCAGTTAATGTATTTTTCCTTTGTCACCTATTTTGTAAGTCTGTTGTTCATTTGCAGTTCCTCAAAACAATGTCCTGACTGCTCTCATAGTTCTGTACGGCACTTTTGTTGGTGGAATAGAGTGAGTTGCATTTTCATTAGTCCTTTGGCCTCCTCCTTTTTTTTTTTTTGGGCAAGTCATATGAAATGGTTTTCATTTGAACTCTGATGTGGAGTAAATGTTGTTCTATCTAGTATATAGCAAATCCTATACAAGCACATGGAAATGCTAATGGCGGAAGTGAAGCAATGATATTACTAAAACACAGAATTTTGAAAAACATATTGCTGAGACGCACAAAAAAGGGAAGAGCTGCTGATCTTGCACTTCCACCTAGAATTGTGAGTTCTCTTGCATATGAGTACAATTGCGATTCAGCATCTCCAAGATTTTTAACAGAAATCCACTGCTTCCTCCTGTCTTCACTTTCCCTGCAGATTACTTTGAGGCGGGATACACTGGACATTATAGAAGAAGACTATTACACATCATTCTACAATGAGAGCCAATCTCAGTTTAACACGTGAGATTCTTTTTCATCTTAAGTTTAGTCATTGTAGAGAATTTTAATTTAGGCTCTATCCTTTTTGAAAATTCTTCTACACCTTTTTTGCGGCGTAAATATTTTATGCATCTGTCTACTGCGCATGGATATACTTTTAGGTTTCTTTTAGTACTTTGAATCTTCAATGACTTTGCACTGTTTTTGATTTAGCCACTATTTTTGGTTCTTTCATCTTGAAGACTGTGACAGCCTTTGTTGTTTGACATGGGTTATCTGCTGAAGCCAAGAAAGTTTTATTTAATGTTGGAAAAAGATATTACACATTTTTTAATGCTTGCTTTTGGCTGATATGTTGGTGACTGGATGCAAGCTTTTTTGGAACATTTCAGGGGTGCATATAGCTAGCTTGCATGACCGCGTATTATATTCCATGAGGGATGAAACATAAGTCTTGACTGTCGAGAGCAGTGGACTATGTCATCATACAAATAATAGGATTCATGACCTTTTCCTGTTTTTGCATCTTCTTTGATTGTGCCAGTCTCTGAACATGCTTTGGGGACTTATCTTCTTTTTACTGCTGTAGGGGTAGATGCATTATTTCTCTGGGTTAAGATGCTGATGTAGTCTCTTAACTCTTGAAATTGATTGTATCAGAAGCAAGGATGTAGTTTTAGATTTGTTATTAAGAGACTCCTTTCTTCATTTCATTTGGCTTGACTTTATTCTCTCTTATGTCTCTTTTTATGTTGTATTGATTATTATGGAAACTGTTTCTGGGTGAACCTTTCTTGATGGTATTCTTTTGCCTTGTAGATATGTTGAGGCAGGAACTGTGATGAATAATTATGCACATATTTTTGACCTTCTCACGCGCCTCCGCCAGGTACTTAAAAATCCGATGTTGGTTGTTCAGATTTTGAGGGTGCAGTGTCAAAGTCATTTCTTTATGCATATACTGGCTTTCCTGGCGAGAATGTGATTGTTATACTTTGTTGGTTTATTTTTGGGAGACATCTTTTCCCATAAATTTCAGTGCTTCCATCATGACATCACCTCAGGAGCATTTAGATACACTTCATACGCGTTTAGACTTCCCTGTGGAACATGAATTTTTATAATAGACACACTAATCCTTGACTGGATGGACTTCATAATTGGATTATATTGTTGATCATGTCATAATGAAATTGCACATCTCAGTTTGTCCTCTCCCTTTGATTCTTCCGAGAACTTGGGAAACATTTATTTGAACTGAAATTCTTGGAGGATATATATATGTACATATTGGTAACTCGACATGTTATTGTTGGTTAAATTTGCAGGCAGTTGATCATCCTCACCTTGTTGTTTATTCAAAGACTGCTGCTTTAAGAAGTGCAAGTATGGTTGAGCCTGATACTGGTGTACAACCATGTGGTGTTTGTCATGAACCTGCAGAAGATCCTGTGGTAAATCATTTTTCCTTTGGCCTCCAGCAAGATTAAAAGAAAAAAAATTTGTGGGATGAAAATACCTGAGGAACTTCACTTTTCCAGTCCTTTTGCTTCATTTACAGTATTTTCCGCACAGTTTGAACGGTTTCTGCTATCTACTTGTGTTAACGTTCTTGAAATAACCTTCTATTATTTCCACTTGTAGGAGTTTATTTGTTGGTTTGAGCTCTGCATGATCCTATAGTGTATGCCAAAATGTGAAAAGTTGAGGGCTAATATTTGAGTCTCAGCTTTGCAACTGTCCTTTGGGCGGATAAGCAAGGTCTGGACATACTGAGTGCAAGATCTCGGCAGGATGCTGTCATAATTGTTGAGTGAAAGGTAGAGATATGGATGTTGCAAAAGAGAGCTATGCAACACGGAGCCCTATTTGGGACATGGTTGGGGCTCCTCCCCCATCTCAAGCTTGATGCGCTTATCTGGTTCATTAGATGTGGTTGAAAACTGATAGCATGTTCTCTCTTGTCATTTTGTCTTCTGTGATACCATTGTTTAGAAAAGGACACTGGAAACAATTTGATTATGTTGACATGGTCATATATGTGTGTGTGTATGTTGCATATGTGTGTAGTCAGATGTGTACGAACTACAAGAAATTCTTTTGTTTTCTTTAAGACTAATGCTCTTTCCTGCCGATTCTCTCTTTTGCAGTCCGAAAATCAAGCTTCTCAGGTCAAGTCCATAGATTTCATTACTAAATGGTTCAATTTTCTATTTCAGGTTACCTCTTGTGTCCATGTGTTTTGTAAGGCTTGCTCGATCGATTTTTCTACTTCATTGGGACAACTTTCCTGCCCTTCATGTTCTAAGCCGCTTACTGTTGATCTGTCGTCAAAGTCGGATGCTGGGAATATTTCTTTTAAATCTACCATCAAAGGGTTTAAATCCACCAGTATTCTTAACAGGATACAACTGAATGAGTTTCAGACAAGTACAAAAATTGAAGCCTTGGTATGTGATGCTTCACTTTTCGCTTGTATTTCTTTATTCATCTCCTTTGCTGGAAGCCTTTTCACAATGAATTACGATAGTAGCTAGTTCCTTACAGAGGCATAGTTAGCAGAGCTACTTTAGAATTCCTAGGAGATTTAAATTGATGAACAGCTCACTTGTGGCCTGATTAATGTGGATTTATTTGTTTTTAATTTTTAAGCACATGAAATTGCATTTATAAGTAGGCTTTTCAAGGCACTTTTAAGATGACTTGCCATTCTTCAAAGTAACCTTCTGTTGATGAAGTATTGCTAGATGGTCTGAGTTACCGTGAAAGCCACACCTCGTGTACTCTGAAGCAATTGAAATTTTAGTACTGGTGACTCAGCAATTCAATGCATTGGAAAAAATTGTCTTTAATGGTTCTATCACTCTGGTTATAGTTTTATTGCCTAGACTTCATAGCCTCAATAACATGCTATGATCGGCATGTACACTCCAGAACCTTCACATTTTATTAGTTCTCACGTATCTGTTTTTGATTTTGAGAAGCTATAGCTGACTGCCATAAGCTGATGATGGCTATATCATAGTTTTTAGGTAATGCATTAATGCTAGCTAGATATCCTCATGACTAGGTATTTTAAAATATAAATTCGAATTGCTTCAAGGACACTGAGAATCCAAGGACTTATGTGCCTTGAAGTGAGAGGATACTACAGAATCACACGGCATTGCTGTAATCTTGTGAAATGAAATTTTGTTCCAATCTAGTGTTCATGACCCTTGGTGATATATCAATGGCTTGGACTGTGGAAATAATGTCTATCATTGAGGCTAACTGGAAAAAGTGATGGGTTTCTCTGGCACATTTTTGATAAATGTTTATACTGGTTGCTGGAGCAAATTGAATGCTTTTTGCATTGATCTCATTCTTTCATTTTGTTTTGGCTGAATCATCTGCTGCTTTCAAAATTTAATATTAAAGTGTTTTCATTTATTCTCTGCTTAACTGTTGTGAATGATATTAGAGGGAAGAAATTAGATTCATGATTGAACGGGATGGTTCTGCCAAAGGCATTGTTTTCAGTCAGTTTGCATCGTTCCTGGATCTCATCAATTATTCCCTACAAAAGGTGAAATGCAACATATTTTCTCTCTATTTGTTCATGATGTAAAGAAAAATGAAGATAATGGGAAGCCTCTTGCAGTCAGGCATAAATTGTGTTCAACTGGTGGGGGACATGACGATAAATGCGAGAGATGCTGCTATAAAGAAATTCACTGATGATCCCGATTGTAAGATCTTCCTTGTGAGCTTGAAAGCTGGAGGCATTGCTCTTAATCTTACAGTTGCATCGCATGTGAGTTACATTTTCTATTATGGGGGTTATTTCCTATGGTATTTCTACTATCTGGCTATCAAAATCTCCAACTCTGATACTTATGGTCATCTCTTGTAGGTTTTTGTGATGGACCCATGGTGGAACCCTGCCGTGGAGCGGCAAGCCCAAGATAGGATCCATAGGATTGGACAGTACAAACCAATCAGGTAGAGTCTTTGCTACTGATATCTACTCTGCATGAACAGAGGGAATTGGGCAACTTATATCAAATCTGGGTGTCTGCTTTTCCAGAATAATGAGATTTGTTATTGAGAACACAATTGAGGAGAGGATTCTGAAGTTGCAGGAGAAGAAGGAACTAGTCTTCGAAGGGTAAGTGTGTAACAGGATATCCAGCTTTTTGGCACCGTGCTAAGCAAACTAAACACGTTCTCTTTCCTTCTTTAGGACTGTCGGAGGTTCATCGGAGGCTTTGGGGAAGTTAACAGAATCAGATTTGAGATTTCTGTTTGCAACCTAATTGGTAGTCTTTCAGGCCTCAGATAAGCTTAAAGCTATTACAGTTGGGGGGGTTGGCGGCACTGTCCATCTCCATCTTAATAAAAATTGTAAGTAGGTGTGCTCTAGAGTTTTGACTTTTGAACTTAATAAAGTAGTTTTCTTTATGATTTATGTCAATGACACTTGAAGGCAACACAGATGAGAAAGATAAAAAGGGTTGCTTTGCCTCTTGCACAGGTGCCCCTACATCTTTATCAAAATTCCGTTGAATTACTTCATCTAGGTTCCTCTAGTCCTTGCAAATTTCCATTTCTCTGACATTTCCAAACATCAGAGCGTGGACAAACTCTTTTGGGCTAAAGACGAAATTGACCAATGCAGCCTCACAACTACCCTTGATCTTTGTATACTCCACCGATAGGTTTGCTAAAATCACCACTCAAATTTCAGATGGGTATTGCAACTTACTACTATGCCATGTTGTTAAAATGTGATTTTCTGATGTTTTTATCTTTTGTTCGCTTAAGAAATATATCAGAACATGATGTTTTTTAAGACGATACAAGTTAGTAGTTGATAACCGAATATTTTCTGTTACTTTTAAATATTATATGACATATATATAGTAAATTGTTTAGCAATCTTGAGTTGGATATCCACTTAAAGCACCTTTGATCTAGAAATATAGTTTCAGTTCAGCTTCCTATTTACCCTCGACTCCCAGCTTTTTAAACCCTCACAAGCTTAATTCAATCACGTCTTCCTTAATTCGTCTTTGATCATCTAACATGGTATTTGGGCGTCTGAAAATTCCAACTTCTGTGTGGTCTAAAATGAGAGATTGAAAAATGTATGACCTGTCAAAAAAATCCACATCATCAGATTTCCTTCACTAGATCACACCATAAATAGGACGCCGATTTCACCATTTGCCGTGCAATCCACCCCAAAATCACACTTAGCTCCTGCAAACTCCCATCACTCAAAACACTCATCTCAATCTGTCAATTTTCACAAAGATGGCACCAAATGCAATTTCGAAATTCTCCACACTCTCATTACTTGTTCTTCTAGCCATTTCTGCTTCCTCAGAAGCTAATTTCAACTTCAACCAAAAGCTCAAAGAGACCAAGTTGGTCTTCTACATGTTCGACTGGGAGACTGACCTGAACATAACCACTGTCCCAGTCGCCGGTGTCCCAGGGAACCGGTGGTGGATTCTTGGGTTCGGCACTGTCTTCGTGATTGACGACAAGCTCACTGAGTCATAGATCGCAACTCCACTGAGGTCGGGAGGGCCCGTGGGGCCTATGTGAACTCGGCCGTGGACGGCTCAAATTTGCACCTGTTGATGTCGCTTGTGTTCACCAACCAGGAGTTCAATGGGAGCACACTAGAGATACAGGGTTCCGATCCGTTCTACAACAAATATAGGGAAGTGTCCGTGGTGTCCGGCACCAGGAAATTCCGGTTCGCTAGGGATACGCATTTCTGGAAACTCTGTTCCTCAACCAGGTTAAATCCAATGCCATCATACGATGGAACGTCACCGTTTACCACTATTGATTTGGAAGAGTTTCGGCTTTGGTCGCTTCTATAGAATAAATAAGAGACGCATTGTGGGATTAGATGTAATAAGTGAAAAACATTGGCGACATGTCATGTTTGTTCTCTCTATTTGTATTTTGAAGAATGCGTCATCAGTTCAAGTCAAAAAATAGCTTATATCGTCCGCATTGCCAAAGCCTATATGTAATTGCGAGGATTTATAGAATAACCCTCTCTGTTTTTCCCGTCCGTTAAAGTAAGATCATGTTCTCTGTCTACTTGGCATCAAAGGGATGAATTTGAAAGCAAAATATTTGATCCGGAACTAAATCAAAGAAATCAAAAGTACATAAACAAAATTGAATAAACAGTGATTCTGAATAGTATCTGCAAGTCTCGCTATTATTTAAACATAGTAAATGAGTTAATCTCCAATTTCACCTCATTGTGAAATATGATGTAACGAGTTTCTGGATCCACTTCTTCGAACTTGGAAGTTGTCTATCCCATGTACTTCGATTATACGACATCGTCCTTTTTTAAGGACGCAAATCAACCATCTCCCAGCGCGGTCCAATCCACTCATCTGCACCGAGCATATGTGGTTTCCACATATTCATTACACAGAAAGTCTACGTACAAATTAAGGGAGGACGTTTGCCCGCTTCAGAAACTAGCAACGACTTCAGAAGAGATGGAAGTACAAGATGCCAATGGATTGGCTCCAACTTTTCTATAGCGCGAAGCTACCCAATGGTCACGCATGTTAAAGCTTTCTGGGAACAGTAGAAAAGAACTTGAAAATGCTCTCATTACTTAGAAACGGTTCCTAGGACAGGCGCCAACTTCCCTAGACCTTTTACCTCGCCCGTGTTTAACTCATCATACACAAACAAGTCGGGTCTCATTTCAATGCAGATGCCGCCCTAGGATTTTTCCTTTTAGCCAGTTGAACAGAGTTCTACACATCTAGAGCTTCTGTTGTGTCAATTGAGTCTGCATCAACTACTAAGCCTTGCCACCAACAAGCTCCTCGTCAGAATTCCTAGCCACTATTCAAATTTATGCTTCAGCCAATTGACAGTATCATCTGTTCACATCAAACTCCACCGCAGTATCGATCGGAGGGCCACAATTTTAGGAGGTTGTTCAGCACGGTTAAAAAAACCATCTCGTTTCTACTCTTCCAAATGTGCCAACAATTGAAGGCTGTTTTAGTCATCTCTAGTCTAGGCTTAAACTGACATCTGAACGAGATCCTTTGATCATCTCCTTGAGCCACATATCCGAAGTGGTTATCTGCTCTTCATACATCCTGATGCCAGCACATTCAAACCAAATAGTTCTACATCAAGCACATGTTAACAGCAAATGCTCTATGGTCTCCTTTCTCCACAGAAAGGACTACAAGGATCCTGATCGATCTTCCCTAGTAATAAGTTATTGTTGGCAGGAATGGCTCCAAAGCACACTTTCCAAAACTGATGCTGCACTTTAGGTGGGCATTGGTGTCCCGACCTCCCTCTCGCATCCCGGAGGCTAATGGCTCAGCTAAATGCCTATTTGTGTTTAGCCCGGGCTTTCCCAAACCCACCAATTCATGACTTATGATTTGAGTTTTCAACCTGTAATTCAATTTCATTTAAAAATGAGTCGCTACTAATCAATTTGGAATGGGTTGATTGGAAACCCAAATAAAATATTGGGAGAAATATTTTACTTCTGCGTAACTAGAAAAATTAGGATTGAGGACTTGATTATACTAGTTAATCACTAATGCCTTTCTGGTACCTAATGTTGTTTAAACCCTCAAGTTTGATTTTTTGAATTTTTCAAAGATTTGTCATGGATTTGTGGAGAAATTTTGTTTTTTTTGGCTTTTTTTCTGATTTTTCTGGAAATATCAAAATCCTTTTTATTTTATTTTATTAATTTTTTTACAAAAACAATTATAATTAAAATAATAATATATTATTTTAATAAACCGACTGGACGGGTCGGGTCTCCTCTCCCGACCCTGGTTAGGTTTGGCCCGGCACGAGGCCCGGGCTCCAGAGCCTTAGGCTCCTCCGTTGGGCTGAGTCCGGCTAATGGGCCCAATTCGCTTAGCCCGCGGGAAGTACCTGAAACAAAAGGAAATAATTAGTCAAGCCCATCTACTAAACAAAAACAAGTCCAGCCCAAGAACAGAGAAGAGGCCCAACTGTTCGGCCCGGAAGAACCAAACCCTAAAGACCTAGCCCTCACGCCCGACCCGGCTCCAAGCATGGCCGACCCGATCCCTTCTCGCGTCCCTGCCCTTTAGGTGGGCATTGGACTTTCCAAATTAGTTTCCACGCATGCTCCTCAATTGTGTGAGAACACAAGAGTTTTAGTCTAACCATACCTCTTTTTTCAAGTTGTCTTGCACAATGACAAGCAATTTTGACTGAGAGAATTTCCATCTCTCTCCTAGTGCCATCTTATTCTGTCCTTGCCTTTGCTCCAATTAACTTTGATTCTTTGAATACTATCCATTTCCTCCTTTTTCCACCTGATGCCTAATTGGTTCCAAACTCAAACTTTTGGAATCCTCATCAATAAGGGTTTCCCCCGTTAGAACAGAATCAATGTGTGCATCCAATTTGGGTGCAGCATGAGGTCCTGACTTTGAGATACCCGTTGATCTCACCACACCAAAACAGATTCTCCATTGGCCACCTGCCATATAGCTCCTTTCTTCCCTACCTCCTTCCCTTCCCTTCAAGTAAACTTTGCCAACCCCAAGAGTCTCTGCAAGCTAATTCAGCATTTACTTAAGAAGATTCAGTTAAGTAGAAAAACTCAATTCAAATGATGAGCAAGAGGGGGGGATTACTTAATTCATTGACAGAGGAAACAATTGATTGCCAATTTTTTTGTTGTTGTTGATCTCATTGTGCTCTTACTATAACTCTCACTCTTACATTTTTGCCCTGTCTCCTTACAGGATGTGAGAGTTGAAACTTTTGTTTGAAACTAAATTATTCCTACCTCAACCCTCAGAGAAGGTGGGGATTTGAACCTCCCCATGTTCCATTTCTTATGTTGGAAGGGTGGCCATTGAATTTTGCCAAATGAATTATCGAAACTTTCCAATATGATCATTGTTCTATGTTTGGTGAGAAATTAAATATTCAGTTATCCATTAATCAAACAAATTTTTATTTTATTTTAAGTGCTTAAGATTATCCACTTTTAAAATTTCGTCCTTAAATTTCCAGCACATATTTTTCATTTTATTAAAGAAGCCCTTTCTTTCGTCCTTCAATAAGAACTAGTTTGTTTGGTAAAACTGAAAATTAAGGGCTGAATTTTAAGTACTGAAAATGAAAAATATGATGTTGTTTGATAATAGTTTAATATTGCTAAGACATGCTAAGACTGAAAATTAACTTCTTAGTAAACATGAAATTATTGGTAGGGTTCGGCTTCTAGAAATGCAATAGGCAAGATAGTAATTCCTTTCTAAATGTCTACTCTATTGAATAATGATTTAAGTAAGCTCAATTTTGCTTAGAAAATTAAGCGATATTTTTTACTAAATTGAATCATTTGAGTTAAAAGCATCATGGTTATCAAACATGCCTACTCTCATTAATTGTCGAATGTAGTAATTTTCATCACTTATTGGAATTATCATCAGAAAACAAAAAAGTTAATAAAAGTTCAGTGCGACGATAGAAACTTGTCGATTTAGGTTAAGTAACTTGTTCCCTTATTTCGCCAAATTAGCCGTGAGAAAAAAGGGGACCAATCTTAAAAAACGAAAAAGGTTTTTTCTTGATTAAGATGGGAATCAGTCTTTCCCGCCACATCGCGTATAACGGGAATTGAACGTTCAAAATAGTATTTTTTTTATAGAACAGAGGCCTTCTGGGCCGACTACTACGACTACATGCGCATCTAGTACAGTGGCTTGAAAGCAAGCTACCTTGACCATCTTCCGAAAAAGAACTTCCCTGCGTATTGATGCTTATAGCATATAGGGTGGCTCAATTTTTTTTTCCTGGTCGGAAAAGGGTGGCTCAGTTATATATAGTTATAAGTTCTGTTAGTCATACTCGTGCCGTCAAGATTAAGACCTTACACAAAAGCTTAATTAGGAAGACAATTAGATCCATACGCAAGTTAACTTTTCTCACACTCTATGCCAAAGCTCATGCATTATGAGCTAAGCTGACCTCCTACAAACATTGACCATGCATCTTGCCAATTTTAATATTGTATTAATCTGAAAAATCTAGAAACTTGTGAAAACGTGGGATTACTTTATGCCCACGGTTATTCTTATTTCCATTTTAAGTGTTGGTGTCGTTGGACACGTCTTTGTTTTTACATGCATTGACAAACCAAGTATTTCGAGAGATACGTTTTTTATGGCGGATTCCTATATAGAGCTAAATGAGCTCCACAGTGTATGAACGATGGACAGAAGAGCCTACCCTTTTGGAAGGATGCGATGAATTGAAATTTGGTTATTGGGTAAAAGACGCTTCCAAAAATTTGTAGTTTCTTTTTATGAGATTCAATGAAGTGTTTCATTAATTATCATGGATTTAGATAAATAATCATCTTCTGATTGCATTTAGTAGTGGGTCGCTAACGAGTCTTGTTGATTATGGCTCGAAATGGATTCCGATTGATTTGAAATCTGAGGCAAAAGTGAATGGCAAAGAAACCTGGGTCATATTTGAAAAGTCCAAATAGGACTCTTGCCAACAGGATCGTGAGTGTGCAAAAAGGGAAATTAATCTTCCACAAGACTCATTTTTCTTATTTGAAGGCTACTCGTGCGGATGGTAATCATTCTGATTAGAAATTAGTTTCTAGAATAAAAATAGAATTTTCTTTTTCTATTCCTGGATGAGTTTATGAGTAAAAGTATGTGTTTGATAAATTATCAATGATAAAGATACAAAATTTATATTCTTAGAATATAAATTTGTTTGATAACGATATAAAATTTTTTCTTCCTTGGTGGCAGACGGTGAGTAGCGGCGGGGGCTGGCGGTGGTAAACGGTGAATAGTGTGTGGCGGATGGCGGATGGTAGGGGGTGGTCGCTCGTGATTGGTGGCAGCCGACGGGGGGCAACTGGTGGCGGCGGCGATGAACAGTGAGTGACCACTGCCAGTGGCGAGTGGGCGACCGACTAGTAGTGAGGATAAGCGATGAGAAAATTTTTTATTTCTTGTTTTTATTCCAAAGTAGTAGAAAATTTTTACTTCTCATTTCGGTTTCAAACTTATTTGTGGAGTAAAATTTATTTCAAAAATATAAAAATGAAATTGTATTATCAAACGGATTTCTGTTCAAAAACAAGTCTGGAATAAAAAAAATAATTCTAGAATAGAAACAGAATGGTTATCATGCCTGCCCTAATGCCCTATTGATATTGGAAAAGAAATTATAGTGTTTGCATATGAATACTCTATTACTAAGTTTGGTTTAGTGCGCATAAGGAGTATGCTTAATATATGTGAAAACTTGCGAATGACGCATAGAGCTCAAAAGTAGGAAAAAACCCTTTTTGTGTCATTGATTCTTGTGGGGTTTGGGCTTATTCTTGGAAACGTTTGTGAGTGAGTAATTAAGCGGTTGTAATCTCTCCCTTGCCGATTACAATGAAACTATTTCGTTGATCTCTTCTCAATAAGTAGGCATACTACTAAAGCTTGTAAATCCGCTGTATTCGGATTTCATCTCTGCAATTTATTTTTAACTCAAAATCGTTTCTTTTGGGTATGTTTCCACGTGAGACGTGACACGTCCGAAGCTTATTCATCCGTTGCGGGAAACTGTCATATCCAAGCAAGAAAAGCAAGTTTCTTGGTGCATCACGTTGGGCCACTTTGGAGTCAGCATGATCTCTTCAACATGAGACAAGGGACGGCTTGCTAGGAAAGTACTATAAAAATCAAAAGGGTTGTCGGTCCTCTATACTATGCACCCCTCTTTTATCCTCTAGATTTTGCAATTTGTGGGGATTGATCCTCAAATCTTTTTTATTTGATGTGGCTACTAAAATGATACGTTTTTAAAAAAAAATAGAAAAACAAAAGAAAATGATAATCAACATGACAATGTCTTTGCTGTTGCGATGGCCTATCGTTCTTGGACCGACAACCGTTGCACAAAAGTCATATGGGTCATCTTCGGCCAACGATGGCCTTAATCGGACTCCTACTTTCCACATATGCATTGCTGTTCGGGATTTAGCGGGCGTGCCTAGGCTAGTTTGTGGGTCGCGATAGCCCATTTTGATCCATCATTGATCATCTTTCTCACTATAATCGGGACGAACTACATAAAATTTTGCTTATACATGCTTAGTCTTGACTCATCTCTTATATATTTCTGAGGGCAGAATCAAACTTTTTTAGATCTACATGCATACATGACGTTCATCTAGCGCAACTCTTCTGATGATAAAAACTTTACACGTTGGCTATAGCATGAATATCCTAATTTAAATCCCCTTTAGCCGATTTTATCCATCTAAGTTTTTGCCCGCCAAACAAAAAAAGAAAGGGTTGGTTTCAGAAATACTTTTTCCCATTACCACATTAATTAATTTCTTCTAAGGCGACACTATGAATTCACGTGGTTTTATACTCCGAGAATATCGAACTAATATCACATGCGATCACTAAGCATTACGTGATGTATACTAATCTCAGGCTGCAGTGCAGTGCGCTTTGCCTGAGCATGAGCTTGCTTGATGGATGATTATCTAGTTCCGAAGTTGATTACGTGGAAAGACTAAATCCAGTACACAAAAAGCATGTAAGTATGCACTACGAGAATATTCTAACTCCTTTTCTGCTCTTTTTCCTAAAGATGATTATGCAGCAATCCCTTTTTCTTCTCCTTATATCGTGTCGTTATATGTGTAAAAGCGCATAAAGGGGTAGTCGCTATCTTCTCCGAGTAGGGTTTTAATGCGCAACTACGTTCCATGGTCATTGCCCGAGCGCGATTAGAGCAGTATCAGAAGCCTAGGATTTGCTCCGGTCGAGGACAAAATGGAGATGCACGTGTTGTTTGGAGATATTGGAAGACACGATTAGGGTTTGAGGATCGAGCAACGATTTAGCAATCTTTTCGGATTATCAGAATCTTCTGGACATGGATATCTATCGTGTAGGAACTAGTGATCTGGTCAAAGAAATAGCAGAAAAAGAGAAATCGAAATGAGGGGGCGTGTTGTCTATCTCTCTCACACAAGGAGAGCCACAGTGGAATGGGTTATTCAATGTAAATTGCTTTGGTGGTAATCAAACTCTAGAGATTTTCGATTTGGTAATGAAATGAAACCTCATTTTGATCTTCTTTCTTTGGTCAATTCACTTCGATAAGATTTAGGATTGATTTCATAAAAAATCCCAAATTAGACCTATTATGACACAAATACCTCAAATTTTTTTATGTCAAAAAAAAAAAATTCTGAACTTATGTCAAAGTGGCAAATATATCTCTTATGGAATTAAAATAGAGAGTATAGAGTGTCATACATATACAAATTTAGGTTTTTCGTAACAAAAAAAAAGTTGTCAGTATCTATATAACAGTGGGCAAGTTTATAATTTTTGGTGATACAAAAAGAGTTTGAAATATTTGTGTCATAGTAGAAATAATTTTGGATTTTGTGTGATATTTGCTCTGGGATTTAGGCTGTGTTTGGTTCAGCATTTGTAAGGAGCTTTGAGTCCAATGCAAATGCTGAAAGCCCAAAGTTACTTGGGAAAATGTAATTGTGTTTGGTAAAATTTTTTTGCAAATGGACTTTAAGTTGAATGTGCGTTTAGTAAATTTTTTTTTCGCAATGAGCTTTGATAGGTATAATATATGTATATATATACACACACATACATATATATCTTTTTTTTTTTTAAAATTGAACTAAACCTTTCGCCGGACCGGTGAAAGGCTACGGTTGTCGGTGAGCCAGATTTGGTGCCGGCTGCTGTCGGCTGTCGGCTGAGGTCGCCCGAGGGTCGAGGGACCTCCGGCGAGGGTCACTTGACCTAGGGGCCGCACGACCCAGGCTATCGCCGCCTGGGTCTCGCAGCCCCTGGGTCACCTGAGGTGACCTCTGGCGGCCCTCAGTTGGGTTGTGTGACCCTTGCTGGAGGTCGCCCGACCTCGGGCGACCTTAGCCGATGGCCGCTGGCGAGCCAGATCTGGCTCGTTGGCGGCCATAGCCCTTCGCCGGACCAGCGAAGGCTGCCTCCTTTTTCAATTAAAAAAAAAAATTAGGGGCAAAATTGAAAATATGAAAAATTAGTGAGGGTAGTTTTGGAAAGGAAAAAATAATTTCAGCATTCGGCGGAATACTAAAAGCCCAAAGTCCTTTTGGGCTTTCAGCATTTTGAAGGTTAGTTGAAAGCTGAAAATTGGCTTCAAAGTTGAACCAAATGGTCCAGCATTTCCCCAATGGGCTTTTAGGCTTAAAAGCCCATTGGAAATGCTGAACCAAACGCGGTTTTAATATGATGAGTATGTGTTTGTGTCACGTTAAATCAGATTGCTAAGAATAGCTTTCATTAACATACACACTCAAGTGGCATATAGTGATTGCAATTTCCAAATGGAATAAGTTTAACCTAGGACGCTCATGATGACAAACATCCAAATGATGATCAATTTGAATGCAACTACACAGCATGGAGCGTTGACCGACACATCAAAAGAGCATGTAAATAGGAATGGTCCATAAACCAATTGTTTCAAGATAGATATTTCGTTAGAACACGTTTATTGAATTTGCTTAACAGAATAGAATGCCGACGCCATATAGTCTCTTCGTCTTACTATGTACTGGGACATCCAAGTTGCTTTCAAGCCTAGGACCAATTTCCCAAGACGCCGTATTAGGGTTTTGCCCTAGCAAATACAGTGAACTTGCCCGGACGTTCTCTTCTCAGTCCTTTTCACTGTTCGGTTCCATGGTGTTGGTGGGATCCAATTCCACACGCATCATGCGCATCCCCTTCATTGCACCCTTTTTCATGCTCAAGTTGGAGCTCGCACGATGTAAATGGCAGAACTAGGTTTTCGTTTTCTTTGTTGTTGTACCCATCTGCTGCACCCACTCCATCTTCCTGGAGTTCTTGCTTGCTCGGTATTAGACCCGTCAAATGGGTGGGTCGGGTCCAAAATGATCCCCGACCCATATTGATCAATTTAACCAGTTTTGACCCATATTCATGTAATGTAGATCTAGTGACTTATACCCAACCCGACTCATATTGTTAAAAGCCATTATTATTGTAGAGAAATTAAAACTCACTCTAAGTTTTATGCTAAATGAATAAAACTTCAAATCAAATTTAAAAATTTAAAAAATAGTAAATAAAATAAAAAATGTAAAAAACCTATAAATTGAAATATTTTAAAAGAATTTCACCAATTAAATATTTGTAAAAAAACCTATAAATTGAGATGAGGTGGAGGCGAGCGGCGGAGTGTCGCGGTCATTGGTAGGTCACCACCACTTACCGAGCTTTAAGATGACTCAAAGAAGAAAAACATATTTTACAGTTGAGTTAAAAGTGGGTCAAAATGGGTTGAAAATGATTCATACGTTCTATAGATGGGTTGAAAATAGGTCGAAAATATGTCACACATTCTGACCCATTAAGATAAAACATGACTCACAAAATGGGTCCATCATCCATCTTGACGCCCTTACTTGGTATAGCACCGTCCAATCTCCGACGAGCTATCAAAAATAATGTTTAGCTGAATGCGTTCAAAGAAGCAGAAACTGTGCATGGATGGGGGTCCTTATCCTCGCCAGCCAGCTTTAAAGGGTTCAAAAGTTCCATAACAAGGTCAGGGTTCATCGGCAAAAAAAGAATTTTTAGTCCAAAATGGCTCCCAGATACGTCTAGATCAGCCGCCTCTCTGAATCCCACGTGCACAAATGGAACGTTCATTTCGACTTTATACCGATAGGAGCCTCTTTTTTCCTCATTTGACTTTTTCTTAAGTATGATAACTACTCTTCTCAAGACTGTGTTGCCCACTATAAAAACATGAAAAGGCGATAGCATGGCACATGCTGATAAGAAGCAGCGTGTATGACTTGGCTGATCAGCCGAATATCACCGTAATTGTTCAGCTTTCGAATCGGATTCCATGTCTGCAGTTGATGGATCCCATGTCATCGTGCTTGTGCTCGAGGCGGCCATCATCACGAATCAAATGTCTCCTCGACGGCATTGTTTGTTGCCTTTAAAGATAATCGACCGCTCTCTTATGCCGCTCCTTTCCAAAATCCATGCGGGTTACTTCAGGATAAGCCTGTCTTTGTGTAGCCAGGCTTTGCTGTGGAGGTCCCTGGGCGAGCCAATCGCCGACGCTCACAGTACCATCCGCCGCATCTTCCATGTTGTGCCCTCCACCGCGTTCCTGCTGCTCTGGTCGTTGGCCTTGTTCACGTTGGCGCTACTATCCCTTGTATACGTCCTAAGGTGCCTATTCCACTTCGAGATGGTGAAGTCCGAGTTCTTGCACCATATTGGCGTGAACTACTTGTTCGCACCGTGGATTTCGTGGCTCCTCCTCCTCCAATCATGCCCCTTCATCGCCCAAAAACCACGCCGTACCATGTCCTTTGGTGGATCTTTGTAGTACCGGTGGTGGCGCTCGACATTAAGATATACGGGCAATGGTTCACGAAGGGTAAGAGGTTCCTATCGACTGTGGCGAACCCAACATGTCAACTGTCGGTGATCGGGAACTTGGTGGGAGCGAGGGCAGCGGGTCAAATGGGGTGGAAGGAGAGCGCGATATGCATGTTCTCGATAGGGATGATGCACTATCTGGTGATATTCGTCACCTCCTATCAAAGGCTCGCAGGGAACAAGGGCCTGCCGGTGAACCTACGGCCGGTTTTCTTCTTGTTCATCGCGACCCCAAGCATGGCGAGCCTCGCTTGGTATTCCATCTCCGGGAGCTTCGACGACTCGGCCAAGATGCTCTTCTTCCTGTCGCTCTTCCTCTTCGTGTCCCTGGTAATTCAATAACCTCCTTTTGCTATGTCTACGGACAGTCGGTCATCAGTATAGAATGAATATCAATCCCTGGTCACGAGGAAACAGAACTAATGTGATTGCATCATCTTCTTGTCATATTGATGCGGAAAACCTTGAAAGTTTCAACTCCCATGAGGCTGACTAGATCTTCTTGTCGGTTTCCTTCAACGGATCTTGGCCAATCATATTATTTTCCAAATGGATTGTCTTCAATCGTAGGAGAGCGATCCTATGCAGTAAGAATGTGACTTAAAATTGGTTTGTTTTATTAAAAATTTCAAGGAAAATATTTTTCTTGAAAATTATTTTCAAAAGAAATGATTAATTTTTATTTATTTGGTGTCTTAGAGAAAGTGATTTCCCTTTTACTAGAAGAGGAAATCATGTTCTTTCTTTACCAAAAAAAAGAAATCATGTTCTTTCAATTTAAATTGGTTGTTTTAAATTCATGGAAAATGTTTTTCATAAATCGATCTTTTGCAATCATTCAAACGTTAGAAATTCAGAAAATAATTCCCACAAACAATTGTTCTTCAAACAAATAGATCCTAAAACATACTTATTATTGCACAACATTTTGAGCTTTGATTAAGCTTTTTACCGAGACTAATCACTCATGTGTCACTCCACAAATGTGAAGGGGTCCAAGCAAAGATCACTTGCATCATTCATTAGTCCCGATGGTAATTGGCCACAGCCTTTAAAATTAGATTAGGCAAAGCTCGATGTGATTAAATATTTGGTCCTTTTCGCACCTACTTTCAACTAATTTGGACGCCCTTAGTCTCTCCTCTACTTTTAGTCCCTCCCCTAACTTATCAAGCGTTATTAAATCGAGAGTAATTCTAGTTTGGTATCGTGGTAAACGTTGATGCGATTAATGAAAAGAATTATGGGTTTATCGAGCAGGTGACGAGGCCGATGCTGTTCAAGAAATCGATGAGGAAGTACAACATCGCGTGGTGGGCGTTCTCGTTCCCGCTGACGGCGCTGGCCTTGGCGTCGGTGGAGTACGCACGGGAGGTGAAGGGCGGGTTCGCCCACGGGCTCATGCTCGTCTTGTCCTCGCTCTCCGTCCTCGTCTCTCTCTCGCTCATGGTCCTCACCGCCGCCAACACGAACGTGCTCTTATCGGCTGGTCCGCCGAACGACGACGTCTCGAGCCCGACGCCTTGACTATTTTTTTTTTTTCCTTCTAGATGACGTAGTACGACTCGGAATGTTGATTGACCACTGGTTTAGTTCGACGATTTGCAAGGGTTTGCTGCAGCATTCTACGGTGGGCCTGGGGTACATAAGCTAAATGAAACGCGATCCATATTTCTTCCGAATGAAAACCCTTCTTTTTTTTCTTTTTTTAGTTTTATTGTTGTTTTTGAAGTAATTAATTAAATTAAATGATGAAATTCCGGTATTAGTTACCCACAAACTATGACATAAACCTTTTTGGTCGATCTTAGCCAAAATATCCCACGGCTTATTAGTATGCGTATCTTATATGTGATTTACATTGATGCCATAGGGTAATAAATTTCATACAAGGTCTTATTTTGGAAAAGAAAATTTAGCCTCCCAAACTAAAACGATGTGAGCTATCATGTCCCGTTGCCCTAACATGAGTTTTATCACTCGATGCAATGGATCGGAGTAGACATCAGGGAATTCTTGGCCTATAAAAGATATCGGAGATATTTTGGATAGGATTTTGTGCACCAATTAAGTCTGCCTCCAGTCCGAGCATTTGTTGAGCCATAGTGCTCTCTATCTCCACCACATAATCCCTCGTGGCCCTCATTGGAACCCCAAAACTTAGCACCACCATTGAATATTCATTGTTGCAGGCAAGTTCCTCTTCAAGATCGTTGGCGATGTATGCGAGCCAAAATTGGTACCAAACTAGGAGTAAAATATGAAGAAGAGTTTGAGAGGTCAGTCGGCAATTTTTGGAGCTAGAGCCTGAAAGGCGATGAGGACACAAAAAGGGGAAGGAGTACGCGAGAGGAAGAGAGGATGGAGATGGAGGCCTTGTTGTAGAAGAGAGTAGTCATGAATATGGGTCAACTCGTTTTAGATTTAATACAAGTTTCACTTGGAACATGAAACTTGGAATTTATTTGCTAGAACATGTTATTTATTTTTTGAAACCTTAGATCTGCCCTACATACCTTGGAATCTACATTGTCACAAGTTTCAGGGTTGGTTTTAGATTTCACCCATGTTTCACCCGTATTATTAATTAAATGATTTTAGTGAACCATTGCTTTCAATGATCACCGTTTGTTATTATAATCCACTAACCACAACTTATATTTAGACACACAAATAATATGAAGTATTAACAATATAAAAGCCTAAGTCATAAAATAGAAATTCAGACTAGTAGTTTTATATTATACATTCGTCATTAGGTGCCATGGAATATCGTATGATCATGTAAAGATATAGATAAAAAAAATATAAACATTTGTTTTATGTTCCAAGTTCCATCTACTCAAAGTCTAAAACCTATCCGGTCGAAACATGCTAAACAATTTTTTGAACTTAGAATCTACCCTGCATATCTTGGAATTTGGAATCGGACAAATTCCCATTGGTTTGGTTTCTCAATTCTAGGTTCTACTCTTGAACCATGCTTACCCCTAGTCATGAAGGAGGATCTCATCTTTACAAAGAGGAGAGAGAAGGCAATAAATTCATCATTAATTGTTACTTGTGTCAGTTTTTACTGATTCTACAATAGAATAAAAGAGAGCTTTAGATCCAATTTTTTAATTCCACAAAAAAGGGCAAGTGGCGAAGTTGTTCATGACATGGTGATTTGAAACTACTAAATATTTTCTCGTGGCATCAAAGGGATGAAATTTGAAAGCAAAGAGTTTAATTAAGGACTAAATTCAAGAAAGCAAAAATATATAAACTAAATTGAATAAATGTATAAAATTTGCCAATCTCACTATAATTTAAACATAATAAATGAATTAGTAATAAGAGAATGAAAATGGAAAGGTAAATCTCCAATTCTACCTCATCGTGAAGTACAATGTAATGAGTTTTTTGATTCACTTTTCGAACTTGGAATCTATGTGCCCCAAGTACTTTAATTATATGGCATCATCCCTTCCGAAGGATGCAGATCAACCATCTCTTGGCGCGGTCCAATCTGCTCATCCGCACTGAGCATATGTACTTTCCACATATTCATTACAGGGGAAGTCTAAATACAAATTCATGGAGGACGTTTCCCGCTTCAGAAATTTGCAACGGCTTCAGAAGAGATGAGAGTATAAGATGCCAATCGATTGGCTCCATCTTCCTTCCTATAGCGTGAAGCTACCCAATGGTCACACATGCTACGCTTTCCAGGAACAGTTAAAAAGAACTTCTTGAAAATGCTCTAATTCCTCAGAAATGGTCACTAGGACAGGCTCCAACTTCCAAGGCCTTGTAGTCCCCCCTGTGTTAACTCATTATACACAAACAAGTGAGTCTCACTTCATTGCAGGTGCTGCCCCAGGATTTTTCCTTAGCCAGTTGAACAGAGTTCCACACATCAAGAGCTTCTGTTGTGTCAACTGAGTCTGCATCAACTACTAAGCCTTGCCACCAACAAGCTCTCCATCAGAATTTCTAGCCACTATTCCAATTTCTGCTTCAGCCCAATTGACACTATCATCTGTTTACATCAAACTCCTTCACTGCGGGATCGATTGGGGAGGCCATAATTTTGGGATGTTGTTCAACCTGGGTAAAAAAGCCACCTTGTTTCTACTCTTCCAAATTTGCTAACAACAGAAGGCTATTCTAGTCAGAACCTCTAGTCTATGCTTAAACTGGCATCTGAACGAGATCCTTCATCTCTTTGAGCCACACACCAAAAGTGGTAATCTGCTCTTCATAAATCTTGATGCCAGTACATTCAAGCCAAATAGTTCTACATCTAGCCCCTGTTAACAACAAATGCTCTATAGTCTCCTTTTCTCCCTAGGAAGGACTAAAAGGATCCTGATCGATCAGGAATAAGTTCTTGTTGGCCGGAATGGGTTCAGAGCACACTTTCCACATATGATGCCGCATTTCAGGTGGGCGTTGGACTTTTCAAATTACTTCCCACACCTGCTCCTCAATTGCGCGAGAACACGGGGCTTTTAGTCTAACCATACCTCTTTTGTCAAACTGTCTTGCACAATGACAAGCAGTTTTGACTGAGAAATTCCATCTCTCTTACATGGCCATCTTAGTCTGTCCTTGCCTTTGCTCCAGTTTAATTTTGATTCTTCGAATTCTGTCCAGTCCCTCCTTTTCCACCTGATGCCTAATTGGTTCCAAACTCCAACTTTGGAACCCTGATCGGTAAGGGATTTGCGTCAAATTTGGGTGCAGCATTAGGTCCTGACTTTGAGATACCCATTTATCTCACCTTACCTAAACAAATTCTCCATTGGCAGCTCCTTTCTTCCCTACCTCCTTCCCTTCAAGTAAACTTTGCCAACCCTAAGTGTCTCTGCAAACTAATTCAGCATTTACTTAAAAGATTCAATTACGTAAAAAATTCACTTCAAATGATGAGTAAGTGTGAGGGGACTACTTAATTCATTCGATGGAGGAACAATTGATGGCTACTAGAATATTGCCAGATAAATCGGTAAGAACTTAATTGTTTAGCTATCCATTAATCAAACAACTTTTTATTTCTATTTTCAGCGCTTACAATTATTATCGTTTAAGATTCTGCGCCCAACTTTGCAGCACATATTTTTCATTTTATTAAAAAAGCCTTTCTTTTGTCCTTCAACAAAGAACAACTAAGGGCCTATTCGATAAAAAAACGGAAAGTTAAGTGCTGAAAATGAAAAATATGATGTTGTTCGATAATCGGTTAATATGGCTAAGACTGACTGTTAACTTCCTAGAAAATATGAACTGATAAATATTATTGGCAGGTTTTAGGCTTCTAAAAATGCAATAGACAATATTTTAATTCCTTTCCAAATGTCTACTCTAGCTTTGTGGTTATCAAATATGCCGACTCTTATTAATTGACGAATGTACTAATTTTCATCACTTATTGGAATTATCATTAGAAATCAAAAGTGTTAATAAAAGTTTGGCGCGACAATAGAAACTTATTGATTTAGGGTTAAGTAACTAGTTCCCCTATTTCGCCGAATTAGCAGCAAAAAAGGGGGGAAAAAGTAGTTCCTTTCGTATTGATGCTTATAGCAAAAAGGGTGGCTCAAATTTTTTTTTCCAGGTCGGAAAAGGGTGGCTCAATTATATATTGTTATAACCTATGTTAGTCATATTCGTGCAGTCAAGATCAAGACTTTAAACGGAAGATTAATTAGGAAGACGATTAGATCTATTCGCTAATTAAATTTTCTCACACTCTATGCCAAAGCTCATGCATCAAGAGCTGAGCTGACCTCCTACAAACATTGACTATGCATCTTGCCAATTTTAATGTTGTATTAGTCTGAAAAATGTAGAAACTTGTCGATAACATGTGACTACTTTATGCCCACGGTTATTCTTATTTCCAATTTAAGTGTTGACGTTGTTGGACATATGTCTTTGTTTTTACATGCATTGACAAACCAAGTATTTCGAGAGATGCGTTTTTCATGGCCGATTTCTATATAGAGCTAAATGAGCTCCACAGTGTATGAACGATGGAAAGAAGAGCCTACCCTTTTGGAAGCTACGAAAGCATCTGCAAGGTTAGCTTAAAAATCACATCACAAATCCTAGATATGATTTCTAATTAATACGCAGGAAAACTAACATGCAATGCATGTAATGACATGATGAATTTAATTATTTAACTTAATCTAATGTTAGAAAATATTTAATGTAACTATTTGGCAATTTTAGTCTAACATGGGGTTTACTAAAAAAACAACACATGATGCAACCGACCATATAAAGCATGCAATTTAGCCCCGAAAAGATGCTTCCAAAATATTTGCACTCCGCACAGCTACTTAGCCGCTACGTGGGTTATGGTGTCATGAAGTCAAAAGAGAAGACCAATGGCGTACGTGATAGTTCCTGCTCAGCGATCTTGAGCGAGGCAGCAACTCATGAGATTCAATGTAGTGTCTCATTGATTATCATGGGTTTAGACAAATAATCATCTTCAATAATCATCTTTTGATTGCATTTAGTAGTGGGTCGCTGGCGAGTCTTGTTGATTCTAGCTCGAAATGGATTTCGATTGTTTGAAATCTGAGCCAAAACTGAATCGCAAAGAAACTTGGGTCATATTGAAAAGTCCAAATAGGACTCTTGCCAACGGGGTCGTGAGTGATGCAAAAGGAGGAATTAATGTTCCACAACACTCATTTTTCTTATTTGAAGACCCTATTGACACTCGAGAAGAATTCATAATTTTTTATATATAAATACTCTATTAATAAATTTGGTTCGGCATGCACATGGAGTATGCTTAACACATGTGAAAACTTGCGAAGACGCATAGAGCTCAAAAGTATGAAAAATAATCCTTTTTGTATGATTCATTTCTTATAGAGTTTGAGCTTAATCTAGAAAACATTGACGAGTTAAGTATGATTAAGCAATTGTAATCTCTTCCTTGCCGATTATAATGAAACTATTTCGTCGATCTCTTCTCGAGGAGTAGGCATACTACTATATCTTTATTCGGATTTCGGAGTAGGAAACAGCTGTGTTCGGATTTCTTCTCTATAATTTATTTTTAATTCAAATCGTTTTTTCTTTGGTATGTTTCCACGTGGGACGTGACATGTCCAAAGCTTATTCATCCCGTTGTGGGAAACTGTCATATCCAAGCAAGAAAAGCAACTTTCTTGACGCATCACGTTGGGCCACTTTGGAGTCAGCACAATCTCATCTCTTCGTACATGAGACAAGGGACGGCTTCCTAGGGAAAGTACTTCTATAAAAATCAAAAGGGATGTCGGTTTTGGTCCTCTATTCTATGCACCCATCTATTATCCTCTAGATTTTGCAATTTGTGTGAGTTGCCCCTCAATTTTTTTTCCGACCATATAAAAATTTACAATCAAGTCCTTACTTTAGGGGTGGGCATGATTTAGATTGGGCTAGTCTATTATCTAACCAGGTATCAACCCACACAGTGTTGATCCCTATTTTTTGAGATTGATGACCGACTTTATAAAGCTTGGGATTGAGGGTTAGACTGACTATATGGGTCTAATTCGATTTCAAGATCAACTTGGGATCAATCGTTATTTTTTTTTCATTTTTTGTATTTCTTGAAAGTACAATCATACTATTGTAAATTACATATCCATCAATAATGTGATATTAAGCAACCAAATTATGAACATCAATACATATTAAACATAAATATAAGATAATGTAACAACAAAAATTTTATACTTGCTAAGAGCAACAAACCATAAAAATGAGCACGTGAGGTGAGCGAGGAGAGGCCAAAGGTGAGTGGAGAGAGGTGAGTGAGGCAAGTGAATAGAGGTGAGCAGGCAAGTGAGGTTGAGGTGAGTGAAGAGGGTCTCTTTTTTTTTTTTATTTGTTGAATAAGGGCTGGGTTCCTTTCTATTTTCTAATTTGCATGGCAAATTGAATTGTAAAGAGAACTGAGGATAATGCACTACGGTTTAGAGTAGTAAAAGCACATAATACATGATATATTAAATATATACAATATCTATCAACTTGCGCAGTGCAGGGTCTTAGGACCAAAGACCAATCTAGTCCCCTTGAAAATTAAATTAGGACCGATTGGATTGAGCCGGCCCAAGGTTGGTCTAGAGTTGACCCTGGATCGATGCTCAGCCCTACCTTACTTGATTATGATGATGTGCCTACTAACGTGGTATGTTTTTCTTAAAGATTAGAAAAACACAAGAAAATAATAGCTGACATGACGATATTTCAGCTATTGAGATTACCTATAATTGTTGGACTAGCAACCATTGCACAAACGCCATATTGGTCATTTTCGGCTGTCAATGGCCTTAACCAGACTCCTACTTCCACGTACGCTTTGCTGCTCGGGATTTGGTGGGCGTGCCCAAGCCAGTTCGTGGGTCGCGATGGCCCATTTTGGCCCCATGATCGATCATCTTTCTCACTATAGTCATCGGGACTAGTTAAATAAAATTTTGCTCATATGTGCTTAGTCTCGATTCATCTGTCATATACTCCTATGGTTTCTTCTCAGGGCAGAATCAAACATTTTTAGATTTACACACGCATACATGACGTTCATCTAGGGCAACTTTTCCGATGATTAAAACTTTACATGTTGGCCATAGCATGAAGATCCTAATTCCCTTTGGCCGATTTTATCCAAGTTTTTGCCCGCCATACCAAAAAAAAACCAAAAGGGGTTGGTTTCAGAAATACTTTTCCCAATACTTCATTAATTAATTTTTTTCTTCTAAAGCGACACTATAAATTCACGTGTTTTTATACTTCGAGAATATCGAACTAGTATCACATGCGATCACTAAGCATTACGTGATGTATACTAATCTCACGCTGCTGTGCAGTGCGCTTCGCCTATGCATAAGATTACTTAATGGATAATTATCCAGTTGCGAAGTTGATTACGTGGAAAGACTAAATCCAGTACATAAAAAGCATTAAAGTATACACTACGAGAATATTCTAACTCTTCTTTTTTGCTCTTTTTCCTAAAAATGATTATGCAGCAATCCCTTTTTCTTTTCTCCTCATATCGTGTCGTTTTATATGTAAAAGCGCTGTAAGGGGTCGTCGCTATCTTCTCCGACTAGGGTTTTAATGCGCAACTACGTCCCATGATCATTGCCCGGACGCGATTGGAGCAGTATCGGAGTCCAAGGATTTGCTCCGGTTGAGGACAAAATGGAGATGCACATGTGGTTTAAAATCTTGGAAAGACTTGATTAGGGTTTGAGGATCGAGCAAAGATTTAACAATCTTTTAGGATTATCACAATCTCCCGGACAAGGAGACATCTATTGTGTAGGAACTAGTGGCCCCGTCAAAAAAGAGCAGAAAAAAGAGAATAAAATGAGGGATGTGTTGTCTCGTCATGCAATGTAAATTTGCTTCGGTGGTAATCAAACTTTAGAGATTTTAGATTAGGTAATGGAAATGAAAACCTTGTCTTGACCTTCTTTCTTCGGTCAATACACTTAGACAAGATTTAGGGTTAATACTACAAGAAACTCAAACTATGTCCATTTTAACGTAAATACTCCGAATATTTTTTTTTTGTATCACAAAAAATCATAAACTTGTCAACTGTAATACAAATATTTTGAACTTTATTTTATGTCATAAAAAATCTTGAACTTGGATGGAATTGAAATAGAGAGTATATATATGTCACACATATATAAATTTGATTTTTTCGTGGTATAAAAAAAGTTGTGGATATTTATGTAACAGTTAGCAAGTTTATGATTTTTGATGACACAAAAAAAGTTTGGAATATTTGTGTTATAGTGGACATAATTTTAGATTTTGTATGATATTTGCCCTCGGATTTAATCTGATGAGTATGTATTTGTGTCACATTAAATCACATTGCCTAGAGTGGCTTTTATTAACGTATACACTCAAGTGGCATGTAGTGATTCTGGTTTCCAAATGGAATAAACTGAACATAGGACACTCATGATGACAAACATCCAAATGACGATCAATTTGGATGCAAGTAAACAGCATGGAGTGTGGACCAACACATCAAAAAAGCAAGTAAATAGGAATGGTCTATAAACCATTAGTTTCGAGATAGATATTTCCTAAAAATATTCAATGAATTTGTTTAATAAAAAAGAATGCTGATGCCATATAATCTCTTCGTCTCATCGTCTCACCGATCCAATGAATCAATAAAGCCAATTTAAAAAAAAAAAGTACTTGGACATGCAAGTTGCTTTTTTTTGGGGGACAAACCTAGGACCAATTTCCCAAGACGCAGCCATAAGGTTTTGCCCTAGCAAATACAGTGAAGTTGCCGGACGTTCTCTCGTCTGGTCCTTTTCACTGTTGGTGGGATCCAATTCCACTCGCATCATGCGCATCCCCTACATTGCATAGGCCAGAGATGATTCCCGAAAGAACAGAACCCAAGTGGCTTATATCCGTTTTCTTAGTACCCCATTTTCATGCTCAAGTTGGAGCACGCACGATGTAAATGGCAGAACTAGCTTTTCGTTTTCTTTGTTGCTGTATAGCACCTTCCATTCTCCGATGAGCCATCAAAAAGAATGCTTAGCTCAATGCGTTCAAAGAAGCTGCAACTGCGCATTGGTGGGGGGTCCTTTATCCTCGCCAGCCAGCTGTAAAGGGTTCAAAAGTTCCAAAACAAGGTCAGGGTTCGTCAGCAAAAAAGAATTTTAAGTCCAAAACGGCTCCCAAATACGTATAGATCAGCCGCCTGTCTGAATCCCTCGTTCACAATGGAACGCTCATTTCGACTTTGTACCGAAAGAAGCCTCTTTTGTCCTCATTAACTTTTTTTAAGCACGATGTCTACCTAATCTTTTCTCTTTTCAAGACAATGTGTTGCCCCCTATATAAACATGAATGGGCGATCTTCCGGCACATGCTGATAAGAAGCAGCGTGTGTATATCACTTGGCTGATCTGCTGAATATCACCGTAATTGTTCAGTTTTCGAATCAAATTCCATGTCTGCAGTCGATCAATCCCACATCATCGAGATCATGCTCGAGGCGGCCATCATCACGAATCAAATGTCGCCTCGATGGCATTGTTTGTTGCCTTTAAAGATAATCAAGCACTCTTTGACGCCGCTCCTTTCCAAAATCCATGCGGGTTACTTCAGGATAAGCCTGTCTTTGTGTAGCCAGGCTTTGCTGTGGAGGTCCCTGGGCGAGCCGATTGCTGACGCCCACAGTACCGTCCGCCGCATCTTCCATGTCATGCCCTCCACCGCGTTCACGCTGCTCTGGTCGTTGGCCTTGTTCACGTTGGCGCTACTATCCTTCATATACGTCCTAAGGTGCCTATTCCACTTCGAGATGGTGAAGTCCGAGTTCTTGCACCACATCGGTGTGAACTACTTGTTTGCGCCATGGATTTCATGGCTCCTCCTCCTCCAATCATGCCCCTTCATCGCCCGGAAAACCATGCCTTACCATGTCCTTTGGTGGATCTTTATAGTACCAGTGGTGGCGCTCGACATTAAGATATACGGGCAATGGTTCACAAAGGGTAAGAGGTTCCTATCGACTGTGGCGAACCCAACATGTCAACTGTCGGTGATCGGGAACTTGGTGGGGGCGAGGGCGGCGGCCCAAATGGGGTGGAGGGAGAGCGCGATATGCATGTTCTCGATAGGGATGATGCACTATCTGGTGATATTCGTCACCCTCTATCAAAGGCTCGCAGGGAACAAGGGCCTGCCGGTGAACCTACGGCCTGTTTTCTTCTTGTTCATTGCGACTCCAAGCATTGGCGAGCCTCACTTGGTATTCCATCTCCGGGAGCTTCGACGACTCGGCCAAGATGCTCTTCTTCCTGTCGCTCTTCCTCTTCGCGTCCCTGGTAATTCAATAACCTCCTTTCGCTATGTCTACGGACAGTCGGTCATCAGTATAGATTGAATATCAATCCCTGGTCGCGAGGAAACAGAACTAATGTGATTTCATCATCTTCTTCTCACATTGATAAGGAAAACCTTGAAAGTTTTAACTTCAATGAGGCTGACTAGATCTTCTTGTCGGTTTCCTCCGACGGATCTTGGCCAATCATATTATTTTTTAAGTGGATTGTCTTCCCTCGTATGTAGTCCGTGTAAGGCTTACATATAAAGTAGAAATCCATCAAAAAACTAAAAAGGGAAATCTTTTTAGAACACGCATAGAAGGAGTGATCCTATCGTAGAATCCTATGTAGCAAGTTGCATCGTTGAAAACTTTATGATACGACAAAGAAAATCGTTTTCCTGAAATTATTCTAAAAGAAAATGGTTAGTTTTCATTTATATGGTATTTTAGGTATAAGTAATTTCTTTTTTATCAGAAGATGAAGCCATTTTCCTTTTATTTAAGCTTGTCGTTGTCAGTTCATAGAAAATGTTTTCCATAAAATTGATCTTTTTTTTTCAGTCATCCAAACACTGGAAAGTCGGACAATAATATACCAAAAATAGTTTTTCTTCAAACAAACGAACCCTAAAACACACCTGTTAATGCACGGCACGTTGAGCTTTGATTTGGCTTCCGACTAATCACTCATGTCACTCCCCTAATGTGAAGGGGTCCAAGAAAAGTTCACTTGCATCGCCCACAACATCTTTTCATTAGTCTCGATGCTAATTGGCCAAGGCCTTTAGAAATTAGATAAGGCAAAGCTCGATCTAATTAAATATTTGGTCCTTTTCGCGCCTACTTTCAACTAATTTGGACGCCCTAAGTCTCTTCTCTACTTTTTGACCCTCCCCGAACTTAGCAAGCGTAATCAAATCGAGGGTAATGCTAGTTAGGTATCGTGGTAAAAGATTCGCGATATTACTTTCACTGACACCAGGCGAATAATGAAAAACTCGTGGGTTTATTGAGCAGGTGACGAGGTCGATGCTGTTCAAGAAATCGATGAGGAAGTACAACATCGCGTGGTGGGCGTACTCGTTCCCGCTGACGGCGCTGGCCTTGGCGTCGGTGGAGTACGCACGGGAGGTGAAGGGTGGGTTCGCCCACGGGCTCATGCTCGTCCTCTCGTCGCTCTCCGTCCTCGTCTCTCTCTCGCTCATGGTCCTCACCGCGGCCAACACGAACGCGCTCTTGTCGGCTGGCCCGCCGAACGACGACGTCTCGAGCCCGACGCCTTGACTATTTTTTTTTTTTCTCCCTTTCTAGATGACGTAGTACGACTCGGAATGTTGATTGACCATTGATTTAGTTTGATAATTTGTAAGGCTTTGCTGGAACATTCGGTGATGGGCCTGGGTACATAAGCTAAATGAAACGTGATCCATATTAGATCCGATGGAAAACCCTTCTTCTTTTCTTTAGTTTTATTGTTGCTGTTGAAGTAATTAATTAGATCAAAATGATGAAATTCCGACATTGGTTACTCGTAAACTATGACATAAAACGTATTGGTCGATCTTAGTTTATTTGTTGGTATATTCGACGGCTTATTAGTTGGCGTATCTTATATGCGATTTATAGTGATGCTATAGTGTGAGAAATTTTCACGCAAGGACTTACTTTGGAAAAGAGAATTTCGCCTTCCAAACTAAAATGATGCAAGCTATCATGTCCCATTGCCCTAACACGAGTTTTATCACTCGATGCAATGGATCGGAGTACACGTCAGGATTTCTCAATCTACATAAGATATTGGAGATCTTTTGGATCGGATTTTGTGCACTGATTAAGTCCACCTCTCCGGCCGAAGAAAAAGGAAACTCGGCCCGACAAATATATAAGCCAAAGATTCAATTGTATCCAACTGCTTACTTTCTTTCTTTCGCTTTTGACAAGAAAGCATTGTGAACGGTTCATCGATGTCGAATTGGGCTGGGCCGACTAGCCAAGCCCGTAGCCAAGCCCCTGGACTTTTTAGTCGTGAAGGACTCCTTAGGGATTGTTATGAATTCGCTTCCTATGTTCCACGTTCAGCCCAAAATACGAGGTGCCCTCGCACTTATATAATCCCTCCTCGACCCCATACTCTTTCTATTCCACAGAGAAAATCCCAAGTATCACGCAACAATACAAAACACCAAGCGTTTCGAACTTCCTTCATATCTTCCAACGGGAAAAAATTATTTCGGCAGTTGGCGAGCGAACGGTCCGTAACCAACCCATCATCACTCATAAGTTGAAGCCCGCCAGTTGATCATCTGAGCGTACATATGCTGGCTCGGTTAAGTCAATTCAATTTATGGCTCGGACCCGTGCGGTACGAGCCCGAACCGACCCATTCAATTACACCGAACAAAGATTTACTTTTGGAGGCCTTTTTTTTTTTTTGGTCAAGTTAGTTTTGGAGGCTAAAGGGCGTCGGTTTGTGGTTGGACGCATACTGTTCAACCTTCCACCAACCTCCAGCTAGCAATTGGCATGCGGATAGGCCATCCTAAGCATAAGCAGAGCAGGTACCCTACTAGGCTGATAATTTATCGATGTTTTATGGAGGGACCAATTAAAACTTTGGCTGACATTTTGAGCCCCAACCGAATTGCAGAATCGACCTCGTAGCGAACCGCACGGGGTCTTGATCGGGTCAAAAACCCGGTGTTTCGCCCGAAATTCACACCAAGTGGAGTAAAAACACCGGGTAAGATGCACGTCAATCGGCAGCCGGTCGTACCTCTCTTGCCATTTGGGCATTGGAATGAAAAGATTCACTAGCACTTAGGGACATTTTCTCTAGGAAACGAATGCTTTTTTGGTCAGTCGGTAACGGGTTTTTTTTCGGTTTATTGAGGCATATGTGAAGAACATGAAAAAGATGGCTTCAGAACATGACAAATCCAAGAGGGCTTACGGAGGGGTGGGCGACCCAATTGTAAGAGCGAATTGTTAGACACGGCCAACCTAGAAATCTTGTTTATGGACAACCTATCACTAGCATGGTCAAAGAAAGTCTCGACATCATATGACTCAACTTGTCATCCTCTGAACACCACCTGAGTTCAAAAAATCTAAGATGAGCATCGATAACGTTTGATCGCTGATTCAAACTCAGTGTAAGGACGAGCCTCATATACTGACAAGAGTCGATATGAATATTGTTTTAGGTACATTTTGCGGTCCTTGTGATAATTGGTCACGACCTGGCATCTTGGGAGGGGACCGGGACCGGGACCGGGACCAACTCGGCGTACAAACATTTGGGTGGGTTCCACCCAAAAACAGAGATGAGGAGGGGGGATCTTGAAGTCCCCAAGATGACCCTTCAGCTCTTGAGAGTACACAGAGGTACTAGCAGGAGAGGACAAAGCGCTTTTCACGTTGGCCATGGGAATGGAATCGATCCAGCTCAAAGTCAGTTCACCGCCCAAAAGAAGCAAATGCGATCAACAGATAGAGAGAGAGGGACAGAAGTTTTTTCATGAAAATCTCGACATCAATTCAGGAAATCTACTCTCGTGCCTCTGCAAATCGAGATCACTTCTAATTACAACGCATTGCTCTCCCCGATCACATGAATTCCCACCGATTCCACCGCCCGCATTGCCGCCAGGAAGACCCACCACCCACCTCTCCCCACCACCGACAGCACTCGCGTCGTCCGTCTCGTCACTGACCCACGAAGAACGCCAAGAAGATGAAGATGATGACGAAGATGCAGAGCAAGCCGCGTCCGCCCCACCATCCCTCCCGAATTCCTCCGCCGTCGCACCTTCTCCCTCCCCCATTCTGACGGTGATCCAGCCCTCGTCGCACGGCCAACCGGGTCGCCCCTCCCAGGACGACAGCGTCCTGATCCTGTCGAGGGCCAACTCGACCCCGTCTCCCCCTGCCGTGCTGGATTCCGACTCTGCCTCGTCCATGGCGTCCCAGAATTCTTGATCGAGAACGCTCGTGGGCGACTTCGTGTTGTTGATCTGTTCGGCTTGGCTCGAGCCCAGTTTGTGGTTCTCGAGGAATGGGTGCTCGAGAAGTTGACCCACCGTCCACCTCTCCCTCGGGTCTCTCCTTAGACACTTGCTCACGAAATCCCTTGCTTCCGCGGAGAGGCAACCCGGAATCGCCGGTGACTCCCCGGAACACGCGATCCTGTAGAGCACCGACACCGGGTCGGCGGCGGCGTCGGCGGCCGCGCCGGCCTGCCACGGGGACTTCCCGGTGGCCATCTCGACGACCGTGCACCCGACCGCCCACGCGTCGCCGGCGAACCCCTGCTCCTCCCCCCGCGCCGCCTCCGGGGCCATGAACATCGGCGTCCCTCCGATCTCCGCCGCCGCAGCCGCCGGGCCGACCAGCTTCGCGCACCCGAAGTCGGCGATCTTCGCGCCGCCGTCGTCGCCGATCAGGACGTTGGAGCTCTTGATGTCGCAATGCGCGATGCCCCGGGAGTGCAAGTACTCCAGCCCCTCCAGAATTTGGCGCGTGTAGGCAGGGATCGCCGATTCGTCCAGCTTGCCTCCGTGGCTCCTGATCTGATCCGCGAGGCTTCCTCTCGGCAGATACTCCATGAAGATATTGAACATCATCTTGCTATCTTCGTTCGTAACTTCGCATCCCCTGTAGCTGACTATCCTCGGGGAGCTGAGGGAGGACAGGGTCCGCTGCTCTCTCCGCAGGAACTCGGACCGAACCAGCTGGGCCGACTTCACGGCGAAGACGTCGCCGGAGCGGCGGCAGGTCGCGACCGACACGGTGGCGGAGGCCCCGTGGCCGACGGCGCGGCCCCTGGTCCAGTCCATGGTGGCGGGAGGGCTTAAAGGGGCGAGCTTTCGTCCGGTTGGGAATGGTATGTGTGTTGGGTGTGGGATGGGGAGTGTGGTACGCTCGGCAAGCGTAGGGGGTTTATATAGGGGGGGCGGATCGAAAAGGGAAAAGAGGAAAAAGGTGGGAAATTTTAAAGGGCAGTCAGCCAGTTAAGTTATGTGGAGTTTTTGCTTTGTGGGGGTTGACAATCCCTTGGACGTGAGGGTTGGCCACGTGTCGGGATTGGGCTGGCTGTGGCCAGCTTGGACGGTAGTGGTTTGGGATGGGGGAGCGTGAAACCGGGGGTGACCTACGAACATAAGGTCGAGAGGGGGTTTTTTAAGGTTATATTTTAGGAGGGACTGTTGGAGGGATTGTTACTAACAATTTGTTAGTAAGAAGGAGGGGGAGGTTTGGGATGGGATTGGATTGGATTGGGGGGTTAGCTTGGATGGATAATCTCCACCCGATTTGGATTCTTTGGGATTGTTGGCAGTGGACTTTTCTTGATCTTGGCAAGAGGGAGGGGTTTTGAGATTTTAGGGTTTTATTTTTGAATTTGATATGGAATTAGGGGGGAGGAGATTATGGAGTGGGTTGAACCACCAAAAAGGAGGAATTGGTTGAGTCAAATTGGCATACTTTTGTTGGGAGTAGAGAGGAGGGGGGTTGAATTTGGGTGCTTTAGCTTGGCCAACCATGTTGTACCTTGTCAAGACTGGAAGTGTTTTGGGGGAGAATTGGAAGTGCGAGTATGTAGTTTTGAAATGTGGGTATTGTAGCAGAAGTCAATGTCATTAGGGACGAATGTTTTTGGAACTTTGCATTTGGTCCCGTCATGTGTTTGGAAGAAAGGCACATAGATTCTCGGTTGTCCCAATCCGGATGCCTTGCTTCTACAAGCATCACTCATTATCCAAATCCTAGAAGATGAAGAGGTGCTCAAGTCCCGTATGGATTGTAAATCTAGTTGACAATAAGAAAATAAATATGGAGAAATTCATTTGGAAGCACATTTAAATCGATGGCAGAATGCGTGAATGGACCGAATCAGTTTCACAGTGAGGCATTGCCCCCTCATCCACCCCAAATTCCAGTGGAAGTGTCCGAGGCTCTGTTGTAGGATCGACGAATTCACTTCGCCTCGAGCATTTGGCCCTATTCCTCCTCCGCAATAGTAATATGAGTGTTCTTGAAGCTTGGAATCAACCCTTAAGTTCCATTTTGGCTTTCCCATCAAGAAGACAAGTATGTAGTTTCACATTGCAAGTAGATAAGTCGGAAAAAGATCCATCCTTTCGAAATCAATTTCACCAACCATTTTTGTCAACTGTGCATCCGAAACAAATATGGGCGTGAATCAGTTAGGAAATTTCTTGACCTAAATGACCCCGTGCGTTCATGTTGTCAAACAAAACCATTTTCTCCAGCACGTGTAAAATCGAGCAAGTTCGTTTGACCTAATTTCCTAAACCCTAAACCAAACTCGTTCAGCCGAAGGCAGCCATCAAGTTTGTTATGGGCACCAAACTAAATATCTGACTGAATCAAGCCAAATTCCCCTTATATTCACACTACATTCGTCACCCACTTACTTCTAGAAAGTTAAAATCATATATTATAATATAATATAATATAATGTGATACAATATGACATGATCTGATGTAATATATAATATGTGGGTGTGAAAATTTTGTGCAATCACTTGTTGGCAATTATTACGTTGGGCTGATGGCGAGTGTGGACTGGAAGTGAAGCTATCATAATAGTTACCATCATCATCTTCGGTTGTTACTTTCTCCAAAGCGAAAGCTAAAAAGGGAGCAATTCCCTAATGCCAACGAAATCGATATGTCACGTAACGGAATTTGGTCTGTCCACGTAGCATGCCGACTATCTGTTAGAATGTAATCGAGTAATCACATTTACATAAATAAAGTGTACTCGCTACTCATCATGTGAAATGCTTCCGGTTCAAAGTAAAAGTCGCAAGTGCAAGCGTGTCCTCCACTCTGCAAAATGTGGGGTTTCTTGATTTTCTTGATTTTCTTGACTACATCATTCACTTTATATATGGAAGGTATAGGAGGGTCGTGAGATGACTTCATTGGGGATCATCCCCCTCCTGCCTCCTATTCATTGAAAATTCGGGAAAATCGTCTAAAAAACCTTAAACCTATGATATTTTTTTTCTCATCAATCCTAAACATTTTAATTTTGCAATTGACTCATAAACATTTTCAAATTTTGCTAATTAAAACCATCCAACCAATTTGGCTGGAAATTCGTGAATTTGGATGCTGGTTGTCTTTTGTAACACTATGATAAGACGATCGATCTCGATACGAATAACTTAATGAAATTTTAATATTTTTTGATTTTTAATTGAACTTTGTATAATTTTAATTGCTTTTCATATTTTATTAGATTTTCTTTTCTTTTTTGGTTCAAAAGTCTCGCCAGCCTCTAGCTAAGGGCTAGCAACCTCCTTAACCATTGACCAAGAGTTAGTGAAGGCGTCGCAAGCTTCGTAAGCCACAGCAAGGGCTTGCGAGCCCTTGCCAATTCCAGCGAGGATTGTGAGGTTCGTTGGTCCTCACCTAGTGGTCAATAGAGGTAGCTGGCCCTTTGAACCAAAAAATATATAAAAAAATTCAAAAAGAAAAGAAAAATATAAAAAATTTGAAAACATATTAAAATATTTTTAACAATTTTTCATATTAGTGCCAATTGTACCAAGTAGGATGGCTAGCGCTAATAGGATTGCCACGTCAGTAATTTTTGGCCAAAATTGACCCGGATATACTCAATTAATAAAACATTAAAATGTTAAGTACTCAATTGATAAAATTAACAAAAAGTTTAGGATTAGGTTTAAGACCTTTCAGACAAATTTACCAAAAACTCAGCATAATTCTTGATAAGCTCACCTATTATTTGCTATAGGGAAAATGTCACAAAAAACCCTAAACTATGCCTTCTGTGACAATTTTATCTTGAACTTTTTTTTGTGTCACCAAAAACCCTAAACTATGCCACTTGTGACAATTTTATCCTGAACTATATCACTTGTGACAATTTTACTCCGAACTTTTTTTTGTATCACCAAAAACCCTAAATTATGCCACTTGTGACAATTTTACCCTGAACTATATTATTTATGATAAATTTACTCCAAAGTTTTTTGGGTTGAAGGACATTTTTTTCATTTTCTATTTTTTTTTTTTGCTTGACAAGAGAAAGTTGGGCGAGGCCGCCCTCGTTGGCGTCGGAGTCGGGCGAGGGCTGCCCAGGCCAGATCCGACTTGAGTGGCCCTTGCCGGATGTTGGCGATAGTCGCCCTCGCCAGATTTGGCCTAGGTGGCCCTCGCTAGATCTAACTTAGGCGGCCAGATCCAGCGAGGGCAACCCTCGCCTGGGTCGGGTGAGGTGAGGGCGAGGGTTGCCCTAGCTAGATCCAGCAAGGGTTGCCCTCGCCAACGCCCTCGCCAGATTTGGCCGCCCATGCTTGGGGGGCCTTGCCTGACTTCGACGCCGGCGAGGGCGGCCTCGCTGGCTTCCCTCTGTCGAGAGAAAAAAAGAAATAGAAATAGAAATAGAAAAAGGACGAAAATGCCCCTTAGTCAAAAAGTTTGGGATAAATTTATCACAAGTGGCATAATTTGAGGTTTTTGATGGCACAAAAAAAAGTTCAGGATAAAATTGTCACAAGTGGCATAGTTTGGGGTTTTTGGTGAATACAAAAAAATTTTAGAATAAAATTGTCACAGATGGCATAATTTAGGGTTTTTGGTGATATTTTCCCTTTGCAATAAGTCCCCTTTCCCGATATCTATACCTTTGATGCTTTACTGATCGTGCGATTAAATAGATTAGTACAACAACTGAGTAGTATCCTGAAATTAGTTTTTGCGAGTCACACTTGAGTCTACCACATCCGGAAAGTCCAAGAAAATTTGCCCAAGCAAGAGGCATTTTCGTCAAGCCATAGCATGTGTTGCTACTACTCCTATCTCTTACATGTTACGTTTCGTTCGTTGCTTGAGAACCCCCCCAATGCGTGGGATTCCGAGGGTAAAGCAGACGTTATCCAAATTCTAACATGGCCCCTTGCACGACATGACTCGCTACGCCAAGCCACACTCAATTCCTTCGGCCCTTATTATATTGCCTGCCTCATGGACGAAATCCATTCTCCGGCGGGACACCAGCTCGCAAGCATCGAAACCCTAAGAGCCTGTGCCTTGGTCTCGAGGACAAGCTAAAGAGAGTCGGAATCAAAACCCTAAGACACCCTATGATAAAAAGAAAAGCGCCCTCGAATTCTTGCCAACTCCAAAAGCGAGCGGTCCTCACAAAGCTAAAAAAAACCCACTCACAGCCGCCCTTCATATTCTATGCTTGAAGCAAGCAGCTGATGCACGAGAGTTGGTCTCTCGTAGCCTAATTACTTGGTCAGCTGATCCGTAGGATAGATCTGCATCATCTTCCAAGAGATTATTACATGATCTTGAGGTTGTTAACTTGCCTATATGCTAGTGATGCATCACCTACACGAGGGTTTCGGAGTATTTCTTTTATGTTGTACCGGCCAAGTCCGAACCCACTCGGATCTTTTTTTTCAAAACCTTAGGAAGAGAAAGAGACCTAAAATCTATTATATCTCACCTAATTATGCTAACCCCTGTTTTCGTTCTGTACACACAATGGACGACAATATTTTATTTCCACGTGCTTCGCTAGGTATACGGCATTAGTTGTCTTGAAGAATTCTCTTGAAATGAAATATGTTTTCTTTTTCTCCCCTGAACTTCCATGTATGATATCATTTACGTCACGTAGATTTGGGTCCGGACCAATTCTAGAAAAGAAGTTGCGAAAACATCGTGTACACATGGATTACGAATTACTAACACAATTCTTATCATTTTATAATTCATGGTCATGATCGTAATTAGCCAACTATCCAGAGTGAAACTAGAACGATTTATCGGGCATAGTCACAGCTTTCCTAATAATTCTTTCTTTTCAATTATTTGAATTCTTCCCTTTTCGCAGCAAATCAACCGAGACACTTCTAAACCCTAATCCTTCTCGGTTAGTTGACACAAGTGAAAGATGAATAGAAAAACAAATGATATCCTATGATAGCTTTTGAACTTCAGACCCCTTTTACTCTCCTTTACTTAGCCCAATGTGGGGTTAATTGTCCTACCCTGATTTCGATTACTCTATCCGTCGGACGTCAATCAATTTTAGTTAAGGTTAGTTGGTCAGACACGAACGTCGCTTGATTAGACGAGCGATGGTGATATGATGCGTGATTAACACGATAACCAATGATTAGGAAAAGCCCATTTTAGCTTATAGCGGACGCGAGTCACGTGTGATCTCGTCTTTTGCTTCGATTTCTTGCCTTTGCGTATTAAGGGAAGGAGGGGGAGAGGGAAAAGGGAAAGGCTTCGGGTCCCCCGAGCGGACCATCCAGGAAGAGCTAGCACGTGTGGGCGTGTCCGAAGCTAATAGAATCACGTTTTTCTTTAATGATTTTGTGTGGATCCGGAAATGACCACGTTTTGGAGTTCGGTGCGAGTGGAAATTAGGTGCCCTCCTCTCTCTAGAAGCACCAATTTGGTGGCTCAACCATATAATTGTATGCTTCGTGATTAATGCACTCATTTTACTAATCCGCGCCCAAAAATGGAAAGAGAAAAAAGAAAATAAAATTGGTGGTTTACCCATTCGCTTGCCTTGGCTCTAATGGCATCGCCAAGAATATGCCTTTTCATCTCCAATCAATTGACCAAGTTGTACTTAATTGCTTGAGTTAGGTGACCCTTGGAAACTAGCCCTTTGCTTTTCCATCCTCCATTATTCATATTCAGAATCTTGCGTGCCATTGAGTATCACCACTATCTTAAGTCATTCCTTGTCATGACATCTTTCTACAGGATCCATGATGATTGGCCTTTGATCTTGTGGTTTTTGTCGAATTAGGGCATTCGGATCATGGTTTGGTTTCTTCTGAAAATATCTCATGGCTTGGTATCTTGTGAAAATATCCCACGATGCATTGCAAAAGGATTGATGTGTTCAAGCCAAAGTTCTTGCCCTAACAAGTTGAAGTCAGTACTCAAAGCTTCCTAACTCCATGGCGTGGGGAATGTGATCTCGAGCTAACATGTTGGCAGAGGGGTCTGTATTTGTTGAAGATGGGTTGTCGGTATATGTGTGCAAAATTGTTCTGCTGATCTTATTTCACCAAACGTCGAAAGTACATCGCGGGGTCCTCCTTCGCATCCATTCGACTCATTGTACGCGTATAATCGTATATTCAATTGCCAGAATCTGATTTTCCTGCTATTCTATCCTCTCATACAGCGATTCTCTCTGCTAGTAGTTTTCAAGGCGTATCTTGAATTATGCGTTTTAGGGTTTCTTTTGCTAAGAAATGAAGCAACGAGGAAAGAACGCCTATAAACCTCGGAATCATCACAACTCCAGAAAATAGAAGTCGGCGTGGAATTTCTAGGTGACTTTCCACTTAACATTGGTGCATTAAGAAAACCATCTTCTCCAAACGTTGAAGTTGAAGATGTGATATTAACCGAAACGCAAAGAATATTTGATCATCCGGTCCAGAATTTGCCCACCATTTGAGATTATATTCCGAAGGGGAACGTGGATTAGATTTTTATCGGGTACTGCAATATGTTTTTAGAGCCTACTAATCGGATTGCATTCAAGAAGGCAAAAAAATCAAACTTTATTGAAAAAATCACATCAAAATGATCAAATCCGTCCCATCTCCCCTCGAGATTATACCATCAACCCGGATGGCCCCATAATCGCCTATGATCAAATACCATTGGCTAGCGATGCCTTTCTTCGTTAAGAGAATGCTTTTCCATGATTAAGGTTGTTAAGCCGGCATTGTAATGACTAGACCTTTTGAATGTTTGCCTTTTGACATTCCACTGCATTGTGTTGAGCGTGATTTCTTAGTGATCGTAGCCTAGTCTATGTGGGTAATGCGTCCGCTCATTGGCCCATTTCGATATTAAAAAAAGGGTTCTCTTTTCCTTTTTCGTCCTTAGTTATTGACTTCGACATGCTCGGCTCACGTCAGTGCCTTTCTCTTCAAGACTCGTATAGTGCTTCAGGGCGGATTTTCTTAACTTCTTTGCGAAGAATAATCAGAAAAGAGATTAGAGTACAAAAGCATCAATGAATATTGACCATCGAATACCGCGGCTCTCAGATTGCATGTTCCGCATCCTAGGATTACTTTCGAACCCTATGCACATTAGCTTGGTACATAACGCCGTTGTTCCGCTCTCAAAGCGTAGCAAAAAGGTTACTGGAAAGGGCAAGAGAACTAAAGTACTCAGATGCTCGTGTTGGTTTCCCCCCATGATTGATTCTTGCAAAAGGGATTCGAGACCTGTCCGCACCCTTTAAATGTTCAAAGCGCGAATGATCCTTTTCCTTTTGCTCTTTTTCAGTGCACAACTTACGTATCTTTATCTTTGCTTACACTCGAGAAGACCGCATTGCACATGGTGAATTTGAATCGACACTGTATGTTCAAGTTCCGAGTATTCTAGATCATGAAGTAGTAGCATTCTATAGTTCCGCAGATAAATTGTAGTTCTCAGAAGAGAGGGCATCATTTGGTTACTGGAAGGATATTGGCTTGATTTCGTATACTGAATGTGAACTTCAATATCATCTCAAGCTCCTTACGTTTTACAAGATAATCAGATGACAAACGTCCAAGGATTACGCTGTCTTGTTTAAATTTAGAAGCATATTGCACCACGATATTTACATTATAAAGTCCAGATAAGTGTCTATGGATAGTGGCACCATCGCGATTCATACCGCAACAGTAAGGTAATAATGCAGAAGCTTAAGCTGCTTCAGCGAATCCCACTTGCTGGTTTCCGTAATCAAAGACTGTGTGGTACTTACCCATGAAAATATCTCCCAAGATCCTGCATTTTCAGAAGCAAGAGGTCACCCATTTTCAGAAAACTAATCACCAGCAGACAGTCTTATCAAAGTGGAGGCAGTTTCAGATAGTGAAGAGGAAATGTCTAACTTCCCATAACCTACGGGAAAAAAATTGATAGAGGAAACTAATGAGCGAGTTATAATTAAAATACCAGAGAGGTCCACGGGGCGGAGCCACATCCAAAGCTGTAAATCCACTGATGCACTGAGATGCACCTCCCTCCCCAACTTTAAGAACATACTGAACCATGAGATCCACAAATTATTAGCAATCAGAGAGGAAACAGTTGATTAAAGTTTGACAGGAAAAAACCGGGGTCATCTGTTAAGCAAGAAGCGAAAGACCACAACATCACATCAAATAATAGACCATACACTACAAAAGTATAAGCCACACCAACCTAGAAAGCCTTCCTATACACCACCAAGGCTACAAAGTCTTATATAAACTCTATCAAGACATTGTATCATTCAGTATCCAGGAGAAACTGTGCCAAAGTTTGACGTCGATGGTTGATACATATTTTAGCATTAAAATCAGCTGGAGCTAATAGGTAAGTGCTTGTACTTTGGTAAATCCACACTTATAAACAGTCCCCAATTTTAGCCAACTTTTTCCTCTCGACTTCCCGTGTTAGCCCAATAGTGGGACCCAAGTGACTACCAGGAGGGTAAGAGTTAACACACATCTTAACAAGAAGAGACCCATCTTACAAAACCACTTGGTTTGTTTTTAGATACCACATTGTAGAATCCTCTTTCAGGTCCTTATCAAAACATAATTATTTGCTGACTACAAAGTTGATGCTTCAAAACTTGGTAGAATACCATACCTGCTCCGGGGCAAGGTCAAACACCTTACCACCAATGGTGAATGAAACTCTTGGCATGGAAGAAAGACTGTTACAATTGACCGCGGATTCACCCATCGGACTAGGAATTCGATCGCAAAGCTGAAATTCCAACAACAGGATAAGTTGGAGCAAGGATAAAATCCAACAAAGATGGACAAAATAGTTAATTTACCTCATTAACATAATTCAGAATTTGATCTTCTGTCTGATTTCGTGTGAGCTGATTTTGCATCCAGACAACTGCCATCTCACAAGCACTACACATTGCATCACCTAAACCACCACTTGACTTGCCCTTGGTCTCATCAACCACACTCTCAATACCCATTCTGTTTGAACGAGCCTAGTTAAGCACCGGTTGATAAAATGACATTAACATGGCACCTATTAGTTTTGCACCAATGCAGATTTCAACTAACCTGACCCCATGGTTCCCATCAAAGGTACAGAAACCAATCTGAGAACATACTTTTTGCGGTTTTGCCTGCATAGATGGCAAAAGCAAGGAGAAATAAAGAGCATCAAGCAAAGAAAAGTAAGCCTACAAACATTATCATGTCCAAACATAACCTAGAATTTGATTACATAAGTACCTCTGTCATAAGCATTTCTAGTATAGTCTTTCCGTATTGATCAACAACTGCCTTGCACTCCTGGCTGACCACTCCAGAGGCTCCAATTGCATGGTTGATTTGGGTTATGACAGTCTGAAAGTCTCATTAAACATCACATTGTCATTTAAAAGTTCTTTTTCTTATTTAATAAAGCATGAACACAAAGCAACAAGGAAAGGAAGGTCATGGAATGCAATAATTACTCCTCTGGAACCAAATGCCATGTTCAAAGATGTAAGATAATGTCACTAATTGTTATCCTCAAATTTAAAGGAAACCTTAAGGTTGATTTGCTCCTAATGGTTGAGCTAGGAGTATGGGTGAGTTTTACTTATATGATGGCGCCCAAGTGGATGCATCTAGGGTAACAAGACACAAGACAACCCTGGGATGAAATGTCAAACAGATCCAGTACAGCACTGAGTAATCAGTGATTATATAGACAACAAACTATTGACAATACCAACCATTGCCCACTGAATGAGAATATCTAAAAGTGCCCTGTTTATCATCACCTTAGTAGGTCCAAGGAAATTTTACAGCAAAAGAACAGATGATGAAACCCATTTGCCAGTACCATGTTCAATCAACAAAAGTAACCTTAAGCCATGTATCATCCAAGGCTCTTGGAGAATTTCTGCATAATTATCTCATCTAAAGAAGCTAGTGAACACAGTAATGAAGGATGAGCTCCTAATTGTATTCCTCTCACATTATAGAACTAAATAAGTTTCTTCCTCAGATATAAAAGTAAAAGAGTGCAACCGATAAAACAAGATATAACAAATGACTACCTACTTCATCCCCTTCAAACACTAAACTAAACAAGTTTATTCACAAATATAAAATCGAATAATGCAGAATATGATAATAGTCAAGTATAGTGAATCTGCCCCGCAGGCACATGTACACTGTTCAACGTGTCAAAGGATTTGTCCATAGAATGAACAATGGCAATTTCTCGCTGCTTTTGAAACTTACAGTAGGGCCTGCCAACAGGGAGGTCCCAGAATCCGCAATTGCCGAACAACCACTAGCACAAAATCCTGAAAAGAGAGTTTGTAATCACTTAATGCCAGAAGGAGGGAAAAAAATGATAGTTGATCCAGAAACTCAAAATAACAATATGCATAAACACTTACCGGTAGTTTCATTTCCAATGAGGACATCGGCCATCTGAAACTGTCAATTGAAAAAAGAACCAATTAAACAGATGCTTAAATGCAATGCTTGAAGCATGGAGAAAAACCTATTAGGTCTGGGTAGCCAACCTGCCAATAGCCTTTCTGAGTCACAGGAACATATGTATGCTCTCCCTTATAGTGACTGGAATCAACCCCACCGAACACAATTTCACCTCCTTCTTCCCCTTCAATGTTGCGATTTAACCAAAATGAAAATACTGGCTCCTTGATAAGCCCTTGATTGACCATATTATACCTGCACATATCCTCTAATTTAGAAATTCAATACAGGTACAAAGGAAAGGAATACTTTGAAATGATAAGACATTGGTTTGTATTAACATATACTCCTGATGGTGTTGAGAAGGCATCTATTAGTTAGTTGTGGGCATGCACTGACTTACCAGACAGGAGTAGCGCCACCCACTGAGATCTCTTTAAACCCAAGTCCAAGTATACCATCAAACTTTGCAGCCAAGAATGTGATGCTTGGCTCTCTGGTAGCTTCAATAAATTCCTGAAAGCCAATGCAACTGCCCAGGTAAGTCTGTTGTCTTGTGGGACAACAATTGCATAAATCATACGTGTTCATACCTGCTCCTTAACAACAAGCTCACCAACTTTGACATGGTCTTGGCTAAAAAATCCTGAAATGGCTCCAGTGCCATAATGGATTTCAGCGGACTTCCCTGAATCCAAAGAAGAAGAAAGAATGCAGACATAGTTAATCCCCACAGTCAAAGAGGAGAGTGGGATGACCATAGAATTGTTTATGATCCTTGCTTTATTTTGTCAAAGGTGACATTAGATAATTCCTTACGTAAGTTTTTCAAATCTTAAACTTCATCCAGTATCAGAATGCGATAAAAAAATCTAATGAGAATTTCTAATTGGTAAACAGTCTTTAACTGCAAGTAGTGCCCAGGTTTCTGCCACAGTCGGTAATGTCCAAATCATAGATTGGCTATTTAAAATTTAAAATACGGTAAAACTAGTGCAGTTGCATGGCAAAAGAAGGAATTTCAGGGGGAAGAGATGACAAAAAATGGTATTGCAACACTATTAGTTAGAACAGGAGCATAAAGAGACTTTCCATACCATTCTTTTTATAGGTACTTGATTCACTGGACTTGAATTTTGAGTGGAAATAGCAAGCAACCTGAACCAGAAGGTGAAATCTTTAATCAACGTCACAAATAATTTTTCATCAGTTGAACCAAGTTAAGATAGCACCAAATTGAGACAGAATATTAAACAGACTGACCGAAAGGTAACACTTTGTTGAGGGTACCCAAAGATTTGAACTCCCCGTGTCAAAAATCACAGTGAACTTCTGGGAAGGAGTTCCAATTCCAATCTCACCAAAATATTGAGCATCCATATAGTTTTTCAGCGAGACAATATCAATATCCTCAGAATCTCCAAGATTGTTATGGAGATAGTACTTTCTTAGAGGACCCCTTGGTGTTCCCCCTTCCTTTAAACTACCTTGTTCAGCAATGCGGTTCACTTGATCCAACTTTCTCTTTTTAAGTCCAATTCTGACCATTCCATCATTAGATGAGGAGATGAGCATCGGTGATAAAAGCATGACAAGGAAGACCGCAGCCACCGCTGCTCTCGATTTGATTGTCATTTTGCAACTGTATAAAGGCTAACTCACCATCAGGGTTATTTGAAGACAGGCATTAAAAAATTCTTCCAACGTTGACACACAGAAAAAAGAGAGGCACAATCCCCCTTTCAGAATGAAATGCAATAGAGGGAATCAAGAACACTCTGAAATCCAAATCACTCCATAAAGCAATCAATGCTATAGCTGTTAACTTCCATTCCACACAAAAAGAGGACTTAGGAGATGCGAATTTTCCCAATTCTTTTCAGGTATGCAAATTAAACTCACATGACAAAATTTAAGGACCAAAGAAACCTCGATAATCCGAAGCTTCTAGCATTTTCTTCTATTAAAGAAAAACAATGGAATCACAACTCTCGCCCAAAAGAAAAGCACATGATCTAACAAAAGCAGCAGAAACATATAGAGCTAATGACGCGACAAAAAAAATGAAATATTGACTCGGTAAACAGCGGTCAAACAGTCTCACCCCAAGGTTTCAGCATCAATCGCGCTCGAAACCAACCACATTAAACAAAAATCGAACATCAAAAGAAACAGAGACCATAAACGACATCGTCCGCAGTCCTAAGAAGAACAAAAACTGTTTTTTCGCGAGGAATCAAACAAAGCAGCAATCCATCGACCTCCGAAGCCAAATCGCGAATCGGACGCTCAGTTCTTCCGTCTAACCTACCGAATTCACGTCGCAGAGGCCTAATTGCGTCGCGAACTCCGAAATTCAAAGTCAAATACGCGACGCGAAACGACCGATCGATCGGCCGATGCTAAGCCCGAGCACCGGATCGAGTTCGTAATCCGAAGACAATCGCACGCGGACGCGTACACGAACGCGAGGAGGATTCGGAAGCAAACCTGAGGATCGACGCAAGTCAGCAAGCGAGAAGACCCCGACAGCGCGAAGAGAACAGAATGAGGGAAGCACCGAAGAAACCCAGCTTTTACGCAGCCAAAAGCGAAGGAGAGTGAGGAGGGGGCGGGGCTAAAGAACGCCGTTCACTGCGGGTGTTGGGTAAGCTCTAGCACGGCCAGCGTCGATCGGGATTGTGGGGATTCATCGGACGGCTGGGAATAGGGAGGGGTGGGCAGCGGACCAGGTGGCGTCGGATGATTGGGTAGACGTGGGAGGCGGACAGTGGGCTCGGCGTAGGGGAGTAGGCGTGAGGCTTTATGAACACTGAACTACCAGTCCACGCTGGGGGACGGGGAAGGCAACGGTTGGAATTTTGGAATCACGGTCGTTGTGGGCCGTGGGCCGGGTCAAAAGCCCACTAAAGGCCCATTATACTCTTTCCCGTGTTATTTTTTTTGGGGGGGTGGAGAGAGAGCTCATTTAGCCCGGTACATAATGTTTTTTCTCACTATCCATTCCCCTTTCCTTCCTAACATGTTCATCCATTTCTTTCGTGACTCGTCCGAGGCAAGCCATCCGAGCCGGAACTTGCAGATTTTGTGAAGAATAACTTTCTTGTAACTCTGTTATAGTATTGATTTCAGTGAATCATAATGAAGTTTTCCTTTAGACTAACTAAATACGAAATATGACTGGTCCAGCATATCGTATTACTCTTGTGCACCCGAGTTCAATCCTAATATCGCCAAGGATGATGGGAGGGACCAAGATAATGGCGAGCGATCTAGTACGCACACATGCATGGTGTGCCAAGGGCCACACTTGCCAATTCTACCACTAGGGACGGTACATAGGATTGAGGCGAGTCTTATAGATGTTTGAGTTATGAATCCTAATTTGTGAGGGTATAATTTGTGCATGATTAAGATTTGTGCCGTAAATGCAATGTGGTTTTGGTGGTAGAAATCACACAAACAAGTAAGAACCTTGATTAGTAACTTGAAACGCCTAGTGCTTTTTCATTCATGCTAATTGCTTGCATTTGCATTTTTTTTTAATGCTTCAACCTTCATAAAGTTTAAGAAATGTTTGAATGCATGTCGTGTTTTCAGAGGTGTGCACAGATCGAGAGTCTTTTTATACTTCCAGAAAAGTGAATTTTGTGTGGTTGATAAGGTTATATTAGGCAATCTCCCTTATCAAGTATTTCCCTCTTTTCCCTTGTTTTTCTAAGGTGTTCTTTTCCAGATTTAATTCATGCTCTTTAAATTCCATCACTTCTCTCTTCTATATAACTGCCACAATTTACCTTGATAAATATCACGTGACATTTACGATTGCAAGAGTCATCGACGGGACTCATCTAAACACCATTATGACAAATTTTCTAATATTCGTTGAAAAACCGACAACCATTTACATGCTTTCAACTTGCCTTAACTTGATTCATAAATTGCTTGGCTCAGCCACTCACCCCATTCCACTCAGCTCAATCTCTCCTCTCCCCCTCTCTTCTTTTGCTACCAAAAGAACCAATTACCACATATTTTTTCACTGCAACGTATCTAACAGTATGTTGTGCATTCTAACAATCTAAATATTATCTTTAGAAGTATGGATTCTTAAGAATTCATACCATCCGCTCGTAGAGATGTGCTTTTTTCTCCCTCTCTCTTTCTCTCTTTGTACACTAGATCAAGATACTATTACTATTACATCGATATCTACGATTTGTGCGATCTATTGATATCCAAGTCTAGATAAAAGCTATGCATTTGTGTTATATAGTGGCTCCTATTTGCTTCGCATCACTTTCAGCAAAACGCATTGTTTGAATCAAGCAAAGACATAGTCGGGAGAACAAGGATCCCAGCTCATCATCATCATCTTCAAGCTCTCTCTTGTGGATTTCATTGTCATTATTGAGACAAGACTGCTCCAGGTCAAGACAGAAGCACACAAAATAACAAATCAACAATTAAACTTTGATTGGAACATGGATGGGCCTAGAGATTATTTCCCCCATCACATCCATTTAAGATCAAACGAGACAAAGCAAGGGGAGATTCCACCTTCTCTTTTCTTGACGTGTTATCAGCTCAAACCACAAACCCTTGGAACAAAATAAAATTTATTGAGCAATAATGGAGGCGCTTAAAATGATGGTTTTGAAGGAGAAGAAAAAGGGAAATTAATTAATGATTTTAGAAATCATATTACTCAGGCTCATTAGTCATTATTAAATTATTAGCAGTCTTCTCGTGTTATGATATGGCTTTCAAAAACTCTACTTGATATAAATTGCACGTCATAAATTAAATGATTCATTGGTAACTTTTTGTATCATTTCCTTTATTGCAATGATTATAGTTAAGTATGAAGAGTTTACATATGGAAAGTAATTATTAAAATAACAAAGAAAATAATGACTTAATTGGGTTAATATGTTAATTGTTCAATTGGTGAATACCTACTTATCAATAATTCATTCTTTTAATTATATTTAGTTAGTTACATAAGTAGGATAATCTTGTTCAATTAGCCTACAAGAATTAATATTTTACTTCCATACATATGTATGTATGTATGTATGTATGTATGTATGTATGATTGTACAGAAATAAGGGATATTTTAAAAATATTAAATCGAAATTAAATTCTAAGCAATGACAAAAAATTATCAAGGAAATGTTGAATAATATTAACTATAACTTGATGAGATATATGTGAAATTACGTCTTTATATGGTAGAACTCACGTATTGGAATTAACACAATAAAATTATTAAAATAAAAAAAGTAATCTATTAAAAATAACAAAAAGAGTAAATGTGGGGACTAGGGTAGAAAAATTGTGAATCAAGTCCTTGAAGCTTTTGACCGTTTTACAATCAACTACCTTAACTCTTTTTTCGTAATTAAGCACCTCAATTTTTCAAGTTTGGTTAAATATGAGATCTTTATTTAATAAATTGCAATGTTATGTGATTTTGCTAAAATAGCTCCTTACTATTTCAATTAAAAGTCAGTTGTTGATGTGACTCCAATTTATGTCATTTCCATTTAGGTAGGTCATGGTGATGACAGAAAAAGAGAGTACTGATTTGGACCATTCAATATGTCTGTGTTAACATAGCATCATTCAAGAGGTCATGTTGGAGACCAATGGGGAAGGAATGGTGATTAATCGGCATTAATGTCTAATTTGACATTTTCCATCCATGATTTTAACTAAGGTCTCACAATTGAAAAGCTAATATACTTAGCCGAATGATAAAAGGTTAGTAAACTCGATTTTGAAATGGACAAAAGTGCACGAACTTGCCAAGTGATTATACCTCTGAGAAATCAAAGCCCACTTGCATTAATTCCTCACTCTCATTACTCTCCCTTCATAATCTTGGAAAAACCCACCTTTCTTCTTTATTTTAATAATTTTCTACTAATATTTTTGGACGATATTCTTGACTCCTCTCTTGACCGCCACTTGATTCAAGTAACTACAAAAAGAAAAGATAAATCCAAAACTGTCCTCCAATTCCTATCATTTTTCTTTGTCTTCTACTTTTGCTTTGGCTTCATCTAGAAAGAATAGAACAAACAACATGGTCAATTTGACAACGATAATATTACAAAAGAGGCACCTTCCATTGATTTCCATATACATACAAACACAACTAAAACAAAGAAGTAAGAACTAGACTTTCATTCTTCTGTATTTTGTACTTTTCTCTATCGCATTCTTATTTTTTTTCCTTTTTTTTTAGCTTTATATAGTGACATGCAGCTGAATTATGATGACCCACAAATTATTTAAATAAGGAAAGAATAGTAATGCTATGTTCATTTTCCATTTTCCCTTCCACCCCAAGAAAACCCTATAAAAAGACCATGTATACCTTAGTTTTCTTTTTCTTTTTCTTTTTTTATCCTCCACATCCCCCAAAACAAAAGGCCATCTACTTTTTTTTTTTTTGGTAAGGGCCATGAAAAGAGTAGTTGCAGTTGCAATAATTGAAAAACAAAGAGAATGAAAGAACTTCCTCTCAAGAAGAGAAGAAAATACTGGAGCTTCCTTGACTTCTTTATTTGATTGCTTGGAAGACTTCAATTGCTGATTTTGTTGTCGTTGCTACTGTTATTGCTGCTACTGTTGCTTCGGTTATTTGCACCGGACGGCACTAGGCTCGACATGCCACTGCTGCTGCTCGGATTTGAGCTGCTCATTATGGAGGAGATGGCTGCGGCTAGGGCGGCGGTGAAGTTTGGATTGGTCGCGATGGCGGCAGTGGCCGCGCTCAGCGTGTCGGTGAAGATACTATGCGGCGGGCCTTGACCTGGTGGTTGTGGCACTTGGGGTTGGCCTTCCAATTGGCATGCCTTCGCATCTTGAGACATTTGAAGGCCGGAGAACTTGGACTGATTGTACAGAGCCTGGCCAAAGATCTGAGGCAGCAAACCAGTCGAAGGGTTGGGCAAGCTCGAGCTGGGGTTCGGGAATGGGACCTGGAATTGCCCTGGCGCGGCCTGAGATTGTAATGTATTGGGGTTTTGAGTTAAGTCCAGTGTAACAGTAGGGAATGGGGCTGAAGCTGATATGGTCGCCATGCTGGAAGAGCATGGAAGGAGTGTTCTGGTCAGGAAATTAGTGTTCATCAGCCCATCGCCGCTTGGCATTGACCCGGACAGCAACATCCGAGCCGCTGAGGAGGTTGTCGAGGCCATCGCCATGGCGGCGGGAGGCAACGGGTGGTTGTGATTGCCCTCGTATGTGGTGATAAGCACCGATCGATCCTCTGCACATCTTTGTACCTAACGAGATATCGGAGAGTAAGCACTAAGGACAAACTCGATGGATATTAAACGAAGGGTCATAAAAGAAGGGAACTTTAGCAAGAAATTTGACTGCTAATTGAACTCGTTCGAAAACTTAAGCCTACTATAATCTGCCTACTTCTGCATTAACAATTTCCTTCTCCAATAACACCTGAACAGGAAGATTCTAGGAAAAGGGAAATTGCTAATTCAGAGAAAATTATTTGGAAAAGAGGAAATGAAAAAGGCACAGCTCAACTCTGGATAAATTTACCAAAGATTTACATCAAAAGGAATTACACATACTTGTTTCCGGACCGGGCAACCGGCAGCCATGGTGCATCGATAGTAGGCTCGTGGGCACGGATTCCCTTTCGCCATCTTCTGCCCGTATTTCCGCCACTGGCATCCATCAGTGATCTGCATAATTTGGAATAATCGTCACCAGATTTAGCCAAAATTGATCAAACAGTACTTATCACAGCTCAATTTGATGACCGGAAAACCGCTTACCATGGTAGCGTCGGAGTGAGCCCTGACCGAGACACGTGCCTTCCTCATCGTGGCCTCTGTCTGATCGACGCTCTTTGGCGGGCTGATTGATCTAGGAACCTTGTTGGGAAGCCATTCTTGATCGGGACTCTCTTCTCTCTTGTGCCTCCCGCTCGCGGATTCCTTCTTATCTGGATCCAACCCTATGCCGACTTCGGCAGTCTCTCTGTTGTTATTCACCGGTGATCCCGTCGGATCACGAGTCCCTCCTTCTGAGGACGAAGGTGAGTCCGAGTTATTTGCCGTGGCGAGCCCGAGATCCATGAACTGCCTCGGCACCATCAGCGAGCTGCTTTCTTTCTTGTCATCCGATCTCCGGTTTTCGTCGGTGGAGTTCTCGGGTTTCTGATCCTGCATCACTGCCGTCAGATGCATCTCTAGAGCCTTGTAATTGGTGGTCACTTCACTTAGCATGGCCTTCAACCGTTGATTTTCATTGCTCATCCGCTCAATCTGGGCTTGAAGCACGGCTATCTGAATTTCAACCAATGGTACAGTAAATTACATTCTTACATCAACCCAGAAAAGAAATTAGATCAAAAGTGCTTAATTAATAATTTCACTTAATCCTCACCTCATTCTTAGCTCTTTTATCTTCTGAGTTTGGCGATATACCATCATCCACCATGGATTGATCACTGCTAGTATTCGTCGTCAGAAGATTCAGACCAGTCTAAGAGAAAAAAAAAAGAAACCAAAAAAAGGCAAGAAAAGCTCAGCAACTCATAGTCAAATAACCCGTTACATACTACAGGACGAGAATTTCCATCTGGGTAACTTACGTTTACATTAAGAGCAAGATTGGAAGGTCCGTCGTCCAGGTCCTTTCGAGCGCCACCGTCGTCGGACGACGGGACGACGTTCTTGGCGGCGGCTTCGCCGGTTCTCTTGATAGAGAAGAAGTCCATCTCGTCGATGACCGCCCGCCTCTCGCTGGCTGCAGCTGCCGCCGCCTGCGGCGGGGAAGAGTCCCGTCGAGAGATGAGGTTGAGAGGGAACTGGATGGTGGCGGGAGGGGCAGCGGGCACGTTGACTGTGGCGGCGTGAGCATGATGATGGTGGTGGTGGTGGTGGTGGTCCATGGCGGACGGCGATGCAGGAAGCAGCTTGCGCTTGTGGTGGTGGTGGTGGTGGTGTTCGGAGAGGGAGTTGATGACCGTGGGAGGGTGGTGGTGGAGGAAGAAGCCGCCCGGATCTGAATCAATGGAGAGTCCACCTCCCTTGGCCATAAATCAAGAAGAGCTATAACAGAGAAGGTAGAAGAGAGAGAAGGAAGAAGAGAGAGAGAGAGAGATAGAGTGAAGTCTTCGAAACGGTGCAATGGACTCGGCTATATAAAAGGAGAGAGTTTTGATGAGGAGGACTTTTGGAAGAGAAGACCCAACAGTGCCTTTCGAGCTAAATGCAAATTTCTTGTTTTCATTCCCCATCTTTTCCTTTCCTTCCCTTCCCTTTTATTCCCTTTTTTTTTGTAATTTCTTATTTTGGTGATTAATTTATTTGGGTTGAAATGATGAAGTAATGGTCAGATGTGGACGAGCAATCTCATGGAAAGTGTGAAAGCACGATGGATGGGCCGGATAGGGAGGGTGTAAGTTCACAAGTCGGTGAAGTGGGGTGTACTTTTGTTATTTGGCTAAAAATAAGAACATGGTAGCTCGATATTGGACCAAATAAAATTAAACAAAATTAAATAAAATAAAATATAGGACCATAAATTTGGTATTAACGGGAAATTAGCACGTTATATTTTTTTTCTTTACTGTTTTTGGAAACAAAACATGAGCAAAGACAGCGTCTTAATTATCTTCTATTAGACCAATAGAAAATACGGGTTAGAAAAATCAGAAATGATGAGAAGCGGTGGGAAGTGGAGGCGGGACCACAGGATGTGGGGCCCGACGTGAGGGCCGCGGGGCCCACTCTATTTTGTTCTTTTCTCTTTTGGGGTCAATTTGAGTGCGTGTGAGCGTGAGGGCGGGGGAAATTAAATTAATATCGAAACTGGGGGGAAAAAGCGATAACAAATGACGCGTTCCCGGAATTCGCCGCCCCGATAGGCCCGGCACCGTCGGATCACCCCAGTCCGAGTCAACGGTTGCGATCTGTGGTGGTGGTGGGCCCAGGGGTTCTTTGGACGGGCTTTGACCGCGCGACACGTCGGACCCGGGAGGGCGTGGCGGGGTTGGGGGTGGGGGTTTTCCTTTGGCTCCGTTTCGGACCGAGAGTAGCGGGTTGACTTGACTCCGTCTGCATGGGTTGTTCGTTTCCCCTTGGTTGCTTCGAGAGGTTTTTTTTTTTTTTTTTTTTTTTTTGAAAAGCTTGTTGGATTTATTCCTTTGGTTATCCATACGTCTTCACTAGAAGGAAAAAAAAAAAACGAAAAATGATGACCATAGAATATCCCTCCCGATCCGATCTCACGACGCTCGGGAAAACCATCTAGAAAAGTGAAAGAAGGATTCAATTGCCATCTCATGTCGAGTTGATGAGAAATTTGAGGATCTTTTACGGGTGAATGACCAAGGGGGAATTTGGGTTAAAACCGAAATCAATTTTGTAGGGATACGTGATGATAATCTAGGTAATCGTCGAGTGATATCGTTGTTCTATAATCTTATACGATGCTTCTCTATGTATGATTTTATACATACTTTATGTATATTAAAATGGAGTCATGAGTTCGAATCTGAATTGTCTTTTATATATGTCTTGGTTCGAGGGTCCAAAACGATGTAGGCGACCCGTGATTCCACATTATCTGCAAGAATAAAAGCAACATCAAGATCTCGTCACTATATAACTCATTTTTCAGATCTATTCTCTTGGACTAGATTCAATGGTTCATAATTGAATTCTTCAACGTTGAAAGTTGACCTTTGTGACATTTAGATTGCCAAATCTATCGGGTAGAATGCACAGACTGCATTTTTCTTTGAAAAAATGGCACAAATGATCCTTGGACATCGGCGCAATGTGTAATTTCAACCATAAACTTTGAATTTGTTTAATATAATTCTTAAACTTTAGCTTAATATACAATATTGTCTTTGACCTTTTAGTAAATGTTCAATTTAATTTCTGAACTATATGAAAATATTTAATGTTGCCTTTGAACTTGCATTAATGAAACGAAGTCATTGAAAATTTTCATATAATTTAGGAACTAAGTTGAACATTTACAAAAAATTCAGAAATCATATTAAATAAATTAAAAGTTTAGGGACGACATTGCACATTGGGTTAAAATTCAATGACTATATCGAACAAATAAAAAGTTCATGAACGACGTTACATATTAAGCCAAAGTTTAGGGACTATTTGTATATTTATTCATTTTCTTCCTTCTTGGCACCATCTCCATCCATTCATGCATCAAGAGATCGGAGGCATTCTCAATACATGAGATCGTAGTCCACCGATGGCAATCATCGCCACGTTCGAAGTATCGGCATTTCGAGAGAAGGTAAAGTAAAAAAGGAATTCATAATATCAAGAATCAAGTTAGGTGGACGAAAAATGTAAACAACCCGGAAACTTTCTCAATTGGATCGATCAGGAGAAAAGAGAGAATGAGCTGGATGTTGCCAATCGATTTAGTGAGTGGGGTCAAAAGCAAGAAAGTGTGTGACCTAAGGTTTTAGGAGGGAGGGGGATCGTAGGGCATGGCATGGTGGGCCGCATTGTTTGACGAATCGGTCAAAAAGGAGGTGTTGGGGGGTCTTGGACGTGAATCACATGACTTGCGATGAACGCCTAAGTCTTTTCTTGGGAAGGCATCATGTTGTCTCTCTGTAGACTAAACCCAATGGGGAAGGGAAGGATCCAGTTGGGATGCTCAACAACAAATCTTGTTGGTTCTTTTCGAGTTGGGTATTACGTAGTATTTTCCACCTTTGAACAGCACAGTATGTTCAAACTCTTCGACTCGATTGATTTCCTACAAATGCGCAAAACAGCTTTGTTGGCAAGTATCGGGTAAGGGTTCACTCACGGAATGGCTGGCAGGGCTGTCGAGGTTACTTTGAGGAAAAATCAGGATTCGAATGAAGCGTTTGATTACTATAATGAACCTTCGAGAGATAATACAATGACCTTTTTTTTAATCATCAAAGAAGTTTAAGATTTTGTCAATTTCTGGCGCTCTATTATATTTAAGCATTAGATAACACATAATTTTTATATTTAAAGAACCTCAAACTTACTTTACCATTTTCAAATTCGATATGCATATGTTAATTCGATAAGAGAAATTAAATGACATATATAGTAAACAAAAAAGGAAAAAAAAGAGGAACCCTTCTCTCTTTATATAGACCAGTCAATAAATATATAGACTAAGAGGTGGGTCAAGCATTTATTCATGATGTGGACATGATCAATAATCTTATCTCGTGACTTTCATTTTGAAAGAGACACAAGATACCATATAACATCATCTAGAAAACAAAGTTTTTAAAGCTAATCATTTCGGGATCGGTAGTGTTGCAGCAAAACTCTCTTTAAGCCATGGAGTTGTGCAGCAGTTTTAGCCTCTAGAAAGTGGAATTTTCATTTACCTGTCAATTATTTCGGTTTCATACAGACATTTTCCATAATTTACCAGGACAAAGAGGGGGAAGAGCACGCAAGCTTAATGTCGATGGCAAGCATGGAGGGCCCAGGACGAGAGGAGACAGGTGACGGGAGAGAAGACCAAATGGAACTCGTAAAGGCTACCGACCAAAACGTGAAGTAAAGATGGCCGAAAAAGTTGGAGTGTGGACACGAAAAGCAGCCCAGAACTTAAAACGTGATCTTTATTAAACTGTGGATAGGACATGATCTTCATGTGGCGCTTTCTCTTGTACGACTTAATATGTGTTGCTCAGAGAAAATTCGTGTTCCCTGTCACGTCCCAATCTCCCTTTCCGTCTCCATGTAAACTGGAAACCCTAATCTCAATCTCTCTATCTCTCTTTCTCTGTTCTGGAGCGTTGAATTGTAATATCGAATGTTCAAGAAAGCTTATCTTTTCTTTTCACGGGTGGATTGCAGAAAGCGCGGCTACGTCCACGGACGAACGTGGTTACATGGCGGCCGCTTGTCTGCGGCGGCTAGTCAAGATGGGAGAAACGCATGTTTCTGGGGTTTTGAAAAAAATAGTTGAAATTAATTGCCGCGATAAATTAAGATAAGGCGGATACTTTTCGTATTGATCTTAGGCACATATAGCTTACTACGCGTCAACGCTCATGAAAACATGCCGCATGACTATTGTGCATTGACCATATATATGCCCCATTCCCACTCGTATTCTAATTTGATTTTTTTTCTTTTTGATAAAGTAAGAAGAACTATTAGTGGGAAAAATTTTCCATGGACGAGGCAATTTTCCTTTCTTCAAAATTATATTCTCACTAATATCTGTGATTTGCAGGTTGAAATTAGGGTTTCCGTGATGTTCATGAAAGAATTTATGACCTGTTGGAGCCAAGCCATGCAAAGAAAGTTCTTGGTAAACCCTTAATCTCAGTATAAATGACCAACATCTATATCCGACTGGGGAGCTATATAGACCTGTTTTGATTAATCTTATAATCAGTTAAACAGTGGTGAGTCCCAAGCTAATCAACACGTGTCTTAAATACGAAATCTAGTTGAGGTAAGAGCTAGATAAAATGCAGTTCAATTCCAAAGTTGACAGTGCTTAGATCATTTTAATTGATTTTCGTGGTTACATATTGGAACGCCACCCTCCGAAGAAATCATTCTATTTTTGCTGTGAATAATTAGCAAAAACGAAGACATTTGTATTGTTTTTTTTGTGGGTTTTGGGTTATATGCAAGGAGTCATCAATTCGTTATAGACCCATGTTCGAGCTACTGATTCCGTACTTAAAAAGTATACAGCGAAAGCTGTACTGCAATTAAAAATTAGGGTTAGCGGACCAACTGAGATTATGGTGACATATGCTCTCCCACGAATCAAATCCACCGAAACATTAAACAAACCTTAGAGAAAGTTCCAAGTTTAGAGCGTTAAATGGACCGACAAAACGCAGGCCAAACATTATCATCCAATAAAGAAAGAAAGAAAAAAAGAAAAAAAGAAAACCCTAAAGACATCCGCTCAGAAGCAGACCAGACTTTCGGTAAGTACAATGGGGGACCGTTGGAAGATGATGACATTGGGTAAGAACAAGAGGGAAAATATAGAAATGATAGAAAAGAAGAAGAAGACGACGACGAAGAAGAAGAAGATACTGTTCACACAGATACGAATATCATATTGCGAATAAGGGACCGACGTGTGTCTTTCGATCCTTAAACCTAGGCCTCGTTTTTAGCGCAGCTTATAAAAGAAATGGAGTTTTCAATGACTTCATAACTGCTCTTCATGAAGAGAGTCAACGAGCAACGAAACTAAATATCTAAAGCCTTTAAGCAGCTGATTCCGCTCGAGATTCAGCGCCGCTCCCGATGGATCGAGATGGAAAAGATATCTTGTCTGCGTCCATGTTGATGAGTTAAAAGGTACAGTTGCCTTCATCATTCGTTGTCGACCGAACATGCACGTAAACTCGATTCACTGCTATTACTTTTTCTTTCGTGTTTTCTGGGTTTTGTCCTTCGATGGAAAGTTCAGTCTAGTCGTCACCTACCCGGTGATCAGAGGACCTTTTTCCCCGTGAATTTCAAGCATTGCTCCGCACGCCAAGCAGTGAATCCGACTTCTGTCCAGTCATTATATTAAACCGAGAAAGAAAAAATATATTAGATTATTCAGATATTATGACCGATTTGCAAAGCATCAAGCCTAATACATTCTGTACAAGTACCGTTTGTCGTCATAAAACAATTAGATAATGATAGCTAGTTCTATCAACATTAGTATTGCTATACTGCTTGATAGCCATTACCATAGAAAAGATTGACATCTTTCCCATGTGTCCTATATAATTTTGAACAAGCATGAACAGAGGCAGCAATAGTGTTAAGATTAAAAAGAAAAAAGAAAAAAAATGCATGCACGGTATTTTTTAAATTACCGAATTACTAATTCCAGCATACTGTATAATAAAACAATCATGCTGTCTAATAGCGACTTACCATAAATATATGAAGTCATTGGATCTGGAGATGGTCAACCAAGACTCCAAGAGAAGACTTCTCGAAGTTTGTTCAACATTTTCTGGGAAGAGAACTTAGGTAAGATGCATATTCGGATTTTGAAAGCACAAAATTTGCTTTCACACGCCGAAGTCCAATTTTCCAATGGACCATGCGAGGATGATTTTTGCGCAAAAACATTTGTTGATATATAGACTTCATGGCTGCAAAAGAAAAACATATTGAATTTATTCAAAGTTTGAAGGTACTCGGCTGGAAAATGAGAGAGAACGCCTAGTCATTGATTAAATTGGGTTCAATCTAACATTGACAATTTCTAATGTGACACGAGAATATAGTTCAAAGGTTAAACGGATTTTTAGAGAGGGATGCAAGCTCAAATCTACCTAATTGGTTTGAAATTGACCGGCATTCGATTTTCACTGAATTTCTCCAATATAGTCCATTCTTCGACATTTTCACACTCACCCGTTAATCTCTCCAGCCCCTCGTTGCAACTTCAATGATAAATTTCACCCGAACATAATGTTGTACTACTCATGATCAATCCGACTTGAGTGAAATTGTTGAAAAAAGAAATGAAGACCCAGAAGTTTAGTCCCATTATAATCAAACCATTACGTTTTCAAACACCAACATTGACTGAGCCAGGAGCCGGCTGTGGACTCTTGTTAGGGTCCTTCATTCTCAAGCACGAAACATGCATCATTCAACCGGATTTATGTCGAACGAGACTTTCAAAAAGGTGATAAAAATAAAGCTAGGGGAGCACCAACGTTTGGAGAAAGACGAGGGTGGTTGAATATGAGGAAGGCGAGCGACTGCGAGAAGACAAGGCCTAGTATTCGGTCATCGCTCAGGTCTTATATTATCCAAAACATCAACCTCTCTCGACTTCCATGTCAAGCCAAGGCGATGTTTCTCAGGAATTTTCTCGCCTGTCCTAGTCCGTCTAAACTACGTTATCCTGCCAAACCCACGCAAGGGGACTTCCCCGGCGTTTGCATCTGATTTGTACTGTCAATTGCTCGAAAGCACGCTCTTGTTGAATCAGAGATTTGTAAGGGGTAGGTGAAATCAAAAAAGGACGGAAAAGGGAATCCTCAAGAGTTCACACCGAGAAGTTCATGGACAGAGAAGAAAGATGCCTTTCACAGTGGAGACAGTGAAGCCCTTCCCTTTCAAATTCTTCGAGGGAAAGACTCCTTTTCTTTTGACCGTTTGTTAGGCGTTATAACAGCATTTTGGTGCGAAAATGACTTCAGAACCGGTTGACTCCTGGAGGACGAATCGGGATGATGGATTATGATCAGGGTTAGTTCAGACTTCGGCCTTGATGGAGGGAAAATGTATAATTAGTTCTCGAACCCTAGGTATGAAATTGAGATTACAGGTGAACCGGAGTTTTCGTGATGACATTTGAATATGGCGAAAGAACACGGACAACGGATTTCAACCATCAAACCGAGAGTGCAGGGTTAAGCTTCATATCTCAAACCATCTATGTGATATTGATCCGATGAAATAGGTACAAAAACAGACGATGCAGACTAGTATACACAGCCTCCAGTCGATTAAAAGATACGAACACTGCTTATTTAGACAGCCTCGAGTACTTGCTATTGACACCATGATGCGTCTAAAGCAGCATCGTGGTTACATGAACATGCTGCACGCACGCGTACGCATGAAAGATAAGTCATCTACGGATGCAGGTAGCAGGATATCCATGACTCGAAGCGAGACTACCCCAGCTCGGCTGCAGCTTCATCTTCATCCTCTATTCCCATATTCTTCCTCCGCATAACACAGGTCATTTTGCTAGGACTGAATTCTTTGGACAATGAACGAACTCTTCAGAGTTGAAAGTTGCCCCCCTGATAATTAAATTGCCAAATCCACCGGGCAGAGTACAAACTGCCTTTTTCTTCTTGCTTTTACTAGAAGTACCGTGTCCATCAATTTATGTATCAAGAACCCGGAGATGTTCTCAAGACATCACGTTGGTGTCCACTTACGGCAATCATCGCCACATTCAAAATCTCGAGAGAAAATAAAAGAAAAGTTTCATGACATTAAGCACTCATCGATTAATTTAGATGGATGGAAACGTCACGAGAACACCTGAAAGATATAACATTGAATCAATCACTAGAAAAGAGAAAAAAAGGGCTGGATGGTTATAATTAATCAGAGCGTGGGGTCAAATCTAGAAAGCAAGAGCGAGCAAGGCAAGCTAAGGGAGTTATGGTATGGTGGGCCGCATTGTTTGACCAGTCAGTCAAAATAGGGGTGTTGGGTTTTGGACGTGAATCACATGGTTTGTGATGAACGCTTTGGCTGTGCATAAGTCTTTTACTTAAGGAGGCATCATGTTGTCTCTCTAAAGGCTAAACCCAACGGGGTAGGATATAGTTGGTATGCTCATAGTTCAAACTTCAACAAATTATCAAGTTTAGTTTTTCTTCTTAGTGTTACATAGCACTTTTGCCCTTTTGAACTATACAGGATATTCAAACTTTTTGATTAGATTGATTCTTAAACATGTATACAAACAGCTCAGTTGAGGTGTGTTCCGTAAGGCTTGACTTCGGCCCCTAAAGTTACTTTGAAGGGAAAAATCATGGTTTGACTATGGATTCTACCGAGTCCAAATTGAATATTTGATTACTCTATTGAACCCTTGAAATATAATAAGTCGCCTTTTTTTTAATCAGTGAAGAGCTTTTTCATTTCGTCAATTATCAAGGCTCTCTTATATATCGAGCATTAGATGACGCATTATCTCTATATAAGTTAAAGAATCTCACATTTACTTAGTTTACCATCTTCAAAATCAATATTCATAATCTGAAAGAGGTTAGAATATTGAAGCGACTTATTAAGTCAATTAGAGAAGCTAAATGTCATATATAATGAAAAACAAGACCTTTAGTGATTGAATCCACACACTCTTTATATTAAAAAGAATGATAAATATATTGACTAAGAGGCGTGTCAAGCATTTTATTCATGATGTGAACATGATCAATCATCTAATCTTGTGACTCACGATTCAAAAGAGACATAAGATGACATATAACATCATCTAGAAAACGAAGTTTAGAGCTCATCATTTCAGAATTAGGAGTGTTACAGCAGGCTTTCTTAAGCCATGGAGTTGTGTAGCAACTTTAGCCCTGTAGAAGTGAAATTTTCATTTACCTGTTGTTTTATATAACTTCGTGCGTGACCAACACAGCGGTAGGGGTTCTGTATGTCCATGATTTCATCCGGACATTTTAAAATTTTCAATAGGGCCAAAGGGGAAGACCCTGTGCACTCCATGGCAAGCACGGAGGGCCCAGGACGAGAAAAAAGAGGCGTGAAAGGAGACCAAATTGAACTTGTAAAGGCTCCAACTTAAGTGTGGGGGTGTGGACACGAAAAGCAACCTGGACGAGAACGGGATCTCATTAAATTTTAGATAGGACATTATCTTTCTCGTGTACTTTTCTAGTACAACTTGACATGTTGCTTAGGGAAAATTCATGCTCTCCGTCCTGTCCCCACCTCTCTTCCAAAGTCTTTAGGCAACCTCCAAACCCTAATCCTTAACCCTAACTCTCTCTCTTTCTTAATGAATGTTGGGATGTCATGAGCTCATAATAAAATGAAGTTAAAATCGACTCAACTAACCTATCTTCCTTCAAAGGTATTTTCACCTATGAAGGCTATCAATGGCTATCCTTCTAATTAAGATAGCTAGTCTGGTTGCGTTATTTATTTTAAAGTATCGATATTTATATGCGTTACATCCCTTATTTTAAATGATATATTTTTCTTCTTCAACAAAATGATAATTCCTTGTGTTTAACGTTTTAGAGTTCAGACAAACAGTTTAAAAATTTACTTAGGTCCGTCTCTTTGTGTTAATGATTGTTTGAATTTCATAATGAATGTTCAAGAAGCTCCTATTTCTTTTCAACGAGTGCATTGCAAAAAGCGGGGCAATGTACAAAAAAGAACGTGGTTACATGGAGGCCGCACATTCTCCGATTTTATTTTTTTTCCTCTTTTATTGAACCGAACACGATGCAAAATAGAAGATGACTAAGACGGCAAGTCAAGATGAGAGAAGTGCAGGCTACTGGGGTTTTGGAAAGCAGTTGGAATTTATTGCTACGGGTAATTAAGAGAAGGAGCATACATTTCGTATAAATCTTGTGCATTGACCCTGTATAACCATTCCCACCCGTATACTCATTGATGTCTGCTGCTGGTTTTTTCCCGTTTTCAAGGTCAACTAATAGTCGCGATCTTTTCATAATTATTAACTTCTCTCCAGTACACCAAATATATCAGGAATTTTGAAGAAGCGATTTTTTTTTAAGTTTATGTCTCACTAACATTTGCGATTTTGCAAATTGAATATGGGATTTTCTTGACATTAACGAAAGAATTTATGATCTATTGGGGTCAAGTCATGCAAGGAAAGTTCTTGGTAAATCCTTAATCTCAGTCTAAATGACCATGCATACCCGATTAAGGAAGATATATAGACTTGGTTTTTAGGGTATGAATATCCAGACTTGTTTTGATTACTCTTATAATTAGTTTACAATAAACAGTCGTGAGACCCTAACTAATCAACACCCATGCTTTAAATATAAAGCTGAGTTGAGCTAAGAGCTAGATGAATATGTTAAATAATATGCTAAGATCATCTCGAATATATTTTTAGCGATTGCATAATGGAATGCCCTACGAGGAATGCTTTCTAGTTTTTATTCGTGATCATCTAACAAAAAAAGCATCTGTCATTGTTTCTTTCGAGAGTCTCTGGTTATATTCATAGAGTTATGTATTCATTGGAGACACATGTATCAATTACTGCTTGTCATACTTAAAAGTATACAACAGAAACTGTACTGTTAAAAAATGTTGGGGTTAGAGAACAGCTGAGATAATGGGGACATATGCTCCCCCACGAATCAAATCCCCCAATAACTAGACAAACCTTCAGAAACACCAAAGTGTTGAGTATTAAATAAATGGACCAACATAAATTAAAGCAGAACGATGTTGTCCAAGAATTTAAAAAAAAAAGAAGAAGAAGGAAGAAGACCCTAAATAGACTGGGGGACCGTTGGAGGGTGAAGACATAAGGGCAGAATAAGAAGAAAATTATAGGAATAATAGAAAAGAAGAAGAAGAAGAAGATATTGTTTACCCAGATTTGATTTTCATGTTGCCAATGAGGGACCGACGTGTGTGAGTTGATGCCTAAGGTGAGGCCTCGTTTTCAACACATCTGACTAAAGAAATGAACATTTCAATAGCGGCATTATTGCTCTTCATGAAGGCAGTCAACAACGGAAACTGATAAATGCGCTTTTATGGAGCTGATGTCGCTCAAGATTCGGAGCCACTTGCAATGGACCGAGATAGAAAAGATCCGAATTCTTGTTTAGAAGTTGCCGACACTTCTCTGTCAAATTCACCGTGAGTGTTAGGCATAACATCACAAAGCTTAGGTACATTATCTCAATAAACGATGTGAGATACTTTAATATCACTTTTTACGTGCAAGTCGAATTCAGAACGACATGTAAAATTTAATGAACGGAATGTTACATACATGATATACATTAAGGCGAAATTTGCTCCCTGTGATAATTATCTTTTGAGCTCTCTAATTATGTGTCCATGTTGATGAGATAAAAGGTAAGTCGCCTCATCATTCATTGTCGACCGAACATGCATGTGGACTTGAACCTCTAATAATTCTTTTTCTTCCTTATTTTCTGGGCTTTGTCCTTCAATGGAAAGTTTAGTTTAGTCTATACCTACCATGTACTTGAGTGCCCTTTTCCCATGAATTTCACGCATTGCTCCTCACACCAGGAGGTGAAGACTACGCTCTCGATATCGTGAAATTCAATTATATATATAGCGAAAACTAAGACTCCAAGACGAGACTTCTCAAAGCTTGTTGAACATTTTCTGAGAAGTTAGTGTGTGCCTTATTTAATACAAACATTTAGTGTGTGCCTTATTTAATACAAACATTTTACCTATAGTCCCAGCAAAGAAATTTGACTTTCCCCATGAATAATTTCGTTGTCCATCAGTCAAAAAAATTTAACGGGGCAAATTATTGTTGGGAAAACTAAAGAATTTATCGAAAGCTCTCTCCAAATTTTAAATAGTTGTAGAGTTAATAGCGAAAACTAAAGAGTTTACTTAAAGTTTGAAGATCACAATTTTTGACATGATAGAGGGTCTAATGATAAATCCCATTCATTTCCATTAGAAAAAGATCTCGCTTAAAGTTTGAAGGTCACAATTCTCGACATGATAGAGGGTCTAATGATAAATCCCATTCATTTCTATTAGTAAAAGATACCACCCGAACATAACGTTGTATGACTCTTGATCAATCCATCTTGAATTTCATTCGTTGAAAAAGAGATGGAAACTAGAAGTCTAAGATTGGGGAAGACAACAGGGAAATCCCACATGACCCAATATATTTGACAAGTCTCGGGAGCCTGCCCCAATATATTTGACAAGTCTCGGGAGCCTGCCGTAGACTCTTGGTAATATTACCAAGCTCTCTCTCTCTCTCTTAAGGATGACAGATGTATCGTTCAACTAGATTAACGTTGAATGACCGAGACTTTAAAAGAAATGGTTAGAAAACGACGTGCACACCAAAACGTGGAGAAAGATGAGAGCGGTTCAACATGACAAAGGCGACCGAGAGAAGACGAGGTTAGCGTTCGGTCATTGTTCAGGTATTATACTAATCCAAAACATAATCCTCTCAAGACTTCCATCATCTGAAGACTTCCGTATCGACAAGGCCAAGTGATGTTGCTCGGGAACTTCTCGTTCCATCCGTCTGAACTACGTTGTTGTACCATACCCCAGAACGTTCCATTCATTTGACAGGGTTGCATCCATGAAGCTGGGTCAATTTCCTAGGACTTCCTCTGCTACTTGTATCGAATTTCTACTTCCAATCGTTTGAATTGACGCTCTCGTCGAACCAAAGATCTGTCAAAGACTAATCAGCAAGGACGGAAACTGGTGCGCTCGAGAGTCCACGCCGAGAAGTTCATAAACAGAGAAGAAGATGCCTTTGATCAAGAAGCCCTTCCCTTTCAAATTCTTCTAGAGAAAGACTGTTTTCTTTTGACCAATGCGTACTAGATGGTCCATCCTTTCGTTTAAGACAAATGTATATAATAAATTATGATGAAAGGTTACTTGATACTTTGGTTAAAAAGGGGAAGAAGTCTAATTAACTCTTGAACCTCAGGTATGAAGTTGGAATTATAGATTATGAAGCGATTGGATCACAACTGGAGTTTTCATTATCATAAAATTCCAATGTAGAGCCGTACTCACAGCCTTCAGTGGATTAGAAGACACGAACCCACTTATTTAGACAGCCTCGCATACTCACTATTGACACCATGGCGCATCTAAAGCAGCATCTTGGTAATATGAACATACCACATGCACACATACACTCCAAAGATAGGTCATCTACTGATGCAGGTAGCGGGACATCCACGACTTGAAGCGAGACCATGCAAGCTCGGCTGCAGCTTCATTATCATCCTCCAATCCCATACTCTTCCTCCGCTTAATGCCATCAGGAGATGTGTTCATAAAAGCATGCCCGTTGCCCGGATAAATGTGTACCTCGTGAGGGACTCCAGAAGCTTTCAGCTTCTCCTCTAAAGCCTTGGCAGCCTGGAAAGAAGAGTAAGCAAAATGTGTTATCTACCTCTCTCATGTGAATGACTGGCAAATCTATCTGCGGTAAGAGAATGGTATACTACAAGAGGAACAGTCATCTTATCAGAACAATTCAGAAAGCCAACACTAACTGCTCATGCTATATAAAATAAATGTTCTATTATACATTATGGATTAAAACCTTCATGACAAGGAACTGACAAGACTATCTCCAGAGCAAAAATGGTGCTTGGATGTTGAACTTTTATATCAATCTGCTCACTTATGCTTTACTAGAGAGAGGGTTTCAGTACTCTTAAGCCAAAAGCAGTCCCAAATTAGCAGGGAAAACTTTCCAATACTTTACTCATTTTGCAACAAAAGATTATTGTCCTTACACAAAATAGAAGACCTTGCCCATACTTTTCTTCACTATATTTCTTTTCTGTTGGCCAGTCACTCAATCACCATTGGGTTAAAGAAAGAAGAAAGGGACGCATGCTTCAAAAGCATATCCAGGAAGAAGGCAAACTACAAGAAGCTGTTAGCAATAGTAAGGCCAGGGCATAAGGTCATGATGCCAAATGACTCACGTACAGGGACCTGAAAAAAATAACCAAGCATATCCCAAAAGCAGCAAAGTAGAAGTTGAATGTGCTCCAGGAATTTATTTAAGCAAAAAAACACAAGATTCCTCAAGTATCATGTTTATACATGAGGGTCTTCATCTAATATAAATGCGAAACTAAAATAGTGATGAATTATATGGAGCATTGTTCAACTAGCCATTAAGCAAAGTATGATTTAGCACCAAGAGCATTGATCACAGCAGGCAGATGTTACAAATGCAAGATACATACCGTCACATCTGAAAAGCCAACAAAATTATCAAGCTCCCCAAAATGAGCCTGCACAGGAGCCTTAGCCTTAGCGGGATCAGCGAGCTCGGGAGAAGGCACACCATAGAAGCCAACCACACAATCAACCTCAGGGACCAGAACAGAACTGGCAATGGAAAGAGCACCTCCCATGCAGAAACCAGTCACACCAACCTATCACAAAGAGAATCATTTATTCTTCAATTAAAAAGTCAATTGGAAAATGGTTATTCTCAAGGAGAAAAGGCTGGAGTTTTTTCAATCAATACTACGATGAAAATATATGCTACTCGCAAAATTCATAAGAACATACGTATGCCTAATGGATCATCACAATGAGTTGTGATTGTAATGACATAAATTGCTCTTATAGTTCCTTCCTCAAATCTTGCTGACACAAAGCTTTTGATCAGACTTATGTTCAGGTAACTTGATAGGAGAAATCACAGATTCAAATGCACGCCACTTTTGAACTAAACAGCTATGCAAAACTGAGTTCCTTAGGAACATAGCAAGTCATAAGCAGAAGATTGATCAGAAGCTCACAAAAAGAAGGGATTTGATCACTCACTTAACAAGGCAAAGCCAGAACGAATTCACGACCACTTTGCATCACACAAAGCGATAAATATATTCAAATGATAAAGTGGAAATGCAATCAAAACGTTTTACAGTGAACAAGGTTGGACCAAAGGTTGGACCAAGTCAAGTCAAACCTGGCCTTAACCAGAGATTTTTACCAAGCTAAGTGTGGCTGAATCATGTATCAATATTGTGAGTAATTCAATGCATACTTTTGATACTTTATGACGACAACAGCAACAGAAACTGCGGTTGCTGACGATCTCAACAATGTAAATGATTACCATAGCTGAAAAATATTGTGCATGAGACATGCCCATTTACAACCTGTATTAAAACTTACAAAAGGATGCAGGTTGATTGAACATGAGAAAATTATGCTCAGATGGTGTCAAAATCTCAAGGATGGTACAATAGGCATGCGACTGCTTAGATATAATCTCGAGGATCTTTATGTTAAGGTCACATGCGCAAACTTCCTTATGTATTTTTAAAATCTGCAGAATTAACATAAAAAAGGAGTATAGACAATTAGGCAACTAGATCGAATGTCAGCCAGAGCTTGTACTGATGGACATCTAAGAGGACCCATGATAATTGCAACGAATGAAAATGGCACATCAATAAACAGCAAAAACAATAATACAACTTAGAGAAAGTCCACACCTTCTTAGATCCATTAGCCTTAAGCCAGTTAGCTGAGGCACCGATATCCTTTACAGCACCCGCCCAGTCAAGACCATCCATTAGATGCTGTGCTTCTGCAACATCTAGACCAACCTTTCCTCGATAAAGACTGCAACAACAGCAGTATACTCAGGAGTTAAACTCCATCAAATCTACAAAATTTTGATCTACTCTTATTTTACACCAACAACTATAGTTCCACAGGCAGAAAGATAATTACTCTGGGATGAGAGCTTTAAACCCAGGATCCATTTGGGAAATTTTCAGAGCATGGTTCTTGATCTCAAAATCCACACCCCACCACTCCTGCAACACCACGATCCCGGGGGCATTGTCTTTTCCAACCACATACGCATCAAAGGCCTAATGATCAAAACAAACAAATCAGTCAGAAAGGAGGTGACTTGTTTCTAGTGTATAAAAAGGTTTCATGGTCAATGATGCAATTTGGTCACAAGTAAAGATGTCAAGTTTCAAAGCCCATAATGCAAGTTAGCTCATGTGTGCATCTCAGATTGTCGAGTCGCTTGGGAACATACAACTGCCCAGTGAAGATGCCTCATTGCACCTTTTTGTTTTGCACTTGCAGCTGGAGAGGGGCAGGGAAAGATACAGAACTCAAAACCACAAATTCACGGCAAATTATATCTCCCTACGGCAACATAAGACTTGCAATACACTTTACTCTGGAAAATCACATTAATTATCACCGGCACTAACTACAACAAATCCGTTATCGGCCAGCCACTGACTGGACAGAAAGATCAGTCAAATGATGAATTTGCCATTCTGGAAACCTCCGAATAGAGCATTCTTCTAGATTTGATCGTTCCCATTCTCAGCCAAACAAAATCTGCACGAGCACTAGCCCACACTCAACTCACGCATAACCTCAAAAACCCAGAACCCCGATACGAGAACCCTTGTCGTTGCATCGCTGTACCACGCCAAAACAAAACCCCAATCCCATTCTACGGCCACAACAACACCCCCAGGCCAAATTCAAAGTAAGATGAAGAAGATAACAGGAAGGGAAAATGCAAATTAGGCATCGGACGGCAAAACAAAATGGGCTATAAAACCCAGAAAAGCGCCATCATCGAGACGGGACTCACGGTGTCTTCTCTTTGGATGCGGACTTTGGTGAACGGAGCCGAGGCGGCGGCGGCGGCGGAGTCGGCCATCGAGCGGATCGCGAGGCGAGGAGCGGAGCGCGGGAAGAAGGAGGAGGTGGTGGTGGTGGACTTCACGATGGTTCTCCAGAAGATTCTGGAAGATGACGACGACAGCGCAGCTGCCAGCATACTTCCTCCGAGTGAGCGACAGCTCAACGGCGGCGAACGAGGTGTCTACCTCGTCGATCCAGCGACCTGTGGGCCTTTATTTGCGAATTCATGGGCCGAATTAAGCCCATAATCAGGAGCTTTGTAATGTTTTGGGCCCAAATAAAAAATTTAAACGGGCTTTGGGAAAATTGTTTTGATGAGGTAACGAATAAAAAAGAGAGGCAGGCCATTCAGAGCGAGCTCACAGAGCTTAGCATGCGAAGTCCAGAACTTCTAGAACCATCCGAGTAGGGATTTCCGGTTTTTCAGGGCCGGAATGTAGCCGGCTTAGATCGAGAAAAAGGCATTATGGCGTTAGATTTTCCAAGGTTTAGCCAAGGCTCAACTTGGGACCCTAGCACTTGTTGGATCAGGTTTCGTATCGCGACCGCGCATAATTTTCGTTTATTAACAGTGCCCAATAATGAAAGGGCTTCTTTTTATTTTTATTTTTTGGACTAAGGGCTCCCAAAGGGTTGTATCGCGACTGCGCATAATTTTCGGGTCGTTTAAAATTAAAAAGACCAAAATACATGTGCCCAATTTAATGAAAGGGCTTCTTTTTATTTTTATTTTTTGGACTAAGACATATCAAAGCACCATCGTCGGACCTCTCTCGATCTCCGAAACTCATCATTGGCCACTATTCCATAATTTTTAAAAAATAAAAATAATTTACAAAATTTAAAATAAAAATTATTAAGAATTCGATTTTTTAAAATAAATAATATTAAAGGAATATAATCTTTAAAAAAGATTATCATAATAATTTTTCCTAAGTTTAGTTAGATTGTGAAGTGTTTTAATAATATGTGTTAGGTCGGGTATTGATTGGGTTGGGTATAGGTCAAAAATTTTATACTATACTTAAATGGGTCATAAATGGGTTAATGTGTCAATTTAGACCGGACCATTTATGACTTGACCCAAACCCGACCCGACATACTCATTTAACAGGTCTACGAACAACTTAGAATTAAGACTTTTTCGCACATTTATTGATTTTACGTTTCATACACCCATTTTGATTTCGACATATTTGAAAATCAATACTTTTTTTCTTGAAATATGAACAAAGAGAAGTTTTACTATGGAAAAAACACTTTATGAAGCCAAGTAAAATTACTTATCTCTTACTCTATTAATGAAATTTAAGTGTATTAGAAAGTGATAATTAGTTTTTGACTCTTACTCTTACACTTTTGTCATGTCTTTTTTGTAGGGTGTGAGAGTCAAAACCTATATTTGAATATAAATCGTTGCCACTCTAACCCCTTTGAGGAGGTGGGGAGTCAAACTCCCTACTTCCTCCTTCCTATGTGAGAATGGTGGCCACTGAGGTAATTAGTATTTAACTTCAAAGATTGTAATTAATCCAAAAAAAATTCCCTTAATTTGCTAAATAAGAGTGGAGTCACTCAATTCATCTAATAGATTTTTGAATGAGTGAACCTCAAACAATTTCAATTGGCTAATTTTGATTGGAATTACTAATATGGATGCCAATCATCCTATATAACACAACCGGCTAATGTAGACAACTTTAAATGATATTTTAATATTTTTTTGAAATTTTGTTCATTAATTTTTTTCCTTTTCTCTTTAATTTTCTCTTTTCTCTTCACTTCTTTTTGTTTTTTTTCCTTTTTCCTCCATTGGCCACCACTAGCCTTATCGATGGTTGGCGACCTTTGCTGGCTTTAGGTAAGGAAAGCCAACACTTGGGCTGGCGAGGGTGGCCTCGCTAGGCTAGTGAGGGCAACCCCTCCACAATTTGGCAAGTGTAGCCCTTTCTTGAGGTCGACTACCTTTGCCAACCATTAGTAAGGCTAGTGGGAAGGGTGACCATAGTTCGGATGAGTAGTTTCCACCTTAGAATTAGGAATTGCCCATTAAGGATCGATTTTGAAAAATTGAAACCGAGAGTCGCTTGTTGATTCCATAGATCCACAAGGGAATCGGACCGCCAATCCAATCCGATTCTCGAGTGGGTCCATGGAATCGGTCCCACCAAACTTCACATGTTAATATTGTAATATGCAACAAATAATTATATGACATAATCACCTCATCAAAGACACTCCTGATTAGAGTCAATGAACCAACAATATTAGTATGCTAAGAAGTGTGTAACCAAGAGAGCACATTAATCATACTTGTTATGAATGCGCAAAAGTGGATAGTTATCCTACATAAAAATTAGTGAGTAGCCTAGGGATTTAGGATTTTTTTATTTTTTAAATTAAAAATGAAAAATATATTATTTATATTATCGGTCCAATTCAGATGGGTGGGTGGGGGTAGTTTCAAACTTGGAACCGGGAATCGGACCGGTACCCAATGGTTTCAATTTATTAATCAAACCGGTTCCCTTAGGAACCATCGGTTCTTGGGCGGTCAAGTCTTGTTCTAGGCAGTCTAGGGGGTGTTCAATTCTTTTGCACACCCCTAGCTAGTGGTGGCTAGCTAAGGAAAAGAGGAGAAAAAAAGAAGAAGAGAAAAGACAAAAAAAGGAAAATAAAAAAATTCGGAAAAATATTATTGTAAATTATCCACATTATCGCCAGCTGTGCCACATAAGATGCTTGTGTTCACATTAGTGATGTCTGGCTAAAATTGGTTAGATGTACTCAATTAACAATACATCAAAATACTTAAGACTTAATTGAAAAAGTTAAAAGTTTTAAGACTAAAATGACAAAAGTGTAATAAGTTTTGTGATTTTTGGGACAATTTTCCCTATGGTAGTAAATTAAAGATAGTCACATAAGTATTTCTTTAGAAAAAAAGGGTATCTAAATAGAAGGGAAAAGTACTTAAAATTCATAAACCTATTGCATTGGTACTAATTCAGTCATAAATCTTTTAATTAGATTAATTTAATCCTAAATCTTTTCGCATTAGTACCAATTTAATCAATTTGGCAATTTATATTGAAATTGTTGAGGTGTACATTGGTCATTTCATGTGGCACGGTTGGTACTAACGTGGATATTTTTAAATATTTTTAAAATAAATTTTCAACTTTTTTGCTCTTTTTAAAAAATATTTCCCCTTTTTCTTTTTGGACTATGGCTGGCACGGTTGGTACTAACGTGGATATTTTTAAAATAATTTTCCGACCTTTTTACTCTCTTTTTTAAATAATTTTCTTATTTCTTTTTGGATTATGTCTGCGCGTTGGTACGACGTGGATATTTTTAAAATAATTTTTCGACTTTTTTACTCTTTTTTAAAATATTTTTCCTTTTTCTTTTTGGACTATTGTTGGTACCAGCCATGGGCAGTGATTAGCCATAGGTGAGGATTGGCGAGGGCATTGCGACCATTGCGGGCCATAGGCAAGGGTCGCCCCTTGTTGGATTTGGTGAGGGCATGACCCTCGCGACTTGGGTGAGGGCTGCCGTCACCGAGCTTAGCGAGGGCCGCTCTCATGGTTTATAGCTAGGGTGGCCCTAGTGACTCAAGTCGCTAGGGCTACCTTGCTCTATGGGGCGATTTAGATCATCCCAAATATCTTTCGAGCTCTCTTGAAGCAGCTTGTCAAGTTGCTAGTTGCACTTAATGAGGACAATACATATTAGGGTAAAAAGGTCAATATGTGTCTACATTGATTTCACATATTATACACATCTAGATATATATTCATCTAGCTGTGTTTTCCAAAATTAATCCATTAATTGTTCTGAACTCTAAAGTTGCATTGCTACAACCACCCTAAGTTAACTAGATTAACCTGAAGATATATAATTTTTCCACAAACACAAATCGCTAGCCTTACAATTCATAGTACTAAGTGCTCTATCTTTAAGCATTTTTGTGACAATGAGAAAGATGGTAGAAATTGATTTGTCAGCATGATAAGATGTTGTGCATATGTCTTCTTGCAGATTGGTTTGCTGTATGGATCAACAACAGAAGATGTCTTTACGGGATTGGCAATCCATTCCAAGGATTGGAGATCACTCTATTGTTCAGCAAATCCACCTACTTTTCTAGGTTGCGCACCATCTGGCGGGCCTGCCTCGATGACCTAGCAAAAAAGATGGGCCACGGGCCTACTCTAAGTTCTAATAAGCAAAAAGAGTCCAATATATGGCACCCCATTCATGCAGCTCCATTTCAGACAATGTTTGGCCTACCTATGGGTCCTCACTTGGGCACTGAGATCCATACCCGAGTCCTTATATGCTCTCCTACCAGCTTATTGTATCATGACCAACTCCCACTTCTTGTCCAAGGTAAGAAGAAACTAAAATAAATATCACTCTTTTTTTTCTCAAGAGTATGCCTCATTATCTTCTTGTCTTGTGTAATCGTAGGTACAAGAGCCAGCTATTCTAATTCCAGCTACCATTTTCATTATCTACAATCTCTATTGTTTATACGAGTACTTCATTATTGGCTTGTCAATATGTGCATGGTGGAATAACCACAGAATGCAGCGGATAACATCTATATGTGCCTGGTCATTTGGAGTCTTAAGTGTCATACTTAAACTCTTAGGGCTATCAAAGACGATATTTGAAGCAACCAAGGAAGACTAGTTTGCATCTAATGATAATATAAGTCCTGAACATGGGAGATTCACCTTTGATGAGTCCCTAGTGTTTGTACTGGGCATTGCTCTTTTGCAGATGCACTTGACAGCAATACTTGCCATGTTGCTAGGGTTGCGCCCACGAGCACCTGATAACAATGGCTTTGGCTTAGGAGAGGTGGTATGCACTGTGTGGGTGCTGCTGTATTTATGGCCTTTTTGAGAGGGCTATATGGAAAAGGAAAATACGGGCTTCCCTCTGCTACTATAATAAAGGGAGCTATCCTAGCAACCTTTTTCGCTTACTTATGTATATTTACATCCACGGGTTCATGAGGGCTGCAAATTGTTGGATTTCGCACTTGCAAAAGCAAAAGCATGGTTGTACAATTATTCATGCCTTCTCTTTCTCGCACGAGATAAGATATTTCTCATTATTGTATTCCCACGCAAGAAATCACAGTGATTTTCACAGCGTTTGTACTTTTGTTGTCTCTTCTTTTCTCATTTGGACCGGAGCCGTAATCATCCATCTTTCCTTCCCGAATAATCTATAGCAATAATAACCGTAGATAAATACATAAATCTTGGCTGCATTTATAGGGTCGGTAGGGCAAAGATGTGACTGAGAACACGTTGACCACTTCACGCCGTCGCCAGTATAGTGTCCCACCAAGAGCGCCGACCGCACTTTCCTCTCAATCTTTTCTTTTTCTCTCCATGTATTCCAAATTGAAGATGGGGAATCCAAAAGATCCGATTAGGTTTTACTTAATTAAGCAAATTAAACCCCCCTCTCTCTCTCTCTCTCTCTCTCTCTAATAGGGGGCTCTTTCGTCTTGTACTTCTCCAAAGGGGGAGGCAAAGAATGGTGGTTTAGCTTTGAAATCATGGCATGCGTCATTGCGTCACAAGTGCTGTTTATAGTGACACATGTCCATGATTCCGAAGGTTAGGGTCGTTTTCAGATTTAGGTGGCGTTTTAAGGTTAATTAAGTCGATAGAACGGCAATTATAGCATGATTAGGAAGAAGGAGACTAGTGACCGGAGTTTGAAACGTGCATCATTGATTATAAATGTTTGATCATTACGTAATTGATTGCTCAAATAATAGCAGTCCCTCTCTCCCACTTTTCTTTTTCCTCGTTAGTTTAAAGTTTTTGCTTTTGGGGTAGGAATTTTAGGGTGTGTTTGGTATGGCATTTCCAATGGGCTTTCAGGCCTGAAAGCTCCTTGGAAATGTTGAACCATTTGATTCAATTTTTTGAAGTGGCTTTCAGCTTTTAAGTGGCCTTTAAAATGCTGAAAGCCCAAAGCTAGTCCCCTACTAGCTTTGGGTTTTCAGTATTCGGCGGAATACTGAAACTATTTTTTCTCTTCCAAAACTACCATCACTAGTTTTTCATATTCCGATTTTGCCCTTGTTTTTTTTTTTAATTGAGAAAGGGGCAGCCCTTCGCTGGACCGACCGCCGGTCCAGCGAAGGGCTATGGCCGCCGATCTAGCTCGTCGGCAGCCATTTGCGAAGGTCGCCCAGGTTTGTCCAATTTTCCAAAATATATATATATATATATATATATATATATATATATTTACCTATAATACCCCTCAAATCTCATTGTGAATTTTTTTTTTACCAAACGCACGTTCAACTCAAAGTCCATTTGCAAAGAAATTTTACCAAACACAATTGCATTTCCCCAAGTAGCTTTGGGCTTTCAGCATTTGCATTGGACTCAAAACCCCTCGCAAATGCTGAACAAAATGCACCCTTATTATTGGCAAGACATAGGAAGTACCGTATCAAATTGTAGATCGCAGCAATTCTAGAATGCATAAAACTTTCTTTTTATCTTTAATTAATTAGAATATACCATGAAATGGACGTATAAGAAATGCGGGCGCATGAGTTAAAGATTTTGGGTTTATATCGTTCTAATATATATTTTTATATTTTTTGGTGACCTAGGGAACCCCGCAGCCCCCGACAATGGGGAGTAAACCCAGGGGCGCACGTCTTGCCACCACCACACACGTGCTTCTGGGGTAAGTCACCCTATGACGAAACTGGGATTCGAACTTTCGACCTTTTGCGAGAGGAAGAGAGCACGAACCAACAACGCCACCCAGGTGAGTGGTTATATCGTTCTGATATTCTGTTCTGCACATGCCAAACAAAGCCATTTCGAACCCCTAATATCTCTCTATCTAAAAAAACTCTCCCTAAAAAAAACCTCCCGAGCAGGCCCTGCTTTGCTATACTTTTCTTTTCTAGGCATTGATTTCCTTCTTCTTTTTTTCCCGATCTAATGTAAGAGTCTTTTCTCATCTTGTTTGGCATCTTCTTTTACTCGTTGTTGCTGCTTTTTTTTTTTTTTTGCTCGTTATGGAGAATAAATCTGTTTATGGCTGAAAATTTTGGGAGAATGGTGTTACGGTCCAGCTAGTAGGATGCCTAGGATGTCGTTATATTACCTCCCCGAGATTCATCTAAAGCCATCCTCTCTTGATTTAGGTATATCTAATTCTTTGACCTTTTCTCTCTTGATCTAAATCTAGATCTGGAATTTCTTGGAAGTGTTCGATTTATAGTGGTTCAACATATTGTTGGTATTGTCATCTCTATAGGACGATGGTATTAAGAACACCGAACCTAGACGTGCATTGCAAGCTGTAGTTTTTTTTTTTTTGGGTCAAAACAAGCCGTAGTTTTCAAATGGGATAATTTCGGCGTGTGCCCATCACTAATGGTTCCAATAGATCAGCCATTGATCGTTTTTTAATACTATGATAGATCTAGTATTAGGGATGAAATTGTGCTTATAACTGCAAGCTATACTCTTTGATTTTTAGATTTTGTTTTGTTTTGCAGTTTTTTTGGGATTTGCTTTGCTTGGAAGCTTTCTATATTTCTCTCATATCTTATTATAACAAATGAATGAAATTTTTTCATTCAAAAAAATAAAAATAAAGGTCTAGCCATAAAACTCTTGTAGCTTGACGAATGAGGAAATGGAGTTGTGGTGAATTAATAGCCTTACGAAATAAAAAAAAAAATTATAAATCTATTGGACTTGTGTCAATTCAATCAATACCAGTTGAGTCTAAAATTTTTCACATCTTGTCAATTTTGGCCGAAAATCGTTGACGTAAAGCTATTTGTCTTACGTGATACAGCCAACACTCGTGTAGACATTTTTAATAATATCTTAATAATATTTTATATTTTTTATATATTTTTTGAATCGTGTCCATAATCAGGAGCTTTACTATATATTAGGCCAAAACAATATTAAATGGGCTTTGCCAGAATATTTTGAAGAATTACAAAGAAAAAATAGACATGACAGAGCGAGCTTATAGAGCTTAGCATGTGAGGTCCAAAACTTCTAGAGCCATCCAAATAGTGGCTTCCAGGTTTCTCGGCTAGAAAGTAGCCTGATTCGAAGCATCGACGGGGCTCCGATTTATAAAAGGCATTATACCATTAAGAATTCTGAGGTTTAGCCAAGGCTTAGCTCAGGATTCCCTGTTCATCATATATGATTTTCGTTTATTTAACAATGAGCAATAATGAAAGGGCTTCTTTTTTTTTTTCTTTCTGGAATAAGACACAGCAAAGTGTCGAGAAAGTTTACGCCACTATTCCACTATTCTCGAACAACTTAAAGCTGAGCCTTCCTTTTTTAGATACATTAACTTTACATTTCATACCGCTCCTAAAGAAGCACTTCATGAAGCCCAGTCGTAGTACTCATCCCTTGGTTTATTAGCGAACTATTAAGCCCCTTCAATAATTATAATTAATTTTGACTTGAAAGATGTGATAAAGGGGGGAAATAATCCCTTAATTTGCTTAAGTAAGGACCGAGTCACCTTTTTCATCTAACAGGATAGGGTATCTAAATCTTGCTCATTAACTCCCATGCAAGAAATGTTCGTACGTTGGTGGTCTCTTTCTCCATATTTGGACCGGACTAGTAGATAGTAGTCATCTAACCTTCCTTCTCTCTTGCAAAGTGGCCGCTCTTCGTCTTATGCTTTTCCAACTCAATGGCGAAGAATGATAGTTCAGCTTCGAAATCATGGCATGCGTCACGAGCGTGGTTTATAGTAAGTTGAAGTGGGATGATCGTGCAGAGATATTTGTTAAAAAAATGCATTTTCTTGCGGAAGATTAGGGTCATCTTCCGATCTTGGTGGCGTTATTAGGGTGATAAAGTCAATAAGACGGGGATCCTAATCGATTACTTAAGCAATTGCCCGCTCTCTCTCTCTCTCTCTCTCTCTCTCTCTTCTTCTCTCACTTTTCTGCTTCCTCCTTTGTTTAAGGTTTCTTTCTTTTGGCGTAGGAATTTTCTGTTGCCAAGACCCCGGGAGTACCATATCGAAAGTTTATGTCTAAGCATGTTAAGGATTTCATATATATTTTTTACACCGGGCATGTAAAATTTTACGAGATCTCAAAATGGGGATATCAATTTGTTTGTAGCGACCTTTACATCGTCAAGAACATAAACTCGGTGGACAGAAATATTAAATAAAACGGGATTTCGACAAGGTCCAAATGGCATGGGTCCAAAGAAGGTCTGGGAGATTGTGCTTGTCCTACTCCTTTTGGTCTTGCCCCGCACTATCAATTCTTCGCCCAATGCTGCCAAAGACACCATACGTTAGAAACTCAATTTAGCATGATAGATAACATAAATATACAATGATGTTTAGTTAACTAGAGAAATATGATGATTTGGACGTAACATCACCAAATTACATATACTTGGGCATACGTAAGTGTGTTAGCTCCCCGACCCTTTGGGTCCCTATCAAGCCCCTCCTTCCTCGGGCGATTTCAGCATTCACAAACTCAAAAAACATAACTTTTTTTTTCTATATTAAGGTCGTTGTTGATGAAGAATATTTTTTATGTTTTTTGCGTTACGACTTTTCATTAAGATTTTTTTTCTTTGTGGGCATGCTTGCATAATAGTAGTCTATAAGAGCCAAATCTCTATCTGCACTATTTATACGGAACGTTTTCTCTGCTGGCGATATATATTCAAATAAGGGTACGAAGACATTCACAATTTCACAAATAAGACATACACAAAATGACTACCATGCTACATAATTCCAAAAATAGGACATACATACCATGATAAAGTCAGGGAAAAGCGTCAGAAAAGTTCTAAATCTATTTCATTGATATCAATTTAATTACAAACCTTTTATTGATGTTAATTAGCCCTAAATAATTTGACCTAATGCAAATTCCAATTAAGTCATTCTAGCTAATTTTGATTGGATATTGCCAAAATGGATGCCGGTTGGCTTCAATGGCATGACTAATGCTGACGTGGATAAGTTTTAATAATATTTGTCATATTTTTTGAATTTTTATTTTTTTTTTTTTCCTTCTCTATCTCCCCTAATATTTTCATATTTTTTGAATTTTTATTTTTTCTTCCTTTTTTCCTCTCTGTCTCTCTCTGCCTCTGTCTCTCTTTCTTTATGGCGGGACCTCGGCAACCAGCCAAAGGGGTTAGGGCATTAAAATGCCAATACTTTTTTTTTGCCCACAAGTTTTAATAAACGTTCACTTGAGTGCCACTCCACCGGAAAAGCTGACATGGCCGCCGGAAAACAATATTTTAATATTTTAATTAATTTTTTGATTTTTTTTAAGTGCCGGCGAGGGCCACCGTTGACCCTCGCCGTCGGCCATGAAGGCCTTGGGTGAGGCCGTCGCGGCCTTCCTGCGGCTGTTGAGGGCCATTGTGGCCTTGCCAAGGGTTAGATCTGGGCAAAGGTCGCCTGGCCTTCGCCGTTGCCGCCGCGGGTGAGGCCGTCGACGGCCTCACCTAGGGCCTTCGTGGCCAATGGCGAAGGGCCCTCGCCCAATCTGGGCGAGAGTTCGGCGGCCAGCGAGGGTCAACGGTGGCCCTTGCCAACCCTAAAAAAAATCAAAAAAATCAATTAAAATATTAAAATATATGTTTTCCGGTACCACGTCGGCTTTTCCAGCGCCACGTCAGCTTTTCTAGCGGAGTGGCACTCAAGTGAACGGTTTCACTCTAATTTGGCACTCAAGTGAGCAAAAAAAAGTTTTGGTACCAAAGTGAGCGCCGTACGAAAGTTATAGCACTCCTAGTGTACTTACCCCCAGCCAAAGGGAAGGGTCGAGACTCACTAGATCACCAGCTTAGTGTGAGGCCGCCCTTGCCAATGGCTATCAAGGTCCCTCATCAACGCTCACCTCTAACCAATGGAGGAAGAATGAAGGGAAGGAAAAAAATGAGATAGAAAAAAATAAATGATTCAAAAAAAAAAAAGTTAAAATATAACTAAAAGTTGTTTATGTTTGTGCCGGTCATGCTACATTGGCCGACTAGCATCCACGTCAATAATCTTTGGCAAAAATTAGCCGGAAGGACAAAATTGGCATTAAGTCAAAATATTTATAACTAAATTAGCACCATTAGAAGGTTTATGATTAAATTAACATCAATATAATAGATTTAGGACTTTTATAACACTTTTATGGGCAAAAGTCCATCAAGGGCTTTGGACTACCAATCTCTCATTGCATTTTTTTTTTTGGGGGAGGGGGGTTGGGGGTCAAGAATCTCTTATTACATATTAAAAGCAAAGAATAGAAGAAGAAAAGCTAAAGACGCAATCAAGGGCTTTGGACTACCAATCTCTCATTGCATTAAGTAATGCTAATTATTATTATGGAGCGTCGAATGTAGTCCATTCTTTTAGTATACCAATGTTGTGGTTTAGCATTCACTGATGGAGGTAAGTGAACTTGTTGTATATGGTGCCATAAGCACTTGACGAACTGGGGTTCAACCTTTCTATATAAGTCGCCACCACCATTTGAGTTATGGCCACCTTTTGAACGCACAAAACCACCAAATAAAAACAGCAAAGAACAGAGCTGGTGCGTGCACAGACACACGAGCCTTCTCCAATGGCCATCCAATCCACTCCCACTCCTCTATACGAGAAAATAAGCCTGAAAAACGATGCGAAGAGGGCGGTCGAGATCTTCATCTTGTTCCTTCTCGTCTCTCTTCTCACTTATCGGCTTGTGCACCTCAGGGACCACGGCCTCGAGTGGCAGGTCGCGCTCGTCTGCGAGTCGTGGTTCACGTTCGTGTGGGTTCTCGTTGTCAGCTCCAAATGGAGCCCCGTGAACTACAAAACCTACCCTGAACGTATCTTGCAAAGGTATAACAATAGGACGAGAGCTAGCTTTTTCGCATGGCTTATCTTCAACATTTTCAGCATCATCGTATTGCTTCCGTCACGAACCCTCGATTTCCCAACTCTTAGAGGAACAGCGACTAGTACAACTTGCTTGTTCTTTCTTTCCGTCTTCTCGAATACTCAGTATGGTTTTCTTTTCCAAGTTTCTAGCGAAGGTGTTGTTAGCGCGAAGTAATTTTCTGAAAACATTTGTCCTCTTGCCTTTCATTTCCAACTGGAGCGATTGCATAGGACGCAATAACTTGTACCTAACTTGCTGGAATGAATTTTGGAAAGTAAATATTCCATTCAGCTCAGTTTCGGAAGATGAGTTTCGCTTGAAGTACCTGTATGGTATAATATTCACGTATGTTCTCCATGGATTTTGGGTTACCGACGTTCTATAAGTTGGTTGTGTTCAACCGAGTTATATATTGTAGGTCTAGTTCCTCATTGCTGTTTTTGTCTTCACATATCCTTCATATAGGGTAACCGAGCTTCCTCCGGTGGACCTCTTTGTCACGACAGCGGATCCACAGCTAGAGCCACCGATCATCACCGTGAACACAGTCCTCTCTCTAATGGCAGTAGACTATCCGGCTGATAAGCTGGCGTGCTATGTCTCCGATGATGGCTGCTCGCCGTTGACCTTCTACTCTCTAATGGAAGCTGCCAAGTTCGCAAAGCTCTGGGTCCCGTTCTGTAAGAAGTACAACGTTCAATTGCGAGCCCCGTTCCGTTACTTCGCTGGCAACGTGACAAAATTTTCCAGTGAAGAGTGCTCTTTGGAATTCCGACAAGCACGGGACACAGTGAGGGTGATGCTCAATCTTTGGAGTCTAGTGTTCATGTGTAGGATTTGGTATGTATAAGAAATGGATGTGGAAATACTCATATTTGTCTTGTTCTTTCTTAGGATGAATACGAGAAGTTGAGCAAGAAGATAGAAGGTGCGTCTCAAGGCTCAATCCCATTTGATTTTACTGGGGAGTTTGCACCTTTCTCTAACACAGAACGTAGTAACCATCCCAGTATTATTAAGGTATGGTGAAATTCTCAGAGCATATTTTTTTCTAGGTTTGGATAATTAAATTGGAAAGGAGGTCACTATTTTTATTCTAATGCTTGTTATTATTGTGATTTTGACAAAGGTTATACTGAAAAACAAAGAAGGTCATCCAAATGCATTGCCCCATTTGATCTACATATCACGAGAGAAGCGGCCAAAGCACCCACATCATTACAAGGCAGGAGCCATGAATGTCTTGGTGCGTAAGACTTTCCATCAAGCCCTAAGTGTGGTCGCCTTTGACATGAAAACAATCTCACTCTTCTTTACTCTTATGTTTCTTTAATGGATGAACAGACTAGAGTTTCAGGACTGATGACGAATGCACCATTCATGCTAAATGTTGATTGCGACATGTACGCCAACAATCCAGAGATTGTTCTTCATGCTTTGTGCCTTCTACTTGGTACAAAACATGAGAGAGACTGCGCTTTTGTTCAATGTCCACAGATCTTCTATGATGGACTGAAGGATGATCCGTTTGGAAACCAATTGGTGGTCTTATATGAAGTACGTGCCATTCTACTGCACAATAAGTCTTATTTAAAGCTGATTTGCAGCTTATCTACTGAGTAGTATATGTACTTATGATATCGTTGATTTTAGTATTTGGTACGAGGGATTGTGGGAATTCAAGGACCTTTCTATGGGGGAACAGGATGCTTTCATCGTCGGAAAGTAATCTATGGGTCGAGGCCAGGTGACATAGAGACCGAAAATAGTGGTCTTATCTTGAATGATACGTGCTTTTGTTTGATTGCCAATCGCTCGTTCGTGAACCATTTGCCTATTCACAATTAATCATATTCTTTCATTTGCCAATTTGATTTTTACAGGAGAGTTAACCAAGGAAAAATCACTAGATGGATTTGGAAGTTCAAAACAATTCATCAATTCTGCTACGCATGCTCTATGGGGCAGTTCAGATCATACCGAAAATCTTTTGAGTTCTCTTGAAGCAGCCCATCAAGTCGCTAGTTGCACTTATGAAAACAATACTAACTGGGGTAAAAAGGTTAGTATACGTTTATATGGATTTCGCACATTATACATATCTAGATAGACATACATCCAGCTGTATTTTCCAATATTAATCCCCTAAATATTCTAAATTCTAACGTTGCACTGCTGCAACCACCCTAAGTTCGCTAGCATTAACCTAAAGATCTATGATTTTTCCACGAACACAAATTGCTAGCCACGCCATTCATGATTCTAAATGCTCTGTCTTTAAGCATTTTTGTGACAATGAGAAAGATGGCAGAAATTGATTTGTCAGCGCGATAAAACGTTGTGCATATGTCTTCTTGCAGATTGGTTGGATGTACGGATCGATGACAGAAGATGTCTTTACGGGATTGGCCATCCATACCATGGGTTGGAAATCACTCTACTGTACACCAAATCCACCTGCTTTTCTAGGCTGCGCACCATCTGGTGGGCCTACCTCTATGATCCAGCAAAAAAGATGGGCCACGGGCTTGCTCGAAGTTCTAATAAGCAAAAAGTTTCCAATATATGGCACCTTATTCGTGCAGCTCCATTTCAGGCAATGTTTGGCATACCTGTGGATCCTAACATGGGCACTTAGATCCATACCAGAGTTCTTATATGCTGTCCTACCAGCTTATTGTATCATGACCAACTCTCACTTCTTGCCCAAGGTAAGAAGAAACTAAAACCAATGTTACTCCTTTTTTCTCAAGAATTCACCTCGTCATCTTCCTATCTTATGTAATTGCAGGGACAAGAGCCAGCTATCCTAATTCCACTTGCCATTTTCATCATCTACAATATATACTGTTTATATGAGTACTTCATCACTGGCTTGTCAATACATGCATGGTGGAATAACCACAGAATGCAGCGGATAATATCAGCATGTGCCTGGTCATTTGGAGTCTTAAGTGTCGTACTCAAGCTCTTAGGGCTATCGGAGACAATATTTGAAGTAACCAAGAAAGAACAGTCTACATCTAGTGATGATAGTAGTGCCGAACTTGGGAGATTCACCTTTGATGAGTCCCCAGTCTTTATACCAGGCACTACTCTGCTGCTGGTGCACTTGACAGCAATGCTCACGATGTTGCTAGGGTTGCGCCCACAAGCATCCGATGACAACGGCTCTGGCTTAGGAGAGGTGGTATGCACTGTGTGGTTGGTGCTGTGTTTCTGGCCATTCTTGAGAGGGCTATATGGAAAAGGAAAATATGGGATTCCCTCTACTACTATAATGAAGGGGGCTATCCTAGCAACCGTTCTCGCTTACTTATGCAGGTTCACATCCACAGGTTCATAAGAGCTACAAGTTGTTGAATTTTATATTTGCAAAATCAAAAGCATGATTATTCAATTAATCATGCCTCTTCTTTCGCGTGCGAGACAAGAGAACTCTCAAGAAAGGAAAGTGATTTTCATAGCGTTCGTACTTTTTGTTGTCTCTTCCTTTCTCATTTGGACCAGATCAGTAATCATCCATCTCTCCTTCCCGAATAATCGATAATAGTAATAACCATAGATAAAGACAAATTCTGGTCTGAATTTATAGAGGTGGTAGGGCAAAGATGCGACTGAGAATACATGACACTTCACGTCGTTGCCGATCTATAATTCCCACAACTGCACTTTCCTTTCGTCCTTTTCTTCCCTCTCCATATATTCCAAATTGAAGATGGACCCTTCCCAAAGATTCGATTAGGTTTTACTTAATTAAGCAAATTAATCTCTCTCTCTCTCTCTCTCTCTCAAGATGGCCGCTCTTCATCTTGTACTTGTCCAACGTGGTGGCGAAGAATGGTAGTTTAGCTTCGAAATCATGGCATACGTCATTGTGCCATAATGCATCATCTTGTGGAAGATTAGGATCATTTTCTGAGATCTTGGTGGTGTTATTAGGGTGATTAAGTCGATAAGACAGAAATCACAAGCATGATTAGGAAGAAGGAGACTATTGTCCGGAGATTGAACCACTTCACATGCATCGTTGGTTATGAATAACTGATCATTCCTTAATTGATTACTCAAATAATAGCACAGTCTCTATCTTCACTTTTCTTTTTCCTCATTTGTAAGGTTTTAACTTGGGGTAGAAATTTTATTATTGGCAAGACACCGGGGGTACCATATCAAGTTGTAGATCGCAATTCTAGAATGTGTAGAACTTTTTTTTATCCTTAATTAACAAGAATATACCATGAAATGAACGTAAAAGAAATGTGGGCACATGAGTTAAAGATTTTAGGGTTTATATCTTGACGATTGAGGGAATGGAGTTATAGCGGATTAATAGACTTACAATATAGATCCGAATCCTCGCGCCTTCAATGTAAGCAACTCCACATTTGATCAGTGCATTTGGATTTTGAGTCGTGCCTTTTCTGGTTATGCTTAGTGAGACAAGCTAAAACGAGCTTCCTTCATCCTGTAATGATGTTGAGAGTAACGGGGCTCTTTTCTCTTAGCAATTGTTTGGTTCTCTTTTAAAAGGTTTACCTCTTCCAATATTGACAAATAAATCAACAACCATTCGCTGATGGTTGCGCTTTTACAACGCATGCCGTGACTCGCACGATCATAAACATTGAAAACGAAATCAAGTACTTAACAATTACTATAAAAGGCGCCGAAAACACATAAAAAGGACACTTCGAAGCTTCTTGTAACTTGAATTCGAGAGAATTACTCAGGCGATACGTGTGTCGGTTCCTTGCTCAAGCTCTGGATTTGAAAAATCCTGGAAGAACGCAGTTAATAGCCGGAAAATAAAAAAAATGGAAGTTTTTTAATTAAATTCAGTGATTGTCGATGATTTCATTATTTGTTTGGCTCGTCGGTCCACTAGGCACACTTTCCAGTTGAATGTCACGTTCATTCTCTGTCAGGCTTCTGAATTTGGTAGGTCGTTTGTGTTTACGCAAGCAAAAAGTATGAGAAGATTTTGTTGGGGTTGAAACGTTGATGGTTGATCTATGATGCGTTTATTTCAAGAAAAATTAATGACTTGAAAAATATATTTCTAAAAATGATCGTCTGTATTATTAATAAAAAAATAAATAAATAATATTTTCTTCATTCACAAAAGATGTTTAGATATAAATTATTGTCGATAATAAAAATATATTTATTTAATTAATTATTTCAAGCGATATAAATACTAGTTTTTAAAAAAAATTATTTTTCCAGAAACAAATGCATCCTTAACCCCGGGTTAATTGCAAAACGACCCTTGTTGTAAAATTAAAATTTTCATTTTGCCCTCTTCCATCGCATAAAATGACATCTTGGTGTGCCATATGAAGTTGCACATGGCGATTTGATAGAAACGGGAGGAGCAAACTATCAGATAATTCACAGAGTTCATATGATTTGATTGATGTAATTCATCAATTATAAAAATATATGGAAAACTCACGTGATATTATATTTTGAAGCGTCTCCATCCCAAACACTGATATATTTATATGTGCATGTATTTGATACGTGTTATTACTGTTTGTGGGATTAACTTTCACGTCATCAAAACATAAACTCCATCGACATAGAGATTAAATAAAAAGAAATGTCGACAAGGTCCGAATTGCATGTCCCAACTAGGGTCGAGAGATTGTACTTGTCCTACTTCTCTGTTTGGCCATGCCGTACGCTATAAATTCAAAACCAAATGGCGCCAAAGACACCCTGTGCTAAATCATGATAAGTAACATAAACTATACGATGCAAGTTGTAAGGTACCATCACGTTCTGTTAACCTTACCAATCACGGTAGAGAAAATCCATCACCCAATTACATATACTTGAGCATACATAGGTGTGATAGTCCATGCTAGTACACCGATTTTGTGGACCTTAGCATGTGTATAAATTTTGGATTTTTTATGATATTAACCCTAAGTAATACGACAATTGATTAGTGAATTTAGTCCATGCTAGTACACCGATTTTGTGGACCTTAGCATTACTCTAATGGAGGCAAGTAAACTGGTCGCATATGGCACTTGTTGGTTTTTCATGCTTAGCTAGCATCGCAATTGTTCGCACCACATATACACCAGACATTCTTATCCTTCCTTTACTTGTCGATTCGCACGTTAGGCTGGGATGGTAGATATGAGTACTCTCTCATCACCTATTGTTTATGTGGGATTTACCATAGGCAGGCACCGGTTCTTCTTGAGTCACTGCGCCAACTTGATGACCGCGGTTCGACCTCTCTCTCTCTATGTAAGTCGCCATCTTTTGTACACACAAAACCACCGAATGGAAACAGCAAGAACAAGAGCTGGTGTGTGCACAGACACTGAAGCCCTTCTCCAATGGCCATTCCATCCACTTCCACTCCTATATACGAGAAAATAAACCTGAAAAACAATGCGAAGAGGGCAGTCGAGATCTTCATCTTGCTCCTTCTTGTCTCTCTTCTCGCATATCGGCTTGAGCACCTCAAGGACCATGAACTGGAATGGCAGGTGGCGCTCGTGTGCGTGTCGTGGTTCACGTTCGTGTGGTTTCTCGTCGTCAACACAACATGGAGCCCCGTGAGCTACAAAACTTACCCTCTATTGTATCTTGCAAAGGTGTAACACTAGAGCAATAGCTAGCATTTTCGCATGGCTTAACCTTTTCAGCATCATCGTATTGCTCCTGTTGCGAGCCTTCAATTCCCAAATCCTTACAGCTACAGCGACTGGTACAGCTTGCTTTTTCTTTCTTTTCTCTTGAATACTCCTTAGCATGGTTTTCTTTCGTGAGTTTGTAGCGACGGTACTGTTAGCGCAAAGAACTAATTTTCTGGAAACGTTTATCCTCTTTCCCTTCGTTTCCAACTTCAGCACTTTCATAGGACATAATAACTCGTAACTGACTTTGAGAAATGAATTTTGGAAAGTTACAATACCATTGAGTTCAGTTTCAGAAGTTGAGTTCTGACTTTAGTACCTGTATGATATGATATTCACGTATGTTCTTGGATTTTGGGTTATGGATGTTCTATAAGTTGGTTGTGTCCAACCGAGTTATATCTTTTAAGTTTGGTTCCTTCTTGCTGTTTTTATTTTCACATTTCCTTCACATAGGGTAGGGGAGCTTCCTCCAGTGGACGTCTTTGTTACGACAACGGATCCGCAGCTGGAACACAGTCCTCTCGTTAATGGCGGTGGACTATCCGGCTCATAAGCTGGCGTGCTATGTCTCTAACGATGGCTGCTCGCTGTTGACCTTCCACTCTCTAGTGGAAGCTGCCAAGTTCTCGAAGCTCTGGGTTCCATATTGTAAGAAGTACAACATTCAATTGCGAGCCCCATTCCGTTACTTCGCGGCCAACGCGCCAACATCGTCCAGTGAAGAGTGCTCATTGGAATTCCAACAAGCACGGCACACCATGAAGGTGATGCTCAATCTTTGATGTCAAGTGTTCACGTGGTGGAGATGGTCATATTAATTAATGGGTGATTCTCTGTAAGGAACTGGAGAGAGAGAGAGAGAGATTGGTTATGTACAATATACAAGATAAGGATGTAGAGAACTCAAATTTGTCTTGTAATTTGACAGTACGAGTAGCTGAGCAGGATGATAGAAGTTGCTTTCCGAGGCTCAGTCCCATCTGACTCTACCGGGGAGTTTGCAGCTTTCTTTAACGCAGAACATGGTGATCATCCCAGTGTTACTAAGGTACAGTGACATTCCTGAGAAAATATCTTTACCTAATATAGGATAAAATTGTTCTATGATTAATATGGCATGGCAAGTTAACGTCAACACATCACAATAAAATTAAAAAGCGGGTCATTGTTTTTATTGTGAGGCTCACTGTCTTTATTGTGATTTTGACAAATATCGTATTAAAAAATAAAGATGGTCATTCAGATGAATTTTCACGTCTGATTTACATATCACGAGAAAAGCGGCCAAAGCATCCACACCATTACAAGGCAGGAGCCATGAATGTCTTGGTGCGTAAGACTTTCACAAGGAAAACAATCTTATAATTCTTTTCCTCTCATGTCTCGTTGACTGATAAACAAGTCAAAATTTCAAGACTCATGACAAATGCACCATTCATGCTAAATGTCGATTACAACATGTATGCCGACAATCCACAGATTGTTCTTCATGCTTTGCGTCTCCTTCTCAATATAAAACATGAAAGAGATTGTGCATTTCCTCAATGTCCACAAATCTTCTACGATGGATTAAAGGATGATCCGTTTGGAAATCAACTGGTGGTCATATTCGAAGTACGCGAGATTTTACTACACAATAAGTCTTATTTGGGTCTGATTTGCAACTTAGTTATTGATTAGTATATGTACTTATGATACTGTTAATTTTAGTAATTGGTACGAGGGAGAGCGGGAATTCAAGGACGGGAAACAAGACGCTTTCATCATGGGAAAGTAATTTAGGGGTCGTGGCCAGATGACATTAAGACTGAAAATAGCAGTCTTACCTCGAATGGTATGTGCTTTTGTTTAATCGCCAATTGCTCATTTAGAGACATTGTGCCTAGTCATAATAAGTCATATTTTTTATTTTGCCAATTTGATATTTACAGGAGAATTTACCATAGAAAAATTACTAAATGGATTTGGAAGTTCGAAATAGTTCATCAATCTGCTGTTCATACTCTACGGGGCCATTCAAGTCATCCCAAAGATCTTTTGAGCTTCCTTGAAGTAGCTTGTCGAATCACTAGTTGCACCTATGAAAACAATATTGACTGGAGTAAAAAGGTCAATATGTATTTAAATGATTTGCACATTATGCACATCTAAATATATACATCCAGCTGCACTTTCCAAGATTAATCCACTAAATGTTCTCAACTCTAAAGTTGCACTGTTGCAATCACCCTAAGTAATTTTTCCACAGACACGAATCACTAGCCACACAATTAATGGTGCTAAGTGCTTTGTCTTTGAGCATTTTGGTGACACTAAGGAAGATAGCATAATCTAATTTGTCACCATGATAAATTGTTGTGCATGTATCTTCTTTTATATCGGTTTGATGTACGGATCGATGATAGAAGATGTCCTAACGGGATTGACCATCCATGTCAAGGGTTGGAGATCACTCTACTGTTCACCAAATAAACCTGCTTTTCTAGGTTGCTCACCCTGCCTCGATGAGCCAGCAAAGAAGATGGGCCACAGGCCTACTCGAGGTTCTAGTAAGCAAAAAGAGTCCAATATACAGCACCTTATTCATGCAGCTCCATTTCAGGCAATGTTTGGCATACTTGTGGATCCTAACTTGGGCACTGAGATCAATACCTGAGTTCTTATATGCTTTCCTACCAGGTTATTGTATCATGACGAACTCCCACTTCTTGCCCAAGGTAAAAAAACTAAAACAAATATCACTCCTTTGTTCTCAAGAATTCGTCTCGTTATCCTTTTACTTTGTGTCGTTGCAGGGACAAGAACCAACCATCCTAATTCCTACTGCTATTTTCGTCATCTATAACTTATATTATTCATACAAATACTTCATCATTGGCTTGTCAATACATGCATGATGGTATAACCACAGAATGCAAAGGATAACATCTGCATGTGCCTGGTCATTTGGAGTCTTAAGTGTCATACTCAAGCTCTTAGGGCTGTCGGCGACAATATTTGAAGTAACCAAGAAAGACCGGTATGCATCTAGTGATGATATTAGTGCTGATCGTGGGAGATTCACCTTTGATGAGTCCCCAATTCTTGTACCGGGCACTGCTCTCCTACTGGTACACTTGATAGCAATACTTACAATGTTGCTGGGATTGCGCCCACAAGCATCCCATAACAATGGTTCTGGCCCAGGAGAGGTGGTACGCACTATGTGGGTGGTGCAGTGCTTCTGGCCATTTTTTAGAGGGTTATGTGGAAAAGGAAAATATGGAATTCCCTCTACTACCATAATGAAAGGGGCTATCCTAGCAACCGTTTTCGTTTACTTATGTAACATCCACAAGTTGAAAAGGGATGCATAGTGTTGAATTTTGTATTTGCTTAATCAAAAGCATGGCTGTACAATTAATAACGCCTTTTCTTTATAACAGGAGATAAAATATTCTCATTGCTTTTCTGATAAGTGACCGAATATTAGTCATTGGTTGGACAATTAAACGCACGCGCAAGAAATAAAAGTATAGTTTCCAGAGTGTTCGTACGTGTGGTCTCTCTGGTAATCTTGGATCTTTGTTTCCCCTAGAATCGATAGCAATAATAAACAAAAATAAGAATACAAATTCTTGGCTGTATTTATTGGGGAGATAGGGCGAAGATGTGACAGACATGTATGCCCACTTCACGTCGTCGCCACCGGAGATGTCCATGAAGAGCCGCGACAAAAACTTTCCTTTCATCTTGAAGATGAAGGATTCCAAAAGCTTCGATGAGTTGTTACTTAATCAAGCAAATTATTAGCTCCCCCCCAATCTTGTACTTCTCCAACTTGGTGGCGAAGAATGGTAGTTTAGCTCCGAAATCATGGCATGCGTCATTGCGTCATGACTGTTGTTTATAATAAGTTAAACTTGGATGGAGATATTTGTAAACAATGAATCCATTTTCTGTGGATCATTGTGGTCGTTTTCCGATAAGCATGATTAGGAAGAAGGAGACCAATGTCCGGAGTTTGAACCACTCCTTTTGTATCATCGGTTGTGAACATTTCATATTTATAGTAATTTTTTTCCCTCATTTGTTTAAGGTTTCCTCATTAGCAAGACACCGGGAGCACCATATCAAATTGTAGATCGCAATTCTAGAACTTATAAATTTTTTATCCTTAATTAACGCAGTCAAACAAGTGAAAAGATAATAGGAAAAAGTATTAAAAAAGTTTTGAACTTATTGTATTTATATTGATTCAGTTATAAATATTTTAATTATGCAAATTCAGTTGTAAACCTTTTTTACAATTTGCTGAAAAAAAGTCTTTCCCGCTAATTTTGGTTGAAAATCGATAACAAATAAGCCAATTATCTTATGTGGTACAACCGTCATTAACCTAAACAATTTTTACAATTATTTTTAAAAAATTGAATTTTTAATACTTTTTTCTTTCTTTTTTTCCTTTCATTTTGGCCAATTAGGGCATTGGCCAGTGGGCAAGGTCACCTTGCCTGCGGCCTATGCAGCCACAATGGCCTTGCACTAGGCGGCCCTTGCCCAGATTTGGCAAGGGCAGTGATGCTAGCCAATAATCGGTGGGGACTTGCTAGCTCTTGTTAGCCAAACTGAAAGGAAAATAAAAAGAAAGAAACAAAGCAAAACATTATAAAAAATAAAAAATAAAAAAATAATTAGAAAAATGTCAACGTCAAAATCGAATGTGTCACGTAAGTTAACCAACATCCACATTAGCGATTTCCGATCAATATCAATCAAATGGACTCGATTGACAAAATGTAAAAAGTTTAGAAACGAGCTGACATAATTACAATAAGTTTATGACTCTTTTATAATAAGGATGCATGATTTAAAAACTTAGGATTTATCTCGTTCCGATATTATGTTATTTCATTTTTTTCAAGTCCGCACATGCATTGAACGAAGCCATTTCAAGTCTACTTGATGATCGCCAATGTTCTCATTATTGGCCTTGTACGTCTTCTAGGCACATTCTTTCTACTTCGATGTCGCCGTTCAGCCACTACCAACCTTTCTTAATCGGTGAATTTAGTACGTCCTTCGTGCTTACGCAAGCAAAAATATGGGCAGATTTGGTTTGGATTGGAATGGAAAATGTTGATTTAGCCTCGATAAGCGCTAAACTCAATGCAAGTTATAATAAATTAGGTACACTCACGTTTTGTTGACTCCGAAGGAGAGAAATGAATGCTTCGGAAATATCATCCAAACCATCATTTTTCTTGTTATACTAATCTCGTTGTCGATGAAGATATTTTTTCTTGCGCTACGACCTTTCATAGGGAAAGTTTCTTTTTTCTTTTTGGGCATTACACGCTTAGCATAAGTAAGGCAGTTATCATGAGTTTGTCCATTCATGATAAGGTAGCTTCTACTGAATTCCAAAGTAGTCAGAGTCGAGCAGTACATTTGCTCCCACAGTTGGTCATGTGGGCAAATCGACCGAAGTCGAATTCAAAATCAAAAAAGTCAAGGCTCGTGATGATCTGTTTGTACATTACCAAAATGACAAATTCTGCAGATCTATCAAACGTAAGATTCTGATAATGGCATTGAGTGTACGTGATCCTTCGAAAAAATATTGAAATTATCAAGACTTTGAAACCTACTGAGAAACTGTTTTTAGTTGTGATTTTGACAAATATCGTATTGGAAAATAAGAGAGGTTACCGAAATGCATTGTCACATCTGATCTATACCTCACGGGAAAAGTAGCCAAAGCACAGGAGCCATGAATGTCCTATTAAGACTTTCCATCAAGGCCTAAGTGTGATCTCTTTCGCTTTGAAAACAATCTTGTCATTTTGTCCCTCTCATGTCTCTTTGACAGATGAAGACCGGATTTGAGGTTCCATGATGAACACATCATTCACACTAAATATCGATTGGAACAATGCTTTATGTCCCCTTCTCGATACAAAACATAAAAGAGACTACACGTTTGTTGAATGCACATAAATCTTCTACGGTGGAATAAAGGATGACCCGTTTGGAAATCAAATGATGATTTTATTCAAAGTACGTGCAATTTTTTACTACAAATGGTTTCACTATTATATATTCAACATTTCTCATTCAATATTTTTTCACTTTCAATTTTCATTTCATTCTTAAAATATACAATATATCCATTTTTTTTTTTGAGTTTTTAGAGAAATACTAGGATTTCTATATGGTGTTCTCATTTTGATATTTTATTGTATTTTGGAGGATTTTTACCAGTGACTATTAACTACATTGTGAGGTAAATAATTTTTTAAAAATAGTGCATTCATGTATTAAAAGCTAATTCCGTTCTTCTTGGTCATTGTTTTCTAATAGCAGCCCGTCAAGTTGTTAGTTGCACCTATGAATACAATACTGACTGAGGTAAAAAAGTGAGTATGCATCTACCCTAATTTCACACATTAAACATACTTAAATATCCATACATCCACCAATATATTTCCCAAGATTATTCCAATAATGGCTCTTGATTCTAAAATTGTATTGCTACACGCACCCTAGTTACTAGAATTGGCCTGAAGATCTTTGACTTTTCCACAACACAAGTCACTAGCCACACGATTCATGATTTTAATTGCTATATTTTTAAGCATATATATATTCACAATGAGAACGCTGGTAAAAATTTAATTTCTTGGCTTAATGATATGTTGGACGCATGTCTTCTCGTGGATTGGTTGGATTTACAGATCGACGACTAGAGATATCCTTATAGTGTTGTCTATCCATACCAAGGGTTGGAGATCATCTTACAGTTCACCAATGCTCACTTGCTTTTCTAGGTTGCGCACCAACTGGTGGGCCTACCTCAATGACTGAGCAAATGAGATGAACCACGGGCCTACTTGAAATTCTAGTAAGCAAAATGAGTCCAACATATGGCCCCCTATTCATGTAGTTGCATTTTAGGCGATGCCTAGGATACTTGTGGATCCTAATAGGGGCATTGAGATCCATACTTGAGTTCTTATATGCTCTCCTACAACTTGTTATATCATGACCAGCTCTTACTTCTTGCCCAAGGTAAGAACCAACTAAAAGAAATATCACTTCTCTATTCTCAAGAATCTCCTTAGTTATCTTCCTATCTTTTATAAATGCAGGATAAGAACTAGCTATTGTGATTCCTCCCACCATTTTCATCATCTACAACCTATACTCATGCATGATGGAATAACTAGAGAATGTAGCAGATAATATTTGCATGTGCTTGGTCATTTGAAGTCTCAAGTGTCATACTAAAGCTCTAAAACTGCATTTGGCAGCTAAAATAAAATTCAAATTTATCATATCTCGCATTTGATACCTACTCAAGACATGACAAAGTTGGATATAAGGGGATATGGGTTGGATAAAATTATTCCATAGGAGAAGTAGGATAAATGTTGATAGAAATTCTAATATCCATAATTGGAAAGTTATATTTATCGAATAATAAACTTCTTAAATTAACAAAATTAAAAATATATTTCAATATAAATAATATTTGAATTTTAATATAAGAAATTAAAAATAACAAAAAATAACAATTTCTTTTTTTTTTTTTAATTTAATCTTATTTTTATTTATATATTTGAATATAATTTTATCTTATAATATATATTCAATATATAAATATAAATATATGTTTATATTTATTACATATTTTGGGTATCTTAGTATTGTAGGTATATTAGTATAGTTCACTATTTAATATAATTTTAATAGACAATGATGGAAGGGGAAGAAAGAAATAAAGAAGAAGTTAATTAAAAAAGGAGGAAAATAAAAATAAAATAAGCAAATAAAAATAAAGCAAGCAAGAATGTCGAGAGATTTTAACCATCTTCATTTGTAAAAAAATTTGTTTGTTTATTTAGATATGTCATTTATACCAAATAATATATAATAATATTATGTGAATATATCCCATTTTATTATTGCAATCATTAAACAACGGATTGAATTTAACAAAATTTCTGAATTTCATATTCAATCATATCTAATTATATCTTCATTATAAATTCATATGTCCAAATATAGCTTTAGGGCTATCCAAGTTAGTATTTGAAGCAACTAAGAAAGATGATATGTGTTAAGTGATAGTACTTGTCCAAAACTTAAGAGGTTCGCCTTTGATGATTCCCAAACTTTTGTACCGGGCACTGCTCATCCGATGGTGCACTTGACATTACCTGAACCCAATCAAAATTTTTAGTTTTCTTTCAATTTGGGTGATAAGTAAAAGAATTTGGGTAGTTTGATGGTTCCATTCGTTTCGAGTTTCGGATTTCCTCCTTTTGTTTTTTTTTTATTTTATTAACCTCTGTCACAGCCTATGACAAGAAGGTGAGTGGGCCCACAGTGGCGTCCTCAGGTAAGGGATTTCCCACACTAACACAACTGCACTTGTCCTACGCCTACCGTTGGATACAATCGAACGGATCCAAATCACCCCGAAACCACGTCTCCCTCTTCAATCTTCGTCTTTGGCAGAACCCTAGTCAATATTCATCACTGAAACTTCACTCCCAAGCTCACACTCTCAGACTTCACCGTGAAACAATCGTCATGCCATTGTTGAGATGGTGTCGTCGAGCACTTTAATGGTCTCTTTGAAACCTCTGCTCATGTCAGCCAATGCAATGTCCATTGTCCATCGCCGTCGCTCTCAAAGCCCTATTTCCATCGATCCGCGAGTCTCTGGCTTCTCAGTTGCTTCTTGCGTTGGATTCCCTTCTCTTGTGCTTCAGGCCTTCGTACCTCTTCGTTGTCGTCAACAACATCATCATCACCATCACCGCCACCTCCCGGTGCTTCCCTCATCTAAGATGTGATAGCGAGTGAAATCCCTTAGCGTAAAAGTCTTCCTTAGCGACTTTGAATCCTCCTCTAAAGAAGAGCGAGGTGTCCCACAGGCGTAATAACAATTTTTCTTTTAGGCGACTTCCTCTTGAAAAGGAAATGAACCAGTTACTTCCACCTTGAGCCTTTCGCCAGATTCATCTGCAAATGAATTCTCGATATCTAATAAATAAGTTAGAATTGGGCCTTTCGACTCGGTATTTACTCACAAAGAAGTGAATCCGGAAGCGAAGAATCGCTTGCTACCTTTTATTGGCGAATAACATGTGCAAGTAGCCTAGGAGAAGAGAAGCAAACTATCCTCGCCTACCTCTCATATATATATATATATATATATAGGAAATCTAAACCTTGAACCAAACCGAACAGAACCATATTTTCGGTTTAGGTCAAAACTATTGTAATTATGGCAGGTTAATGGATCAAGGAAAATAAGCAAAACGAGATAGGTTGTTTTCGTTCATGTATCTCATTAATTCATGTATTTCTCCAATTCATGTATTTCTTAGATTCGTGTATCTACTTAATTCTTGGTTCATGTATCTCATAGATTTTTTAATCTATTTAATTCACGTATTTTATAGATTCTTGTATTTATTTAATTCATGGTTCATGACCCGTTTCTATACATGAATTCAAAAATTCTATAAATAAACTATGAAATTCTTCATTCTGAGAGTCGAAAAAGAGAAGTGAAAAACATCAACAATCTCCTCTCTTCAGATTTATCTAAGTGTGTCGATTTCAAAAAGTGTTCAATAGAATCCTAATTTTACAGTGCTGATAGTTTGTATCTTGGGAGGAGAAGTTCGTGAAACTACTTAGCACCATTGGCAATAACTAATTATTTTAAGGAGATTCGGTTAGCCATATCTTACTTCTAAATTCTTATTTATTTTATTATCAATTTCTCAATTTATTTCTCTGGTTGCAACAAACAATGTTACATATTCGTTCCCCAATATGTCTTCTTCTCCTCATTCTTTCTTCTCTATTTTCCAACAAAATATTCACACATTCCATACAATTCAGTTCGGATCAGTATCATGGAAGCCCAAATCAAATCAGACTGTTAACACCCCTAATAGTTACAATGTTGTTAGGGTCATATGCATAAGCATCTGATAGCAACGGCTCGTACTTAGGAGAGTGGTCTGTACCGTGTGGGTAGCAGTTTTCTAAGGAGCCATATGAAAAAGGGATATATGGGATTCCCTTGACTACTATAATCTTGTCGCTCCCGCATTTAAGTTTACACCCCAAGATGGTAAGGGCTGCAAATTATTGAATTTTGTATTTGCACAATCAAAAGCGTAGCTGCACGATTACTCATCCTTTTCTTTCTAATAGGATAAAAGATATTTTCATTGTTTTTATGTATCTCTCATGTTCACATTCCATGTGTTGGACTATGTTAGAAAAAATTGTTCGTAGTTAGCTAGTGATTAGAAATAAAGAAATAAGGGTACGTTTTGGTATTCCGAATAGAATAATTTGTTATCTTATTTGGTGTTTAACGATGTCTTCAGGACTAGATAATGATAAATATGTCTAGATGAAATGCTAGATAATAAATCAAGACAAGGGTTGGGATAGACATGGATCAAATAAGAAAAAAATACAAAATAACTTGTTGCTTGTTGAAGATTGGTCGCTTGCTGCTTGTTGAAGATCGACATCAACATTGACGCCGACGGTGGCGAAGTGCATGACTATTGCACAATCATCGCATGATGGCAACGTGATGAATGGCGGTCTCCAAGGCCCCAGCAACTGGTGGAGGAAGAAATAGAAATATGAAAAAAAATTCAAATCAGTATGGACTATACCACATAAGATAGCCGGCATCTAGAAATTGCTGGTCAAAATTCGCTAAAAGGACTATCATTAAAATGTTTATGATTAAATTGACCAAATTAAAAGATTCAAGAATGAATTGGCATTTGCACTACCGATTTAGAACTTTTTTGGTAATTTATCTAATATGTCACTTTATCCTATTCTAATCCCAACCCTTGTCTTGACGAGCCAACATGGGGTTTTGGTAGTGTCCTTATGCCGTATAAAAAGAGCCATCTATGTAGTCTTTTATCATACTATTAAGTAAAGATGTAGGCTTTGAGCTCATTCTCTCTTTTCTGTCTTGAAAATCCTAGAACATTTACATAGTGAACGAGATGACATAGTGAATGCTACATCTCATGTCTAGAGGGTAAAATGGCACGAATTTCCCTCTTACTGACTAGATAATGAAGCGGGGTGAAAGATCTACAAGCAAAAATAACTTCCACCGAAAAAAAATTTCGTAGTTCAAAGAAAAAAGATAGCAATGTCTTATCATTCCTGACCAGCAGACGAGGTCATTGCTTTATCCAGGCAATAGGGCAGAAAAAATGATTAAATCAGTAATCCATAGACTTGTGTTTCACAAGGTTCGCACCAGATCCAGCTAAACAGAGGTAGAAAAACAGTAATAGAACTTGTCATTTAACCTCAAGCAATCACGTGGACTTCACAATCACAATCGACTCGAGGAAAGCTGATTTTCATGGCCATAAAAGATACGAACTACGGCAGAAACAAACGAAAAAGATTTTAATATGAAGCTCAAGAGACCAATCTCAATCTTGAGAAGAACTGGACCTTTCTAAACTCGGGGGGATTGATTGTTTGCTGTCAAGCATAAACGAGATTAGTCACTTCAGCTGAAGTCTTCAACTATGGCACATAAGGAAGTCACTTGCCAAATCATTCAATAGAAAAGAAGTGCTCGTAGTTCTATATGAAGAAACTAATGTTATTTAAAACTTAAAATTCGACTATTGTCAAACTAATTTACATTGCTGGATCCCGTAAGATAACTGCTTTGGGTCCTCCTTCTGATTAACTCCTACGCAAGAAACGAAAGTAGTTTCCACAGTGTTCGTACGTTCGTTGTCTCTATCTAGAAATCATACATCTTTCCTTATTGTTCGTTGTCTCTATCTAGAAATCATACATCTTTAATTATTGTAGGGCAAAGAGTCTTGGGTTGTCCACGGGGCTGATGGCGCAAAGATGTGACTGAGAATGTATGACCACTTCACGCCGTGGTCGCCACCATGGATGTCCAATATTGGTATCTATCTAGAAATCATACATCTTTCCTTATTGTAGGGCAAAGAGTCTTGGGTTGTCCACGGGGCTGATGGCGCAAAGATGTGACTGAGAATGTATGACCACTTCACGCCGTGGTCGCCACCATGGATGTCCAATATTGGTAGATTAGGTTTATAATAAAGGGTATAATTGTCGGGTTAGTAAGGTGACGAGGTTCAAATGTGATGTGGTTGGTGGCGCCAGTGTCAATAACCCAAGTATCGGAATTAAATGAATTCAAAGAAAAGCCAAGAATATTACCTGAGAGGTTGGCTTTCGGGATGTTTACCTCTTGCAACAAGCGCATCAATTGCTTATATTGATCATTTGTGAAAGTATGAGGTGTTGCATCAGAAGTATGGCTGGACTTGTTGTCCGTGGGCCTGGAGGAGGTAGATGATTGCCCACGGTGCTGCTTGTGGTTGGGAGGGAAGCCATGAAGTCAATAACACACATCCTGTGTATGTCCTAGGATGCCACAATGGGCACATCTTTCTCGGCCACGGGACGTGTTCGTCCATTTAGCTAGGTTGGCAAACGGATGAGCCCTGACACACTTTTCTTTCATCTTGAAGATGAAGATTCCAAAAGCTTCGATAAATTTCTCTCTCTCTCACAAAAGATGGCGGCTCTTCTTCTTGTACTAGTCCAACGTGGTGCGAAGAATGGTAGTTGAGCTTCGAAGTCATGGCATGCGTCATTGGGTCACGATAATAAGTTAAAGTTGGATGATTTTTGGGAGATAGTTTTAAACAAATGTTTTTCTTGCGGATGATTGTGCTCATTTTCCAAGATCTTGGTGGTGTTATTAGGGTGATTACGTCAATAAGATGGCAATCATAAGCATGATTGGGAAGAACCGATGTGTAAACCACTTCATTTGCATCATTGATTTCGAATCTTCTTAATCATTACATTGTCGATTACTCAATTATAATAGCGCTCCCTCTCCCTCTCCCTCTCCCTCTCCCTCCTTTTTCCTCATTTGTGAGGTTTTTTCATAGGCGAGACCCTGGGAGTCTGACATCAATTTGTAGAACACAATTTTAGAAAGTATGAAGTTTTTTTATCCTTAATTTACAAGAGTAAAACACAAAATGGATGTGAAAAATGAGGGGGCATGAATTAAAGAGTTTAGGGTTTATCTCATTCTGATATTATGTTATTTTATTATAGTCAAGTTTGCACATGCATTGAACAAAGCCATTTTAGGTCTATTCGATGATTTTCAATGGTCTTGATATTATTTGGCTTGTACGTCCACTAGGCATGTTCTTTCTAGTTCAATGTCACTGATCAAGCCACTACCAACCATTCTTTTTTTAGGATTCTGAATTTGATATGCCATCCAGACTTTACCCAAGCCAATGTATGTTGGGGCAAGCATGGTTTCAGAGTAGAACTTGAAACATGAGAACCGCAATAATGAAAACCTGTAGATTCCAAATTTTAAGGTATGCATGGTAGGTTTTAGGTTTTAAAATTTGGAAAACCTGTACTTGAGGATAGGTTCTAGGTTGTCGATTGGTGGAACCTAGAACCTAGTACAAGTTTTTATATTTTTCTTAATCTATATCTTCACGCGATTCTAAGATATTTCATAGTGTTTGATGATAAGTGTATAATCCGAAACCACTAGCTTAAACTTCCATTTTATAATTGAGAATTTTATTTTTATAGATTATGTGACCAGTAGAAACTCCAATTGCTTCTCTAATGCAGTTATGTTGGGCAATTGTTTTTTTTAAGATAATGATTCTATAAAATACAAGAGCAATCAGCGCATTAAAACTATAAAATTTCCTTAATACTATTAGACAGGTGCATATAGATACTCGTTATTAAGCAATTAATAATAAAATCATTGTTTATTTTTATTGTTGCGTTTATTTTCATTTTGCTTAACTAAAAATGAAAAGAAGAACATGTTGGAACTTGGAACCGACCTTGGAACCTGTAGCAGGGTAGGTTCCACGTTCCGCATTTCGATGGGTAGGTTCCACGTTTTGTATTTCAATAGGTAAGTTTCATGTTCTAAAAAATAAGGAACATATACCCGATGATAAGTTCTAGGAACCTATAAGAAACTTGCAACCATCCACCCCTAAATGTATGAGCAAATTATATATGTTGTTGAAATAAAAAGGTTGATCTAGCCTCAGTTTAATTGCGATAATGACCTTCTCAGGATATTAGAAAGTTCATTTTGCTCCCCCCTCCATCACATACACATCATATACAATGACATCTTTGTGGTACGATAAGAAGTTGCACGTGGCGATTTCTTAAAAAATTAGAGGAGCTAAAAACTATCGGATAATTAAGAGAATTTACATAATTTGATGGATGATTTATTCATCTAAAATCAAAATGCATAGAAAGTTCACGTGAAGGAAATTATATTTTGAAGCTTCTTAGCTGAATTTTTTCAATTAATTTCTAGCTTGAAAAAGTGAATGCCTAAGCGAGTAAAGTGTTTATATTTTTCTAAACTATCCATGCAAAAGCTTCATGACGCAGACACTCTTGAAGTAGGAAAAACTTAATCCGTTTATAACGTGCATATACTTGCTATGAGTTTTTTTTTTTTTTTTTTTTTTTGGTAAGGTAAGATTTTATAAGGACAACCAAAGAAATTGTACATCAAGAGAAAAAAGGGGGGAATCCACGGTACCACCAGACACTAGCAGGGTACCGCGATCACCAAAAGAAAATACAGATGTGATAGGATCTCAAAGACCTAAGGGAATCTAAGCCATCCTGATCTAAGTATTGGCCGACTCCACTCCAAAAATCTGAGGGTCTATCCCCCAGCTACGTTGTATCCTTTTGTTTCTGGGATTGTCTTCAGCCAATTTGAGAGCTAAAGCTTTGTCTTTGACCGCTTTATGGAGGTATTTCTTTATTGAGGAAATGCATAGATTGTGGCTATTGAAAATGATGTCATTTCTGGTTTTCCATATTATATAGCAAAGAGATCCAAAAGAGTAGAGTGCTATCTCCCGATGGAAACCTTTTCCAGACAAAATATTGATAGCCCAATTAAGATTATCTGTCCAAGTGGAGTTGCTCCAAGGGAGATTACATTTGGCGGCCCAATAATTAGCCAGGGCGTTGGAAATATTGCAGTAAAAAAAGAGATGGTTGATTGAGTCCGGCATTGTGTTGCACAAGGGGCACACCGAGTTAGGAATTCTGCCAAAGGACATGAGATAGCTCTGAGTGGGTAGGCGATTTTTGGTAATAAGCCATAAGAGAAATTGATGTCTAGGGGTCAACCCCTTATCCCAGACAAAAGAGGCCCAGTGTACCCGGTTGCATTTGCGTCTAATTGTATCCCATGCCGACGCTGTTGAGAAGGTTCCGGAGGAGTTCTCTAACCATGTGAAGGTGTCTTGGCCAATTGAGAGATGGGGAATCGGTATTTGCCATAAGGCCAACTGTTGGAGTAATTGAGTTCCTGCTGGGGAAAATAGGTCCTTCACTCTTGCATGCCTAAGGAGATCCGATTGGTAGATGTAACTGTTCGAGAAGATTGAGCTAAGAGGACCCACATGGAGCCATGGATCAAACCAGAGCGACGTTGATTCACCATCTCCAATCTTCCACCTAAGGTGGGGTAGGAAGTCTTCCCTTAGAGTAAGGATCTTCCGCCAAGCCCAAGAACAGAGGGTAGGAGTGGGGGCATCCCAAAAGTTCTTCCTTTTAAGGTATGTTGCATGAATCCATTTGCACCATAAAGACTCTTTATCAGTGAATAGTAGCCAAATGTGTTTAGCCATGGCTGCCTTATTACTATCCCTGATCCTTCTTATGCCAAGGCCTCCTTCCTGACGTGGAAGGCAAACATCGGCCCAAGATACCTTTGCACCTCTCGGACCCATACTTGGGCCTTTCCATAGGAATTGTCTACACGTTTGCTCTATCTTGTCCACTACCGCCGATGGGAGCCAAAATATGGAGGCCCAGTAGGCTTGAATGGCATGTAGAACCGACTTAATAAGTTGTAGGCGGCCTGCGAAAGAGAGGAAGCGGTGGGTCCAAGATTGGACTCTGGCAGTGAGGCGGCATACTAGGGTGTTGCAGTCTGCTTTGCTTAGTCTAGATGTGATGATGGGTACACCCAAGTACCGCACGGGAAGGGTGCCGCGATTGAAGCCAAGTGCTCGTACAATCTGCTCATTAGTGGTCTCGAGCCTCCGAAAATAAAGACTTCACTTTTATTAGTGTTAGGGACTAATCCACTCCAGTTGGAGAATAAAGTAAGCCCGTCTTGGAGGCAGGAAATAGAAGCAGGATTTGCTTTGCTGAAGAGGAACACATCATCCGCAAAGAATAGGTGGGATAAACGTGTAGCCTTACAACGCCAGTGGTATCGGAAATCTGGGTGCCGAGTATGAGTGTCAAGGATCCCAGTAAAAACTTCCATGATCAAGGTGAATAGGTATGGTGATATAGGGTCACCTTGCCTTATACCACGTCCACTAGCAAAAAAGCCATGAAGCTCGCCATTTATGGAGATAGAAAATTTTGGGGTACGAACGCAAGCCATGATAAGTTTTGTGAGATGGTTGGGAAATTTGAACGCTTGGAGGGTCTTCTCTAGAAAGTCCCGGTCGAGGGTATCATAGGCTTTCCGAAAATCCACTTTGATGGCACACTTCGGAATATAAGGCTTATTATGGAACCCACTGAAAAGTTCTTGGGCAAGGAGGATATTATCACTTATCCTCCTACCTTTTACAAAAGCAGTTTGAACTGGACTGATTAAGTAAGGAAGAACTATGGCAATTCTAGCAGAGAGTATCTTGGTGATACACTTGTAAATGGTATTACAGCATGCAATAGGACGGAAATCCGACACTGATGTCGCATTGGGGATTTTTGGCACCAGGGCAATGATAGTGTTGTTGACTTCCTTGAGCAGAGAACCAGAAACAAGGAAATCCATAACCGCTTCGGTAACTGAAGGGCCAACCCTGTCCCAATTCCTCTTAAAGAAGTCAGCATTATAACCATCAGGTCCAGGGGCCTTATTTCCAGCCATCGAGAACATAGCATTGCGAATTTCCGACGGGAGAAAGGGTTGAGAGAGAAATGTTCTCTGTTCTTCCTTAAGAGGGGAATGGATGACATCAGATATCTCATGTATAGAAGGCCTCATAGTCATACCAGCCGGGGCGAGGAGGTCCTGGAAGTAAGAGACAAACACCTTCTGAATTTCCTTCATTTTTGATACCATTTGTCCTGAGTTATCCATGACAGAGATAATGCGATTCCGGAGTTGCCGGTGGTTGACTGATTGATGGAAGAACTTGGTATTATGATCCCCTTCCTTGAGCCATTGAATTCTAGACTTTTGCCTCGAAGAAGGATTCCTCAAGTGAGCGAAGTTCATAATATTCCTTGCGTTGAGAATGTTCCTCAGCCGCCAACGAGATATTTTGAGGGTGTAGGTGAAGAGCCTCTTGTGTAGATACTAGGACACTTTTAGCTGTAGCTGCCCGCATAGAGATATCCGAATAAGCATCTCTGTTGAGACACTTAAGCCGACCCTTCAAGAGCTTAAGTCTAGCGTAGAGCATGTACATGGGAGAACCTGACACTTGGGCTTCCCAAGACTGAGATACCGCTTGAGGAAGTCGGGTGACTCATCCATAGGTTAAAGAATTTAAAAGGAGATCGCCGGGAGCCGGTGTAAGAATTCTCACAGCCATAGGAGTGTGGTCAGATAGGCCCGGGGCCAGGAAGGATGCTTCAGAAAAGGAGAATGAGGAGCACCAGCAGTTGTTAACCAGTACTCGGTCAATTTTCCGTTGTTTCCTCTGAGGCCCAGATGAAGTGGACCATGTAAACCGGAAACCTACATAATGGAGGTCAAAAAGTTCAGCTTGGTCAAGGCAATCCTTGAAATCATCAAAAGCGGGGCACTAGATGTCCGGGCTCCCCATGCGGTCTGTAGTATCTCGGATGGCATTGAAGTCTCCAGCAACCATCCAAGGGTTTTCCTTCAGAAGAGAGCTCATCCTGATAAGTTCACTCCATAGGGGTCTTCGAGCACCAAATGTATGTTCCCCATAGACCACCGTTAAGGACAAAGTAATCCCTGAACTCAAAAATTTTGCATCACCATGAATAATCTGGTCGTACTTGTTAAAGTAGTAAAACATAACAAAAGCGGGTTCCATCCAACCCATATACGCCCTCTAGGAGAGGCCTCATAGTTCGAGACCCACGTCCGGCCCGGGGAGTAGACCGAAAGAGATAGTGGGAAATCTAGCAGGAGGAACTTTGGTTTCCAAAAGGCCGATACAGCATAGGTTATTGAGGCGCACAAACTTTCTAACCTCCGCTTGCTTAATGGGATTCATGAGACCCCGAACATTCCAAAATCCAAAAGACATAAGGAATTATGTACAAAGGTAGTAAAGGCAGACTACTTTCTTTTTGAGCGCCTTTTGGCGGCTGCTGGCTTTGAAGCTTTCCCCGAAGAAGGTCCAGATCTCTTAATCTGCACGCATTTGCTTTGGAAGGAGAAACGATGTGAGCCCCACTTGCTCAACTCTCACCTCGGTGAGCTTCAAGTCGGGGAAAGCATTTTCGGGATGGGCACGAGCGGGACTCGTTCTCGCCTTGAATATACAAAGAACGGGGATTTCATCAGCAACAACAACAGCACCAGCAGTTTCAACAGCTGGTCTAATATCAGCGGGGACTATGTGAGGTTCATCAGAAATGCCCTTAATGCAGCTAGACCCACCGGCCTTAGTTCCGGCATGAGTTGAGGTAGTACGGACAGCAGCTGATTGCGTTTCCTTGTTGGGCGGAAATGCGGCAAAAAGATCAACATCAGGAGTACAGCCGGGTGTAGTTGACATTGGGGGATCTATATATCCAGCAGTAGCAGCAACAACACATCCAGCAGTAGCAGTAGCATCACCAGCACCATCATCTGCGCTAATAACAGTAATAGCAGCCAGCCGTAGCAAAGGCAGCGGCAAAGACTGCGGTAACATCCATGACAAGCAAAGATTCGCAATATCAGCAACACCTGCAGTAAACTCATAGACAGCAGCATCCGCAACATCAGCAGCTCCTGCGCTAGTATCTGCACCTCTCATAGCAGCAGCAGCAACACAACATGTATTGGCAACATCCGAAGCAGCAGCTGTAATAGCGATGACAGCAGGCGCCGAAACTGAACCAGACATTCCATGCTGGTTTGTGCAAGCAGTAGCAGAACTACCAGCTTCCAAGGTGACAGCAGCAGGAGGTTCCTCTTCTAGGTCATCATCCGAATCGAAAGGGGAAGCTTCTGAGGTGACATTAGCAATATGTTTGTTCTTGCTTGCAGCCCGGCGGTTGTTTTTGTTACCAGCACGTTGCCACTCCTCTGCAAGGGTTGGTCTAGTCCCCCCAGTTGGTAAATATGCTGCATTGCGAAGGGGGCCTTGTCCTTCCTTGGTGGCTTGTAAAGCCTGAGCAGAAGCTTGATTAACTGGTTCAAACTCAACTGGGCCGGGGACTTGGGATGAGCATCTATGACCAAACGTACCACATATATGGCAAGCTGCAGGTTTCCACTCATATTCAACAGTCACAATGCGAGGTTGTCCATTTAAGAAAACCGTAATAGAATCACAGCTGGGTTTAGAGGCTTCTAGTTCAACACATACCCTAGCAAAGGATATCAATTTTAAATTCTCAGTGCGCTGGTCTACATAGAGTGGCCGTCCAACGACACTGGCTACCTTGCTAATCCCCTTGGATGACCATAATCCATAGGGTAGATTTTTTAGCCTGATCCAAACGGGAATTGTGGAATGGTCTCCTTGTTTCAAGTCAAGCATGGGGTGCCATTGTTTGAGGATTAATGGCACACGTGCCACTGTCAACGGGCCACCTTCAATAACTCTTCGCCTAAACTCAGAGTCAGGAATATGGAAAAAATAGAATCCTTGGTCATTTGCTTTTACCTCTAGCAAGTGTTGGCCCCAAAGGTGTTTGAGGGCCGTCTCAACTAATTTAAATGGGAGTTTCTTCCCAACAAAGTAGCCAACTAAGCAATTATGCCAGATCGGATCAGCAGCGTCGAGATCCTCCTCAAAACAATGGACTACGTTACTTCCTTCAGTGCATGGCTTAATGTAGGAGAGGGAATATCCTTGCATTGCAGCCTTGGCTATATTTGCCCAAGAGCGGGTGGCTGCAATTGATTCTCCATCACGTTGGGGCACTAATCCCCGTCTTTGGTCAGTTGGTATGGCATTCTGGTCACTAGAACCAGCTCTATCCATACCAGGGAGGGGTGTTTCGATTCTGCCATCAGTACCCATACCAGCAGAATTTTTGCCAAAGTTCCTGCCTCTCCTCACATCCCCATCAGCATATCGAGTAGTAGGAGCCCTACTTCGGCTGCGATGGCGACCTCCATCCAATCCCAAATGGGATTTCGCAACAACAGCAGCACTCATATTCATACTCATAGCAGAACCCAGCAGCGCAGTGAACTAAATCTAGCATTCCTCATTGCAATAATGGCCGTAAGTGTAGAAGCCTTACCAAGCAGAAGGCAGCGGCAAGAACCAGCTGCTAATCGCTCCACTTCCAATTGAAGGCAACCTTTAACCCAGCCTGGGATTTGCGCCGGATAAGGTAAATCACCTGCAATAAGCTGAACCAGAGCAGGAAGAACAGGGGCAGCCTCTGTTCAAGCTTTTGCCCAAGCTTGGCTTTCGCCGGAGTAGGTGTCGGCGATGGCCGTACCAAGTTTGGTTCCGAGGGGCGGGCGCTCAAAGAGTAGAGAGGGTGATGAACAGTAAACCCTGATTTGGTTGTCTCTAAGGCTTTATTACTTGCTATGAGTTTTTATTACTGCTGGTGGGATTAACTTTCACATCATCAAAAAAATAAACTCCATAGGCATAAAATTTAAATAAAGCGGAATGTCAATAAGGTCCAAATGGCTTGGGTCCACATAGGTGGAGAGATCGTATTCGTCCTATTCCTTTTTCTGTCGGGTCATGCCCTAGAGTTAGATCTAATTTATCGTGAAAGTTATATTTCAGGAGGTACAATCAAATTTTGTTGACTTTATCAATCACGTTGAAGAGACAATAATGGTGTCAAGTCGACTTATCACCTAAATTATTTGTGCTTGGGCATCCATTGGTGTGATAGTTCCGTGCCTCTGGACTCTATCAAAACCCACTTGCTTCCACAATTTCAGCATTCATAGATAGGGTTTTTCTTCTTTCTGGGCCATGCATGCATAGCATAAGTTGATAGTAGCCGGATCTAATCGGGCATGCGAAATGGAACTTCTCAGCCTACGATCAACACGATCAAACATCTGACAGTACCCATACGCGCGCATGTATATTTCTCTTTCAATTAGTGTACGATTGCTTCAGCCCCGACTGGCAAGTTCTTCCAAATCTTTTACTGACCGTCCGTTCTGGAGAGTAAAAAGCCTTATGCGACGGACAACGAACAAAAGATACGCCAAAACATTCGAGAATCCTCTTCGGATGCTTCGGAGGAGCACCTCACCATTACTGATCACTAGCTATGAACCAACCCATTGCCACACATTCCTACCAATGGGACATTACACACGATGACAAAAAGTCCAACCAGAGGCTTTCGCCTACCAATCTCTCTTTTCAAATTGAAAACATAAAAAAATAAAAATAAAAATAAAAGGAGCAACCTTTTGCGACGACGAATACTACTAAGTATATAATGACCGCTTTGTAAAACTCGGGTATTAAGTAATACGACATACTATTATTATTGAGTAGAGAAATGAATCCATGTTAGTATACCGATTTTATGGACCTTAGCATTACTCTGATGGAGGCAAGAAATTTGCTCAAAAAGCCCTAAACTTATTGTACTTTTGCCAATTCAATCATAAACTCTTCAATTTTACCAATTGGGTCCTAAACTTTTTCATCTTTTGCTAATTAAGTCAAACCAACCAATTTTGGTTGGAATACGTTGATGTGAATGCTAACCATTTTACGTGGCATGATTGATATTAATGTTGACATTTAAAATAATTTTAAAAAAAAATGGTTTTTCTCTATTTTTTTTCCATTTCCTTGTTTTTTTTTGTTTTCTGGTTTTCGTAATAAGGGCTGGCAAAGGTCACCAGCTAACTCTCGTCGACTTTAGACGAGGGCGTCGCGCCCCTTGCCAACTCTGGGTGGGGCTACGACGCCCTAGCTAGCCAAAGTGAGGGCTCTCGAGCCCTTGCAAAATTAGCAAAAGGTAAAAAGGTTTATAACTCAATTGGTAAGATTAAAAGATTTCAAAGTAATTGGTAATAGTGTAATGGTATATATTTTTTGGAGATATTTCCAAAGAAATTTGTTGCAACACATGTGCACCAGACATTCTTATCCTTCCTCTACTTGTCGATCCACACATTAGGTAGACGTGGTAGAAGTGAGTGCTCCCTATCATCACCGACCGTTTATGTGGGATTACCATAGGCACAAGTTCGTTTCTTGAGCGCTGCGCCAACTTGACGACCAGGGTTCAACCTCTCTCTCTCTCTCTCTCTCTCTCTCTCTCTCTCTCTCTCTCTCTCTTTCTCTCTCTACATAAGTCGCCACCTTTTGTACACACAAGACCACTGAATAGAAACATCAAGAACAAGAGCTGGTGTGTGCAGAGACACAGAAGCCTTCTCCCAATGGCCATCCAGTCCACTTCCCCTCCTCTATATGAGAAAATAAGCCTTAAAAACGATGCGAAGAGGGCAGTCGAGATCTTCATCTTGCTCCTTCTCGTCTCCCTTCTCTCATATCGGCTTGTGCACCTCAAGGACCACGGACTCGAATGGCAGGTCGCGCTTGTGTGCGAGTCGTGGTTCGTGTTCGTGTGGGTTCTCATCGTCAGCACCAAATGGAGCCCTGTGAGCTACAAAACTTACCCTAATCGTATCTTGCAAAGGTAAATCAATAGAACAGGGCTATCTTTTTTCACATGGCCTGCTTTACATTGAATCTTCAACTATTTCAGCATAATCGTGTTGCTTCTGTCCTGAGCTTTTCGATCCCAAACTCCTTAGCGCTATAGCTACTGGTCCAGTTGGCTTTTTCTTTCTTTCTGTCATCTTGAGCACGCAGGATGGTTTTCTTTTCCGAGTTTCTAGTGACGGTACGATCATGGCGAAGAACTTATTTTCTGATAACATTGGTCCTCTTCCCTTTCATTTCCAATTTTTGCACTTTCATAGGACATAATAAATTCTACCAAACTTGCTGCTATGAATTTTGAGAAGTGACAATTCTATTCAGTTCAATTTCGGACGTCTTCCGACTGAAATACCTGTATCGTACAATATTCACCTATCTTCTTCGTGGATTCTGGGTTATGAACGTTCTATAAGTTGGTTCTGTCCAACCGAGTTATATTTTTAAGGTTTAGCTCCTTGTTGCTGTTCTTGTTTTTCACATTTCCTTCATATAGGGCAAGCGAGCTTCCTCCGGTGGATGTCTTTGTCACAACGGCCGATCCGCAGCTAGAGCCACCGATCATCACCGTGAACACGGTCCTCTCTTTAATGGCGGTAGACTATCCGGCTCATAAGCTGGCGTGCTATGTCTCCGACGACGGCTGCTCGCCGTTGACCCTCTACTCTTTAATGGAAGCAGCCAAGTTCGCAAAGCTCTGGGTTCCGTTCTGTAAGAAGTACAATATTCAACTGCGAGCCCCATTCCGGTACTTCGCCAGCGATGCGACTACATTGTCTGGTGAAGACTGCTCATTGGAATTCCAACAAGCACGGGACACAATGAAGGTGATATTCAATCTTTGGAGTCTAGTGTTTATGTGTTGGAGATGGTCACAGTGATCGGTGATTCTTTGAAGGGCAGTGAAATGAGAGAGAGAGAGAGAGAGAGAGATGGAGAGTAAAAAAGAAGAGAGAGGAATAGAGAGGATTGGGTATGGCCAAGACATGAATGCGGACTTACTCAGGCTTGTCTTGTTCTTTGACAGGATGAGTACGAGAAGCTGAGCAGGAAGATAGACGATGTGTCCCAAGGCTCAGTCCCATCTAATTTTACAGGGGAGTTTGCAGCTTTCTCGAACAGAGAACGTAGAAATCACTCCACCATTATCAAGGTAATAAAGTTACTGAGAGGATATCTTTGTCTAATTTTGGATGAAATGGTTCTGTGGTTAATATGGCAGAACAAATCAACATCTATACGTCACAAGTAAATTGAAAATTTAGGATCCAAATACTTTGTGATCCAATTTCTTGATTGAAATGCAATTAAATTCCCCCCCCCCAATTTTTTACTATCTCGAAATATAATTGAAATGAAAGATATGATTGTGTACATAGAAATTTAAGATCATATTCTTTTTAATGAGGTTCGCCATATATCCTTTATATTCCTCAAAATTAGAAAGACGTGAACTTGAGATTACACCGCAGATACAAAATGTCTCTATCAATTTTTATACCAGTGACCATCCTTCCTCTTCAAAGGCTCTTTATGTCATGTCCTTGAGTTGGGATCAATCGCTGTTACATGAATTTGTCCATTCATGATTGGCGCTTGTACTCGATACCATAGCTCCTTCGTCTTAGCACCTATTGAATTTCAAAGAACTCAAAAAGTCATGCAATACATTTGCTCCTAAATTGGTCGTGTGGTCAATACCATTACATTACCAAAATGACAATCCACATATCTGTCTAACATAAGATTGTTCTATTGACATCAAGTGTATGGGATCCTCCAAAAAATCAAAATTTTCATACTTGGAAATCTACAAGCTTACTACTTCTTGCTGTGATTTTAACAAAGATCATACTAGAAAACAAAGGAGGTCATCCAGAGGAATTACCACATTTGATCTACATATCACGAGAAAAGCGGCCAGAGCACCCACATCATTACAAGGCGGGAGCCATGAATGTCCTGGTGAGTAAGGCTTTTCCATCAAGGCCTAAGTGTGGTTGCTTTTGCGTTGAAAACAATCTTATTATTCTTTCTCTCATGTCTCATTGATGGATGAACAGACCAGAGTTTCAGGTCTCATGACAAATGCACCATTCATGCTAAATGTTGATTGCGACATGTACGCCAACAATCCACAGATTGTTCTCAATGCTTTGTGTCTCCTTTTCGGCACAAAACATGAAAGAGACTGCGCATTTGTTCAATGTCCACAATACTTCTATGACGGAGCGAAGGATGACCCATTTGGAAATCAACTAGTGGTCTTGCAAGAAGTATGTGCAATCTTACTACAACATAAATCTTATTTTAAGCCAAATTGCAGCCTATCTACTGATCAGTACCTGTACCTATAATACTATGTATTTTAGTATTTTGTACTAGGGATAGTGGGAATTCAAGGACCTGTCTATGGAGGAACAGGATGCTTTCATCGCCGGAAAGTAATCTACGGGTCATGGCCAAATGACATGAAGACCGAAAAGAAAAGTCTTACCTCTAATGGTACGTGCTTATGTTTGGTCGCCAAATGACCGTTCATGGGACTATGTGCCTAGTCATAATAAACCATATTTTCCCATTTGCCAATTTGATTTTTGCAGGAGAATTAACCAAGGAAGAATCACCAAATGATTTTGGAAGTTCAAAACAATTTGTCAACTCTACTGCTCATGTTCTACAAGGCAATTCAGATCATCCCAAAAATCTTTCAAGCTCTCTTGAAGCAGCCTATCAAGTTGCTAGTTGCACATATGAATACAATACTAACTGGGGTAAAAAGGTTAGTGTGTGTCTACATTGAATTCACGTATTATACAGATCCAAATGTCCATACATCCAATTGTATGTCATGATTAATCTAATCATGGCTTTGACCTCTAAAGTGGCTCTACCACAACTACCATTAAATTTCATCGTCATTGGCCTAAAGATCTATGATTTTTCATGAACACGGACCCCTAGTCACCTAATTTATGGTACTAATTGCTCTGTTTCGAAGCATTTTTGTGACAATGAGAACGATGCTATAAAATTTAATTTTCGGCATGAGAAATGTTGTGCATGTGTATTCTTGCAGGTTGGTTGGATGTACGGATCGACGACGGAAGATATCCTTACGGGATTGGCCATCCATACCAAGGGTTGGAGATCACTCTACTGCTCACCAAACCCACCGGCCTTTCTGGGCTGCACACCATCTGGTGGGCCTGCCTCATTGACCCAGCAAAAGAGATGGGCCACGGGCATGCTCGAAGTTCTAATAAGCAAAAAGAGTCCAATATACGGCACCCTATTCATGCATCTCCATTTCAGGCAGTGTTTGGCATACTTGTGGATCCTAACTTGGCCATTGAGGTCCATACCTGAGTTCTTATATGCTCTCCTACCAGCGTACTGTATCATCACCAACTCCCACTTCTTGCCCAAGGTAAGAAGAAAGTAATACATTTATGACTCCTCTGTGCTCAAGAACTAGTCTCGTTATCTTCCTTTCTTGTGTAAATGCAGGGACAAGAACCAGCTGTCATAATTCCAATTGCCATTTTCGTCATCTACAACCTATATTGTTTATACGAGTACTTCGCCACTGGCTTGTCAATACGTGCATGGTGGAATAATCACAGAATGCAGCGGATAACATCCACATGTGCTTGGTCATTTGGAGTCTTAAGTGTTGTGCTCAAGCTCTTAGGGCTATCAGAGACGGTATTTGAAGTAACCAAGAAAGACCAATCTACATCTAGTGATAGTACCAATGCCGAACTTGGGAGGTTCACCTTTGATGAGTCCCCAATTTTTGTACTAGGCACTGCTCTTCTGCTGGTGCACCTGATAGCGGTATTCACAATGTTGTTTGGGTTGCGCCCACAAGCATCCGGAAATAATGGCTCCAGCTTAGGAGAGGTGATCTGCACTGTGTGGGTGGTTCTATGTTTCTGGCCATTTTTTAGGGGCCTGTTTGGGAAAGGAAAATATGGAATTCCCTCGACCACGATAATGAAGGGAGCTATCCTGGCAACCATTGTCGTTTACCTATTTAGATTTACATCCACTGGTTGGTAAGGGCTGCAGATTGTTGACATTTGAATATGCAAATTCAAAAGCATGGTCGTATAATTAGTCATGCCTTTTCTGTCTGACAGGAGACAAGATATTCTCATTGTTTTTAGCGAGACTCTCATGAAGCAACAAATTTCCCATATTCAATGTGTTGAAGTATTTTTATGGATATTAGCCAATAGTTAGTGGGTGGTCATGAGTAAAGATTTAAGGTTTTTGTGTTTCTCTTATGCTTTATAAAAAGGGCCATCTATTATATCTCTTCTTAAGATATTAAGTAAATACATTGCCTTTGATGATTTTTTTCTCTCCCATTTTATCTTGAAAATCCTAGATTATTACATAGTCAAACGATATGATAGAGGGAATGCTACATCTCATGTCCAGAGGGTAGAAAATGGCATGAAATTACTAACTAGATGATGAGACAAGATGAAGATCTCCAAGCATAAATAACAATCACAGAAACAGAGTTCTACTTGTCATAGTTCAAATCACAAAGATAGCAATGTCTTGTCCTTCTTGGCCAGCAGACGAGCTCATTGCTTTTTCCAGGCATTAGGGCGGAAGAATGATTAGAGCAGTAATCCATAGACTTATTTTTCACAAGTTACGCACATGATCCAACTAACCAGATGGAAAAAAATTGATAGAACTTACAGGCAATCTCGTGCACTTCACAATCACAACGACTCGAGGAAAACTTATTTTTACAGCCCTAAAAGATGCGACCTACAATTAGAAAAGCAAATTAAAAAGATTTAAGCATGAAGCTTAGGAGACTAATCTCGATTTGAGAAGAATTCGACCTTTCTAACCTTTGGTGGAATTGATCGTTTTCTATAAAGCACAAACGAGAGATCACACAGAATAGACATCACTCCTTGGTTAGAATCCAAAAATGTTTGATAGTCAGAACTAAAATTTTTGACATAAAATATTAAATAAATACACATGGGATGTTAGGAGTGTGAAGCAGAAATCCATTACATTCACTGGAAGAGATTGCAAAGAAAGATTCATCAACATATCCATTTGAATTCACATTCACTGAAAAATGGCTTCATCATTTTGCCAAAGATGATGGGAAAATTGCTCCATCCTTTTGTCAAATAGGCACATAAAGAAATCATTCACGAAGCAATGGATTAAATGATTCATTCAATAGAAAAATATATATATTTGATGTCAAATAAGATCTTATCATTATCATACTGAAAATTACTGATAGCGTTGCGTAGTTCTATACAAAGAAATTAATGTTACTCAATACTTAATATTCAACTATTATCAAACTGATCTACGTTGTTGGTTGCAAAAAGAAAAAAAAGGAACAGCTTTAAGTCCTCTTGGTAGTTTCCACAGTGTTCGTACGTTAGGTGTCTCTGAAGATTTCTCATTTGGACAGGACTAGAAATCATGCATCTTTCCTTCACGTAGGGCAGAGATTCTTCGGCTTTATCCATGGTGCTGATAGAACAAAGATGGGGCTGCGTATAAGTGACCACTTCATGTCACCGTCGCCACCGCCATAGATGTCCTTGGCGAGCACTCGATAAGTTTTGCTTAATTGAACAAAATTTGAAGTATCTCTCTCTCTCTCTACTGGCAGCTCTTCTTCGTCTTGTGCTTTTCCATCTTGGTGGTGAAAATTGGTGGTTGAGCTTCGAAATCATGTCATGTGTTATTGCATCGCGAGCATCCTTTATAATAAGTTAGAATGTATAGAATGAGCTCCCTTTGTAATAAAACAATCTCGCTTTCTCTCTACATTGTTGGCTCCCGAAAGAAAACTGCTTTGCGTCCTCTTTCTGTTTATCTCCCACGCAAGAAACGAAAGTAGTTTCCACAGTATTCGTACGTTCATTGTCTCTATTTTCTCGTTTGGACTGGACTAGAAATCAAACATCTTTCCTTATCGTAGGGCAAAGATTCTTGGGTTGTCCATGGACTAATAGCGCAAAAATGTGACTAAGAATATATGACCACTTCATGTCGTCGTCGCCACCATACATGTACACGACGAGCCCTGACAAACACTTTCCTTTCATCTTGAAGATGAAGATTCCAAAAGCTTCGATATCTCTCTCTCTCTCTCTCTCTCTCTCTAAGGCGGCTCTTCTTCTTGAACTTGTCCAACGTGGTGGCGAAGAATGGTGGTTGAGGTTCGAAGTCATTGCATGCGTCATTGGGCCACGAGCTATGTTTATAATAAGTTAAAGTTGGATGATTTTTGGGAGATAATCGTAGACAATTCATTTTCTAGCGGAAGATTTTGCTCATTTTCCAAGATCTCGGTGGTGTTATTAGGGTGATTACGGTCAATCATAAGCATGATTAGGAAGAACCGGTGGGTGAACCACTTCATTTGCATCATTGATTTTGAATCTTCTTGGTCATTCCATAGTTGACTACTCAATTATAATAGCTCCTCTCTCTTTCTCTCTCTCCCTCCCTCCCTCTCCCTCTTCCTCCTTTTTGCTCATTTGTAAGGCTTTTTCATAGGCGAGACACCGGGAGTAGACATCAATTTGTAGAACACAATCCTAGAATGCATGAATTTTTTTTATCCTTAATTTACAAGAGTAAAACACGAAATGGATGTAAAAAATGAGCGCACATGAGTTAAAGAATTTAGGGTTTATCTCGTTTTGATATTATGTTATTTCATTTTTGTCGAGTTCGCAAGTGAATTGAACAATGCCATTTCAAGTCTATTCTATGGCCTCGATATTATTTGGCTTGTACATCCACTAGGCACGTTCTTTCTAGTTCAATGTCACTGTTCCAGCCAGTACCAATCATTCTTTTTCGGGCTTCTGAGTTTGATACATCGTTTGGGCTTTACCCAAGCCAAAGCACAAGCAGATTTTATTTGGGGTTGGAAAGGAAAAGGTTGATTTAGCGTTGTTTTAATTGTGATAATGACATTCTTGGGAAATTAGAAAGCTCATTTTGCCCCTCTCTTCAATCGCATACGATGACATCTTTGCAGTACGATAAGAAGTTGCACATGGCGATGTTTTAGAAAACTAGAGGAGCTAAAAACTATCAGATAATTCAAGGAGTTCACATAATTTGATCAATGAGGTATTCATCGAAAATCAAAATGCATCAAACAGTCGCATGGAGGAAATTATATTTTAAAGCGTCTTAGCAGAATTTTTTTAATTAATTTCTAGCTTGAAGAAGTGAATGCCTAAGCGAGTAAAGGGTTTATATTTTTCAACACCGTCCATGTAAAAAGCTTTATAACACAGACAGTCTTGAAGAAGGAAAATCTTAAACCGTTTGTAACGTGCATATATTAGCTATGAGTTTATTACTGCTTGTTGAATTAACTTTCACATCATCAAAAACTTGTCACTGATGAAGAATTTTCCTCTTGCTTGACGACTTTCCATAGATAGGGTTTTTCTTCTTTCTGGGCCATACGTGCGTAGCATAAGTTGGTAGTAGCCGGATCTAATCGGGCGTGCGAAGCAGAACTTCTCAGCCAACAATCAACATGATCAAACATCTAACAGTACCTACACGCGCGCATGTGTATTTCTCTTTCAATAAGTGTATGATTGCTTCAGCCTCGACTGGCAAGTCCTTCCAAATCTTCGGCTGACCGTCCGTGAATTTCTGGAGAGTAAAAAGCCTTATGCGACGGACAACGAGCAAAAGATACGCCAAGACATTCGAGAATCCTCTTCGGATGCTTCGGAGGAGCACCTCACGATTACCGATCACTAGCTAAGCACCAACCCATTGCCACACATTCCTACCAATGGGACATTACACACGATGACAAAAAGTCCAACCAGAGGCTTTGGTCTACCAAATCTTGTCAAATTGAAAACATAAAAAAATAAAAACTAAAGAAGAACTAAAGAAGCAACCCTTTCCGACAAGGAATACTACTAAGTATATAATGACCGCTTTATAAAACTAGGGTAATAAGTAATACGACATATTATTATTATTATTATTATTATTATTATTATTATTATTATTATTATTATTATTATTATTATTGAGTAGTGAAAATAGTCCATGTTAGTATACCAATTTTGTGGACCTTAGCTATACTGATGGAGCCAAGAAATTTGTCCAAAAGGCCCTAAACATATTACACTTTTATCAATTTAATCACAAATTTTTCAATTTGCTAATTAAATCCTAAACCTTTTCATTTTTTGTCAATTGAGTCAATCTGACCAATTTTGGCCGGAAATCATTAATTTGAATGCTAGCCGTCCTACGTGATATAATTAGAACTAATGTGAACATTTTTAATAATATTTTAATAATTTAAAAAAATTATGGTTTTTCTCTCTCTCTTTTTTCCTTTTCCTTGCTTTTTTCCTTTTTGAATTTTCAGAGTAAGGGCTAGCAAGGGTCACTAGCCGACCCTCATCGACTCTAGGTTAGTATGTCATGTCCCTTGCCAACTCTGGGTGAGGGCTATGACACCCTTAGCTGGCCAAAGTGAGGGCACTCGAGCCTTTACAAAATTAGCGAAAGATGAAAAGATTTATGACTCAATTGATAAGATTGAAAGGTTTCAAAGTAAATTGATAATAGTGCAACAAGTGTAGAGCTTTTTGGACAAATTTCCAAAGAAATTTGTTGCAATGCATATGCACCATACGTCCAGACGTTCTTATCCTTCCTTTACTTGTCGATCCGCACATTAGGCTGACGTGGTAGATATGGATCTCATCACCGATCGTTTATGTGGGATTACCATATGCACAAGTTCGTCTCTTGAGTCACTGCGCCAACTTGACGACCAGGGTTCAACCTCTCTCTCTCTCTCTCTCCCTCTCTCTCTCTACATACGTCGCCACCTTTTGTACCCACAAGACCACCGAATAGAAACAGCAAAGAACAGGAGCTGGTGTGTGCACAGACACACAAGCCTTCTCCCAATGGCCATCCAGTCCACTTCCCCTCCTCTATATGAGAAAATAAGCCTTAAAAACGATGCGAAGAGGGCGGTCGAGATCTTCCTCTTGCTCCTTCTCGTCTCTTTTCTCGCATATCGGCTTGTGCACCTCAAGGACCACGGACTCGAATGGCAGATCGCGCTCGTGTGCGAGTCGTGGTTCACGTTCATGTGGATTCTCATCGTCAGCACCAAATGGAGCCCCGTGAGCTACAAAACTTACCCTCAACGTATCTTGCAAAGGTACATCGATAGAACAGAGCTATCTTTTTCACATGGCTCGCTTTACTTTGAATCTTCAATTATTTCCGCATAATCGTGTTGCTTCTGTCATGAGCTCTCGATCCCAAACTCCTTACAGCTATAGCTACTGGTCCAGCTCGCTTTTTCTTCCTTTCCGTCGTCCCGAACACGCAGGATGGTTTTCTTTTCTGAGTTCCCAGTGACGGTACAGTCATCGTGAAGAACTTATTTTCTGATAACATTGGTCACTCTTCCCTTTCATTTCCAGCTTTTGCCCTTTCATAGGACATAATAACTTGCTGATATAAATTTTGAGAAGTGACAATTCCATTCGGTTCAATTTCGGACGTCTTCCGACTGAAGCACCTGTATCGTGCAATATTCACTTATGTTCTTCGTGGATTTTGGGTTATGAACGTTCTATAAGTGACGGTACAGTCATCGTGAAGAACTTATTTTCTGATAACATTGGTCACTCTTCCCTTTCATTTCCAGCTTTTGCCCTTTCATAGGACATAATAACTTGCTGATATAAATTTTGAGAAGTGACAATTCCATTCGGTTCAATTTCGGACGTCTTCCGACTGAAGCACCTGTATCGTGCAATATTCACTTATGTTCTTCGTGGATTTTGGGTTATGAACGTTCTATAAGTGACGGTACAGTCATCGTGAAGAACTTATTTTCTGATAACATTGGTCACTCTTCCCTTTCATTTCCAGCTTTTGCCCTTTCATAGGACATAATAACTTGCTGATATAAATTTTGAGAAGTGACAATTCCATTCGGTTCAATTTCGGACGTCTTCCGACTGAAGCACCTGTATCGTGCAATATTCACTTATGTTCTTCGTGGATTTTGGGTTATGAACGTTCTATAAGTGACGGTACAGTCATCGTGAAGAACTTATTTTCTGATAACATTGGTCACTCTTCCCTTTCATTTCCAGCTTTTGCCCTTTCATAGGACATAATAACTTGCTGATATAAATTTTGAGAAGTGACAATTCCATTCGGTTCAATTTCGGACGTCTTCCGACTGAAGCACCTGTATCGTGCAATATTCACTTATGTTCTTCGTGGATTTTGGGTTATGAACGTTCTATAAGTGGGTTCTGCCCAACCGAGTTATATTTTTAAGGTTTAGTTCCTTGTTGCTGTTCTTGTTTTTCACATTTCCTTCATATAGGGCAAGCGAGTTTCCTCCGGTTGATGTCTTTGTCACAACGGCCGATCCGCAGCTAGAGCCACCGATCATCACCGTGAACACGGTCCTCTCTTTAATGGCGGTAGACTATCCGGCTCATAAGCTGGCGTGCTATGTCTCCGACGACGGCTGCTCGACGTTGACCTTCTACTCTCTACTGGAAGCGGCCAAGTTCGCAAAGCTCTGGGTTCCGTTTTGTAAGAAGTACAATATTCAACTGCGAGCCCCATTCCGGTACTTCGCTGGCGATGCTACTACATTGACTGGTGAAGACTTCTCAGTGGAATTCCAACAAGCACGGGACACAATGAAGGTGACGTTCAATCTTTGGAGTCAATAGTGTTTTTGTGTTGGAGATTGGTCACGGTGATCGGTGATTCTTTGAAGGGTAGTGAAATGAGAGAGAGACAGACAGAGGGAGGGAGGGAGGGAGGGAGGGAGGGAGGAGAGGATTGGGTATGGACAAGACATTGATGGGACTACTCAAGCTTGTCTTGTTCTTTGACAGGATGAGTACGAGCAGCTGAGCAGGAAGATAGAAGATGCGTCCAAAGGCTCAGTCCCATCTGATTTTACTGTGGAGTTTGCAGCTTTCTCCAACACAGAACGCAGAAACCACTCCACCGTTATCAAGGTATACTAAAATTACTAAGAGGATATCTTTGTCAAGTTTTGGATAAAATGGTTCTATGGTTAATATGACAGAACAAATCAACATCTACACGTCACAAGTAAATTGAAAATTTAGGATTTAAATATTTTGTGATCTAATAATTACCATTCTTGATTGAATTGCAATTAAATTCCCCTCAATCTTTTACTATCTTGAAATAAAGACGAAACTAAAGATATGATTGTGTACGTAGAAATTTTAGATTCTACTCTTTTTAAAGAGGGTCGCCGTATATTTTTTATTATCCTCAAAATTAGAAAGACGTGAATTTGAGATTGCCCCATAAATAGCTTAATGTCTCTCTATTTTTCACATCAGTGACCATGCTTCCCCTTTAAAGGCTCATTTATGTCATGTCCTTGAGTTGGGATCAAAGGCCGTTATCATAAATTTGTCCGCTCATGATTGGCGCCTATACTCGATACTAAAGCTCCTTCATCTCAGCAACGATTGAATTCCAAAGAACTCAGAGTCATGCATGCAGTACATTTGCTCTCACAATTGGTCATGTGGCCAACTCCACCACGTTACCAAAATGACAATCCACAGAACTATCTAACATAAGATTCTTCTATCGACATCGAGTGTATGTGATCCTCCAAAAAAATCAAAATTTCAATACTTTGAAATCTACAATCTCACTGTGTTCTTTGCTATGATTTTAACAAAGATCATACTGGAAAACAAAGAAGGCCATCCAGATGAATTGCCACACCTGATCTACATATCACGAGAAAAGCGGCCAAAGCACCCACATCATTACAAGGCAGGAGCTATGAATGTCCTGGTGAGTAAGACTAATCCATCAAGGCCTAAGTGTGGTCGCTTTCGACATCAAAACGTCTTATTATTCTTTTTCTCTCATGTCTTGTCGATGGATCAACAGACTAGAGTTTCAGGACTCATGACGAATGCACCATTCATGCTAAATGTTGATTGCGACATGTATGCCAACAATCCACAGATCGTTCTTCATGCGCTGTGTCTCCTTTTTGGCGCAAAACACGAGAGAGACTGCGCATTTGTTCAATGTCCACAACACTTCTATGATGGAGCAAAGGATGACCCATTTGGAAATCAACTAGTAGTCTTATACGAAGTATGTGCAATCTTACTGCAAAAAAAGTCTTATTTTAAGCCAAATTGCAGCTTATCTACTGACCAATGCATATTATACTGTTGATTTTAGTATTTAGGACGAGGAATAGTGGGAATTCAAGGGCCTTTCTATGGAGGAACAGGATGCTTTCATCGCCGGAAAGTAATCTACGGGTCATGGCCAGAGGACATGAAGACCAAAAAGAAAAGTCATACCTTTAATGGTATGTGCGTATGTTTTGTCGCCCATTGCCCGTTCATGGGATTATGTGCCTAGTCATAATAAACCATATTTTCCAATTCGCCAATTTGATTTTTACAGGAGAATTAGCCGAGCAAGAATCACTAAATGGTTTTGGAAGTTCAAAACAATTCATCAACTCTGTTGTTCATGCTCTACAAGACAATTCAGATCATCCCAAAGATCTTTGGAGCTCTCTTGAAGTAGTTTGTCAAGTTGCTAGTTGTTCCTATGAATACAATACCGATTGGGGTAAAGAGGTCAGTGTATGTCTATATTGAATTCACACATTATATCACGACTAATCTAATCATGGCTTTGACCTCTAAAGTGGCTCTACCACAACCACCCTTAAATTTCATCGTCATTGGCCTAAAGATCTATGATTTTTCATGAACACGGACCACTAGTCACATAATTTATGGTACTAATTGCTCTGTTTTGAAGCATTTTTGTGACAATGAGAATGATGGTATAAAATTTAATTTTTGGCATGAGAAATGTTGTCCATGTGTATTCTTGCAGGTTGGTTGGATGTACGGATCGACGACGGAAGATATCCTTACGGGATTGGCCATCCATACCAAGGGTTGGAGGTCACTCTACTGCTCACCAAACCCACCGGCTTTTCTGGGCTGCGCACCATCTGGTGGGCCTGCCTCAATGACCCAGCAAAAGAGATGGGCCACGGGCCTGCTCGAAGTTCTAATAAGCAAAAAGAGCCCAATATACGGCACCCTATTCATGCATCTCCATTTCAGGCAGTGTTTGGCATACCTGTGGATCCTAACTTGGCCATTGAGGTCCATACCTGAGTTCTTATATGCTCTCCTACCAGCGTACTGTATCATCACCAACTCCCACTTCTTGCCCAAGGTAAGAAGAAAGTAATACATTTATGACTCCTCTGTGCTCAAGAACTAGTCTCGTTATCTTCCTTTCTTGTGTAAATGCAGGGACAAGAACTAGCTATCATAATTCCAATTGCCATTTTCGTCATCTACAACCTATATTGTTTATACGAGTACCTCGCCACTGGCTTGTCAATACGTGCATGGTGGAATAATCACAGAATGCAGCGGATAACATCCACATGTGCTTGGTCATTTGGAGTCTTAAGTGTTGTGCTCAAGCTCTTAGGGCTATCAGAGACGGTATTTGAAGTAACCAAGAAAGACCAATCGACATCTAGTGATAGTACCAATGCCGAACTTGGGAGGTTCACCTTTGATGAGTCCCCAATTTTTGTACCAGGTACTGCTCTTCTGCTGGTGCACATGATAGCGGTATTCACAATGTTTTTTGGGTTGCGCCCACAAGCATCCGGAAATAGCGGCTCCAGCTTAGGAGAGGTGATCTGCACTGTGTGGGTGGTTCTATGTTTCTGGCCATTTTTTAGGGGCCTGTTTGGGAAAGGAAAATATGGAATTCCCTCGACCACGATAATGAAGGGAGCTATCCTGGCAACCATTGTCGTTTACCTATTTAGATTTACATCCACTGGTTGGTAAGGGCTGCAGACTATTGACATTTGAATATGCAAATTCAAAGCATGGTCGTATAATTAGTCATGCCTTTTCTGTCTGATAGGAGACAAGATATTCTCATTGTTTTTAGCGAGACTCTCATGAAGCAACAAATTTCCCATATTCAATGTGTTGAAGTATTTTTATGGATATTAGCCAATAGTTAGTGGGTGGTCATGAGTAAAGATTTAAGGTTTTTGTGTGTCTCTTATGCTTTATAAAAAGGGCCATCTATTATATCTCTTCTTAAGATATAAAGTAAATACATTGCCTTTGATGATTTTTTTTATCTCCCATTTTATCTTGAAAATCCTAGATTATTACATAGTCAAACGATATGATAGAGCGAATGCTACATCTCATGTCCAGAGGGTAGAAAATGGCATGAAATTACTAACTAGATGATGAAGCGAGATGCAGATCTACAAGCATAAGCAACAATCACAGAAACAGAGTTCTGCTTATCACGGTTCAAATCACAAAGAGAGCAATGTCTTGTCCTTCATGGCCAGCAGACGAGCTCATTGCGTTATATAGGCATTAGGGCAGAAGAATGATTAGAGAAGTAATCCATAGACTTATTTTTCACAAGTCCCACACATGATCCAGCAAACTAGAGGTAAAACGAAATTGTAATAGAACTTAAAGGCAATCTCGTGTGCTTCACAATCACAATCGACCTGAGAAAAACTTACCTTTACAGCCCTAAAAGATACGACCTACAATTAGAAAAGCAAATGAAAAAGATTTCAGCTTGAAGCTTTGGAGGCTAATCTCGATTTGAGAAGAATTCGACCTTTTTAACCTTTGGTGGAATTGATCGTTTGCTATAAAGCACAAACGATAGATCATGCATAGGAGACATCACTCCCTGGTTGGAATCGAGATCATCCATCCAAAATATGTAAAAGACCAAAGGACAAAACCGAACCCTTTATTCTCCTTTTCAACTCTTGATAAAATCCAAAAATGTTCGATAGTCATCACTAAAGTTTTTGACGTAAAATATTAAATAAATGCACATGGAATGTTGGGAGTGCAATGCATAAATCCATTACATTTCACCAGAAAAGATCGCGAAGAAAGATTAATCGACATGTGCACTTGAATTCACATTTACTCAAAAACTGCTTCATCATTTTGCCAAAGACGATGGGAAAATTGCTCCATCCTTTCGTCTAATAGGCACATTAGGAAATCATTCGCAAAGCAATGGATTGAACGGTTCATTCAATAGAAAAAAATATTTGATGTCAAATGAAATCTTACTAGTTGTCACACTGAAAACTACCAATAGCATTACGCGGTTCTATATAAAGAAATTTATTTTACTCGATACTTAATATTCAACTATTATCAAACTGATTTACGTTGTTGGTCCCAAAAAGAAAAAAAAAAGGAACAGCTTTATGTCCTCTTAGTAGTTTCCATAGTAGTTTCCACAGTGCTCGTACGTTAGGTGTCTCTGAAGATTTCGTTTGGACAGGACTAGAAATCATGCATCTTTCCTTCTCGTAGGGCAGAGATTCTTCGACTTTATCCGTAGTGCTGATAGCGCAAAGACGGGGCTGCGTATAAGTGACCACTTCACGTCGTCGTCGTTGCCACCATAAATGTCCTCGGCGAGCCCCGGCGAACACTTACCTTTCATCTTGGAGATGAAGAATTCCAAAAGCTTCGATCATTTTTGCTTAATTGAACAAAACTCAATACTCTCTCTCTCTCTCTCTCTCTCATGGCGGCTCTTCTTCGTCTTGTGCTTTTCCAACTTGGTGGCGAAGAATGGTGGTTGAGATTCGAAATCATGTCATTCGTCATTGCGTCGCTTAGCATTCTTTATAATAAGTTAGAGTGCGTAGAATAAACTTCCTTCTTAATAAAATAATATTGCTTTCTCTTACTATCTCATCTCGAGCCCTCGCCATTAGCCGAACAATATAAGATTAATTTTTACATCGCCGCAAACATAAACTCCATGGACAAAAAAAAAGATTAAACAAAACGGAATGTTGACAAGGTCCAGATGGCACCGGTCCAAAATAGGGTTGAGAAATTGTACTTGTCCTTCTCCTTTTGTGTCTGGCCATTCCCTATATTATAAATTCATCACCATATGGGACCAAAGACACCATGTGGTAAATCTAGTTTACCGTGATAGATAACATAAAACTATTCAATGCAAGTCAGGAATGGACAAAGTATACTTACGTTTTCTTGACTTTATCAATCGCGATAGAGAGAGTTACGGTTTGGACATATATTCAAGACTATATTGAATGGGACGCCATGTGCTAAACCTTAAACTTCATCAATCGGCGCTATTTCCAGACGTGCCCTTGGACTCTATCAACTCCCACTTGCTCACGCAATTTCAGCATCCATGAACTATTCTCAGATCACGTTTCTTCTTCTGTATTAAGCTTGTCATCGACGAAGATTATTATCGTTCTTTCATTATGGCATTGAGACGGAACTTCTCTGTCGACGATCAGCGTCTAATAATGCATACATATACACATGCATATGTTCTCTGTCAAGTAGAGTACGATTGCTTTAGCCTGGAGCGGCAGGTACTTCCTAATCTTTGACCGACAGTCCGTGAGTTTCTTGGGGAAAAAAACCCTAATGCGACAGAAAAGGAAGATACACCCAGGACATGCCAATATTTACTTGGATTCGATGCACGTCGAGAATCTTCCGCTTTTGGATGGTTCGGAGAAGCACCTCATGGTTATTAATCGCTAGCTAAATGTTAGAAATAGCATGCGTATTCTAGAAAAATAACGCGAGCAAACAATCCACTCAAGTATAATATAATAATAAAAGAACATAATTGAAAGAACATATTAGAAAATTTGTTATCGGAGTTCACTCAAATTATGGGCTATGTCTCCTCACAAAGACATTCTGTGAATCCACCGAACTTTGTAGAAAGTATTAAGATCTTGGCACAAAAAAAAATTGAGAGCCCTCACAAAAATTACTCACTTTTTCTTTTCTTTTTTTTCCTTCTCTATTTTCTTTCTCAACCCCTAATATTAAGTGTACCTTTTAAACTAAAAGCAAAATAACTACTGAGGTTTGCTCCAATAACCATTATTCCCAAATATTAAAAAGGAAGGTAGGGAATTTGAATCCCAAACTTCTTAAAAGGATTAAGATGAGGATAATTTAGTTTCAGATAAGAGTTTCGACTCTCATACCTTATTAAAAGGTAAGGCCAAAAGGCAGCCAACATTAAAAACCAACTCATCTGCAAATTGCTACAAATGGGACATACTCAAGATGACAAAAAGGTCCAATTCGAAGGCTTTGGAGAAGTAGAGTATGGCCAACTAAATAAAACTAAAAGCAAAATTAATTGAAAAGACAAGAAAGCCCTTATGAATGTTTGGCTTCAGCAGCTAACGCTGAAAGCCAACTCATCCGCGCATTGCTACAAACGAGGCATACTCAAGATGACAAAAAGGTCCAACTGGAGGCTTTGGACCACCAACGTCTCTTTTTATATAAGAAACGAAAAAATCAAAGAAGAAAATCTAAAGAAGCAACCCTTTTAAGAGTAAGAATACTATATTATGTCCGCTTTATATAGTTTTTGCATTAAGGGTAATTGTCCAAAAAATTTCAAATTTATTGTATGATAAGCTTTTTAGTTATAAACTTTTCAATTGTGCCAATTTAACCCTGAACCTTTTGATGGTTTGCCAATATAATCTTTCCAATCAATTTTAGCTAGAAATCACCAACATGAACACCAGGTTTCTTACAGAACATAACTGACGCTAACGTGAACAATTTTTATTAGTGAAATTTTGAAAATACTTAAGCTCATGGAATCATATACGCAAGTTCTTTTCTTGAATCGCTGAGTTAACAACCAGGATTCAACCTCTCTCTCTATAAATAAGTCGCCACCAACATTGGAGTCATGGCCCCCTTCTGTCCACACAAGAACGCCGAATAGAAACAGCAAAGAACAAGAGCTGGTGTGTGCATAGACACACAAGCCATCTCCAATGGCAGTCCAATCCACTTCCACTCCTCTATATGAGAAAATAAGCCTGAAAAACGATGCGAAGAGGGCGGTCGAGATATTCATCTTGTTCCTTCTCATCTCTCTTCTCGTGTATCGGCTTGTGCACCTCGAGGGCCATGGCCTTGAGTGGCAGGTCGCACTCCTGTGCGAGTCGTGGTTCACGTTCGTGTGGGTTCTCGTCATCAGCACCAAATGGAACCCCGTGAGCTACAAAACTTACCCTCAACGTATCTTGCAAAGGTATATCAATAGAACAAGAGCTATCTTTTTCACATGGCTTGCTTTACTTTGAATCTTCAACTATTTCGGCATCATCATATTGCTTCTGTCACGAGCTCTTGACCCCAAAATCCATATCGCTACAGCTACTAGTACAGTTCGCTTTTACTTTCTTTCCCTCGTCTCTAATGCTCCTCATCATGGTTTTCTTTTCCGAGTTTTTATTGACGGTATTGTATTGTGCTCGCGAAGAACTAATTTTCTGAAGATAGTTATCACCTTTCCTTCTGTTTCCAAGTTTACGCTTTCACAGGACATCGTAGCTTGTACCTAACGTGCTGAACTGAATTTGGAAAGTTACAATATCATTGAGTTCAGTTTCGGAAGATGAGTTTTGACAGAAGTACCTGTATTATGTAACATTCACGTATGTTCTCCGTAGATTTCGGGTTATGGACGTTCTGTAAGTTCGTTGTGTCAAACCGAGTTATTCTATTTAGGCTAAGTTCCTTATTGCTGTTTTTTTTCTTACATTTCCTTCATATAGGGCAACGGAACTTCCTCCGGTGGACCTCTTTGTCACAACAGCGGACCCCCAGCTAGAGCCACCGATCATCACCGTGAACACAGTCCTTTCTTTAATGGCGGTAGACTATCCAGCTCATAAGCTAGCATGCTATGTCTCCGATGACGGCTGCTCACCAGTGACCTTCTACTCTCTAACTGAAGCTGCCAAGTTCGCAAAGCTCTGGGTTCCTTTTTGTAAAAAATACAATATTCAACTGCGAGCCCCATTCCGGTACTTCGCCGGCGACATGAGATTGTCTGGAGAAGATTGCTCATTGGAGTTTCAGAATGCACGGGACACAATGAGGGTACTATTCAATCATCGGAGTCTAGTGTTCACTTATTGGACATGGTCAAAATAATCGGTGATTATTTGACGGGAACTGGGGGGAGAGAGAGAGAGAGAGAGAGAGGATTGCGTTTGTATAAGATATGGATGGCGAAATACTCAAATTTGTCTTCTTCTTTCACAGGATGAGTACGAGAAGCTGAGCAGGAAGATAGAAGACGCGACCCAAGGCTCAGTCCCGTCTGATCTTACTGGGGAGTTTGCAGCATTCTCTAACACAGGACGTAGTAATCATCCTAGTATTATTAAGGTACAGTGGAATTCTAGAAAAAATATTTTTGTCTAGATTAGCTTAAAATTGTTCTATGATTAATACGGTTCACCAAATTAACACCAACATGTCACAATTAAATTGAAAAGGGGGTGCTGTTGTTAATTTGAGGCTCACTACTTTTATCGTGATTTTGACAAAGATCATACTGGAAAATAAAGGAGGTCATCCAGATGAACTGCCGCGTCTAATCTACGTATCACGAGAAAAGCGGCCAAAGCATCCACATCATTACAAGGCAGGAGCCATGAATGTCTTGGTGTGTAAGACTTTCCATCAAGCCCTAAGTATGGTACTTGTCAAGAAAACAATCTTGTAATTCTTTTCTTCTTATCTCTCTTTGATGAATGAACAGACCAGAGTTTCGGGACTCATGACGAATGCACCATTCATGTTAAATGTCGACTGCGACATGTACGCCAACAACCCACAGATTGTTCTTCATGCTTTGTGTCTCCTTCTCGGTACAAAACATGAGAGAGACTGCGCATTTGTTCAATGTCCGCAGATTTTCTATGATGGACTAAAGGATGACCCATTTGGAAATCAAATGGTGGTCCTATTCGAAGTACGTGAGATTTTACTACAGAATAAGTCTGATTTGGAGCCGATTTGCAGCTTATTTACTAATTAGCATATGCACTTATGTTACTGTTGATTTTAGTATTTGGGACGAGGGATAGTGGGAATTCAAGGACCTTTCTATGCGGGCACAGGATGCATTCATCGTCGGAAAGTAATCTATGGGTTGTGGCCCGATGACATGAAGATTGAAAATAGTAGTCTTACCTCAAACGGTATGTGCTTTTATTTGACCACCAACTGGACAGACTATTTGCCTAGTTCTAATAATAAACCATACTCTTTCATTTGTCAATTGAATTTTTATAGGAGAATTCACCAAGGAAATATCGCTAAACGGATTTGGAAGTTCAAGACAGTTCATGAATTCTGCTGCTCATGCTCTACGGGGCAATTCAGATCATCCCAAAGATCTTTCAAGCTCTCTTGAAGCAGCCCATCAAGTTGCTAGTTGCACCTATGAATACAATACTGCCTGGGGTAAAAAGGTCAGTACGTCTCTATACTAATTTCGCACATCATACACATTTAGATATACTTATATCCAACTATATTTTCCAAGATTAATCCACTAATCATTCTCAACTCTAAAGTTGCGTTGCTATAACCACCCTAAGCTCACTAACATTAACCCCAACATGTATGATTTTTCCACGAACACGAATTGCTAGCCACACAATTCATGGCACAAGTGCTCTGTCTTTAAGCAGTCTTGTGACAATAAGAAAGATGGCAAAATTAGTTTCCCAGAGTGATAAAATGTTGTGCATGTGAATTCTTGCAGATCGGTTGGATGTACGGATCGACAACAGAAGATATCCTTACAGGATTAGCAATCCATACCAAGGGTTGGAAATCACTCTACTGTTCACCAAATACACCAGCTTTTCTAGGCTGTGCACCATCTGGTGGGCCTGCCTCGATGACCCAACAAAAGAGATGGGCCACGGGCCTACTCGAAGTTTTAGCAAGCAAAAAGAATCCAATATATGGCACCCTATTCGGGCAGCTCCACTTCAGGCAATGTTTGGCGTACCTGTGGATCCTAATTCGAGCACTCAGATCCATACCTGAGTTCTTATATGCTCTCATACCAGCTTATTGTATCATGACCAACACCCACTTTTTGCCCAAGGTAGGAAGAAACTAAAACAAATCACTTTTTTGCTATCGAGAATTCCCTCATTATCTATCTTGTGTAATCGCAGGGACAAGAACCACCTATTATAATTCCAGCTGCCATTTTCCTCATATACAACCTATACGGTTTATATGAGTACTTCATCACTGGCTTGTCAATACGTGCATGGTGGAATAACCAAAGAATACAACAGATAACATCTACATGTGCCTGGTCATTTGGACTCTTAAGTGTTGTACTCAAGCTCTTAGGGCTATCGGATACAGTATTTGAAGTAACCAAGAAAGAACAGTTTGCATCTAGTGATAGTACTAGTGCTGAACTTGCGAGATTCACCTTTGATGAGTCCCCAGTTTTTGTACCGGCAGTTGCTCTCTTGCTGGTGCACTTGACAGCGGTACTTACAATATTGCTAGGGTTGCGCCCACAAGCATCCAATAACAATGGCTCCGGCTTAGGAGAGGTGATCTGTACTGTGTGGGTGGTGTTGTGTTTCTGGCCATTTTTTAGGGGGCTATTTGGGAAAGGAAAATATGGGATTCCCTCGGCTACTATAATGAAGGGAGCTATCCTAGCAAGCGTTGTAGTTTGCTTATGTAGATTTACATCCACAAGTTGATTAGGGCTGCGATTGTTGAATTGGGTATTTGCAAAATTAAAAGCATGATTGTACAATTAATCATGCCTTTTGCTTCCGATAGAAGACAAGATATTCTCATTGTTTGTATGAAACTCTAACGAAGCAGCAAATTTTCACATTCCATGTATTGAAATATATCTATGAATATTAGTCAGTAGTTAGAAGATAATCATAAATAAGGAAATTAGGGTTTTGTTAGGGTATCTTATTATCTATATATAGTGCCGTCTATGTACCCTTTTACTAAGATTTAAGTAAACATGTAGCCTTTGAGCCTCATCCCTCTCGTTCTATCTTAAAGATCATAGAATAGCTACACAGTGACTATGATGGACTGAATGCAACATCTCGGGTCCAGAGGGTAAATATGGCACAAATTCCCCTCTTTCCAACTAGATAATGAAGCATGGTGAAGACCTACAAGCATATATAAAGTCACAGAAAAAGCGTTCTGCTTAGCACAGTTCAAATCACAAAGATAGCAACGTATTATATTGCATGGCAAGTAGACAACAGCTCATTGCTTTATCCAGGCATAAGGGCAGAGAAATGATAAATAATTATTTCTAACAAAATTCACACATGATCCACCTAACCAGAGGTAAAAAATTGTAATAGAACTTATCATTTAATCTTAACCAGTCTTGTGGACTTCACAATCACAATTGACTCAAAGGATAACTGATTTTCACAGCCCTAAGGTCTACCAAAAATGGAAGGGGGGAAGAGATGGACATGACTAAAAGATATGAACTACAACACAAACAATTGAAAAAAATTTCATACACTAATCCCGATCTTGAGAAGAATGGGACCTTTCTAACCTTGGGGGAATTGATAGTTTGCTATCAAGCATAAACGAGAGATCGTGCATCTGAGACATTAGTGTGTTCGCATCATCACTCTTTCTCGCGTTTATATTCATATCTTCACCTTTGGCACCACCTTCTTCGCTTCTATATTTAGAATCCAGATCTTCCATCCTAAATATGTAGAAGGCAAAGAGACAAATGAGAACATCTACAACTACCATGTTTCGAGATAATTACTACGAAGTTTAAGCTAGGAGAAAGCCAAAATTCCAACATTGAACAGCAATAACCAAGAAGATTTCAACTCTGATAATATATAAACATACTCTGCAAATTTTTACAAGGGCATATATCATATGGAAAAGGATTCAAAATGGATCTAAGGGGAAACATGTTAGGAAGAACGCTTCATTATGAAGAAACGGAAATGACAATAGAAGAACTTGGAAAGAACATGGGAAAGACACTTCATGAATTGGAAAAGTGCATCATCATTGAAGGGCAATGTCTACTTATCCTACTCCACACCACAATTAAAAATTCACAGCAGAATCTTCACATAAAGGAACCCACAATAACTTGTCCCTACAGCAAAAGCAATGGTATTTAGACGCTACTTAAAAGTGAGAGAGCACTAACGTCGACCAGAATCACTATCGCAACCAAGTGGCTATCTAAAACAGCTGATGCCATGCAAAAGACTGGTGATAGATGATATGTGAACATAAATTCTTTATTTAAGAATCGATGTGAGAGTGATACACTGGCTTGACTAAAGTGAAGCAAAGTCTTTGCAGAAGCAAAATGAGTCAACACAAGAAATGCATGCACATATGCAGGTGAAACTCATGCCCCCACATGCACATGACATGCAAATGCATTGTTAAGCTCACACTTTCAACAAAGAGGCCATTACCGATTCCTCTCTAAAGCAGAAAAATTTGGATGCGCTTTCTCGTAGACTGAATCATTAGAACTGTTGAACAATCCCGAAAAGACATCGAGTTTCGAGGCATTGCGAGAATCCATCAGTTGTGAATCACTTTCTGAGCTGAACAACTTTATTTCAGAGGATTGCTGAGGAGGCACTCCGAGGTCAGTATTTGCTTTCAACAAATTGTTATAAGCTGGACTAGTTGAGTTTGCAAAATCATCCCAGACATTGAGAGAATGATCATTCTCCTCAGCAGATTCAGCGTGACGCGAAATGCTGCCACCTGTGAGCCAATGATTATCCTGAACCCAATCAATATTCTTTGAAGAAATGTTTGGGGCACCCATGAAACTAGTATCATCAATTTTATCACTTGTTTTAGATCCCTGATACCAGCTATCTGACCCAAAACCAGAACTGCTCATATTATCCTGAAACAAATCATCTATTTTGGAGGAAGAAGGTGGACCATCCTTAGCATCTGTACCTGCAAATTGCTTTCCTGGTCCAAACACAGCATCCATATGACCAGAAAAATCAACTACAGAACCCGCAAAAGGGTCTGATGATTCAAATTTCTTAGCATGACTACTAGAATCTGCAGATTGAAACTCTGCGTCCCAGGCAGCCATTGAATTGTCATTCTCACATTCAGAGGACTGGACAGTTCTAGCAGAAGGCTGCACATTCCCAAGGAAACTCATATCATCCAGACCTTGAAAGGCATTGCCATCTGTACTTTGACTCTGCTTGTTTGGTCCCAACCACCCTTCAGATTCAGCTGCAGTGATTTCTCTCTTTGCTTCACTAAAAAAGTTCTCAAAAGTCAATATTTTAAAACTAATAAAAAGAAGGTAAACTGAAGACTCAATTCTAGGATTGTCAGAACTCTTCTTCTCCTTTTCAAGTTTATATTATTGAGAGGGAGAGAGTTTCTTACCTTACTGTTGCTTCCTCTTATTTTACTTCTTGAATCTTCTATTAAAAGTACATCGATAGAAGGACTACAAGCTGCTATGGAGCAATTCGTTCCACATTCTTCTGATAATTTGTCAATTCTAAAATAATTGTCCTGGACTTACTTCTTTTTTCTTCTTCTTTTAGTACCAAATATAGCTCTTTTCCCATTAACATTAAGTACAATGGAAACCTGCATATGTATGTAAATGCGTTGGTTCATATAGTTGATTATTTATCATATATTTGAGCTCCCTTTTGATTTTGAGAGCCGTTTTGTATCTGGCTTTAATTTTTTGGGCTCTTTCCATATATGGTTTTGCACCCCCCTTGGTGCTCTATAGTTGAACTTCTTTACCTATAATATAGCTTTTCTCCCTTTATATATATATTTTTTATTATTTAAAAGAGAGTAGATATCAGAATGAACCGAGACTGACTTATTTCAAACTGAACAGCAACAAACACCTGAGACAAACATTTGGCTTGCAAAGATTGTAACAGTAACAAAAATAAACAAGAAAATAATCTAGTCATGTCAAATTTACTGTGCAAAAATACTTTTATTGTCCACACATAAGAAAGAGGGAAAAGTTATTATGTCCCAATGTGCAGACAATGCTCAAACGTAAATGAAATATCTTTTTCACATTCAACGATTAATTATCTACAACTCACAGTTTGCAACTATTTGACATATCTCTAGGTTCTAATATCATAAAATTGAGTTTGTTTTGCTTAGAAACTTTGCTTAAAGATATAAGATAAAAAGGATGATCCCTGGTCAGGCAGGAATGGAATTTTGTAAAAGACCCACAATGCGGGGATGCATCAATGGTAGCATCTTATTTCGCTGGGCAAGATAGTATAAAATGATTCCATCCTAACCCACACTGGTTACATCCCTAGTCCCAAACAATACTGTGCCTGTGACTCATCAAATATAAACATATTCCTGACTTCAGCAATCACTATGGCAAGGGTGACAGAAGCGTAGGAATTAAGTGAGGTAAATATAGAAAGCTAATATAGCCATGTCAACAGTGAATGCGCACAACGCAACATGCACATGCAAGGATGAGCTCATGAATGCAAAAGAAAGAAGCAGCCAAGGGTACCTGTCTAAGCCAGAAGCTTCAGACTTCAAGTTCTCCTTGACTGAAACAGTTGCAATGCCAAATGATCCAAAGAAAGGGTCAGGTTGCACAAGATTGCCAAAATTCATATTTTCTGCCTTGTTCCCTGACTTAAACATGTTCATATCTGAAGATTGCTCAGAATGCATCACAAGGTCATTATTTGGTTTCCAAGTATTAATATCTGCTGGATTAGTGGAGCTTGTAAAATCATTCCAAGCATCATTAGAGTCATCATTCTCATCAACTCTTTCGCCATGATGTGCAATGTTTTTGCCACTTGGCCATTGATTATCCTGAACCCAATCAACACTTGTTGAAGAACTCTCTGCAGTGTCGATGACCTTAATTGTATCCACATTGTCATTTGTTTTAAAACCCACATTAGAGCCAGTTGACCCAAATACAGAATAACTCCTCGGATCATCTTCAAACCAGTCGTCCATTTTGGAGGAAGAAGGTGCGCCAACTTTAGCATCAGTGCTTCTTGATTCCATTCCGGATCCAAAGACAGTATCCATATGGCTAGAAAGATTAACTGTAGAATTTGCAAAAGGGTCCAACGATCTGGAATCCTTAGCAAAAGCTTCAGAATCAGTGGACTGAAACTCTGGCTCCCATGAAGACATTGTGTTGTTTTTCCCATGTTCAGGAGACTCACCAGGTTCAGTGGAAGACCGCAGATTCTCAAACAAACTTAGATTCTCAGTACTATGGAAAGCAATCCTTTCTGCCTTTTCCCTCTGCTTGCTTGCTCCAAGCTGCTCCTCAGATTCATTTGGAGTGATTTTTGTCTTCACTTCCCCAAAAAAGTTGTCAAGGTCAAGCCCAGCCAGATTCAGAGAAGTTTTTGCGAGGCTTGACTCGTTGGTAATAATAGTTCCAGGTTTCTCTGCCTTAGAAGACCATCTGATCTCTAAATTTAGCAGATCGGACAGGGAAATTGAATCTTTTGGCACACTCCGCCCTCTGTTCAACTCATTTTCTTCAGAAAATGGTTCAACACTCTCCTGGAAGCCAATTTACAAACCAGTCATGGCATATGCTTATTGACAATAATGATCAGAAATAAAACCAGAGTGTGCAACACATGTTTTCTTGTCTATAGTTTGAAATTACAGCTCGCGACCAATTAAACCAATATCATAAACAGTCAAATAAACCAATAGGAAAATCACTGAAAACCTAAGAATGACAGAATGGATGCCCAAAACCACAAAGCTCGTATAAAAAGAAACCATCCATGGTTCAGCCCAGCAAAGACTACACTTGAGTAAATGCGCTATAGTTCTCCGACGACAGAGTATGCATGAAAGATCCTATAAAATTAGAACCATGAAAAGTTATAACCAATAGTCCAAATGTTTAGTGAGCCAAATCTTAAACCCGAACCATTAATGCTCATCAGAATCTACTTACGAAATAAAACATACTACAGAATTATGAACTTAATGCTCTCTTTGGCAAGACAACTGGCATCCCAAAAGGAATTTGCCTGAGATTTATCCAAGTAGGGTTATCTATAACTCTGCTTTGGATAGGAATGCTAACATCACAGCTGTCATAAAAGCAAATGAGTGGTTTTGGCCTCTCCTAGATCAAATGATCTGGTTGAAATTCAGGCTGAGCTGTGTGGAACTTTAATGCTAAGGTTCACAATGGTGAAGTTTCTTGAGCTGAAAATGTTTTCATGAGTATCTTGTTTGTGATCGGGCTTAGGGTTACCAGTTTGCTGTAGGAAAAAAGGAGCAGCTTTGACAAAGATTTAGGTGCTTCATGGGGCATTGATACCTGAGATTGGTAAGGAGAATGATTTGTCTCTACCTTGTCTGTTTCATTGTGCTATAATGCTTTAGTTGTATCAGTTTAGTAGCAGGGGAACTGAAATTTCAGGCTTGATGTTTTCGCATGACATCTTGAATTGAGATTGAGTCCTGAACTAAGTTTGTAAAAGAAAGTGACTCTCCTACGGTTTGATGTTTTCAGCAATAATAGCACTTAATGATCGAGAAAAAAAAAACTTAATGCTCCAGATAGCTAGTGCAATCACTAGGCCAAATAAAGAGCAGCGAATATACCTTCGAACACACATATCCAAGAATGACCACAAGAAACAACAAGCAAAATCTAAACAAGTCGATCAAATCCCTAATCCCGCCAAACTTCCCCCAATTCACGCAGAATCCAGAGCAGAAGCACCCGGCATTAAACCGAAAATGAGATGCAGTACCCTCACCGATCCATCCAGCTGCAGCGCATCGAGCAACCACCGGTAACCACGGGTGGACTTGAAATTAACAGGATCGGGGGGGACGTCGCCGAACTGCTCTTTCCCGCAGAAGACGCAGAACGCCGAGCCGACGCCTCTGAGGAGCCTCCCTCTGCAATGCTTGCAACGCAGGTACGGCGGGCTCGGATCGACCTCGGAGATCGACTCCTCGTACGGGCGCAGCGGCGGGATCGAAGGGTCGCCGGGGTCGTACGAGGGGATCTTCGCTTCCTCCCGGAGCGCGATCTGGAGTCGCCTGATGGCGTCGCGAGGGACGTCGAGCGACATTGTCGCCGTCGGCCGATCGGAAAGGGGAGAACGACGGCGCGAATCTGGAGGAATTCAGATCATGTGGGGGAGCGCGGGGCGATTTGCAGGTGGTCGGGATATCGTGGCAAAATGCTGTGAAGTGAAGAAGATGATGATGATGACAGTGCACGACAAAAGTTTCAATTTTTCTTCCGGCAGAAAAAACAGCGAAAGAAAAAAAGCAACAGAGAGAAAGCACCGAAAGAGTGATTAGTGGGCCCATCAATCACTCGGCCACGGGCATCTATGTGGGCCAGGCCCAAAAACGATCCGGCCCATATTCCTGTGCCTCGGGCCGTTAGATTGGGCTTGTTAATTATGTTTACACGAGGAATAATTACGCATATGATCCCCGAACTTTGCCCCGATGTGCAATATCGTATCTAAAGTTTCAGTTTGTTCAGCACGACTTTACTTTCAGTGCAATATCATTTCAAAAATTTTGATATATTTAATCAAATTCCTGGATTACATGAGCAACTTGAATTAATGGAACAACAACATTGAACATTTTCATATATTTCAAAAATTAAATTGACCAAAAATTCAGACAATAATGCACATGGAGCTAAAGTTTAGGGACCATATTTAAGATTGCTTATTGAATTAAAGTTCATCTGCCATTTATGTCATCACTTGTTATATAATTGGTGTCATGTGAAAATTCTGATTTTCTGGAGTTTGCGTGATTGAGGGGTAGTAATTTGCTAAAGACCTGCTCTGCTCTTCTTTGGGTGGTCCTTCGCGAGGAAATATGTTTCAACACAGGCCAATCGATTAACTAGGCACGGTCACAACTTGTTAAACACACGCATTCATCATATGACCCACCAAATTTCAATGATTGGAAATTTAATTTATTTCGTGATGTCCAACATAAACCATCATTTTGTTCTTGTTGATAATTCATACTTCATTTGGGTTGGACTGAAATTATCTGGTGAGTTCTTCCCCCATCCCTCACTTCCTCCGCCGGGACTGCCCTTGGTAGAGAGAGAGAGGGGGGAAATGAAGGAAACCTTCATTTCATTAGTCCTTGAACTTGGACTTGCAAGACCAATCCGTTATCCAATCTTTTGCAAACATTTTTCCTATGAAATTCAAATATCAGAAAACATTTTCAATTATATATCACTGAATAAATGAAAATTATTTTTTTTCTGAAAAATGATTTTCTCCAAAGTATTTCTTTTTTATCACGAAGTTTTTCCCACAAAGTGCACCCATAGTTCATACAATAAATAATTTCGACGATGATTTATCTCGACAATTTACGAAGGTGTGGACTCGAGATTGAGAACCGCTTATGAAGAGGCCATCCCTCTGTATAGATATACGGGCTGGGCCTCAAGCCCAACAAAGCCCAAACTTTCCCGTACGATACAAACGCACGTCGACTCATTTGGCCTTCTCAACCGCCGTGATCGAGCTCGAGCTTCCCGTGACGGAATCGTACCGCCGGAACATGTAGGCGACGAAGAGGCACGCGGTGAGGGTGACGTAGTCCTTGGCCGCGCACTGCTTGTTCGACTCGCTCGGCGACCCGGTCTGAGGCCCGTTGGACCAGTACAAGTAGTTCAGCAGCTCGCTGTTCTGGACGAACCGGTCGGACTTGAAACTCTCCGGCTCGTCGAACACCTTCGGGTCTCTCATCACCAACTTCTGGTACCCGCACAGCAGCTCGCCTGAAAAAAGCAAGCGAAGATGAAACGCGAATGCGATCTCGAGAGACGATGGTCGATGTGAAATGAAACGCCGGTGTCGAATTATAGGGTTCGAGGACAGAACGTGCAGCCAATGTGGAACGGGCCTGGAAGTCGCTCACCTTTCTTGACGTCGAAGACCGAGTCGTGCGACCTGAGCTGGAAGTCCTTCCGGGCCCGGGCGTACTGGAGCGGGACGGGCGGGTTGAGCCGCAGCGTCTCGTACACGACCGACTTCACCAGCTCCATCTCCTTCACCGACTCGAACCCCAGCGTCGGCCCCCCCTTCTCCCGGACCTCCTTCCTCAGCCGCTCCTGCAGCCCGGCCGTGTCGTTGCTGAGCACGGTTTTCAGCAGCGTGGGGAGGAACACCGTGAAACCGCCGAACGCGTTGAAGCCGAGGATGAACAGCAGGTTGTGGATGGCCTCCTGGTGGGTCAACCCGAACTCGGACTTCGCCCTCTCAACCGCCTCTCGGCCTTCCTTCTCGATGAACTGGTAGAGCTTGTTGTAGTCCCGGCTCACGAGCGCAAAAGGGTACGCCCAGGAGTGCAGAAAGATCTCCTCCAGAGGTTGCAGTATGCCTGCAAATCACCAGGAATCGAACATTTCCTTTAGCTTCCTAGTTAAATCTCCAAAACAAAGCCTGCATGCGGGCTCTCTCGCCTCTTCCGTACCGATGTTGACGGTGGGGAGGATCTGGAGAGCGAGCCACCGGTCGAGCATGGCGTACCCGGACTCGGCCACCTGCGGCGAGGCGGCCGGGTCGGCGCCGATGATGGACTTGCAGAGGAAGTTGAAGAGGAACTTCTGGAGAGGGAAGATGACGCTGGCCTTGCCGTCCTTGGCGAGGTTGGACTCGAGGGTGTCCCACATGGTGTCCAAGTTCGAGATCACTTCGCTCTCCCATACTCTGGAGCTCCTCTTGAGCGTGTCCATTGCAAAGTTCTTCACCTGTAGATATCACATTATTAAAATCAAAATTACAAAATAAAAATAAAAAGAATCATATATTAATAGGAAATAATAAATGCCATCTTCGATTGAAATCTATAGGTATTTTATAATTTCCATGATTCGTGAAAATATTTTTCCAATTTTTTCGACTTTTTTAAGAACTTTTTTTTTCTCATGCCATTCTGATTTTTCCTTATGCATATTCTCTCTTCTTCCCGTATCTAAGAACACTTACAAAAGGCATTTCTAGTTTCTTGAATTCTAATAGATACTCGTGCATTGCACATACTTTGGAGCTCCTCTTGATGTTGTTGTTATGTGACGTTGGGATATTTTATCTGTAATAAATGATATTTTTATTGTAGTATTGAGAGAAAAAAAAATAACAATTTTCAAGGAAGTACTCAATAAGATGAGTCAAAAAAAAAAATGCTAGAAACTTTTCGATGATTTGCAACATAAAAATTCATAAAAGAAACTAATGTTCTTTTTTTCTTGTACGTAAGTCATGTTGTTTAAGGAGGCAAAATACAAATCTTACTTGGAAGCACGAATAAGTTGAGAGAGGAAGAAAAGTACTCTTTATGAGGAAATGATTAATGGAGTGATTATCAAAAAAATTCCCGAACTAATTGTACGAATGTCAATATAATTATAAATTTTTTAATTGATAAATTTATTTTTAAGCTTTTTAAAGATTTGTTGATATAGTTTATCCGACTAATTTTGATTAGGATTGCTAACGCAAATAATTTTTACAAATTTTAAAATTTCTATTTTTTTCTTTTATTTTTTTTTCTACAAATGAACAAAGCCTTTGCTCAGTGACTGGAAAAGAAAAATTACCCATATCAGCGTCAACTGTACCACATAAGACGGCCGACATGAACATCGAACGTCAACAATTATTGGCTAAATTAGCTAGAATTACCACATTAACAAATCATTAAAAAGATTTAAAACTAAATTAATTAAATTAAATAATTTAAGATTGAATTGATATTCATAAATTAAATTTAGAATTTTTTATTTTTAAAAGATTAATTCCTTGCAACTTAAATTCTCACGCTTAATGAATTGAAGAGTTTATTATGATATACTTAAATGACGTTATCGAGTATGACAATTTTTAGATAATTTTGAATTTACGCACTCAATAATTTTAAGAAACAAGGTATTTTGTTCGAAAGAAAATTCATAATCTCTGCAAAAATAAAGATCAACATCAAAATCACATCAATCGCTCCGAAAAAAATCTTGGAGGGTAAAAAATCTTGAAGGTCTATATTTGGAAGGACTAGTACTAGGTAGATTCCCAAGCGTGAGGGCACGAGCCCCAGATCATTTTTCCCGTGAGAGTTACGGGAACCGAGGGGACCATCAACGGTGAAAACGACGGTCCCAACAGCGGCCCCACAGAAAAACCGACGGTTCAAGATTAGCTTTTGGCTGTACTCGTACGAACGTGACTCAGTGCCCAAGACAATGATGCATGTCCTTCACGAGGAAAATCAGTCAATTCCAACGTTGTCCCGGGGCCCACCAGAAAGAAAATTTTCCTAGGGTTGTCTAGCGTCAGGCAAATGAAATATCTTTTTCCAATAATTGTGAAAATAAAATCAAATTCCAAGAAGCATGGCGACTTTTCTAATTTTAGCTAGGTCATAAGCCAAAAATAGTAAAGAGACATCCAGGAAAAAATAAACAGGATATTTCCAATTTTTCCATATAGACTGAAATATATTTTACGAAACTGTCCTCATTCACGCCAAATATTTACTAACAAGGACAAAGAGTTCTGAAATTTACTCCCATAAGTACTACTCTGAATCACTTGTCGTTTTAGAGGTAAAATTTTTATTTGATCGCCCTCGACAATCAATATTTAGGGTTTGATCCTGACTTCCATAGACCACATTCGTGCAGTGCTAGTGAATTTTCGTGAACTTGGGTGATTCAAAAGAAAATTACATGTCGCCTACTTACCGCATTAGTAGTACTCTAGGTGAAAATAAGTGCGATATTTTCACATGAGGAGGCATAAGCTTTTGAGTACGAGAAAGATGTCAGTAAGCAAAAGGCATGAATTCAAGCAATTGAAACTTTCATCAGCTTTGGCAAGCGGATGAAGAGCTTCTCATGTGAAATATAATCTCATTCCCGACTAGAAGGACCGGTTCGTAAAGCGGCGGCGCGGCCGTACCTGAGCGTGCTGCGGCTCGGAGGTGTCGAGGTAGGCGCAGACCCGGACGTTGCCGGTGTACTTGACGCTCGGCATGAAGTCGCCGACGAGGACATTCCTCTTCTCCACGATCTCCATGTCGAACAATTGAGAGAAGGACTCGCAATCGAGGACGACCACCACGTTAGGGTTCACGTTCAGGAAGAAGGGGAACGACGGAGGCACATTCGCGCGGAACACCGTGCTCTTGTACTTCTCGATCCTCTTACGGAAGAACGTCTCCGGGCCTTGGAACCAGAAGTAGTCCAGGCGGTCCGACATCGGGCCGAGGAGCGGCCACCCATAGCTGCCCGGGATCGTGCGCGCCTGGAGGGCGGCGGGGGGCGCCGACGGCGGGGGCGTGGGGGACAGGGACGACGAGGTCGGCGACGACGGCGGAGAGGCCGACATGGCCGGCGTCATGTTGCTCATCACGACTCGCGCCATCGTCACGGGCGGCGACGGTTGATGCGTGCGGGTGTGTTAGGTGGAGGGGGATAAAAGGATCCGAGCTGTGTATCTAGGGACGGAGGGAGAGGTGTGGTGAGCATTGAATGTCAAGAGTTACTATCTATATATTGGGTGGATAACGTCCTTGGACTTTAGAAACGATTTTCTTTTTTTCTTTTTCTTCTTTTTTAACTTTGGAAACGATTGAAACGTTGGGATTTTCTTCTCGGCCCATCGCCTTTTCTATTCGTACAGTGGAAATCTCACCGAGTGCCGTGGACATTTCTAGGGTCATTGAACCTAGAAAAGACGGGGGATGGAGGGACTTCATGGGGATGGCGAAAGAGATGCGTGTGGGGGCCTTGTTACTGATGGGAGAACTGTAACAATTCGAACAATATCGAATTAACGCAGCGGAATAAAATAATCTCCCCTCTTGTGTAAACCTAGTAGGAACCAATATAGTAGAGCAAAATAAATACCAAGCACGCAAACACAAGACGATTTTTACGTGGAAAACCCCTCGGTGTGAGGAGATCAAAACCACGGGGGCCGGAGTCCACGCGAAAATCTTCACTATCAACAAAATTGGGTGAACAATGTTCTTCTAGTAAATACTAGAGGTACATAGCAGCAAAGATCTCAAGAACATAATTCTTGGCAATACACATAAACTTAACAAGAGATCAAGGATAAATCTGACCAAAAATGCAGGTTTTGATCAATCCACGAAAAACCTGATGTAGGGAGCTTTAAACGAAAATCAAACCGTTCAGATTCGAGGAGATTGCACCACGAACACGCTGACAAAATTTCAGCTCAATCGGACCTCGAATCGACCTCCGATCTTGCTAGCTTGATGTAAATCGACTTCGCCCTGCACCCCGCATTTTCGCTTCCTATTTTTCTCTTGTTACTATGTCTTTTGCCAGCTACCACTTCTACGATAGTGAGAAACCCTATTTCTCCATATAACTTATTATATGAGCTCAAGCCCTTTTGGGCTTGCAACTCATTGGGCTTCCTCCACATAGGAGTGAACCCAGCTAACAGTTACTTGGTCCATTTGATCTGGCAAATTCAATTCCATAGATATCAAGGATAAGGGGGGGACGACATGGATAACTGCTTTTGATATGCATAGGATCACTTGCGAATCTTGTCCACAAAGTTCGAGTTGCATAACTAGGATTTCAATAGTAACCTTCAATAGTAGGAAAATCACAAATTTTACTTGCAACATTTGAGTTGTGAAAATAGGGTTTTGACGGAATCGAAGATTTAAGAATGGTTTACAATGGATAGAAAATCGCAAATTTTATCCACGTCATTTTGACTTGCATAACTAGGGTTTCAATGGAACTGAGGATCAAACCAACATGGATAATCTTTCACTGTGCATGGGATGATTAGTGATGGACGGAAAATCACGAATTTTATCTACAACATTCCAATTGCGTAGCTAGGGTTTTGATAGAATCAAAGGGTGATTTGCAATGGATGGAAATTTTATCTGTAGCATTTGAGTTGTGTAACTAGGGTTTCGATAGAATTGAGGATCAAAGAATGGTTTGCAATGGATGGAAAATCGCAAATTTTATTTGCAACTTTCTGAGTTGCATAGTTAGGATTTCAATGGAACTGAAGATTGAACCAACATGGATAATGCTTATGATATTCATAGGATGATTTGTGATGGATGGAAAATCGTGAGTTTTGTTCGAGTAGCATAACTAGGGTTTCAATAGGATCGAAGGATGATTTGCAATGAATGGAAAATCGCAAATTTCATCTGGCAGTATTTGAGTTGCATAACTAGGGTTTCAATGGAGCCGAGGACCAAACAAAGTTTTGCAATGGATTAGAAAATCGTAAATTTCATTCACAGCATTTGAGTTGCACAATCAAGGTTTCAATGGAACCGAGTATTGAACCAACAAAAAGACCAAGATGGAGGTCAAAGAGAGAAATCTATCGAAAGGAAGCAAACTACAAATCCAAAAGCTCTAGCCCACGTCGGCCGCATCGAGAGACAAAGAGCACGATTCACTAAGTCTAACAAAGAACGGAAGAAGGACATTGCCCTTTCGAGCATGTGTCTTAAGCCGACCGGTCCGTCCAATCCGAATAGATCTCGTGCGCGAAGTGTTAGCTCCGTAAGCGGGTCAAGACAAGTAACCGGGGGTTAAGGTAACTTGTGGTGTCTAAAGAAGTTGCGGTCTCCTCTCATCGTGGAAGTCGTGGAAAGACTGCTGCATAACGCACGATTAACAAGTGTTTCAAGACTGCTGCATAACGCACGATTAACAAGTGTTTCTTCTTTTTCTAACCATCGATTAAGGCGTGCGGATCTACCTTCGACCGACTCATCGACTGCTCCGTCGAGGAACACGATTAAGAAGAGCCCGAAGGGCGAACAGGGAAAACGCGCACGTCTCCTGCCGGGGCATGGGGTCGAGCGTGTTGCTGTCTTGACTTTCTGTCCGCCTAGGTTTTCGCTGGCCGTGCCACCGGACGCCCGAAATATCTCGACCGTGGAGTCGGGAACTTTGACATGACGAGCCGCCCCCAACCAAAAAAATCGCTGAATCTTTTCCTATTCCGTCGCATGATTCTCGTGTCCACCTTCTTCGGCAACAGGAGGAGAAGGAGAAGGAGAAGGAGGGTAGAACCTAAAAAGTTGAAAGACCCTTGTCACCTCATCATTGCCGTGGAACAGCTTTTCCTCTCCTCCTCTCTCCTCCTCCTGTCCTGTCAAGAGTGAGTACATTGGATCGATCAAATCCAAAACTATATGATTGGACCGCATCAATCGATTTGATGCGGTTCCCAAAAACATTGTTCCAATTTGCAATTCTATAAAAATAAAATCGGTAATTTTTTATTTGGTTCATGATTCCGAGAGGAACCAGACCTACTCGACCAACTCTTTTTTAAAAGATATATTTTTTTATATCTTAAAAATAACAAGCATGTTTCTCATTTCCACCTTCTTCGACAATAGGAGGAGGACGAGGGTAGAACCTAGAAAGACCCTTTTCACTGCATCATTATCACGGAACAACTTTTCCTCTCCTCCTCTCCCCTCCTGTCGAGGGTGAGCACATTAGACCGACTGAATCGAGAATTGCCTGGGTCGGACCGAATCGATTGATTGGATTCGGTTCCCAAGAGTGTCGGTCCAATTCCCGGTTCTATAAAAATGGAATCAGTGATTTTCGATTCGCTTCTCGATTCCAAAGAGAACCGGACCCAGCCAGACCAACTCTTTTTAAAAATATATATTATATCTTAAAAATAGCAACAAATCCTAAAATAGTTATAATTCTAGTATTTTTTTTCTAACTTTTAAATTTTTTGGCTAAATGACCAATTCCATTAAACTAGACCAGACTGGACAAGTGAGGTTCTCGGCCCCAAAACTACAGCTGTGGGGTGAGGTAGCCCCGAGGATATATGTAGAGTTGCTAACGTCAAGTTGGGCGATGTGGGATATGCATTAGGATTTTCAATTCCTAATCCTACCGTTCAATTTGATCTCCAATCCCAAAAATTAAAAATTGTTCCTCCTAATCTGATTCTCGATTCCTAGGTGGGATTGCACCATATTGAAAACCGATAACCTCTGCCTTTGCTATTGCGGTTGCGGGTTGAATTATCCGCGGGGGGTGGGGGGGACATCTCATTTTCGAAAGGAAAGGACGTGACTCGCTGTGGGGGCACCCCCGCGCGCGTACATGAGATGGCTGGCACGTGAAGTTGCAGAACACGAGGGAAAGGTGGCTGTCCTAATGAAGAATGCCTCCCAACATGTCTGGACCGTTGATTCAAATACGGCGATGAGAATTGGTAGCCACACAAATGGGTCGGATGATCGTTCAAAAATTCATTGCTAAAGGCCAGGCGATTGACAAAACATGCTCTTGAGATGTGACTCAGTCTCCACGGACAAGGAAGCCCCTCTCTAGTGAGCAGGCATTGCGTTCGAGGCGAGATCATGGAATTAGGCCTCGAACTACAAAAGTTTTTTAAAATTTGAGCACATATTTTATTGGTAATTTGAATTTTAGCTCATTAATAACTATTGAGGATACATAAACTCTCTCTTATAACTGAAAGCCATAATAGAGAGGTGTTGGTGCTAATAATAGTGAAATCTTATACTTGATATAACCCTAATTTAAGAGTGAACCACGATAAATCTTATGTCTTAATTTCTTTTTTTGCTATTACTCTCTATCTCGTTATGTTTAAGCGCCTAATCCTAATGCGTGTCATGTAGGACAGCTAAAGTCCATGCCAATGGTTTGGGTTAAAATTGGCCGAGACGACTATATAGGCAAATTGTCAAAAAATTATAATTAAATTAATAAAATTGAAAAGTTTAAAATTAAATTGACATTTTGTATAATAAGTTCATTTTTTTTTTGGGTAATTCTCTATGGGACTTGCGACCGTACCAATCACATGGACGGTGAAATGGGGATTCAGATAACATGATGCATGATGGACAATACAATTAAAGTGGCCCCATATCGGATCCGAACAAGATGGAAAGGGACGTTATGGGACGGTGATATTGTCTTGTTGTTTAGTACTTTTAACACCGATGCGTGTTTCACGCCATCGGCGAATCCAACCACTGGATACGTACTTTGTCGCTATGAAGGCAAAATAAACTAGGGCGATTTTGACTTTCGATGATAATCAGGATGTGAAGATTTTACGAGATCACTAACTATCTTGGAAAAATTCCAACATTATACAAATTCGAGATTAATTATGCGTCCGTGACAAAACATAAATTCTCATGGGAAACAAAATAGAAAAGGCAAAAAAAAAAAAAAAAAAAAAAAGGCTTGTTCTTACGGAGTAGTGGGTTGTGTCGAAAACACTCACAATTAACAAGATGAAGTCGTGTATCAAGATACTTCTGTTCCAGCAATCTTCTCTACACAGTGGACAGCGCCAATGGACTGCTCGGGAACTGTTGTAAGTTATCGGTATCCGTTCGGACATCGACTCATGCAATGGCTGCAGCGTCGCGAGAGCGAATGCCTCGGGCGTGCGGGCGTGCGTGCGTGCGTTCGAGAGACGAGCGAAAGCGTAGGGTTCAGAACGGACTGCTTCATGGGGAGCATGATCCTACTCTGAGATTCGAAGAAGCTAGGGGAAGAGCAGTGAGCATGAAATGATACAGACAGAGGCCAGTAGTTTGAGTTTCAGAACCGGGCGGATGAGCAAATTTTACATACCAAGTGCAGAATGCGACTTTCAGAGGTTATCTATGAACATGTCCGCCGATTCGCGAGGCCTTCTATCTCGCGTGCGCATCTCTATGTTTGACCGGAAAGAACCTCCCGGTGGCGTTTAGAAACGGAACGGGATCGAACGGGCCCAGTAGTCCCTCGGACAACAGGCGAACAGCTGCTCCACGCGTGAACTTCCTCGCGAATAGATGGCACGGAGCGGTTGTGCCATTGACTTGACACCACTCGGTCTGATTCTCGGATTCGTACTGGATTGCGTCGATCTCCTGCGTGATTGAACGGGGAGAAACGAACTTGAGAAAGGTTAACTTAGGGAACTATTCAAAAGCAGAAGTTTCAAGCAATGTCATCGTAAACTTTTGAGCATGTGATTGCCGTCAATCCAATGTGTGCAGTCTACTGCGTGTATCGAATGCTTCAATGTTGTAATGCTGCAGAATGCTGATGCAAGCTCGCATGACAACGGTTTACCGAATATTCAACACATCCAGAGACTGATGTCTTTAAAAGTTCAGATCTCCAAAATAAGCAACATCGGTTACCTTTATTTCTTTGATACTTTGAGGGCTTGCATCTGCATAATCGAAAGTGGCAGGGTGCCGCTGTTTATCCTTTCGTGTAGCTGACTGATCCCACAGAGCGAAAGTCAGTGATCTTCGGGAGAATTCATTCTCGAGCCCGCTCATCTTCAAAAGAAGCACAGAAGCAACTGAGCAAAAGTAAAGCTTCACTGTCACAGATAAGACTAAAAGAGCGGTAGCAAAATTTGAATGCAAATGTTTTGGCAGGGCATTCCCGAGTGAACCATTTCTAGGGAGCAGGCAAACTAAAGAAACTAGAAGGGAAAAATTATTTTTTAATTCATGCAAATTGAGAGGATAAGGAAGGGCGAGCGATACGGTTATCCCCATAGAAATTATCACAGTAGTCTGGTACCCACTATGAAATGTTCAATTTTAGTTGTGTCTACTCAGCACCACCTGCGATCTAAAGGCGAGCGAGCCTTTCTTGCAGCTCCACAAGGATGCTAGGGTCCGAAACCCTTCTGCACAAAACTCGATACATGCACTACTCCATAAGCGGTTTCAACCTCATGAACTGGCGTTTCTGGAATTGCTGACCCTTATCATTAGGCCACCATCACTGTCACCAGTGGTGGGGAAACGTTGTTTTGTTCTATTACTAAATATTAGAGCAGGAAGCAGGACTGTTCAATCGTTTTGCAGATTAGCAACATGTCAAATGTATCCAGAACAGAAACGTAAAGAGTCGGGTCACTCACCGCCAGCAATGTCTGCAAATAATGTTCATCTGGGATACAATCCTTCATCTTATGAATATCCTGCATATATGTTCAATATAGTCAGCAAAAACATATTCCTTATCTGGACATAGGATGAAACCTCCATAGCAAAGTTTTAGGATGGGAAAGCTATTCTAGCCATTCAACAATTAAGAGCAAACATCGACTTACAAGCATCTGTCTTCTTGCACTCACACTCACATTTGACTGTCTCTGAAAGATAAGAGAGATTATGACTTAGTGGTTACCAACTTTTTCTGCATAATTTAACTTACCTGTGCTTTATTGTATTGTAATGAAGGTATAGAGGATAGTGAAAAAGGAATTTCTTGGTTCACCCATTCCACTCGATGTTCTTATTGCAGATAAACAAGATAAATCGCAAAACAATGATCATGGAGAATGCTTTTATCACATTTGAGACAGAACCTAAACCATACAAAAATGAGGAGAAAGACGGACATAATGTAGCAAATTCTCCTGCATACCTTGCAAGATTTCTTGATGATGGGAAAGACAACATCGTCATCTGCAACAATTTGTGCATGTCTTCTGATTAAAGTGAACCACTGAGATCAACAGCATAACTATATCATAAAATGACCCAGTTCAGGAGATACAATAAAGTCTTCTGGTTCTAGGTCTTCTGCTTGTTGTCATTATGCCAACCACAATCCTTTAGGTTTACTTACTGCACTCATTAATGAAGGCAAATTGGAGGAAAGATAATTGGAAGATGGAAAGACCTGAGATCCTTTTCGCCATTTGTCCTTCGGTATGGCGCGCAACATTTTCGGATCATATCGATAATCCTCATAATCAAAATAGCTATAACATGGAAAATAGAGGACTTTAGGCTCATATTCCCTATTCATGTTATTCCAGGAAGGACATTTCTTACTGAAAAGAAGAAATTCACTGGAATATTACGAAATGTTTCCTCTTTTTATCTACCTTTCCACATAACTTTTTGGAGAAGAAATCAGATACTTATAAATGTCATGGAATTTGTACAGCGGCAAGCAGCTGTCAAATCAAACATAAAAAACTGTTACAAGTAAGAATGCGTATTTAACTATGACCTTTCAAACCAGGTAAAAGCAAACAAGTTTCGAGTGCTTAGTTGAGTTTGTCATTCCATACCAAGAAAAGGGTAATGCAACATGGGCGTAAGAACTTAGACTTTGCTTTGAGGGGACAAACCTATCAGAAAGGAGAACAAATCTCCGATTAGCAGGGTCACGAAGAGCTACTTTAAGCAATAACCTCTCTGCTTCTATCATGCTTGATTCTCCCCAGGCTACCTGCAGCAAAGTTTGCCCGTTATTAGCAATTTCTTCCCCTTGAAGTAAACACAGGACATACACACAAAAAAATCCGAATCAACCCCATCAGAGCAGCTAATTCATCTGGTTTTTGCCGCGAAAGGAAAAAGCTTATCTCAAGCCCTAACGTGTCTACTAAGTATCTCATACATTGACATGCCATCGATGAAAAGACATGGATCAAAAAAGATTTCCATTAAAGTGATCAGGTATTGAAAATATAGAATTGTGTTTTGTTTTAAAAACATCACCGCATTCTCAGTCTCAGTTGCTTTTTTAATCTCAATTAATGAGAAGACAGTTACACAAAAGCTAGCAACAAATCAAATATTTCATGTCCAACATAATTTACAATGAACGAGTACCTTAATACTGTCGTTTAACTGGCATCCGTAAAAGAAAGGGGACATAGAAGTGGACTCATTGAACACAAACCCAGGTTCTGAATGAATATAAATGGAGAAATTCTTCACATCAGCCTCCTGCAAAATATTCCAATACATCAACATCAGAAAAGCACATATAGATGTAAGAACTTTTCACTAGTTTTCAAATTATATGAGCAAATGACAAACCTGGAAGAAAGCACCCCACATGAAGTCCAGAGGAATATTTTTACGAGCAAGAAACAGGAAAGCAATTTTTGGGTTAGTCTCAAGTTTTGATTTTTCTCCATTGCTTGATTTGTCGGTGCTCGATCCTGATTTGGGCCGGTTGAGCCTCACGAAGGCAAAGATGCAGAACATGAGAAATATGGAGAAAACCAGCTTCGAGCGAAGCACCAATAACTGGCGTATGGGCAGAGAAGCTCTCTTCTTGCCCATGGCCTGCCTTTTCGGTTCTCATGTAATGCTGGGAGAGGAACTCGCAGAAATTGAAAGTAACTGAGATGGAGAGAGGGAAGAATTTAAAGGGAGAAATGAAACTGATGGAGAGAGAGAGAGTGGGGATGTTAAGATTGCGCTTACGTTTAGATTGCGCTCTGAAATCACGACATTGATGGCGGAAATGAATGTAATGCTTACGGAACAAGTTCTGCTCATGCAATCACGAGTTAATAAGTGAGCTCACGTCTCACGAGTCTTTCCTGTCTCGCTCACTCATTTAAGGATATCTTATTTGCCCAATTCACTGTCCTACGCCTATAGTGCTGATTTTCATCTTCGTTGGTGTAAAGCCGCTTTCTATGCAGTTGAAAGTAAAAGCTTACAACATAGGCGCGGACATTTCTGTCTCAGAAAATATAGCAGAGAACAATTTTTGGACCCCTTTTTCTTGTTTTATCAATATGTAAGACAAAAAAACGTGTAGGACAAAAAAGAGCAAAAAACCGTTTGTGGTGTCTTCAAGTTTGGTTAGTGTCTGTGCCGATATGTCACTCACAAAACAAAGGCCTGCCATGCGCTTATTCGGACTCAAATTCGTGACCTGAATGCTCACCAATTTTCTTCTAACATTTCGGTGAGAGAATAACTTTACTAACAAAATGCCAGCTCTGTCATTCTCTAACCACACTGATATACGATATGAATCCTTTCGACAATCTAAATGAACTTGTCATAATTACTTAACTTTCATTTGTTTCACTTGCCGTTCAAATTCAAGCCTTTTCTTGAATTGATTTCCTAAAGAGGCAGATAAATCTTCCCTGATTTCAGTATCATCACCATGGGCAGGAGGTTGGAGAAACGGTTCATTGAAATGTAGAAGTAACGTATCTTACAAGCAGACATGCATATGCAACCACTATTCTGCCACCAACTTAATAATACAATCAAATACGCTTCAAAGACATCTTCCTTAGCTTCCCTCTGGGATCATCCTATGAATGGTGGTACAAAGAATCTATACCGTCAATCCTTCCCTAATTAGTATTTCTCATCAGGTATGCAACAACACATCCCAAAATAGCACCAGCAACAACCTGCGGCAAGCCAAATGCAATGAAGATCAGATGCTGAATAACGGCTTTGCCCCAGATCCAGCGCATATGAACTAAATAAAAAAATTTAAATAGTATGGCTTCTTCTTTTTCGGACAAGAACAATAGATATCACTACAAGAATTATTTTCAACACATCGAAAAAGTCTTCAATCTCTGTTAAAGTGGAACACTGAAATGAGGATAAGGTCTATTTAGCAGTATTTCAACCCAAGACCTCTGAGAAAAATAGAATCTCGGAAGAGAGGAGCTCTCAGACGAGCACAATACAGCTGCTTGTCACGCCTTATGCATGAAACACTGTCTTTCCTCAATTTTCTTTAGCAGTAGGCTAAAGGGAAGATGGAGGGAGGGAGGGGGATTCAAGCAATGGGAAAACTGTAGATTGATGTTTACAATGTCACGGGAGATGCAATAGAAGTGTGCAACATACCTGAAGTGGAGTATGCCCAAGTAACTCGCGTAGAGGTCTAACACTGGATAACGGGTGTTCTGGAGGAAACTCACAGACGATTTGATTTAACAACTGCAGTAAAAAATGATTACAGATAACAAATTGTCAATCAATAATTACTCTGAATATTCTGCAACACATGCCAAAGCAACAAATGACAGAATACGTGATTGTGGCAGGAGAACATACTTCGGCTTGTCTACCAGCATGAAGTCTCACACCCGAGGCATCATACATCACCTACATATAAATGAAAAAAGTGACAATGTAGCTTCTCCCAAATAGAGTAATTTTCAAATTGTATCAATCCACATTAAATCTTCGAGAGTATTAAAAACACATGATTAACAGAAGAGAATGGGTATAAAAGGAAACATGAGGTATTAGAGGACATACAACGCAAGCCAAGACAACTGCAATGGCAAATGCAGATCCTCCAGCTCCTTCTTGCAGACCTATAGCCACTGCTAGAGCAGTGACAGTTGCAGAATGTGATGATGGCATTCCACCAGAGCCTAGCAGTCTTTTGGAGTCCCATCTCCTTTCCTTGAACCTGAGCTTCTAAGAGAGATGCAATTAAAAGAGTGAGCTACTGCAATGCACCAAGAGAATCATAGCATTTATGAAGAACTGTTTATACATTTAAAGACATTTACAAACATCTAGAATACTACCCATCATTTTATGCATCAAGGATATGATGAGAAACTTTCCAGATAACAAAACTATTCCCTCAATAGGCAACAAACTACAATGGAAACAGAAGCACATATACCTCAAATTCAGATAAGATTACTAGTAAAACTGCATTGCAGTCTGCAAATTGGATACTAGGGCTAATCTTTCTTTGTTGTCTAGAGGTCAAAATCAAAACTTTTCATTCACAATTGGATGATGCAGGACTGAAGCTCTTTCAGCAATTCCGAACAGAAACAGAAAAAACGAAAAAATGTGAAAAATGGCATACAGCTCAAACCAAATGATACAACTAATCTTCTAAAGACAGGGTCACATAAACACAAGCGCTGAGACATGCAATAGAAACTGAGAGACAAATGAGAGATTTCCTAACATATGCCACTTCTATATCAATAACGGCCTAAAGGTTAAGTGACGATAACTATTCTTTGAAATCGATAGGTTCTACAAGATCACGGATCGTTGAGATCCTAGTCAAAAGAATTCCTGAGCACCAAAAACCACTTAGGCAATATGTTGTCTTTTGTCAACACACCAAAATGGCATTGTTCCAACGATTTCGCTTGTGGAAACTTGAGAAAGGGAACACAAATGTACCCTATTGACGTAAGTATGCATAACCAGACACCACCCTAAACGATTGAACGATGATGCAAATCTTTCTCTGTTTCGAAAACGAACTGCCGAAGAGCCGATTACAAAATCAGAGAGCAATTTAAGCTAAGCAATCATCAAATTGCAGCAATCAATCGCGAAATCCGGCACATTCAACACAACCCGACACGCCACATCTTCTAACGATGCGGAATACACATCCTGATCGCTCAACGTATTTGCTCGCTTGTCCATTAATCACGAACAACGAATCGTGCAAAAGGATTACAGATCGAGAGAGAGAGAGAGAGAGAGAGAGAGAGAGAGAGAGAGAGAGAGGACCAGGTGGTGAAGAGCTTGAGGAACTGAGCGAGGGCGAAGGCGAGGAAGGCGGAGATGAGGGGGAGGTTGTAGGGGAGGAGCGACGAATGCTCCGCGCCCGACGTGGCGGCCGAGGACGTGGAGGTCGCGTCCGCCGCCGTGAGCACCTCGTCCATCGATCTCGCCGTGCCGCCTCTTCTTCTGCGTCGCGCGTCCGCCGGGAATTCGATCTCCGGTGCGGGGGCAGAGGACTTCGCCGTGCGAATTCCAGGCGAAGAAGACGCGCTCCGGTCAATCGCCCAAGAAGAGCCCCTGCCTCTCTCTCTCTCTCTCTCTCTCTCTCTCTCTAGATTCCAGCTAGACCTGGAAGACGCAACTGCAGCTACAAATTGAGAGAGAGACAGAGAGAAACAGAAGGAGCCCACACCGGAGAAGGAGAACGTGTGGGCCCACCCTGCTGCGTCAGCGAGAGGGCTCTGTCCAGTTTCTTAATCGATCAACGGTCAACACGAGTTTTATTTAAAAGGATTTATACCTCTCAAAAAACCTCAAACTAACATATTATCAAACTAATAATGATATGAAAATTTACTTTCTATAAATTTTCATTAAATTTTATTATCAATTTAATAAATTGAATAATACATGACAATTGATTGATATATCAACTTGGGATTTTATTCTCCGTTTATCACATTTATACCAGATTTGTGATATTAATTTAATTTAATATATGATATATTTATTATAAATGTACCAAATTAAGATTTTTGTGATTAAAAAAATTAATTTAAATTAAATTTGTCACAAGTTATCAGTTTGGGATTTTTTTTTATATTGGAGGTAAATTCATATAAGTATATTAATTTAAAATTTTTTGTGATCAAAAAAATAAATTTATTATAAATATATTGATTTAGAGTTTTTTTTTTAACAGCGTCGACCTACAGAGAAGACAAAAATTAACAACAACAGAGGAAGAAGACCGTTGACTTTTTGGATGGAACGGACCTTTCCGCGTGCGACAGAATAATAGAGAGGTGGTGGTGACGACGAAAAGTAAGGAACTTTCTTTTTGGGCTTTGCGAAGACAAACGTACCGATCATCGGTTGAAGGAAAGGAAGGTCTAAGGAATGATGAATCTGCCGTTCAAACACCTGGGCGAAAGTTGCTTGCAAGCAGCCGTGAGTTTCTCAGCGGAAAAGCAAAAGGGGAAAATGACTGCCAAGCAACGTTTCATCAAAAGTCTCTGGAGGAGACTCTGGATTGGTGTGTGGCTCCTGATCGGTATGGCCCCGGTTCGCGGCCGATAGCCGGTATAGGCCCGGGTGATCGTCACCATGCCTCGAGCCGACACCAGAACGCAGTCTGAACCTTACACTCTCTGCTTTTCTTTACTTTCTTTTGTGTTTGAGCTGAAACGGGTAGCTAGGGCCATCAAAATGGGTGGGTCAAGTAGGAATTGAGTTAGAGTTGAAAATAGTCCGACCGATATTGACCCATTTGATCCTTTTTAATCAATTTTCATGCAATGTAAATTTAATGACTCATACCTAACCTGTTGAGAATGGTCCGGCTAATATTGACCAATTTAATTCATTTTGACCAATTTTCATGCAATGTAAATTTAACGACTCATACATAACCTAACCCCTACCTAACTCGACCTGTATAATCGAAATAAATTAATATTCTAGAAAAACCATTTTTCCAGGAAAATAACCAAATTTTCAAGTTTTTTCCGGTATTTGGTAAGGAAAATATTTTCCTCATGCACCCCTTTCAATAATTTTATTATTATTATATTTTTTTAAATTGATTTTTAATTATTTTTATTTTTTCTTGTACTTTTTACTTCTTTTTCTTTTTTCCTTCTTCTTCATTGGCCGATCACAAGCCACAACGACCATCGATGATTGGTCACAAGCAAGCTCGAGCCTCACTCAACACTAGCAAGCTCGAGCCTCACTCAACACTAGCAAGCTCAAGCCTCACCTAATCCAACGACCTGGGCGAGGCTCAAGCTCTCGATGTCGGGTGAGACAAGGCTCGACCTTACCGATGGCCAATTGCTAGCCGTCGCCGTGACTAGTGACTAGTCAATGAAGAAGAAAAAGGAAATTGAAAAGTAGTGGGTGTAAGTTATACATAAGTTTGGAATAAACACATTTATGACCTATTTTTCAATTAGACTCTATTATAATAAATCCATATTAAAATATCAACAACTCAGTTTCTATCCGGTCTATTAAATGTTGGTTAAAATATGGATCATTGACCCAATTTGCCATCCCAGTGGGTAGGGCTCGGAGTTTCGAATTCAAGCATCGTCATCCTTTGGTAAAGTCGAGCAAGAGGCGAAAGGAAGCAACCACTACAGTCACGGAAGAATATTGAATCTGTGTGTATGAAGTTTTGATCTAATGACCAATAGATCACCTGTGGCCGGACATTTCGCTTTTTCCTAGAGGACCAAAACAATCGGGGAAGTAAAAGAACGCGGAGTTCAAAGTTCTTCCGTCGCCCGCGATTTCTCCTCGCCTTGTTAATCTACCATATGTTATGTACCTAATCTGCACCTGTCCTGTTATTCACGTATCCGACCGTCAACTCTAATGCCTTCATGACAACCTCAATGTACAACCAAAACTACTCTCGGAAGGCATCAGGGGGAAGTCCCTTTATGATAACGAGCTTCCATGTTTGCTAGGCAGCGGTGTGCCCCGTCGAGAGTGTCGTTTCGTTGGGACGAGCACAGGTTCCTCCACGATCTCCTCAGCCCCCGAATCACTGTCGCTGTCATCTCCGCTCTTGAAAACCGGATGAATATAAGCAGTTTGTAGGAAACCCTTCAAGTTCAAGTTCGGCTCCCTCACCTTCTCCAATGTATCTTTCATCATTGCTTCCTGAAACCCCATAAGAAGAAATGAGAACATGAATATGAAAGCATGTTATGTCTAACGCCACGCTGTACGTGCAAGCGCACACAAGAGAAAGACAGACGCTAGGAAGTATGCTGATCCGAGTGCTTGGGGAGCGAAAGAAAAAATGCCGGCGAAAAATGATGTATACATGACCTCCTATGTTTGTTGCTTTTGTCTCTAGGGGAAAAAGATGAACTAAACAGCAATCATATCACCAAGGATTACGTCGAAAAGAAATAAAAAACAAAAACGCAAAAGGAATTGCTAACTTTGAGCACCTAAAGCCAGAAGCCTTGCGCGCAGAGCTCTTGAAACCAGAAACTGTCCTGGCTAATGATATCTATTATCTAGAGAAGCGACAAAAACTAGCACAATGATAGGAAATGACATGATAAATTTGTAAGGTCCAGTCCACCAAAACAATGCAATCACGTGCAGGAATGAAAATATGTTATGTATTCGAATTCAACAAACCTGCAATGGGTATCTCAGGAAAGCGGGCTCATAGCGACCTTTGCAGAACAGGTGGAACCATATGGTTAACACTGGGAGGGCAATCAGAAGAGGAGTCGATTGAGCAGCTCCCTTTGTACTTAATAACCCCATTAGAAGCAGTTGCGAGATGATCAGCGCAAATATGATGCGCCCATGAACATCCGGCCAGAAAGCTGCAGCACTCTCATATTCTTGATTGTACACATTTATGATCTACAGATTCACAGAAACAAGAAATAAACAATAGGAAGAAAGAGGCACGCCGCATCCACTCATCAAGGATTAAAAAATCAAGTGAATGTACTAAGAGACACACTACTGCTTTGCCTCTCTATGCACAGGAAGTTACATATGACAACATCACTGCAATGTGGTGCAACAAATTTGTAAGGCTATTGTCATTGCAATAAACGACGTCATGAACACCTGAAATTTCAAATATGAAAATCTGGAATTTTGAAAAAGGAAACAGAACTTGGCTTTTCCTGTCTTCATTCCAAACTGACTCTATTTATCCACACTTAAATACGTGAGCAGAAATTCGTTCCAAAAATTGTATTGCCTCATTAGTTCCTCCACTTTACCCCAAAAGAGTCTTATATATGATGTTAATTCCAATTACACATCGAGTTACCTGGTGGCGATACACAATATAGGCCAATCCGAAGAAGCCTAATATGAAAGGCAGAAGGATTGGAGTGACCACAGCATACACGAGGCCTAGCAGAAAATAGAGTTGAATTTGAGGTTCGCCTGTGTTGAAACCAAGAGTTCCTGGGTCCATTGCCTCCTCCCTGTCCTTTTCAGTCTTGACCAGAAACGAGTTCTTCAGGTGGTACATTATCAAGGGTTTCAATCTTAGTATCTCTGCAGCCACTCCAGCCCAACCATCAACCATTATATAAGTTATGAAGAAAGTGGCCTTCATCGGAATTGAGACACCGATTGTCTTGGGAATCCTGCACAAAGCGACATCATTTATATATTCTGAATTACAGATAAAGTAGCCCATAATGGGATTTGCGATTTAATCCTACCAGTATTAGTATATTCTTACCAGGAATGTACTCATCGCTGAATAATGAGATTAGCAACAAATCCTACCAGGAGTAGAATAGAAAAGCCTAAAAATCTAATCTGCCCAGCAATAATATATGAAATCTAACAAGGCATATGTATGTATGACAAGGGCAACGTACTCGCTTGCCGACTGGTGGATAAAGTTATTGAGCTGTTGAAATGCAGTTCCTGTAATTATGCTCCCAAGAAATACATTTATAAATTGAAATATATAATATCTCATCGCCGATCTCCTCTCGAGTGCAGATGTGCTTATAAATCCTTCAAATTTGGACATTATCATTAAAATTGTTGGTAAAAATATGAGAAAGATCTTCAAAGCAATTCCAGGAAGGAAACCCTGGATGAATGATTTTATCACTTTCCTGCAAGAAAGAAAAAAATGCTGTCATCAATTTGTACAAATGTAACTTAAAAACAAGAAGCAAACAAACCATTAGGCAGAGGTATAGCCAAAGTCAGAGTGACAAGACAAGAAGAGAACAAAGAAAATGCAACATTTTATTATCATTGTTTTCATTAGCAAATGACTTTATAACACTATAGATCCTTTCGCATGCACATTAGAAAAATATGATATTTGAAAAGGTCAAGGTATTTGACGTAATAAAATGGGAAAAAAAAACACGATAGTAAATCAAAGAAAAGATACCGATCAGAAACTAAGCAAGCAAAGTTATTCTTAATATGTCACCGTGTTACAAACAAATAAATATTATCACGAAGATAAGCCATCACAAACACAAAAAACTAAATTTGTCATCTGTTTAAAAATGAAACCAGCAGGGACTTACACTTCGATAATGGGCTTTAAAAAGGGTAACGCTTTCTCGATTTCCGCAATGTTCGCTAGAGATTGCACAAGAGCAATGGGAATCATGAAAAAGAATGTAAGAAAGAAGAATGCAACTGCAACCATAAGCCTCCTTATAGAAAGGGAGACATATGGAATTGCTAGGTTAGCCCAATAAACATCACGTGGCTCTGGAGCCCATTCTGTCAACCATACAGTTGGATTACGGGTTTGCTGGGTTTGTGCACAAACAGCCGCACCCCAGCATGTCTTGAACGAAACAAAAGATGCGGGCATGACGTATTTAGGGCTGCTTATAGTATTCTCTTTCTCCTGGGCAATCTGAAAGGCAATAGATAATAAGATGGTCAGAGCAAAGAAATATAACGAGTGAAACTACAACTCTGGAAATACTGATGATATGGACAGGTTATGCGAAAATGGTGACATGATGATACTCTTGGGTATATAAAGTCGCAAGGACTTTGCTTATACTACAGAATATTACCACACACAGGTTCTAAGTGGAAATATTGAGCAACTTGTTAAGGCACAAATAATTCACATCAATGCTTCGGCAGACGGGTGCAATGCAGAGAGAAGGTATCAGCAGCAAGCTTGAAGTGACAAAAAATTTGTAATGTTATGCAATCACTATTGCCATGATGCTTATGAGGCATTAGATTGGGAGAAAATACCATTTAACAAACTAACTTGAACTGGACGGCTAAACATAACATGCATTAGGATTCAGAAACTAGCGAAAGCAACTTACTTCTCTTGATATTTTTTCAATTTTGGAAGTATAGAAATCAATTGCATCCACACTCTCTCCCCAAAGACCAAGAGTTCCAGTCTGCACATAAAAAACGAATCAGAAATGAATGAGAGAAAGAAAGAAAGAGATTGTTTTTCTTATTGATCAAGCATAATCCACGAGTTGTAGAGACACAAGATTAAAAAAAGTCAAGGGATGCTTATCGATGACCTAACCTTTGTCATAGGCCTTTGGGATTGATTTCTTGTGTGCTTAAGTTGATAGTAATCAAGCCAGTTCTGCAATTTTTTCTTTTCATCAACTAATGTTGACAGCTGGTTTGCATTGTACACAACCTGCACCAAAAGTTCTAATTTGAGTATGCTGCGGGCAAATGAATTGTCATTGAAAATGCAAGTTGCAGTACATCCAGATTACATGTAGTCATCATCATCAATAACTAGAAAATGAAAAGGGAAAATCATTTGAAAGTCAGAATTCTAACTGATGAACAAAATATCCTCAACCTAGGCAAAGAAGATACTGGATTGCCATCACATGGGAGGACAGCAAGTAAGGTTGTGCAACAAACAGAGACATATGGAGCCTGAAGTCAGCCTCTGGCCCACTTCCTCGTGGTCTTAAATTCGGGTTCTATGACCTTCACAGAATGTTGACACCATGTTAGTTGATAACTTGACCTGTAAATGTGACAAGCAGCGATTCATCTCTGCCCTCGACATTCAGCTCAAATATCTCACAAGTTGTAAGACAAGTGGCTCACTAACTTAATAGGGTCTGTTCCTTAGAGCATAATTCTTAGTGTCCCTCCATGTCTTTCACAAATCTAGCCATAGAAGGGGGACTATGTTTGATCTCCATAACATAGCCCCACAAAGAGAGGAAAAAAAATCAATATAGATAGACATAATGGAATCCATTATAAAGTTGGCCCGATCAGGATATTTAAAAAAATTTCACACGCAAAAATGACAAAACTTGAGTAGACCAGGGCAAAAAAATCAGCATGTCCTCCATACAAAGATTTCATGAACGATAAAAACGAAGTCTGATAGAATTATGGATGGCCATAAGTGCTACTCCATTATGATCTAACCTGATGTGTGAGATAGTGATCTGGATGGTTGACCATAAAAAAATGTTCCACGAGCTCAGAAACTGATTCATCAGGGTCAGGAGGCACGTTCCTAACAATTACCTGGATGAAAACACGTCCATATGCAAAATCAAAACCAGATGTGCACAATCACTGCAAGTAGGCATATACGCGCCCAAAACCTAGCAGTCTCTATTTGTAAGATAACTAGGAGACGAACTGCAGCAACATGTAAATTAGGAATCCTCAAAAATCATGCTACCAGTAAGCACAATAGTTATCTGACCGTGAATTGATCTGGCCGCCTATGTTCCGAAGCAACAAAATGCAGTCTCATTGATGCAACAATCTCATACTCCCTTTTCAAGACATAGCATGTCCAGAAAGTGAAAGCATAAGCCATGACCAAATGGGTCCAGAATCTATTTTAAAATGAGAGAGATGTATATCAGTGATGTGAAGAGCCCAAGCTAATTATTGACAGGTCTACGAAGTAACTAAAACAAGAAAGTCAGCATCAGAAAGCGTGGCATACCTGGGTGAGCCATTTGGTATATTTGAGATAGAAAGCTTGTCTATGTCACTGTGGGAAAATTTAGAATGCTCCAGGCTGCCATTGGTCCAATTGACAGGAACCATGACAGAAAAGGCAAGAATGGTTATGGGAACAAAAATTTTTAGCCTGCAACAGGAAAAGCATAACGTCAGTGTAAGAGGGAAAAAAAATAAGGGTCCTATGGAAAATGGCTTTATTTTCTTTCAAAAAGAATACTCTATAAGCTTGTTTGGAGGGTCATTTTCAGGGTCATTTCCAAACTGTTTTTGAAAACTAGAAAGCATCATATTTGATGTTTGCAGTTGTTTCCAAATTTTCAAAGATGCAAGATAATTCCTACCAAAATGCAATAATCAGCTTGGATCAAGAAACAACAAAAAATTCAAATTGGATATTAAATCCACAAAATGACCTGCCAAATACATTGTCTGCTTAGTAAATTAATTATCTTCTAATTGTGCTAAAAAAAAATTGCCAAAACAAAATTTGAAAACTTACCTGCAAATGCTATAAATAATATTAGTGGATCTAAAAGCTCATGCCACATATGGCAATGCAAAATTGATCTCAAAAAGATGCAAGTATCGATGATGTCAAACAAGTTGAAAAGGATGCAAAACTCCTATTCTAATTCTTCAACAGTTGGCTTGCATGTGAAACAATCGATTGATTTCTAAAAGAAACAATCACTCTTATTCAGAGAACTACATATTGCAGAGGACAACTACACGAGGCACATAAGGGATCCACGCAAACATACCCAATCAGGTAAATCCTAAGGTAAATAGCGGAATCCAGTCCAGCATGATCAATTAGCTCAAGTTCCGGCATCTGTAATGCCTCAGGCATCCAGTTTAGGAATCTCAGATACGATCTGAAATCCAAGTTCACAAATTTGCTCACAAAGGCATCACTGCGTATTGGACTGCACCTTAAACCCCTCAAGTACCATTTCGGGAAGTAGACCCTATCATTGAAAGGTTGAATCCGGAGGATGGCAAATGCTATGAAGAAAACAAAGGCACTGAGGATGTTGATAGCAGCAGCGACTCCTATATCACTAAGCGTAGCCATAGGTGCACTTCAAAGTAAAGAATGTAAAGTAATTTCCTGTAAGAGAAAAGCAAAATATGAATATGAATGGTGAACCATCGGCGTTGATTAGATAAATCTAAAAAAATAAATAAAATAAAAAAAGACTGAAGAATTGCTAGCAAATTACTGAGGCCATTCTCTAATAAGCAGAATGTTCCTCCTTCACAGTGAATTAATATTGATATGCAGATAACACAGCTAATTCTCAAAGGTTGAAGTGTATACAGTTGCATCATCGACTTCAAATTCAAGGTTGGACATCTTAGTGGGATATTTGGAGGCTGAAAGTGCACTAAACACATAAAAGCAGGGTACATAGAAAAGATGGGCAAATTGGATAGACACCCGAGTACTTTTGCATAACACTATGAACAGAAAGGAAATGATCATCAAGAACAGAAACGTCCACAATTTGACAGCAAGAAGAACATGAGTTCCCAGATGGAACTGTACTAAATCTTCACGGAGGGAAAAAAATATTTCCTTTGCCCTGCCAATTGGTCGATAAGGCACTCGCAGAGAATCTGCTGCAACATACGCACATTGAAAAAACTATTCCTCCATTTGGGTCGCCTAAAAACTCCCGGAATCGGGAAACCAGAGAAGCAACTAGGCCTAAAAATCCTTACAGCCACCCGATACATTCCGAACCCACAAAGGCACGTGATTCCATTCGCCTAAAAAACAAAAGACCAAACCGCAAGAACTTAAATTTAGACCTCTCGCCGGTTTTCTCCTTCGTTATCCTAAACAAACGGAGACCCGGACTCAACAGTCGAACATTCTTGCTCACCGATCACCCCGACACTCCCAGACGGTCGGAGCTCAAAACCCGGGAGGGAACAGCAAGAAACGCACCGGTTGAGGTAGGAAGGCGGCAGCAGCAAGCAAAAAAGATGGATGCCCAGAACAGCGTCAGTCGTCAGGTGCAGCTAAAGCACAGAGGCGGAGGGAGAGAGGGAGAGGGGGAGAGAGAGAGAGAGATAATCTAGGATAATTGATGGAAGACGAAACGAAAGCGAGAGATGGGTCGAAGTGGCAGAGGCATTACGTTGGAGTTCTTTTGGTAACCAACAGGCGCATTACATCTTTTTGCATTGGCTGCTTTTCGGTTTTTATTATATTTCCCTTCATCTTTCTTGGCTCTTTGATTTGCTGACTAATTTATTGCATTCAATCGCGGGGATGCGAATAATAAATTAATGGGTAACGATCGGTTTTTGATGTTGCGGGGGGGTTCACCCTTTTAATGATGCTATCCAGACACATACAGAGAGAGAGAGAGAGAGAGAGAGAGAGAGAGAGAGAAGCTGGATAATTGGTAGCTGTCGGCAAATGGAGGCCATGTGAGAACGGCGGTGGGAACTGGGGAAGGAAGGAGAGAGGAGAGAAGGAGGAGGAGGAGGAGAGGGTTATACGTAACGGCTACTTTCTGCAGGAACCGAACCCGTACGAGGTGGTGGGGCCGTTTTTTTATTTTTTTTAATTTTTGGGGGTCGGTCGAGGCTCCTTTGACAAATGGGACAGGGTGCTTTGCTTTTGGACCCTTTTTTTCTTTCGCTTTTGCATGGGATTGACTTTTCAGCTTCGTGGACGGCGAGGAAATTCGTTCTCCCGTCCTCTGTGAGTCCCAATCGAACGAGTCGTTGAGCAGTGCACGTGCCATAATATTTATACGATGAATTATCTGAGCATCATAACATTTTTCTCAATCATTCGATTGTCATAACTTTTTATGAAGCTCACTTGAGTGTCATGAATTCTTAAAAACATTGACCACATATGCCTTATCACAATAGATTTCAATTTTTGGGACTTGGATGAGTGCTATTAAAATGTAATGGCACTTAAAAGGACTTTCTTAGAATTAACGACACTCAAGTGATTGAAAAAAAAAATCATAGCGCTTCGCGTAAAATTTTTGTTAAATAGATGAGCGATTTGAGGATATTATACCATTTACATTTTATTTATCAAGTGGTTGCACACGGAAACAAGTTTTTAAGTATCAAAATAGATCTAACTAAAAAGCAAAATTTTGTCGCATCATCCACTCATCAGTTTTATGGAATAACTTTTTATATGATGGGGCTGGTGCACCACCACAAGAAGCCTGAGTAATCGACATGAGTTGATTGTGACATTTTGCAATCGCGATCTAGATTGAGTTCAGTAAGCACAAATTTACTTGAGATGTCGATTGATCACTTCATATGGCAAGAAAAGCATACTCCATCTCAATGGAAAGTACACGGAACACTCTCCATAAGAGCCTAATGTTTTGATATATAAAAGTACTCCCACCATGTGGTCTTGACCTAAGAAAGTAATTACCATAAAAAGTTATCCTAATTCATACTTTTAAAAAATAAGGAATTTTTTATAATAATGACTTAAAATATCATATTTTCTTAAATAAAGCCTGAAATGCACATTATTTCAAATAATGATATGAAGTGCTCTCATTTTCTCAAATAAAAGCCTAAAGTGGCCATATTAATATCAAAGAAGAATATGATATCACTAATCGATCAAGGGCATTTCATCCTTTTCTTTTTTGATTTTTTTCCTTTTTTCCTTTTTTCCTTTTTTGTTTTTATATCCCCTTTTCGTCGATGGCTAGCCAGTGGGCAGTAGGTGATGGCCAATCACCGGCGATACCTTGAGAGGACTGGGCTAGGGTCACCCTCGCCTTCCTTGGGCAAGGCCGCCTTCACCTAGGTGATGCTCTTTGGCCATAGGTAGGGTCAACCGCAAGGACTTGCAAGCCCTCGCCTAAGACTCCATTTTTTGTAAGAATTGAGATCTTCACCAATTTGTCTAATTTGATTATTGAAAAATGCTAAGGTATTTTTTTTAATATTTTATCTCTCTCATGTGGCATCTCACATGGCACTAAAGTTAACTAAAACACTAAAACGACATCATTTTAATTTGAATCCTAATTTTTACACAAAATCTTAATTAAATTAGTTTTAAAAATCCAAAAAAATTTCCATAATAAAGACAAACTCAAAAAAGAAAAAAAATTAGGCCCTCCACCTGTGGTCGCCACCCCATTAACAAGGCATTGGTGCCCTACCATTCCATTGCCGACACCCCATCGACAATGGGGTGGCGATTGCCATAAACAAGAGGGCTACCCTATTTTTTTAAAAAATATTTAATCTAATTTAACTAAAACTTTAGTTAAAATTGTCTTTAGACAAGAATGCCCTTGATCAATCAGAATATTTAGCTAATCAATGAAGTGAGGCTCTTATTTGAAACTCCCATGACCACTTTAAGCTTATTTTTTTTAAGTTTGAGAAAATGATGACACGTCATGTTCTTATTTGAAATTTTCCTAAGATATATGCGGAAAAAAGGAAAAGGGAATTTGTTTATAATATATATCTAGTACAAAGTACATGAGCCTATTTATAGGTTTTATTAAATGATTATATAAGGCAATATATACAATCAAAATGAGATATACATGCAATCTTGAGATATGCAAATAATCAAAAATATATATAATAATTATCTCCAATATAGAAAAATATCTTATAAAAAATCCTAAATATTTTTAACATGATGGTTGATTTATCGTGTTTGTACTATACTATAAAAGACAGTTACTATTTTTGCCTTCATAAAGTCAAAACATGCTGGATTATGTTCCCACCAGGGAAAGGAAATTGACCTGCTCAAAATCCTGTCGAGGAGCCTTTATTAGTAAAATGATGTCCGCATTCGGGTCAAACCACGTCGTCTTTGTAGGTAGGCAAAGGATTCTAATTCCAAGTGTCTATGATTGGGGACATTTGCGTGACCTACCGAACAAATTTGACAGATGGCGTTTCTTTTAGGCATCATGAAAGCTCCATTAAACTTGAAACAGAGGGAATCTTCAGCTTATAGGTTAATGTTACATCACGTGATTATGTCTAATCTTATAGCAATATCTTTCAGCGGCTCACTTAATTATAGTACTTTCTTTTAATCGATCGTTCACTCCTTAATTATTGTGAAATAAGGCTTGGTCAATTAATCTTTTTTCGGGATGTACATGCACTTCCCTCCTCTACCTAAAAGTTTGTTTGTAAAGTGACCCTTATTCGCCTTTGGTAAATCAAAGCATAATTGCCCTCACATTGATAAAGAAAAGTAGGTAATTTTCCAACAAACGGTTGACTGGACGCTCGTAAAATTAGCCATGTGATTTGCCACATCCACCGGACAATTGGTTGGATTTTGGTAAGAGCACGTCAATTGCCCGAAACTAAAAGTTCATGTCATTAGGTGAATCAAAAATTCGAAAGTTCAGTGACCCGATTAAAAATTCTACTCAAATCCGATGACCATAAATGGAATTCACTCAGACCCATATAGGGCTGACTTTGAATTAGTGCCCTGATCCTAACTATCTTTATTTTTCTCAAATATTTTAGAGAATGTTTAGTGTACAATATCTGAAATCTTTTCCCCTTCAAAATGGGGTCCGACGTCAAAAAGTTAATGCAAATCCTACCTCGTGCACAATGATACGATTGCTCCTAATGACATGGTACTGCAAATTAATCGGAAATTGTCAAGCATAAAAAATTCAAACCAGCCGCTTACCGTAGATACCGGTACTTTATCATTCTACGCAAATCCAGATAGGAACGCAAACCAGTTTTTCTTCTTCTTTAGGGCCAGGCCTACAAACGGGGCCCAAACGAGGAAAGCCCATTGATTCGAGCCAAGCCCCAAAAAGTTCCCTGACCGACCAGCCCGTTCGCATCAGGAATCCCTCATATCCGAACCGTTGTTTAGCCAATAGCCAATCCCAGGAACCGAAGCGCCTCCGGGGAAGGGGGGAGTTCCAGGTAAACGTGGCAGAGCCCCATTCGTCAGTAACAAGTCCATCTCAAGACCGCCCGCACCCGATAAAACCTGCCCCAGAAGAGAGAAACCCTAGCTCGTTCCCTCATATCCACAAACATATTTCGTCACCGTCGCCAAACGCTCGTTCCTCATCGCCGTCGCCGAGCGCTGCTCCTACGTCGCATTCCATCTTCGTCTTCAGTCTTCCATCTCCTCCCAACAGCGGAGCACAATCTAGTAATCGTAAGGTCGTGCTTCTTCTCGCTACTCCACTGCAATTTGCACTGCGAACTTCGATTTGTCTGCAGCCGTCGCATGTAGTTTTTATGGGGTCGCAGGTTTTTCTGCGACTTGGGTTTTCGTGGGTTTTTTCATGTTCATGAATGTTCTTTAAGTTCAGCCTGGTCCCGCCACGGCTAACACTACGATGTCGGTTCTTGCCGGTTCCTACGCCGGACCAGGTTGAGCCGCCGCCGCCGCCGCCATGGGTCGCGTCCGCACCAAGACCGTGAAGAAGTCGTCCCGCCAGGTGATCGAGCGGTACTACTCCCGCATGACCCTGGACTTCCACACGAACAAGAAGGTCCTGGAGGAGGTCGCCATCATCCCGTCCAAGCGTCTCCGGAACAAGATCGCCGGGTTCTCCACCCACCTGATGAAGCGCATCCAGAAGGGCCCCGTCCGCGGGATCTCGCTGAAGCTGCAGGAAGAGGAGCGGGAGCGGCGCATGGACTTCGTGCCCGACGTGTCGGCCATCAAGACCGACGACATCAAGGTCGACAAGGAGACCCTCGACATGCTCGCCTCCCTCGGCATGTCCGACATTCCGGGGCTGGTCGAGGTCGAGCCGCAGGTCATGATGCCCGCCCAGGCTTTCGGCCGCGGTGGACCCGGAAGGAGGTACTGATTGAGGCCATGCGATTTTGATTCAATAGTGGGTTTAGTATTTATTTCCGCTTTATTCCTATTACTATGGTGAGTTTGTATAGATGCGGGATCCTGCCGGACCGTCTTCTACTATAATGAATTTTACGAGCTCGTAGAATTTTACAATGCCAAAAACCATGGCTTACCATATATTAAATCATTATTTTCTAACCCAAGAATTTGCGCATCGTCAAATGTTGTAAGGATATCTTTCGAGGCAGGCATGCTGCTATTTAAATTAAAACTTCAGATTGATTTTATATTTCTCCACCTGTTTTAACTTGCCAATTCAATCGATATGTGATTCGAGTGATACAATCCTTACCACTTAAAATGTTGAATCGTCACTTTTGTGCTTGCGGAGTTCTAATGCCTTGCAAAAGGAGTTGGATCAGTTTATTGATGCATCGTCATTGAGGAGTTCCTTAGAAGCTGTTGCTTCACATTGTCTAAAACTCGTTTAAGGACGGATATTTGTCGCCAATAGCTACATTTTAGCCACGGTTGCTCGACTGCCACCGCTAATCCGAGGGACAACCAACCCCAAAAGAATCCGAAAATACCAACAGCGGCTAGCTTATGGGCGATGACGGGCAACGATTAGCACACCATCACTAAAGGGTATTAGACACTGTCCCTGTCGCCGTCACTAAAGGTATTAGGGACGGTAATATCTCTGATTAGTATCGAATTGGCTCAAAGTGAATTCTTTGCGATGATTCGATGAATAGAGAAAGGAACAAGGCGGGCGTGCCTTGATTATTCTCCTGATTTTTAACGTATTTTGTAATCCCCAATACTTGTGTATCTTTAATGTAGTTGGAAAAGATTCATCTCATAAGTGAGTCATAGATAAGCATAGGGATTTATACTATTCTTATCAAATATTTATAGAATTTTAAAGAAATATAGCTCATTCGGTTTTTAAGGAAAGTTTGGTGCAAACCCTTGAATTTCCATATGATAAAATCTCGTTCAATTGCCATGCCGACCCTTCTCACAACAAATACCTCCAACTCATTCATTTGAGTCGACGACATTTGGCGTCGAGAGCTCCTTTGATAACTTATTTTCCCCTGGGCACGTACCTCAACCTGCAGCGAAATTGAAAATCCAAGATTTTTCCTTTTTGATTTGGTTGGTCAAGATGTATAATTTTGAGTTGTAAGACAGCTATACCCACCATCTACCTTGTAGGCTGTATTGGCGTATATTCGACTTGAGTCCAATTGGGCACAAAGGAACTTTACTCTAAGAAGTTAAGCATGAAATGAATCAATACAGAGATATATCTAAATTTCCATAGCTATGGAATTCGAGTCGGTCAGAAGAAATTAACAAATTGTGGTGAAACTCTATTATCTTCGCGCATTATACATCTAGTAGTTTACAATAGAGTTGATAAGCGGCCCCGCCATGTTCATTGATTTTGAGGTTTCAAGTGTAGCATTTACTCTAGCATGTCATGCCCAAATGTCAAATGAATATTTTTCATTAGGCCCTTTTAAATTTCAGGTATATCTAACCTATGCATATTTCCAACTAGCCTTTTACATCATGTTCAAGTACACAACTTTATCATGAGGGTAATTGGGGCAAGTTCAAATGCAATCCAATCGAGTTTTTCCTCTACCCCTTCGGTGGTAGCCCTCTCTACCCCTCCGGTGGTAGACTTTCTTCGTTTCCTCAAATCTTGGGAATCCCCACCTGCCATCATCACTTCTCAAATGGAGCCCACCTACCATACAGCCCCAGATTGAGATTGGTGTTCTTGCTTTATCCTCGGTCGAAGGGAGCATTGGGAGATTGGGTGCCGATGGAGTAGTGGCCGAACTCGTGAAGTCTTCGAATGCAGTTTTCCCTCTTGATTCTCCAACAAATCAGTGAAGTTTCGGTATGGTGTCTTCAAAACTTTCGATTTTCAGTTTCCCTAATGTCGTCCAATTAGAGTTCCCTTCACTCCATTAAAATAGAAACCCTAGCTTCGAAATTTCTGCACACAGTACCAATCATCATAGTTAATCTCTAAGCTTCAATCTCCCCCAATCCTACAAAACTGAAAATCATCAAAGGTTACATTCAATCCACTTAGACCAGATGGATGAAGGAAAAGAGAATCACCTCAGAATGCTTGCTCTGTGCAAAAGAATGGGGAACCTGTGGTCTGAGGAGGACATTGCCGAGCTGTCCGGGAATGTACCTGCAATTGTAAACCATGAAAGTGCTTTGATTCTGTATGGTAAACTGTTCTCTAAATCAAATGTTAACTTTCAAGCTTTCTATAGTACAATGAAACGAGCATGGAAGTTAGACACGGTTAAATGCGAAATTATAGAGCCGGGTTTCTTTATGTTTATGTTTGAGTCTATTGAAGATAAGAGAAGAGTGTTAGAAACAGGCCCATGGTCTTTCGCCAACAATCTTCTGGTGTTACAAGGAGATCCAACAGTCCCAGAGCACTGCTATGAGTTTACACATCATGCATTTTGGGTACAAATGGTAGGCTTTCTTAGAGCTGGGTTAATAGAAGAGGCTATTAGGTGTATCGCATCCAAACTGGGAGAGGTTGAGGAGGTTCGGATCGAAGCAAAGACTAATAGTTCTTGCAAGTTTGGAAGAGCGAGAGTACAGATGAATCTGAACAATCCTTTGAAGACTGGTACCATTATAAAGTTGGGTGAGAGTAAATGGTGGGTTGACTTTAAATATGAACGACTACCTCATTTTTGTTACTTGTGGATGTATAGGACACTACACCAATTTTTGTCAAAAAATCCCATGTGAAGAGACAGAGCTTCCAAAAGACAAACCTGGAAACTATGGTTCATGGTTGAAGGCTGAGGTGAGAGAACACAGCCCATGTTGGAAGATATTCTTTGGCGAACTGGACCCTTCCTTTGAGGAAACAGAAGTAGAACCTGCCACACAACAATTACAGGAGGATATGGTCCTCCAAGAACCAATGGAGAAGAATGATTGAGCACTAGTCCTATATGAATCTCAGGGACAAGAAACTATACAGCATTCTACTCTCACAAAGTCTAGTGCCTCACATAAAGGGAAGCAAGTACAGCACTATTAGAAGCTGAATCGACTTGGAAGTGCAGATGAAAGTGGACTGGAGCTGCAAAGAAAAGGGAAGAGAATAGGGCACAAAACTCTTGCATCCAAAAAACAGAAGAGATTTGCCCCGTATGAAAAGCATGAATCTCCAGGGAACCTGTTGAATGAAGCAACATTACTGGAAACACCTGTTATACTATGGGAAGAAGTTAGTGAGCGGGCTCTGGTGGCTAGCCCAAATAAGCCACTCGAGTACACATGAGGTTTTTAAGTTGAAACTGTCAAGGGCTGGGCAATCCCTTGACAATCCAGAATCTCCGAGCCATGGTGGCTCGTGATAGGCCCAACTTAGTTTTTCTTATGGAAACTAAGAATAAAGAAGTTGTTATAGACTGTCCAAAACATCGTCTTAAATTTAATAGCGCTGCTATTTTCAACCCAGTAGGCATTGGAGGTGGTCTAGCACTATTGTGGGATGAGGAGCTTTAGGTGGATGTGTTAGAAAGTACACGGGATATGATTGATATTAATTGCAAATTTGCAAGCAATGGGTTTTTAATGAGGATCTCTTGCATTCATGCCTCAACCAACTATCAAGAAAGACTTCACTTGTGGCACTCTCTCTACACAAGTTTGAGTCGGAGTAGTGTACCTTGGCTATGTATGGGAGATTTTAATGAGGTCCTATATGAATGGGAAAAGGTTGGAAAACGTGATGCGGACCGGTATAGAATGGTGGCATTCCGAGACTTCATCAACTCGTGCTCTTTAATGGATATTGAAAGCAAGGGTTGCTCCTATACATGGTCCAACAACATGGAAGGAGCTGAGTTAGTTAGAAAAAGGCTTGATTGGGCACTATGTAACATGAAATGGCGTGTATCATTTCCAAACGCAGAAGCTTATGCACTTCCTGCCATAGGGTCCGATCACAGCCCTATCCTCTTATCATTAGACTCCCCAAGAGTGAAGAGACAAAAAATTTTCAGGTTTGAAGCGTTCTGGGTCGAACATCCAAAATGTAAAGAGGTTGTAAAAACAGCCTGGAGAGCTGAAGATGAAAACAGAGCAGATGTTGTGGATAAAACAAAGAAGGTGGTGTCTGCATTGAGGAAATGGAGTAAAGAACAGTTCAAACATGCAACTACCAGCATTGAAAGACTTAAGGGGAGACTAATTGAGCTCACAAACAGAGGAGAGGGAGACTCACAAGAAGCAGAGCACAAACACATAGTTGGACAGATTGAGGACTTATGGAGACAAGAGGAGATGTACTGGGGTATGCGATCCAGAATAAATTGGATAAAATGGGGCGATAAAAACACCAAATACTTTCATGCAACAACGATCCAGAGTAGGCAACGCAACAAAATCACAATGCTTTGTATTGATGATAACACATGGTGTAGAGATCCCGTAATTTTAAAGCGACATATCACTGACTTTTATCGGTCATTATATAAATCAGAGGGAAGCAGGAATTATTAGCCTATCTTAGACCAATGCCCACATGTGATAACCCATGCAATGAATGAAGCCTTGCTGGAAAAAGTTTCAAGAGAAGAAGTACGAAATGCTGTGTTTCAAATGGGTGCAATCAAGGCCCTCGAACCTGATGGTTTAAATGGCCTCTTCTATCTGTTGAGAAAACTCCTAGTTTTGATGCTTACAAAACATTCTATGAATGATATTTATTTCAATCTTTTTTAAGGGAAAGAACTCAGAAAGACATAGGCTTTAAAGTCTCGCTTGCAGCGAAGACAAAGCAAGAGATGTCTTAGAGTCCGACCGTACTGCACGGAAAGACTCATCCGTATCGAGATTTAAGTCCGACAAGACAGATCGAGATTTAAGTCTCGACCGTACTGCATCGAGATTTTAAGTCCGAACGAACCGCATCGAAAATCTAGACAGACTCAGGACTTAAGACCGTCAGACTTAAGATGAACTTATACGATTAGATCACCAACGGTAGAGTATTTCACTTACCTTATTTATGTTGATTATGTTATACTAATCTGATTTACAGGATCAATTAGTGGGCAACTTCCAAAGAAGAATAGAGCACTTATGGAAGCCCAGATTCTGCTTGTATGGGCGAACAGAATCTAAGGGGATCTGATCTACCCTCAACGGTCAAAAATACTTGCCTTATAAAGTCTCGGGTCCAAGAAAGGAAGACGAAAACTCTCAAGGAAAGAGCCAACGGTCGAGTGTGGCTTGAAGAGTATTTAAGGATAGGTTGAGACTTAGGGGTAGGACAGATGAACATTATTCCAAAGCTGTTTTCGTTCTTCAATTGTTGTTCATAGTGCACATTTGAGTGATCTTAGTGTATTACCAAAAGAGAGTGACTTAGTGAGACAGATCATCACCGAGTACAAACACTCGAGACTGTGTAATCACCGTTGATCATATAGTGAAATACAGCCGATTGGGCCGGTCGCCGAGAGTGGACGTAGGCTTGTCTAAAAGCCGAACCACTATAAACAAGCCAGTGTTTGCAATCTTCTCTCACTCTCTCTACTTGGTTTCAATTCATTGATTGCAAAAGTTATATATACTTGCGTGGTTAATCTCTCTACACCTATTCACCCCCCCTCTAGGTGTTTATACTAGTTATATCAATTGGTATCGAGCCTCGTGCTCGAGATCTTGAAGTGTTTATTACTTCGAGTTAAAGATCCTCTATGGCTAGTATTCTTGCACCAGGTTTGATTGAGGGCGAGCAACACTCGTCCTCCCTACTTCGACGGCAAAGATTACAATATTTGGAAGAATAAAATGAAGGCCTTTCTCGATCGAAAGATCCACTCGAATGGGATGTGGTTGAAAGGGGAATTGATCCCACCGACAAAACCGAAAAAACATCAAAGAGAAACGATGGGAAAGAAACAAAAACTTCAGCCACCATCTCTCCGTAAGAAATGACGAAGAGACAAACTCGATGCTAAGGCTATCTACTCTTCGTATTGTGCTTTATCACCTAATGAATATAATCGAATATCTTCGTGTGATACGCCTAAGGAAGTTTGGGATAGACTACATGTGACATACGAAGGAACCGATCGTGTCAAGGAAACCAAAGTAAATATATTACTTGGTCAAGGTATGAATCTTTTAAGATGAAACAGGAGAATCCATCGGAGATATGTTCGATCGTTTTACGAAATTGTAAACGGTTTGGCATATCAAGGACAACCCGTTCCTCGGACCAATGAAGGTCAACAAACTTCGAGAGGACTGTCAAAGGATTGGAACAATGTGAAGACATCTATCGAGAAACTCGCGAATTTCACCATTGACCGTCGATGAGCTCGTTGGTACTGGCATCTACGGTCATGAAGCGAAACAAATGAACGAGGAAGTGGAATCCAGAGGTAAAAATCCATTGCTCTTAAGTCTAACATTGATTCTCGATGTTACGATTCGAGGAAGAACCGGATGACGAAGAACTTGCACCGCCGATCGAAAAGTGAGGAAATTAAACAAGAAAGGCGGGAAGTTCAACAACGTAAAACAAAATGCATAACTGACAACGCGTAACCGATGACGAGGAAGATTATGCCAAAGATGTCATTTGTTTTGAATGTAAGAAAAAGGGTCATATTAAACGAAATTGTCCCAAGCTCAAAAAGAACAAAGGGAAATTCGAGAAATACAAAAAGGCCCCGAAAGCCGAAACATGGAGTGACACGAAGTTGAGGAGGACAAAGTGAAGACGAATATGGCAACATCTGTCTTATGGCTCATTCGGACTCGGACTGGCACGCACTCGAATCGGACTCGGATCTCGACGCAGAAATCGAGGTAAATCAGTCCGATATTCCAATAGAAATCTCGAGATTACATAAATGAGCTTTGTTTAAATTTAAAAACTACCTTGAAAAAGATCTCCGCTTTAAAAGTGAAAAATCGTAAGTTGAGTCATCGAATTGTTCATTAAAAGAAAGATTTGATGATCTCAAAAAGGAATTTTCAGAACGGAGGAAAGTCGTGATTCTGTTTTAAATGAAGGTGAGACTCTCAAAAGGAACTCTTAGAAATAAAGAAAAATCAAAGTTCTTTACAAAATGAGAATCACTTCTTAGAAAGGAAATTTCGAGTATTAATGCAAAGTTTTCTATAGGGACGAAAAATCTGCAGCATATTCTTTCTATCCAAATTCCTTATTATGATAAGTCGGGACTTGGGTTTTGCAAGGAAAGTAAATCGTTAATTGATTTTCCTAAAGTTAAGGAAAGAATTAAACAAAGAAAAAATATGTTATATCATTAAAAATGTTAGCTTTCGGAGTAAGAAGAAATGGTACTTGGAGGTGGATGTTCAAGACATATGACGAGAGACTCAAAAATGTTTCGTTGATTCGAAAGAATCAAGGGAGGAAAGTTTCGTTTGGAGGAAACACCAAAGGAAACATTATAGGATTGGGAACTGTCAAGATCGGTAGCTTAATCATCAATAACGTTTCTCTAGTCAAGGGATTCAAACCAGATCGAGAAACAAAAAGGACACAGGTAACATTGCATTGATTTCTGAAATTGAACCAAAAGGAATTAATGAAGCTCTGGAAAATGAAAGCTGGATAGAGGCAATGCAAGAAGAGCTTCAACAGTTCAAAAGAAATGATGTATGGGAATTGGTGCCCAAACCCAAAGGAAGAACTATCATTGGTACCAAATGGGTATTCAGAAACAAAGTCAATGAACTTGGAAAAGTCACCAAACAAGGCAAGGCTCGTGGCAAAAAGGTTATTCACAATCGAAGGAATAGACTATGATGAAACCTATGCTCAGTTGCAAGACTAGAAGCAATCGACTACTACTTGCCTATGCGTGCTATCAAAACTTCAAGCTATATCAAATGGATGTGAAAAGTGCTTTTCTAAATGGGGTTATCAAAGAAGAAGTCTTTGTAGAGCAGCCTCCTGGCTTCGAAGAACCAAGAAAGCCAGACCATGTATACAGATTAAAGAAGGCACTTTATGGTCTGAAACAGGCACCTCGAGCTTGGTATGAACGATTGAGCAAGTTTCTACTAGACAATAAATTCAAGAAAGGTATGGTAGATACAACCTTGTTCATTAAGAAGGAAGGTAAAGATATACTATTGGTACAAATTTATGTAGATGATATTATCTTTGGTTCATCTAATGAGCACTTGTGCAAGAACTTCTCAAAGTCTATGCAGGAAGAATTTGAAATGAGCATGATGGGAGAGCTGACATTCTTTCTAGGACTTCAGGTCAATCAAACCAAACGCGGAACCTTGTTAATCAAGAAAAGTATGCCAAAGACTTGATTAAAAAGTTTGGAATGGAGAACTGCAAAAGACTGAGACTCCAATGGCAACCTCCATCAAACTAGATCAAGATGAAACGGGAAAGAAGGTTGATCAGAAGAATTATAGAAGCATGATTGGTTCTCTTCTCTATCTTACTGCATCTAGACCGATATTCTATATAGTGTTTGTCTTTGTGCAAGATTTCAAGTAGATCCTAAAGAATCACATCTTTCTGCTGTTAAACGTATAATTAAGTATATAGCCACTTATCCAAACTTGGGGTTATGGTATCCAAAAGAAACAGATTTTACACTTCTTGGCTACTCAGATGCAGATTTAGCAGGATGCAAAATAGACAGAAAGAGTACTTCAGGTACATGCCAAATTCTGGGAAAAATGCTAGTCTCATGGTTTTCCAAAAAGCAGAATACTGTGGCTCTTTCAACAGCAGAAGCAGAATATATTGCGCTTGGAAGTTGCTGTTCACAAATTCTGTGGATGAGACAGCAACTAAGAGACTATGGAAAGGAGGAATCCTGTACAGAAATAAGATGTGATAATACGAGCGAAATAAATCTTACCAAGAATCGATTCTACACTCCGGGGCGAAGCACATTGAGATCAAACATCATTTTATTAGAGACCATGTGCAAAATGGAAATATATATGTGGAATTCATTGATTCTAAGAATCAATTGGCAGATATCTTCACAAAGCCGCTGGACAAAGGTACATTCGATTCAATATGTGGGAGATTAAATATTATTAACCCGTTTTTATAAATTCTATGAGAACAGGACAAAGTCTGATGGAAGAAATCGTCTGGATAGACTAATCTTCGAAGAAGATTGAAGAAGGAAATAGTGGTATTTTAGGATGGTATGTTATTTCCTTATTTAAATCTGGTAAAACTTTAGTAAGTTTTTGATCTGATTGATTGATTTGCATATTTTGGCACATGTCTATGATGATTGAATATTCTTGTTAAGTTTAGAATAACTTTGCCATTTTAATCTGTTTTGGGTTGCGACTGTTCATTTGTTCTCTCAACGAGGGTATAAAAACGTCTAAAAGTCGGATGCTTTTCCTCACAACTCTTCAGAACGTTTTTGTCTACAAACCTAACACAAAAAAACGCTTTCTAAATCAATCTTCTCCAAAACCTACATTCTTCGAACATGGCTTCGAGATCCTCCGTATCTAGATCAAGATCTCCATCTCCAAGAAGAAGATCAAACAGGATTGCTGGGAGAGGAGGAAGAAGAGTCGACAGAGGGCAGACACATTTCGACCTCACACAGACTTCCGAAGATACTCAAGGACAATCTCCAAGAGTTTCTTCTCAAAATGACCCAGAGGAATCTCCAAAAACTCTCCGCCCACAATCTGAAGAAACGAATGTCTCACGAAGAGGTACGCCTGGTTTAACTCTACCGATACCCACTGATAATCCACATGCAGTACTGAGGACATACGAAAAAATGGTTCAAAGAAAGGTTAGGGATGATGTCAAATTATTCTTTTTGAGAGAAAAAGGGTATGCGAATGAACTCCGTCTCATTCAAGCGAAGATAACCACGAGAATCACCATCTACTCGTATGGAACGAGTAAGTGATAAAGGGAAAGCCGAGATAATGTGAAGGAAGATGATGAGAACATATACAGAAATTTCGAAGTGAGAATGGGAATAGGCTGGCGGGCCCGAAACACAACCGGGAAATTATTTCGTTCCAAAGAGCATAAGACTTTCTTCAACGTACTAATGGATCGAGGAATCATGAATCACGAAATTGTGGATTTTGATTATTTGGATCTTGCTTGAAGTAAATCGAGAGAATGCTTTGAAAAATTGCATATTGACCAATTTTGCACTGATTCTACTGCTGTTTATCCTGAATTAACAGCATATTTTTACTCGAACTTGACATTTCTATCTCCAGACAGAATGCAATTCAGTGTGAATGACAGGTTCTATGATGTTAGTTCGTACACTCCGACATTATTAAAGTTGAAAGAGGAGCATTCGGACGATAGACGTCTCCTATGATACGGTATGTAAGTTTCTTACAAAGTACGCCAGGAGCCACTATAACTTATCCTCTTCTAACTTCTCGCAAGAACTATTTTGCATAAGATCATTATCAGCCGCATTCGTCCAAAAGCCTCATCAAAGACGATGTATCTAAATTTGAGGCCAAACGTGTGGGCTATTGAAAGGGGAATCTTGTTCTCACTTGCCTCACACAATAATATTGCATATGTATCGGACCGGTGTCAAAGGATAAAGGGACAGCTACCCTATGGAGCTTTAGTGACAAGGATCTTTGAACACCTACGAGATAGACATACCGAGGAGATTCAAGTACTAAAACTCTTCCCACAATGGCCATTGACATGAAAATGATCAACAAGATGAAATCAAGGATGTTGCGAGAGACATGGAGGAGAAAAGAAAAAGAATTGGCTAGAGCGAGACACAGCAAAACGAAAAAGGTAAAGAATCGCCCGGCTGGCGAGGCAAGTTCTAAAAGGAGAAGACAACTCCTCTTTTGAAGGTAGATGAAGAAGATGAAGAAGAAAGTATCTCCGCAATCGCAAAATATGCGTCAAACTTCTCGAGAGAATGTAAACCCGAAACGAAACACATGCGAAAAACATTCTCAACTCGAACATGAGAAGAATGATGAATCAATCGGAGGAAAGATCCGAGGAAGAAGATCCGAGAAGAAGAAGAAAGCGAATCGAGAGGAAGGAGCGAAGAAGAAGAGGAAGAAGGAGATCGGGATAGGGAACAAGAAGGGGAACAAGGTCGAATGAAGCATCAAATCGGGGGAGCATCCTGCATAATATTAACATTCCGAATGGTGGAGGATTTCTTTGACCAAGGTGTCTTCGATCCAATACTAAATCAAACACAGCTCATCCTCATCCCAAAGGTAGCCCATCCTAAGGATATTACACAATATAGGCCAATTAGCATATGCAACTTCACCTACAAAATCATTGCTAAGGTTATGGCCAATAGACTAAAACCCTTACTCCCGGACATTATTTCTCAAGAGCAAAGTGCCTTTGTGGGGAATCAACAAATTCAAGACAACATCTTTATAGTACAGGAGGTCCTACATCACTTGCGCATTAGGAAAAGAAAGCGTAAATTTCAGGCCGTACTAAAACTCGATATGCAAAAGGCCTATGACCGAGTAGAATGAGACTTCCTATGTGATTGCATGAAATAGATGGGGTTTGCTGAAAAATGGGTTCTTATGATCAAATACTGTATATATCTTCAGTCTCGTTCAGTGTACAAGTAAACGGGATAGGCTGTGACTATTTTGCGCCGACTAGAGGAATTAGACAAGGGGACCCATTATCCCCTTATCTATTTATTATCATGGCAAACGTTCTATCTTCCTTGATCTCCACAGCAATAGCCGACGGAAGCTTGAAGGGAATCCAACTGAACACACATTGCCCAGCCCTATCCCACTTGCTGTTTGCGGATGATGCGATATTTTTCTTAAATGCTACTATCCATGAGACATAGAACTTATCAAACACCCTGAATCAATATTGCTATGCTTCGGGACAGCTGGTAAACCTAAATAAGTCAGGAGTTTTCTTCGAAAAAAGCTGTCCTCAAGCCCTAAAGCAGAACATAGCTGATGTACTACGGGTTCCTATTATAGAAAAAACAAGCAAATACTTAGGAATTCCATCTGACTGGGGCCAAACAAAGAAGCAACTTTTTTCATGGATCTTAGCAAGGATGGATAGGAAACTAGCAGGGTGGAAAGAACGACTCATTTCTAAGGCAGGTAAGGAGATTTTGATTAAAACAGTGGTCCAAGCTTTACCCCAATTTGCTATGTCTATTTTTAAAATCCCATTATCGATATGCCGAGCGATTGAAAGAAGAATATCCAACTTTTGGTGGAAGCAAAATGCCTTGAAGAAGGGAATCCACTAAAAAAGTTGGGACATACTTAAAGAGAGAAAAGACTGTGGGGGACTCGGTTTTAGAGACCTGGTGGATTTCAACAAGGCGATGTTGGGAAAACAAGCATTATACAATCTTCGGACGCTTTGTGGAGTAAAATCTGCAAGGGCCTTTATTTCCCAAGAGGTGACTTCTGGTCGGCAACTAAAGGTACTAGACCTTCGTGGGGGTGGCAAAGCTTAATAGAGGGCAGAGAAACGATAGCTTCATACGTTAAATGGGTAGTTAGGGATGGAAAAAGCATCCGTATTAGAGAAGATCGATGGCTAAGTTTAGGTAAAATAGGGGGGGCGGCTAACAGAAATGATCCTCAGCTAGTAGCTGATTTGATAATGGAGAATGAAAGACGATGGAATACGCATTCGGTCAAAGCCCTGTTTGATGAGAATTTGGGGACTGAAATCATAGCTACACCCTTACCCATGTCACCTACCCCAGACAAACTAGTGTGGACAACGAACGCCTCAGGCCACTACACAGTAAAGAGCTGCTACAACAAAATCCGGAGCACCCACAAGCTTTGCCAAGCAAATCAACCTTCCTCGTCCTATCAGATTCCTAAAAAGCTATGGTCGGAAATTTGGAACCTTCACACTTCACCTAAAGTCAAGTTCCTAGTTTGGAATATTTGCAATAATGCGTTACCTACAAAGGAAAATTTACAGAAGCGGCGCATCATACCTGACGTGGTCTGCCCTCTCTGCAGTCAAGGCCCTGAAACCACCGAACACATCTTCATTTTATGCCCCTGGACAAGCAAAATCTGGTCAGACCACAGAATGGGGTTGAAAATTTCACCAGAAAGCATAACAAGAGCTGATAGATGGGTGTGGGAAGCACTTACCGGTAGAGCAGAAACACAGGCCAAGGCGCTGTTCGTTGAAGCCCTTTGGTCTATTTGGCAGGCTTGCAACAATCTCATTTTTAGATCTCGCAAACCAAACACCAACAAAGTGTTAGAAGAAGCTGTTTACCGAACCCAACTCCTTCAACGTTGGTGCAGCAAAAATAAAAATACAGAAATCCCCACCTCTACTCAGCCGATGGACAGCACCCAGACTTTGACACTCCCCTGCACAATGCACGTCGACTGCTCTGGGGAAGAGAGCGCCTGGACGGATTGGTAGCCGAAGTGTGGCGAGACGCTGCTGGAGTCCTGATCGACGGGTTTGCACAAAGAATCGCCGCCCCTTCTTCCCAAATCGCCGAAGCCCTAGCTATCCGTGAAGGTCTTCTGTTCTTGAAGTCCGCTCGAGAAAGTATGAACAGAAGTCTTCTAAGTGAAAGACCAGAGCAAATTGATCTGCACACTCTCCTGCTTTCGGATAACTTGTCGATAGTCAACTTCATCTTGGGCCGGGCTGCTGCTCCGTGGGCTGTGAAGCAAATAGTGGAGGACTGCATCAAATTGCTGGCTAAATGCTACACGTTGGGCTGCAATACATCCATAGGGACAAGAACCAAATAGCCGATTGGGTCGCAAAAGCCCACAATGCTAATATGCTCCCGTCTAATTGGATTGCACAACCACTGCTTTCGCTGAAGCTTTTATTATGTTCAGAGTTTAATTTATCATGTAATCCTCTATTTTCGGGTCACTAATGAAATGCCTATTTTCTAATATAAAAAAAAAAAAGCAATCCAATCTAGATTTGATGTTTTTGTTTTTTTTTTTTTTTTTTTTTTGGTTGGAAGATCGATGGTTTATTAGGATCGGGAGTTAGGAAGACAATGTTGTAAAGAAAGTCCTATCTAATTTAATTTGAGATTGTTTACAATTCCATTCCTGGTTTTATTTTTGTTGAATCCGATTAAATTACAAGCTAAAATATGGAATGGAAGGACCTTAGATCTTCTAGTTCATTTCTCCTGTCGCACGCATCTTTTCCTTGCAGATGACATGAGGTTCTTAGATCTTTTGTCTAATTTCTTTTTTTTCGAAGCTCTTTTGCCTAATTGATGATTTGTATCTGAGAAATTAAATCTAGTCTATAACTTGTTTTAGTCAAATGTTAAAGTAATTCAGCTGATTGAAAACAAACTCTATATACGAGTAGCGGCTTGCTTATAGGAGACAACATGCAACTAATATTTCACCATCCCTAGCACATCGAGCTAAACAGTATTTGAGACGGTAGTTGATGTAAATAAAGACGATCCCAGCCGTTCACCCAATGCCTATTTTATGGTAGCGAAAAGAAATGAAATGACATTTATCACTAAGTTGTTTGTTTATCACCGTAATTCATTGTCTCTTTCCAATTTTTCCAAATCGCCATCATCTTCATAGATACTCTCTTCCTCACCGAGTAATTTTCCAATGTTCTCTAAGGCATCTTTCGCCGCTCTATTTAGAGCAATGTCCTTCTTGGGCTTGTACGTGCCTTTTCCCCACAAGCCGATCGTTCACAAGCACAATGAAACTCGAGCTTTCGCTCCACAGATCCACAAATCTCAACTTCAAACTCTTCTTCTGGCACAGCTCATATAGCTCGGTGACGGGATGCAGTTTGAGGGCCGAAGGACTAATTATTGGCTCCAACAACCTTTGAAATACCTATAGAAACACATATGGAGACAACATCAAATTGGTCAGTAACATTTTCATGGGCTTCACAAGTAGCATGTCTCAATACACTAAAAACAACTTGGATTAACAAAAGAAAATAAATATTTAAACTTTTGAGCAAAGATTGGGTGGGGATCGGGACCGATTCAGCCCCAACTTTATGTGGTCCTACTAGGCCCAAGCTCAAATGTCTAAGCTGGTCCATGGAAAATAAAGGCATCCCAATCCCACCGACAAGGGCCAAATGTGGATATTTCAAACTTATTTATATAAATTTGAAAAATGGTAGATCAGTAAAAAGTACAAAAGGCAAATAGAATAATCCGTCAGTTTAAAATTAAATAAGCAAATTAATAACGGCAAACTCTACTTCAGAAAAGCTCTAGAACTGTGCAAGCCCGGGCCTGCCCTTTCGCACAAAAACTTCGGGCCTAACCCGACATATCAAAAGCAAAATAAACCGAGCGAAATTTTTTGGACAGAACTCGAGAACATAAAGCACGAAAGTGGTACGAGAGATCAGAACTTGTATTCATACCTTCCAAACAGTATCTAGCGAGAAATTGCAGTCGATAAAGACTGCGCCGATGGTCGACTCGACGATATCGGCAAGACCCTTGGGCACCTTGACCAGACCACTCGAATGCAACGGATAATCTGAGATCGCCCTTTCGAACTCCTGAATCTGGGAAAACACAGCCCGTAGGATTCAATCTACATCTTATGGTTTCAATTCAAAATACCAACAAAAAAAGGAAAGGAAAGAAAAGGAAAGGAAAGGGAACATAAGTGTAAAACCTATATCCGCACACAGATTTTCACATTAGATTATACTGCCTTAGAGTTCCGAATACAACATGTCTACTGTTGACGTGGCTTCTCGCCACCTTCGTTGACCACGTTTCGCGACGTGCCTCTAAAGGGAAATAAATCGTTCCGAGATTCGGTCAAGATTACAGGAATTATTGCCTAATTAAGCCGATGATTTCTCCTTTTTCAGAATATTCCGTAATTTCCCATAATCATTATTATTATCATCAGCAATGATTACGAAGGAAATCAGTTCGCCCAAAAAAAAAGGAGTAGGAAAAAATCCGAAAGATAAGCGTAGGCAGCAGCAGCTTACCTGTTCCTCGAACACGGGCTTCCTGTGACGGAGGTAGCGGTGCAGCCCGTGCCGGACCGCCACGCGGGCGAGCTTCTCGGTGTCAACGTTGGCAGCCCGGAGCCGGGTCAGCGACCCGGGCGGCAGGCCCGGGTACCGGAAGTACTGCTCCTTGGCGAACAGCAGGTTGAGCACCGAATCCCCGACGTACTCCAGCCTCTCGTAGCAGAACGACTTGTCGGCGAACGAGTGGTGGGTGAGGGCCTCTTCCAACAGCCTCTTGTCGTTGAACTCGTACCGCAGGATCGCCTCCACGTCATCGAGGCTCGGGCGGCTCTCGACGGGCTCCGGCTCCGGCTCGGGATCGGAGCCGTCACCGCCTTCTTCTTTCCGGCGTACGTCGAGCTCTCCCAATCCGACGACGAGCGCTTCCTCCTCCTCCTCCTCGTGATAGGAAAGCGATTTTTCTGCTTCTTCTTTTGGAGCTTCCATGGCGGACAAGAAGAAAAATCAAGTGATCGGAAAGACTCGGAGAATTCAAACGATGGGGAGGTTGCACGACGCGGTTGTTGGCGTACGAACTTTCGAGAATTACTGCGAATATACGCGAATATATATATATAAATGTAAAAGAGTAGAGAACAAGAAAGTTGACTTTGTTTCGGTCTTTTTTTTCTTTTTTTTTATTAAAATTTTTGTTTATTTGTTGCTTTTGTTTTACAAGGAAACCGGTTTCGGGTAATTTCATCACGTCAGCACTGTTTTTTTTTTTTTAAAGCTTGAGATTTTTTGCTCTTTAATTTAAGCGCGGTATTGGTAAATCTCCCTACACTTTTATTTCTCCTCTGCTTATATTATGTCATTAAATCTCACGTCTTAGCATGATGGGGAAAAAAAAAATTTAACATTTCATTTTCTCTTTTACTTATTAATTCATAATTAAAAATCAATCCAAACAAACTTTCCAGAAATAGTTAACTCTTTAAATTCCTTCGAGGGCAAGACTACCCTATTTGCACCATGGTCTATGGAAAGGAAAATCTTGTATCTACTAATTCTAATTTGACACGTTTTTCTCGGATTTTAAGTCAGTTTCAGTACTTTCACAATTAATTCTTGTTTCCAACATTCTTTCTTTTCTTGTCTTTTTTTAGGCCAAATTCAAACTCATAGACGGGTAATTGAACTACATTGCTCGTGTATGGTTTTTTGATCGATTCGTGTATGGTTCTTTGACCGATTCATGTTTTCTATGGACAAATACGAGGATGGTTCAGGACATAGTTTATTTCGTATTATTTCGTAGAAGCAAGAGAAAAATAATGCCATCTCCCTCGTGCCGGCAAACGGTGGAATGGCAATGTTCTTGCATCTGATGCCAATTTGGGAGATAGAAATTCCGGTAAGTGGGCGATGATGTTCGTTCATTCTTGAAATCGAGGGCAAATGTCGAGAACAGGCAAAAAAAAGGACATTCGTGAAAATTTCCTGATCCATCTCCTTTGAATGGAAATTGCTCGTTACATTCGACCTTCAATCCACTTCGCACGCCACAGAGTCACGACAAACGACGAAGACGCAGGAATAGATTCCCAAAAGAGCAAAAAACCGGTCGCCGTGCGGTTTCTTTCCTATTTCTTCTTCTTCTTCTTCCTCTCTTGCCTGTTCTATTTGGAAATGAGTGTGTTCGTTGACTCGGGAGTTCGATTTGGATTCCGGGTCGATTCGGATTTTGCGCTGTCGGCCGTTGATGGATCTCGGAAAGGTTCCGTAAGGGCCACGCTGCGAAGAAATGGTCCAGGGTTGGGCTTAAAAAATGGAGAATTGGGAACTTCCTCCAAGGGTTCGGAGCAAACTGTGGGTGTTTAGGAATTTCACCAAAGTTCAACTACTATTCAAATTCGAGAAATTTATTAAAAAAAAAAAATTGAGGACAAATTTACATGTCAATGTATATATAATTTTTTGTCAGTAAAGATTTATCTAGACACATCTGTTATATTTTGAGGTGGAATAAACCTTGCTCGAGCTCGGTTGAGCCGAATTGAGCTTTGAAACTAGGGGTCTCGTCCCAAACCATCCGATTTCATCCTCGTGCCTATTGTCAGAAAGAATAGAATTGATTTTGGGGTTTGAAGGATTAGGAATCTAAGTTGGCTTCTTTAAACCGCCCATGGAAGAGTTTGGGTCAAAGGAGGACTTTCCTTTTGCCCCGCCAAACAGATAAGAGAGGGAGAAAATAAGGGTGCCCGCCGTTTCTTTCCATGGAAATGATAAAGAGAAAGCCAACCGGCTCGCCGCCGCTCTGTCAGTCGGCAATCTTCCCTTTCATACTGAAGTCCATCGGACTTTAGGAAGAGGCGGTGATGCACATTTTATCGAGAGAACTCCGGCGTAAAATGCACTCATTTGTCTAGATAATGATTTGAATTTTAGTTGATTAAATGTATTTTCTTCCTTTACATTTTTTTTTTTTTTTTTTTTTCTTTTTTCTGGTTTTTCCTTTCCTCTTCGCCGATGGCCACCAATGGCCGGTCTCAAGTGATGGCTAGTCTCAAGTGATGACCAAGCATTGACAATGCCTAGAGAGGGCTAGGCAAGAGTTGTCCTTGCCTAATCAGGTGAGAGTCACCCTCATCGGCCATAGGTGAAAGACAACCTTGCTTAGGCAAGGCAACCCTCCCCTTGGGTGAGCCGCCCTCATCAACCATAGGCAAGCTAAAGCGTTGCCAAATCTAGGTGAGGGTCACCTCACTTAGGGGGAGGGTCGCTTCACGTGAGATTGATGAGGATCATCAGCCCCTCATCATAAAGATAAAAAGAAAAGAAAAAATAATTTAAAATTAAAAGTTGTCTTTTGACGATAATGTCTTTGACCAGTAAAGTCCACTACATGCTTTTATTTGACTATGTGCTCTTATTTGAGAAAATGAGAATACCTCGTGCCTTTATTTAGAATTTTCCCTATATTATTCTCTCTCCTTTATATTTGGCCATTGTTTCGGGTGTTGCAGAAATATTTTTGGTTATGTAAAAGAAAAGAAAAAACCTGCTCAATATGTTTTGGGCTTAATGAAATTTTTGAACTTCATATCATGATGAGAAGGAAATTTTTATACTTCCTTGAAGGGATGATTCGGGAAACTTCAAAGTGAACTCACAGAAAAGGATCGTCACACCATACGGATACTGGCCCGCATATTTTAGAAATCTCACCCAAAGTTCGAATACTATTCAAATTATGAAAATTTAAGAAAAAAGTTAAATGTAACTTTACTTGTTGATATTTATCTACTGTGAAAGTTTCAGAAGCTCCGGATATGAAAAAAATCTAAGAAAAAAAAACACAAAAGCCTATCTAGGCATGCCCGTTGTATTTTGGACTGACTAAGCCCCACTCTAGCTCAATTGACTCGGGTCGAGCTTTGAATTTAGGTGTCTAGCCCCAAACCATCCGATTTTATGCTGATGCCCATTGCTTTGGATGATTACGGGGCTTCCTAGTCCATGATTAGATCCAAGTCCGATTAAATTTTATTGGGCCTATGTGGATTTTGTATGGATCTTGCCATAGCCATGGGCCTAACAATCGGGCCTAGGAGGGTGTCCAAAGCGGCCCAAAACGAGGGGAGACTTGGTCGAGCCCATCCGACCCATGATCACTTTGTAAACCCACAACAAAAATTCATACAAGGATTACCTAAAAAAAAAAAAAGGGATCTCGACCGGAGCAGTTTCTACTACTATTGAGATGCCACGTGATGAATCAGTCCAGAATAGCCAATCACGGTGCGACGAAAGCTGCCTCACTTCTGTTTGATGAAACTTTGGTCGTGGAAAATCTCGTGACACCGTCCGAGTCTTGAATTAGTATCTTATTTTTTTTAATAATTAATCTCTTTTAATTAAAATCAGGATTAATACCATAAAAAATTTTAAATCAATACATTTGTAACAAATTTACCTAAAATTAATTTTTTGATCACTAAAAATCTCAAACTAGTACATCTCTAACAAATTCATCCCAAACTGATACGCTTCTAACAAATTTATCTTCGATAGTTTTTGGCAAATTTTACTATTAAATTACTGAGTTAAATAACATGTGATAATTAACTAGTATACTAGTTTGAGATTTTACTTAACATTTATCACAATTGTACCAGTTTTCTGGTATTAATTCAATTTAACAAATGGTATATTTATTATAAATATATCAATTTGGAGTTTTCGGCAACACACAAATACACTAATAAATTAATTGAGATAAATTTATTACAATAATACCAATTTAAGGTTCTTTTTTGTGGTATTAACACTTAAAATTATAGATTAATTTCTCTTAATCACAAACTCTTTACCCCTAGCCGTCCTACCATCATCGAAATGAGAGCTTAAAGTCAGTATCATGATCAAGTGATTTCAAAGCCGTCATCATGCCCTACGAGAATTCGCGTCGTGCGTGTGAAATGAAAGGACGGACCAACACTGAGAAAAGAAACACAAACGGAGGGGAAGGTCGATCTGAATGTGAATCTTGCTGGCATGGTGGGCGACACGAAAGGGCGAAAAGCAATGTCAACGTTTTTGTATCTCCACATGGAAGGATTTTGAGGATCTTGTCGTTGCAAGAAATCAGTGCCCCAATGGTCAAACCCCACTTACCTTCTTATGCCGTGGTCGCGCGATGATCGGTCATTACAAGCCTTGTGTAAATTATTGAAGAATAAATTAGGTGGGGTTGTAATTATAACTCCAATATGTTCTTGATCCATTAAGATAGCACATTGTTAAGTGGAGGATTTCAAAGATAATTTACATAATTAGCTTTCTAAATCCCATCACACATACATATATGGGTTAATACCACGAAAAACCCAAACCGGCATACCTATAAACTACTAATTTTTCAACCATGAAAAATTTCAAACAGGTATACTTGTGATAAATTTACCTTAATTTGTAACAAATTTATCCTCCATAGTTTATGTTTAATTGGATCAATATCATGAAAAATCACAGATTAATATCATTGCGACAAACGAATGATAAAATCCTAAATTAGTACACATTTTAATTATAACGGATAATCTAACTCAACAATTTGATTGTACGATTTAATAGAAATTAACAATTTCTTATAAGTATACTTAAGATAAATTTGTTATAAGTGTAACAGTTTATGACTTTTAACTTTTTTTTATGATATTATATTGGATACAAATGAATTTATGAATTATTTATTTCGTAAAATTAGTGGGAGGGGTACCAATAGGGTTAAGAACACTAGACCACGTGACCTAACTAACCCAGTTGAAGTTGACCTTTTCATTCCACACGACAAAAAGAGAACAATAAAGGAAAATAAAAAGTAGTTATTGTGGAATAATTATAACGGATAATCCAACTCAATAATTTGATGATATACTTTAATAAAATTAACAATTTATTATAAATATACTTAAGATAAATTTGTTACAAGTATAACGGTTTATGACTTTTTAACTTTTTTTGATATTATATTGGATACCAAAAGGATTAAGAACAGGAGACCACGTGACCCAACTAACCGAGTTGAAGTTGACCTTGTGATTCCACACGACTAAAAGAAAACAATAAAAGAAAATAAAAAGCAGCTATTGTGGAATAATTAAAATCATCACCTGGGTTGGTTCCAAGCATTCCGTACGAGCTAGACAAGTCAACGGTTGACCCCTGTAATTTTGAATCCCCCACTTTTTTTTTTTAATGGTCACCTTGGGATCGATGTGACTTTTTTGACATCAGATTAGACAGCTAACTTATGATTATTTTGGACCTTATATTCTTGCTCCATTTGCCCGTTTTCACCCTTCCTGGAAACTTCTCCTCCGGTACCATCACAGCTCACAAGGCTGTCAAAATAATCATTTTACGAGAAAAAGTTTGAGGAATTATTAGTCCGAGAAGATCCGTCAAATTGGAGTAGTTATTAGAGGCTATGTCAATGGAAATCGGAGTCTATGTCTATTTAACACCTTTATCGATTTTCTAATATCGAAATAAAAATTCTGATCTTTCTATCATCACTTAAATTGATGGTACAAGGGTTCAATTAAAACTTAATCCTAAATGCATCATAAACTAAAAAGTATGATCAATTTGATCTGAATAAATAATATAAAAACTCTATTAATGCATTCATCAATCTAATTTGCACAAGACTTAGCCAACTTTTGACCATCATCTCATGTATCTCAATTATCCTTCAAAACAATGAATTAGTCAAAATCTAACTTTCTGATCAATACCGTAGACTTTGTGTGCCCCATCTATCTTCGCTTTTGACCCCCTTTGTTTCTAAAAAGGACAAAAAAAAAGAGAGGAGCATGTACCATGCTCTTCCCAAATTGGTTACGTAAGTATAGTTCAACATTGATTAGGTACATTCGATTTCCAACGACATTAAATTAAACTAAACTCAACACAGCTGTAAACCCATCATCATCACTACCTTCCCCTCTCGAGTTTTCCCATGGAGATGCCCCGATCGAACTCGGCCATTCCCCGTCGTCACTATTCTATTCCGCCCCTTGACTTTGTGGCCTCTATCGACGCCGCCACTCACCGCCATCATTTCGAGAGGAAAAGCCGTGTGTTTTCCTCTACAAAAGACAGAATTTTATTGGTTTTTTTATCAGCGCGAGGCTTACGAAATGCCGCTGCGAACGCGACTCTTCATCGCTATTGGTTGGATCGGCTCGATCTGATCCCCGTGCGCACCACGCGTCCTTCTTTTCTTTGCCTTGGTCAAGAGCTTCTAGACTTGTACGTGTACTCTTTGAGACAAAAATTGGTAGATACACGACGGGAAATTCCGAACAAAGATCGATGTCAGCTGTCCGAGTGTCGCAGGCACCAAGAAAACGTGGCTCGTACAGTTCACATTTACCTGACCGACCTACCGCGGTCCATGTATATAAACCGAGCAAAAATGACCAAAACAAGCTCAAAAGCAAAGCCTTGTCAATCTCTGTCCATCACACGGACGCGCATAATTCTCTTCTGATCCGCTTGTGCGCGTCTGCGGATATGGATCGCTTTCGCCTCTGCCTTCTCTTCGCTCTCCTCCTACTCTCCTGCGCGCCAAATCTCGTTTTCTCGGCTCGGTGGTCAGCGGCGACAGCGACGGCGACAAGGATGGCGAGCCTCTCTTCATCATCACCGTCGTCTCGTTCTACCTCGAACCAACTACTCGTTCCCGATCTTCATCCTCTCAAAGGAGGCGCGGTTTCCCCGATCGCAGGGCGAGGGGGCCCGGATTTGAGTTCGGAGGAGCGGAAGGTGCCGACCGGATCGAACCCTCTCCACAACAAGAGATAGCTTCCAAAGCTTCAAAGCCAAGAGGTCTCTTCTTCCATACACCGTCTATACGTATACAGTAATTTACAATTGGGTTTTCGCAGAGAGAGAACAGCAGTCCGCGGTTTGTGTCCTGATCCTGTAAACTGGTTATACAGATCATGAGAAAGACAACCCTTTTATATTCGATTGTAGAGATTTCTGTACAGAAAGCGATGAGGAGATTTAGATGTAATCTGTCATTTGAAGCACAGTTCATTACTGTTCATATTTCTTTAGCTTTTGGCTACTGGGTGAGAAACCCTAGTTTGATATCTTGCTTACGGTTGCGACCTCCTTTATTTGCGGGTTGATCCAAGATTCGGATGTGAAAAAAGTCATCATCTGCAGATTTATCCGAAGCTGCCAAAACCCACTTTCTACTCGCTAGTTTTGCTGAGAAAATCTTGGGAGTTCCTCTTTTCTTTTTCATTTTTCGTCTTCTTTTCTGTTTGGTTCGGACACATATTGAAATCATCGCTGCCGCCATTACCGCGAGACGTCGCCATCATCGTTGCTTTATTAGCTGAGTTTTGCAGTGATGGTAGCTGGGGAAGAGGACGGGGAGGGCAGATTGAATGCCTGCAACTCCGTGTAAATGCACTTTGAATTCATGCAACCACCCATTGCCATGCAATTAATAAATTTCTCGGTTGAGAATATACGTTTGTCTCTGATTGGGTCCGATTAGGGAAAGAGCTCCCCACTAAGTAAATGCCTGGACAATGAAAGAAGAGACCCTAAATGGCCGTCTCTCTCATCTTTTCTCTTCTTTTTCCAATTACAAGTCATGTTTCGAATTGCTGATCCATGATGTAGAGAATAGTCATTTTTCAAACATAGAAAAATTAGATTTTATTGACGAGCGGAACATTTCTTGCTTAATTTTAAGGTCTTGTTTGTGGAGCTTAAATAGAAAATCGATGTCCTAATGCAAGAAATTTGCTAATGCTCTTAACAAGTAAAATTATGATGCAATTAACTTATTGCAGTGGTAAAATTAAGCTCAAAAAACTTTAGTGAAGAATTTGTTAATTCGACAATAACATGCTTATGAAGTAAACGTAGGTCCTAAGCTTGAAGCCCTTCTACTCTCTTGTCATAATGGCAGAGAAAGCGATGTCGATTAGGACAGTGTATCATTCGAATAAAATATCATATAAACTTGTATTATGAATTATATGACATATTGCATCAATCACAATATCATAGTGTATCGAACTATCTACTTTTTATTTATGTAAGAAGTATGAACCCAAGGCAGTTTGGTCAGATATGATTTGATGCGGAATGGATTTCCTAGGGCCATTTACATGGTGGTGCATCAGAGTGAACGTACAGGGTTAGCCCACAAACACCCGGTAGTGTGTGCGCATGTAGCGATTCAACCTAGTTGAACCAATGATTTCGGCGTTGAAAGGACGTCCTGGTGTCATCAATTCCACGGCCAACACTCAAATCTCCTCACGCGTGCCGAAGGTCACTCGCGTGGTTCCCCTTTTCGGAATATCTAGAACAAGTTCGGCTCTCGACTTAGAAGGCCGGAACTGCTAATTCTACCCAAGAAAGAACCGGTTCCACATCATTATATTAAAAAATAAAAGAGCCTTGCAATCATCAAGATTCAAACTGGGGTCTCCACTAGCAATAAACGCTTCAATAACCATTTGATCAAGATCAATATTCTTGTTTGGAGAAGGGATGTTTTATATTTCATAATAGACTTGTGAATTATAAATTGAAAAAAGAAAAGTGGCTGATTCCCGAGTGCGATCGAGAACTTGCCGAGTTCGCTTTCAGTTCCAATTTATTCAAACTAGAATATACAGTGTCCGTTCTGGGTTTTAGGCAAAGGGATTGAACCATCTTAGAACCACTCATCCTTACTTCCAAAGGTATTTGGATAGTTAGACTTTAGGGTGCACTGGGGAGAGTTTTTCGGAAATGCCATTGTGCAAATTTAAATTACTTAAGGTTATAGGGTTTTGATGAGATGAAAATGCTTTTAGGCTAAAGGGTTTTCATGAAATGGAAATATTGTTTATTAGACACTATTTGCATTAAGGACTTTGGTTTTAAAAAAATACAAATAAAAATTGCAATAGTGACCCAACTTAAGTGAAGCTGAAAGGCTTGACCATAGCTATCACTAAGGTCGTGCGATCTTAGGTCAAATGTTACTGGAGTTGCATGAGCCTAGGCAAACCAAGTCACATCTAAGGAGGATGACAAGCCTCAAGTCTCAAACTTGACCACCCTCACTCAATTTCGTCGATTAGGGCTCAAAATCAAGTATGAGTGTCATGCAACCCTCGGTCAGCATCGCGCGAGCCTTGACATCTCTCAATTCTCTAGATCATGCATCACCCCCCCAAGTTTGGCTTGACCAACCTGCCACTGTCGACTAGGGCCTAGTTCCAAAATTTGGAACCAAGAATAACCGGTCCAGTCCTAGATTCTTTATGCGGAATCGAATCAAACCAAACTAGTTGACCAAATTGAAGGAACTGACCTATCGGCAACCCTTAATTAAGCGTACGGCTCTTTCTTTCTCTCTTTTAGACCTCAGCTTCTCAGCTCACGCTCTCCATGTACCTACCTCCCTCTCTCGTGCAGCCACCACCACGGCCTCGTGCAAACACATTGAATTAGACGAAAGTAGAGCTCATCACGTGAAAACTAAGAGCGAAAGAGGGAGATGAAAGAGGTCCATCGATGGAGGAAACATTAGGTGCTCAATGCAGACAAGAGAGAGTAAAGAGCGAGGTGCAGGTGTTTTAATAAGGAAAAATTACTAAAACAGTTCTAAACATATTACAATTTTTCTAATTCAGTTCTAAATATTTGATAATTGTGCCAGTTTAATCCATCAGCCAATTTTGGCCGACCAGGCATGACATGGATGCTGGGCGTCCTACCGACAGTGACGTGGCCAATATTTTAATATATTTTGTTTTTTTGAATATTTTTTCCTTCTCTTTTTCTTTCTCTCTCATTTTTTTCTCCTTCTTCCTCCTTCCTCCTCTAGCTGCCGACCAGAGGCAAGGCTGGCGAGGGACCTCGTTGGCCTTAGGGAAGCTTCGTCATGGCTGGGCAAGGTTGACCCTTGCCAAAGGCCACGCAAGGTCGCCGCCTTCGACCTTGAATGACTCGCCATAAGAGCTTTGAAGGGTGATCTTCTTCGCCGAGGACATTGTCATTGCTTGGCTCCTGCTTTGCCCGGTGGTAGATTCATGCACCGGTCATGGGTGGGCTGCACTCAAATCAGCCGCAAACCCTAGCTGTCGATTTCGTCGTTCTAAACGACTTCACCCATAACTAGTGAGGGCGAGCCTCACCCAGCCACTGGTAGCCCTCACCAAAGGCCATGTGAGGTCGCAGCCTTCAACCTTGTGGCCTCTTGAGAGGTCAGGCCTCGCCCCCATGGTCCCCGAGGGTCAACCCTCGTTAGCCCAACGGTCAACCTGGGTGAGATCGCCCAACTATAGCCAAGCTTCCCCCCCTTGCCGAACTTGCCTCTAACTAGTCATCGACGGCTAGAGGAAGGAGGAAGAAGAGGAAAAAAAAAGGAAAAAAGGAAAATTAATAAAAAAATTCAAAAAATAAAATATTATTAAAATATTGACCACGTTAGCACTAATCAGCCAAAATTGACCGGATGGACTAAACTAGTACAATCGCAAAAGGTTTAGGACTATATTGGTCAAAGAAAGATTTATGACTAAATTAGAAAAATTGTAATAGGTTTAGAATTGTTTTAATAATTTTACCATTTTAATAATAGAATTAAAATGGACCCTCACAAAACATTTTTCTTTAGCGTTTTTCAGTTCCCCCTATGTACACTCACCTAGGGGAATGTTTCCGTCGGTCCCACGAAGACTCAAAGAAAGTAGTATGTCAGATATATTTCTTTTTTTAGTCGTTGAACAAATTAATACCAGACCCAAAAAAATAAAAAATTAATAAACCATTTAAAGAACAAAAATATATATATTTAATTAGGACAGCTGTACTTTGATTTAGTTTATGCTAACTAGGAATCGATCCATCCAAGAATTGATCACTCCTACAGTCGACCGTTGACTTTTGGCAATACTTGACCCTTGTCGATCAGCCCTTGAAGACCAAAATCGATTCGCACAGTGCCCTTGGTTGAGAGAGAGACGATGGGCAAGGGAGAATGATGAAGTGTGCCCATATTCAAGGGTAAAAGAGGAATAGCAAAAGTTAGTTAAGAATAGAAATTGCATTAATTATGGGCTTCAACATTCTGAAAACACTAGATGCGCAATGCTTGTGAATAGCAGCCGTGAGAGAATGGCTTTTAGAAAATTTTGGAAAATCCTAATTTAATGAGAAGTTATATTTACCCAGAAACCTTTAAAGGCCCAAAAGACTATGGGAATCACTTTCCAAACACACCCTTAAGCAAATCATAATTTAATGAGAAGTTATTTTGCGCTTTAGTCATATCACATGACCACATGACATCTTGGCGATGAAGAAATCAATCAATTAAAAATGAGATTTTCTTTTGAGGTTTAAATGTACAGTTGATAGAATTAATGATATTTCAAGGATAGGTTAATTACACAATGTTAGCTCACTATAAATGCATAAAGTAATTTCTTCCATCATCATCTGTATGAATTTCAATTTTATTTCGTCTTTTTATATAAAATTGCCACGTCAAACGCCACATTAGTGTGATAATTAGTTAATGACTAAAAGATTCAACACAAATTGTACAAACTGAAGGGCTCAATTCCTTAAATTGAAAGTTTGAGGATCTAATTACAAAATCCAAAGAAACAAATACAAAATTGATCCTGTTTCTTTAAATTATGATACGCCAATTTTACCAGAGGATTATCATCGGGTACTTAAATACCGTACGATGCGCGTGCGCGTCCACGGATCCTCCGCTCAAAATTAGCATTTGCAAGTCTGAGGTGAGATTTGGGCCGAAAGAGGAACGGCCCATGAGATACGAGTTCGGCCCAAATCTGTTTTTTTTTTTTTCAGTGGCAAGAGCGAGGATGTTTGGATTTGGATAAGGAAATGGTCGTAAACCCTCTTTTGCTTCATCCAGGGTTTTTCACACCTTAGCTAAAGCTCGTAGCTGTAGACAAATTGAATCCGAGCTCAGGATCTTCCTTTGAAGGTTATTCATACAGGTAAGAGGGAAAAAATAAAAACGTGGGATTGGTTTATCTTGTCTTCTTAGGCTTTGGAATGTGTTGAATGGAGAAGAAATTCATCTCTGGTGACTTAAAGATCGTTTCTTGAATTGTTGTGAAGTGGCGAGAACTTGGGATGCCTTCCAGTTGTTTGTGAAAATGTCTGTTAGAATCGGGCAGTGAATCTCTCTCGCTTTTTTCCACTCTCTGGTACTCTGGCCTAGCTTGTGATTCCTCGTTTGGGCGCTTCTCTTGTGTTTGATGAATTTACATGACGGCTGATTTTCGCGAAAATTGAGAGGAATGCTCTGAGGTTTCCGGATAGATATGGCTTAAATTTGATGCCATCGAAACATGAAAATGAAATGCGAAACGCGATAGGCGAACATTGTGATGAATGCTTGCTTCATCTGGGGCATTCTGGTTTCTGATAACGTTGATGAACAGGAAGGGTTTTATATCGTTCTTTTGTGGTTGTTTGCAGTTTTTGTGCCTGAATTTGTGTACCATACGCCATTGCTGGATAAGAAGCTATATTTGCAAACTTTATTTTACATGTCATTTATCATTGTTACATCTACATGACCTCACTTTTTATCAGGTGAGCTTCATAAGGAGAGATTTTCACACATACAAATGGCGAGCATCACCATGACTCCAACTTTCGGCTCTTCCTTTCAGAGAGCAAGCACCAGAGACCATGGGAAATGCGGTCAAGCCCCCAAGAGATGTCGTGGCATAAGGGCAATGCAGATAGAGAGACCCCTGGAGGAACTCTACAATTTGAGGGTGGAGAGGAAAGTGTCAAAGGAGCGGCTCGAGGAGCTCGGGGTTTCGAGATGGTCAGTGTGGAAAACAGGCAAGTGCCGCTTGCCTTGGGACTGGCAAGTGGATCAGCTGGTGTACGTCGAGGAAGGGGAAGTCAGGGTCGTGCCTGAGGGAAGCCAACGTTACATGCAATTCTTGGCCGGCGACCTCATTCGTTATCCAAAGTGGTTTGAGGCTGACCTTTACTTCAATGGACCGTACCAAGAGCGGTATAGTTTCCGAGCATATGGTGATGATTAGTGCTCTTTCGTGGCTTCTACTGACAAACCGATCCTTCTATCCGGCATGACTTCTTTCAATCTACTCTCTATTCTTGGTAGGTTGCAACTCGGAAGTCCTATGCCATAATGGATGGGTTTTAGTTAGTGCTTGGGTTTTGAGCGAAGAAGGTCCATATATGTTTGTTACCAGTTGGCTTGTTGTGTACACCCGTGTTATTCTAATTCAAGGGGCTGGTTCTTATAGTGCTATGAGCTTCGGAGATTTTATTCCACATCAGAAATGGGGACGCCTATTTATGTGCCTGATAATTTCAATTTTTGGAGGTTCAGAACGTAACCAGGTTTGGAGTTGAGGCATCTATTTACCGCTCAAAGATGCAGGCATTGATCAACATAAAACATGAAGAACCCGATCTGTCTCATTTTCATCAGATTTTGCTACTTATGCAAGTAGAATAGATCACGCACTTCAGAAGTTCCATGGCTTGTCAATTACAATAACGGTTCGACTAAAGAGGCATCGCGATGAAGTTTCAGACACACCCTTCCGAGAAACAAGAAACTGAACAAATTATAGAAAGAGAATGCTTCAGAGTCGAAGGAAATTAGGTCATGGGTAGTGAGTAATTGTTGTTAGTCAGGTGAAGTAGCTTGTTAGCTTACTTGCAAGCATCCGGGCAGGCAAAGCTACTTCAGAAGTACAAAATATAGAGGACCGTCTCCGATTAGAGACAAAAACAGAGGTCGGACCAGCATTACTCACCTCCATGCATACGTCTTATGATAACGATCACTATTCCCCTTTGTTCCCATCATAAGATTATTCAAGCAAAAGAAGCTTAAATGAGCACAGCGAACACAACTGAATCTTTGGCTCAAGTAAAACAAACTGAATCTAACATAAGATAATAAAGAGTCATCCTACTTCAGGATAGATACATGTTTGCTCTAAAGAAGGATGAACTCTGCTTTTCAGGCCACACTTAGGGCAAACATGAAACAAACACATCCTAAGTCTAGCACACACGGAGATATCTGACACATTGACAAGGCTCAACTTTGTGCAAGCATGGTGTTCTTCTCTGCACTGTACAGTTTCACAACAAACACCACTGAAGCTGATGATAAGAAACTAGGCGTCCATTAACTGTTCACAACGTGGTCAATTTGTCATCTCTTCCGTCGCTTAGGTTCCACCTGCCATAATTAAATGAACAAGATCTCATTAGAGGGGAAAAGAAGTATATCTACTGACACAACAAGGGCAAGATGATACCCAAAAAAAAAAAAAACAAGGGAAAAGAAAAATAGGTTTCAGTAACACCAATTGCAGAATCATCCAACATACAAAAAGCCCTGAAGTAGCTGGGCTTGCAAAAAGGACTCACATCACTGTCAATTCGTTGATAAATCTCATCATGATTCATGATTTTAACCTTTCCTATTTTTTCCCTGGACCCCGCTGCTGCTTCATGGAAACAAAATACTTTTCCTAAGGATTGTCTCAACCATGTATGTAAGGGTATAATCAGTTTTCTTTAGCATTCCGAAGAAGAATTGATTGAGCCAGCTCGATCCTCTTCCCAAGGGATCCCAGATGAGGGAACCCAGTTCAATGTGCTCATTAGCAGGTGACCCAAATAGAAGCTTAGAACTATCAAATGTGTCACTAGCACAGTCATACTAAAGAACAGAAGCAACTTCAGAAAGGGTAACCCATACTTGAAAATGTAATTGTAAGTTAGCCAATTTTTAAAGCTCATGGTTTGAACTGTCAAGATGTGAAATTCAGGGAATTCTGAAGGCTTCCAATAGTACAAGAGAGGGTTGAGAGATTTCAGCATAAAAAATGATCAGCATAAACTAGTTCAATCCTTCCATCCACTAGTTTGTAGTACCAGAATTACATGTCCTCTATTTAGAGTCAACATTATCTTATTCTTTGAGTGCAATTATCTCAAGTTATGGGAATCAGAAATTATCCTAATGAGAATTGCATGAACAATTCGTGGATAAGGAACTATGCACAATGCCAAAAATTCCTAAATCTATTTTAAGCATGAAAAGTCACATGGCACTTGAAATGGCATCAAAATTCATCATATATCCCTTTCACATGCACTTGCCTGCGCATGGCGCGAGAAGGGAAGTGGGGAGGGGGAGACCTTAGTTTCAATAGATGATGATACAGGAAAGTGATTTAATGATCCGTTGGCATGATCATCAGGTGAGCAGTCAGAACACAAGAACCGATCCAACTTCTTAGCATCTTCAATCGCCATACCCATACAAGAAGGATGAAACCTGCAATGCAAGATAACCATTAAAGTGGGAACAAATACTTTACCAAAAAAAAGAGGTGGGATCAAATTCTCCCAAACAACTATAGTGAAGACAAAGAAGCTACCCTTCAGGAAAGAAGGACCATATGAAAGGAGAGGAACAACCGGCATATTAAAATGTGCTAGCATACTTCAGAAACTAATGGCATGCAACTCAATGTTTATGTAGTTCCAATGATTTTGAAATGTGAATGACAGACTTATATCTGGTCAAACCCAAATAAACTTCCATCAACATAGATTGCAACAACTTATGAACTCCATAATAGAGAGTAGCAGCTGCTTCAGATTTTACCAGTCCTTGCATTCCTCACATTGAACCATTAGGTCATCGGGGTTATAAGGCATTTCACACTTGCAATACCTGTAAAATGAGAAACCGAGAAGAATCATTTTAAATTGGAATGCCAAGTACAAAAGCATAAATATAACAAGATGTAAGAACAGACATCTCCAAGAAGCACTATAATCCCACAATTAGACATCCTCGCCATTCTTAAAGCCAAAACAGCAAAAGAAACCAAGCTACTTGAAGAAAACTAGCAAAACTCATTCAACCAACAACCCAGAAGAGAGGTAAGGAGACAGAATCGATATCAAAACGACATTTATAGGCCAATCTCCAACAAAAATTGTCAGAAAAACGACAAAAAAAAACCAAAATCTTCTAATGTGATGAAATAATATGCTTAATTACCAACGACGGACAAAAACTATCGAGAGTTGACAAGATTCAAGCAAATAACAGGACTTACACTGCCACTCCATCTGGGGTGAACCCGCCAGTTGCGGCCTTGTACTCGAACCTATAGAAGTAATCCTCAGCCCCGACATTCTCGAGCTTAGTGTAGTTCTTGAACGTGTGCACGATGCACTTCCCTTCAATGGTGTGCGCGCTCTGCACATCATAGTGGTCCGAAAGAAAGAGCTCCTTCGCCCCGTGGAACTGCCTGCGCCCTCCCGCTGACTCCTCCGGTCGATAATACCACCGCACGCGAACCTTAACATTGTTCCGATGGTCGGCTTCGATCTTCTCCACCCGCGCCACGTAAGGGGGCTTATCGGACTCCGACGGGCGCATCAGCACACAATCACCAGCTGCAAAGTCGACAAAAAAATCCAAACTTTAGCTTTACAGAGACAAAGCATACCGCATGGCTATTCGGGATGCACTAAAAAGCTACCAAACCTACTCAAATCAAGAGAAAGGTCTCACATTCGCAATGATTTCAGGCAATCTTTTCCTCGCAAGAAGCGATTACAGAGAGTGAAATCAAGCGATAATGAGGGCGAGAGAGGAAGAGAGGCGTTACGTCGGACGACTTTGGTGGTGCCTTTGATGGTGTAGGAGTCAAGGTCCTTCCTTCCGGGTTTCGTCTTGGCCATGAACGAGCTCCGATGGAAAAAAACTCGAGCTTGGAGCGGGGAGATAAGACTTTCGCGGAAATTCGAGGGCTTCTCGGCGACGGAATGCGCCCGAGAAGATGCCGACGAAACTGCGGGTTCAGGCGGCGAGGTTTTAGGGCAGCGGCGTCCGTGGATTGCACGGTAAAATGGGTTGGGAACAGAGAGAAGAACCCCAGAAACCCTAGCCAGGCACTGGAGATGGAGAAGGAGAAGGAGAAGAAAGGGAGCTTGAGCTCAGAGAGAAAGAGAGAGAGTTTCTTTCTTGGTGGGCATGAACAGAACAGGGTGGGTGCCACGTCATCGATCACCATCCATCTCCATCTCTTTCTTTCTCCCAAGGGTAGAGCATGCTTTTTGATGGCGCTGAAAGTCAAAACCTTGCTTGGCAAAACTTGATTAACGTGGATGCAGCACAGGACAAAAGTCAAAACGTATCTTTCGTAGAAGTTGATTAATCATCTACGTCCATTCATTTCGAGACCCACTTTGTAACTATCGAATCTATACGTACTAAAATTTACTTTTAAGCAAAAAACAACAATATAGGTCGTATTCCGTTGAATAGTATAAACGACAATCAGTTTATATAAAAATACCGATGTAAGCCGGACATGACTATTGCCGGTTTCAATTGAGCATCATACAATATGAAGGATCAAGCACAACCATATGAGGAGAGAATGAAGTGAGGTGCAAGAGTTTTTCAATGTCACTCAAAACAATTTCTCAGGCTTCCCCGTCTGGAGAGAGCTCTTGTATGAAGTTTGTGGAAATGGGTAGGCTTTGCTTTCCTCAATGGAGGTTATTACTTGGCCACTGAAAGTCAAGTCCATATTTGCCAAAAGATCGGTGACTCCTAGTTCTCCACTCCAAGCTCCAGCATCAATGTGTGGTTCACAGCAGTTGCTGCCGGGCCAACGAATTGGATCGGACCTGGATTGGGAAAAAAAGAAAGAAGATGAAGCAGTAGTTTTCGCATCAGGAGACTGAAAAGTTCGAGTTGCGTGGCAGAAAAGATTCTACTTTCGACCTCTTAGAGTTTTCATTATTGTTTCCGAGATTACTTTGAGAAAGAGAGATGGGATGAATCCCCAAAACAAAATTCAGTTTACTCGACTGAGACCAAAGAGAAACCAATTCGCCATTTATTCTGCAGTCCCTCAGCGAGTCCAGCCACATAATTCGGATGACTATTACAGCAAACGTACCTGGACTGATGAATTGATTCTTCAGAGCCCACCCATCACGCATGGACACGAATTTCTTGAATGGTGCGCCTGCATTTCATAGCAGGACGATTGCATTAGTGTTCTGTAGCAGCATACTGCTGACTACTAGACATTCGCTGAAAGAGTAAAATGTTGAAAGTGAAACCGCCAGTGGCTTTACCTTCGAGCTCCACCAATGCCTTCTTAATGACAGGCTTGAACTTCCCTGGAAGACAAATAGTGCTTAGATCATAATTGTCCAGCAAACCATATCCTAGAAGTTTCTGATATGTTCAGTCTAATGTCCTAAGCTTGTGCTCCAATCTGTACTGTCCCTGCTCAGCACATTGATTTCTCGGAATATTAAGCTCAACAGAGAGAATGTAGTGAATGTATACCGTGTCTCCGCTCTACGTCCATTAGAGAGGTCAATGCTGTTCCACCAACTGTCCACTCATCGACTGGAGCACTCAGGTTGGCCACCTGCAATTTTAGTTTGAGTAGACGACATACCAGTGCAGTTCTTCAAAAGTATTCATGCTTATGATGGGGAAACAAGTAGACACAAAAACTAGATATTAATAGCAGGCACAGAAAAAAGAACAAGAAATACGAACCGAGCATATCAATCCCGTCTTTCCTGAATGCAGGAGGGCTCCAGCAGCATGGCCCAGAGCATAACAGTAGTTGGCATCGAAATCAGTCGGTAAACCACATCTTCCCTCGTAGCTAGAGAGTTAAGACCAAATTTCACATTCAAGTTTGTGTAAAATCACATAATGTACTAAAGGAAACGATGCTTGAAGGTAAAGACCGGAGCTTGATGAATCAAGGAAGTATGTCTGGTTACCCAAAAAAGTGGGGCTGCCCGATGAATTCCCTGCCATAGGAACCCTCCTTTCTCCTTTTCTCTAGTTCAGTTTCCACCATCTCGATCAGCATCCTCTCCGTTTCTATTTTAGCAACCTAAATGCGAATCAAAGGATATGCAGTGACACAAAATTGTCAGGTAAACGTTGATCATGTTAACTGTTAGAGAGCAAGCATTTAATGGCAATAAAATGATCACCTGAACATTTCCGTGTGGATCTCTTTCTAGCAGCAACTGTTTCTGAATTTCCTGGGGTAAAAACTCGAAAAGTTCCTTGGATTGGCTTTGGAGTTTCTTCTTCCATATCCCTGCTTCATCGACAACATTATGAGCTAGTATCTCATTAAGCTCTGAAATAAGCTGTTGAACCTGGAAATTATCCAAAACAAACAAACTGTTATATGGTGATGACGATTGGGTTGACTGAAGTGGACATAGATTGGAAGCATACTTCAGGAATAAAATCTATTAGGCCTTCTGGTAAAAGTACAACTCCATAGTTGTAACCAATCTCAGAGCGTTTGCAGATAATATCAGTAATATAGTCCGTGACGTTCTTCAGTGTCAGCTTCTTGGCAGCCACCTGAAATTTAGAACTGCTAGATCAGTGAAATACCGGCCAAGTATTAGGGAAAAATTGACCAAAGTAGAGGTTCCCAAATAATACAAAGTACAGAAAAGATCATCTGTTGGCATCGCGACAAGTAGGTGAATGTGGATCGCCAGTTTTACCTAGACACTTTATAATGCTTCTATCCAACAAAATATATTGCCTATGCAGTGTTAAAGCAGTTAGACATGCTAATGCACTATGTTCCAAAATTGCTCATGCTTATGTGAAATGATCAAGACTAGCGCACCGAAATTTAAACCGTACTCAAGTACAGTTACCCAGTTCAGCACTGCTAAGAATCAACCGAATGAAGAGGTACCTCTTCCCCGACAATGGTGATGTTTGGATGAGTCTGCAAAGCACACTCCAATGTAATGTGAGACGCTGCACGGCCCATTAACCTCACAACTGCAGAGAGCACATAAATATGCTAATGAAGAGAAACATACAAATTTTATATCAACATTCACTGCTTCCACATTAAAGGCAGGCTCCTCTCTAGTCTCTAGCTGTTAAAGTTCTGTACTATTACAGTCATCAGAGCGATGAGCTCACTGTTGGTTTTTATGACCTTGCAATGTCCCTAAGCCTTACAATTTCATCATTTGATCCAACTGCGAACTTTAACTATACATATCCTTTATGACAGGTGGTGCTGAATTTGAAATGAGGAGGCTACTTACAGTGGTAGTATTTCCCGCTCGAGCGACAATCCACCATCAAATTCCCTATAAGTTCTGCATATATCTGTGCTTCCATAATGAGGACAACTCGTTAGTCATAGTAACTACAGCAACTGTGCATATGTTTGGTAGCGCAAAGATGATAAATAGTACAGACAAATGTCATTTGAGAATAATCACCTTGCATGCTGTGTCAAATCCAAAACTTGTGGGAACCTCCTTGCATTTCAGATCACCATCTATGGTCTTTGGGCATCCAATAACTCTTGTTTTGATGTTTTTAGCTCTGACAAAATGAAGAGGCAAATTTTTGAAGGGTGCAAACATGATTGTGACAAGGCAGAGAAAAATGATCATGCTACAGAACAATCTCGTTCCAAATCCAAAGGTTACAGACCCAATAGTCACTGCACACAGATAAATCAGAATCCTAGTCCTACCTGAAATTCTCAGCAAGAAGGCACGCATTTGTGTTGGAATCGTCCCCTCCAATGATCACAAGTCCATCCAAATCAAGCTTCTTCACTGTTTCTTCAGCTTGCTTCAACTGAAAAGTCAAAAGTCCAATGTAGTTGCCGGTTAACTACTCTAGGTCTGAAAGAGTAGTAGGCAATCTATGGTCACTTAATAACTTTCATTTGTTCGTGCAAGGTAAATCAATGAGCGGCATTAGCAAAAAAAAAAAAAAAAAAAAAAAACCTGCTCTGGAGTCTCGATCTTGTCTCTACCACTACGAAGCATGTCAAAGCCGCCCTGTCCAGAGAGATCAAATTCGGTCAGCTTCAACCCTGCAGCTAATAGTCTGGTACACATTGCCTGATCAACAACTTGCAAAAAAAACAATAAAGATGTCATTTGCCTGGTTTCTGTAAGGATGAATAAATTCACTCGACAACTCGACATATTTGCACTTCATGATCCCAGCTGGACCGCCTAGGAATCCATACAGTGTACTCCCACTAGTGCGCTCCTGCAAGTAATCTAAGTGACCCAAATAAAGGAAAGTAAGGCAGAGCACGGTCATTACAAATCCAAGTAATTTTGAAATGAAAGAGAAAACTTTGCCAAATGAGCTGTACCGAAAATCCCAGAAATCACATTGTGTCCACCCGGAGCCTGTCCTCCGGAGAGAACCACTCCAATCTTCAAGGCTTTTTGATCCTTTGTTGCAACCGTTGATGAAGTGGATGGCACGAGCTTCGCCGACGGCTGCCCGAATAGATTAGGGAAAAGTTTTGCTATCTCATCTGCGGTGAAAGCAAGTAACCATTACTATAGTCAACGCAGTAACTGGATTGAAAAGCACAGTTCCAAAAACTATGCAGTTCCTCTGCATTTTCCCAACAGCACGCTCGAGCTCTAAGCTATGATTCATTGAGCGCATTAAGACGACTAACAGAACTTGCTACAGAGACAATTCAATCTCTTTCACGCCACCAGCCACAGAAACAATTGATCATGCCTCTTCCTGCAACTAAATTAACCTGTGCATACTAAAAGGTCGAGCTTTACACGGCTTGCCAAGGAAATTTTCCCCTTTTCTCGAGGTTGAAACATCGAACATAGAGGTGTCTTGATCTTGTACTTTTAATCAGAGTAAATATGTACAGCTCTATGTATTGTCACAGCCATATGCATAGAGATGTATTTCTTGTTAAAGGCACGCCACGTGCGATCACTTGCAGACGAGAAACTACTATCTATACTGGTCTACTAGAAACAAGCCGATCGCATTCGAAGAACTAGTCTCAAAATTAGCCACATCATTTTATGCAGCACGATCCTTCCAATTGAACACATCCACCACTCTCCAGTAAACTTCAGTAACATATCCGTCTGATGATCATAAGCTTCATTCATGAACAGGGTATTCTCATCAGTCACCCATACAAGCACGCATGATGCACAGACGGATACAAGCACACAAATGCACACATACAATTTCATCGACACATACCGGGGTCTCCGGCGGCAGAGCTCGGGGGGCCATCGACGACATGGAAAGACCTCCGGAGGACGGAAGGTAGTGGGAGAGGGTGGTCGAGGCGGCTACTCTGGACTTCCCCATACAGGGCGGCGCAGCGGCCCAGCACCACCCTCCCGGCGCCGGCGGCGGGGCCATTGGACGAGGCGGCCGAGGACATGATGCCGCAGCAGGGGATCAAACGAACACGCAAAGCAAAAGGATATTCTTCAAGAGCAGCAAGATGATCAAGAACGTTCGCGGGGGGGTTCGGTGTCAGCGTTGAAACGTCTGGTGCTGTATTAGAAAATTTCTAAGTACAACAAAAGAACTTCAAAGGGAAAGTGACGTTTGGACGGGAGGGGAGGGAGCACGCGAAGTTGTGCTCCTAGGATTGTTAGTTGAATCTAAACGTTTGCCTCAACGAGATATTTTCTCGGAATTAGAAATAAAAAACCTCGTTTTGTTTTTGTCGAGAATGTCTTTATTTCTTTAGGATACTTTAGCGCTTTTCGTTCGACCAATCGCGCGAGCGATTCGACTTAGAATATGTTTTTTCTATGTTGCGCATAGATTTACGCTTTACAGCTTTTGGGTTTGCCTGTATTGGTCTCATGATCCTTCCTCGCACGCCCACTTTGTCAAAATGATGTCCCGTGAGTTCCGCGTCTACCGGGAGTTCGACGAACTGGACAGGTAGTTAAAAAAACAAAAAAAAGTCAGCAATTTCGAAGTCAGTCAAATGAAAATTAGCCAGCAGGTTCGATCAGAGTTGGTAATTTCGTCAGAGAACAGTCGGGCATTTTACCCAATTTAGAGTAGGTGATTTGCCCGATATATTGTCATTAATGTCATGAAAAAACTCCAAATTAATATATTTATAATAAATTTATTTTAAATTAATTTTTTCACCATCAAAAGTTTCAAATTGGTATACCTATGACAAATTTATCTCAAATTAATATTTTCACTACCAAAAATCATAAACGATACATTTGTAATAAATTTACCTTCTATTCGTTTCCGTTAAATTGAATTAATACCCTAAAAATTACAAATCAATACATTTATAACAAACTAATAGTAAAACCTCAAATCGATACACATGTTAATTGCCACATATTATTCAACTCAGTAAATTAATGATAAAATTTAATAAAAACTAACGAAAGGTAAATTTGTCACAATTTTGATAATTTGGGAATATATTTGTCATAAGTTTTTCACAGATATCAATTTGGGTAATTTTTCACTAATGAATGGTCACATAAGCTCTTTTCGGAATATTTATACCAACATTTACTAATGAATGGTTGGATAAGCTCTTTATCGGACACTTTTTATACCAACATTCTTATGTATTTATCGACACGTAAATTCTCCTTTCCTTTCATTTTCTAACAAATGGAACGCAAGGCGTAGAGCAACAGTCTAGAGGCGCCAAGTAGAATACCAAAGTGAAAGGGAACAAATTTCAGAGTACTATGCCAAATTGCAACTGCTGAAGGATGATCTTTCTTTATGCCCTGAAGTCTCCTCTCTTGCATAATATTTTGCCAGAAAGTACATAGAATTTGAAGACTTTCAAACTATGGCAAGAAGAAAAAGATTAGAGCAACCCAATTCATGCGGACCACAATACCGTGGCTTGTCTATCCCTTATATGCGAAAATCAGAATCGATATATGAACTTCTATGAACATATAGCTATGTGTGTCTAACTGATATAATCGGCAAAATAGAGAAATACAGTGTATACATGCAAAGCTTTGTATGACTAGCATTCTTATGAAAGCACGGAAGTGTTGTCATGCAGATTCAAGATATTGACCGAAATCTGCATTCTGATGTAAAAATTTAGAGGCTTTGGCTACTGATGTGATCGAATTCAAGGAATCCACACCACAGCGAAGTTTTCTTAATTCTAAATGCTTGATTACCTGAGATAGGCGGTATTTACATAGACATTTCTTGAGGCACAATCTTTCGTCATTGACCTAACGGCCTGAGCTAGAAAAATTCAAATGCTTTCTACAAGACAAGCAGATCAAACCCTCTGAATCTTGATATTCCTCGAAGTTCAGGAAAGTGACGTGTGATGGGCGAAACGAATCCTGTCAGCCCCTAAGATCACACAAACTGAAGTTCTCCTTTTCTTCAGCAATTAGCCCATTTTCCTTCTTGTCGGCTTTCATCTCATTTGAAGTCTTGAGTTCCTCTTCATCATCATTGTCGTCTCCGGTATAATTCTGGACTTTGTACTGGTGCCTCATCGAGAAGACCAGAAAAACCAGGAAATTTAGCACAGCTAAGACTGCAAGCATCCAATAGAAGTTGTTTAACTTCCCTTGATTCAAATCGTTTTTGAGCCAGCTATCATGTGTTACTTTGTCTACAAGAGACACCAACAAGCTGCTCAGGAAGAATCCCATCGAAATGGCACTCAAGAAAAGCCCCGTGCTCATAGACTTCATCCTCTCTGGTGCTTCTCTAATGAAAAACTCGAGTTGGCCGACGTAGACAAAAGCTTCCCCGGCACCCACAAGGAAGAACTGTGGGACTAACCAGAAAGCACTCATCTTTTTACTATCTTGATCGGCGATTTTCCTCCTCTCCTTTTCAACAATAGCTGCCGCCACCATTGCAAGCATTGACAGAATAACTCCCATCCCAATTCTCTGCAGACTTGTGATTCCTTGTGTTGTGCGGGTGAGCCTTCGAGCCACAGGGACAAATAACCTCTCATTTAGAGAAGTAAAGAGGAGAATCGTTATGAAGAGGAATGCCGAGTAAGTTCCAGAAGGGATGACAAAAGAACCGATATTTCTGTCCATGATCGTAGCTTGCTCAATTGTGAAGGTAGTCATCTGGGAATAGATTGTCCAGAATAGGATGCAGGTGGACCAGATGGGCATTAGCTTCAGTACAAGCTTTACTTCTTCAACTTCCGTCACGGTAGAAACAAGCCATGGGTCGTTCATGATTTCCTTAGTACCAGCATTCTCATCTAGGATCGCTGCTTTATCAAGGCACCTAAAGGACATTGGAAAATTGTAATGACAAGTTCCATCATCTCTTTGAAAAATTTGAGACACTACTGCTTATAGAGCAGCAGACCTATAACAATCTTGGTGACACTGAGAAGCGCTATATTTCATAGCACAAAAGCAAAATCTGCTGGCAACACATGCTATTACTTTTTTCATCTGCTTCTTATATTTACTCCCTAAATTCTAACCACGAACCTCTTTTGATATATTATTGATTTCATAACCCATTATGTCTGAAACACATAGATGATTTTTCAGTCCTCTGACAATTTTGACCTCAAGCTCTGAATTCATCAGACATACGGTGTATTATTACGTATTAGCTTATTGAATAGGAAGAAAAAGTCTCTACTGTATTACTAAATGTGCGAATCCTATCAAAGCTCTATAATAGTAAGTACCTGAATTTCTCTGTGTGTGGGACCTTTGCATTCTGGAACTGATTTAGAAGGCTTGGGTGAGAAAGATGGGTGTAATTCCTTTTCTTCCAAGCCAACAAAAACACCCGCCAGATGACAGTTAAAGGGCTTCCTTGTGGCTTCCTAAACCGATAAAATGGTGTCCCGCTTAGTAATATGGTGACTGCAATTACCATTGTCCCTGCTGATATACCATATCCCCATCCTCTTCCCACATTGTCTTGTATGTACACAAGCACTATTACAGCGAATAATGATCCAATGCTGATTCCGAAATAGAATCTGTTAAAGAAAAAGATCATGGCCCTCTCTTCCTTGGGATCTGAGACATCGAACTGATCAGACCCAAAACCAGAGACATTAGACTTTATACCGCCAGCACCCAGCGCAATGGTGTAGAGCGCAGCATAGAGCAGAGTGAGTTGCTTGCCACTAGCCTCAATGCACAGATGCTGTTGTTGCCTGGAGTCATTGCACGGAGGAGGTCTCATGCTACTAATGGAGGTGGCCAGAGTCAACATAGTCACACCCTGCAAAAAGGCAAAAGAAAGCCTCGTCAATCGTTCAAGGTAGCGTTACATACTCAAATTTAGGGGAAACATTTGTCACTGAGCTAGAATAATGGATTCCAAGGCATGGTTTCAAACGTGTCTTGTCTGTTGAGATTCCTCATGAATTTATCCAAGTTGCTGTTAAATCTATCATGAATTTCATCTAGCACAGGCCATTAGAAAAGATTGAGATAACCTAGTGTTTATTTTCAACTAATTCTTGGCCAGTCTGCTTCCGTCGGCTATCTTTGGGGGCACATAACGGGCAGATCCTAGGACATGGGGCAGGCTCCTATGTTTGATCATGTAACGCAATCAGACACACTAGTAGATTCAAAACTTTTGCTTTACGTGTTCTGTTTGCCACTTCTCTCTCCTACACTTTCCATAAAATCTCAGCTCATAATCTCCATTTTTAATCCGCACTTCAAAAGTATAGTAGCTTCAGTGGCAAAGCTGGATGCGATGAGCCCAAGTTAACACTTTATAACATTTTATTTTAAGGGCTTAGAATAGACGATTGAGAGATTGCGTGTCCATCTCTTTTGTTCAATGACAACGATCTTGTAGCTACACGGGTCTGCATGCTGATAGGTTCCCACAAAACCTGGTGAATTTTCTTTTCTTCCCCCTTTTTTTATTGTGCCGGGGGGAAGGGCGGGTATGGCGAGAAAGGAAAGAGGACCACCATGGACAGCCTTAGGATATCGATATGTCACAGAGCTAAATCAGATATGAAGCCGAATGAGATGACTCTTTCTACTCACCACAGCAGTTACGGAGGCGAAAATGGAAACTGTCAAGTAGCGTCCGAGCTTAGCATCGGCCAAGAAGCCACCAACAAGACCGAGAAGATTGAGAGTGCCCAAGAAGTTGGTGACTATGTTGGCCGATGTCGACGAGGATAGATGCAGATCACCGACCAAGTATGTCACCAAGTTCATTGCTATTCCCATCACACATATTCTTTCCGAAAGTTCTATTCCTGCAGTCACCATACGTTCTTAAAACATTAGTACTATTCTTCAAATTTTTCTCGGATTTTTAGACGATCGAGAAGGCCGAGCATAAACGTTGGGCTGCTCCAAGACCCCCCCTTCTTTAGGTAATATAGTATTCGAAAGCTTCTACATAATTAAATGGGGCTACGAAGGGCCATGACGATAAACTAATTACCTAAGATTAGACCGGCAGCGAGCCATCCTCCAGTCTTCGTCTTATCCGCCGGCTTCCCTCGAAAATTGACCGCTTCCCCTTCGTCGGCCCCGCCACCTTTGCTTGCCACCAAAACCTTACATAGAGGAAAGAGGAGGGAAACATATGAGGAACACTTGCAGCGTGATGACTGATGAGTAAGCTGAACCTGAAACCTTGAGGAGGCAGCATTACCATGCTTATTGCTTGCTAGAGAGAGAGAGAGAGAGAGAGAGAGAGAGAGAGAGAGAGAGAAGGAGAGAAGGAGAGAGATTGCTCAAAATTTCCTTTGGGAATGAGGTTGTATAAGAGGAGGTGGCGGGCTATAAAACCAAAGCAAAGTTACAGAGAGACGGAGGCAATCAGAGAGAGAGAGAGAGTAGGAAAAAGTGGGGCCGCCTTAAGCTTTTTCCGTGGTCCGAAATGTGCTGAGGTGTCCAATGTGGTGATGAGTGTTCGTCTCTACGGCCCTTGGATCATCTTTCGAGCCGAAAGGAAAATAAAGATGGGTTTGGATTTTATCGATATCTTCGTGTGGTGGCCTTCGTTGCTTGCGGCTCTCGAGGACTTGTCATCGTGTATGTGTGTCCAGGACATTGGGAAAGCGACTCCCATCAATCCCAAAATAACCTCTGTCGTCTTACGCTTCGTACCTCGTGTCAGAGAAAAGTGAGGCGTTCAGAGCTCGGACGGCCTCTGTTTTTGTCGTGTAGGACTCCTCTTCAGGAGGGGTAAACGGGCAATGTCCCTCCCATTCAATGCATTCATTTGGGTGGGGGACCCTTAATTTTTGCCAGTCAGTGCAACCATGATTGAGGTTTATCATTTCGGATTTGAAGCTTCTTGGTTAGGTTGGCAAAATGGTTTCAAACACAATCCTTGACACGCGAAATTAATGGCTCTAATGTCTGTTGCAATAAGTATTTAGGAATCGTGTGGTAAGTGGTTCGTGAAAAATAGATCATACCCCATAAAATTCGAGATTGATGTCGCATTCTCTTTGGAGGGTAAGTTTCAATCGACTTGTCAACTCATCTAAGCTCGCCCATGGTCTAGGGAAATGACCCCAGTCCAAGAACAACGAAGAGAGAGAGAGAGGGTGGCTCTTCGTGTATGGAGAGCTAGGGCTAACCCCCATTTAGGTAAAGGAAATGATGTTTGAGGCTTTAATGATTGCTCGGTAGGCCAGCGAGGCTTATCATTTTAGGTAGAACCGTCCTAGGAAAAGACTGGAACTTCATCATGGTGCGGTAAGTATTAGCATTTCAGTACTCGATGCTTCTGCACCAATCCGTTCGAGAGTCGAAATCTTCTTCCGATCCTGCCAAAATGGACGAAAGGGAAAAACGTGAATGGTGCAGCGCGAGAGGGAAAAGGGACACGTTTGCCGACACGGGAGAGGAACCACATGCGAGTAATCTCTGGTGGGGAGGGTCAGTTTCGGATCAACTTGTCCATCGCGATCGCATCGACTCACGGGCTGTTTTCGGTCTGATTTGTCCATCTTCTTCGCCCGGCCCTTCTTTCCGTGGGATTCAACGTCGGCATCGGATGTTACCCGACAGAGAGGATCTCGAGCGCGTCACAGGGTAAACGCGGGAATTTGGCTGCCGACGACTTGCTTATCGGAATGTCGTTTCCTCCGAGAGCTTAACTTATAGAAACCGACAGAAGACATTAATAAAACTACATCGTCGGACACTCCTTTCCATGCAATGATTAGTAAGTCTAGAGCGCGAGGATTTCCTAACGTCGTGTTACGGACTTTTCTAACCAGATAATCCAATCGATCACGCATGTCTTTTTTCTTAATTTTCGACATCTCTGAAGACCTGACAGCGTGGCGTTTTCGACAAAGGCATGTTCCGATAAAGACGAAGAATCCACACACAAAAAAAATGCCAGGCGATGCACGATTCGAAGGTGATAGTCGTTTTAAGTTTGTTCTTCCGGGAGGGAGTTCCAATGAGGCCAGAGGCAGGCAACATCCAAAACATACCGTATCGTCCAGAGAGGAGGAGATGCACGAATTTGGACCTAAAGTCTGCCTTTTGCTCGTTTTTCCAAGAAAGCAAAATTTCGATAAATCGAAACGTTGTTTTGACTCTCGACGCGTGTCGCCATTATGTGGAACGGATTCATTGGCGAAGGGGCGGCTTTGCAATTGACGAAGGCTCCTTGCTTTTCACCGGGTATATTTTTTGGATCCGATGCTTGAAGAAATTCTTTCAAGCTTAGGTATGATGGGACGCAAAGATTCCCCCCCTTGTTGTTTTTCCTTGCCAGACAGAACCAGAATTGTTGGCCTCGGTTCCGATTCGGTACTCCTAGTGTGGACGGAATAACTCTTCTTTTTTTTTTATTGAGACGTGTTGTTTTTCTCGTTGAAATATATAATATGAATTGTATTAAAGAAGTCTCATATTAGAAAATTTGTATGGTATTAAGTAATTAAAATATCATATTCAGTTCATAACTTATTAATTTAAGATTTTAAATGAAGGTAGATTGAACTAGATATATTAACGAGCTTAAACTTTTACTCCCTCTTGGCAATCTCTTCGAACGGAGGTAGCGAGCTTCTTCTACCGCGCACTCCCAACAAATAGTATCAGAATCAAATAGTAAATTGGCATTGTAGTGTAGCAACAACGCAGGTCCAATGGCAAATTTCTCTTCTTTTAGAAAAGTCTCATGTTGAAGAGTCGATGTCCAACAAATGGTATCAAAACCGATAGTAGATTAGCGGTGTGGCATAGCAACAACGCGTGCAAGTCCAATGGAAAATTTCTCTCATTTTAGAAAAGTCTTGCATTAAAGAATTAGTGTGATGTTGAGTTAGGTGTTGGAGAGCACGTGTTAGTTGTTTTAAAATAGTCTTGCATCGAAAAATTGATATGATATTGAATAATTAATATATTATAGTTGGTGAAGATAGGTACAACTAGATATATTAACGAACTTGAATTTAAGCTTAGTGACTTAAGTCTCACATCGAAAAATTAGTGTGCCAATTTAGACTTGGCGAACTCCCTAGTAAATGTATTAGATTTTTATTACACGCTCTCAACATTTTTCTTGTTAAGACCTTAGACCCCTTTTGAGGGAGCGACAAGGCGGCAATTCTCAAGCTCTCCTGTCAAGTTGGATGTCATGGTTTTTGCATTGTCTCGACGAGATTGGCAAGGGGCTTCCAAGGTTTCTCGTAAGCCATCCAGCTTTGATTTTATGGACTAAGCGGGAGGCTTGTTAAGAATAAGGTTTTTATCAGTTTAGATGCTTAGCCTATTGAAATAGGTTAAGAAACGTGTACACAGGGTTCCCACTTTCCCACAAGCAAATGTTATTTTAAGACAACCGGGTCAAACGTGGAATAAGAAAAAGCTTATACGTGTTCAACTATAGAATGATCAAATTGAAAGAGACCGCGAGAATATCCAATCAAGATTTTTCATATTGTTAGGTACACAGAAAAATTAACCAATCAATTATAATTTTTTAAAATTTTATCAATTTAATTCTAAATATTTGCGCGAAACTTTAATATAATCATTCTGGCAAATCTTTGTCAAAAATGGCTGTCACGTCAGTAATTTGTGGGGAAAATCGGTCGAAATGACTACATTAGAGTTTCATGAAAAGTCTGATTGATTGGTAAAACGTAAAAAATTTAAGAATGAATTAACATCGGTATAGTAGATCTTGAACTAATAGGACAATTTCACCCATACATGGTATACAAGGCGATTGTGCAATCGAGGCTTTGAATAGTATTGATGTCATGGGGGAAAGAATCGGAAACTTTATACTCCACTTGAGGAAAAGATAATCACTTTTGTGAAAAGGAAAGATTCTGAATGGGATATGCCAATTCGCTAGAGAAAATTAACGAGGATTTACCCGTGCTTTTGTATTTTTTGGATTTTTTTGGTTAAAGGAAGCTCTTATGCTCAACTAATTCTAGCAATCTATGACATTCGGGAAGGGCGGTGCTCCTTTTTTAAGTGGTAAATGACCAAATTCTAAGTGATGCGAAAATATATTGCCTCGTTCCCAATGGAGAGATGACGTTCTGGTCAAAACAAACGTGGGACATGCTGCAGAGGACAGTCAGAAAGTGGCAGGCTTCTCTTTCTAGAACGAGAACGTGACGCTTCGCCTTATTGGCAAATAAAAAATTGCATTACACGTGTCGATTAAGTGTGAGCACGTATTTCATTTCAAACTCGGAAATTGAACGGAACAGATCAAGTCAATTCGGGTCCCGGGTTTTATTCCGAACAGAACCGGTTTTGGTTCCAATTTCAGAATGGGAACAGAGTTGGACCGGTTTTAAAGCCTCTTTTGAAGGGAAAATTTGCTCTTGCAACCATCAGCAGTGGGAGTCTAGTCTTCAATATGATCAAGCTACCACAGAACCATTTAATCGATGAATGTTCTGCATCGAACTAGTGCAATTCTTTATCATTACCGATTCTAGTCCTAAATTTTTGCGCAAAAGTCTAAAGTATATCAGGCTGTTGCACAAGCGAGGCTTTGAACAGTAGTGATGTCATAGGGGAAGAATCATAAACCTTTATACTCCACTTGGGGAAGAAGATAAATCACTTTCAGACAAAAGGAGGATTCTCGTTTGATATGTCGATTCGCTACAGAGAACTATCGTGGGATTAGTTTGGCGTTTTTCTTTCCATCGAACCATGTCCTGGAATTTTGTTGATCAGAGAAAGTCTTCATTCTCAACTAATTCTAGCATCCATGACATTTGGAAAGGAATGTGCTCTTTTAAGTGGCAAATTACGAAACTCAAGTGATGCGAACATCGTTTCCAATAGGGATACCGTTCTGGTCCTAATAATTATTAAAAAAGAAGAAGAAGAAGGTAGGACATACTGGGGAGAACAATATGAAAGTGGCAGGCTTTGCTTTCTAGAGAGACATTTTTACATATTGGCAAATAAAAAAATGCACTGCCAATTCCATTTCAACTCGAAAATTGAATGAAGCAAACCAAATCTAGATACGGTCGCAGATTTTATTCTGAATAGGACCGCGTGGTCCCCAATTTCAGAGCTAGATCCGAGACGAGCCGGTTTTGAAGCCTCTTTTGAAAGGAAGAAAAAAAAAAAAAAAAAAAACTCTTGCGACAATCAAGATAGGAAGCATAGCCTTCAATATGATCAAGCTATCATATAGCCACTTGACCAAGAAATATATTCTATCGAATTGGCGCAATTCTTTGTTATCACAAAAGAAAAAAAAAAAGGTTTTTACCTAGAAGTCGTTGTATGAGTGGAACCGAGCCGATCCCCTTGGTTCCGTGCCACATATATATGTATGCTTGACTTGACTTCTAAGATTGTGGTCCAAAAATCAAAAGAAAGACCCTTTGACATTTTAAGCCCATTGAGATTACTATATGGGCTTTGACAAAATTTCAAGGACGCTACAAAGTGGGCTTGAAGACCTTCGTCCCCAGCCACACAAAAAGGGCAAGGAAACCAGATCACTTCTTCTTATATGAAGCAAGCAGAGACGCTGTCCCGCTCGGATCGGCCTCTCGCTCCGGCAATCTCAACAGCCTCGCGAAAACTCCGACCAGCGGTGCGGTATTGTAAGTGCAGGCCTCGGTCTGCATGTAATTCCCCCTCTCATCCCTGAAATTGTCCTGGCAATTGGGCCCCCGACAAGGGCCCCAGTGAGCACGTTCGGGTTCGGGCCGGGCTGGCTGTACCAGTTGTCGTACCCTTGGGTGCACCCGATGAACCCCTTGCTCTCCCTGTAGGACACAATGGAGGCCCCTCGGTGGTGGACCCTCGTCGGGTACCTCGGGCCGAAGCCCACCAGGTAGCTCATGTTTAGCGGGTTTGAGCCCAGGATGTAGTGGACCTGGGCCTTGGCGAAGTCGAGGATCTCCTCAGGACCGAAGGTCCCCTGAGGGCAGTGGAGCCTTCGGTTCGCACGGCCGAGGATGTCCGAGTAGACTGTGAGGAGGAATGTGGCAGACGAGACGTACTGCATGTTGTTCCACTGCCGGACGTAGAGCAAGCCTGCCGGGGTCCGCTTGACATTGGTGCCGTTGCTGTTCTTGCCAAGGCAAGAGCAGAGGTAGTGCTCGGCTTTCGACCGGTACTGCTCGAGGATGTGAGCTCGGTCCTTGTGCTTGCCTTCCATGAGGAGCTGCAATACCGCAAAGAGCTCGATTTAGAATGAACAAAAATCCATCATTTGCATGCATGAATGATTTGGTTTCCGGCACGTGATTCCACGTGATCCATGCAGTTGAAAAGCAAGCCTATTCAAGATCCTTGATGGAGATATGGAGGACCCCAAGCCCTAAATAGCCACAGGTCCAAAATAGCAAGGATCGGCTGGCCAGCTAATACCATCGTGATAGGTCGGGTCACCAAAACTAGCGGGCGCACCGCAATAATGCCTTAAATTCATGAAAACCCATACATAAATTTGAACAACAGGTGAATCTCGATCTCTCGGGCTACCCGGTTGCGAATTGGAGACGCTAGCAAGAGATGCTTTCAATGGCGCCTTGGCTTGCTTTCCTTAGCAAGTCCAAAAGCTCCCACCCAAAGGACCTCTTTCGAAACCAAAAATAATGGCGAGCCAATAATTCAAAAGCAGACGATGTCCTTTTGACTCTCGCCCCGTCATGCGCTAGCCCAGGCGTCTGCTCAATAAACACGACACGACAAAAGTTGTCGACCAGAGATAGGCATGAATTAGGAAGAAGACATGATACTGTCACTAGACATTACTTTGACGAAGGAGTAGAGATAGAGACAGAGATGGTCGCAAAGAAAGACAAGTGAAGTCCAAAAACACCGCAGCCTACGGTCACTCGACCACGTCCGAAAGCCCGCAAATTTCCAGGATTAACGGAGATAAAAGCGCCACTATCCTTCTCCTACGACGTCCTCCTTTTGCGGGCTAGCGATCTACTTTTCATCTCCCTTCCACGTCGCTCCTCCTCCACTACCCGGTATCGTGCCAAAATGAGAGTATTGGACCGACGCAATAAATGAGAGAAACGTTGGTCTGGCGAGTGGGGTCACGCACCTCGCAGAAAAATCTCCTCCGCGGCCATGTCCACTCAGCGAACCCGACAGCCCATTTAAACGCTCGTTTAGATTTTTTTTTGGTCAATCATACTCTTATTAAATTTTTGTTTCATCCTTATTTGAAGTTAAACCATCCCCACTTCAATCATCCAAGAATATAAAAATTCGAACACTCAAACTTTCTCATTTCCATATGAGATGAGTAATCACTAAAGTAAATCCCAGTACTTACTCGCTCAGTTCTCCACTTGCTCGGTGGATGGACATGAGATACGGGACGCGCAGATAGATAGGATGAACAGGCCCCACTCCAGGGCACGTGATTTTATGCTCTGAACGGGAAGAGGAGAGTCACCCTCTCAGTTCCCTTTTCAAGTGAAGCATCCTCCCACCCGATTTATGCCTTAACTCGGACTTTACTCCATCTACGATAGCTTTCACGAAAGCGAAAGCTGCTTTGGAGCACTAGCGCTTGCATTATTCCCCGTCTTCGAAAGCAATGGGAAAAATATGACCAAAAATACAAAAGCAAGGAAAAAAAGCATGATCCTATGAAGATTTGCTAGGGGGCAGAAAGTTCAAATCAAAGCTCTTATACTCACTATATATTACCTGGGCTACTCGTTTTCTTCTTCTTCTTTTTTCTTTTTTCTTTTTTTTGTGTTGGCCCCGACTTGCTCACGACAGTTGATTGATAAAAATCCTAACACGAATTTTTATAGTCCGTGGGGCCAAATTTATTCATTTTAGGTGGAGTTTTCACGGCATGGAAAAAAAAAACCCTAAAAGTTCCAAAGGTAACCTTTTTTTAAAAAAATATTTCCTCTTCAAAATTCAAGACATCATTCAAAATTCCAAAAAATCATGAAAAAAACAGTTACGTGAATTCAATGTGTAAATAATTATATAGTGTAGAATTTTAGATTATTTCCGTGCTTCAAAACATATTTACTAGCTCATAAGTAGGGATGTAACAATCAAAATTTCGTGTATTTTCAATTTGATTCAATTTCGGTGTGGATAACCAAAAACTAACCTTTAAATTTTCCGATTCGGTTCGGTTCGGTTAATCAATTCAAATCAAAATTCTTAACAAAAATTGAATCAACTTAAAATTTTTCTTTTTTCTTACCCCTTCCTTAGTTCGGTTCTAATAATTAAGACAAAAATATGAAAATCAAAAAACTTAATCGAACCATTTACGCCCCAACTCACTGGTGCACAAACCCACGTGATATAAGAACCAACCCATCTCCATTTAAAGCTCTAGTATTTTATATCCTTTTTGGTCAGATCCTATATATATATATTGATTTTATAAGTCACTATATTTGCTATGTGCTATATGCGAATTGCAAATCCCTGCTTCCTCACTTATGCGCGTCCCCACCCTTTAGTTTGGTTCTAATAAATAAGACAAAAATATGAAAATCAGAAAACTTAATCAAACCATTTACACCCCAACTCACATGTGCACAAACCCACCTGATATAAGAACCAACCCATCTCCATTTAAAGCTCAAGTATTTTATATATTTTTTGGTCAGATCCTATATATATTGATTTTATAAGTCACTATATGTGCTATGTGCTATATGCAAATTGCGAATCCCTGCTCTCTCACTTATGCGCGTCCCCACCCTAGTCCTCCTGAGAAGATGGGTACTTCAATTATGGATAAATCGAGCTCCAGTCTTGTGTTTCTCTTATATCACTATCTCATCCTGTGCTTAGGTGAAAGTGACAAGACAGCAGAAAGGGGGAGGGGGGGGAGCAAAAGTTGAGGGAAGTTCTGTTGTTCGAATTTTTTTACCTGGGAAGCGAGCAGCTGGAGGCCGGCATACTTGACGTCCCAGCTGAACTCGGACATGGCCCAGCCGATCCCACCGAAGCACCCGGCCTTGTCGACCGCGTACTTGAGATAATCCTCCCTGTCGGTGGCCTTGTGCAGCCACAGCGCAGCCCACAACAGCTCATCCTTATACCCGCTCACCGACGCGTAGTAGCTCTTCACCACCCCGACGCTCCCGTCGTACTTCCCCCTGTGACCGTCCCCGAACTCAAACAGCTGCCCCAACCATGGAACAAAAAATTGAGAAAAATTCATCATCGATCAACCAACGGCTTGAAAATCTCGGGACTAAAATAAGTGTATTAGAAGCCATAAAACTTATCATGAAAATATAATCAAATTCTATAATTTTCAAAAATTCCAATCAATGGATTGACCTGATTTGATCAATTTGACCACATTTAGAACTTGATGTACTTGTGGAAAATTTCAAGACTCCATTGAATCTTCGTAATAAATTTTAGAATTTTCAATACACGTGATCCTATAAAATTATTTGGAACGTAGTCTTGTGTAGCTCCAAAGATAAATCCAAAAGTAAGTAAAACGACAACATCATAAGTATCTAAGGAATCCGCATGACTCGAGACCATTTACGTGTAGCTCGGTAAAGCAGAATCAGCACGACATCACTCGCGTGTGAGGGGCACTTGTTTCATGCAGTGACCTAGGCACCGACAGGCGACAATCTTTGAAATTAGGCCATCATGAGACGACCCCGCCGGACGTTTTGTCGCCTATAAAGGCGCGCTTCATTGCCAATCAATTATCGACCGACGGACGCGCCGATTACTGTGGGGGGCGGACTAGGAATTTACGATTTTTACCTGTTGGGCGTGGTGCAGCAGGAGGTGGGCGTAATGCGGGTTCGACCTCCGGAACACGATGGACGCCGCCGCCATGGCCGCCGCCGTCTCTCCGGCGAGATCCGACCCGGGGTTGCTCTCGTCCACCTTGTAGGCTTGCCGGGACGTCGTCATGTCCTCCGGCCGTTGCCAGCAGTAGTGGTCCGTATCCCCGTCCCCGACCTGCATAACCGTGCCATTTCGACAATTACACACGAAATTAATTAGTTAGACATGGATTTTTAAAGTATTTTGACTCAGAAAACATTCCCCGGGATTAAATAATAACCAAAAAATCCCAGTGAAGATTAATTAGCGATTTTAAGCTGACGGACCTCGGCCCACAAGACGTTGGGGCTAGTGTGCGCCTTGATGAAGTAGTCCGTGCCCCACTTGATCGCTTCCAGGGCGTGCGCCAGCTCGCCGGCGGCGTCGATCTCGTCGCCGTACTCGATCACGCTCCACGACAGCATCGTCACCGTGAACGCCATCGGGAGCCCGAACTTCACGTGGTCGCCGGCGTCGTAGTACCCTCCCACCAAGTCCACCTGCAAAAATCAGGCCAAGCAACCGCATTGGACTCGGTCGGGTTCGGAATTCGGGTTTAAAGCCGGGCTCGAAGCTCCGACGCGGTGGTCGGGAGGGGGGCGTAGTCACTCACTCCTTGCTCGAGGCCGTCGGTGAGGCCGGAGTGGTCGCGCCACGCGACGCGCTGGCCGTGCGGGAGGCGGCCGGAGCGCTGGGACTCGAAGTAGAGGAGGCTCTTGGCGAGGGCGTCGGCGTAGTCGAAGGCTCCGGACGCGGCGGAGAGAGCGGAGGCGCCGAGGAGGAGGAGGAGGATGAGACGGACGCAATGCCGACATTGCGGCGGGTGTCGGCGAGCTCCCATCGCCCTTTCCTTCTCTCCGACGGCGAGCGAGCGAGAGAGGGCGTGCGACGGAAGGGAAAGTGGGAGAGAGAGAGCGAACGAGGATGTTAGCTCTCTCTCCCTCTTTCTCTCTCTTCGGGTCTGTTTGAAACGAATGGCTTTCAAATCACAACGAGAGCTTTGGAGAGAGAGAGAGAGAGAGAACAGAAAAGTATCAGTTGATCATGTGCAATTCACATGTGATTCTTTTTGACCTTTTTCTGCATTTGCCCGTTTCGCTTTTATGGCCCTCTACTCTGGCGAGGCGTGAATTCTGGGGATGTCTCCTTTTATTGCTGCTGTTGTTCCGGTGCGGAACGTGGAAATCTGAGCAGCTCGTTACGGCCGCTGAAAAGGCGGAACGGAGGTAAGAGTCTTGGAGGACCAGTAGACCTTTGACTCCGGTCGGTCTGACATCGGCCGCCCCCCCGTTCGATTTCAGCCGTGACGGGCGCTCGTCTTGTCATTTTGCTGCGTTGTGGTGGCGTTTCTATCAAACGAAATCGGACAGGAAAACCACTTAAAAGATTTACTTAGCAGCGGGAATTTGCTTCGACCCTGCTTGAATATGACAGATCAAGAAAGAGGTAAGCGGGGAATGTCGCTTCCTAACCTCCTGATGTTTAGTATTATTTTTAAGGAGCATATGTTGCAATCTATCGAATTTGAATAGCTTTTCATCTTCCGCCTCTGGATTAGGAAAATGGCAAAACTCCATAACTCTCGGGCATGCCCGATGTCTCGAATGGATATGCTTCGATTGAAAATAGACTAAGATTTCGTTCGGTTCACTGTTTGAAAAATATTTTCCCGAAAATGATAATTTATATCATTTAAAATAATCAACCAATTTAGATATATTTTCGTGTAAGATGAAAATATTTTTTATTTATTTTATAAATAATACAAACGATTATTTTTAAAATATATAAAATTTTCAAATTATTATTTTTTGCGAACGTCGATTAAACTGGCATTGTGCGGGTGGCCTTTGCCGGGCCTATCGTTCGGGGCCCAAATCTCTTCGAGCAAAGCAATGCTCAATCGCGCCAGTAGTGCAGCGTCCTCGGACTCGAGAGGTCGTGGGAGCGAGAGGCATTCTGTCGGTGCAACCTGGTGCTTCCACGTGTCCGATGTGCTTCGATCGGAGCTCGTGAAATCGTCACCTAATTTCGATCCGCGCATATGAATCCGACCCCGAAAAAGGGAGCTGACGTGTCGGCGCGATGTGATTTTTTTTCCTGTGGCCGACACTCCGTTTCGACTGTGGAATCTCCGAGCCGAGTGAAAAATGTGCATGGACCGATTCAATCATGGCTGCCTTTTCCCTAGTGAAGTCCGTCCGGTTCGTGGGCAAAAGAACAGATGAAAGTTACACGTTCTAATGATTTTGTTTTTGGCGAAGAGGGCGGCCGACGAGTACAATTTACTGCTTTTTACCATCACCCCTTTTCCACATAGATCTCGAAATGTTCAATTTAAATAATATTTGTACAATCCACCCATAAATACAAGAGCCTGTCCACATAGAAGACGATGCGACGCAATTATTTTAGCTAAAATTATACCTTGAGTTGGAAGTCATGGGTCTCTTATATCTCGGTAGAGGAAAATGTGGATCAATATAGAAGAAAAGGGCCTTGATATGTACACCGGACCAACTATTCGGAAACTTACATGGATTCGACATTTCGTTCGACTTCAAGCCCATGTTGATTCGGTGGTAATTTGTTGATGCAAGCCACCTACGAGTCTTACCCAAAAGAAGAGAAGTTGTCACGCAATTCATTCCATCTTCCATCCACATCGCTGGATATTATTTTATGACACGACATGACAAATTCCAAAGGGAGAGACAATTGTCGTGGTTGAAAGTGAAGTTGATATGCTCATTGCGTTTGAATTCAAAATGACCTCGGCAAAACAAAAAGAAAAACAAAGGCGAGCCGGTTGCTTTCAATTGGAGTGGCCGGGCCCTTGGACATGGACCAAATGCCTCCGTAGATCCCCAAAAGAGATCCTTCCCACCGGACAAGAATCGGCTGTAATAATTGAGCTCGCCGGGGCCCATGCATTTTTTGTGTGACAAGTAGTCAAATATGAAATCACGAGGTAATAATTATTATCGCTACGTGCTTACAGAGGACGAATTGTGTAAAAGGCGTCGTTGCGATTGAACTCGGAGTTAGATCGGGCGGGTACCATTGCCAGATCTCGTGAGATCTCAAACCTACTGTGCTTTTTCGGCTCGCTACTCTATGCTTGATGTATTTACGGATGTCAAATGGATGGATTGGATCGAATTTGGATTGGATAAAAAATATCCAATTTATATTGACCTATTTAATCCATTTTAATTCATTATTATATAATATAAATCTGATGACATATATGCAACATGACTCATACCCAACACATATCCAACTCGATTCATATTACCGAAACATATTAATATTTAATTTAATTTAGAAAAATCCACTCCCACCCATTTAATCCACTTTAAACTTTTCACTTACGAGTTAATTGAATAAAAACTTCACATCAAATTTAGGAAGTAAATTAAATAATAAAATATTAGTAAATAAAAAAAATGTAAATACCTTTAAATTGAAATACTTTTGGAAAATAAATTTTAAAAAATTCAAATTTATTAATTTTTTATAGTTTTTAAAAAAATGAATTTTAATTCTTTTTCTTTTTAAATATTTTTATTTATTTCTTTTTCTCTTTTTTTTCTTTTTCTTCTTTTCTGGCTAGCCACGACCATGGCGACGATCGATGACTAGTCACAGGTGAGCTCGGGCTTACCCAACAACAATGAGTTTGAGTCTTGCTAGATCGGTGAGACTTGCCAAATGCCGTCAAACTCAAGTCTCACCAATCGTTGGTGAGGGCTCAGCCTCACCAAACGCTGGTGAGCTCAAGTCTTGCCAAATCGGCAAGGCTTGAGCCTCACCAAAAGTTGGTGAGCTCGAGCCTCACTAGCCATTGGCGAGCTCGAACCTCCCTTGTTAGGTGCTAGTCATCACCGTGCCGACCACCTACTAAGGAAGGAGAAAGGAAAAACAAAAAAAAAAAAAGAAAAAAAAAGGAAATATAAAAAATAATTATAATTTTGATTTTTATAAAAAAATATTTTTATAAAGTTAAAAAGGGAAAGAGAGAGTGTATGACTTGGGTTGGAAATGGGTTTAAATTCCAATCCATGTAAGGCTCAACTTTATTTTTACTTTATTTTTTAAGACCTATTTATAGCCCATATTTAATTTTTATTTGATCAATTTAACTAAAAGTGAGTCATGATATGAGTTTATAACCCATTTTGACAAACTCTAGGTTTATCCAATAATTTTTCTCGTACTTCTTGACTATTGTTCTCTTCAAAATAGATTATTTCTTTCTTCTTCTTATTTCCTTACATTTTTTGGGCTTCTGCTCTATTTTTCTCTGCAGAGAGTGGCGATGATTTTGGGCCGAGTTGGTGTTGGGCCATGAAGTGCAATTAATTATCAAGTTGGGCCTAAAAATGCAAGAGTCAAAGTGACAGCTGTCAATTTGGTAAGTAGGTAGGCCCCACATTTATCTGAAGTGCTTCAAGGATTTTTTTTCTATAATTTGATTTGATTGATTGGCGACATATTGCACTTTGTAATTAGTCGAGAAACACCTTGTTATAATGTTATATCCATTAACTTTATTGACCAAGTGAATATATTACGGATTTCGTTAGGAAATTCACACTTTCAATTTTGCCTTGCATCAGAGTAATTTCCACTCAAGTGATGATAAATTTTTGAAGTCATCTCAACCACAAACACTTCTTCGATAATACATGTATCAACGTCAAGAAAACTGACTAAAATTAGTTGAGTGAACAGTGGTAGGGCGTTTACGGGATGATTATGAAACCTCTCTTGTTTTGAGTTGTTATCTAGTAATAAATGTGAGTCACTTGTTAAAATGCCTTGAAGAGTCTACTCTTTTAATTAACATTATAACAATTATATAGATCGATTTTAAGGCATTGAAATTTAGGTTTTTGAATGAGATTATAATTCACATCTTGTCATATTGATATTCTTCATATCTATATTTTGTAACAATAACACATACATATTTAAAATATAGGAAAATGGTGTTAATTCGTAGTGAATTTTTGTTGGTAAATCATTGGGGCTTGTCTCAGTGGTTAGCCTTTATACACAATAAGGGGGAGGTAGGAGGTTTGAATCCCCATTTTCTCAATGAAGAAGTTGGAGTGGGGACAATTAATTTTATGTGCAAGCTTCGACTCCCATATCTTGTAATGAGGTAAGGTTATGACCAATAGAAGAAGAAAAGGAAATGGATGTAGTTGACCGGGTTAGACCACCTTGAAAATCGATTTGATTCTCAATTATGAGTGAAGAACAATCCGATAATCAAGTTCATAAACCCTAAAAACCCAAAATTTTCTTATAGTATTTTTTTCTCTATGTATTTATTTTTCTTTGTTTTATCCAATCCTATTCGGATATTTCATGACTTGCTTTATAGCTTGCGACTCACCTTCCTCGTCACTCGCTCATACAAGCCTCACAACCCTCACTTGTTCCTAACTTGCTTTTGCTCGCTTATCCTCATTTAATTTTTCTTTGAACCATTTTGATGCTTATACCATTTTACTGTAAAAAATAAAACCCAAATAAAAAAGAATAAAAGAAAAACACGTCCTCGAATAGATTATGGAATCAGAGCCAAAAAAACAAGGTTAGTTCTAAGTTATGTTTCATCATAAATAGGGTCCATCTTACAAACTAAGAATAGGTTTTCGTTCCATGTCTAAAACTTACCCATCACTAGAGGTGTGCAACTGGACCGGATTTACCCGGAACCCGGACTGGATCACCCGAAAAACAGAGTCGGGAATCGGTTTCCGGTTAAACTAGTTCTAGTTTTTGGAAACCGGTTAAAACTAGTCCGGAAACAAGGTCCAAGCAAAGACACACCAGGAACCGGACTGATTTTGGAACTAGTTTTTACCTTGTTAAAAAAAAAATCATCTTTCTGTATAGTGCTTTTGAGTCTCTTTGTTTTCGAAGAATTGTTAAAAAAAGAAAGCTTATCTTTAAATCAAATTAAGGGAGAATTGTTTTGAAAAAATTATTAAAAAAACTATTCTCATGCATTGTTTTTCTTTTTTAATAGTCTCACTTTTAACTATTATTATAGTCGTGAGACAAGTGTTACTAACTATTGCAGCACTAGTTAAAACATTTTCAGTCCAACTCAAGAAATATGTCATTTTAATAACAGCTCTGTCGCATATACATGAACAAGCACATTATATATCATATCAGAAATATTTGTGAGAATGAGACTAATATTATATCCGTATTTGTTGCTAATGTTTATGCATTGTTAGGATTTTTGCTTTGTCTTATACTGTTAGGAGGATCATGTTATTGTTTTTTTGCTAATTACTGTAAAATTCGAAGCTCGTATAAGATATCGAATAGTTCGAAAATAGGTTTCAATGAAAATAGTGTTGACCCTGTTCCTAGACCGAAAAAATAAGATTAGGTTCAAAACAGAGTCCAATAAAAATAGAGTATGATACAGTATTAAAAAAAGCAATCGATTATAATAGGATTGAGTACAGGATACAGGTCCGGACCTTACCCATTCCATTATGGACCGATCACCCATGCCCATCACCCTTAACCCTTATAAGTCGCTTTACATGTCGTGTCGAATCTGAAAAGTACAGTCCTATCCGGAGCGGGATTCGCCAACCGAAGCGGTCCGGGAAAAATGGGCCCCGCGACCCGACGTGGCAAGCGCCCCCGGCGTTTCCACAGCTCGCTAATGCCGCCAGTGATCATCATCTCATCGCGAGATTCTTCTGATCCCTCTCGCTCGCTCGCTCGCTCTCTCTCTTCCTATCTCCGATGGCCGCAGCCGCGGCTGCGGCGGCTCTTCTGAATCCGGCTGCGGCGGCTCTTCTGATTCCACCCTACGGCGCGGTTCCGTTCACGCTCCCGTCCCTTCCTTACCGGAGAATCCGCTCCTCCTGTCTCCGCAACGATCGTTCATTCAGTCTCGACCTTCGGCTTCGCCGGAGGAAGTTCAAGCAGCCTCCGGCGGCGGCGAATAAGCAACTTCCGGAGTTGAGAACGAGCGAACTAGGTCCCTGTACTGAACATGCTGTGTACCTGTTTTTTTTTCCTTTTCTTTGGTAAGTCGGGGAGTTATCATCTGAGAGTCCAGATGTTCCGCTGATGCAGGGAGCGAGGCATCGCCGTCTTCGAGCGGCGATGGCGGCGGAGGCCTCGATTTGGGATGGCTTCCCGCTTTTCCTCACGTGCTGATCGCTTCCATGTCCAATTTCCTATTCGGTTATCACATCGGGTGAGACTCTGTCGGGCTGTCTTCCTCTCATTTGTCCGAGGCTCTGTCTTTGCATGTGCGTGTGCGGTCGGTTCCATCCTGCGGTATGCTTTTACCGAGTGTATGTCATGTGCCAACTATCTAATGAGCGTGGGTAAAGGAGTGGTTGAACGCATCTCTTTCTGGGCAACGAGCAAAAGGAATTTAGGAACATGATCCCAAAATCATGTTATATGCAGAACATAGTTGATTACTTCGGAAGTCTTATGGTATTAGAAAAACAGTGTTGTAATGTCATATATCTTATTGATGATGGAGATGACAATGTTCTGCAAAAATCTCTTAATTATCAGAAGATTTGCTGGAATAGGTTTATTTGGCAAGTCTGCTTTGTTGTTGCTTTCTGTTTAAATCCTTATTCCACGGGGTTGATAACCTACTAGTGACAAGCTTGGCAGTGTTAACATCTCATTTTCATCGTGATGTTTGTTTCTTTTGTGATTCATAATTTAGCAAGCTTTGGCTTTACTGTAACAATGGATGCAAATCGTTGCCGAAATGCAAACTGCATTCGTGGAAAATGAGTGGATATGCACCTGAGGCTAATTTATGGTTCCACTGCAATCACATGCTGATGCAAGGGATATAAATTGTCGACATCATTAGCTCTGAAAATTAGTTACTCAATAGAAAGCCTGATCCCCAGCTTAAGATCAGGCATTAGAGAGCCAGTTTGCTGTTAAAATTGGAGATTAGAAAGTGAGGAGATTGAACTATATCCATTTGAAGATTCAGCTGTGAAAGCTGAAACTTGAAGTTGAGCAATGAACTTCCTTATATATAAGTGCAGAGGAAGGGGGTCACTTTAATCTTTTGAGGACTGAATCCCCCTGCCACTATTTCTTCGTCAGTATTTTGACAAGTTATTTTGAGGGATGCTAGGTGGGGTTGTTCATATGAATTACAGTTGTCTAATCATGCTGATATCTTGCGAATAGAGTTATAGGGAGCCTACGATGTCTTTCAGCACAAGCAATAATGAAATGACTATTTGAGACACGTACATTTTTTGTAGTTTTGATGTTGAGAATGGTTATAAGTGCTGTCTAGAGAATCATTATCGAGCAATTATAACATCTATACGTTGCATTCTTCTAAATGGTTAATATTGTTATGATCATCTATTTGGTGTTCCATCTTCACAATGTTTCAGTGTCTTCTCTGCAGTGTAATGAATGGACCCATAGTCTCCATTGCAAGGGAGCTTGGTTTTGAAGGCAACTCAATCCTCGAGGGACTTGTAGTAAGCATATTTATAGCCGGTGCTTTTATCGGAAGTATAAGCTGTGGTTCACTAGTAGATAGGCTCGGCTGTCGGCGCACATTCCAAATAGATATGGTACCACTCATTCTTGGTGCAATCATAAGGTAATCCTTTAGTGTACTCCTGTAGCTATGACAATAGGTAGCTATGACAATAAATGAGTGCTCCATCAGCTCAAATGATATGTTGAGAAATTTCAGTGTACTCCTTCAATAAGATAATAGTTACATATCTGTCTTATAATTTGGCCTTACGTTGTTAGGCAGGCTTTAGCTCTCACTTTAAGAAAAAATATTATGCAGTGTTGAACTTTTCAAAATCCAACAGCAATGTGTTTTTGTTACCCAGATGAAATCTCATAAGAATTTATTTCAGCAATGACAAATTCAGTTGACTATTTGGTTTGGCAGTTGTTATTGTACGGAAACTGGTTAAAGAGGCTCACTCTGGCTTTCTCAATCTACTCACTCTTAAAGATGAGCTTTGATTTTGCTGTTTCATGATGCTGCTGCTGAATCCTGTTGTTAATACTTTTGCGTGTTTTTATTGCAAAATGTACTCTAGTTGGAGGTAGAGGTTGAGGAATAATATCTCCATAAACAGCTGCTTAAAATCTTTCATTGTTTCTCATGCTTGCATCAAGTTATCATGTACTTATCATGGACTGTTCCAAAATATGCTGACCACAATCTGCTGATTGTGTACATTCCAGTCATACAGCTATGCAATCGTATCTTCATTTCTTTAATGTAATAACCACCAGTAAGCAGTCATGTTAGATGCAAATCATTAATTTATCTATTCTTTTGGGCAAACTATAGATAAAGCTTCCTCCAGTTTTCTGACCCACTTCACTCATAGAAGCCCAAGATGCTTCTCAACTCTAGTAGAAGTGTTGTTGGACACCTTGTATGATATTACTCATCATCTTGGTAGAGATGCCCCTCTCTCAAAAGTAACGCAGACGTACAAAGAAAAGTAGGAGGAAGAGGAAACCCAACCAAGGGGTTTCATTCATTCGTTAGGATCTGACTCTGCTGCTTTTGTTACAGTGCACAAGCCAATTCATTGGATGAAATGCTTTTGGGGAGATTTCTTGTAGGCCTCGGTATTGGCGTGAATACTGTTCTTGTTCCAATTTATATTTCAGAGGTACCTTTTTGTCTTTTGTATTGAATGGTATACATAATTTGGTTATTTGGTTTTAATAGGAGTTGTGGCCGAAGTCCAATTTTAAGCTTAGAATTTTTAATTCTCAGAAGTTCTGGCTAATAAAATGATTGGTCAGAGTTGTAGCAGAGTGCAGATGATAAGATTTTTTCAGTGAGTTTTAGGGCACATGGTGTGCTTAAAGTTTCCACTGGTTTCACTATATGGGTGTTCTTGCAATTTGATTTGTCCTAGGAGGACTGGACTTTGACTTACCTGGATGACAACTCTTTTCATCTTAGTGAGAAAACGGTGTGTTAAAGAGTTAGTTAGCTGGAGTCGATGCTGCCTTTCGGGTTATAAGCTTCTAGGGGAATGTTAAGTATCAGATCGACCAAATTGAACAAATGATAGGTCAAGATCATATTCAGCATTTCCTTTTCTTGTGCGTTCTGATCGACACATGAAGAACATTCTCCCATTCCATATATTATTATATCTGTGCATTGTCATGTTGTAGCATCATTCTTTTCCTGAAAGTAAATGTTCATCTTGTAGGTTGCTCCTACGAAATATAGGGGTTCCCTTGGAACAATCTGTCATATAGGTACCTGCCTTGGAATCATTGCTTCATTGTATCTGGGAATTCCATCAGAAGATGATCCATATTGGTACGCATTCTTCTTCTTCTTCTTTTCATTTTTTTTGGGTGGGGGGGTTGTATTATTGATGATTTCTTGAAAATGTCAAATGGTGAATTCAACAGATAGCCATCTTGTCCACTTCTGTCATATTGCTGTCGTCCATCTTTAATGAGAATACAGTGGTTTTGATCTCAGCGGATAGTTACTGATAAATATGACTCTTTTGTAACTCATATGCTCAGGTGGAGGACAATGCTGTATATCGCCAGTGTCCCTGGTTTTATAATACACTTGGTATGCAATTTGCTGTTGATAGCCCCCGTTGGCTTTGCAAAGTAAGATGCCACTCTGATAGTCTGATTTCGAGCTCTATTCTGATCTGTATATTTTTGTGGTGTTTGATTTTTTTTCCTCACAACATTTGTATTCAACTACGTGCACAGGTGGGGAAAGTGGGTGATGCTAGAGAAGTCATTTCTAACCTATGGGGTGCATCTGAGGTTGATAAAGCAATTGAAGAATTTCAGTCTGTTATTAAGAGTGATGGAAATGAAATAGACAGCAAATGGTCGGAACTCCTGCAGGAGCCACATTTAAGAGGTTGTATCAAGGTGCCTTTTGGATTTAAACTGCTCTGGATAGCTTTATCGGTGGTGTTATCAGTAGCACCATGAAAGTGATGTGTAACTTTCAGTTCTTTGTTTTGGCACATGAGGGAGGATTATGGGAATCCTGAGCCGTTATTAGTTACTCATCCTGGAAATGACAGGATTGTTATTAACTAGGAATTCTGTGTTTGTCTGCATTGAAAGTGATCTTAAGAAAAATTTTAAACTAACTAGATGTGATTTCGATTACATTTAATGAGCTTTTCCAATATTCTTGTCTCTTTTGAGGAAGTTTGTTTTTTCTTTTCTAAAGAGCATAAATGTGCCAGATCATATGAAGAATTTGTTTCGACCAATAGAAATATGGAGAATTTTCAGTTTTTCAATCAGTCTAGGGTACAAAACTAGATGTTCATATATGATTCGGTGGGAAGCAAGGTTGGCAGCAGAAATTCTACATAATTATCTCCTTTAAACTGCTCATCTTTTGGTTGCAGTTGCATGTATCGGAGGTGCCCTTTTCGTACTACAACAATTTGCTGGCATAAATGGAGTTCTTTACTTCTCATCCTTGACTTTCCAAGATGTTGGTATCACAAGTGGCGCCTTAGCAAGTTTGCTAGTTGGATTGACGAACTTTGCAGGTTTTGAGCTTGATATATGCTTTTATGGTCAATGGCCTTGTTAATGCTATACTTAATGTGGTCTAATGCTCACCCAATTTTTACAGGTGCTCTCTGTGCACTGTGCATGATGGACAAGCAGGGAAGAAAAAGACTTTTAGTTGGAAGCTACATAGGAATGGTGAGAAAGGAGTGAATAGGATTCTATACTTTGTCATACAGGAACACATAAATTTCACTTGTTCTAATACTCGCATTTGAACTCTCCTGAGTTATGTAAATGAGTTCAGGACTCATCAGGTGTACTGACATTGGCTTGTAAATTATCGAACAGGCAGTGGCAATGTTTCTGGTAGTCTATGCTGTCAGTTTTCCGCTAGATGAAGATCTCAGCCACTCTCTATCAATTCTAGGAACCCTTATGTAAGTATATGGTTCTCCTCCAACACAACAACTGAAATATTAATGCCTCTATGTCAAAATCCTATTGGGCACTGTCTTGTACGCAATTCATGTGTGAAGCTAGCTGATCTTCTACTTTTACTCAGGTACATATTCACTTTCGCCACTGGTGCTGGGCCTGTAACCGGTATCATCATACCAGAACTAAGCAGCACGAGAATGCGTGGGAAGATTATGGGATTCAGCTTTTCTGTTCATTGGGTATGTATCTTGAGATATCCAATGAAAAGGGAATAATTAAAGCTCTGATTCTTTATTCACCATTCTTGCATGCCTTCATTCTCCTGCTTTATTTGACGGCACTTCTTTTGTTTCTGATAGGTCTGCAACTTCTTGGTTGGTCTCTTCTTCCTTGAACTTACTGAGACTTATGGGGTTAAGTCAGTTTATGGTGGCTTCGGTGCTGTTTCCTTGTTATCTGCGATATTTGCTTATTATTTCATAGTAGAAACAAAAGGAAGGTCACTCGAAGAAATAGAGATGTCTCTAAATCCTAACTTGCAAGATAGAAAAAGGGACAACTAATCATATCTTGAACTCAAGGTTCGCTGATGAGGCGGGGAGCTCAACCTAAGTTAAATCCTGATGCTAGATGGACTTTCCAAGAGTTAATGTTTGCATGGTTGATCTTGCGCCCAAGGCTTTCACCTCCAAAGTACAAGCTAACTAGTTACCCATCAAGGTGGAGGTAGGGGATGCTCACAGTTTCTATTGGATGTGTCGAGTGAATGTTGTTCCAACAACAACTTCGGATACAAAAATTGAAGAAGTTGACAACCCGCCTGGATGACCTTGAATTTGCGCTCTTTAGAGATATTCACCACAAAATGAAAAGGTTTACACAGTCAGTACTATGTCAACAGATGAGATGACAAGATTGCATGGGCAATGTTCAAGGAGAATCTTCCAGTAAGTTTTTTTATTTCTTTTTGGCCCAAGAATTTTTCAGTAAGTCTCCATAGTTTAGCCACTAAGTAGAATTTGAGTTCCCATCCTGTGCAACCCCCGTTATATCTCCAATCCTTGTAAGGCGGACCACCTTTCAAATGTGGGTACCTGCTGTTTATAATGAGAAGTTATTACATAGTTTAAAGATTACGTGAGCCAATGCCATCCATTGCATTGATTATGTGGGTGTCATTGCATGCTCACGCGATCATCCATTCGGTCTATGGACCCAACAATGCCTTTTCTTTAGATTCACTGAAGTTCGGGCTAGTATTGCTTATGATATAAATCATCTACAGAAACCGATATATTCACTATCGTCGTCAAGGAAAGAATCTGGGGACAAAACCCTAGGGCGATGCTCTGTAAACAGGACACTGATGTCGTGTCTGAAAGCCCCGGTAAAAGACACTTGACTCTGCAAATTCAGTCTTTAGAACGGTGGGCTTTGGGAGGCATCCCAAGTCATTCCAAATTCCGGGTCACGTTTCAAATTGGACTGTGGCTTCGCTTTCTCTACCAACATGTTTTATTCCCCACTTGCTTGAATTGACATGACCTTTCTTTTGCGGAATGAAAGTTTGACACTTTATCGAATCCGGAACCATACAGGTTTCCCTTTTCACTAGATGATGGATATTGCTAATACTAACGATGACGTGAGGATAGCATTAGAGGGCAGATTACATGTTAGGTAACAGTGCATTTGTTTCCCCCTTATTCCCCCCCAGCATTTGTCTATTCTTCGGGTTCTTTTAATGGCTGATCGAATCAAAAGAGTGGAGGCAGGGAGCTCGCATTATCACTGTTTCGGGTCTAGAAGATTTCATAGATTTGACAGGTTTCAAACAAAGCCAATCGAGGTTACACGAGTTGTAAAACGTTGGGATGTGAAGCTTTATCCAAGCTCTACTAAGCTTGGTGTCTAAAATTGAAGTTTAGCCGAGGTTCAATTCAACATATCTAGAGTCATGTCTTATCGTAGCTTAAGTATGGTCGTGTTGTTTGGGTTTCCCAATACATGCAAGACAGGACAAGATTTTTTTTTTTTCGACTTGACTAATCCTTTTGGATATGCAAAACGAGTCTTGTCCGGGAACATCAAAGGAGGTTGAGTTTACACCTACAATGTAGCAGGCATTGCTCTCGAAAGCTAATTTGAATGAGAGATGTGGTTTGAATGCGGGATTCATGGGTTGCAAACAAAGTATTTAGCCGTTCAACCAATGCAATTTTCATCTTTTATATGATCTTGCATGGGGTCAAGGTGTTAAATATGTGCAAACCTTTCTCTTGTCCATCACAAATCAAACAAGAACGCCCCCACAAAAAACACGGGATTCTCTCGTTAGAAAAAAGGGAGAGCAAAAACGCAGCGGCGTTTGAAATTGGGGAGTCGTTTTAGCGGGAAACGATTCGGAATAGTGTAGGTTGAGAGCCAGGGAAGCAGATTTTCTTGGCGGCCGCACGTGCAACCTCTATCCTTTCTCCTTTCTGACTTTCGCCCAAACAAAGCCCGAACTACCCTCTCTGGACGCGTTGATTTACAACGATGCCACTGCTTTTTCACGTGTCTCGAAAGTGGCCTCACTTCTCTCTCTGCATACCTTGCCGTGCCGGCATATATTCTCTCCAATTGCACTCCCGCTCCCTTTAAAGAGAGAATAAAATGAAAAAAAATGAAAAATGAAGCAAACAATTGCTGCTGCAGACTGCAGTAACAGTAAATGTGGCAGCACAAGCCCTTTTCGTCTCATTTACTTCTCAACAAATTCAAAATAAATAAATAAAATCTCAACAACTTCTAGAGGAGAAATTTATGTTTTTTTATCATTTTAGACGTAGAGTAGTTACTAATAAATTGGATGCTACAATTCGTTTCGTTAATCGCATAGCACATAGGTCACATTTGGTAATATGAATAAAGAGTCAAATACATACCTTATTCACCCTGACAATGGCGTGGGACCTCGATGCTCAAGACCATGACCAAGAAGCTATGGCTCAAGAATGGAGATGGGATGGTCGTTGTCCACTTGCAATGGCAATCACTACCATTGTTGTTTTGTAGCCTAGTATTTACTTTTGAGAAATGTCTCGTATCATTGTATTGGTTTTACGCATTTCAAATTATATCTCACCCCAATCTCTCAAATGCATTAGCAAACTAGTTTGTCCTGTGCGATATTTGATTGGCTTCTATATGAGATAGGAACAACCGAAGGTGAATGATTTGCTATTCCGTCTTATAATCGTTGAACTCTTCTCATATTGTTAGAAAAACAATGAAAGTTGATAATCGCATTTTGATATCAACATACCTAAATAGTCTATAACGTTGGCATATCAAATGAAGCGGCAAAAATTGGTATTAGATGTTGAAATATGACCAGCTTATTTAAAGGCTTGGTTATCAGGCATCACAATATTTCGATGTGTCGGTTTTGTAAATTAAATTTAAGCACATCGAGGATTGCTCTAGTATGACACGAGAGAAGGAGAGAGACTCCCATGTGGGTTTTGTCTATAATCCATCATTCTCCTCCTCTCCAATGGTTGCAGTTACTTTGGAGCACCTACCCAAGAGTCCCCCCTCTTTACCAATCTCACCAACTCCCGTGAACAATGCTATTGAGTTTGTAGGGCACGGTCCGCTGCATTGCTGCTCATTGCTCCCTCTCACTTTAATTATTTATTTATTTGTGGGGGTAATTGTTTAGAAAGTTCAAAATAGTCAATTTAAGTTTAAACCTTTTAATTATGTCAATTTAATCTTAAAATTATATCACACATAGAATATCTTATTTTTACATTCGATAGCTCATTAAATTTATTAATTTAGTCATAAATTTTTTAAAAATTTATCAATTTATTGATAAATCGTTAAAATATTTAAAATTAAATTGATATAATTAAAAGTTTGGAAAGTTTTTAGACTATTGTCCTTTTTTTATTATTTTTGAGATAGGTTGGTCGGAAAAGTCACCTGAACAAATGGGCCCCGCTCCGATTCTCCATATGCTGATTCATCTGATTCTTTGAAAAATGGTGGGCCCAAGTCGCCAGTTGGTGGGCCAACCGGGGAAGGGCGTACGGCGGTCCGCACGCCGGAGGGCCGCGAGACTTTAAGATTTGAAAAATTTCACAAGACACGATAGGATCACGATGACGATTATTATTCTCCACGAAGGTTTCTTCTGCTCCTTTCCCCACTTTCACTCTTCTTCTTTTTTTTCCCTTCCTCCGACATAGAATCAACCCCGCAATTTATTGTAACCCGACACCGAGGATCGTCCTAGACTCACCCCCTATCAAGGCATGGCCCGCCCGTCCGGACGGATCTCGTGGTATTCCCATCTTTTTACTGTCCGAATAACTCTTGGCGTGCCATTTTTGGGAACGGGTGCTTGAGATTATTTATTAATTGACTAATGATAGTGATGACAATGACGATGTTGTACCAAACTCATGGACCAATAGAAAATGTAGGGTCACAAGGTGGTGGTGGAGCTGACCTTTGCATTAGTCAAAATGTCCTACGGTACGGACCCCACTCTTCTCTCAATTTAACCTCCAACGCCCCCCACCATCTAAAGACAGCACTGCCACCTTACCAAGTTAGACCCCTAAATAATAAATTAAAATCAAAATTAAATAAAAATAACTCAAATTCTGCAAAATCCCAGATGGGATGGGACCCATCGAGATTTAATTTAATTTAGTTAATTCCCCGTTTGGCCTAATACTCCAAAACAAAAGAACAAACAAAAGAAGAAAAGAAAGGGAGCAAAGCATGCATTGGGCGCAAGCATGTCGCCCCTCCGGGACCAAGAAAGGAATAATCGCCCCCTCATCGATTAACGTGCCGAGTTTACTTCAAATTTTTTATTTATTTAAAATTAAACATCGAAATTAATTAATTCTCTTTGCTTCCTCTGGCGACGGAGGTGGGGCCCGCGGGGTGGGCCTTTCGTAATTCCCGAGGCGGGACGGGGGCGAAATCGTCCCTCTGGCCTAACTGCAAATTTTCGAAAAAGAAAATCTAGAGAGAGAGAGAGGGAAGCATGGTATCTGCGGAAGAAACTGCACCCGAGAAGAGAGAGAGAGGGAGGAGAGAGAGAGAGGAGCTTTGCCTGCTTTGCTTTGCATATTTTTCTGTTCTCTCTCTCTCTCTCCTCTCCTCTCCTCTCTTTTTTTCAACTCCTTTTCTAACTTTTTATCTGGAGTTGCCTTTTCTCCTTTAAACTTCTCCTTCTTCTTCTTCGTCTTCATCTTCATCTTCATCTTCTCCTCCTCCTTACCTTTCCGTCTCTGCGTGTGGAAGCGACGTGAAGCTTTTGGGAAGAGAGAGTGTGGGGGTGAAGAATGGCGGACATAGCGCATCCTCCCATGGACCAGCTCCAGGACCTGGAGTACTGCATCGACTCCAACCCTCCCTGGCGTACGTCCCCCCCCTCCATTTCGTTCTCTCTCTCCTCTTCCTTCTTCTTCCTTCCATACCTGTCGTCGTCGTCCTCCCGATCGCCGCGTCGTGTGTCGAGGGAATGATGTGGTCCCCCCCGCCTGGGACGCGGCGACGCGGTTGATTTAGCTGGTTTCGCCAGCGGGAGCGTGGCTCGTTCGCGTGCTGAGGCGGCGCTCGGAGCGACGCGGCATTCTCGTGTGTTCTGGGATTAGCTTTGTTCGTGCTGTGTTTATGTGATTTGTTTGAACGAGCGTGGGTTGCGTGTGTGGCTTTGATCACGTGAGTGAACGGGATCGGGGGACGGTGAGTAGAGCTGGAAAGGTGGACTTGCTAGGAATCAGCATTTGCCTTCTCTTCTTCATTCTTCTGGTTTACCGGAAAATCACTTGGTGAGAAGCTTAATGTTGCCGGACGTGCCTTTCGAGAGCTAGCTTCCGCTTCTCTGCTTCTGCCTGCTGGTGCCGGTGGTATAAAACGTTTCATGCAGTATAGTTTTGATTCGGTCGAGAAAAACTCACAAGGTGAAAGGACTTGCGACTGGAGTCGCCGTTCCTTGCTTAAGAAGTGATTTTGTTTCCCGATTGCCTTTAGTCCGTCCCACTTTTCAGCTGATGCAATCTCTTCGCTTGGATGCCAAGTGCATTTTCTGGAGTAGAAAGTTGCGTCTCTATGAGCAGAGAGGCCATGAATTAGAGTTATGGGTGATCAAGAAAGAGATTTTAACAACATTTCTTGAGATTCCTTTTGGCAAAAGAGATCGGTCTTAGTGGCTTAAGTTATCCAGAGTATCGCTGTGCATTGAATGCACAATAAAAGGTGACGAGTTGAGTAGAGAAAGGATTTTTGTAACCTCATTCTCTGTGCTTTGCGGCTTTCTTGGAGAGGGAGGAACCTGCTCGTGATGAATGGGGAATTAGAATTGCTCACCTGAACTAAAATTACGGATTGCTGTGTTCTCTTTTTGTAACATTGGAATCTATAATCTTTGTCATTTTAACATGTCCCTTACAATAAGCACTTTTGCGCCTTGGCGGCCTTTTCCATTAAAGATACATGCTCGCATGAGGACATGGTGATGTTAAGCGAGTGTATGACAATTTTAACCTCCTTTGCATGGAGCATTGAAGAACATCCAATTCATAGTTTGTCTTGGCAATTTATAATCAATGCCTAGTATTTTCTTCCTATCATCTTTTCATGAATGACTTCTGCTGAAAGAATGAGGGCTCCTCTGTTTATAGTTTTTCCTTTGATTTGTTTAATATTTTACTTTTTTTAATTTTCAAATTTTGTCTTGCAGTTGAAACTATCTTATTGGCATTTCAGAATTACATTCTGATGCTGGGAACCAGTGTAATGATCCCTTCAATGCTTGTGCCAATGATGGGAGGGAGTGATGTAAGCTAATTTCTGCAGAACAACATCTGTTTCCTTGTTAGCTTCTGCCAGACCTTTATAAATTTCTTTTTCCTCCTGATAATGCCTTTGTAGCATAAACCAGCAAGTTGATTTACTATTTACGGATCCAAATGCGTCACTCTAGTTTGGAATTTCCTGTATGCAGATATTATCTTCGTCTTCCTTAGTTTGTCTTAAAATTTGTTCTAGTTTGCAGTTCTATTATTCATTTTGTCTGGCTTGCACAATGTCTTCTAGGAGGATTCATTAGCAAATTCAATTTTCCCCTTAAGTAAAATCATTTGCTGTAATATTGATTTTCTGCTCTTGTGGCTGGTTTGCATTACCACTAATATTCTGGCCTACTTGACCAGGGTGACAAGGCACGAGTGATACAAACTTTGCTCTTTGTTGCTGGCATTAATACACTTCTCCAGGCACTTTTTGGAACAAGGCTGCCAGCAGTAGTTGGAGGATCGTTTGCGTATGTTGTTCCTATTGTTTACATCATAGGTGACTCAAGACTGCAGAGGATTGTTGATCCTCAGGAAGTAAGTTTGCGATTAGTACATTGGAAACCAATGAGAGTAAATCTATGAAGTTTAAACTTGTTTTCTGGACATAGAAGAACTCTTGCTTAATATTTACATCTGCAATTAAACTACTTGTTCTTGCTTGTTAAAGTATGTCCCCTTGTCTCTGGGGTATCAATGGGTCCTATATTTATGTAGTTTCACTTAATATGTTTGCATAAGCTTTTCGGTTGGACATTCTAATATAGTATCACAGCCTGGCTCTACTCAGATTCATTTTGCGTGTGAGGTTCTGCATTTCACATGTCCTTCTCAGCTTATTTTTCACACAAGAGCGGTGTTAAAAAGTATTTATCCCATGGCTTGTTTATGGAGTTTCAGTGGGATTTACATTCATTTTGTCTCCCTCCACCTATTGGCAAGTTTTTAGGTTGGACATTATAATTCTGCAATTTTCTTTCCAAGTCACTTCTCTCCTACCTTTCTTGATTCTAAAAGCGGTGCATAAAATTCTTTGGGCATGGGTATTGGTACTGATGGTTGTGCAAATACATAGTTGTTACCTTCTGTTTACATATCTCATACAAAGGATAAAGAGATTCTTACTGGTGCATCATCCAATGAAAATAGCTGATATTTATCTGGCTTCTGGATGACATATCAATTCTTGATGTTAAATTAGGCTGTGCCATGTGTTTCTCATCTTCATGGTTTGTTCCTTTGGCAAAGGTTTTGGTTGGTCATTTTTTCACCAGATTTGATGAAGATCTTCCACTCTTTCTGGTATCCAGAGATTTCTGCAAACGATGCGTGCAATCCAAGGAGCTCTCATTGTGGCTGCAAGCATACAAATTGTCTTGGGTTACAGCCAAGTTTGGGGTCTCTTCTCACGGTACTGGGCTGCCACTGCAAAACTAAAAGAAAATCCAACTTCCTTGTACTTGTATTCTAAATAATGCTATTCTTTTCAGCTTTTTCAGTCCTCTTGGTATGGCACCCGTTGTGGGACTGGTTGGACTAGGGTTGTTTCAAAGGGGATTTCCCTCGGTATGTGATAATGCAATACTACAACATGCGTGGCATTGGTATCATATATGATGAATTAATACACTATGACAAACATCATACTTATGCCTCAATAATTTTTTTCATTACTTTTCTACTTGACTTTTCCAAATGCACAGTACAAAATTTGAGCATTAGGACTAACAAGGATTCTTGTTTTGTTGTCATCCTGAAATATCATGGTGTTATCTGACAAGGATCTTATTTTCAGTTGGGCCAGTGTGTGGAAATTGGGATACCCATGCTACTGATGGTTATTGGAGTGTCACAAGTATGTTGTTTCAAATATTTCTTTGATCTACAGCTTATCCATGTCAGTTAATTCTATCTTTAAGTATAGTTGCCTGTGTATTGCAGTATCTAAAGCACATAAGAATAATGAGAGATTTCCCTATCTTCGAGCGATTCCCTGTACTGATCTGCGTTGCATTCATCTGGCTCTATTCGCTTATCTTGACCGCCAGTGGGGCTTATCGAGATAGGCCCACCGTGACTCAACGAAGTTGCCGTACAGATAGGGCGAACCTTATATCTACTGCCCCATGGTATTTCAATGACTTCACCTCATTTTCTGATTTTTGCTGGATTCAATAACTATATGTTTGATCTCTTACAGGTTTAAATTCCCTTACCCTCTACAATGGGGGCCGCCAACTTTCTCAGCTGGCCATTCTTTTGCAATGATGTCCTCAGTTCTTGTGTCAATGGTTGAGGTATGAAAGTGATTTCTGTGTGCAACTGTTGTATTTGGAAATGAACCATGAGGCAACTCTAAAATGATTTGGGATGTCCCACTCTTGTTATGCAAGTTGGATCCAGTTACATTAATCACGGTTCATAAATTTTGAATGATGCCTCAAAGATTGAAAAATGTTAAAAGACTTGCCATGAGGTTTGTTAGTTGAAGGATTTTTCTGTCCTTCTGGAATGACTTATTAATATTATGGATCATGTCCAGTCGACTGGTGCATACAAGGCAGCTTCTCGGTTGGCAATCGCTACTCCACCACCAGCTTATGTATTGAGTCGTGGTATTGGCTGGCAGGTAAGTTGGTTTGACAAAGCAACAGTAAAACAGTTCTTTCTTGCCTCCTGCCTTGCTAGCTTTTTGGTGCAAACAAGTGAAATATGATTTGAAAAAAAAATTAATTTTAATAAAAAAAAATTTATGTTGCTTAATGAAATCATTGTAGAATCTTTGGTAGCTGTTACTAGGGTGTTCCAAGACCTACCATCAAGAAATTTCAATGAAGTATGTACTCTCAGTTACCTCATGCAATTACATAAAAATTTGTCAACCACAATTTTTTTGTTGGACTGTCAGCCACGGTAACCAGTTACACTTTAGCATTATCAATATCATTTCTACTCGGTTCCATACTTGATGTCTTGTGTTCACTGGTTTAATGATGGCAATGCTGATATAATGTTATAATAGGAATTTAAGAAACTCAAACAGTACTGATAATAGTATAATCCTGAACTTCCTGATTAGTCAGATATTGATTGCTTGTAACAAATTGAGGGATGATCCCTGTGGCAGTGTTAATTTATGTCAAAAACAATATGGATTGTAGCTGGTGGTAAACTGAAAATCAGTCTGAACACTTTCCTGTTATATAGCGAACTACCATTGGAAAGATGGAATAATGAATTTAAAAAAATATGAGAAGATGGAATAATGAATTTAAAGAAATATGAGATAGGTTTAATCGCAGAGAGAAGGCCAGAGTTTTGCTAGCACCTTCCTGCATGACATGTTCAATTTACAAAGATGTAAAACATGTTTATAGGTTCAGAGTGATCTTCTCAGTATTCTGCTTAATCAATTGAGTAATTAGGTTATTAATGTCTTGCTGAGAAGTTTTCATTTGGCAGGGGATTGGAATCTTACTAGATGGTCTTTTTGGAACTGGCACTGGCTCTACAGTTTCTGTGTAAGAATGCATGCTTCACCGAGCTATGTGTGGTGACAACTTTTGTTTGTCTGTGTGGCAATCAGCATATGCTTGACAGGGATCTTATTTCATCTATTTCAGAGAGAATGTGGGACTCCTTGGACTAACACGGGTTGGAAGTCGGAGAGTTGTGCAATTATCTGCTGCCTTCATGATATTCTTTTCCATCTTAGGTTGGTGTTACTTACTCAAGACATGTGAGAATAATTGCATATAATGCTGCCATTATTTTCTGCTTGACGTGGCAAACTCTTACAATAAGAGAGATTTGAGCCTGCAAGAGCTAAATTGTTCCACCATGAGCAAGATTTTCTAATGTGGGATTGTTGCCGATTCGGTATTTGATATAGCATTTCAAATCTATTTATATTGGTGAAATGTTTTCAGGCAAATTTGGAGCTGTATTTGCATCAATACCCTTCCCAATATTTGCTGCGTTGTACTGTGTTCCTCTTCGGCCTTGTAGGTATGCAGCTAACTTGTGTTTGCCTACTTGTTTGTCATTTCAGCCACCACGATTACTGATTACTTTTCTCCATATTTCTTGCAGCTTCTGTGGGATTGTCATTCCTTCAGTTCACAAACATGAATTCCATGAGGAACCTCATCATTACTGGACTCTCACTCTTTCTTGGGATATCCGTTCCCCAATTCTTTTATGAATACTGGACTCCCGATCGCAAGGGCCTCGTCCACACTAATGCCGGATGGGTAAGTAGCTTCCTGATGATTGGTCATGCTAGGAAGCTCATGCTCAACTGGGTTTTTCCGAAGGCTTATGAAATTAGCTACACATACATGGTCCATGATATTGACTAAAAGTTTTCCATCTTGTGGTTTATGAGTATGGCCTGCCATTGCAATTCCCTTCGCGTTGCAGAAATTTTACACGAATTGGTTCTTCTGCAGTTCAATGCTTTTTTGAATACCATATTCTCGTCCCCAGCAACAGTGGGATTGATCGTCGCCGTCTTCCTCGACAACACGCTGGAAGTCGAGAAGTCGAAGAGAGACCGCGGGATGCCGTGGTGGGTGAAGTTCAGGACGTTCAGAGGAGACAACAGGAACGAAGAGTTCTACACACTGCCATTCAATCTGAACAGATTTTTCCCTCCCACCTAGAAAAATTGTCCACGTCCCGTGTAGGTGCAGGATGAAAAGCTATTCTTTTTCATAAGTGCATCGAATCCCAAATCTAATTTGTGGATACGTGCTTTCTATTTAGGACATTTTGTAGGGCCACTAACTAGATCAACATTAGCAAACGCTAATTTTGCTCAGGAGCATCAGTTCCCAATTTATTTTTTTGCAGCCCATTTTGTAGAATGGTCTGAAATTTCATATATTTGTCATCCACTTTCCAGAAGTAATAAAAAGGCAGGCTCGCTCTCCGATTTGAACATGCCATGCCATGTTTATTAAAAAATACGAGACTTTTGTAAGTTCTGGAGTGACTAATTTGATCAAATTGTAATATCTTCAAAACAGGACTTTAGATTTTAGTGTCTTATTTCTTTTCCCGATTTCAAAAATTAAAAACTTCATCTCATTATTTTCTGATAATATTTTTGAAAATATCATTAATTGATTTCTTATTAGCTCTCATCTATCTTTCAAAGTTAGAAAAAAGAAGGAATTACTCAGTTTCATTTTCCCGAATGACAATTACATTATATTTTTCTATCGATCAAATATTATGTAAAAGCAAATTCTTTCCGAGTGAACTCTTATGCAGTGGTCCGATCCCTTTGAAATTGGGCAAGTGCGAGTCTTGTCTATATTGAGATTTTTTTTCTGTAATACAGAGAATAGAACCCATCTGATTTTCGTGTCCAAAACAAATGAACCGTGAGCAGAAAGCAAATTTTATTTTTCGGAGACTTCAGTGGAATATATTAACATTACAGGCTTGACGGTCTATTCGACAAGACTTAAAAAACAAGGAAAAAAAGAAAAATTTTCCTTGCAACTTAAAAATAAAACATAAAAGAAGCAAAAAAAAATCATTATATGGGAAGCCTCAGATATATAGCCAGTGTATTTGACATCAATGCAAATTCAGTCGGTAATTCCAACAAAAAACACAAATCCTCATTGGCTTCTCGTCCTATATCGATCGATTTCCAATTTGCATAAAACCAAAAACAAATTTTTTCACATAAAAGGTGTTGAAATAATACCCTCCCCCAAAAAAAAAAAAAGAAAAGCAAACTTTTTGCTCCAATGTGATCGCCAAAAACGGCTCCGTAGACCACAGAAATCAAGGTCCACAGGTTCCTATCAAAGAACGAATCAGATCTCTATCGGTCCGATCATAGCATCGCCGGTCAATGCCCTTCCAGGCTACCGGCGACGTGGCTCAGACCTTCGAAAAAGCTCGAGTTTTTCGATTAAAGAAAAAAAAGGAAAGAAACCAAAAACCCTCAGAGACCCGTTTAAAATCACCCACGGCTAGGGGGGGCCACTGGACCGCCGTCGACCGACCACAGTCCCCGACCGATCCCGAGAGGCTCCACAAAGGAGACGGACGAGATCGGTGGATGGGGAAAAGGGGTTAGCGACGGCGAGTGAGCACCCCGCGCTCGCCGTTTTGGAGTGTCATACGGCACTTCCTATCTATTAGGGGTGTTCTTCCTCATCGGGATCTTGATTCGGCCACGCAGAAGAAACCCTAAGAACCCCCAAACTTACCTTCCTTCGCAACCTGCCGTCGCCGTCGCCGTCGCCGTCGCCATATCGGAATGAATCAGAATGGTTAACAAAGGGCACGCGAAGCGATTTTTATAGGGACGGAGCGAAAACCCTAATGCCAACTTCGGCAGTCGCGAAGTCCAAGGTTAGCCCCCACACACGCGGGTCTGGACTCCGAAAGCGGCTCCATGTGTTGTAGGCCCATTAAATTTGGGCCGAGCTGATTGGATGTCAGTGGGCCCAAATACGGACTGGGCCACTTCGGCGTCGACGGGCCCACCAGAAACCACTTCTTTGATTTCAATTCAAATTGCCGTCCGGGCACACAGAGAGAGACACAGAGAGAGGGGAGGGAGTTGGTGGAGGTGGCAATGGCGATGGGGAGCGAGGCGACGACGTGGGTGGGGAAGAAGCCGCTGCGGCGGATCGGAGGCATGTCCGATGCTCTCTCCATCGCCTCCGATCTCGGCTTCTCTATGTCAGCTCCTCGTTCTCAGGTCATTTCTCTCTCTCCGTCTCGCTTTCTTCACTTTCGAATCGATGAATTCGCCGTGCTCATTCTCCGATGCGTTGTGCTTGAGAAGTTCTTTTCCTGTTCGAATTGGTGATGGTGTTACTTTTCCTGGCGTTCGAGTGGCTTTTGCGGGATGCTCTTGTGAAAAGTGCATTAGCTTAGAGTGTAAAATCCGTTTCCTTCTTAGAGAGCAATGTGACGCTTGTCTTTACTAAATAATCAGCTGATCTTATCAACAAGCTGTATTTGCGATCTACAGTTGTAATTCGAATGGAATTTGAGAACTTTTTAAGGTGAATTGTTTCTTATGAATTGTTCTGAAGTCTAACTCCTCATTCAGAAGCAAGAGCCTCTCTCTGTGGGGACTCTTAGGTCGCTGGTTCTGGTAGTTCTGTTCATTAGTTGGAACCGGGTCTTGTCGAGCTATTTTTGACTCTTTTTTTCAGGTCGCATTCTATCAAAAGGTGCTTCTGATGGTTCAGCTCCAATACAGTTTAAGATCTGGCCTTATTGATTTTGTATCTGTTTGCCAGCATTGCCAACAATTTCAGCTTGCGACCATGAAATTCTTGTCTTGTTGGGTGACCTTGGTCAATTGCAAAGTTGGATGTGTCCCCTTGAACTCGCACACTCCACTTTTTCTATTATGTATTCTGGTGAAACTGTTGTGTTGATTCATCAGGCAAATATATTAGTTTTCCCGCAAAAAAAACTTGTCTTCGATTATCATGCCTTATGACTCAATCAATGTGATTTTCATAGGAAGAAGTCCAAAACTTGACCTTGAGTAATGGCGAAAAGGGTGATGACTTGATAAGGGTTCTAAGAGAGCTCACTGCAGTGCAAAGAAAAATTGCGGATCTGCAGGTGGAACTCCAAGGCAGAAAGGTGAATTCTTCCGCTTCACTTTACTGTGTTTCTTTTACTGTGTGCAAAAGTGGATCACCAGTTTTGTATGTTGAACATCAATGGATTAGAGTAAACTCACCACAAGCTATCAAAGGGGTGTGGCATGATTGCCAAAAAGATGCTTCTTTGGAAATTATCATTTTGCAGTGAGGGGCTGTGTGGTTATTGATTTTTAAATCTGTTGCTTAATAATATAACACATTATGACAGTGCATTTGTTGAATGCCTCCTCTTGATCGATTCATGTATAGTAATTACTGGGTGTATCATGACTGCTCCATCCATTATTAGAATTTAAGTTGAATGTGTGGTAAAAATTGAATAATTCTGGTGTCATTGCAATCTTTGTACTCTTTAGTCTCAAAATCCCTGCTCTACTCATTTGACACACAGTACTTTGTAATGGGTAGGATGATAAAAACGTGTCACACTTGACACACGTGAGTGAGATGGAGAAGAAGATTGAGACTTTGGCAAGGATCACAACAATATTGAAAGATGTTATTCAAAATAAGGTAATCTTTTGTCCTTCTCCTATTCCTGCATAAACCTCATGAATATTACCTAATGATTGAATTTAACAGTCACATACTGTTTAAGTCATAAGGTGGTTATTTATTTAAGTCATCATATATTTCTGAGTGCCATGAGATGAATAAATGAGTCTGTTTAACTTCTCTTCTGACATAGAAATAACAGCATCGGCATTAATGGGATGTTTCTGGGGAGTATGTGTTTCATTCTTGTGAAAAGGAGTTCAATGTGCATATACATTCAGATTGTCAGTAAGTCAAATAAGATCATCTTGACCTGTATTGAGGGTTTCTCAATCTCAACACGATTTCAAGCCCCAAAATTGCTGCTTCTTATGCTAATTACTTTCTACTGTAGGGGCTTTGCAGGGAGTACTTTGATTGTATCCTGTAGAAATAATTGTAGTCTGATGTCGAAGTGTGACAAAATGCTGACTCTTGTGACTTATTAACTGGTTTATGGAAAATTAAGTTTTGTCGATATAAAATTGCAGTGCAGGGTTAGACTATTACAAATTAAGAATTGAAGGTAGTATATCTCTTGGAAGATCTATCATTTTGTTTAAACTTATAAAGGTCTTTCCTTGCTCTTATAATTCTTAAATAACATCATTGTTAAGTTGATTTATAGCCAAAAACCTGTTGTTCTTCTCTTAGGATCGCATCATAGCTCGGCTTCAACAACCATATTCCCTTGATTGTATTCCAGTGGAAGCAGAATACCAGGTTAGTTGCTTCATCTTTCCTCTGTAGAGTCAAGTTGTCTATGCTTGTTACTTTGGCAGTCTTGCTACCCATAAATAATTGCCTGTGTGCAAAAAGGGAAGTTGACATGGATGGAATGTTTTCTCAAGATGGAAACCTTTCTTGTGGCTAAATGGGTAAGTTGGTCTGTAATTTAGGACGCTGATCTTAATTAATAGGGATTCGAATACGACTCTCTTAAAGAAAAAAGTTCGATATTTTTTTCTCATTTTTCATTACCTGATTTGTTAATAAATGATAGCCTGAAGTGTAAAAATTAATGAAGTTATGCAACTACCTAATAGTGCATTGGCTTTCTGACAACTGCTTCTAATTGGCTTCGAAGTACGCAGAAATCTTCAGAAATTCAGTTTAGTAATTTTTCTTCTGATTGGAGTGGATTTCAAAAAGGACTTCTTGTTGAAACGTTATCATTTGCTAGCTTTCTTGTATGTAGAGAGTATTCAATTTGGATGTGTTAAAATATTTATATAATAAATTATGCCTTCATTTAACAGTTTAAGTTTTTAAAACAGTTGACTGTGGTTTTGACAAAACTCACATGATATCAGAATTAGAAGTCTTGAGTTCAAATGTTTCCAAGCTCCATTTGCCCTCTAATTAAATTTCCAATGCTTAGTACTAAGCAAAATATCAGACTAAGCGCGAGGAGGAGTGTTAAAATATTTAAATAATAAATTACGCTTTCATCTAATAGCTTAAGTTTTTAGAGCAGTTGGTTGTGGTTCTCACAAAAACTCACAAGATGTCATCCTTCCAAACGTTATACCTAAGGGTCGATATTAGAGTCTAATAATCAACCTTGAAAGAATGGAAAATCTTAGTGCTAAATGCATCACATTTTTCAGTTTTGAAGTGGCCTTCATATACAATAATTATGAAAGAAATTTTAATTAGTGTGTTTTCCAGTATCTCTTTCTCTCTCAAGCTTCATTAACAAGGAGTCAATTCCCAAAATCTAGAAAAAAAGATTTGAATGGAATAAAGAATGTCGAGAGGTGAAGAGGTGGATGGTATAATACCTCAACGGGAAACAGAGGAAGGAACGATGTGAAATTGATTACAAGAAAATGAGATGCATGAACCGCGTGACTCTGAAGGTCTCAAAAGCAATGATAATGAAGATTGGTCCCAGGTGGTGGCTGGAGAACTTAATGCTACAATTCTATGGGAGAGGTTACCGCAGAGTGATCTAATGTGGACTTTTTTGGCCAAATAGACGGATTGCTTTGAGTTGTACTTATGCCAACAGCTAATAAAAATTATTAGAGTGTCAACAGCTTGTGCGTTAGAAATGGGACTTCTCTGTGGAGGATCACTCGGTCCATGTGTTATTTTGAGCAAGCTAAAAGAAATAAGAGGAAAAATCCCTATGGAAAGCAGAAGATGATTAAACTTAATCTTGCTTGTGGAGATATCCAAACTTAGATTGATGACACTATTGCAATCTGTTATGCAGCTGACCTGCTAATCTGTTTGAGATGTCAATTGGGAAAGTGACTCGTTTCTGTCAAATGGTGTATTTGCAGTATGGATTGCTATTGGTTGGTGCAAAAAAACCTTTACTTCGACACTAACAGCATTTCTTTGTTTAAATGACAGAAACAATTTTCAGAATTGCTGATGAAGGCTGCCAGCGACTACGGTGGCTTGACAGCCTCTGTTGCGGACTTTCAATGGAGCCAGAACTTCAAGGAACCTCCTGCAGTTTGGGGGGTAAGTCGAGGATTTTTATCTCTTCTTCACAATTATGAGCCCCATTCAGCATTTGTGATGAAATTTGGAACTCATAGATCATTTTTTTCAATGATCCAGGAAATGCTTCGCCCTATTCCCGTGGCCTTAGCATCATGCACCAGATTTTTTGAGGCTATGTCTGCCATGAGAGAGTCGTTTGCCACCCTGCAAAAGCTAAGAGTGGGTCAATCTTTCCCCTCTTTGCCCACGACACCAAGCGGAGATCCTTCGCAGAAAATCCTAGGAGTGGCCGACTGCGTCACTCCGCCTTCCTGGAGAAATGAGTCAAGCATTGACGACTTAGCCATCAGGAGCAGGAGAGGGCAAGGACTCGAGCATCCTGAAGATGACAACAGCGAGGTCGGGGAGCACCATCCTGCCGATGGCACGGGTAGCCGGAGATTGTCTTGGCCTCCGATAAAGAAAGGCAGCGCCTAGCTCGAAGGCGAGAATCTCTCATTCGTTTGTAAAGGCTAACGATTTATCAGTTCTTTTTATCAAACCCACTGGAAACCTGTAAAAATACACTGAAACCACGGTTCACTGGTCTTGTGAATTCATGGAAATGTGCCATTGGGAGGCATTGTCGTCTGCATGCACTAAGATATTCAATGATTCGATGGAGTGATCTTGTAATCCTTCCGGATATGTATCGATTTCATGCGTTAATGTGGACGTTGCCTCTTGACCAGAAATGTGCCTATGTGGTCATGGGCCGTGTTTTCCTAGATGTGGCGCAATCGAGGCATTGCGTGCTTAGACCTCCAAACAAATCGTGGCTGCAGTTCTCTCTTCTTTTCCTATATTCCCATTGTCTCTTACCCCTTTTCCCCTTTTAAGCTTTATCAACCTTTTGAGGATTCCATTTTCTCATCCGACCTGATCACGAAAGTGATATGATTGAGTAGACACAACCATTCCAATGTGAATATATTCATTCGATCATCGAAATTTACTTATGATAGCCCATGATTAATGTGAAATGCACATTACTAGGCGTAATGTCCGGTAATCATCCATTGTTGCATCTAGATTGTAGGATCAGTACTCAATCCTTGTTCGGCAACATTTCGAGGCCTTTATGTCGCGAGTTGTGATATTCAATGGTATTCCTTTATATTTTATTTAATTATTTAACTATTAACCTTGATTAGTCAAAATGTGAACGGAAGGTATGAGGAGGGGACTGACTGAATTTAATAAGGCGAATGATCTCACTATGCAAAGAGAATTACTTTTCGGCTTTATGAGTAAATGTCAAGGAAACCTAGAAGTTCTAGAAGAGGAAAAGGGAGATGTCCCGTCAAGCTGCTGATGAGATAGAAGAAGAACGAGGTGCGGGGAGGGGACAGCCCGAAGTTTTCTGAATGATGGTGCGGGGCGGCACTTTGCCGGGGCCCCTACCGAAGTACCAACCGCCGCTGATCGTGCCACGTGCCATCCAGATGCGTACAAACTCTCGTGGGTCCCCGATCCATCGCGGTCGATCATGGGGCGTGTGGGGCCCAGGGCCGTTTAAAGGATAAGGATAAAATATACATTTTCGATGATGCCGCAGAGTCATCATTAAGAAAAGGGCATCCGGCCGCACATGACTTTCTATAGGCAGCCAAAATATTAAGGTCGACAATATGTGTATAGATTGGATCCACTCCTAGTCCATGCTAATGGATTGAAGATTTTTATGGATGCTAAGAAAATGAAAGATATATAGGAAGGGGAAATTTTATTTTATTTTTTGAATTTGAATTTATTTTATTAGATTTATCTATCATTGATTATGTAAATCTCGAATAAGCCTTGTATACAAGACCTATGTAATTAATTATCGAAACTATTTTGCTGATTTGGATCCGGAATTTAGGTAAGTATTATCATGTAAAATAGGAAAGTGAGAAAAGTAAATCTTTCCCTATTTATGTTTGAAAGTTGACAATTGAAAGTGAAGAAAATGAAAGGGAGAATTTAAACTTGTGAGGTGTATAGAATTTTTGGAGTCGGATCTCCCTACATTGATTTTCTCTAGCACTCCCAAGTGATGAGAAATTGCTTTCGTCCCTAATTTTCTTATTAGAACTTTTCTTTCCCCTCCCATCCTCTCAAATGCGGTATTGGTGCCATAATTGCGTCAAATCAACTAGTTTGGTTGAATGCTAGTGTTTTCGTACGGTTAATATACCATATGAATCCATCTAAATCGATTCGACCTTACCATATTCAAGAAATTAGTTTGATTTTTCGGCACGATTCTAATAAAAAAAAAATGCCCTGTCATGCAATGAATTCACAAATCAAGTACTACTCGATTTGGGTTATAATCACACATAAAAGGGTAGAACCAAAAATTGTTGGTACAACCCTAAGAAACTCTATAGCGAGAAGCAATATCCAAGTTCATCATAAATTTATAATATAAGGTCATTCATGTTGATAATGAATGTGCAAAAGCGCCGTCAGATAAAACGAGGAAAAAGATGATGCAGGCACTGCCATTTGTCATAAACAATGAACACCCTCGTCATTGAGACAAAAAAAAAGAAGCAAAGAATTGAATTATTTTTTTTGGGTCGAAAGGAAAAATTGAAATTGCTTTCTCCAAAAAAATGAGATTCCCATTCCAAATCCTGAGTTTGCTAACCCCACCATGTGACCACAAGCGTGTTGATGCTTTCTATACTTCCTAGAAGTCGCATGGCTAAGAACCAGTGATGGAATCCTTCCCTCCTCCTTTTCTTAAGAGAGTGTCACGCCCCTAAGAAATCTAACGTGGCTCCTGCCACCTGCTGGACTCATGATGATGTTGACGATGAAGATGAATTTCAGGACCACAAGCTTTAAAAAAGTGAATCAAATTCTCCAGCTCATGTAATTTGACTTGGTCATTGAAAACGGATTCGTACTTTGATCACGTTGATGAAACGGGCTTGAATTTTTCTATATTGGAACAGTGTGGAACGATCCTATGGCCAAGCGTATACTCGAGTTCTGACTCGTACAGTGTCTAGTTGCCTGTGAGGGTTTGTGAATTTATTCAATGGGCCCTAAGTTCATCCATTGAATTTGGAAATTTAGGATGTGCAAAATATTCATTTTATTTCTAACCAAATCTATTATTTTATTTCCAAGAAGAGAATTGATTAGATGACCATCTTTAATCTACTACAAGAATAATAATCTATTATGAGATAAAAAATTAAATAAAAAATTATTATAAATTATTATGAGGCTTGTTCTTTTTAAGAATTTATGATTCATAACAATTTGTTATTCTTATAATAATAAAAAATATTATTCTAGCAAAGGTTTTTCCTATAATATGTTTCCAATAAAACCCGTTTGATAATGTAAATTTCATTTTTTATTTACGTAACAAATTTTTAATTTAAAAATAAGTTTGGAAAAAAATGCGAAATGATTTTTCATTTATTTTTGGAGAAATAAAAACTCTTTTTATCACTTGGGTTCGCTACTAGTCGACCACCTACCTATCATTGCCTACCTCTCGATGCTTGCCATCCGCCATCAAATGCTACCCATCGCCCACCTTCTGTTGCTATCTTGGGAGTTTGTTCTGAAAATAAAAATTTTATATTATTACCAAACGCGTATTTTTACTCAAAAATTTATCCGAGGAATAGAAATAGTTAGAAATTATGTCTAGAAATAGAATGGTGATGGTTATGCTATTAGCGGTCCTTTTCACTCCTTCGGGGACAAAAGTGTAAATTTTACATAATTAAATAAGTATTGGGTATCCGACCCCCCAAAAAAAAGGAAAAAAAAAAAGAAAGACAAGTAGTGGGTACGACGCTATCGCCGGAAGGAAGACGGATGCGAATTGACAAAGCGCAGTGATTTTCCTCTCCTTTTATTCTTATTTTTTATTTTCCTTTTCTTATCTTAAAATAAATGGGTGGGGGAGGCATCCGAATATTTAGCAAATAATATTCCGTCCCTTTCCACGATCTTTCTTGCTCCCCACCCGCTTTTCCGGAAATTTCCTCTCTCTCTCTCTCTCTCTCTCTCTGACATCACGTCTATCATTGGACAATTAATCCTCGTTTTACCGTCCTGCCCCTCTCCCTCTCGTTTATTTACATTGCCACCCCCACGCCACGCGCCGAGGAGAGAGTTTGCATGGACGCGTGTCCATCTGTTCGTACGCCGCCGCATCGACGGTTTCCCACACCGGAAAAAAAAAAAAAAAAAACAGGCTTAACCGCGTCCTCCCCCTTTTTTTAGCCCAATTCCCTTAAAAGAACAAAGCAAAAGCCACGGAAAAACTCCAAACTTTGCGAACTATAATAAATTTATTCTAAATTATTTTTTATAAAACCAAAAATATCAAATTTGCATTTATATGATACATTTATCTTAATTTTTTTTTTGAAATATAAAAAATCTCAATTTTTTTTACCTATATGACATATTTATTCAATTTTTTTTCTATAATACCATATACCCAAAGTTTTTTTCTGTAATGCCAATTTTTTGTGATGAATGTGTCATATGATACAAGTTTAAGATTTTTAGTATCACAAAAAAAAAGTTTAAGTAAATGTGTTACATTTTATAAATTTGGGGTAAATATGTTACATAAATACAAGTTTATGATTTTTTTGTATTATCATAAATAGTTTGGGGGTAAATGTGTTATTGTAAACAAAGTTAGGGTTTTTTGTGACTTTTTCTCCAAGAAAAACCTCCAAATTTGGCACCCACTCTTAATTCTATTTCAAACTTTTCTTTCATGCAAAAAGAAAAGAAAAATTTACGACTTTCATCCTTGATCCTAAATCTATTCATGTGTCTCAAAATCACCACTAGCTTCTTAAAAAAAATAAAAATACCAAGGGCTGATTAGAGGTTTATCATCAGAATTCGTGTCTTCATCGAGACTATCATTTTCTTATGGAACGACAACAATCTTTTGATGTTGATAATGTCGAAGAAATCGATGATGAACTTTTAACGGGTGAACAGGTTTTGGATTGGACCGAAAAAGTATGATTTTATCTTGGACAAAATAAAGTTCGGGGCAGAATTCACTAACAAAAATACATCCAAATCATTTAAAGCCGAAGCAAAAACATTGACATTTGGTTCAGTGCTCGACATGTGACGTGTCGATGTCCTGAAATAAGAATCACACGTTAACTACATATTTAATCCAAATATTATTATTAGTATTCGTTAGTGGACTTATCAATATGAGCTCAGTGCGTCGCATTGGTCCCGAAATCCAAAATGAGATTTTTTTGCTAAGTGCATGGCCGCCCGGACCCGACCATCGGATGACGTCACCTTTTCGTTTTTAATTACCTAATTTCTCTTTATAATTACCAATTCTTTACGTGTCTCTGACTCTTGACTCCTCCTTCCTTCCTTCCTTCCTCCCTCCCCTTCCTTTTTTTATTTTTATTTTTATTTATTTATTACTATTTTTTCGTGTCTCTTTGGAGGCGCGCCTTCCGAGCGAAGGCAAAAAACACGAATCCAAAATTCCAAATCCCGATTCAATCCGTACTTAATCCCGCGACAGAACCGCCATTGACGAACCTTCAAGCTCCCGTCCTCCCTCCTCCCTCCTCCCTCCCCTCCCCGCTCCCCTCCCCGTCCGTACACGCCCGCCCCCGCGCAGGTTGACGCGCCGTCGTCTGACCCGTCGCCGTCGCCGCGTTGCTGCTCCGCCTTTGGAAGCGTCACCGCTCGGGTTCCGTTCGCTCGCCTGTCGGTTTCGGCGCCCCGCGTCCGAGTTGGCGGTGATGACCTCCGGCGCGCGTCGCCTCCGTTGATGAAGTTCGGCGGTCGCTGCTGCGGCGTCACCTGCTCCTTGTCTGCTTCCATGGGACTTCGCCGATCCGGGTTCGTCACTCTTGTCTGTCTTTTCTGTTGCATTGCACGCGTCGCTCGTGTCCTTGTTCGGCTTTTTTTCTTTCCTTTTCTTTTCTTGCTCTTGTGGAAGTTTGTGCCCGAATTCCCGTCCTCGCGTGCGTTGTTTTGCGGGGTTCTTTTCCGGGCTGACGAGAACTTCGTGTTTGTTTCCTCGTCTAATCGGCGGTTGCAGAGAATTCCGGTGAGCTCGGTGGCGATGCGGGGTCCGATGGGGAAAGGTGACGCCGACCGATGCGTTTTTCCGCTCACAAGCTTGCAGATTGGGTATGTTCGCGACGAGGATTGTCGTTCTTGAATTGGAATCAGCCTTGCATTATGTATTCTTGAGATCTTAGATGAGAATCGGGCGGGTCGTGAATGGATGGAACGATTCGGCCTCCTTTTTTCGCTTGTTTTCAAGTTCACACATGCGTACTGCATGCAAATCCTTTCTGTTGTGCGATCTTCAGAGTCTTTATGCATGGAATTGTCGAAAAGCAGGATAATCGATGGGGCTAAATTTGCTAATTAGTGTCTTTTGTCCCCTAATTTGGCCCCATTGCACATTTGCAGAGACCTGCAATCTTATCTTTCAGATCTCAGTATCTTCTTGGCCTGTGAGAGTAAGAAACTTTACATATTGGTGGACAATCGGCCATGGTTGAGGAACTTTAGCTCCCGCCCAGCCAAACTATGGCAGTTGATGGTGACAAAGGTTTGTGTTTTTTCGTGTTTTAACATGCGTTGTATTTTTTATATCCCCAATTCCTTGCATGATGGTTTCCTCTGTATTCTGTACAGTCAAGGCGATCTCCTTTTGCGAAGAGAAAAGCACGGAGGAAGACAAAAGAGGGAAAGGAAGCTCGTTGCAAGTCTGACACCAGTGAGACCAAGAAGTTTGAGAGATGGTTCAAATTAACTAACTCTACAAATTTAACCGGGAAGAGGGTTCTCATGCCGGTGGAGAAATTACGGAGTTCTTTCCTTCTAGATAGCAAGTTGCATGCGATTTTACATGGCTTTATAGTTTTTGAAGTTGAATGGAGTAATGTTCGAGGTATAAATTATTTGAATGAGCTTCAGGTATCACTTGCTACTGGTCCTCCACATTCTGTTTGTTTGTAGTTGTTTAAGAGATAAATTTTCCATCATTTCTTGTGCCTTGCAGACTGATACATCTCTGGCCCTAGAGGCCAAATTAATGAAAAGGTGGGAGTTTGATAGCATAGCTCAAGCTGCAACCTGTATGTTTTCATGGTTTTCGGGGACCGATTCTGAACGACAGATTCTGGAGGCATATTTGGATACCATAGGTATGTGTTCTTGTGTAAAAATTTTTTGCACTCTGTAGTTGGTGCAGTCCTGGTGTCACTAGTTTTCCTTGAAAGAAGCATTCTCCATCTGGCATTGATGCAGTCAATGGAATACGGATATTTACATTGCATGTTTATAGAAATTATGGTCTTCAGATTTCTCATCAGCATGGTTTTTGTGGGGCCATTGCCTTAGCTGTGGTGCTTTCAATGTAAACTGGACGTGTCTGCAAGGCTTGCAATAAGTTCGATTGCTCATGTAATTTTAACTGGTAAAACAGGAGTAATAAAAATTTGCTTGAACAATTTAAGTTTTTTTATTTGGTTGAAACTTCAACATATCAAGTTGATATGAGACATTTCTAACTGCTGGGACTGTTGGTTCTCTCTGGATTGTTTTTATTAGGGAGAACAGAACACATTGGCTTTGTTTTTGACTCTTGTTCTGAATATCCAGGAGAGACGTTCCATGATGCTCAAGAAGAATTTCCAGATTCTAGTATTGATTCCCATGAAGAAATTTGCTTTGATGATTTGTCTTCTAGGAATAACTCTCCCCAGCACGTTCACGACAAATCTCATGCCTTTTCTGCTTCCCCTGAAAGCAAAATCAGTGAACCAAGCACTCCCCCGATTAAGAAGAGAAGAGTGATTAGATCCATTGGCACGGGTGCTGAGGTTGATTTCTCTGCAGATGAAAAACATAGTGAAAGTGAAGATTCAGTGGATGATCCTGAAAGCTGTTGTGTTAGCGATTCTGATAATGCAATCGACTCCTTCCAGTATAAGGATGTCTTGATCTTGTTTAGGTTTAATGACCATGACCTTCCATTCAAATTGAAGGCCATAATAATGGCAGATGTGAGGTTACTTACACTGTTGGAGTCGGGACTTCCATCTTGGGTCATATTCCTCCAGTCATATCCTGGGTTTTCTCACCTGTATCGCCCATGGATGTGTCCCTTAGCTAGAACTTTATATGTGATTATATCAGTGGTAACTGTTCTAATTGGATTCTACGATCTGTACAAAAATGTCCCTGTCCTCAAGGCAACTGCAGCACATTTGTGTGGCCCTCTTTTTGATTGGATAGAATCTTGGGAGATGGTATCCCGAATCAAGTACTTGGGGACAATGCTGTTTCTTCATAACTGCCAGAAAGCAGTAAAATGGTTCCTAACAGTGATAGGCACCACTCGGTCCTTCTTTTCAGTTCTAGCTCAACCCCTTGCAGAACCACTTTTAGAGCTTTTTGAGTGCCTTCTTCCTTTGTGGAATGTGTGCTCTGGAGTGGTTGGGAGCTTCTTCTCAGTCACTTGGTTTGTTATTGAATCTTCTTGCAGTCTAGTGGAAAACCTATCAGACATTTTACTGCAGCCACTGTGGCTTATACTCTCAGCAATCTGGACAATTGGTATGTAACATATGTGCGTGACCAGCCTTTCAGTTCTGAACATAGTTGCTTTCATTTGAGGATTCTGCACGCAATCGCAATCTATTTACTACATAAATAGCGCATGCTTTTGTTCCTTTGGTGTGGTATTGTTGTAAGTATCTTGATACATAGGTCTTGAACTGTGTTGCAGGAACTTCCATCTTGTGTCCCATATTTTGGGTCCTCTGGGAGACACTGTACTTGCCCATCCGCATGGTCCTTGCTTTAGGGAATATGGTGACTTTTCTGTGGACTTCTGTATATGGCTCTATAATTGAAGTTTGGCAGACTGTCAGGACCATATTCCAGACTGCCTCCACTGCTAGTACTGCAGTGAACACTTATGAAGTGTCCATGTGGCGTATGCTTTGGAATGATCTTTTTTCTCATGTATGTCATATATCCAGTTGCTTTGGTTAATTGACGAGGCAAGATGGATTCTGATTTGTTGTTCAAGAAGACTTAATATCAATTTGTTGTTCAGGTCTTCCGTGCTGTAAGGAGCATATTGAATGGGTTTGTTGCCTTTTTCTCAGCCTGCAACAGGCATCGTCTCAGGTGTGAATACATTTTTATGATTTGTTTTTGGCATGGTTCCATATGCACCTTACATGCACCCTCCTCCATAAATTTTGGTGCCCAAGATAAGTTACTGGAGATCAGAACAGAAGAGTGAGGCAGCCGTTCTGGCTAGTGGCTTTCATTTGGTTTGTGAAAGTAAGATTGTGAAAATTAACCTCAGACGAGTACTATATAGCAACATGTTTACGTCCTATAAGTATAGAATGGGTCGACCGGCTACAACCATGAAGCTTAGGTCACTATTCCTATCAATGTCTGGTGCAGAGGCGCCCTTGGAACATTATATTTAAGATTAGGATGCTCTTTTTTCTTTTTTCCTCCATATGGCCAATGACTCTTCACAATGATACAGGAAACCTCGTCACCTTGTGGTTTTTTTTTTTTTTTTTTTTTCTCAATGACTTTGAAGCCTTCTTACCTTTGGTCATCTTGTATGATCTCGTGCAGCATTTATAATCATAGTCAAGTCTTTGTGCAAAGGTTGGGTCATACTTCAGGGTCACACTCTCCAAATCATGGTCATCACAGGTCAACACTCGGAAGCGGAAGCCCAAGCCCGTAAGCAAACCTCAGATATAATACATTAGTGGATGAGGAATGCAAACTTCACAGCATCTCCACAAATTGATTATTTGCATGAAAGTGTCATCATGAAAATTGAAAATGATTGTTTATTCCAGTGCAATGTCTTGTGGGTCAGAACCTGGATAGTGGGAAATGCTCTTTTGTCCTTATAGTATGATTATGCAAACCGCAGAGCATATGGACAAGTTTATTATGCAAATTGCTGATCAGGACATTGGACTATAGCTTGCCTTATGTAATGCTGCTGCTGCTGCTGCTGACATGATCAAAAAGAATTTATCCCTCCTTTTTCTATGTTCAACAGAGAGAGAGGAGGAAAAGCCACGCAAAGTAACCCTTTGTAATTTAACGAAAGTGGAGGGATTTCATATCGAACGAGAATTGTGACTAGTGGGGGCATCTGACGACACTAGTATCGAGGCCTTCAAGAAGCCTCTGTAGAAAGCTACTCCAAAGAAATGCAGGGAAAGAATGGAAGCAGGCATGGCAGTAGCCTGAATCCATCCTGGAAGCGGATTGGGATTTGCCTCTTCAACATTTCCACTTTGATGTGCTTATCCTCATCTCGAGATTTACAATTTACACGGCCATCCATCTCCCACCTTTTCTCCATTTGTTCATTCGTTCTTGCAGCCTTTTGTTTCAACGTGTATATAAGATACATGCGCTAGATCCTTTTCCAGTGTAAGTTAGCCTGTACAGCTGTCGAGTATCCAATCTAGTGCGGGAAAAGATAAATTTTGCCTGATGGATGCGTGCCTGTACAGCTGTTGAGTATCCAATCTAGTGCGGGAAAAGATAAATTTTGCCTGATGGATGCGTTTCTAGTTGTTACATCATCATATGTGGTATTATACTGTCCTGCGTGTTCGTGTCGTCTTCAAGCTGTGTAGTTTCACATGACTGCTTGATTTGAATCAATCTCAAAATGATGGAACCAACATTTGGTGATGCTTAGTTTGGCTTTGCGTAGAAATTCTAGTCTTGAGGATGAAATGAACTCAATTGTGGTTAATTGGAAGGCGTATCATCTAATTTTAGTTCTCTTGCTTACTGAATAATCATCTAATTCGCTGCAGTTTCTTGATCAGCAATTTTACCAATTACGTGGTAGACAAAAGTGAAAGGAACTCGTCCCCTTGCTCGTCCATTTTTTTCCCGTGCTGTTAATATCTACATGAATTTCTAACCTATAGAAGTTATTTCGCTGGCTCTCTGCATCTCTCGTGCGGGAATGCATCGTAGTTAGGGCTTCACCGAAACTGCACAAACACCTCAATACTGTTTCAATGATCCCGGCCATATTCTATCTCGTAGACTAAACTCAATGCTTCTATACTTGAACAGGCAATTACCATATTCTTCTTAGCATTACTGCAATACTCAAAAAAGTCTTCCTGCGCTTTTATTCGATTGTCCGATGGGAAGAAGGGAAGATTTTCGGGAAAATCGTCGTAATCTGCATGGCATTGACAAAGTTAACATTTACTTGTTATTGTCGAAATACTATGGACCGGCTTGTGGCACATGAATCGTCCCTTGTTTTCTCTGCCTTCACACCAAATGGGAGGTCCGGTTTTCAATTATCCAAGTACAAGGAATGATAAGATTTCAATAATGAAAAGCAGCAGGATATTCAAAGCAGTAATGATGAAAAAAGCACCAGCTACAAAAGTCTTCCTATTATCACAGATTCAGCCTGACAAACCAGGTTACTATGCAGTTAGGGGGACGAGTACTAGTAAAGATGCCTACCAGGAAAGGCATAAGGCAAAGTCGCCAACATAGCATTTTCCACCACTGGTGATGTTAAGCATAGGTTTTTTCACATAGCATATCATATTTACAGACCACATAGTTTCAGAAAGAGGAGCTTAAGTCAAAGTACCAGCTCCGCCAGTCTGGTGCAACATGGCGTCGATCTCGTCTCCATCCTCCATCTCTAGCTGAAATAGGAAAAGAGGGAACTCGGCGTTTCAGGAGACTATCTAAAGCTTATTTTTCAACACTACCAGGGTATCAATGCAAAAGAGGAGCAGACCTCATCAGGAGTCTGGTCGCCTCGCAGACGACGGCCATCAAACAAGAAAGCAATTGAGTTCATCTCCACAGACTGCCTGTCACAGTAGGCATTCATCAGCTTCTTCAGTTGAGTACTCCTTTTGATCCTGAAAAATACTTCATTCCCATCCTTGAAGAAAACAAGGTAACAGTCAGCGGACAACACAGATTAATATGAGCATTTGCCTTCACTTGGATAAAAACAACTTCTAGTATCACACTAGCTTCCTTAACAAACCTGATTTTATTTTCTTTACCTCTATCAAAAAAGTGACCACCTATGTTCTATTCTTGAGAAAACTACAATTACAGGACCCAAAAACATTTAATGGAGTCTCCAAGTTTCAACTTGGAACAAAAATCATACTTGATCGTATTACTCCATAGGAGTGCCTCCTCCAAAAAATTCAATTGGATAATAACAAGAATGAACATAAATTAATGCTCGGAGACTAAAATGACAACTAACAGTGCAAACAATAGAACTTATGTAAGAATTAGGAGATCAACAGATCATGGAGTTGTAATGAGAAATTCTCTCTCATGCCCACGATAGGGTGTATCGTGTCACAGCAAGAGGGACAAAGCTAGTGATTAGTAGTATTGACATAGAAGAGCAAAAATATCTTGGGCATCAATACCATTGAGGGACACAAAATACGTGCATAATGCAGCAACTTCAATATAATTGACAAGTTATGATAGGGAAACAAGAAAAATCATGTGGAAGAAATTTTGAACGGGCATGAGACAGGAAGGTTTGTGTGAAAGTTCATGGATCAGCTATATATCTCAACTGAACTGTGACTATATTTTAGCAACACAACTAATGACAGATCGGGCCAAGGCAGAGGACAAATCCATCCCCCAGGGCAGAGCTCTTAGTGCAATGTTTTAGCAAATAAAAACGTGAGTCTAGACACCTCCTATAAAGTGTCAACATCTCGCTCCTGGGCAAGGGAATTGCAAAAGGTTGTATCTCTACCTCCACTAGTCTAAGTTTATGCATCTGTGAACGGCACACAACCTTCACATTTCTATCTCCACTGATGACTGTTAATTATGAACATTTCTACCCATCCTCAAGGATCCAATCTTTAAGGACTGGCAAACAATGGATTGCAAAAATGAGATCTTGCTCATACAGTAAAATTTTTTTGAAGAGTTTGTGCTGTTCGACATTTCCAAAAGACAAACGTTTTCAGGACAGACGAATGGTTTGTCGAGAGACCATAGAAAACCCCAATAATTGTATGCAAACAGTCTACATTTCTACGTAAAAACTAAGCAGCGGCACAAACACATTTTGAGCAGGCGAACAACTCACGGCAAGAGGGTACTTTCGAAAGGTTCATTAATCTCCTCATTTGATGATTATCGTGCCAATCTCCTCCCAGAAATGGCCATCATGCACACCCACAGCTTTAAAAACCCCTCTCAATGAAAAGGGCATGCCCTAGTCTTACGCAGCTCGCAAGAAAACGATCGGACATGCCTAAAACAACAGAGTACGAATCAAGAAAGTTACAGGGTAAAGGCCAAAAATCACAATTCAGAATCACACCAAGAGACAGGAAGAACAGCACGAACGAGCCAACAAATAAAAAGATCATCTTTTTCTAGCGAAAGATTCAGCCTTTGTCACGCTACTCGAAGGAGCACAAAGCCACTCCCACAAACAGCACAATGCAGCACGCGCATCGAGCAGGAATTGCCAAACCACAGAGGACGAGGATCGAAATGCCGAGCCGTCGTTCTCCATCGGCAGAAGAAGAAGAAGACACGATTGACAGTACCTGACCCTTGACCTTCAGGTTGATGTGTGCGGACTGATCGTTCGGCTTCTTGTCTTCCTCCTGCTGCTGGGTCACCCCTGAGGCCGACATCTCTCTCTTCTCTCTCTTTCTCTAGCTCTCGCTCTCTCGCTGTGATCGTCTTCGTTGCAGAAGCTGACTTGGAGAGATGGAGCAGACTAGGTTTTGTGCTTCGGGATCCCCGAACTTTTCTGCTTCGATTAATTTATTATATATATGCTAAATTTTCATGACTTCTCCCAGAAGTAATTTATGGACTTTGGAGTCAATCGGATTTTATGTCCTCTAATTCCCCCAAAAGAATCCTCCATTTTAGATCTTATGCTTGAAAATCAACGTTTACCCTATTCTCAAATTCGCCCCCCTGACCCGATGTCCAAAATTCATCTTCGATTTTTTTCGAAATTATCAAGGAATTTCATAAAAGGTGGGTGAACATAGACAGATTTGATGTTAAAGTACAAAGCAACTGATTTATTTAGATAAAAAAATTATTTGGGATAGAATTGGGATTGGATTTAAAATCAATAATTTTTTCTTTTGAAATTAGGCCTATTTATACATGGACGAACGCCATGAAATGTAACCAATTATGGTACTACTAACTAAATGCCATTTCAAGCAAAAAGACCAAAAACCATTTCTTTTTCTTCCTTTTTTATCGATTCTACTCTATTCCTATACTAATACTCAAAATTTTTCCTTACCTCTTTGTAGGACGTGGAGAAACTTATTTTTGAAACTAAATTATCTCTACCCCAATCTCCCTGATAAGTTAGTCGAAATTTACTCTGAAACTAAATCGTCCTCGCTCTTACATACCTAATAAAGTAGGGATTCGAACTCTTATCTCTCATTTCTCATGTGAAAAAAGTGTCTATTGGGGTAAACTCTATTGGTTACCAAATGTCATTTCAATCAATTTTATTTTACCTCTGATTTACTTCAATTTTTTGACAAAAAATTTTTTTTCACTTCATTTACTTTATTCTTGGAGAATTTATCAAAAAAAATCCTAAATATACTACATTTATAAAAAAAACAAAAACAAAAACCTAAACCTCGTCCAGTGCCACAATAGTCTTTGGCCCTCAATCCCAAAAAAAGCAAAGAAAGAGAAAAAAACCAAAAAATTTATAAAAATGATTAAAATATCACCAAAGATGTTCACGTCAATGTGGTCATGCCATATTGAATAACCAATGTTCACATCGTAATTTTCAATCAAAATTAACCGGATGGACTCAATTATTAAAAAATGAAAATGTTTAGAATTTAATTAGCATAATTAAAAAGTTTGTGACTGAATTTACACAAAAATAATAAATTTTTGACTTTTTCGGTAATTGTTACCTTTAATCTTCAAGTCATTGTGAGCAACACATCTAGTACCTAATATACCTCCTCATAAAGTGACAATATTTTTTTCTTCAAATATAATTCCCCCAAGAAAAGAAGAGATCAAAATTTAGGATTTTGAAGTGGGAACCACGTGCGTTGATTTCGGCTTTATATAGAAATTTAGTAGGACAGATTCACGTGAAGCTCATATGATTTCCGCGAGGACTTTGATCACGTGATCTATTATGAATTGTATTCACACAAGAAAATCTTAAATTTGTGGATATTTAGACATATGAGAATTTAATTGGAAAATGTTTTAGGCAAAAATAAAAGTTTTTGAACATTTTATCATCAATCGTCCTGACTAAAATCAATCCCAGAGTTTCTCAAATCATTCTACTTTGTGGACGACTAATTCATGCAATTAGCCAATCTTAGCCCTCTTTTTGTCTTCTCTCATCCTTTGATGCTCAATGATAATCACTTCTCTATTATCACGCAAGTTACTCAAATCGAATGAAAAAGCCTTTGCATGTTTTTAACGACATATTATTCTTCTTATTCGATTCTACTATTCCATTTTCAAGCGGACCGACCCCTCTAACTTTATCGCGTGCCAATCATTTCTTTTATGCGACATATGGGTCATGTGGTTGCGATCGGTGTCAATTTGCATGGAAAAAGTTTCACAAAACAATAGCTTATGAGTGATGGGATTGGGAGTGCATTCAAAATGGGTGACTCCAAAGGCTGACCTACATTACCAGCGGCTCTTGTACTGGTGCAATCTTCATGCGTTCTCTTTATTTCCTGTACAGCTACATACATTTTCACCAAAGATCAAGATCATAATTTGAGTTAATTAGCTGTGACGTTTCCGAAAGAATAGGGTTTCGGTTGTAGGACATCTCTGAATTCACTTATTGACTTGGTCACCTACGAATGCGAATCCATGTCGTGTCGTGTCTGACTCGGTCTAGAGAACATTAAGGCGACGCCAGAGATGAATCCTGTTACATGCATTTGTAAGCTGGACATCCAGAAGGTGAGCAACATGGTCTTTCCCTGCCATACTTAACAACCGCTCGTTCTGTTCTGTTCTGTTTTTTGGCATTTTTCCCCTGAAGCAACACCTCTAATTGGCAAAAACCACCATAGCCCAATTATAGAAAAGAACACCTCAACGGTTTGAGGGGGGAAACGGAGCAAACATTGGGGATTCATTGCCTAAATTTCAGGACTTTGAATAGGGACTGAAGCAGAATATCCTCATGAGTTCCTGATACGACGATCGAGGGCCGACCCACCATGCCGAGCAAGCTGAAGAAGGCGATCGGGGCTGTGAAGGATCAGACGAGCATAAGCCTCGCCAAGGTCGGCAGCACCAATGCGTCGGTCCTCGAAGTCACGGTCCTCAAGGCCACCTCGCACGACGAGATGCCCACGGAGGAGCGCTATGTGGAAGAGATCCTCCAGCTGATCGCCTCGAACAAGGTCTACGCGGCGACCTGCGCGCAGCTGCTCGCCAAGCGCATCGGCAAGACCCGCAACTGGATCGTCGCTCTCAAGTCCCTGATGCTAGTCCTCCGGATCTTCCAGGACGGCGACCCCTTCTTCCCCAGGGAGGTGATCCACACGATGAAGCGCGGTGGCAAGATCCTCAACCTGTCGAACTTCCGGGACAAGTCAAATTCGAGCCCGTGGGACTACACCGCCTACGTCCGGACATTCGCGCTCTACCTCGACGAGCGATTAGATTGCTTCCTCATGGGGAAGCTGCAGCGGAAGGTGGCGTACCGGAAGAGGGAAAACAAGCCGCTCGTGCACCGGAGGGCCACCGAGCCGGTCATTAGGGATATGAAGCCTGGAATGCTGCTCGACAGGATCTCTCATTGGCAGAGACTGCTGGAGAGGGCCATCGCCACAAGGCCAACAGGCTCGGCCAAGGGCAACAATTTGGTTCAGATCTCACTCCATGCCATTGTTCAGGAGAGCTTTGATCTGTACAGAGACATATCTGATGGCCTTGCACTGCTCTTGGACAGCTTCTTCCAATTGCAATACCAGACTTGTGTCAATGCCTTCCAGACAAGCATCAAGGCCTCGAAGCAATTTGAAGAGCTTTCGTCTTACTATAGCATGTGCAAGATCTTGGGTGTCGGTCGGACATCCGAATACCCGAGTGTGCAGAAGATATCCGACGAGCTCATCGAGACGTTGCAGGAGTTCTTGAAAGACCAGGACTCGTTCCCACCAAGTGGGAGGATGTCGTCTCCACAGCTGCTCCTTCCAGGCAGCGAGAAGGATTCCAGTGCGACGTCCGAGCAGTCTGGTTCCTACCCATGCTCCGACACCTCAGAGCACACGGAGGGAATTTCCGAGAAGGGTTTGGGGTTCAGTTCACGATGCACGTCGCTTGAGGACGTGCTGAGCACGACAGATGCAGGAACTAGCCCGTCGATCACATTCGAGCAAGAAAGTCATATTGAACAATTCAAGAAGCAACCGGATCAAGAGGACAGCATGAACGCCAACATGGTTACCCGTTCGGAGCATTCATCATCAAAAGATCCTCAAGAAACAAGTTCCACAGCAGTTGTATCTCTTGATGACTGGCCACCCCAAGATATACCACATCAAGAGCAAGGACATCACATTTCAGGACCAAATCAGGATAATGGTACGAAAGACTGCTGGGAGCTAGAATTGGCTACGACAGCAGGACAAGTGCAACCAAACATGAATGCTGCAATTTCCAACGATTCCGAATCAGCATCTGCCACTGCAATTGATCTTTTTGGTGACGCTCCAATTCGTAGTTCTCTAAATAATCCATTTCTGCAGGACACAGCTGCATTAAGTGCCATGGTGCCGGCATCCACCGCAGCCTCCAGGAAGCCTTTCCATTACAGCACTGATCTCTTCTCGGTTGCTCCCACCTTCCAGGCTACGGCAACACCAACTTTCGGGGCACAAAATCCAAATGCGAATGCATTTACGGCCCAAATCGAAAACGATCCATTCGCATCAAGCTTCGAAGTGGTAGCCAGTGGACAGAGGTCTGATGGATCCACTAACCAAGAAAACTTGCAGTATGAGCAACAGCTGTGGTTGCAGCACCAGAACAAGATCATAGCAAAACACATGAAGTAACCCGGTGTACGATGCCGACAAGTTTGTGTAAATAATCACAGGACAAATACTTAGTTCACCTTAGTTGTGTTCTACCGATTACGATTTTTTTCCTTTTCAATGATTGCTCATTTGAAGAACACAACCTCATGCTCAGCAACCAAAACAATTAACAGCAATTTCATTGAGGCCGTTTGAACGCTCACACGTTGTTTGCTTTTGGTCATTCACCTAAACTTGCGATAGATCAAAATAAACGTTGGAGTTTGAATCCCGGGTATTCCTATATAATGTAATGCTATGTAACGTCAGAGTTTGAATCCCGGGAATCAGAAGTGGAGACTGGAAGCTCTGCGGTTGTTCTCGAGGGTATACTTCTTACTCTTACCTCAGGGTATATACTATCTTAATCCTTACTGGGCGAGACTCCCTTGATAGCAAGGTTAAAAAGCCTAAACACCCGAACTCAGTCTTAGACTTAGAAAGTCCTAAATGAATAGGTATTCCTATATAATGCCATGCCACATTTTTGATAAATCATCGAATTTATAAAAGTTAGAATCGCAGCAACACTCACACTAAAAGCTAATTATATCTCATCTAGCGGTTGGGTATCATCAACAGATATTACTAGGAAATATGACCTCAAAAAGTCTAGACAAGACCAGATAAGATAAGTGACATGGGTCCTTACCGTGACCCAACAGACTCAAGATTTCAAAGGACACCATGACATGTGGTCATGTTCTCTTGGTGCCTGCTGCGAGGGAACTGAATACAAGCTGTAAAGGAGCTCCCTCCTCCTAACATTGCAGTCGCAGTATCTTGAAGGATGGAGTGAAGAAAACGACCGCTCATGTCTAGTTTAGTACGTGCTAGGCCCTATGGTCATTCCTCTCTTTTTTCCTCTGTTCTTTGCCCAATGTGTGAGGTCGCTGTTTGGGGGACCTACCGTATCCTATGGTCTTCTCTCCCGGTCTCTTTTCACGGTCTTTCTCACCTCCATCTCCGCCGGTGCTTCCTCCCTCTCTTGTCCGCATTGTTCACTCCTTTTCAGATTCTACAAACATCAAATCGAATCGAACCCCACCTCCCCCATACTACCTTGAGACCTGCCCTTCTCTGCTTTAGTATATTTTAAAGAGGGAAAAATCGAATACCCAAATCGGTGCATGAAATGAAAGTTGGCTAGTCCTTGTGCTTTAACTTATTCCCCTTATTTTTTTTCTCTTGGTGTATGTGATGGATACGCAATAATTCAATCATTCATGTGCATAAAAATCCGACAGAGAGAGAGAGAGATAAGGGGACCCAACAAGGCATCAGGAATCGACCTCCGTGACGGAACAGCCAGCTCATTGCGCAAACCAAAGCCGCCCATGAGCCCCATCATTGCTCTTGATTCCCAAAACTTAAAAAAAGAAAAAAGAAGAGAAAGGGAACCTACTTGGGATAAAGACGTATGAAAAGCGAAATCCATTGGAAAAGTTTCGCGCCTCTCCTTATCAATAGTATTTAGGTTTGGCCAAGGTAGGCATATGACCCATTATAGGTTCTCTCGGTCAATTGTCATCGTCCTCCACACCTACCTTTCATTCTCAGCGTTTGCATAGAAGTCGAGTCACAGGGTCAAGGCCTCTGGACATGCCCATCAAAAGGGCCAAGCAAAAACCAAACGAAGGCAACGAGACGATGAATGAGGAGATCAGGGTGGCATCGAGAGAGTCGAAGATAGTGCAAGTACTAAAAGAAAAAGAGCACACACAAGAAGAAACACTCAGCAATTCTTTCTGAATTGAACTCCTCTCATTACAAATCAGCCAGGAAAAACTCTTAACGGTTACGTATGATAAGAAGGGTCATAAGACAATCACAATGCGGCCCTCGCTCTTACAGCTTCATGAGCACATAAAATTAACGACTATGGAACAAGACATAGACAAGAGAAAGCAAAACGAGGATACTCCCTAAAAACCGCATCCATCATGCTTTTGCTATCAATATAATATTAGTGGCAAAGAGATTTTCTTTTTTCCTTTTTAGACATAATAATATACTTTTATGATAAAAAGAAAAGGGGAGGGAAAAGAAAATAAAAAAAGAATTCGGACAGCTCGGGGCATGTGAGCGTGTGTTGGCGGGTAGTTTTCCATCTTTGACGGTTAGACAAATCCGAGGAAGCCACATCAGTCCCTGTTCAACGATAATCATCACAGCGGAGGGGTCAGAAACAGGGCGTGAATCATAAGCCATTTAATAAAAGTGTATCTGTGTCTAACTCTCGCAAGAAAGGAAATAAAAAAGCGAAATGCGTCTAGAATCTGAGTTAGTCTCCCTCTCACATGGTGGCATTCGGTCAAAATATGCGCAACTACCCGACAGATTCGGCGGAGTGCGGCCCGGGACACCTACCCATGAGTGTGAAATTGAAGACCTAATCGAAGGACGGCTGCTGGAGTACACGCTAATCCCGCAAATTTCGGGATTAGGAACTATGTGGGTCTTCATATATATGTGCAACTAAAATTTTGAAACTGGTGTTCTATCTTAACACGTTCAAAGTTCCTCCAATAAGAACACAACCGCTCGATCAATTCCTTTTTCCCACCATGACTATTGCCTGATAAAGAAGTTCAAACCTTTTTTCTCGCCAATCAAATCTAATAAAATGCCCGCAACTCCTCCTCATCCTTAATAGTTACAACTTGTAGACTACGTAAAATGCAAAGACAATAATAAGGACACAAATAGCTAGCCCCTCTGTCCTCAGAAACACATAATCACAGATGATAAAGGTCAATGCTAGGGATGCTAAGATTATAAGCTAAGTGAAATCACGTGGTGTGATCGGCGCTTTTAGAAACTGGTCTGAATCACTAGCCGGTGGACGCACTATTTGGTGTCCCAATCTTGGCACTAGAACCAATGAATGGTAAATCTAGCACTTTTTATGCTTGCTAAAATGGCCCAAAAAAGTCGACATTGTCTGCGGAATGTTTGATGTTTTGACCCATCAATATGTTCTCGAGAAGGCCTGCACAAACGAGATGATGGAAAAAAAACGAAAAAAGAAGAAGAAGACCTTGCGGGATTTTTGTGCTCATTTCATGCACTACCGGAGCCGTTTTGATGAGAAACGACATGACCCCCCGCGAAATGATACCCGCCCACTCAAGGTCAAGGAGGCCCAACTTTCTCGTAACCCTAGGGGCAGAACCGTCAAAGAATTTCTAAAATGAAGGCGCTAAGGAAAAGAGAAACTCTTTCGACTTCACGCGCCAAGCTCGGAATCCCATACAAGATTCACAGAGCGAGGACGGCCACATGGCGCCTCGTGATTGGCCCAACGTCTTCAGAGAATTATTCCCTAAACGAAACGAAGATGTTGAACTTCCCGCTTTACCCTCGGCGAAGACGACTAACCTTTCGTTTGGCGGGGTGGTTAGTTGGGGCAATTCGCTTATTCCCTCCACGTCCGGCTGAACATCGTCTTCAGTCTGTTTCCGGCGAGCCTCTGCGACGCCCGCCTCGCTCCGGCGATCTCCATCTCCGCCAGCCGCTGCATGTGCTGGTGGGCACCGGCGGCCACGAGCCTCTTCCGGCATCCCTGGCTGGCTGTCCCGACGATCGCCGCCGCCACGGCCACCGGTAGCCTCTTCGGCACCAGCTCGTTCTCCGGATCCAGCATCTGGACCAGCCTCGTCACGCACTTCTCGTCCCTCACCAGCTCCTTCCGGTTCGACCGGACGGTCAGCAGCGCCACCAGCGCCTGCGTCGCCGAGTCCTGCAAACCGACCGGCTTCGGCGACTCCATCAGCTTCAACAGCGAGTTCATGCAGCTCGAGATCGCCCGCTTGTTGCCATCGCTTAGAGACAAATTTGACAACAACGACGCCGAAATCTGCTGTAATCTGATGTTTCCATGTTTGATTAGCTCGCCGATTTGAACAATGAATGCGGTCGAAGACGACAAGATGCGTGCCACGGCTTCTGAAGCTAACAGCGAGCTAATCGCACGCAAGACGCTTTCCAATGCGTCCGGACTCGATAAATCCTGAATCAATCGCATTAATTTCTGCAATCCTCTTTCCTGTAATATCAGAGTGCGAAAATACTCGCCGGATTCCGCCAAAATCGCAATCGAGCCGGCTGATTTCTCTATTGCCGCCGTCGAACTCGAGCTCAGTAACTGCACAAGCACCGGAACGGCACCTTCCTCGGCCAAAGCCACCTTTATGTCCTCCACGCAAGCGACGTTTCGAATCGCCCCCACCGCGTGCGACTGAGCCGCCGGAGAACTTGATCTGCAGGCCTCGACGAGCACAGAGACGCCGCTGTAGGCAGAAATGGCCCACGCGTTCTCCAAATCGGCGGTTATGGCCTCCACGGCAATGGCGGCCTTCTCTTTGAACGCCGAAGAGCCTGTCTCGATGATCCTTAACAACGGCCCCAATCCTCCTCCTTCAAACACGCTCTTCCTCGATTCGTCGTTCGCGGAGGCCAATATCGAGACAGCCGCGAGCGCTTGTTCGCGGACGGAGCTACTATTATTCAGATCGAGCAGCTGGATCAGATAAGCGACGTTACCTTCCTTGGTGACGAGGCTAGCGGCCTTCTCGTCGTCAGCGAGGAGCTGAAGCAGCGACTCGAGAGCCTTCTTCTTGAACTCGATCCCTCCGATTTGCAGGCGCGTGAAGAGATCCTTGACGAAGAGCAGGACATCGTCCTTGCCGGAGCCCGCGCCGGGCTGGGACAGGACGATGGCGTTGGACTGGTGGAGGACGCCGGATCTGAGGAGCAAGTCGAGGTCGTCGAGGTGGTTGGAGAGGGAGGTGGAGGCCATGTCGAGATCGCTCTGCATGTGGAGCTTGCCGCCATTGAAGGAAGGGCCGGCGCAGTGGTCGTGGAGGGACTTGAGGCGCTGGAGGGTGGAGAGGAGGTCGGGGAGGAGGGTCTGGAGGAGGGGGTTGTCGGACCAGTGCGGGGAGGAGGAGAGGGAGGAGAGGGAGGAGCGGAGGGTGGTGAGCTTCAAGCGGAGGGCTTGCCACCGCCCGGTGAACCGGACGGTGAGGGACGACAGGAGGAGGAGGGAGAGGAGGGGGTTTATCTGGTCGAGGAGGGATTGCGGCGAGGAGACGGCGGCGGCGGCGGCGGGGGACGGCGGGGTGGCGGCGGCGGCGGCGGATGCATTTCCGGGCTAGGACCGGGGAGAGATGGGGCGAGATAGAGAAGGGAAATGCATTAATGAGGGAAGGAGGCTTAGGGAGGAAGGAAGCGGGGGAAGTCCGCGGGGAGACACGAGAATGGAGTAAAGAAAAGCGAAGCAACCGAGGGAAGGGGGGGAGGGTTGATGTTTGGAGTGTTGGGGGACGAGTGAGGAAGAAGTTTCAGAAGAGAGAGAAAGAGAGAGGAGAGAGGAGGGGAGCAGTCGCCAGTCGGCACATGGAATGAAAACTGTCGAGTGGCGAATGAAATGATCAACGAACCAGGAGCGATCGTAAGGCTTGGGCTAGGGCCACGCGGCGCACTGTCCAGATTTCCGGGACAGTTCATGGACCGATTTGGGCCTTAATTATTGGGAATAACCGAATGTAGTGGGTCAAGTCATGTCGGATAGACCTATTAAACGGATTTGGCTTAATCGAAAATAATCCGATTCAAATTAATTTATTTTCATGCCCTGTAAATATAGTGAATCATAATTGAGCTGATTCATATTATTAAAATACTTATATATTTAATTCGATGTGGGAAAATTTATATTCATATTAAGGTGAGAGCATGAAATGAGTGGTGTGAAATTGAATAAGGGTTATAAAGATGGATTAGGTTTAAATAAATTGTGAATATACTTAATACTCGTATTATTTTGGGCTTCACTTATCTAAGCCCATATACGATCCATCTATTGAATATAACCAATCCACACGACAACTTAACCTATCAAATATTGGTTAAGAAGTGGACCCGTGATTCATCTTGACAGATCTAAAATTGAATTACTGTGAGTGATTTAGGTGGGCTATTGTTTTAGGCGTGACAGGCATATGAATGTTGATAATTTGCTTCGAGGTTGGAAATTTTACTTTTGCTATATGGTACAATATTTGGAATAAATTTAAAACCCATATAAATAGTGGCACGTTGAGATGATGTATTTTTTATATTTCTTGAATTGTAGAGGGAGAATTATTTAATAAGAAACGACGATAGATTAGACGGAACCCCAACGGGGAATGTGAATTTTTTTTATTTTTTTTTACTTTTTCACTGATAATTTATTCATATTGAATAATTCACTTATTGGTGAATTAATGGTTCACTTGATTGTTGTCCGGTTCCTCGTGATCTCGATCCCCCGTTGGATCGTCCCACGTCAACAATGGCTAGTCAATTGGGGCCCTCGGATTTGTTTGACCCGCCGAAGCTTCGATGGCGATGATGCTGGGCTTGTCGAAGCTTTTTTCCAATTGACCGGACCCAATCTCCAGCTTAGATCAGGGCCGTTCACTGCTGCAGCGCACGCTGCATGATTCGTCCGGGCCGTTCGATTCGCGTAGAAATTGGAGGGGAAGTCCAGCAAGCGAGCGGGGTCCACATGTTACCTTTCTTTTTTCCTTGTTGGCTGAAGCTAAATAGTTCTCACCTCAACTTTTAAGAATGTAGGGATTCGAATCTTCAACCTCTCCATTCATATATAGAAAGAGTAGGCACTGGAGCAAACCCTTGCTTATGTGTTCCTTTCGCTTTCCCTATTTTCTATTTATGAATGTCGAAGAGGGTTATGCCTATGGAATAATTATCCTCTTGACTTTTGTCAAAATATTTCATAAAACGGGACGATGCTCTTTTGCACTCTCCCTTTTTGAGAAACTATGTTGCGCAGGAAAATCGTTTTCATGTCTAGATCTTAATCTGGATCCATCAAATTATAATTTCCTTCTTGAATTTAGAAAGGATGAGCACAATATTTTTATCATCTTATATATTTTCCTAAAGTTGAGCAAACCCCAATGGTTGACCACATGTTCCTTTCGCTTTCCCTATTTTCAAATCTATGAGCATCGAGGAGGGTTGGCCTATGGAATAATTATCCTTTCAACTTTCGATTTTTGTCAAAAGATTTCATAAAATGACAACGCTCTTTTCTACTCTATCCTTTTGAGAAACCATGTCGCGTAGGAGAATTGTTTTGTTTGGATCTTAATACGGATCCATCAAATTTAATTTCCTTCATGAATTTAGAAAGGATGAGCACAATATTTTATCATCTTTAATTTTTGTAAAAACTAATTTTATTTTTCTAAAGTTGAAATCCCCAATGGTTGCCCACATGTTCCTTTCGCCTTCCCTATTTTCTCTCTATGAATGCCAAGGAGGGTTAGGTCTATGAAACAATTATCCTTTTGACTCTCAACTTTTGTCAAAAGATTTCATAAAACAATGACGGCGCTCTTTTCCACTCTACCATTTTGAGGAACCATATTGCGTAGGAAAATTGTTTTCGTGTCTAGATCTTAATCTAGATCCATCAAATTTTAATTTCCTTCTCGAATTTAGAAATGACGAGCACAAAATTTAATCATCTTTTCTTTTGTAAATTACTTTTATTTTCCTAAAGTCAAAAACCTCAATGGTTGCCCACGTGTTCATTTTGCTTTCCCTATTTTCAAATGTCGAGGAGGTTTAGGCCTATGGAACAATTATCCTTTTGACTTTGGTTTTTTGTCAAAAGATTTCATAAAACGACAATGCTCTTTTCCACTCTACCATTTTGAGAAACCATCTTGTGCGGGAAAATTGTTTTTGTGTCTGGATCATAATCCAGATCCGTCAAATTTTAATTTCCTTCTTGAATTTAGAAAGGATGAGCACAATATTTTATCATCTTTTATTTTGTAAAAACTACTCTTATTTTACTAAAGTGGAAAAGTTGCCCACATGTTCCTTTCACTTTCCCTATTTTCTATCTACGAACATTGAGGAGGGTTAGGTCTACGAAATAATTATCCTTTCAACTCTCGGCTTTTGTCAAAGATTTCATAAAACGATGGTACTCTTTTCCACTCTACCATTTTGAGAAATCATGTTGTGTAGGAAAATTGTTTTCATGTTTAGATTTTAATCTAGATCCATCAAATTTTAATTTCCTTCTCGAATTTAGAAATGATGAGCACAATATTTCATTATCTTTTATTGTAAAAACTACTTTTATTTTCCTAAAGTCGAAAACCCCAATGGTTGCCCACTTATTCATTTCACTTTCCCTATTTTCGAACGTTGAGGAGGGTTCGGCCTACGGAATAATTATCCTATTGACTTTCGGCTTTTGTCAAAAGATTTCATAAAATGACGGCACTCTTTTTGACTTTACCTTTTTTGAGAAACTATGTTGCATAGCAAAATTGTTTTCGTGTTTGGATCTTAATCCGGATCCATCAAATTTTAATTTACTTCTCCAATTTAGAAAGGATGAGTACAATATTTTATCACCTTTTATTTTGTAAAAACTACTTTTATTTTCCTAAAGTCGAAAACCTTACTTTTATTATCCTAAAGTTGAAAACCCCAGTGTCCACCTATTCCTTTCGCTTTCCCTATTTTCTATCTACGAATGTCGAGGAGGGTTAGGTCTACGGAATAATTATCCTCTCGACTTTCGTCTTTTATCAAAAGATTTCATAAAACAAATTTATTTTTTTCCACTCTACCTTTTTGAGAAACCATGTTGCAGGAAAATTGTTTTCGTGTCTAGATGTTAATCCAGATCCATCAAATTTTAATTTCTTTCTCGAATTTAGAAAGGATGAGCACAGTATTTTATCATCTTTTATTTTTTTTAAATCACTGTTATTTTCCTAAAGTCAAAAATATAGCGAGTGTAACAAAAGAGTTGTCTTATTTCATAAATAAAGGAAACGGAAAATTTTTAATCGAGAAGAGAAGTAAGAGAGGGATGGCATTGAATGTGATAATTTTATTTTTATTTTCATTCCTTAACTTGCGATCGAAATGCAAAATAGTAATATAATATAAAGAGTTAATCTTACATTGGATAAAATTATTGCCGAGTCGACGAGGGTCTATCTAATAAAGTAATGGCTGGTAATTAGATTGCAAAGAGAGGGAATCGCTTGGTATCCAATGTGACATAAAGAAATCTAAAATTCAGAGTAAGATGGTGTGCGCTCTTAAGGAAAATATTTTAAAGTCGACATGAAACATCGATCGTTATTCGCAATTACATCCTAATGGAACAAATGGATGAGTTACGTTCCTAAATTTTCAAATTCAGCCGTTTACTGTTGTAATAGATTTCTAGGTTTTCTTAATTTATTATTACACCTCGAGCGTGCACGCGTGTGGTTGTTTTCGTGTTGTTATAAAAAAAAAAAAATTGAATAGTTAATGATTAAAATGAGGTGCCGACAAAATATTTTAGCCAAATTGTCAATCATTATCATCTTTTAAATTGGCCCATTTTCCTGAAAAACTCTAACTTAAAAATTTTTTTCCACAAAAAACCTCAATTTAAGTCCAATCCCAATTTTACCATAATTTTTTTTTGTCTCATAAAAAACTTTCAATTTTAGATAAAAAAAAAAACCCAACTTCTACTTGAGTTCCAAATATGCTTTCGTTAACCATCCATCCAAAATTTTTCTTGACAATTGAATGGTGGAAAACTCTTGAGCGCGAGAGATGAAAAACTCTTCAGCACGGGAGCTTGAATACTAAATGCAAAATTAACGATTACCAAGTGAGATAGAAGGAAGACTCTCTTAAAGTAAGAGCAATTAAAGAAGGCCAACCCTAATTGCTATAATTTTTATCCAAATTCCAAATAAAAAATTATCATTTTGGCTGACGTGGAAATTCATTTCCAAAAGACATAATTTGAGATCTAAAATTTAAAGAAAAACTAGAGAATGATGTGAAGGCAATTTTGGACAGAGTGTTTAGGGGGCAAATATGAGACTCAAATAAAAGTTTGCAATTTTTTATGATACAAAAAAAATATTTAGGATAGAATCGGGATTAGAGCTAAAATTAAGGGTATTCGGCCCTTTTAAGTTAAGGGATAAGTTTCTAGGCAAGTTCGTCACTACAAACTCATTAAGTGTGAGTGAGGGAACTCAAAATTGGTGATATATTTAACCTCAAATTCATTTTTTTGCAAACTAATAAAGACTTCCTTAGCTCTAGGATGGATTGACTTTGTGATATTGGGCTTGCATATCAAGGCCTGTACCACTTATAGGGCAACCTCATTATTGTGCATTTGGCATAGCAAATTTGCATTGGCTTTTCACATCCAAAAGGTTAATTTGTTTCATGAAAAATAAACGATTTGAAAAATACTTTATTAAAAATCATTGATTATATTGCTTATGAAATTAACGAACAAAAAATATTTTCATTGCGTACGAAAAATGTTCAAACACAAATTGCCGTTAGTAATTAAAAGATTTCTTGTTGGCTTATTATTTCAAATAATATAAGCATTCATTTTTAGAAAAATATTTTCAAAATCATTAAATTTTCACGAAATAAATAGAATTTCAATATTTGACAATGCCTTCTCCACTCTTTTTTACTCGAGATTAATCCAAAATTAACTTCCAATTTCCCAAACACCAAACATGCCCAAGAAAAGAAAGTAGACCCTAATAATGTTCAATTATCACGTCAATTTGGACTCCAAATTGAAGGAAGAAGGAAGGAAGAAAAGGAAAAACAAGAAAATGAAAATGAAAAAGAAAAAGAAAAAGTAAAAAAGAAAAGAAAAAAAGGAAAAAGATAATTATGATTTTTTAAAATTACTTTTATAAAGTTGAAGAGGGAGGGAGAGTTGGATTGAGTTAATATGTTGAAAATATTTTTTAAACTCAACTCATTTAAGATCCATTTATCTTAGCTTTTAAAATTAAACTCTTTAAAATCAAGTCATTTTTAAATGGGTCACATATGGACTTAAGAATCATTTTAACGAGAAAATATTAGGTATATTTAATACATAAGGTAGGATGACTACTGAACCATTCACAGAACAAGACATTGAACAATCAAAATTTATGCTCCCCACTCTCTTCGTTAATGCTCTGTTACGAAGAACTCCTCTCTCTTTCCCCGCTATCTCTCTCCAAGTTCACGACCCACAGCGCCCCACTTATCCCCATTTTTCCTTTCTTCCTTTCTTCTTAATTGCTTGGATTTCTTCGCCGAAATCACTTCCACATCGGAGATCCACTTCGGCCCACTGTAACCGACAAGCTCCAGTTCGCTTAATTGCTTGGAACCCATGCATGCACGCGCACGAAGAGGAGGTGAACTTCAGGGAAGCGATTCTGAAGCTTCCGATTCAACCATTGGACGAACCACCCAATCAATCGCACCGAAAAAAGAAGGTAGAGAAGGGGCGACGGGAGGAGGAAGAAGAGTTACTTGACTGTGTCTAGATTTGGTTTTTTCTTTTCTTTTCCGTGATAGAAAAAGAGGAGGATTGAGGTGAAACAATATGATTGACAGCGAACGGATCTTTAAGGGGTAGAAGCTAAGGGTGTGTGCATAGCAAAATTTCTGTTCTAGAAATAAACTTCTGGTTAGAAATTGATTTTTCTATTTCTATTCTTTAGACGAATTTTTGAGACAAAATATGTGTTTAATAATGATATAAAATTTCTGTTTTCGAAATAAAAATTCGGTTGATAATATTTTAAAATTTCTCATTCTCGAGTGGTGGTAACCAATGACTAGCGGTCGACGACCAATGATCGACAGCAAGTAGGGGCTGTGGCGGGCAATAATGAGAGCAAGTAATGAAAATAGTTTTTATTTTTTTTTTAAAATAAAAAAGTAAAAATTTTGATTTTTGATTTCTCTTTTAAATCTATTTCTTAAATAAGTATTTATTTTAAAAATAAAAATAAAATTATTTTACCAAACGGATTTTTATTTTAAATTTATTTTTCAGAACAGAAAAATAGAGGAAAAAAAAATAGATATGATTTCATACACATCCTAAAACACTAGATGGACTTTGCCTAATTTCTTCCCTTGTCTGTTGTTTTTTTTTTCTCCTTTGTCCAGTGAGCGCACCGCAACCAACGGAGGCCGAGGCGGCGGCGAGACGCACCTTCACGTGGCCCGGATTTGCCACGTGTCGGTCCCTGATGGTTCAACATTTCATCCTACGTGGTGGTGTATTAAATGCAGCTCATATTTTCTCCATTGCGACACCTCTAATTTGGAGGGATGAAACGGGGAGAACACCTGCGGCTTTGACTACGACGAGCATTGGCTCGACGACCTGCGCAGCCGCCAAAACCCTTCGCGCCACCTGAACCCATTCATTCGAACAGTCAGGGTTTAAGGAACTGAGAAGCAGATACTGCCGCACTAGTTTGATCTCGCCGAATCAAGAAGAAGAAGAAGAAGGAAGAAGAGGAGAGGAAATGGTGCACAAGGCATGGAGGATAATTCCCAGGCCTCTGATGGAGACGGTCCTCAACAACCATGCCCAGCACCACCGTGTCCCTCAGCCTCTCATCCTCCACGGCCCTAGAGGCGTCGGCAAGACCACCCTCATCCTCGAAAGTAATTCGTCTTCCTCCTCCTCATCTCTCTGTCTCTGTGGACTTTCGTCGAACGGTTGGCGGGCAAGAGTCGTTTATTTCGACATGGGCAGTGCGATATTTGCAATTTGGTTGTTGCGTCTGATGGGAATGCGATGACGAAAACTGGGATTGATTTGTGTTTGGTTAATGCTTCGTGGTTTCTCTCCCTTTTGCCAGGACTCCTCGGCGAGTGGAATAAAGGCGTTCACGTCACTGGGTATGTGGATTTGGCTCAATCGATCAAGGATCACCATCCGCAGCACAAGAGCTCGTTCCCGTGGTATTCTTGGTCGAATTGTGATCCACCCAATTTAGCGACTCTCCAGAATCAGCTCGAACAATGCCTCGAATCCATGGTGGAAAAAGGTGTCAAGCTCGGTACCATTACTTCTCAGCAGATATTCACGGCTATGAAAAAATGGCACGGCCTGAACACAGCGCTCCGACGGATTCTTGAGAGCAATCGTGCCTCGAAGACTGCAGTTTCGGAAAAGGTTACTGGTTCCACATTGTGGAGTCGGGCGGTTTTCACACTATCTACTCAATGCAATGCCAAAGAGATTGATGGTATTTTGGGATTGAAGGAGAAGGGAAGGAGTTTGTCGGTTGAGGAGGCTTCTTATTTGCGAGAGGCCATTGTTGCATTGAAGCTGGCCAAGGAGGTGATTAAGCTTCAGCATGGGTGGAGGAGTAAGGCAATTGCACATCTGAATCGGACTGGAGGGTTTTCAAGATCTCTAGCGCATTCCTGTACAGATTGGCCATGCTTGCTGTTGGAACTGTTGTCACAAGCTGCTGAACTAGATCATTTTCAGGCATGTTTGCAGAATACGGAGTTTACTTATTTCTTACCTTCACATCCTCTATGATACATAGAGTTGTTTATATGTCATTTTATGATAACTTTAGCACATTCTACTTACTTTGACTATGCAAGTAATTATAAGTTTAGATTGGTGCTGTGTTCTAACAATTTGCATGCATTAAATTTGGCAGCCCAAATTGGTGATAAACAACATAGATGTGCTAAGACATGCTATCTTGACTGATGATTCTTCAGTTAGTGCATCAATGTATCATGACAGTCTGATATGGAGAATAATTGCTTTAGGTGCAAATGAGAGATGCCTACCTGTTATACTCGTCACTTCTGACAGGTAATCAGTTCCTCTGTGACTGCTGTTTATAAATTCATCTGCCTTTGTTGATAATGATATGATATTTAACTTACATATTTTTCATTTTATGTTTTTGGAAATAGAGTGTGTACGATGCGAGTCAAAATGAAGTTCATAATAAATTTCCTATCACTTGATATTAAAATTTTCAGTTTAATTTTCTCCTGGTTGAGCATCCTCATTTACATGGTTGAGTACCAATACTGTGATTGCTAGCAAAACAATTAGATGTTCTTCATAACAACCAACCCTAGAAGTTACAAATTGCATAAGACGCATGGATACATGGCAGATTTGGCCTTGTGTAATCCTGCCTGCTAGTGCTGAGGATTTTCTAAATGCACTTCCTGTTATGCAATACAGTTAATAAAAAAGAAACAGATAAGTTTTGGCAATTTGAGTCTACATTCTTCAGACTCCTGTACCTGTCAGTGGATCCTGTATTTGCATTTGGGCTTTCGGAAGCTCCTTGTGTGCTGTTCCAATACTCTAAAGTGCATGACACTACACGGTTCATGTTAATTCATTGAACTCTACATTGATTAAGAGGGGTGCTGATCATCCTTGTCATAAGATCCTTTTGAATATATTCCTTTTGGCTCCATTTTGAGTTTACTTGACTTTTCAATTTGTTTATCTACCTTAATTTTGACTCGTAACGTGATGCCTCAGCTACTACTCCTACAAAGCTTTCATGGATTTTGGGTTTCCGGACATATTCATCTCCCGTGAGGTACTCGATGTTAAACATTATTCTCTCTCTCTCTCTCTCTCTCTCTGTGACTATTAGTGAATGACTTGATATGAGTTTTATCAAGGCATTCTTTTTGCAATCTCCAGTAGTGTGACTAACCCAATGATTTTGACTTCAAATGAAAGATGTGCTAGCTGAAGCATGAAATAGCAGCAGTGCTCTATGAAAGTTCACTTCACACAACCCACATTTGACAAAAGTTTCCTGTCACGTGTACTTAAAAGAAATTGAGAAATAGTTCGTAAAATCTTTTCAACAATGAAGATATCTGACTTAGAGCTTAGTTTGCTCAATCTAATTTCTCTGAAAGTGTTCTACATATTAATCTTTTTCCAGCTCTTAAGAATTAGACTAACCACTAATTGATAAACATTGCACAAAATGGTTCAAGAGCTCACACTTTTACATAGAGGGCAGTCGGTCCATTAAAATCTCATAATTATGAGTGATTCGACTTTGTTTTGTTTCTACTGTTTATAGACCTTTGGCTGGACTCCACAAGAAGCTAAAATGCATATGGTGGCAAATTTCTTCAGCAATTCAGAGGTGAGAAGATCTGATTACTATATGTTTACAGTGATGAATGACTCTCAAGACATCAAAATGAAAATAACAGATTTGGACAGTAGTCGGTCACTAATTAATTCACATCACTACGTTTTGTTCTAACATGCACAAGTCGGATATCATAAGCATAATTTCTTATGACATGATCTACCATTTTAACAAATTTTTTTTTGGATAAATGTAGTGGTTGGTGATTGCTGAGGTGCTTGGGTCAAATCCTCGCCATCTCTTCGAGCTCTACACACTCAAACAAAGCAATTTCTATAATAGGTATGTGTTTTTCCCTAGAAGAGCACAAGTATAATCTCTGATGCTCCTGCTGTTGTTCACTTTAGAATAGTATGTGAGACGGTCTTTCTAATAGCTGTACCCGTTATTTTATGATATGAGCAGATCTAGTTCAAGAGTCCCTGCAGATTCTCTTAGTTGCTGGAGTTTGTTCTTTGACATGTCTGCCTCAAATATTCTTTTTCTCATCCTCGAACTTAAGCAATGTGCCCTTTGTTCTGCTTTTCTTGGTTCTCCGTGCGAAGTAGGCACATGTTTTAACTCCTCGTTTTTTAGGGCAGTTGTTCTTACTAGTGGTTCTAGAAGCTATCAACCTGGCTGCATCCGGCAGTGAATTTTATGGGTTAGATCTACCTGCTTCTATGAAAGTTGTCATGCCCTACTCTTCCACTGAAACTTTGATATTTGCTTTTGTACCATCTGTTTGCTCCTGCCTCATTTCTCTTCAATAATCTTTTACTTCCTGGTTCTGTCTTTGCTAAATCAAAAAAATCTTGAATTAGTTCACCTGTCAGGAGTGCGAGGAATTGTATATCAATTTGTAAGGACGTCCGAGTTATATATTCACTTCCAGTTCCATTGACATGTGAAATTCTATCTCATGCTGAATATATAAATCCACAAGTTGTCATGGCTAATTGTATCAGGCAACCCTTGGTTGTGTTTTTGATGAAAGAATGCACTGGTGGAAACTGGGAACGCATTGGTTTTTTCCTTATGATAGACTGAGATGTTAAAATCTTGGAGAACTGGAACATGTAAAATAATATTGAAAGGAGTTTTGAGACTGTACAGTCTCTTAAATTGTTGATAATCAAGTGGTCAGCTTGGAATTAATTTTCCAGGTGCTTTTGAATGCATGTGCTGGTTATCCTGTTCGACAACTTCTTGTATCTTCCACTGGATGACTTCTCTGTCAGCGTGCATAGATCAGAGGTCAGAAGTCACCAGTCACCTTTTCCTAAAGTCGTGACCTTGCCGAATGATCTTGATCCAGCAAAAGAGCTGTATACTACATAAATTAGAATTCTTGCATGATTTGTAAATTTACAGCACCTTAGATAAAGCTATCTAGCAGCAGCCCATGTTTCTGTATAAAAAAGATATGGTGGAAGAAGCATATCATGAAATGTAGTTTCATGTTTGAGCTTTTGATGATTGAACACTGGCGTATCTTTCTGTATTGCCATTGCATAATGGTTTGTACCCTCTGTCGTAACACAGGGTTATAAGTGACAAGAATAGCACAATTGAAGACACTGTGGATGCATATTTAGCATACTTACAGGTAACTTCTGAATTAGCTGCGTGTTTGCTTCTCTTTTCATCAAATATTTGCATTTTCCCCTGGTGGAAATTTGTTAGCTACTTAGGACCATTGAATCATTGCAGAAAATTGAAGTTCTCTGATTATTCTTGTTAAAGATAGTAGCTGTTAGTCAATTGTTTGTTGATTGTCAGGCCTCTTACATTTTTTTTAAAAATTTTCCAGTCCTAGTGGAGCCTCCATTGTTCTTTCACATACTTAAATTTGCTTGCAAAAAGCAACAGTATTGCAAATGGCGAAGGTGGTATAATTGGCCAGCTGACTACATAGGCTTAGTGCTTCTGTTAAGTTGCTGCATCCATATTGGTTGTAAGGGAGAAAGTATGTGTGTTACGTGTGTACATAAATATTTGTATGTGCACAAACAATATTATTTGTCTTCTGCTTGCCTGAGTATCAGTCTACAAGTAATTGGTTTACCATTGGCAAAAACTAACTTAATCAGCTTCATGGTGGGGGTGTATGTTTTGGGTCTTGATAAATGATCAACTAATTCCTCTAGAGAGGCCACTTGTTGCCTATCATCCTATGGCTTTTTAGATAAATAGCTACATTACGGTTTTGCAGCTAAATGAGATATAAATTTGAGTTTTTGTTTTTGTTGTTACAATATATGTTTGTTCTTCACTTGGGAGACTATCTAGTAGTCGATATTCACAAAATGTCTCAAGCTTCCTCATTCTCAACAGATTGTAATGCTGCGTTAAATGGTCTCTCAATTTTGTTCAGCACAAGTACTTTCCTGTGCTTTTGAAGAACTTATTGAGCATCTTCATCCATGTGATTTGGCGTGGGTATCATGTGCATTCTAGGGTCTATGCATTTTACCACCACTGATGGCAAATTGTATCAAACAGTTTTGCTTTGTAGTTTATACGGGTAGTCTTTACTTTTTGAGCGTATTAGAAGTTATGTAAACTAGAGGTATCATTAGGTATATGAATGGTATTGCCTCTACTGGCTCAAGCTGCCTATCTTCTGGTATACTGCGTGTCCTGGCACTTCATCCTATATTCCTTGTTAGATTACCACGGTGAATCCTGCAATGGATAAGGCTCTAAAGATACTTCAAAAGTTTGCTGCTGATGTGCGATGTGGACGAATTCCAAAAGATAGACTCCGATTTGGTGCTCCTTGGAGGCATCCTCCATCTAATGACAACCCTACAACGAACTTGGAATGGGCGAAGCTTCAGCTTTTGGACTTTGTTCAATGCCTTATTAATGCGGAATTTGGGGTACTCTTTTGTTCTGCACCTAGAACAGTATCTCTTTTTCTCGTTTTCATGCATTTTCTCTCCATTATTTTCGAATAAATGCATCACTATTATGGTTTTATGGCATTGCTCTATAAGCAAATTGAACCACATCTATTGCCAGCTTTTCCTGTTTGCCTGGCAATTTTTTCATTTTTGCAAATGAAAATCGCATCGTATTGGTTGTACAGGTTAATTACTTTGCTGATTGTAGCCTTGAGATCTTTGACGATCCATCTGCTGTTGCATTAATTGAGGTACTTGTATTATGCTTTCTTTACCAAAGATATCCATCTTCAAGCGCACAGTCATTTCTTTAAATGATTGACAAAATATATGAATTTTGACTTCCCCAAATTTCATACCACTCTGGATAGCGAGTAATTGATGCTTCTTTTGGAATATTTTCTTGTCCCTTCACTTGCTTTAGTATCAAAGATATCTCCAAATACTTTCTTTGGTTTATATCTTCTTTGTAACATCCTATCATGTATTATGGAAGGTAAAAGGCCTTTTCTTTTTCACTCTTTTTTGATCTTTGTGTAGGTTGGCTTGCTCTATACACAAAGGGATCCTTCTTTCATTCGCCCTGTGTCACGAGGTATTCAGAGGTGTCTTGTGAGATGGTATGCAATGTATTTTCTTACATAGGACTATCAAAGAAGATGAACTGTTATGACTACTGCGAGCTTATTTTGAGTCACAGGCTTGTGCAGGAGCGAATGCAGTTGAGCTTCCAGAGCTCACTCAAGTACCTGTGGCAGCGAGTTTTCCGTGGTCGTAGTTATCGCCATTTGATGTTACAAGAAGGCTATAAGTGACTCCAGGGTATGTCTAAGTGTCCATCCATTCCATGTCATGTTTATAAAGTTAATTTCGCCCAAATATCTTGAAATTTAGCGGACTCTTTTCCTTGGGCTGTATACAAAGGTCATTGATATCTTTCTAATTCTAGAAATCAAGAAGACTTAACTTCATTTCATGCAAACTGAGGAGCACTACTGAAATACAGTCAGTGTGGCATAATATTGTAGTGATGCTTTCATGGTTGTGGACCTCTTGTACATGCTTGCTGTGTCAACCTGGGTAAAGTATGATTGTCCAGATAAAGTCTAGGGGGAATCTGCGGAAGCTGGGCTAAAATAAGAGTGTATTCTGGATATTCTACCTTGTTTTTGTGAGATTGTGGTTTAAACCAGTAACGAGGTGACCCCTTCTTGGACAGAAGCAATTTATATCATGGTTGATTTTGCCTAATGAAGTCATTGGCTTACTTCTGTGCAAAACTTCTCAGGAATATGTTGCTGGTTCATACTTCTTTGCCTCGGCATTCTCTTTGACAGTTGCAAAGAAATAAGGTACTTTTTACTATTCTACGATTATGTAACACATAATAATGTCGATAACTGTATTTTGAATCAACTACTTTCACAAGAGTTGCTGGTTGTGGTCTAAAATTTAGGTTTGGTTCCTAAAATTCCATCTGTCTGCTTCATTATGGGCAGGGATACAGAACAGCATGCTGAGAATGATTCTTTTGCTACTGACACATTGGTAAGGGTTCTCTTCTCATCCAGAATAACCGCGTCGGAATTTCGGTCGCGAATGCACGCATGCTTAGTCAAAGTATTATTTTTCATTGGTAGATAAAGTTATCTGCACTTCCAAGCAGAAATGAGTTCATCTGATCGGAACTGATTCCTCCATTTCTAAGTCCATTTACTATATTACCTTCATGTGGTGTGAAGACAGCAGTGACATCTGTTTCTCTTTATGTAGATTGTGTCAAAGCGAGCCCTTGATTTGACATGCCTGCAAACGGAGGACCCTCCATTAACCTGTATACACATGATTGCTTTTAGATTGAGTATTGTTTCTAGTTGGCAATGAAAAGGGGTCTCTCCATCTGTGCCTGACGAAGGATCCCCCTCATAATTAACTTGGGAGACAGTACACACTGCCCGCGACTAAGAATAAGGGAGTGGACAACTTGTAGCTGCACAAATATTTCAAAACAGCATGGATTAGCATAATTAGCATGTCTATTTAGAATCGGAAAGTAAGTATTCATTTGCAGAGAGCCAATGACTCCTGCCATCATGGCTAGGTATCCAATCTACCTATCCAAGTTTTTGCGAATTGACATACTTGATGTTTGTACATTATGCTATTCTTTTTCAATTCTTTCTAGTTACGGGAAGTTCTGCATATCTCTACTAGATAGATTCTATACCATTGATCATGCTCACCTTTGCTACATGGCCATCCATGTCTCGGCTTCCTTAATTTCCCTGTTTTCTCTGCTTTGAGGGTTGTCGGATCTGGTGTTTCGGCATCATTCAATCATAATTCTTTTATCAGCCGGTCTATAGAAAGCCGAAGTGCTTATCTGCTTTTCATGTTTTGGCCAAAAGTGCTCTCATCTGCTAACGTGTTGCCCTCTCCATTGCGCAGTCTAAATTATACAACTAAATAAAACTGAGCTACAACTATTTTTCTATGATATGATGTCTTTCTTGAAGAAAGGAAACACTAGAAAAAAGAAGCGAAGAGGGAAAAGCGTGCTCAGCCCTTTATTGACGATCTCCCCATCCCCCAAATGAGTCCAAAAATGACCTGAACGAAAATCCAGATATGACATATCTGTGTGCGTGTATGTCTGTAACCGTAGCCTCATTTTGTCTAGACGTTCAACGCTGGGTCTCAGCTGATTACGGGCAATCAGAGGGCCGGATTTCGTGGCTTTTTGCTTGAATCACGTTTTGACTTTTTATCCCAAGCGATCCCACCCACGCAGGATGCATCATTGAAAATCGACAAACTATAGTTCATAGCCCGACAGTAGCTTTGGGTTTAGAGGAAAATAGATCTCATCGACTGGATGCCATGCATGAGCTGTTTAATCAGATGGGTCTCATATGTAATTATAATAGATGGGTCTCATATGTAATTCTAATAGGTAGGTTCCATCGGTGTGCATGCCGCAATTTCTCCCTTGACATAAGAAGAAAAGTTGAAATGATGTCTTAACCTCCATCTGCTGCACTGATGATGATGAGTCGAGAGTTGGAAAAAAGGGCGTGTTGAGCTCACTGCAAATGACTCTCTTCGCTCAAGGGGCATGGGTCCCATATCAAAATAATGATTAAACCCGCGTCGTTCTCGATCCCTGTCGTTCTCTCTCTGTTGCTGGTGCATCGGTCAATCTCTTTGTCAGTTTTGACTGCCTGAGGCAACTCAGCTTCCGCAAAATCTTTCAGAAAAACTCACCCTCCCGTAAGGCACTCCCAAAGCTTCCCGTTTCGCCTCCCGGCTTCCAAGCGCTCGATCCCATGCAAACTCAGGGCGCTGCGCTCCGGCTCTAGTCGAGTAAGTCCTCGCACCTGCATTATCTTTCCTGCATTTTGGGTCCTTTCGTTTTCGTCTTCTGAACGTTCTCATCCCACGTTCCGACTCGTTCGTGCTCGGACGGCAGAGCATGAGCGCGCATTCTGATTCGTACGTCCGTTTCGTTAAAGAAACAGAAACACCCTTCATTCGCTTGTCCTTTCTCTCTCTCCCTTCCAGTTCGCAAGCCGACGAACAAAAGGCAAAAGAACGATTTGTTTTACGAAGAAAACTGGAGAGAGACGCGCACTGATGCGACGTATCGGCATGGATTTACGCTTGAGATTTCGCCATACGATTTGCCCCTATAACCATGTCGTTAACACTGTCTCTCCGACTTTGCAGGGCCTGCGTCAAGAAAACCAAAGCGTTCGCTTTCTCGGAAGAAAGAGGAGAGAGAGAGAGATGGACGGTGGGAATGGGAGCAGGATGTGGAAGTCCCTCAAGCAACGGCTGGGAATCAAGCGCATGGGGTGCTGCGGCGGCGCCACTTGGACCCCATCGGCCCCCACCATCCTCACCATCATCACCGAATCGTCGCCCGACATGACGACGGACGACCCGGATCAGGAGCGCGGCCGCGACCGTCACGCCGCCGCCATCCACCCGAGCGACGTCCCGGCGAGCGACGACGAACGCGCGCTGCTGCATGCGCCGCCGCTCTCGGGCATGAACCTGGCGGCGGCGCTCGAGGCGGAGCGCAACCTGGGGCATGGGTCCGGCGCGGCGGGCCCGCACGTGAAGACGTTGATGAGGCTGATCGAGGAGACGGACGGAGTGGACCTGAAGCAGGGGCGGAGGCGGGGCAAGGGGGCGGCGGCGAGGAAGAGGAGCGGCGGCGGCGGCGGCGGCGGAGGTCCGGGGTGCGATTGGGTGTGCTGCGTGTGCATGGACAGGAACAAGGGCGCGGCGTTCATCCCGTGCGGCCACGCGTTCTGCCGGGTGTGCTCGAGGGAGCTGTGGGTCAATCGCGGCTGCTGCCCCATTTGCAACCGTTCGATTCTTGAGATTCTTGACCTATTTTGAGAATTTCTTCTTCTCAAAAGGTTTCCAATTTTTTGCTTGCAAAACGTGCAGTCGTGAACATACATGGGAGTCCTCTTGGATAAGAAAGGACTGAATTTTTTGGTGAGTGGAAGGAAATTTTATCCTATCCAAACTCCAGAAAAATTGTCCGCGCCTTGCGATAATAATATGTGTTAGATTATTTATAAAATGTTGTATGATATAGCATCTGAAATTGAAATACCCAATAACTTGAAACATCATTCTAACCCAATAAAGACTTTTGTTGATTATAAAGATGGGGCGTGTCTCAAAATAACAAAAGCAATGGGTTTGAGCAAAACATCGATAAAATAGCTACTCCCACCTTTTAGTTAAAAAAAAAAAAGCCTCATGAAATTAATGAAGCATCCAAGTTTTGGATGTATGCATCTTGTTAAACATATCAGAATATAGGTAGTTAAAACTTGGTGGGACATAACATATTAATGATGCATTTGCATTAGGGGGATTATCAGAACAATCTCATGATTAGAGGTGATAATTGGCTTGAAAGACGAGATGAGTGGTATCAAGTAAGGAAAATCCCTTTCTGGACGGTTCATCAGGGCCAACTCGAGTCCGGCTAATTTTACCTAGAAGATTGATATCATGAATGATATACATGAAATTTTAGCCTGGATACCCCACTTTACCAGTCCAAACTCGCTCATTGATTAGGTTCACTTCTGTCATAGTTCCAAGAATCAATTTATTCATTGCTATTGCCTTCCACGTTAATTAGATTTGCAGACAAGAACGACATGGCTCAAGTAATGATTCGTGGTCCATTGACTGGCCCAAAGTGAGACCAAATAGGAGTTTTATGGGCCTAGAAGCATACTGGGTCAATTGTCAAGCCCATGATTTTTTAAAGATGCTTAAATAATTCCATCACCTATCCCTCTTATCATCTATCCCTCTTATCATCATGTGTCATCTAAATAATTTTACCATTACAAATGGATAATTTTCCACTTAGAGTTGTCAACTCACGTTGTATCATCGCAGTTGCATTGGGTATTTGTGAAAATTTCCATATCGTGAGAATAAAAAATCTATTTAAGATGAGTTGAAACGTGTCAAGTCGTGTCAGTTTCCTTTTCCTCTTATCGAATCTTGCAGCGTTGTCCTCTAATTGGCCTGAGAATCGATGCTTCCTATGCTTGCTGCTCTCCAGTTTCGAGTTAAGCCGAGATGCCAAGCCATGCCTGAGCTCATCATCAAACTTTGGTGCTCATTTTCCGCAGACTTGCTCCCGACAGAATTTCTAAAATGTGCTCGTAATTTAGCAGCTTGGAAGGAATTCAACAGCATCGTGGACCGATCATGCTGTCAATTCCTCATAAAACAAAACAAAATGGCAAAAAAAAGGGACAAAATCAAGATGGATGTGTTCCAAACTTCCAACCCCATCTCCAATTAATTAGGATTTGAACGCAATCGAATTCCTTGATTCGATCAAATGGGTAAATTCAAAGAGAAATTGGATATGCGTTGGTATGGATAGTTGAATTATGGGCTGGTTCAAATAAAAATCGTGATCGATAGGCTCACTAGTGTGAAACTTGTAATTGCTATCTACCAAAAGTCTCTCTCTCTCTGGCATACATCGACAAGTCATGTTAATTCACTCACACTCTTAAAAAAATTCCACCGTTGTATTACAAGTCTTGATTGGCGCTTTCTAGTCTCCACTAGCCTCTCCAATTTCTCCATCTTGCTTTCTCAATGCTTGTTTCCAATTTTTTGCTTGCAAAACGTGCAGTCATGAACATACATTGGAGTCCTCTTGGATAAGAAAGGACTGTGAATTTTTTGGTGAGTGGAAGGAAATTTTATCCTACCCAAACTCTAGAAAAAATTGTCCGTGCCTCGCGATAATGATATGTATTAGATTATTTATAAAATGTTGCATGATACAGCATGTGAAATTGAAATACCCAATAACTTGAAACATCATTCTAACCCAATAAAGGCTTTTGTTGATTATAAAGATGGGGCGTGTCTCAAAATAACTCAGGCAATGGGTTTGAGCAAAACATCGATAAAATAGCTACTCCTACCTTTTAGTCAAAAAAACAAAAACCTCATGAAATTAATGAAGCATCCAATTTTTGGATGTATGCATCTTGTTTAACATATTGGAATATAAGTAGTTAAACCTTGGTGGGACATAACATATTATTGATGCATTTGCATTAGGGGAATTATCAGAACAATCTCGTAATTAGTGGTGATAATTTGTTTGAAAGATGAGATGAGTGGTATCAAGCAAGGAAAATCCCTTTATGGATGGTCCATTAGGGCCAACTTGAGTTTGGCCAATTTTACTTAGAAGATTGATATCATGAATGATAATGAAATTTTAGCCTGGATACCCCACTTTACCTGTCCAAACTCGATCATTGATTAGGTTCACTTCTATCATATTTCCAAGAATCAATTTACTCATTGCTATTGCCTTCCACGTTAATTAGATTTGCAGACAAGAACGACATAGATCAAGTAATGATTCATGGTCCATTGACTGGCCCAAAGTGAGATCAAATAGGAGATTTATGGGCCTAGAAGCTTGCTGGGTCAATTATCAAGCCCATAATTTCCTAAAGATGCTTAAATAATTCCATCACCTATCCCTCTTTATCATCATGTCATCTGAACAATTTTGCCATTACAAATGGATAATTTTCCGCTTAGAGTTGTCAACTTGCGTTGTATCATCGCAGTTGCATTGGCTATTTGTGAAAATTTCCATATTGTGGCAAAAAAGATATCGATATCATGAGAAATTTTTTTTTATTTAAGATGAGTTGAAACGTGTCAAGTCGTGTCAGTTTCCTTTTACTCTTGTTGAATTTTGTCACGTTGTCCTCCAATTGGCGTGAGAATCGATGCTTCCTAAGCTCGTCGCTCTCCAATTCTGAGTTAAGCCGAGATGCCAAGCCATGCCTGAGCTCATCATCAAACTTTGGTGCTCATTTTCCGCGGACTTGCTCCCGACAGAATTTCTAAAACGTGCTCGTAATTTAGCAGCTTGGAAGGACCTCAACAGCATCTTGGACCATCAAAATCATGCTGTCAATTCCTCATAAGACAAAACAAAATGGCAAAAAAAAGGGGACAAAATCAAGATGAACGTGTTCCAAACTTCCAACTCCATCTCCAATTAAGTAGGATGTGAACGCAATCGAATTCCTTGATTCGATCAAATGGATAAATTCAAAGACAAATTGGCCACGCATTGGTACGGACAATTGAATTATGGGCTGGTCCAAATAGAAATCGTGATTGACAGGCTCACCGACATGAAACTTGTAACTACTATCTATCAAAAGTCTCTTTCTCTCTCTATTTTTATTTTTTTAAGTATAAATCAATTAGTCATGTCAATTCACTCTCACTCTTAAGAAAATTCCACCGTTGTATTATAAGTCTTGATTGGCTCTTTCTGGTCTCCACTGGCCTCTCCAATTTCTCATCTTGCTTTCTCAATGCTCGTTTCCAAGATGGCCCATAAATATGTCTTTCCTAGAATTTGTCAGTTCATGTTTTCTTTGAGAATGTCGGCTCCCAATATGTCATCAAGAGACAAAAAGAAAGATCTCACATGGGTGGAAAGAATGAGAAAAACAATCAAGGTCTCAATGCTCAAATCCGTGATTACGCAAGCTTGTTTGATTAATCCAGTCAGAGTGGATGACTTAGATTGTTCCAGTTGAGGGTTTTGAAAATAAGTTATGGTGAAAACAAAGCTTCATTGCAATAAGATGTATCAAGTAAGATTTATCTCCACTTACTATAATTTTTCACTTGAATTTCAATCTTGAGAGATATTAAAGGAGAAGAAAATATAGTATTCATAATAGATCTTGAAAAAACATACATATTATTGCTACTTATTAGAAAAACTTCATGTCGATCGAGGTCGGACCACATTATAATATCTCATCCTCCCGATATTTACATACATAATGTGTCGTCTTTAAACGAATCATGCGACGATTTAGCTTGATTTACGCCCTCCTAGTTGCATAGATCATAAGAAAAATCAAACTTTGCTGCTTGCTCGTATCATCCCGGGCCCCCACCATTGAAGTCTAAATTGCGAACTCGAGTTTGACTGAAATTCCATGCAGTCTTTCGACAGTTTCAAGGATTTCTGGTAATAAACCACAAGGGATAAGAAAAAAGAGAATCATGTGCATTTTCCAAATCATGTGAGAATATGCTGCCATAGCCCCACGAACGTAAACGACCCTCAAGAGAAAAATAACTCGTCAAGTTGCCACACGGAGACCTTTCTCACGGTCAAAGTTCCACACTACTTTTAAGTCATCAACTAGAGTCCTGATCGAAACCGTTTTCCACGCGGATGCAGCCGACACGAGTTGCGGCGATCTTCTGTGTAACATCTACACCAATCGATTTAGCCGAAGCAATTGACCGGTTTTCTATAATTTCATCCTCATCTTCTGTTAATCTACAGAGCTATATACATTAAAATAAGTACATTTTAAATTGTTCTTTTTTGGTTTTAATCTTTCGGAGATGACAAGGAAAGTTCTGCTTCACGCCTACAAATGATTTGACCGCCTGTTGCCAGGAGAAATTTCCCGGCAATTTAATGTGGAGCCTCCTTGAATTTTGTCCCTACGCACGCTTGCATCGTCAGCTCATCATCCCGAACAGGAGCGGTCCTAACTAGAGGCGTGATTAAGTCGTTGATGATAAGTGAAGGGGAGTCTTGTATTCTTGAGCAAATTTTTGAAATCCACTTTGATTAATTCGAAAAATCAGAATTGGCAGCCTCCCTTATCTGCAGAAGAAATCCCTTTGAATGAAGAGACGACTTGAGATGATAGAATTGCAAGCCGCCTCGTCAAAAATAAAAATAATCAGATATAACAAATGGAAATCTTGGGAAAAAAAAAAAAATTAAGAACAGCTTATGCTAAAGAAGCAAGGTTGCTTACGTCATAAATTATCTAGTTACCCTAGAGCTTTCGGTGTGAGAATTGCATGGTTCAAGTTGCCCTCGTCCTAAATCCCAATAACATGCATGTGATGCATTAGTTGGATCTTGTATAGAATAAACCTATTTGATTTTCATAAGGAAAACCCTGGAAATTTTGTCATAGGTACCGTAATGCCAAATTTCTTTTTTTGGGTTGTACAAAAGTTGGGGGAAAATTGTTCAAAAAATCCTAAACCTATTACACTTTTGTTAATTTAGTCCTTGATTTTTCAATTTTGTCAATTTGGTCATAAACCTTTTCACTTTTTGCCAATTGAGTCCATCTGCCAATTTTAGTTGGAATTTGTCATATAGGATGGTTGGTGTTGAATGTGGACAATTTTTAATAACATTTCAATATTTTTTAAATTTTTATTATTTTCTTTTTCTTTCTTTTCGTTTTTGCCTTGCCATGGCTAGTTCAATTGGCCTTAGCTGTCTCAGGCAAGACCCATCGAAGGTTAGCCTCGCCTAGGCTAGGGCAAGGGTCAGTCTCACTTGGTCTAGGTGAGGGCTCCACTTGTCGTGGCTCGCCCTTTCCTAGTTGGGCCTCTCCTATGGCGGATGAGGCCAGCTTGCTTGGCCATCGCTTGTGGCCGGCCACTGGGAAAAGGAAGAAGAAAGGGGAAAAGAAAGAAAGAAAGGGAAAATAAATCAGAAAAAATAATAAATGTAAGAAAAAATTTCAAAAAATATTAAAATATTATGAAAAATTGTTCACATTAGTGCCGACCATGCCATAGGACATCGCTAGTGTCCACATTAGTGAATTTCGGCCAAAACTAGTCAGATGGACTCAATTGACAATAAGTGAAAAAGGTTTAGGGCTGAATTGATAAAAACATGATAAATTTAGGACTTTTTAGACAATTTTCATGAAAAGTTTGACATACATGTATATAGTCTCCAAATACATCATAACTTAAATAGTTTAGGGGCCGAAGTCAGTCTGGGTCGCATATAACTTAAGCTATATTTAGCACATTAATTACAAATTTTGCACGTGCTCTACTCTTACAAAGATCACTTTAGAAAGTTGGTCTGCTAAGCAATGTGTCCGAGTGGGTTTATATCGAGGGAATTGTATTCAATAATCAATAACAATTCAATATATCACTAGTTTAGCTATTTTCTCAATACACACGATAATTTCTCAGTTAAGTACACTTAGTCGATACATAATATATTATTTGAGGGAAAATTGTTTAAAAAGTCCTAATATTACACTTTTGCCAATTTAACCTTGAATCTTTTAATTGTACCAATCGATAAGCATTCCAATCTAATTAAAATCATCACATAGCAATAAGACTGGCACCAAAACCCTCATTTTTAAGTGTGTAGAAAAAACAAAGTGCCTTCGATAACAGAAGAACGAGCACACATTCAAATGTTGGTGTCGATTTCAATTTTTTGGCAGACAACAAGTTCATCCAGTGGTCTAACATGTGGACATGGCATCGCATGTGCATCTATACACCTACGTGCATTTAGACACTTCCATGAAAAGAACGGACGAAAGAAAAAGAAAGTGCATTTTATCCTTATCGAACCCTTTCCAATGCAATCCCACCGTCCCACTCTCTCTCTCTCTCCCCATTCCATTGCCGACATTCTCTCTCTAATTCTTTTTAATACTATGCCGTTGTAATAATTATGTTGAATAATTGGGAATCGTTTAGTTTCATCACTCATTATTCGCGTAGAATTATGTAAAATTTAGTCATGCTAGTCGTGAAATACTGATGCTTCACACATCTCGAGAAGTGTGGACATCAAATTTGTTTATCTAGCTACTCATCAAAATCATGACAAGACACGATATTATATGAATGTGTAATAATCCTGGCATGGGGTTTGCCGGCTTTTGGTTGTATATGAAAAGACGAAACGTGGCGATTTTTTGTCATTACGCACATGATTCATAATGCAAAAATGGGCGGCGGAATGCGTAAGGGAGGCTATTCGGACCATTGCCAAATGGAAGAGTTCATGCATGAGAATCAAAGAAGATGTCTAGCATCATCTCCCAACCCAAATACGCTTGCCCTTTCTAGCAGAAAGTGCATAAAGAGACATGATCCTCCCACGCAAAGCACGATTTCTTGAGGTTAGCAAGTAACATTCCACTTCAACTCTAGCTTTTTGCTAAATATGTAGGCTGGGGGGTCAAATCACCGACGGCCAAACTCTCCAAGAAAAGATAAGAGGATGTCGGTGGTGCCTGGTGGGGACCATGGAAAGCGACCAAAGTAGCCGGAACATGACTTTTAGCTGCCTTTGCAGTCCATTTTCTCCACTGCTTTTCTACTCGTGCTCCGGAACTTTAGCAAAGAGAATCTTCCCACTTCGAGTTCTTTGGAGTCTCACTACATAGGCCAAAAGGATCTTTTTTTCTAGGGTTTTACCTAAGGAAGGATGCTTTCAAACAAACTTATCATCATTTGCTCCCTTTACAATCGTGATATCCATCTTATATCATAAATAATTGACGATAATTTCGCATCGTGGATTATTTTCTTATGGCGTATGCTCCGCTATGTTTTGGAGGATGTGCGATGCCGTGTTTGGAAGCAAATCCCGCTTGCATGCTATCTAGAATGTCAGTTGAATGTCCAAGGACAGTTGCATTGCACATTTTTGTGAAGAATAGACGTATCATTGAGGATAGTATCCGCAACCCTCGAACAATTTCTCTGTCTTGTGGCAGTTGAGGTTAGGTGCATCTACTAAATTGTTACGAAATATCGTCATGTTGACAAGATCAAACACACAAGCTTCTTGCCTTTGACTTCTAAATTTTGACCCCAAAAAGCTAGAGATATACAATGTAGAATGTGCATTAGATTGATTACAAAAACTATAGATTTATCGATGTGAAAATATTCACAATCCGCTGGAACTTTTCATAGACTTTGACAAGTACTCTTGAAATTGACAGTTAAAATCTAGAGAATTACCCTCAACAGCCAATCAAATAAGTGTATTTGAAATGATATGAATTTCTTTTAAGATAAAGGTAATAAAAGTTCTAAAATTTTTCACGAAGGTGTTATTGGATTTTAAAATTTTCAAAAAGTGCTATGAAGTCCTAAACTTGTTAAGTTAGTGCAGCCAAGTTATTCAATTAACTCCATCCAACTTGACAAGTGGAAAATGTTAACAAGTTTTACAACTTAATTGCAATTTTTGAAGATTTTGAGACTCAGATACATTTTCTTGATAAGTTTTAGAGCTTCCATTATATTTATTCCATTTCTTATTCTGTTCTTCTCTTAAAACCAATGTGGTGACACCTAATAATTTAATTGGATAAAATCATGTCTCAAAAGCATCTAACAATATCTCCGTTTCTTCCAAGCTACCTAACTAGTGTTCAATCGACCCATTTATATAATATGATCTCTTAATCTTATCCTAAGGATCAGATTGCGACGTTAGATGGTAAAATGTGCATGAGCCACTCTCTTCTAAGTAAGAATCGAATCCCATCTATTTAGCTGATATCATTGAAAACGTTGCTTAGAGCACATGGGCCGAGGCACTTAACTTGTCGATTATTTTGGGATTCACATCGATCTTCCTTGATACCCACAATTAAGATATGAAAACCTTCATGAGAAAACTATCTAATCGGTTATTAACTTATTGTATGGATGGTAATAAATCCTTAAACTTTCAAATTTTATCAATTTAGTTCTAAATCTTTACGCAAAATTTTAATATAGTCATTTTCGTCAATTTTTACAAGAAAAATTGCCGACATAGCAGTATGCCGCATAGGGTTGGCCAGTGATGACTAGACCGCTATGTCAACAATTTCCGACGAAAATTAATGAGGAAGGACTACATTGAAATTTCTTAGAAAGATTTGACATTAAATTGGCAAAATTAGTAAGTTTAAGACCGAATTGACATTTGTACAATAATTGTGATTAACTAGGTAATTTGTCCAAATATTAACTATGGTGGCAATTCATTTGTGTATCTTGACTATATTATCTAAGTATCTTGAAGTAGTCACATTTTCAAGATGTACATACAACCTACACCGTAGTGTACAAGATCATAAATCAAAAATACATTTTCGTCACAAGACCCACAACTTACATGCTCTAATTGCCACATACCTTGTGAAAAACTTGTTTTGCCTGTCTTTTCGACACGTCGTCAAAAGGAAGGCGTGTCGGGTCTCAGGTTAGTGCATCTTCATGGAAGGTCGCCGCCGAAAGGGAAGAGAGGGATCTTGGCCACCATCCAAAGCGGGTCCCAAAATCCACAGAGCAAGAGAGATGGTTGGACAAGGCAGGCTGACCATAGACCCCACCACCTCGGGGTTGGGCCTTCAATGAAAGATTTTTGGGACCCGCTGGTGTCATAATTTAGTAATCTTCCATCTGCAATCCTCGTTCCTTCAATGGAAGATTTTTGGGACCCGCTGGATGTCAGAATCTAGTAATTTTTCATCTGCAATCCTCGTTCCGTTCAATGGCCTTCAGTGAAAGATTTTTGGGCCTTCAATGGCCCATACGATACTCTGTACATGCACGTGTCTTGTGCAGTAGGAAAAAACTATTATAAATAGCGAACCCACAAGACACCCAATGCACAAGGCAAGGCAAACAAGCAATTGCGTTAGCAAAAAAGCAAGTGCATTATCTTCATTCGGTGAGAGAGAGAGAGAGAGAGAGAGAGAGAGAGAGAGAGAGAGAGAGAGAGAGAGAGCAAAAGAGAAGCAAGGTTTCCCTGCAGCTTCTAGAGAGAGATAATGGAGAGCTTCCCAGTGATCAACATGGAGAACCTGAATGGTGAGAAGAGGGCAATCACCATGGACAAGATCAAAGATGCCTGTGAGAACTGGGGCTTCTTTGAGGTACAACTCTCTCTCTCTCTCTCTCTCTAACTGTATTTTACGTGTAAAGAAGTGGGTCTAACGTTTTGCATTGTTATGCCATGGAAAATGACCCAATGAAGCTGGTGAATCATGGGATTTCACCCGAGCTGATGGACACGATCGAGAGAATGACAAAGGGACACTACAAGAAGTGCATGGAGCAGAGGTTCAGAGAGCTGGTGGCGAGCAAGAGTCTGGAGTATGTCCAGACAGAGGTCCAGGACTTGGACTGGGAAAGCACCTTCCAATTGACGCACCTCCCCGTCTCCAACATCTCCCAAATCCCAGATCTCGATGATGACTACAGGTAACTGATGACGAGAATTTATCAACTTAGATGAAAAAAAGAGCAAAGCTACATTCCGCTCTGCATCTATCGATGATGACCTTTCACCGTTTGATGTGCAGGGAAGTCATGAAGGAGTTTGCAGTGAAATTGGAGAAGCTGGCGAGGAGGTCATGGACCTGCTGTGTGAGAACCTGGGTCTGGAGAAAGGTTACTTGAAGAAGGTCTTCTACGGGTCCAACAGACCGAACTTCGGCACCAAGGTCAGCAACTATCCGCCATGCCCGAAGCCCGACCTTATCAAGGGGCTCCGAGCCCACACTGACGCCGGCGGCATCGTCCTGCTCTTCCAGGACGACAAGGTCAGCGGCCTGCAGCTCCTCAAGGACGGCCAGTGGGTGGACGTCCCCCCAATGCGCCATTCCATCGTGGTCAACCTTGGTGATCAAATCGAGGTAACATATATGCTCGCACTTGCAACCTAGGAAAAAGGGAAAAAAAAAAGGTTTCTCAATGCATCGGTCATACAGCTTACACAATACAGCGAAACCATTGTCTTTTAATACAAGAACGTTTCAAATCAAATGCAGGTGATAACTAATGGAAAGTATAAGAGCGTGCTGCACAGAGTGGTGGCCCAGACAGATGGGAATAGGATGTCCGTAGCTTCATTCTACAACCCAGGCAGCGATGCCGTGATCCATCCAGCACCGGGGCTCGTGGAAAGTGAGGCAGAGGAGGCCGGTGGAGCAGCTTACCCGAAGTTTGTGTTCGAGGACTACATGAAACTGTACGCTGCTCTCAAGTTCCAAGCCAAAGAGCCAAGATTCCAAGCCATGAAAGCCGTGGAGTCGAGCCCCAATCTGGGCCCAATTGCAACCGCTTGATTTGGGGAAACCTTCTTCAAAAAGGTTGCAATTCTTTGCTTGCAAAACATGCAGTCATGCACTTATATGGGAGTCCTCTAGGGTAAGAAAGGACTCTGAATTATTTAGTGGTTGGAAGGAATATTTTTCCAACGCCAAGCTTGAGAAAAAATTATCGAATGGCCATGTGTATAACGTTAATAATTGACATTATATGTGTCAAATTATTTATGAAGTGTTGAATATTATAGCATGTGAAAGTGATCCTTCGTTTCGTTGGTTTTATAGTTTCTAATAACTTAAAAACATTGTTCTAACCTAATGAAGACTTCTATTAATTTTAAAGATGGTGAGTGTCTCCGAGAACGGGTTTGAGCAAAACATCGAAGAAATAGCTACTTCAATCTCTTAGTCAGAAGGAAAAGAAACATCTTGAAATTAATGACGCACCCAATTTTTGAATGTATGCATCTCGTTTAACATATCGAAGTATAATTCGTCAAATTTGGCGGATTTCATGATAAACTTAGTTGGACATAACATATTAATGATGCATTTGCATTAGGAAGATTGTCAGAATAATCTCGTGATTCTAGGTGATAATTGGGTGATGGGCAAAAGCCATTGCCCCCTCCCCAGATCTATTCGAAAGACAAAATGAGCGATATCAGGCAAGGAAAATCCCTCTCCGGATAGTCCATCAAGGCTAACCTGAGTTTGGCCCATTTTATCTAGAAATTTGATATCACGAAAGAGCCTACAAGAGAAACTTTAGTCTAGATTCTCCACTCTACCCATCCACACTTGCTCATTAGGTCCACTTATGTCATGATCCAAGGACTAGCCAACTCTTTAGTATTGGCTTTCATGTTAATTAGATTCGGGACATGAACGAGATAGATCAAATGATGACTCATGGTCCGTTGACTAGCCCAAAGTAAGACCGGGAGGAATTTTATGGGCATGAAAGTGTATTGGTCGATTGTCAAGCTCATGATGTTCTAAGATATCTATATAATTCCACCGATCAATCTTTATCATCATATATCATTTGAACAACTTTATAGTTACTGATGGATAATTTTCCCCTTAAGGCGGTCGACTCGTATCATAACATCATAATAGCATTGGCTATTCTTGAAATTTCCATATCGTGGCAAAAAATACATTGATGTCATGAAAATGAAAAATCCATTCAAGATTAATTGAAATGTGTCAAGTCGTGTTGGTTCTTCTTTATAGAATCCTGTAGCATTGTCCCCCAAATAGCTGGAAAAATTGACACTTCCTAAACTCGTTGCCCTCCTGTTCCGAGTTAAGCTGAGATGCCCGAGCCTGTCATCAAACTTTGGTGCTCCTTTTCCACGGACTTGCTTCCGACACAATCTCTTAAAGGTGCTTGTAATTTAGCAGCTTGGAAGTGACCTCAACAGCATCGTGGACCGTCAAACTATGCTGTCAATTCCCCACAAGACCAAACCAAAATGGGAAAAAAGGGGACAAAATCAAGATGAACGTGTTCCAAATTTCCATCTCCATCTCCAATTAACTAGAATGTGAATGCAAATCGAATTCCTTGATTTGATCAAACGGGTAAGTTCTGAGACAAATTGGCCACACATTGGTACGGACAGTTGAATCATGGGTTGGTCCAAATAGAAACCGTGATTGATGGGCTGACTAACCTAAAACTTATAATTACTATCTATCAAAAATCTCCTTTTTGGTATAAATCAATTAGTCATATCAACTCGCTCTCACTCTTGAGAAAATTCAACCGTTGAATTGCAAGTCTTGATTGGCTTGTTTTGGTTTTTACCGGCCTCTTTAGTCTCTTCATCTTGCTTTGTCAATGCTCATTTCCAAGATGGCCCATAAATATGTTCTTTCCTAGAATTTGCCAGTTTATATTTTCCTTGAGAACGTCAGCTCCCAATTTTTCATCAAGAGGCAAGAACAAAGATATCACATGGGTAGAAGGATAAGAAGAACAGTCAAAGGTCCTAATGCTCTAATCTACAATTACATAAGCTTGTTTGATTGATTCAATCGGAGTGGCTATGTAAATTGATTCGGTTAAAGGTCTTGAAAATAAGTTATGGTGAAAACAAAACTCCATCGCAAGATATATCTCCACTCACTAGAATTTTACTCGAATTTTAAAAGAGAAGAAAATGTGTGACATTTGTAGCAAATCTTAAAAAAAGATACATATGGTTGCTACTTATGAAAATAATTTATAGTCGATTGTGGTCGGACCACATTAGAATATCTCATGCACACAATGTTCACATACATAATGTGTCGTCTTTAATCGAATCACATTATAATTTTCCTGACACCATTTTTACAAACTAATTGTATTCATCAATTTGTTTTTTACATAACAATCCCAAGCTCTACTTCCAAGGATTCACGAATATAAGAGAATCACAGACCATAACACTTTACTCATAAAACGTCGGGCCCATCGTTGAACTCTAAATTGTCTTGAGAACCCTTCAAAACCCATGATGACTTAGACTTCGGTGGGGCTCCCTGCCTCCGCTGCTCTGTTCTTGTAGAAGACTCGCGAGCTCGAGGTTTGACTGGAACTCCATGTAGCCTTTCGGTGGTTCAAGAATTTCTGGGAAAAAACCACGAGGGATAAGAAAAAGGGCAACCGCGTGCATTTTCCAAATCATATGAGAACATGCTGCCATAGCCCCATGAACGTAAACGACCCTCAAGAGAAAAATAACTCGCCAAGTTGCAAGACCAAGACGCCTCTCCCGGTCAAAGTTCTGTAATACTATTTAGAGTCCTAACCGAAACTTTTCCACGCGGATGCAGCCAATACGAGTTGTAGGAATCTTCTGCGTAACATCTACACCAATCGATTTAGTCGAAGCAATTGACCGATTTTTTTGTAATTTCATCATCTTCCATTAATCTACACATTAGGAAGTATATACATTAAAATAAGTACATTTAATCATGATATTAATCCAATTTATTGAAAATTAATGAACAGTAAATTTATTATAAATATACTAGTTTGGTGTTGTTGGTGGTCAAAAAAATTAATTTTCAGTAAATTTGTTATAGGTAATCAGCTTGGATTTTGGTAGTAAAAAAATAATTTGAGGTAAATTTATCACAAATACATCGATTTAAGATTTTTCATGATATTAACTCTTTAAATTATTTAGTATTTTTAATCTTTTGGAGCAATCAAGGTCGTGTCGCTCTTAGCAAATTGAGGTCAATGGCAAGGAAAGTTCACTTCGCCCCCGCAAATGATTCGACCGCTTGTTGCCAAGAGAAATTTCCTGCCAATTTAATGTGGTGCATCCTTCAATATTGTCCCTATGCATGCTTGCATCGTTGGCTCATCATCACGAACAGGAATGGTCCTAATTAGAGGCGTGATTAAGTCATTGATGATAATTGAAGTGGAGTCTTGGATACATGAGCAAATTTTGAAATCCACTTTGATTAATTCGAAAAATCAGAATTGGCACCCTCCCCTTTCTGCTGAAGAATTCCTTTTGAATGGAGAGCCGACTCGAGATGGTGGAACTGCAAGCTCCCTCATTGAAAAAAATTTAGATATTACGAATGGAAATCTTGGGAAAAAGAGAGAGAAAGAACAGCTGATGCTACAGAAACAAAGGTTGCTTATGTCATAAATTATTTAGTTACCTAGGAGGTCAGGTGTGAGAATTGCATGGTTCAAGTTGCCCTCATCCTAAATCCCAATAACATGTAAGTGATGCACAAGTTGGATCTTGTATAGAATAGACCTGTTTTATCTTTATAAAATCTTGGAAATTTTGTCATCCGTAATGCAACATTTCTCTTTTTTTGGGTCATTGAAAAGTTTGACAAACACATACATAGTCTATGACTTAAATAGACTTAATAGGTTAGTATAAGCTTAGGGACTGAAGTCAGTCCACGTTGCGTATAATCTAAGCTATATTTAGCAAGTCAACTACAAATATCGTGTGTGCTCTACGCTTACAAGGATCGGTTTAGAAAGTTGGTTTACTAAGCAATGTGTCCAAGTGGGTTTACATCGAGCAAACCACATTCAAAAAACAATAACAGTTTAATACATCACTAGTTTAGCTACTTTCTCAATATGGAGATAATTTTTCAATTAATACACCTAGTTGATACATGATATATCATTTGCTAGGTGTAGGATACATTTTGTTGAACAGTGTATGACATCGACAAGTTGCTCTCTTTCTGGGATGATTCAAATGATTTTGCCTTAGTAGGATTGCAATGCATCCTTCCAATGTCGGATTGATTATCATATAGCTATTAGCAAATTAATCTTGCTAGTTTTCTATTTGGCCATTAATGTCTTGCAGTGATCATTTATTTTTTAAGAAAATTTCATGATAATGGAAAATGGGGACAAGTACAGGATTGACATAACTTTCATATGAGGCATATTTGAGTACCATAATTTTTTAGTTTGCTCACTTAAATGCCACATTGAAGTAAAATTGATTATTTGAATGCTATTTTCGAAAATCATTAAACAATTTTTTTGCAATATTTCAGTTTTTTTTTTGCATGACGGTTGCAAAGGCCTTGCCCTCAGCTACTGGGGCATGAAGGCCTTAGGCGAGGTTGCCTTGCATGCGGTTAGCAAAGCTATGATGGCCTTGCCTAGGGTTATGGTAGCCTCGTTGGTTGTGAGCGAGGCAGCCTTGCCCATATCTGGCAAAGGCCTTTGCACCCTTGCCTGCGATCGATGAGGCCACTATGATTTGATGACAAATTTTTCAACGAGGCAAATCAACAATGGCACTTAAGTGATCCATTTTTTATGTTTGTGGTACTAAAATGAGTGAAACAAAAAGTTATGGTATTTAATTGAGCGCTATATAAAAGTTATGACACTTCTATTGTACTTTTTCCTAAAAAATACATATTGGGAAATCATGTTTTCCCCTTTTCAAGTTAAACTTTTTTTTCTAACTTTAAATGTGCATATTTTTCTTTAATTGTAAATAGTTTTATGTTGACTAATATTTTTAGAAAATCAAATGTGCGATAATCCAAAAAACTAATTAGTGAAAAATCTTTCAATCAAATAATCACACCCTTATTTAGACTCTAAATTAATAAAGATTCCAATTTAACCAAAATCATCACATAGAGATAATACCCACATCAAAACCCTCATTTTAAGTGTGTGTTGAAAACCTTCAAGAAAAGAACAGAAGAAAGAAAAAGAAAGTACATTGTATCGTTATTGAGCCTTATCCAATGCAACCCCACCATCCCCCCTCTCTCACCATTCCATTGCCGACATTCTCTCTCTAATTCTTTTCAATACTTTTCCGTTGTAATATTCATCTTGAATATTTGGGAATTGTCTGGTTTCGCGATTCATTACTTGTATAGAATTATGTGATACTTAGTCATGTCGATCGTGAAATACTTTTGCTTTATGCATCTCGAGCCATGTTGGAATCATGAAAAGACCTGATATTATTCAAATGTCTGTTACTCCCAGCTTGGGGATTGCCAGCTATAATTAAATATGAAAAGATGAAATACGTTCGATTTATATGTCAGTATGAATGGGATTCATAATGCTAAAGTGCACAATGGAACGCGTAAAAGAGGCTAATCGGACTCTGCTAAGCAGCATTACCAAATGGAGGAGTTCGTACATCAGAATCAAATGAGATGTTTAGTATCATGTTACAATCCAAATTTACTTAGCCTTCTTGCAGAAAGTACATAACGAGACTTCCTCCCACGCAAAGCACGATTGCTTCGAGGTTAGCAAGTAAAATTCCACTTCGATTCTAGCTTTTTGCTAAATACGTTGGTTGGAATCAAATCACTGCCGACCAAACTCTCCAAGAGAAGAGAAGAGGATGTCGGTGGTGCCTAGTGGGGATTATGGAAAATGACCAAAGTAGCTGGAATATAATGCCTTTGCGGTCCATTTTTTCCATTGCTTTTCTACTCGTGCACTGTTAACTTTAGCAAAGAGAATATTCCCACTTTGAGTTCTTTGTAGTCCCACTACATAGGCCCAAAGGAGGTTCCCAAAAAAAAAAACGAAATGAAAAGAAAAACAAACCCATCATCATTTGCCCCCTTTATAATCGGGATATCCCCTTATATCCTAAATAATTGATGATAATTCCGTACAGAGTATTATTTTTTTATGGCTTATGCTCCGCTATGTTTTGGAGCACGTGTGATGCCATACTTAGAAGTGAATCCTACTTGCACGCTATCTAAAATGTCTGTTGAATGTCGAAGGACAGTCGCGTCACGCCTTTTGCAATTTATGAAGAACGAAATGTATAATTGAGAATAGTATCCGCAACCCTCAGACAATTTCTACATTTCGTGGTAGTTCTTATTAACATTTCCAACAAGTTTGTTACACTTTTAAAGATAGGGTAGGTGCATCTAATAGATTGCTATGAAACATTATCATGTTGACAAGATCAAGCACACTAGCTTCTTGACTTCACCTTGTAGCTTTGGACCCCAAAAGGCTAGAGATATACAATATAGAATGCGCATTAGATTGATCATAAAACTATAGATCTATTGATGTGTAAATATACACAATCGGCTGTAACTTTTCATAAACTTTGGCAAGAAAAACACTTCAATAATTCACAGTTAAAATCTAGAAAATTACCCTCAACAGTCAATCAAATTAGTGTATTTTGAAATGTTATGAATTTCTTTTAGGATAAGTGTAATGAAAGTTCTAAAATTTATCAAGAAAGTGCAATGAAGTCCCAAATCTTTTAAATAGTGCAATGACCGAATTAGCATCTATACAACAAAATTAAGACCGATTGGGTAATTTTATCAAATGTAGAGTATGATGGTAATAGTAACAATTCGTTTGTGTGTCTCGATGTATTACCTAAGTCTTATGGCTTGAACTAATCATGTTATCTAGAAATGATACAACTTACACCGTAGCATGCAAGATCATAACTCAGCCACGTTTTTGGTCACAAGACCCACCACTTACATGCTCTAATTGCCACATACCTTGTGAAAAACTTGTTTGACCTATCTTTTCGACACGTCATCGATGATCAAAGCGAAGGCGTATGGGGATTAGGTTAGTGCATGTTCATGGAAGGTCACTTCCGACTTTAAACTTTGGTCAAAAGGGAGACAAAAAAATAAATAAAATAAAGGCGAAAGGGTAGAAGGATCCTAGCCACCATCCCAAGTGGGTCCAGACACAGAGAGCGAGAGAGATGGTTGGACAAGGCCGGCTGACCATAGCCACCACCATGGGGTTGGGCCTCCACGGAGGATTTTTGGGACCCACTGGATGTCATAATTTAGTAGTTTTCCATTTTTATTCAACTCAATGGCCCATACAATGTTCTGTACAAGCATGTGAAAATAGAGAGGAGTCAAGTATCCCTCTCTTGTGCAGTAGGAGAAAACTACTATAAATTGCAAACCCACTAGACGTCCAATGCACAAGGCAAGGCAAACGAGCAAGTGCATTAGCAAACAAGCAAGTGCCTTATCATCATTCGGTGAGAGAGAGAGAGAGAGAGAGAGAGAGAGAGAGAGAGAGAGAGAAGCTAGGTTTCACTGCAATTTCTAGAGAGAGATGGAGAGCTTCCCAGTGATCAACATGGAGAACCTGAACGGTGAGAAGAGAGCAGTCACCATGGACAAGATCAAAGATGCCTGTGAGAACTGGGGCTTCTTTGAGGTACAACTCTCTCTCTCTCTTTCTCTCTGTGTATAACCTATATTTATGTTTGAAAAAGTGGGTCTAACGTTTTGGCTTGAAATGCCTTGGAAAATGACCGAATGAAGCTGGTGAATCATGGGATTCCACCCGAGCTTATGGACACGATCGAGAGAATGACAAAGGGGCACTACAAGAAGTGCATGGAGCAGAGGTTCAGAGAGCTGGTGGAGAGCAAGGGGCTTGAGTATGTCCAGACAGAAGTCCATGACTTGGACTGGGAAAGCACCTTCCACTTGAAGCACCTCCCCGTCTCCAACATCTCCCAAATCCCAGATCTCGATGATGACTACAGGTAACTGATGATGAGAATTTGTCAACTTAGATGAAAAAAAGAGCAAAGCTACATTCCGCTCCGCATCTATCGATGATGACCTTTCACCGTTTGATGTGCAGGGAAGTCATGAAGGAGTTTGCAGTGAAATTGGAGAAGCTGGCGGAGGAGGTCATGGACCTGCTGTGTGAGAACCTGGGTCTGGAGAAAGGTTACTTGAAGAAGGCCTTCTACGGGTCCAAAGGGCCTAACTTCGGCACCAAGGTCAGCAACTATCCGCCGTGCCCAAAGCCCGACCTGATCAAGGGGCTCCGGGCCCACACCGACGCCGGCGGCATCATTCTGCTCTTCCAGGACGACAAGGTCAGCGGCTTGCAGCTCCTCAAGGACGGCCAGTGGGTTGACGTCCCCCCGATGCGCCACTCGATCGTCGTCAACCTTGGCGATCAAATTGAGGTAAAAAATATACTTGCACTTGCAAATCAAAATAAAATAAAATAAAATAAAGGCTTCTTAATGGCCAAGTCACACCACTGCTAACTCAGTACAGTGACACCATCGCCTTTTAATACAAGAATATCGCATTCGGCATTTCAAGTTCAAAGAATTTTTCAAATCAAATGCAGGTAATAACTAATGGGAAGTACAAAAGCGTGCTCCATAGGGTGGTGGCCCAGACCGATGGGAATAGAATGTCCATAGCTTCCTTCTACAACCCGGGCAGCGATGCTGTGATCTATCCAGCACCGGCGCTCGTGGAGAGCGAGGCAGAGGAGGTCGGCGAAGCAGCTTACCCAAAGTTCGTGTTCGAGGACTACATGAAACTGTATGCTGCTGTCAAGTTCCAAGCCAAAGAGCCAAGATTCCAAGCCATGAAAGCCATGGAGTCGAGCCCCAATTTGGGCCCAATTGCAACCGCTTGATTTGGGGAATTTTTCTTCAGAAAGGTTGCAATTCTTTGCTTGGAAAACATGCAGTCATGCACATGTATGGGAGTCCTCTTGAATAAGAAAGGACTGTGAATTTTTGGTGGTTGGAAGGAATTTTTTTCCTACCCCAAACTTGAAAAAGTTCTAGTGTGTGCCGTGTTAGTGATTGACATGATATTTGTAAGATTATTAATGAAATGTTACATGTTATAGCATGTGAAATTGATCCCTCCATGAGTTGGTTTTATAATATCTAATAACTTAGAACATTGTTATAACCCAATGAAGACTTTTATTGATTATAAAGATGGTAAGCGTCTCGAAACAACTTGGCAATGAGCATAACATCGATAAAATACCTTCAACAACCTCTTAGTAAGAAGAGAAAAACCTCTTGAAATTAATGAAATACCCAATATTTGAATATATGCATCTCGTTTAACATATTGGATTATAAATTGTTAAATTTAGTGGGTTTCTTGTCAAAACTCGGTAGGACATAACATAATAACAATGCATTTGCGTTAAGGGGATTGTTAGAATAATCTCATGATTATAGGTGGTGATAGGTGAAGGTCATTCCTGCCTATCCAAATCTGTTTGAAGGACAAAATGAGCTGTATCAAGCAAGGAGAATCCTTTTCTGGACGGTCCATCAGGGCATACTTGAGTTCGGCCAATCTTATCTAGAAGTTTGATATCGTGAATAAGCGTACAAAAGAAATATTAGCCTAGATACACCACTCTACCTATCCAAACTTGCTCATTGATTAGGTCCACTAATGTCACGATCTAGGAACTAACCAATTCTTTGGTATTGGCTTCCATGTTAATTAGATTTGTGGACATGAACAAGAAAAATCAAGCGATGACTCATGGTTTGTTGATTGGCCCAAAGTAAGAGCATAGAGAAATTTTATGGGCCTAGAAGCGTATTGAGTCAATTGCTAAGCCAATGATATTTTAAGGATACTTGAATAATTTTATCAATCTATCTTTATCATCATTTGTTATTTGAACAATTTTCTCCTTAGAGCTATCGACTTGTGTTGTAATGTCGTAGTAATATTGGCTACTCTTGAAATTTCCATATCTTGGCAAAAAATACATTGATGCTATAAGAATGAAAAATTCATTTAGGATAAGTTTAAACAGGTCAAATTGTGTTGGTTCTCTTTTATTGACTCTTGTAGTGTTGTCCTCCAATTGGCCTGAAAATCAACGCTTCCTAAACTTGTCGCTCTCTAGTTCCGAGTTAAGCCGGCATGCCCGAGCCCATCATCAAACTTTGGTGCTCATTTTCTGCGGATTTGCTTCCGCCACAATCTCTAAAACGTGCTTGTAATTTAGGGGCCTGGAAGGGACCTCAACAGCATCGGGGACCGTCAAATCAGGCTCTTAAATTCCCCACAAGACCAAAACAAAATGGGAAAAGAAAGGGGACAAAGTCAAGACCAACGTGTTCCAAAATTCCATCTCTATCTCCAATTAACTTGGATGTGAACGCAAATCGAATTCCTTGATTAAATCAAACGGGTAAGTTCAAAGATAAATTGGTCACGCATTAATATAGACAATTGAATCTTGGGTTGATCCACTAGAAATCGTAATCGACGGGCTCACTGACCCAAAACTTATAATCACTATCTACCAAAAGTCTCTTTTTAAAGGGGTATAAATCAATAAAAATCATGCCAATTCGCTATCCCTCTAGAGAAAATTCCACTATTGAGGCTCCATTCGTTTCACAGAAAATGTTGCTTTTTAAAAAAATATTTTCTAATAAGCTATTTTCTAGGAAAACGTAATTATTTTCCGGTGTTCGGGTGAAACTTGATTTTGAAGTGGAAAATATTTTCCGTTGTTCGCTTGGAAAAATATTTTACTTTATAAACTCTTTTCAATAGTTTTTTTAATTATTTTATTTTTTAAAATTGATTATTAATTTACTTTTTTCTTTTTCTTTTTTTGTGTTCTCTCCTTCCTCGGCCGGTCGCCGGCCAGTGGTTGGCCACGCCTCGAGCTCGTCTTGCCGGCAAGGCGAGCTTGAGGTGGCGAGGCTCGGGCCTTGGTGGTGAGGCTTGGGCCTCGCAGATCAGCAACGATCGAGCGTCGCCAAATTGTGGCAAGGCTCGAGCGTCACCGGCGGTGGCGAGGCTCGAGCCTCGTAGATCGACGACACCCGAGCCTCGCCGTAGTCTGGCGACGCTCCGGCGTCGCCGATCTACGAGGCCCAAGCCTTGCTGCCGTCTGACAAGACACGGGTGTCGTTGATTTGGCGAGATCCGAGCCTCACCATCGTCTGGCGAGGCCAAATTGGCAAGCTCGACTTGCCTATCGCCGATCGCCGGCCGTTGCCATGGCCGGCGACTAGTAGAAAAAGAAAAACAGCAAAAAGAAAGACAGATAAATAAAGAAAAATAATAAAATAATAAAAAATCTATTTTATTAAAAAATAACAAAAAAATCGAATTTATGAAAAAAATAAAAAAAATTGATTAAAAAAATAAAAGAAAGAAGTGAGGATTAATAGGGGGTGTGAGATAGGAGAGAGTGGGTGTGGAAAATGTTTTCCCTAAATTGAAAAGTGGAAAATATTTTCCTCCACTTTAGAAGACTTTTTTTCTTTTTGAAAAGTGGAAAATATTTTCCCCAATGAATTTATTTTTCATAAAACAAATATCGGAAAATCCGGAAAATGTTTTCTTGGAAATTATTTTCCGTGAAACAAACGGAGCCTGAATTGCAAGTATTGATTGGCACTTTCTAGTCTCCACTAGCCTCTCTAGTCTCTCCATTTGCTTCGTTAATTCTCATTTCCAAGATGGCCTATAAAATGTTCTATCCTAGAATTTACCTGTTCATGTTTTCTTGAAGAATGTCCTCTCCCAATTTTTCATCAAGAGGCAAGAAGAAAGATCTCACACGGGTAGAAAGGATAAGAAGAACAATCAAAGGTCCTAATGCTCGAATATGCAATTATGTAAGCTTGTTTGATTGATCCAATCGAAATGGGCAATGTAAATTGATCCAGTTTAAGGTATTGAAAACAAGTTATGGCGAAAATAAAATTCCGTGGCAATTGAATGTATCAAGTAAGATATATCTTCACTTGCAAAAATTTCACTCGAATTTTAAAGGGGAAGAAAATGCGCGGTATTCGTAGTGGATGCTAAAGAAACATACATATTGTTGCTACTAATTAGAAGAATTTCTAGTTGATCAAGGTTGGACCACATTAGAATATTTCATGCACACGATGCTCACATATATAAAGTGTTGTCTTTAATTGAATCATGTGACGATTTTCCTTCATTTTGCTTTTGCTCATCTTTGCTCCTCCTAATTGCATAGATCAAGCGAAAAATCAAACTTTGCTAAAAATGCTCACATGCTTTGCTCATAGCATCACCGAGCCATCATCATTGAACTCTAAGGGCTTGTTTAGTAATGTTTCTATTCCTCAATTTTTCTGTTCTTTTGTTTCTCGGAACAAAAATGAAAAAAAATGCATTTAGTAATATCAAGTAATTTTTCTATTTCTCAAAACAGATCAGTGGCTAGATATGAAATAGAAATAAGAAGTATAAAAAACTAACTTCTTTGTTCCTGGGAACAATACATGTAACAAGTCATATCTTTTTTGTTCTTTTTTTCTTCTTCCTCCTCTAGCCAGTCCTCAGCCATACAAGGCCTCAACGATGGCCAACAACTGGCTAGAGACAAGGTACAACAACCTCACCATGGCCAGGCAAGGTTGAGCCTGATTGAGCCTCGCCCATCCATGTTGAGGTCGGCTTCACCCAATGACCGACTAGAGGAGGAAGAAGAAGGGAGAAAAAAAGAAATAAACAATTTAAAAAATTAGAAAAATCTTGGAAAATTAGTAAAAAACTATAAGAAATTTTACGTCATAAAAAAAAATTGAGAATTGTATCAAATCCATTTCTATTTTCTCTTTTGTTTCAGGAATAGAAATTGTGTATTTACCAAATACATTTGAATGCTTAGAAACTCGTCTAGATAATAAAAATAGAAAAAAATTATTGATGAATAGAAATTATACCTGAGAATAAAAATATTACCAAACATATTCTAAATTGTCTTCGGTGGGGCCCCCACCTTCGCTGTTCTGTTCCTTGTAGAAGACGCGCGAGCTCGGGTTTTGACTGGAATTCCATGTAGCGTTTCGTTGTTCAAGAATTTCTGGTAATAAACCACAAGGGATAAGAATAGAGGAAATCACGTGTGTTTTCCAAATCATGAGAATATGCTACCTCATGGCCCCATGAACCGTAAACGACCCTCCATACAAAAATGACTTTTCAAGTTGCAAGACCAAGCCTCTCGCTCACGGTCAAAGTTCTATGGTACTATTTAATCATCGACTAGAGTCTTAATCGAAACTATTTTTCAGGCGGATGCAGCCGATATGAGTTGATAGCAATCTTTTGCGTAACATATGCACCAATCAATTTAGCCGACCATATTCTGAGCAATTGGACCGATTTTTTGTAATTTCCTCGTTATCCGTTAATCTACACATTAAGAATTATCTACATTAAAACAAGTACATTTTAATCATGATATTAATCTAATTTAACGAAAATTAATTAATGATATATTTATCACAAATATATCAATTCGGAGTTTTTGATTGTAAAAAATTAGTTTTTGGTAAATTTGTCATAAATGTATTAATTTAGAGTTTTTCGTGATATTAACCGTCTACATTATCTTTTTAGTGTTTTTAATCTATCAAGAGCGTGTTGCCTTTAGCAAATTGAGGTCCATGACAAGGAAAGGTCAACTTCAACCCCACAAATGATTCGATGGTATGTTGCCAAGAGAAATTTCCCAGCAATTCAATGTAGATTCTCCTTGAAATTTTGTCCCTATGCACATCGTCAGCTCATCATCACGAACCGGAATGGTCCTAATTGGCATCCTCCCTATTCCGCTGAGATGATGGAATTGTAATCCGCCTCGTTAAAAAAATTCAAGGTTGCTTACATCATAAATTATTTAGTCACCTGGGAGCTTGCAGTGTGAGAATTGTATGGTTCACGTTGCCTTCGTCCTAAATCCCAATAACATGCATGTGATGCACAAATTGATCTTTTATAGAATAGTCCTGTTGATTTTCATAAGGGAAACATTGGAAATTTCATCATAAGTGCTATAATGCTAATTTTCTGTTTTGCAGATCGTAGAAATGTTTGACATACATGTTTGTAGTCTGTGAATACATCATAACTTAAATAGACTTAAAGGTTTAGTCTAAGTTTAGGAGCCCAAGTTAGTCCACGTCGCATATAACCTAGGCTATATTTGACACGACTACTACAGATGTCGCGTGTGCTCTACTCTTACAAAGATCAGTCTAGAAAGATGGTTTGCTAAGCAATGTGTCTGAGTGGGTTTATATCGAGGGGATTATATTTAAGAACCAATAACAGTTTAATATATAACTGGTTTAGCGATTTTCTCAATACACATGATAAGTTTTCAATTAAGTACACCTAGTCGATACATAGTATATCATTTGTGGGAAAATTGTTTAAAAACTCCTAAACTATTGCACTTTTACCTATTCGATTCTGAACCTTTTAAGTATACCAAAATCGATAATGATTCCAATCTAACCAAAATCATTGCATAATGATAAGATCGGCATCAAAACCCTTATTTTTAATTATGTGTGAGGAACAACAAAATGCCTTCAACAATAGAAGAACGAGCACACGGTATCTCCGTTTCGTCATAGCTACCTGACAAGAGTTCAACCAATCCATTAATATAATATGATCTCTTAATCATATCATAAGGATCGGATTAAACTATTTTTATTTTTTTGGCAAGATGATGTGGATGGCGAGATCATATGTGGACCATCTAGCCATGGAACCAACCAACAGCAACGAATGTCTATCGTACAGATTGCGATGTCAAATAGTAAAATGTGCATGAGTCACTCGCTTCTAAATAAGGATAGAATCCCATTTCTTTAGCTGATGTCATCAAAAAACTTTGCTTTAGAGCACCCGGGCCAAGGTGCTCAGCAGGTCGATTATTTTGGGATTCACATGGATCTTTCTTGATAACCCACGATTAAGATGCGCAAAAAGTTAATGGAGAAATTATCTAATCAATCATAAATCTATTATACGGATGACAATTTAGTCCATCAATTTTCGAATTTTGCTAATTCTGTCTTAAACTATTGCGTGAAATTCCAATGAAGTCCTTCTTGCCAATTTTTGCTAAAAAATAGCAGAATGCGTGGGATGGATGGCGATGATTGGACCATTACATTAGCGATTTTCGAAATGACTACATTGAAATTTCGCACGAAAATTTAGGATTAAATTGATAAAATTGAAAAGTATATGACTAAATTGATATATGTACAATAGGTTTATAATTGATTGTGTAATTTTTGCTAATGTATACTCTGGTGGTAATATCTGCAATTATTTTGTGTATCTAGATGCTATCACCGAAGCCTCATGGCTTGTTGAACTAGCCACATTTTCAATGCAAGTACAACTTAAACCACAGTGTACAAGATAAAAAATCAAACATGTTTTTCGTCACAAGATCCACAACTTACATGCTCTAATTGCCACATACCTTGTGAAAAACTCGTTTTGCCTATCTTTTCGACAGGTCGTCAAAAGGAAGGCGCGTTGGCTCTCAGGTTAGTGCATGTTCATGGAAGGTCGCTGCCGAAAGAGAGGAGAGGGAAGCGGGTCCCAAAATCCACAAAGCAAGAGAGATGGTTGGGCAAGGCAGGCTGACCAAAGACCCCATCACCTCGGAGTTGGGCTCTCAGTGGAGGATTTTTGGGACCCGCTGGATGTCATAATTTAGTAATTTTCCATCTTCAATCCTCGTGCCGTTCAACGGCCCATGCGATACTCTGTACATGCATGTGAAAATGGGAAAGAGTTCAGGGAATCCTCTCGTGCAGTAGGAAAAAACTGCTATAAATAGCGAACCCACCAGACCCCCAATGCACAAGGCAAGGCAAACAAGCAATTGCATTAGCAAACAAGCAAGTGCATCATCTTCATTCGCTGAGAGAGAGAGAGAGAGAGAGAGAGAGAAGAAAGGTTTCCCTGCAGCTTCTAGAGAGTAATAATGGAGAGCTTCCCAGTGATCAACATGGAGAACCTGAATGGTGAAAAGAGAGCAATCACCATGGACAAGATCAAAGATGCCTGTGAGAACTGGGGCTTCTTTGAGGTACAACTCTCTCTCTCTCTCTCTCTCTCTCTCTCTCTCTCTCTCTCTCTAACTGTATTTTATGTGTAAAGAAGTGGGTCTAACGTTTTGCATTGTTATGCCATGGAAAATGACCCAATGAAGCTGGTGAATCATGGGATTTCACCCGAGCTGATGGACACGATCGAGAGAATGACAAAGGGACACTACAAGAAGTGCATGGAGCAGAGGTTCAGAGAGCTGGTGGCGAGCAAGGGTCTGGAGTATGTCCAGACAGAGGTCCACGACTTGGACTGGGAAAGCACCTTCCACTTGACGCACCTCCCCGTCTCCAACATCTCCCAAATCCCAGATCTCGATGATGACTACAGGTAACTGATGATGAGAATTTATCAGCTTAGATGAAAAAAAGAGCAAAGCTACATTCCGCTCCGCATCTATCGATGATGACCTTTCACCGTTTGATGTGCAGGAAAGTCATGAAGGAGTTTGCATTGAAATTGGAGACGCTGGCGGAGGAGCTCATGGACCTGCTGTGTGAGAACCTGGGCCTGGAGAAAGGTTACTTGAAGAAGGTCTTCTACGGGTCCAACAGGCCGAACTTCGGCACCAAGGTCAGCAACTACCCGCCGTGCCCAAAACCCGACCTGATCAAGGGGCTCCGGGCCCACACCGATGCCGGTGGCATCATCTTGCTCTTCCAGGATGACAAGGTCAGCGGCCTCCAGCTCCTCAAGGACGGCCAGTGGGTGGACGTCCCCCCCATGCGCCACTCTATTGTTGTCAACCTCGGTGATCAAATTGAGGTAACAAACATACTCATACTCACAACTCCAAAAAAAAATAAAAAAATAAAAAAATTGGCTTCTCAATGCATCAGTCACACTGCTTACGAAGTACAACAAAACCATCACCTTTTAATACAAGAACGTTTCAAATCGAATGCAGGTGATAACCAATGGGAAGTACAAGAGTGTGTTGCACAGGGTGGTGGCCCAGACAGATGGGAACAGGATGTCCATAGCTTCATTCTACAACCCGGGCAATGACGCTGTGATCTATCCAGCACCAGCGCTCGTGGATGGGGAGGCAAAGGAGGCCGATGAAGCAGCTTACCCTAAGTTCGTGTTCGAGGACTACATGAAACTTTATGCTGCTGTCAAGTTCCAAGCCAAAGAGCCAAGATTCCAAGCCATGAAAGCCATGGAGTCGAGCCCCAATTTGGGCCCAATTGCAACCGCTTGATTTGGGGAATTTGGGGATTTCTTCAGAAAGGTTGCAATTCTTTGCTTGGAAAACATGCAGTCATGCACATGTATGCGAGTCCTCTTGAATAAGAAAGGAGTGAATTTTTGGTGGTTGGAAGGAATTTTTTTCCTACCCCAAACTCGAAAAAGTTGTAGTGTGTGCTACATTAGAAATTGACATGATATTTGTAAGATTATTAATAAAATGTTACATGTTATAGCATGTGAAATTGATCCCTCCATGAGTTGGTTTTATAGTATCTAATAACTTAGAACATTGTTCTAACCCAATGAAGACTTTTATTGATTATAAAGATGGTGAGCGTCTCGAAATAACTTGACAATGAGCATAACATCAATAAAATAGCTTCTACAATCTCTTAGTAAGATGAGAAAAACCTCTTGAAATTAATGAAACACCCAATATTTGAATTTATGCATCTCGTTTAATATATTGAATTATAAATCGTTAAATTTGGTGGATTTCATGTCAAAACCCGGTGGGACATATTAATAATGCCTTTGCGTTAAGGGGATTGTCAGAATAATCTCGTGATCATAGGTGGTGATAGGTGAAGGCCATTCCCGCCTCCCCAAATCTATATGAAGGACAAAATGAGCAGTATCAAGCAAAAAGTACCTATTCTAGACGGTCCATTAGGGCAGACTTGAGTTCGGCTAATCTTATTAGAAGTTTGATATAGTGAACAAGCCTACAAAAGAAATATTAACCTAGATACACCACTCTACCTGTCCAAATCGCTCATTGATCAGGTCCACTTATGTCATGATTTAGGAACTAGCCAATTCCTTAGATTTGCAAACATGAACAAGAAAAATCAAGTGATAACTCATGGCCTGTTGATTGGCCCAAAGTGAGAGCTTAGAGAAATTTTAAGAGCCTAGAAGCATATTGGGTCAATTGCCAAGCCCATGATGTTTTAAGGATACTTTAATAATTTTATCAATCTATATTTGTCATCATATGTTATCTGAACAATTTTCTCCTTAGAGTTATCAACTTGTGTTGTAACGTCGTGGTAATATTAGCTACTCTTGAAATTTCCATATCTTGGCAAAATATACATCGATGCTATAAGAATGAAAAATTCATTTAGAATAAGTTGAAACGGGTCAAATCGTGTTAGTTCTCTCTTATTGAATCTTGTAGTGTTGTCCTCCAATTGGGCCGAAAATCAATGCTTCCTAAACCTGTTGCTCTCTAGTTTTCAGTTAAGTCGGGATGCCCGAGCACATCATCAAACTTTGGCGCTCATTTTCCGTGGACTTGCTTCCGCCACAATCTCTAAAACGTGCTAGTAATTTAGGAGCTTGGAAGGGACCTCAAGAGCATCGGGGACTGTCAAATCAGGCTGTCAATTCCCCACAAGACCGAAACAAAATGGGAAAAGAAAGGGGACAAAATCAAGACCAACGGGCTCCAAAATTCCATCTCTATCTCCAATTAACTTGGATGTGAATGCAAATTGAATTCCTTGATTCAATTAAATGGGTAAGTTCAAAGACAAATTGATCACGCATTAATATGGATAGTTGAATCTTGGGTTGGTCCACTAGAAATCGTAATCGATGGGCTCACTGGCCCAAAACTTATAATTACTATCTATCAAAAGTCTCTTTTTATGGGGTATAAATCAACAAAAGTCATGCCAATTCGCTATCCCTCCAAAGAAAATTCCACTATTGAATTGCAAGTATTGATTGGTTCTTTCTAGTCTCCACTGGCCTCTATAGTCTCTCAATTTGCTTCGTTAATGCTCGTTTCCAAGATGGCCCATAAAATGTTCTATCCTAGAATTTACCTGTTCATGTTTTCCTGGAGAATGTCCTCTCCCAATTTTTCATCAAGAGGCAGGAAGAAAGATCTCACATGGGTAGAAAGGATAAGAAGAACAATCAAAGGTCCTAATGCTCGAATATGCAATTATGTAGGCTCGTTTGATTGATCCAATTGGAGCAGGCAATGTAAATTGATCCAGTTAAAGGTCTTGATAACAAGTTTTTGTGAAAACAAAATTCCATGGCAATTGAATGTATCAAGTAAGTTATATCTCCACTTACTAAAATTTCACTCAAATTTTAAAAGGGGAAGAAAATGCACGACATTCATAGCAGATCATAAAAAAACATACATATTGTTGCTACTAATTAGAAGAATTTCCAGTGGATCAAGGTTGGACCATATTAGAATATCTCATGCACACAATGTTCACGTAGGTAAAGTGTTGTCTTTAATCGAATCACGTGACAATTTTCCTTCATTTTGCTTTTGCTCATCTTTGCTCCTCCTAATTGCATAGATCGAGAGAAAAATCAAACTTTGCTAAAAATGCTCACATGCTTTGCTCATAGCATCACCGAGCCCCCATCATTGAACTCTAAGGGCTTGTTAGTAATGTTTCTATTCCTTAATTTTTCTATTCTTTTGTTCCTCGAAATAGAAAATGAATAGAAATCTGTTTAGTAATGTCAAGTAATTTTTCTATTTCTCGAGACAGATCAGTAGCTAGGCAATAGATTTGAAATAGAAATAAGAAGTATAAAAAACTAACTTCTTTATTCCTAGAAACAATATATGTAACAAGTCATATCTTTGTTGTTCTTTTCTTCTTCTTCCTCCTCTAGTCAGTCCTCGGCCATAAAAGGCCTCAACGATGGCCGGCAACTAGCTAGAGACAAGGTACAACAACCTCACCATGGCCACGCAAGGTTGAGCCTCATCGATGGTTGGGCGAGGTCAAGCCTCGCCCATCCATGTTGAGGTCAGCTTCACTCAATGACAGACTAGAGGAGGAAGTAGGAGGGAGGAACAAAGAAAATAAACATTTTTATAAAATTAGAAAAATTTTGGAAAATTATTAAAAAACTAAAAGAAATTTTACGTCATAAAAAAATTGGAGGATCATATCATATGCATTTCTGTTTTTTTTTTTTTTTTTTTGGTTCTAGGAATAGAAATTTTGTGTACTTACCAAATGCGTTTAAATGTTTAAAAACTCGTCAAGAGAATATAAATAATTTTTTTTAATTTATGAATAGAAATTATACCTAAGAATAAAATTATTACCAAACGTACTCCAAATTGTCTTTGGTGAGCCCCCACCTTCGCTGCTCTGTTCCTTGTAGAAGATGCGCGAGCTTGGGTTTTGACTGGAATTCCATGTAGCGTTTCGTTGTTCAAGAATTTCTGGTAATAAACCACAAGGGATAAGAATAGAGGAAATCATGTGTATTTTCCAAATCATGAGAATATGCTGCCTCATGGCCCCATGAACCGTAAACGACCCTCCATACAAAAATGACTTTTCAAGTTGCGAGACCAAGCCTCTCGCTCACGGTCAAAGTTCTATGGTACTATTTAGTCAACAACTAGAGTCTTAATCGAAACTATTTCTCACGTGGATGCAGCCATATGATTTGATAGCAATCTTTTGCGTAACATATGCACCAATCAATTTAGCCGACCATCTTCTGAGCAATTGGACCGATTTTTTGTAATTTCTTCATTATCCGTTATCTACACATTAGGAATTATCTACATTAAAATGAGTACATTTTAATCATGATATTAATCTAATTTAATGAAAATTAATTAATGGTATATTTGTCATAAATATACTAGTTTATAATTTTTGATTGTCAAAAATTAGTTTTGGGTATATTTGTCATAAGTGTATTGATTAAGAATTTTTCATGATATTAACCCTCTATATTATTTTTTTAGTGTTTTTAATCTATCAAGAGCGTGTTGCTGTTAGCAAATTGAGGTACATGACAAGGAAAGGTCAACTTCAACCCCACAAATGATTCGATTACATGTTGCCAAGAGAAATTTCCCAACAATTTAATGTAGATCCTTCTTGAAATTTTGTCCCTATGCACGCTTGCATCGTCAGTTCATCATCACGAACCGGAATGGTCCTCATTGGCATCCTCCCTATTCCGCCGAGATGATGGAATTGTAATCCGCCTCGTTAAAAAAATTCTAGGTTGCTTACATCATAAATTATTTAGTCACCTGGGAGCTTGCAGTGTGAGAATTGTATGGTTCACGTTGCCTTCGTCCTAAATCCCAATAACATGCATGTGATGCACAAATTGATCTTTTATAGAATAGTCCTGTTGATTTTCATAAGGGAAACATTGGAAATTTCGTCATAAGTGCTATAATGCTAATTTTCTGTTTTGCGGGTCGTAGAAATGTTTGACATACATGTTTGTAGTCTGTGAATACATCATAACTTAAATAGACTTAAAGGTTTAGTCTAAGTTAAGGGGCTGAAGTTAGTCCACGTCACATATAACCTAAGCTATATTTAGCAAGATGACTACAAATGTTGCTTGTGCTCTACTCTTACAAAGATTGGTTCAGAAAGTTGGTTTGCTAAGCAATGCATTCGAGTGGGTTTATATCGAAGGGATTATATTCAAGAACCAATGATAGTCTAAAATATAACCAGTTCATCGATTTTCTCGATACACATGATAATTTTTCAATTAAGTACACCTAGTCGATACATACTATATCATTGGCGGGAAAATTGTTTAAAAACTCCTAAACTATTGCACTTTTAACTATTCAATTCCAAACCTTTTAATTGTACCGAAATTGATAAGCATTCCAATCTAACCAAAATCATTGCATAATGATAAGATTGTCAATCAAAACCCTTATTTTTAAGTATGTGTAGGAACAACAAAGTGCCTTCAGCAACAGAAGAACGAGCACACGCTCACATGTTGGTGTTGATTTCAATTTTTTGGCAGCCAGAATGGGACACGCAGCTTCATCAAGCGGGCTAACATATGAACATGGCATCGCATGTGCCGAATGCATCTACGTGCATCTGTACACTTTCGAGAAAAGAACACACGAAAGAAAAAGAAAGTGCATTTTATCCTTATCGATCCATTTCCAATGCAATCCCACCATCCCACTCTCTCTCTCACCATTCCATTGCCGGCATTCTCTCTTTAATTCTTTTCAATACTTTCCCGTTGTAATGATGATCTTTAATATCTGGGAATTGTTTGGTTTCACCATACATTACTCGCGTAGAATTACGTGGAAGTTATCCATTCCGGACATGCAATATTGTTGTTTTATACATCTCGAGAAGTGCGGGATGCCGAATTGTTTTAGTTGATACAGCCTGTCGAAATCATGACAAGACACGATACTCGAATGTGTAATAGTCCTGACGTTGGGTTCACAGGCTTTTGTTGAATAGGAAAAGACGAAACTCGTCCGATTTTTATGTCACTATGCTCGTGATTCATAATGTTAAAACGCATGGCGGAGCATGTGAGAGAGGTTAATCGAATCATTGCCAAATGGAGGAGTTCGTACAAGAGAATCAAAGAAGACGTCTAGCATCATGTCCCAACCCAAATTCGCTTGGTCTCCCCCGCAAAGCACGATTGCTTCAAGGTTAGCGAGTAACATTCGACTTTGATTCTACCTTTTTTCCCATAAGGAGGCTTGAAAGCGTATTTGGTCAATTGCCAAGTTCATGATGTTCTAAGAATATCTGAATAATTACACCGATCCATCTTTATTATCATATGCCATCTAAATAACTTTACTATCACTAATAGATAATTTTCCCCTAGAGCCGTCAACTTGTTTTGTAAACATTGTAGTAGCATTGGCTATTCTTGAAATTTCTATATTGTGGCCAAAAATACATCGATGTCATGATAATGAAAAATATATTTAAGATAAGTTGAAACATATCAAGTTATATTAATTTTCCCTCATTGAATCTTGTAGCATTGTCATCCAATTGGCCCAAAAATTGGTGCTTCCTAAGCTCATCTCTCTCTAGTTCCAAGTTAAATCATTTGGTCAATTCCCCCACAAAACAAAAAAAAAGAAAAGGAAAAAAGAAGGGGACAAAATCAAGACCAATGTGCTCAAAAATTCCATCTCCATCTCTAATTAACTTGGATATGAACGCAAATCGTATTCCTTGAGTTGATTAATAGGTAAGTTCAAAGACAAATTGGCCATGCATTAGTACGAACAATTGAATTTTGCGTTAGTCCACTAGAAGCCGTGATTGACGAACTCACTAACCCAAAACTTACAGTTACTAGCTATCACAAGTAACTTTTCTGGGGGGAAAAGAACAACCCTTGTGCCAAAACTTAGCACGAGAGAATACTTAAGTGTTACTTTTTTAAAAATTGGATCACTTTAGTGCCAAATCCAGTGAAAGTCGTTAGAAATTCGACATGGCTCACTTAAGTGTTAATAATTTCTAACATATACGTGACTCGCCAGAATTCCATGTCAACTCACTTTCACCAAAAACGATGCCGTTTTGACCAAAGTTTTATTTTTAATATAACTATTAAAAAGAAAAATTAAAAAGAAAAAGCAAAAAAAAGAAACGGTAGCACAAGCGGGGGAGGCTCTCCCACCTATGGCCACCGCCCCATTGTCGACTGGAGGCAAGGGCCGGCTTGCCCTCGTTGTCCATCATCGTCGCCCCACTGGTGATGGGGCAACAGCCACAGAGGGGGAGCCCCTCCCACCTGTCCTCTGCCCTTTTTATTTTTTTATTTTTTAATTTCATTTTTAATATTATTTAATTAATATTTATATAAAAATCTAATTAAGGTAAAAACGGCGTCGTTTTGGATTGATCTAGTCATGTTAATGCTCAAAACGAGGTCGTTTTGGGCCAAATAAGCCCAAAACAACACCGTTTTGACCTCAACTTACTGGAAAAGTGTCACGTCAGCATTTTGGCAGGATTTTCTTGCCGTTAGCATTTAATTGGTCATTTTTGCTCCAATCTTGGCACTTAAGTCTATATTTATAAACTTTTGTCACTTAAATGTCCTCTCGTACCAAGTTTTGGCACTTTAGGGATCCACACGTTCTTTTTTGGGGGGTAAAAATCAACAAAAGTCCTATCAATTCACTCTCCCCCAAGAGAAAATTTCACCGTTGAATTGCAAGTGTTGATTGGCTCTTTCTAGTCTCCATTAGCCTCTCGACTCTCTCCATATGCTTTGTTAATGCTCATTTCTAAGATGGCACATAAAATGTTCCACCCTAGAATTTGCCTGTTCATGTTTTTCTTGATAATGTCGGCTTCCAATTTTTCATCACGAGGCAAGAAGAAAGATCTCACATGGATAAAAAGAATAAGAAGAACAATCAAAGGTCCTAATGCTCGAATTCGCAATTACGTAAGCTTGTTTGATTAATCCAGTCAGAGTGGGCAATGTAAATTGATCTAGCTAAAGGTCTTGAAAATAAGTTACGGTGAAAAAAAGACTGTCACGATTGAATGTATCAAGTAAGATATATCTCCACTTACTAGAATTTCACTCAAATTTTAAAGGAGAAGAAAAATACGTGGCATACGTAGCATATCTTTAAAAAAATATACATATTGTTGCTATTTATGAGAAGAATTTCTAGTTGATCGCAGTCGGATGACATTATATGCACACGACAATCACGTACATAACGTGTTGCCTTTAATCGAATCACGTGATGATTTTCCTTCATTTTGCTTCTACTCATCTTAGCTCCTCCTAATTGCATTGATCAAGAGAAACATCAAACTTTGCTAAAAGTTGCCGACATGCTTTGCTCATAGCATCGCGGGCCCCCATCATTGAACTCCAAATTGCCTTTGGACGTCGGCGGGGCCCCCCGCCTTCCGCCTTCGCTGTTCTGTTCTTTGTAGAAGACTCGCGAGCTCGGGGTTTGACTGAAATTCCATGTAGCCTGTGGACGGTTTCAAGAATTTCTGGTAAGAAACCACCGGGGATAAGAACAAAGAAAAATCACGTTCTTCCAAATCATATGAGATTATGCTGCCTCGCGGCCCCATGAACGGAAACATTAACTCGTCAAGTTGTGAGAGCAAGACCTTTCTCACGGTCAAAGTTCTTCTATAGTACTATTAAATCATCAACTACAGTCCTAATCGAAACTATTTTTCACGCGGATGCAGCCGATACAAGTTGTAGCAAATCTTCTGCGTAGCATCTACACCAACAGGTTTAGCCAACGATCTTCTGAAGCAATTGGACCTTTTTTTGTTGTTGTTGTAATTTCATCATCTTCCATTAATCTACACATTAGGAAGTATATAAATAAGTACATTTAACATCAATCCAATTTAATGGTAATTAATAAATGGTAAATTTGTCTCAAATATATCAATTTTAGGTTTTTTATGGTCAAAAAATTAGTTTTTGGTAAATTTATCATAGGTATATCAGTTTGGGAATTTTAATGGTCAAAAAATAAAGTTGGAATGAATTTATTACATGTGTACCGATTTAAAGTTTTCCGCGATATTAACTGTTTAAATTATTCTTTTGGTAGTTCTGGAGTTATCAAATCCGTGTCGTTCTTAGCAAATTGAGGTCAATGACAAGGAAAAGTCTACTTCGCCCCCCACAAATGATTCGACCGCATGTTGCCAAGAGAAATTTCCTTGCTATTTACTGTGAAGCCTCCTTGAATTCTGTCCTTATGCACGCTTGCATCGTCAGCTCATCATCATGAACAGGAATGGTCCTACTTAGAGGCGTGATTAAGTAGTTGAATGATAAATGAAGTGGAGCATGTATACGTGAGCAAATTTTGAAATCCACTTTGATTAATTCTAAAAATCAGAATTGGTAGCCTGCTATTCTGCTGAAGAAATCCCTTTGAATGGAGAGATGACTCGAGATGATGGAATTGCAAGCCGCCTCGTGAAAGAAATTCGAGGTTGCTTACTTCATAAATTATTTAGTTACAATGTGAGAATTGCATGGTTCAAGTTACCCTCGTCTTAAATCCAATAACTTGCATGTGATGTAGAAATTGGATCTTGTATAGAATAGACTTATTTGATTTTTATAAGGGAAACTGTGGAAATTTCAACATAGCCATAATGCCAAATTTCTCTTTTTTGGGTTGTAGATAGGTTTGACATACATGTACATAGTTTATGAATACATCATAACTTAAATAGACTTAATAGGTTAGTCTAAGTTTAGGGGCCGAAGTCAGTCTATGTTGCGTATAACCTAAGCTATATTTAGCACGTTAACCACAAATGTTGTGTGTGCTCTACACTTACAAAGATCAGGTTAGAAAGTTGTTTATTAAGCAATGTGTCCAAGTGGGTTTATTTTGAGCGAACCGTATTCAAATATCAATAACATTTCAATACATCACTAGTTTAGCTACTTTCTCAATACATATGATAATTTTTCAATTAATACACTTAGTTGATACATAATATATCATTTGTAGAAAAATTGTCCAAAATTTTTTAAATTATTGCATTTTTACCAATTTAGTCCTAAATTTTTTAATTCTACCAAAATTGATAAGCATTCCCATCTGACCAAAATCATCACATAGTGATAAAACTGAAGTCAAAACCCTTATTTTAAGTGTGTAGAAACAACAAAGTGCCTTCAATAACAGCCATTCACATGTTGGTGTCTACTTCAATTTATAGCAGGCAGAATGGGACACACAAGCTCATCAAGTGGTCTGACATGTGAACATGGTATCGCATGTGCATCTATACACTTCCAAGAAAAGAACAGATGAAAGAAAAAGAAAGGGCATTTTATCCTTACTGAACCCTTTCCAACGCAACTCCACCATCCCACTCTCCCTCCCACCGTTCCATTGCCGGCATTCTCTCACTAATTCTTTTCAATAATTATCTTGAATATTTGGGAATTATTTGGTTTCATGATTCATTACTCACGTAGAATTACATGAAACTTATCCATTTTGATCGTGAAATATTATTAATTTATTCGTCTCGAGAAGTTGATTTGCTTGTCGAAATCATGACAATACATGACATTATTCAAATGTATAGTAATCCCGACGCGGGGTTCGTCGGCTTTGGTTGAATATGAAAGGACGAAATGCATCCGATTTTTATGTCATTGTACACATGATTCATAATGCTAAAATGCACGGCAAAATGCGTAAGTGAGGCTAATTGGAACATTGCCAAATTCAAGGAATTTGCACATCATGTTCCAACCCATATTCGCTTGGCCTTCTTGCAGAAAGGACATAAAGAGACATGCTCCCACGCGAAGCACGATTGCTTCGAGATTAGCAAGTAACATTCCACTTCGATTCTAGCTTTTTCCCAAAATGAGGTTCGTGTCAAATCACTGACGACCAAACTCTCCGACAAAGGAGGAGGGGTATCGTTGACGGGGATTATGGAAAGTGGCAAATGGAACATGACTTTAAGGTTCTATTTATTAACCAATCAAATAGTATTTGATTCTGTTCTTTTGTTCTCGAAAATAGATTTATAATAGAATCAAAAATAAAAAAAAAGTTATTTCTTATTTTCGGGAACAATTTCAAAAATCAATTTTTTTTTTCTCTTTCTCTTTCCTTTTCTTCTTCTTCCCCCCAACCTACTACTGCCCCATCACCACCCGCCAGCACTAGGGTGGCTGGGAAGTGGCTAGGCGAGGTCTGGCAAGCTTGCCGGAGGTGCGCTTGGCCACCAGTGAGCTCGGTCTCGCAAATCTGGGTGAGACTTGGCATCAACGGTGGCAAGGTGAGGCCAACCTCACGCCGCCTAGGTGAGGTCAAGCCTCGCCAGCGGCGATTGGCCACAAAAGGAGCAGGAAGAAGAGAAGAAAAAAAAAATAAAAGTATTAAAAAATTAGAAGAAACAAAAAAAAATTAAAAGTTTTACTAAACACATTTATATTTTGGGAATAAAAATTTTGGACAATTACTAAACACCTTCAAATACTCAGAAATTACTTTTGAAAATATAATAAAAAAGAATCATTTTTTGGAAGACGTGGGATGCCGTGCTTAGCAACGAAACTCGTTTGCACACTATCTAAAATATCTGTTGAATGTTGAAGGATAGTTGCGTTGCACCTTTTGTACTTTGTGAAGAACGAAACGCATCATTGAGGACAATTCCGCAGCCCACAAACAATTTCTACGTCTTGTGTGGTTGTTATCAACATTTTTAACATGTATATTGGTGCTTTTAAAGATAGGATAGGTGCATCTAAGAGATTGCTACGAAAGATTGTCATGCTGATAAGATCCAACACATCAGCTTCTTGACTTCAACTTCTAGCTTTTGACCCCAAAAAGCTAGAGATTTTCAATGTAGAACGCACATTAGATTGATTACAACAATTATAGATCTATCGATATGAAAATATTCATACTCAGCCATAACTTTTCATAAACTTTGGCAAGAAAAGCACTTTTGAAAGTCACAATTAATATATAGAGAATTGCCCTCAACAATCAATCAAGCAAGTGTATTTTAAAATGTTATGAATTTCTTTCTATGACCTAACAATCAAATTGGATGAAATCATGTCTCCAAGGTATCTGACAATATCTCCGTTTCGTCGTAGCTACCTAATTAGAGTTTAGTTGGATCGATTTATATAATATGATCTCTTACCATAAGGATCGGATTTAATTGAATATCTTTTTGGCAAGATGATGCAGATGAGCGAGATCATATGTGGACCATCTAGCCATGGAACCAAACAAAAACAACCAACGTTTATCATATAGATTGCGATGTCAAATTGTAAAATGTGCACGAGCCCCTCGCTTCTAAATAAGGAACCGAATCCCATTTATTTAGATGATGTCAGGACAAACTTTGCTTAGAGCAGACGGACCAAGGTTCTTAGCATGTTGAATATTTTGGGGTTCACATGGATCTTTCTTGATAACCCATGATTAAGATATGCAAAACGTTAATGGAGAAAATGTCTAATCAATCATAAGCTATTATATGGACATCAATCTAGTTTTTAAACTTTCCAGTTTTGCAAATTTAGTCCTAAAACCTTTACGCAAAATTTCTATGTAGTCATTCTCGTCAACTTTCGCTAAAAATCACCAACGTGGCATTATGTTATGTGGAATGGTCAACGATGACTGGATCGCCATGTTTGCAATTTTCAATGAAGATTAACAATGACAGACTAAATTGAAATTTTGCGCAAAGATTTGGGACGAAATTGACAAAATTCATAAGTTTAAAACTAGATTGACATGCGTTCAATAAGTTTATGATTAATTGGGTAATTTGTCCAGATATTAACTATGGTGCTAATACCTACAATATATTTGTGTATTTAAATGATATTGCCTAACTCTCGTGAATTGTTGATCTAGTTACATCTTTAAGATGGAAATATAACTTAAACCACACTGTATAAGATGATAAGTCAAACATGCTTTTTTCTGTAACAAGACCCACAACTTACATGCTCTAATTGCCAAATACATTGTAAAAAATTTTTTGTCCGGCCCATCTTTTCGACACGTCATCGATGCACAAAAGGAAGGCGTGTAGGGTCCTATTACTGCAAGTTCATGGAAGGCCGCTGCCGAAAGGGAAGAGAGGGATCTTTGCCACCAGCCAAAGTGGGTCCCAAAATCCAGAGAGCAAGAGAGATGGTTGGACAAGGCAGGTTGACCATGGCCACCCCGCGGTCGGGCTACTGGAGAATCTTTGGGACCCGCTGGATGTCATAATTTAGTAATTTTCCAATCTTCTGCGGTCCTCGTTCAACTCAACGAAATGGCCCATACAATGCTCTGTACAAGCATGTGAACATAGAAAGGAGTCAAGGATATCCTCCCTCGAGCAGTAGCCAAAAACTACTATAAATAGCGAACCCACCAGACACCCAATGCACAAGGCAAGGCAAACAAGCAATTGCGTTAGAAAAAAAGCAAGTGCATTATCTTCATTCGGTGAGAGAGAGAGAGAGAGCAAAAGAGAAGCAAGGTTTCCCTGCAGCTTCTAGAGAGAGATAATGGAGAGCTTCCCAGTGATCAACATGGAGAACCTGAATGGTGAAACGAGGGCAATCGCTATGGACAAGATCAAAGATGCCTGTGAGAACTGGGGCTTCTTTGAGGTACAACTCTCTCTCTCTCTCTCTCTCTCTCTCTCTCTCTCTCTCTCTCTCTCTCTCTATAACTATATTTTATGTTTAAAGAACTGGGTCTAACGTTTTGCATTGTTATGCCTTGGAAAATGACGTAATGAAGCTGGTGAATCATGGGATTCCACCCGAGCTGATGGACACGATCGAGAGAATGACAAAGGGACACTACAAGAAGTGCATGGAGCAGAGGTTCAGAGAGCTGGTGGCGAGCAAGGGTCTGGAGTATGTCCAGACAGAGGTCCATGACTTGGACTGGGAAAGCACCTTCCACTTGACGCACCTCCCCGTCTCCAACATCTCCCAAATCCCAGATCTCGATGATGACTACAGGTAACTGATGATGAGAATTAATCAACTTAGATGAAAAAAAAGAGCAAAGCTACATTCCGCTCCGCATCTATCGATGATGACCTTTCCCCGTTCGATGTGCAGGAAAGTCATGAAGGAGTTTGCATTGAAATTGGAGAAGCTGGCGGAGGAGCTCATGGACCTGCTGTGTGAGAACCTGGGCCTGGAGAAAGGTTACTTGAAGAAGGTCTTCTACGGGTCCAACAGGCCGAACTTCGGCACCAAGGTCAGCAACTATCCGCCATGCCCGAAGCCCGACCTTATCAAGGGGCTCCGGGCCCACACCGATGCCGGTGGCATTATCCTGCTCTTCCAGGACGACAAGGTCAGCGGCCTGCAGCTCCTCAAGGACGGCCAGTGGGTGGACGTCCCCCCAATGCGCCATTCCATCGTCGTCAACCTCGGCGACCAAATTGAGGTAACATATATACTCGAACTTGCGACCCAGAAAAAAAAAAAAGGCTTCTCAATGCGTCAGTCACACCGCTTACGTGGTACAGCAAAACATCGCTTTTTAATAGAAAAAAGTTTCAAATCAAATGCAGGTGATAACTAATGGAAAGTACAAGAGCGTGCTGCATAGGGTGGTGGCCCAGACAGATGGGAATAGGATGTCCATAGCTTCATTCTACAACCCGGGCAGCGATGCCGTGATCCATCCGGCACCGGCACTTGTGGAGAGTGAGGCAGAGGAGGCCGGTGAAGCAGCTTACCCAAAGTTCGTGTTCGAGGACTACATGAAACTGTACGCTGCTCTCAAGTTCCAAGCGAAAGAGCCAAGATTCCAAGCCATGAAAGCCGTGGAGTCGAGCCCCAATTTGGGCCCAATTGCAACCGCTTGATTTGGGGAATTCTTCTTCAAAATGGATGCAATTCTTTGCTTGCAACACATGCAGTCATGCTCGCCAAAAAAAAAAAGCACATATATGAGAGTCCTGTTACTCCTCTGGGGTAAGAAAGGACCCTGAATTTTTTTGTGGTTGGAAGGAAATATTTTCCTACGCCAAGCTTGAGAATAAATTATTAAATGGTCACTTTGTGTGTCCCATTAGCAATTGATATAATATGTATTCAATTATTTAGGAAATGATGAATGTTATAGCATGTGAGATCCCTCCTTTATTTGGTTTTATAGTTTCTAATAACTTAAAACATTGTTCTAACCCAAAGAAGACTTCTTTTAATTATAAAGATGGTGTGCCTCTCGAAATAACGTAGGAATGGATTTGAGCGAAATATCGATGAGATAACTACCTCAATCTCTTAGTCAAAAGGAAAAGAAACTTGTTGAATTAATGAAGCACCCAATTTTGAATGTATGCATCTCATTTAACATATCAAAGTATAAATCATCAAATTTGGCAGATTTCATGTAAAACTCGATGGGACATAACATATTAATGATGCATTTGCGTTAAGGGGATTGTCAAAATAATCTCTTGATCATAGAATGATAGGCGAAGGCCATTCTCCCCTCCTCAAATCGGTTGGAAAGACAAAATGAGCGATCTTAGGCAAGGAAAATCCATTCCTGGACAATACATTAAGGCCAACCCAAGTCTGGCCAATTTTAGCTAGAAATTTGATTTCATAAATGAACCTACGAAAGAAATTTTAGCCCGGATACCCCACTCTACCCATCCAAACTCCCTCATTGATTAGGTCCACTCATGTCATGATCCAAAAACCAACCAACTCATTGATAATGGCTTCCATGTTAATTAGAATTGGGACATGAACAAGACGGTCGAGTGACAACTCATGGTACATTGACTTGCCCAAAATGAGACCATAAAAGAATTTTATGGGCCCGATAGCGTATTGGGTCAATTGCCATGCTCATGATGTTCTAAAAATACTTGAATAATTTCACCGATCCGTTTTATCATCATATGTAATCTGAATAACTATACTGGTACCAGTGGATAATTTTTCCTTTAGAGCTATCGACTTGTGTCATAGCATCATAGTAGCATTGGCTATTCTTGAAATTTTTATATCATGACTAAAAATACATCGATATCGCGAAAAGGAAAAATATATTTATGATAAGTTAAAATATGTTATGTCAGTTTTCTTTTATTAAATCCTATAGTATTGTACTCTGATTGGCCCGAGGATCGACGCTTCCTAAGCTTGTCGCTCTCCAATTCCGAGTTAAGCCGAGATGCCTGAGGCCGTCATCAAACTTTGACGCTCATTTTCCGTGGACTTGCTTCCGACACAATCTCTAAAACGTGCTTGTAATTTAGCAGCTTGGAAGGGACCTCAACAGCATCGAGGACCGTCGAATCATGTTGTCAATTCCTCACAAGACCAAAACAAAATAGGACCAAAAAGGGGGACAAAATCAAGCCGAACATGTTCAAAGACAAATTGGCCAGTACGAAAAATAAAATCTTGGGTTTGGTCCACTAGAAATCATGGTCAAACAAACTTACTGACCCAAAAGTTATAATTACTATCAATCAAAAGTTTCTATTTCTTTTTTATAAATCAACTAATCATTTCAAATTTGGCCTCACGCTTGAGAAAATTTCACTATTGAATTGTGAGGCTTAATTGGCTCTTTGTAGTCTCCACTGGCCTTTTTTTATCTGTCCATCTTGTTTTGTCACCATGATAGCCCATAAATATGCTCTTTCCTAGAATTTGCCGGTTCATGTTTTCCTTGAGAATGTCAGCTCTCAATTTTTTTTATCAAGAGGCAAGAAGAAAGATTTCACATGGGTGTAAAAAGATAAGAAGAACAATCAAATGTCCTAATGCTCGAATCCGCAATTACGTAAGCTTGTTTGATTGATCCAATTGGAGTGGGCGATGTAATTTGATCTAGTTAAAAATCTTGAAAATAAGATATGGCGAAAACAAAACATTGTTGGAATTGAATGTATCAAGTAAGATATATCTCCACTTACTAGAATTTCAATTGAATTTTAAAGGAGAAGAACATGTGTCATTAGTAGCAGATCTTAAAAGAACATGCATATCGTTGCTATTTATAAGAAGAACTTCTAGTTGATCGAGATAGGACCACATTAGAATATCTCATGCACACCACGTTCACGTACATAACGCATCATCTTTAATCGAATCACGTGACTATTTTCCTTCTACTCATCTTAGCTCCTCCTAATTGCATAGATCAAGAGAAAAATCACACTCTGCTAAAAATGCTCACATGCTTTGCTCGTGGCATCATCGGGCCCATCATTAAACTCTAAATTGTCTAGTGAATGAGAAAATATTAAGTGGTTTCAAAGCGCCATATCAATTATTGACGTGGCGTGTGTTTTTTAGTCAACTTTAATAATCAAATGACATGTGTCTACTGAGTTGGAGTAAAAAAGGTAAAAAGACCAAATTCTCCCTCCTTCGTTCTCCTCATCGATGGCCATCATCACCTTTGTCGACGTCGCTCTCCAAATCTCCAAATCGGCCATCCATGGCCGAGCACATTTTGGCGTTGTGTCGCTTGTCCATGGCCGTTGCCGATGTCAAGCAACGTCGGAAGAGGCGACTCAATCTGGAAATTGGGCTAGATCTAGAGCCAGGGCCGCGCACGACGAGAGCTCGTTCAGCCATGGACGGGGGACACCGACGAAGGTGACGACGGCCATGGCTATCAAAGGTCATCTTCCTGCTAATCATCTCACGAAGGAGAAAGAATGGAGAATTTGGTTTTTTAATTTATTATTCCAACTTAACAGACACATGTAATCTTACTATTGGACATGATTAAAAAACGCACGTCACATACTGACATTTTCTCCTCGCGAACCGTTCGAATCCCATGATGACCAGACTTCGGTGGTTCCCAAACACCAAACTCCCCTTCCCCCCTCGCTGTCCTGTTCTTTGTAGAAGACTCGCGAGCTCGGGGTTTGACTGGAATTCCGTGTAGCCTTTCGGTGGTTCAAGAATTTCTGGTAATAAAACACGAGGGATAAGAAAAAAAGGAATCAAATCACAGTGCATTTTCCAAATCATATGAGAATATGATGCAGCCCTGGCGGCCCCATGAACCGTAAACGACCCTCCATACCAAGATAACTCGTCAAGTTGCGAGACCAAGACCACTCTCTCTCTCTCTCTCACGGTCAAAGTTCTATAGTACTATTAAGTCATCAACTAGAGTCGAAATTATTTTTCACGCGGATGCAGCCGACACGAGTTGGAGCAATCTTCCACGTGACATCTACACCAATCGGTTTAGCTGACGATCTTCTGAAGCAATTGGACCGATTTTTTTGTAATTTCATCATATTTCATTAATCTACACATTAGGAAATATATACATTAAAATAAGTACATTCTAATCATGGTATTAATTCAATTCAATAGAAATTTATGAATGATAAATTTATCACAAATATACTAATGTGTGATTTTTTCATGGTCGAAAAATTTGTTTGGGATAAATTTGTCCAAACTCCGATGATCAAAAATTTATTTTGAAGTAAATTTATCACAAATATACTAATTTAAGATTTTTCGTGGTATTAACCCTTCAAATACTTGCTTGCTGGAAGAGAATCCGAAATCTACTCTACATATCTTGAAATCTAGAACCTACCCGATCACAAGTTTTAGGATTAGTTCCAAGTTCTACCAAGAATTCACTTGTATTATTAATTGAATGATTGCAATGAATCATCACATTTAATGACTATCACTTGCTATTACAATCCACTGATGTTAACTTATACTTAGATACACGAAAAATATGAAATATTAATAAAGTAAAAGTCATAAATATAAAATGAAAGGTCAGACTAATAGTTTCAAATTATACATTCATCATCGGACGCCATGGAATACCGCAAGATTGCGCAAAGATATAGAATAAGAAAAATACGAAAATCCATTTCACGTTCCAATTCCATCTATCTAAAATTTAGAACCTATCTGTCGAAATAGATTTCTCAATTTTTGGAATTTGGAATCTACCCTACATATTTTAGAACCTAGAACTAGACAAATTCTCGCTAATTTAGTTCTTTGGTTCCAAATTCTACCGTAAGATCTTGCTTACTCCCAATAGTCAAGACTATGTCAATGACGGGGAAAGGTCTTCTTCGGCCCCACAAATGATTCGACCGCCTGTTGCCAAGAGAAATTTCCTGGCAATTTAATGTGGAGCCTCCTTGAATTTTGTCCCCATGCGTGCTCGCACCGTCAGCTCATCATTATGAACGGGAATGGTCCTTATTAGAGGCGTGGCTAAGTAGTTGAATGATAAATGAAGTGGAGCCTTGTATCCATGAGCAAATTTTGAAATCCACTTTAATTAATTCGAAAAATCAGAATTGGTAGTCTCCTCATTTTGCTGAAGAAATCCCTTTGAATGGAGAGATGACTCGAGATGATGGAATTGCAAGCCGCCTCGTGAAAAAAATTCAGATATATGAATCGAAATTTTGAAAAAAAAAATTAGGGATATGTTCAAAGGAAATCTAAAACTTGTCGCGAAAATTTGATTGAGTCCTAAAACTTACAAAAAGTGCAATCAAATTCTAAAACTTATTAAATTGATACAATCGAATTTTAAAGTTAATATTGTTAAATTGACTCACGGAAAATACATTTTTAAATTAATGTTTATTTTCCACGTGGAATTTTTCTTATTTTTACTCAATTCTTATTTAAATTAGATTAAAAATAAAAAACAAAACCTAAAATTTTATTAAAAACAAAACTGAGAGAGAGAGAGAGCAAGCTGCCGCGGTGGCACTTCAACTACCGTCGCCCCTCACCGGAAGGGCCAACACCACCAACCTTGACGAGGGTGGTCGGCCCTTGCCAACCCCAGGCAAGGGTTGGTGACCCTTGCTAGGCTCGGGCTCAGGTGCCAAGATCATGGCACGCCAACCCTTATAGGGGGCTAGCGACCATCGCCCACCTTAGGTGAGGGCTCGTAGGCCTCGCCTAGGGTCGGTGAGGCTCGCTCAGATCTAGGGAGCCTCACTAGCCTTAAGCGAGTGGCTTAGGGCTGATGAGTCCTCGCCCAGGGCGAGCAATGGTCACCAACCTTAGGGGTCGACCAGCGTTGCCCAAATCTAAATGCCCTCGCCTAGGTCCAGCAACTGTCATCGACCCCTCCAGCAATGGACGGCGATGACGGAAGCATCCACGGGCAAGCCTTGCCATTTTCTTCTTCTTCTTTTATAGTTTTTTTTTTTTACATAAATTTTCACTTTTCATTTTAAGTTTTTAAATCTAATTTTAAAAAATTGAATAAAAAATAATAAAAATGCCACATGAAAAATAAAAATAAATTTAAAAATGCCACTAGCATTTTTCATAGTCAAATTGGCAGCATTAACTTTAGGACTTGATTGCACCGATTTAATAAATTTTAGAACTTAATTGTATTTTTTACAAATTTTTGGACTCAATTGCGCTTTCGTAATAAGTTTTAGCACTTTTAGTGAACATATCCCAAAATATTATTTAGTTACCTAAGAGCTTGCGGTGTGAAAATTGCATGGTTCAAGTTGTCCTCGTCCTAAATCCTAATAACATGCATTTGATGCACAAGTTGGATCTTGTATAGAATAGACCTATTTGACTTTTATAAGGAAAACCCATGAAATTTCGACACAGGTGCCATTACGCTAAATTTCTCTATTTTGGGTCATAGAAAAGTTTGACATATACATACATAGTCTACAAATACATCATAACTTAAATAGACTTAACAGCTTAGTCTAAATTTAGGGGACAAAGTCAGTCCACGTCGTGTCTAACCTAAGCTATATTTAGCACGTCGACGACAAATGTTTCGTGCGCTCTACGCTTATAGAGACCGGTTTAGAAAGTTGGTTTCCTAAGCAATGTGTCCAAGTGGGTTTTATCGAGCGGACCATATTCCAGAACAATTAACTATTTAATATATCACTAGTTTAGTTACTTTCTCAATACATATGATAACTTTGCCAATTAATACACTTAGTCAATACATAATATATCATTTGTGAGAAAATTGTCTAAAAAGTCCTAAACTATTACGTTTTTGCCGATTCAATCCTAAAATTTTTAATAGTGTCAATTAATAAGCATTCCAATCTAACCAAAATCATCACATAGCGATAAGACCGACATCAATAAACGTGTGTAGAAACAGCAAAGTGCCTTCACTACCAGTCAAACGAGCACACACTCACATGTTGGTGTCCATTTCAATTTTTGGCAGACAGAAGGGGGCATGCAAGTTTATCAAGTGGTCTAACATGTGAGCATGTGAGCATGGCATCACATGTGCCATGTACATCTATTTGCATCTATACATACACTTCCAAGAAAAGAACGGACGAAAGAAAAAGAAAGTGCATGCAACCCCACCATCCAACTCTCTCTCCCCATTCCATTGCCGGCAGTCTCTCTCTAATTCTTTTCAATTATAATAATGACCTTGAATAATTGGAAATTGATTGGTTTACTCTCGTAGAATTACGTGAAGCATGTCCATGTCGATTATGAAATATTGTTGTTTTACACGTCTCAAAAAATGTGGCATGTCGAATTTGTTTAGCTAATGGTGCTCGTTGAAATCATGACAAGAAACGACACTACTCAAATGTGTAATAATTCCGACGCGGGGCTCGTCAGCTTTGGTTGAACCTGAAAGGATGAAATGCATCCAATGTTTATATCATTATGCACGTGATTCATAATGTTAAAACACATGGCGAAACGCGTATGAGATGTTAATCGGATCAGGACAAATTTGTACATGAGAATCAAAGAAGATGTCTAGCATCATGTTCCCACCCAAATTCACTTGGCCTTCTTGTAGAAAGTACATAAAGAGACATGCTTCCACGCAAAGCACGATGGCTTCGAGGTTAGCAAGTAACATTCCACTTTGATTCTAGCTTTTTCCCAAAAGGAGGTTCGAGTTAAATCACTGGCGACCAGACTCTCCAAGAACAGAGAAGAGGGTGTCGTTGGTGGGGACCAAACGTAGCTGGAACATGACTTTAAACTGCCTTTGCAGTCCATTTTCTCAACTGCTTTTCTACTGGTGCACCGTAACTTTAGCAAAGAATCTATTCCCACTTCGAGTTCTTTGGAGTCCCGTGACACAGGCCAAAAGGAGTTCTCTTTTTTTCTAAGGTTTTACCTAAAGCAGCATGACTTTCAAACAAACCCATCATCATTTGCCCCGTGTAATCGGGATGTCCCTCTTGTATCATAAATATCCAACGACAATTCCGTGCCGTGTATTGTTTTCTTATGGCGCGTGCTTTGCTATGTTTTGGAGGACGTGGGATGCTGTGCTTAACAGCAATTCCCGTTTGCATACTATGTAGAATATTTGTTGAATGTCAAAGGACAATTGCGACCCGCCTGTCGCATTTTGTGAAGAACGGAACATATCATTGACGATAGTGTCCATAACCCATGGACAATTTCTACGTCTTGCAATGGTTGTTATTGACAATTTTTACAAATATATTACACTTTTAAAGATTGAGTAGGTGCATCAAAAAGATTCCTACGAAACATTGTCATACTGACAAGATCAAACACATCAGCTTCATAACTTCAACTTCTAGCTTTTGACCCCAAAAAGCTAGAGATATACACTGTATGCACATTAGATTGATTACAAAAACTATAGATCTATCGATATGAAAATATTCATAGTCGGTTATAACTTTTCATAAACTTTGGCAAGAAAAACACTTCTGAAATTCACCATTAAAATCTAGAGAATTACCCTCATAGTCAACTAAACCAGTGTATTTTGAAATGTTATGAATTTCTTTGAATAACCTAACAATTGAACTAGATGAAATCATGTCTCTAAAGCTTCCAACTACATCTATGTTTTGTCATAGCTACCTAACTAGAGTTCAGTTGTACCCATTTATATGATATGGTCTCTTACCATAAGGATCAGATTTTTTATTTTTTTTTTGGCAAGAGGATGCGGACGAGCGAGATCATATGGGGGCCATCAAGCCATGGAACCAACCAATAGCAGCGAAGATTTATCATACAGATTAAGATGTCAAATAGTACAATGTGCACGAGCCACTCGCTTCTAAATAAGGACCGAATCCCATTTATTTAGCTGACGTCGTGAAAAGCTTTGCTTAAAGCACATGGGCTATGATGCCTCTTTTTTTTTCAATCAGTTGGGCTATGGTGCTTAGCATTTCGATTATTTTGGGATTCACATGGATCTTTCTTGATAAAAGTACAGTTAAGATATGCAAAACATTAATGGAGAAATTGTCTAATCAATCATAAATCTATTATATGGATGCCAATTGAATATTTAAACTTTTGGATCTAGTCAATTTAGTCCATGACCTTTGCGGGAAATTTCAACATAATCTTTTCCTATCAACTTTTGTCGGAAATCACCGATATGGCAATATGCCGGATAGGATGGCCGACAATGATTGGGCCATTATGCCAGTGATTTCCAACAAAAATTAACGAGAAATGACTACATTGGAATTTTATGCAAAGATTTATGACTAAATTGACAAAATTCGTAAGTTTATGATTAAATTAACATTCATTTGATAAGTTTATGATTGATTGGGTAATTTGCCTGGATATTAACTTTGGTGGTAATACCTGCAATTAATGTGTATATCTAGATGATATTACTTAACTCTCATGGCTTGTTGAACAAGTCACATTGTCAAGATGCAAATACAACTTAAACTATAATGTACAAGTTGATGAATCAAACATGCTTTTTTTTGTCACAAGACCCACAATTTACATGCTCTAATTGCCAAATACATTGTGAAATTTTTGGGGTTCACATGGCTCTTTCTTGATAACCCATGATAAAGATATGCAAAACGCAGATGGGGAAAATGTCTAATCAATCATAAGCTATTATACGGACATCAATCTAGTTTTTAAACTTTCCAATTTTACCAATTTAGTCCTAACTTTTAATGCAAAATTCTAATATAGTCATTCTCATCAACTTTCAATAGAAATAAACGACATGGCATTATGCTGTGCAGAATGGTTGACAATGATTGGACCATCACGTTAGTAATTTTGTATGAAGATTAACAGTGAAAGACTAAATTGAAATTTTACACAAAGATTTATGACGAAATTAGCAAAATTCTTAAGTTTAGGGCTAGATTAACATGCGTATAATAAGTTTATGATCAATTGGGTAATTTGTCCAGATATTAACTATGGAGGTAATATTTACAATTCATTTGTGTATTTAGATGATATTGCCTAACTCTCATGACTTGTTGAGCTAGTCACATTTTTAAGATGGAAATATAACTTAAACCACACTGCATAAGATGATAAATCAAACATGCTTTTTTGTCTCAAGACCCACAACTTACATGCTCTAATTGCCAAATACGTTGTGAAAATTTTTTGTCCGACCCATCTTTTCGACACGTTATCTATGCTCAGGAAGGCGTGTAGGGTCTTAGGTTACTGCAAGTTCATGGAAGGTCGCGGGAGAGAGGGATCTTAGCCGCCAGCCAAAGTGGGTCCCGAAATCCTGAGAGCAAGAGAGATGGTTGGACAAGGCACGCTGACCATGGCCACCTCGGGGTCGGGCTACTGGAGGATCTTTGGGACCCTCTGGATGTCATAATTTAGTAATTTTCCAATCTTCTGCAGTCCTCGTTCAACTCAACGAAATGGCCCGTACAATGCTCTGTACAAGCAATGTGAACATCAAAAGGAGTCAAGCAAATCCTCTCTCGAGCAGTAGCCACAAACTACTATAAATAGCGAACCCACCAGACACCCAATGCACAAGGCAAGGCAAACAAGCAATTGCGTTAGAAAAAAAGCAAGTGCATTATCTTCATTCGGTGACAGAGAGAGAGAGAGAGAGAGAGCAAAAGAGAAGCAAGGTTTCCCTGCAGCTTCTAGAGAGAGATAATGGAGAGCTTCCCAGTGATCAACATGGAGAACCTGAATGGTGAAACGAGGGCAATCGCTATGGACAAGATCAAAGATGCCTGTGAGAACTGGGGCTTCTTTGAGGTACAACTCTCTCTCTCTCTCTCTCTCTCTCTCTCTCTCTAACTATATTTTATGTTTAAAGAAGTGGGTCTAACGTTTTGCATTGTTATGCCTTGGAAAATGACGGAATGAAGCTGGTGAATCATGGGATTCCACCCGAGCTGATGGACACGATCGAGAGAATGACAAAGGGACACTACAAGAAGTGCATGGAGCAGAGGTTCAGAGAGCTGGTGGCGAGCAAGAGTCTGGAGTATGTCCAGACAGAGGTCCATGACTTGGACTGGGAAAGCACCTTCCACTTGACGCACCTCCCCGTCTCCAACATCTCCCAAATCCCAGATCTCGATGATGACTACAGGTAACTGATGATGAGAATTAATCAACTTAGATGAAAAAAAGAGCAAAGCTACATTCCGCTCCGCATCTATCGATGATGACCTTTCCCCGTTCGATGTGCAGGAAAGTCATGAAGGAGTTTGCATTGAAATTGGAGAAGCTGGCGGAGGAGCTCATGGACCTGCTGTGTGAGAACCTGGGCCTGGAGAAAGGTTACTTGAAGAAGGTCTTCTACGGGTCCAACAGGCCGAACTTCGGCACCAAGGTCAGCAACTATCCGCCATGCCCGAAGCCCGACCTGATCAAGGGGCTCCGGGCCCACACCGATGCCGGTGGCATTATCCTGCTCTTCCAGGACGACAAGGTCAGCGGCCTGCAGCTCCTCAAGGACGGCCAGTGGGTGGACGTCCCCCCAATGCGCCATTCCATCGTCGTCAACCTCGGCGACCAAATTGAGGTAACATATATACTCGAACTTGCGACCCAGAAAAAAAAAAGGCTTCTCAATGCGTCAGTCACACCGCTTACGTGGTACAGCAAAACATCGCTTTTTAATAGAAAAAAGTTTCAAATGAAATGCAGGTGATAACTAATGGAAAGTACAAGAGCGTGCTGCACAGGGTGGTGGCCCAGACAGATGGGAATAGGATGTCCATAGCTTCATTCTACAACCCAGGCAGCGATGCCATGATCCATCCGGCACCGGCACTTGTGGAGAGTGAGGCAGAGGAAGCCGGTGAAGCAGCTTACCCGAAGTTCGTGTTCGAGGACTACATGAAGCTCTACGCTGCTGTCAAGTTCCAAGCGAAAGAGCCAAGATTCCAAGCCATGAAAGCCATGGAGTCGAGCCCCAATTTGGGCCCAATTGCAACCGCTTGATTTGGGGAATTCTTCTTCAAAATAGATGCAATTCTTTGATTGCAAAACATGCAGTCATGTTCGACCAAAAAAAAAAAGCACATATATGAGAGTCCTGCTACTCGCAAGAAAGGACCCTGAATTTTTTTTGTGGTTGGAAGGAAATATTTTCCTACGCCAAGCTTGAGAATAAATTATTAAATGGTCACTTTGTGTGTCCTGTTAGCAATTGATATAATATGTGTTAAATTATTTATGAAATGATGAATGTTATAGCATGTGAGATCCCTCCTTTATTTGGTTTTATAGTTTCTAATAACTTAAAACACTGTGCTAACCCAAAGAAGACTTCTTTTAATTATAAAGATGGTGTGCCTCTCAAAATAACTCAGGAATGGATTTGAGCGAAATATGGATAGGATAGCTACCTCAATCTCTTAGTCAAAAGGAAAATAAACTCGTTGAATTAATGAAGCACCCAATTTTTGAATGTACGCATCTCATTTAACATATCAAAGTATAAATCATCAAATTTGGCAAATTTCATGTAAAACTCGATGGGACATAACATATTAATGATGCATTTGCATTAAGGGGATTGTCAAAATAATCTCTTGATTATAGGGTGATAGGCGAAGACCATTCCCCCTCCCCAAATGGTTGGAAAGACAAAATGAGCGATCTTAGGCAAGGAAAATCCCTTTCTAAACAGTAAATCAGGGCCAACTCAAGTCCGGCCAATTTTAGCTAGAAATTTGATTTCATGAACAGGCCTACAAAAGACATTTTAGCCCAAATACCCCACTCTACCCATCCAAACTCCATCATTGATTAGGTCCACTCATGTCATGATCCAGAAACCAACCAACTCATTGATAGTGGCTTCCATGTTAATTAGAATTGGGACATGAATGAGACAGATCAAGTAACAACTCATGGTACGTTGACTTGCCCAAAGTGAGACCACAAAGGAATTTTATGGGCCCAACAGCATATTGGGTCAATTGCCATGCTCATGATGTTCTAAAATACTTGAATAATTTCACCGATCCGTTTTTATCATCATATGTAATATGAATAACTATATTGGTACTGATGGATAATTTTTCCTTTAGAGCTATCAACTTGTGTCGTAACATCGTAGTAGCATTAGCTATTCTTGAAATTTCCATATCATGACTAAAAATACATCGATATCGTGAAAAGAAAAATATATTTAAGATAAGTTAAAATATGTTATGTCAATTTTCTTTTATTAAATCCTATAGCATTGTACTCTGATTGGCCCGAGGATCGACGCTTCCTAAGCTTGTCGCTCTCCAATTCCGAGTTAAGCCGAGATGCCTGAGGCCGTCATCAAACTTTGACGCTCATTTTCCGTGGACTTGCTTCCGACACAATCTCTAAAACGTGCTTGTAATTTAGCAGCTTGGAAGGGACCTCAACAGCATCGAGGACCGTCAAATCATGCTGTCAATTCCCCACAAGATCAAAACAAAATAGGACAAAAAAGGGGGGACAAAATCAAGCCGAACATATTCCAAAATTCCATCTCCTCCCCTCTGATTAACTAGGATGTGAATGCAATTGAATTCCTTAATTTGATGAAACGGATAAATTCAAAGACAAATTGGCCACGTACAGAGAAAAAAACTTTAGGTTGGTCCACTAGAAATTATGATCAAACAAACTTATTGATCCAAAAGTTATAATTACTATCGATCAAAAGTCTCTATTTCTTTTTTCATAAATCAACTAATCATTTCAATTTGCTCTCACTCTTGAGACAATTTCACGGTTGAATTGCAAGTCTTAATGGGCTATTTCTAGTCTCCACTGGCCTTTTTTGTCTCTCCATCTTGCTTTGTCAATGCTCACTTCCATAATAGCCCATAAATATGCTCTTTCTTAGGATTTGCCAGTTCATGTTTTCCTTGAGAATGTCAACTCTCAATTTTTTATCAAGGGGCAAGAAGAAAGATTTCATATGGGTAGAAAGGATAAGAAGAACAATCAAATGTCCTCATGCTTGAATCCGCAATTATGTAAGCTTTTTTAATTGATCCAATTGGAGTGGGCGGTGTAATTTGATCCAGTTAAAAGTCTTCAAAATAAGATATGGCGAAAACAAAATATTGTCAGAATTGAATGTATCAAGTAAGATATATCTCCACTTACCATAATTACATTTGAATTTTAAAGGAGAAGAAAATGCGCAGCATTGGTAGCAGAACTTAAAAGAACATATATATTGTTGCTATTTATAAGAAGAACTTCTAGTTGATCAAGGTCGGATCACACTAGAAGAATATCTCATGCACACATGTTCACATACGTAACAAGTCATCTTCAACCGAATCACGTGACGATTTTCCTTCATTTTGATTCTACTCATCTTAGCTCCTCCTAATTGCATAGATCAAGAGAAAAATCAAACTTTGCTAAAAATGCTCACATGCTACGTTCGTGGCATCACCGGGCCAATCATTGAACTCTAAATTGTCTCGTAAACGAGAAAATATTCAGTGGTATCAAAGCGTCACGTCAATTATTGACATGGCATGCATTTTTTAGTTAACTTTAATAATCAAATGACATGTGTCTACTGAGTTGGAGTAAAAAAATAAAAAGACCAAATTCTCCCTCCTTCGTTCTCCTCCATCCTTCGTTCTTCTCATCCATGGCCGTCATCACCTTGGTCGCTCTCCAAATTTCCAAATCTGGCCATCCATGGCCGAACACATTTAGGCATTGTGCTTGTCCATGGCCGTTGTCGATGTCAAGCAACGTCAGAAGGGGCAGCTCAATCTGGAAATTCAACCAGATCTGGAGCTAGGGCCACGCATGGCAAGAGCTCGTTCGGCCATGGACGGGGGACGCCAACGAAGGTGACGACGGCCATGGCCATCAAAGGTCACCTTCGTACTAATCATCTCCCGAAGGATGAAGAATGGAGAATTTGGTTTTTTAATTTGTTATTCCAACTTAACAGACACATGTAATCTTATTATTGGACATGACTGAAAAACGCACGTCACATACTGACATTTTCTCCTCGCGAACCGTTCGAATCCCATGATGACCAGACTTCGGTGGTTCCCAAACACCAACCCCCCTTCCTCCTCGCTGTCCTGCTCTTTGCAGAAGACTCGCGAGCTCGGGGTTTGACTGGAATTCCGTGTAGCCTTTCGGCGGTTCAAGAATTTCTGGTAATAAAACACGAGGGATAAGAAAAAAAGGAAATCACATCACAGTGCATTTTCCAAATCATATGAGAATATGATTCAGCCCTGGCGGCCCCATGACCCGTAAACGACCCTCCATACCAAAATAACTCGTCAAGTTGCGAGACCAAGACCTCTCTCTCTCTCTCTCTCTCTCTCTCTCTCTCTCTCTCTCTCTCTCACGGTCAAAGTTCTATAGTACTATTAGATCATCCACTAGAGTCCTGATCGAAATTATTTTTCACGCGGATGCAGCCGACACGAGTTGGAGCAATCTTCTGCGTACCATCCACACCAATCGGTTTAGCCAACGATCTTCTAAAGCAATTGGACCGATTTTTTTTGTAATTTCATCATATTTCATTAATCTACACATTAGGAAATATATACATTAAAATAAGTACATTCTAATCATGGTATTAATTCAATTCAATAGAAATTTATGAATGATAAATTTATCACAAATATACTAATGTGTGATTTTTCATGGTCAAAAAATTTGTTTGGGATAAATTTGTCCAAACTTCGATGATCAAAAAATTATTTTCAGGTAAATTTATCAAATATATTAATTTAAGTTTTTTCGTGATATTAACCTTTTAAATACTTACCTGCTGGAAAATGTTCCTTAATTTTTGGAACCTGAAATCTACCATACATATCTTGAAATCTAGAATTTACCTCATCACAAGTTTTAGGATTGGTTCCAAATTCTACTTGTATTATTAATTGAACGATTGCAATGAATCATTACCTTTAATGACTATCACTACTACAATTCACTAATGTCGATTTATATTTAGATACACGAAAAATATGAAACATTAATAAAGTAAAAGTTTTAATTATAAAATGAAAGGTCATACTAGTTGTTTCAAATTATACATTCATCATCGGACGCCATAGAATATCGCAAGATTGCGCGAAGTTATAGAATAAGAAAAATACAAAAACTCGTTTCAGGTTCCAATTCCACATATCTAAAATCTAGAACATATCCGTCGAAAATAGATTCCCCAATTTTTGAAATCTGAAATCTACCCTACATATCATGGAACCTGAAACTAGATAAATTTCCATCAGTTTAGCTCTTCGGTTCCAAATTCTACCTTAAAATCATGCTCACTCCCACTGTGTCAATGACGAGGAAAGGTCTGCTTCGCCCCCCACTAATGATTCGACCGCCTGTTGCCAAGAGAAATTTCCTGGCAATTTAATGTGGAACCTCCTTGAATTTTGTCCCCATGCATGCTCGCATCGTCAACTCATCATCATGAACGGGAATGGTCCTTATTAGAGGCGTGATTAAGTAGTTGAATGATAAAGGAAGTGGAGCCTTGTATGCATAAGCAAATTTTAAAATCCACTTTAATTAATTCGAAAAATCAGAATTGGTAGTCTCCTCATTCTGCTGAAGAAATCCCTTTGAATGGCGAGATGACTCGAGATGATGGAATTGCAAGCCGCCTCGTGAAAAAAATTTAGATATATGAATCGAAATCTTGAGAAAAAAAATTAGGGATATGTCCAAAGGAAATCTAAAACTTGTCGCGAAAATTTAATTAAGTCCTAAAACTTATAAAAAGTGCAATCAAATTCTAAAACTTATTAAATTGATACAATCAAATCATAAAATTAACACCGTCAAATTGACTAATGGAAAATGCATTTTAAAATTAATGTTTATTTTCCACATGGAATTTTTCTTTTTTTTTTTTTACTCATTTCTTGTTTAAATTAGATTAAAAAAATAAAAAAAAAAACCTAAAATTTTATTAAAAGCAAATCAAAGAGAGAGAGAGAGTGGCCGAGCTGCTAGTGGCACTTCGCTACCGTCGCCTGTCACCGGAAGGGCTAGCACCACCGACTTGGACAAGGGTGGCCAGCTCTTGCCAACCCCAGGCAAGGGTTGGTGACCCTCGCCAAGCTCGAGCTTGGGCACCCAGATCATGGCACGCCAACCCTTATAGGGTGCCAGCGACCATCGCCCACCTTAGGCAAGACCCGTTAGCCCTCGCCTAGGGTTGACAAGGTTCACTCAAATCTAGGGAGCCTTACCAGCCTTGAGCGAGTGTTGGTGTCGCCTTCGCCTTGGCTTAGCGAGGGTCATTGGGCCTCACTTAGGGTTAATGAGGCCTCACCCAAGGCGGGCGATGGTCACCAACCTTAGGGGTGGACCAACGTTGCCCAAATCTAGGTGCCCTCGCCTATGGGCAGCAATCGTCATCAACCCCTCCAACGATGGGCGACAACGACGGAAGCATCCACTGGCAAGCGTTGCTATTTTCTTCTTCTTTTATATTTTTTTTTTTTTACATAAACTTTAGCTTTTCATTTTTAGTTTTTAAATCTAATTTTAAAAAATTGAATAAAAAATAATAAAAATAATATAAATGCCACTTTAGCATTTTTCATTAGTCAAATTGACAATGTTAACTTCAAAACTTGATTACATCAATTTGACAAGTTTTATAACTTAATTATATTTTTTGTAAATTTTAGAACTCAATTGCACTTTCATGATAAGTTTTAGAACTTTTAGTGAACATATCCCAAAAAGTTATTTAGTTACCTAGGAGCTTGCAATGTGAGAATTGCATGGTTCAAGTTGCCCTCATCTTAAATCCCAATAACATGCATTTGATGCACAAGTTGACTCTTGTATAGAATAGACCTATTTGATTTTTATTAGGGAAACCCATGAAATTTTGTCATAGGTGCCGTTTCGCTAAATTTCTTTGTTTTGGGTCGTAGAAAAGTTTGACATATACATGCATAGTCTACAAATACATCATAACTTAAATAGACTTAATAGGTTAGTCTAAGTTTAGGGGATGAAGTCAGTCCACATCGTGTCTAACCTAAGTTATATTTAGCACGTTGACAACAAATGTTGCGTGCACTCTACGCTTATAGAGACCAGTTTCGAAAGTTGGTTTGCTAAGCAATGTGTCCAAGTGGATTTATATTGAGCGGATCATATTCAAGAACCAACAACAGTTTAATATATCACTATTTTAGTTACTTTCCGATAACTTTGCCAATTAATACACTTAGTCGATACGTAATATATCATTTGTGGGAAAATTGTCTAAGAAGTCCCAAATTATTACGTTTTCGCCAATTTAATCCTAAAATTTTTAATAGTGTCAATTAATAAGCATTCCAATCTAACCAAAATCATCACATAGCAATAAAGTGACACCAATAAGTGTGTAGAAACAACAAAGTGCCTTCACTACCAGTCGAACGAGCACACATTCACGTGTTGGTGTCTATTTCAATTTTTGGTAGACAGAACGGTACATGCAAATTTATCAAGTGGTCTAACATATGAGCATGGCATCACATGTGCCCTTTACATCTATTTGCATCTATGCATAAACTTCCAAGAAATGAACGGACGAAAGAAAAAGAAAGTGCATCTTATCCTTATCGAGCCCTTTCCAATGCAACCCCACCATCCCACTCTCTCTCCCCATTCCATTTCCAGCATTCTCTGTCTAATTCTTTTCAATACTTTCCCATTATAATAATGATCTTCAATAATTGGGAATTATTTGGTTTCACCGTTCATTACTCACGTAGAATTACGTGAAGCTCGTCCATGCCGATTGTGAAATACTGTTGTTTTACACGTCTCAAGAAATGTGGGATGTCGAATTTGTTTAAGTAATGCTGCTCATCGAAATCATGACAAGACACGACACTATTCGAATGTGTAATAATTCTGATGCGGGGCTCGCTAGCTTTGGTTGAACATGAAAGGATGAAATGCATCCAGCGTTTATATCATTATGCACATGATTCATAATGCTAAAACACATGGCGAAACGCGTGAGAGAGGTTAATCGGACGGGACAAGTTCGTACATGAGAATTGAAGAAGATGTCTAGCATCATGTTCCAATCCAAATTCACTTGGCCTTCTTGTATAGAGTACATAAAGAGACATGCTTCCACGCAAAGCACGATTGCTTCGAGGTAGCAAGTAACATTCCACTTTGATTCTAGCTTTTTCCCAAAAGGAGGTTCGGGTTAAATCACTGGCGACCAGACTCTCCAAGAACAGAGAAGTAGAGAGAAGAGGGTGTCGTTGGTGGGGACCAAAAGTAACTGGAACATGACTTAGACTGCCTTTGCAGTCCATTTTCTCCACTGCTTTTCCACTGCTGCACAGTAACTTTAGCAAAGAATCTATTCCCATTTCGAGTTCTTTGGAGTCCGTGACACAGGCCAAAAGGAGTTCTCTTTTTTTCTAAGGTTTTACCTAAAGCAGCATGACTTTCAAACAAACCCATCATCATTTACCCCGTGTAATCGGGATGTCCCTCTTATATCATAAATATCCAACGATAATCCCGTGCCGTGTATTGTTTTCTTATGGCGTGTGCTTTGCTATGTTTTGGAGGACGTGGGATGCTGTGCTTAACAGCAATTCCCGTTTGCATACTATGTAGAATATCTGTTGAATGTCAAAGGACAATTGCGACCCGCCTGTCGCACTTTGTGAAGAACAGAACATATCATTGACGTTAGTATCCATAACCCACTGAATATTTCTACGTCTTGTTGTGGTTGTTATTGACAATTTTAACAAATATATTACACTTTTAAAGATAGGGTAAGTGCATCTAAGAGATTCCTACGAAACATTGTCATGCTGAAAAGATCAAACACATTAGTTTCATAACTTCAACTTCTAGCTTTTAACCCCAAAAGCTAGAGATATACACTGTATGCACATTAGATTGATTATAAAAACTATAGATCTATCAATATGAAAATATTCATAGTCGGCCATTACTTTTCATAAACTTTGGCAAGAAAAGCACTTCTGAAATTCACCATTAAAATCTAGAGAATTACCCTCAATAGTCAATCAAACCAGTGCATTTTGAAATGTTATAAATTTCTTTCAATGACCTAACAATTGAATTGGATGAAATCATGTCTCCAAAGCGTCCGACAACATCTATGTTTTGTCATAGCTACCTAACTAGAGTTCATTTGGACCCATTTATATAATATGGTCTCTTACCATAAGGATCATATTTAATTAATTATTTTTTTGGCAAGATGATGCGGATGAGCGAGATCATATGGGGGCCATCAAGCCATGGAACCAACCAACAGCGGCGAAGATTTATCATACAGATTATGATGTCAAATAGTAAAATGTGCACGAGCCACTCGCTTCTAAATAAGGATCGAATCCCACTTATTTAGCTAATGTCATGAAAAACTTTGCTTAGAGCACACGGGCTATGGTGCTTGTTTTTTTTTGGTCGGTAGGGCTATGGTGCTTAGCACGTCGATTATTTTGGGATTCACATGGATCTTTCTTGATAAAAATACGATTAAGATATGCAAAACATTAATGGAGAAATTGTCTAATCAATCATAAATTTATTATATGAATGCCAATTGAATATTCAAACTTTCGAATATCGTCAATTTATTCCATGACCTTTGCACAAAATTCCAACATAGTCTTTTTCTGTCAACTTTTGTCAAAAATCGCCGACATGGCAATATGTCACGTAAAATGGCCGACAATGACTAGACTATTATATCAGTGATTTCCAATAAAAATTAACGAGAAATGACTACATTGGAATTTTAAACAAATATTTAGGATTAAATTGGCAAAATTCGTAAGTTTATGATTAAATTGACATTTGTATGATAAGTTTATGATTAATTGGGTAATTTGTCCAAATATTAACTTTGGTGATAGCACCTATAATTAATGTGTATATCTAGATGATATTACCTAACTCTCGTGGCTTGTTGAACTAGTCATATTGTCAAGATGCAAATACAACTTAAACTATAGTGTACAAGTTGATGAATCAAACATGCTTTTTTTGTCACAAGACCCACAATTTACATGCTCCAATTGCCAAATACATTGTGAAAATTTTGTTTAGCCTATCTTTTCGACACGCCATCGATGCTCAAAGGGAAGGCGCGTAGGGTCTTAGGTTCCAGCCAAAGTGGGTCCCAAAATCCAGAGAGCAAGAGAGATGGTTGGACAAGGCACGCTGACCATGGCCACCTCGGGGTCTTACTACTGGAGGATCTTTGGGACCCGCTGGACGTCATAATTTAGTAATTTTCCAATCTTCTGCAGTCCTCGTTCAACTCAACGAAATGGTCCATACAATGCTCTGTACAAGCATGTGCACATAGAAAGGAGTCAAGGAAATCCTCTCTCGAGCAGTAGCCAAAAACTACTATAAATAGCGAACCCACCAGACACCCAATGCACAAGGCAAGGCAAACAAGCAACTGCGTTAGCAAAAAGGCAAGTGCATTATCTTCATTCGGTGAGAGAGCGAGAGAGAGAAGCAAGGTTTCCCTGCAGCTTCTAGAGAGAGATAATGGAGAGCTTCCCAGTGATCAACATGGAGAACCTGAATGGTGAGAAGAGGGCAATCACCATGGACAAGATCAAAGATGCCTGTGAGAACTGGGGCTTCTTTGAGGTACAAACTCTCTCTCTCTCTCTCTCTCTCTCTCTATGACTATATTTTATGTTTAAAGAAGTGGGTCTAACGTTTTGGATTGTTATGCCTTGGAAAATGACGGAATGAAGCTGGTGAATCATGGGATTCCACCCGAGCTGATGGACACGATCGAGAGAATGACAAAGGGACACTACAAGAAGTGCATGGAGCAGAGGTTCAGAGAGCTGGTGGCGAGCAAGAGTCTGGAGTATGTCCAGACAGAGGTCCATGACTTGGACTGGGAAAGCACCTTCCACTTGACGCACCTCCCCGTCTCCAACATCTCCCAAATCCCAGATCTCGATGATGACTACAGGTAACTGATGATGAGAATTAATCAACTTAGATGAAAAAAAGAGCAAAGCTACATTCCGCTCCGCATCTATCGATGATGACCTTTCCCCGTTCGATGTGCAGGAAAGTCATGAAGGAGTTTGCAGTGAAATTGGAGAAGCTGGCGGAGGAGCTCATGGACCTGCTATGTGAGAACCTGGGCCTGGAGAAAGGTTACTTGAAGAAGGCCTTATACGGGTCCAAAGGGCCGAACTTCGGCACCAAGGTCAGCAACTATCCGCCGTGCCCGAAGCCCGACCTTATCAAGGGGCTCCGGGCCCACACCGATGCCGGCGGCATCATCTTGCTCTTCCAGGATGACAAGGTCAGCGGCCTCCAGCTCCTCAAGGACGGCCAGTGGGTCGACGTCCCCCCGATGCGCCACTCTATCGTCGTCAACCTCGGTGATCAGATTGAGGTAACAAACATACTCACACTCACAACTCCAAAAAAAAAAAAAAAATTAGCTTCTCAATGCATCGGTCACACTGCTTACGAAGTACAACAAAACCATCACCTTTTAATACAAGAACGTTTCAAATCGAATGCAGGTGATAACCAATGGGAAATACAAGAGTGTGTTGCACAGGGTGGTGGCCCAGACAGATGGGAACAGGATGTCCATAGCTTCATTCTACAACCCGGGCAATGACGCTGTGATCTATCCGGCACCAGCGCTCGTGGAGGGCGAGGCAAAGGAGGCCGATGAAGCAGCTTACCCGAAGTTCGTGTTCGAGGACTACATGAAACTGTATGCTGCTGTCAAGTTTCAAGCCAAAGAGCCAAGATTCCAAGCCATGAAAGCCATGGAGTCGAGCCCCAATCCAATTGCAACCGCTTGATTTGAGGATTTTGGGACCGGGGAACAAGGCAGAGGAAATTGGTTTTTGTCTTTATTTTTTATTTTGAACTTTTATAATTAGACCAACTGAGGAGATTGTGCTTCTAGCCATCGGTTTGAAATTTGAACTGGGTGTGCTGTGCTTGTCCCAATAAGTACTTCAATTTGTAGATCGTGACAATATGATTAACTGGAAATAAAAGGTGTGAAAAGATCATTAATATAATTTCTCCTCTATTCCATTGGATCCGAAAACCGCTTTTGGTATCAAATGTTAGAAGTGAGCAGTTCCATACAGATTCCATCTGAAATCTAGAATTTATAGATTTCTCATTTTGTGGAACCTAAAACTTACCATGCACATATTAAAACCTAAAATCTATCATGTCACGAGTTCAAAGATCTACCTAGATTCTACCTATTTTATTAATCAAATGATTGTATGGATTCATCACATTTAGTGACCACCACTTACTGCTAGTTCACTTAACCAACTTATATTTAGACATATTAAGAATATAAAATATTGACAAAGTATAAGTCTCGGTTTTAAAATAAAAACTCTAACTAATAGTTCTATATTATACACTCATCATTGAATGTCATAAAACACCGTAGTATTGCATGAAAATATAGATAAAAAAAAACACACAAAAATTGGTTATGAATTCATGTTCCAAGTTCTAGATTTCAAATTCCACCTATTTATAATCTAAAACTTACCTATCAAAATATATTTTGTAATTTTAGAATCCAAAACCTACTTTATATACCTTAAAACCTGAAATTATATAAATTCTTACTAATTCGATTTGAGGTTCTACTCTAGAACTATCTTCACTCCTACTCGTTGATCTAGACGTTAACGTGCACGAGAAGAGAGCGATTTCAACGTGATGACAACCCGAATTCAAAGGCAGAAAGTCAAAGGGTCAAACTTCACGTGGCGGGGCCCGTTAGCTTCATGACTCTTTTTTTTCTATTTAGCACATGTACATATATATGTATGTATGTATATATCTTATTCTTTTGTGGTAACATGATTCTTATGTACGACTATCACATGCAACGCTCGTCGTCGTGTCGCCGAGGAAGGGAACATTGCCTTCTCTGATCTCCTTCCTCCATCCATCCCCCAAATTATATCTGACATTCAGTTTGTGCAATTATTGAGAAATACTTATTATTATCATTACTGATATTATTATTATTATTATTATTATTATTTTATTATTATTATTATTATTATTATTTTGCGTTTTTCTATGTATTCTGTCATGGGGCAATGCGTATTGAGTTTATCGAGGATACCTCTGCAAAACGAAACGACGGTCGTTCCTCCGCAGAAACTCCCCTTGGTCTTCGCGTCGTTCGTAATTAGAAATCCGACGTGGCATGTGGATTGACTTCGGTGGAGCAGCCAATCAGTGCTCGAGACATAAAATGATGCCAAATGAAACAAGGACAAACCGTCCGAAACTTAAATAATTCTAATCATGGAAAAGAAAATTTGCCTGGGAAACCCCCAAAAAAGTAGTAGACATAAAAAAATGAGCAACGCCAAAATGATGTTGGACAAAATTCCCTCCAACTTCGAGATCTAGATCTGATTCGATTTGAGAGTTTAGGATGATGTTGGACCGTGAAGCATTCTTTACACTAACGTCGATTTGCCAAAAGGGAATGGATGTGATTCTTGAACGATTTATTAATGGGACACATTAATAACTACCGATATATAATTTGGAAATTTACAAGATCTCATGATTACTCTAAAACAAAGGATTATTAATAAGATATAAAATCAGTGTTACAAACATGTATAGCATAGCCCTCTCGCAAACTTCTTAATTTAGAAACGAAATTTTACTTGGACACATTGATAACCACCGATATTTAATTTGGGGATTTACAGGATCTCATGATTATTCTAAAACAAACAATTGTTAGTAAGATACACAACTAGCTATACAAACATATATAGAATGGCCTTGTCACACAATTCTTAATCCAGATGCTATCAAAGTAAATGAGGAAATCAACCCATTATTGATAGGATGGAGTAGATAGATTTACTCATTAATTATATTAAAACATTACTAGGGTCATATCTCTGTTCACACCGTGTCGACGTCCTCTCTAATTCCTTCCTCTTCCGGAGATAATAGGGTTCTATACCTTTTCCAAGTGTTTGATTAATCCTTACCGAATTCGTGACCGATTATGCGCACGTTGGTGCTCCTTCTCATGTTCTCTGGTCAAAGCCAAAGGGTTCCTCATTCTAACAACAGTATACGCATGCATACTTCACTTGTCATTTTATTTTCTTCTTCCCTCTTTGTTTTTTCCAACTCGAACCATGAAATTCTCTGCCGTGCTCAAGCTTAATGGAAGGTAGAGACTCAAAGAGTCAAATTAGCTTACAGTAAGAACCATTATGATTTCGTGACTTTGTCCACCTAATCGAACCAACTTTTCGAAGACTATATCTATGTCTTCGGTACCAAGATATGAATCTGGATTACTGAATTATACCAACAAAAGGGACGTCCAAGTCAAGACGATCCAGCAGATCCATGGTTCATTTTCGGGCCGTGCTCCACGAGCTAGTTTCACTCGGCAAACCAGGCCGGGCTAGCCCAAATAAAGCCTTCTCTTTTCTTTCGTCTTTTTTGCTGATTAGTTACAGAAGATGGAAGAAAGGAAACAAGAATTAGAGGTGGCAAATGGATGGATGGGCGGATTTTATTTTATTTTTTTGTCAAAATGCTTCACGATATTATTAAAACTCAAGAGTTTTTAAAGCTAAAACCCAATAAAGGGACATTTAGACATAAAAGATCCCATAAAGGTTGGGTGGACGGGCCACTCAAGAAGAAGCAAGAAGATTTGAACGTTAGGCTTTCGCGATCCAATTAACAACCACTTTGTTTGCGGACCAATGACAGCAGGTCAAGGTGATAAATTGAAATTGAGCCAAAGATAGCTGCGCTTCCTCAATTACAACTTGTGCACCTCCCACCTCATGTGCATCTTTTTTAACATTGCATTAATCAGCTCTTCACAATCAGACTTAAGCTCCAACAAATTCTCTCTTGTCAATTGAAACCTTTCAAAGCTTTGAGCATTGGCCCATTTATCTTTCAAACAATTTAGATGGTTCATACCCAATTCAACCTAGATCCAACCTAAACTCATCCACATGAGTGACGTTTTTTTTTTTTTTTTTTACTATACCAATTAAGCATTTAGCAAATTTAAGAAAATTAAATAAATAAATAAAAACAAAGATGCAATTTGCCCCTTTCTCCGCCGTCGATACCACCCTAAACCACTGCAGCACCCTGAACACCACCCTCTTCATACGCAGGAATGCTATTTGCTTCCCCATACAAACCCTAGGCCTGCCTGGAACACCGAGACTGTTGTTTTTTTCTCTTCACGGAGAGCAAACATGGTGAGAGACCCTGCAAATTCAAGCAAGATGTCAAGCACTCTGAAGTTTCTCTACACCTACGGTGGTAAAAATCGCACTCTGCAAGTACAACGGCGAGCTGCGTTGCGAATTGGCAGCTTCACCGGGACGATATCAAGTGATTGCTCCATGTCCTCGTTCATTAGTTTTTATCCGATGAATTCTCCATCGCGGGGAGACTCAGAGTTGGGTTGAAAATGGGATTGTTTTAAACCCACCAAGACCCGAATTTGGGTTCTTCTGTTTATTTTTTTTAGTAAACCTATTATAGCTCATATTTTAAGTTTGAAGGGACTTATTTATGATCCAGTCTCATAAATTGGGGTTAAAATATGTGTTTATGATCCATCTTAACAGCCCTAACAAGAATATACGTAGCCTTAACACGTTAACTTCAGAAGACTAGTCAGATTTATGAAGAAGCGAAACTATGATTTCGTATCCAAGTTCCTTCTATAAATGAAATACGGACAAGCCCGTGTTCCTTATGCTGACGGATGCTTAAAAGCACTCTTAACTCATGATAAACCCTAAATTCAATCTTCCTATATTTTCTAACTATATTATTGGACCGGACTGGTGCTTTATGAGGATATACATGTTTTTCACCTCGGTTTATCTGCACGGATGCATGCATGCAAGATTGCTTCTTTTGCGTGCATCGGGTAAATGAAGATCTCTCTTTTCTTTTAATTATTTTCCAAATACAATATTGCCGCTATGATTAATATAGTTTTATTTAACGATTTTGCGGTACTAATTCATTTTATAAAATTCTATCTTGTCTCTACATACCTAAATCCCAAAATGCTCTTTCAAATTTTTGGGAAAAAGCCACACAAAAAATCCCAAACCATACTAATCATAACACATTTATCTCAAACTTTTTTTTATCAAGAAAAATTGCAAGTTTGTACCAATTATGACATATTTATCCCATAAATTTTTTGTGACATCAAAAACTATAAACTCGCACGTATATAACACATCTATCATAAACTTTTTAAATCTCAAAATTTTACCAATGTAATATATTTACTCTAAACTTTTTTTTACACCAAAAAATCCTCACTGTCGGCACCACCCTTGTTGCCCTCACTGTCATCATCGCCAACTGTCATTGCCGTCACCAAACCAAAGAAAAAAACTGAGAGTAAAAAACATGCAATGAGTTGAGGGTAAATTTGTCACGCTAATATAAGTTTGAAATTTTTAGTATCATAAATTTATTTAGAATAAATGTGTGGCATTAATATAAGTTTGCAGAAAACATGTCGCAATTAGTTTAACTTAAGGTTTTCAAAGTGACTTTTGCCCTAACTTTTTTTTTATTGGGTGTGATTTTGTATTTCTACAACAAAAGTAGAAATTACAAAGTATTAAACCCTTTTCTCTTTTTTGCAGGAAATTTTAGAATTGACATATTCTGAGAAAATGAGAAAAATATGGCAAACCCTTGGACCCCTCTCTAATCAATGCGGGCGAAGTGACCTGACGTTGGGAGGATCATGATGATGACTTCAGAGCTGCTGCTGCAAAAAAGTTTTTTCAGAAATTTGGGCTTCAATTGATAATTCAGAAGAAGCATCAGCAGCTCAGCAGATGGAGGGTGTGCAGTTGAGTGCAAAGCAATATTGAAATTCTCTCTCTTCTCGGAGTCGCGCCCTGCCTCTTCCGGCAAAGAATTTGCATGCATGCAAAAACAGAGGAATTTAAAACCCACTTTTGACAGGAATTCACAGTGTGCAAAAAAGCTTTCTTCTTGCTTCTTGTTGGTTTGGCTCGGCTCTTTCCAAAGGAAAAGAGTCTTTTGCTTAGACCCGGGTCCGCATGAACCAAGTGAACCCTGTCGATCCATCCATCGTTCGAGTCTTTACACGCATGAGTCTCTCGCCGGTCTCGCCAAATCCACGTTGCCCATAAACCCTAATCTAAAGGAGAACTTTTCTTTTAGGGGGGGAGAACAATTTACCAAAAGTGAAGGGGGGAGGATGAAAAGAAAAAATGGGAGGCAATTAAGAAGGTACTTGATAAAGACATTTTTGGCAAAAGGGACCTTAGCGTTTTGGCGATGGACCATCTGAGATCGACCCATCATTGCAGGCCCCATTTCTGTGACTGCAATGCGGAGTTATTGCATAAGACATTATCAGCATCATGGTATTTTGTTTGGAGCGCTTTTAAATTTGGGATTTTTGCAGGAGCCCCTTTTCCACGCTTTCTCTTTCTCTTTCTTTCAAATTTTTTTTTTTTTTTTTGGGGGGCGGGGGCGGGTGCAGAATCAAGAGACAAAACGTACAGTCGATAAAGTTTGAAAATTTGTGGGGGAGCATCCATTTTTGTAGCTGAAGAACTGACAAGGTCTCGTGCATTCTTCTGATGCACACACATACTCTCATACTCTCTCTCTCTCTCTCTCTCTCTCACGGACACACGAGTAAAATGAAAAGTTTTCTTGTCCGGGCTTTAAACTTTTGCTCAGAGAACATGGGTGGTGGAGCAAAGTGAATATTCAACGGTCAAATTTGGCTCTGCATGAATTTGGCAAGACACTTAAATGCACCGCCATCCAATTTCACGGGCCTTCTTCATGCTCACCGTGTTCCTCACGAAAGGAAAAATCGATGGGAAAAAAAAATGAAGCTTTTTAAGTTTTAGGGCAGGATCGAGATGATTCGAAACCAAGTAAATCACAAGGACCTGACTGCCCGTTTTGCTAAGAGTCGCGTTGGGTTCTCGCTTAGCGCAACTTTATAGAATTAAGTTGTGGGAAAGTATATGCTTCTCTCGCCTTCTAAAACTCAACACGGTGAAGGAAGGGTGTGCTCTGAAAATACCTAATTGGAGAAAGAAAAAAAGGGACAAAAAAAGGATAAAGTGCATTGGAAATGTTAAAACTTATCAACAAAGTTCAATTTAACCTTAAAATTTTTATAAGTATAATTAAATTTTAAAACTTATCACGAAAATTCAATCGAATCCTAAAACTTTTAAATAGTGCAATTGAGTCATAAAACTTGTTAAATTGATTGAATCAAGTATTTTCATTTATAGTATCTTTTTGAAAGTTTTAGAACTTAATTGTACTTTCGTGACAAATTTTATAACTCAATTATACTTTTTGAATGTTTTATGACTCAATTACATTTTCATAATAATTTTTAGGATTTTTAATATACTTATCAAAAAGCAAATTTACTCCAAAGTAATTTTTTGATCACAAAAAATCCTAAACCGGTACACTTTTAACAATTTTACTCTAAACCGGTACACTTATCATAAATTTACCCTCCTATTAGTTTCTGTTAAATTTAATTATCAAATTGCTGAGTTAGATAACATGTAACAATTAACTGACATATCAGTTTAAAATTTTACTTTCCGTTCGTCACAATGGTACTAGTTTTATGGTTTTCATGATATTAATTCAATTTAACGGAAGGCATATTTATCACAAATGTACCTTTTAGAAATTTTTTACTTTCAAAAAAATTACTTTGAGATAAATTTATTACAAATATACTAGTTTGAGATTTTTTTTGCGGTCATTTGGAATAAATTTGTTACAGGTGTACCAGTTTAAAGTTTTTTATAGTTAAAAAATTAATTTGAGGTATTAATTTGAATTTTTTCATGAATTTATTACAAATATATCTGTTGGGAATTTCTTAGGTATTAAACAAAAAAAGAAAAACCAAACGCATAAGCGAAAAAGGGAATAAATCAAAAGAGAATAATTGGCGAGGCCGCAATCCCGAGGAAAAGCAGAGGTCTTTTGTTTTCATGCCATTCATTCAGTTCTACGGGCGAAAGTGACGGGTCGGGTCCATTCCTTGGCGAGCGGCCAATGGTGGCTGGGCCTTTTTCTTGCATTTACGTGCGAGATGGAGACACCATCCTTTTGTCAAACCCTAAAATATTTACTTCGCCGATGGGGAAATGTCATGGGAAAGAAAAAGGGCCAAATGTACCGTGGTGGGGTGGGGTGGGGTGGAGTGGTGGGGGGAGCTTTATTCTTGTATCGACGTACGCATCATTAAAGAGGCCCTGATTTTGTGAATTGCACTCGGTACTTTTCCTTCTCCTTCTTCCTTCTTCCTTTTGTTGCCATAATGTTGCCACATGTGATGTCGCGTTATAAGACAAATGTTTCCATTTTTCTTGAGAAATTAGGGGAAAATTATAAACTCATTATGCTTATGTCAATTGAGTCTTAGACTTTTAGATGAACCATAATACGTGGCATTGCCGACAGTCGGCGATGACTTTCGCAACTTTTCGGTTTTTTTATAAAATTTTTCTGAAAATTTTCTTTTATTTTCTTCTTTATTGTGGCCAATGATGAGATCGAGCAAGGGTCACCTTGCCCAGCCCTCACCGGCCAACGGTAAAAGGGAAAGAGAAAAACAGAAAAAGGAAGAAAAAAGAAAATAATTCAAAACAATCTTTAAAAATTATCAATATCGGCGTCAGTCATGTCACATAGAATAGTTTGTGCTGACTGAACTAACACGTTAGCATTTGGCGAAAAGAACTATATCAATAAATCGTAAAGAAATTCAAGATTGAATTGGTATAATTGAAAATTTTAAAATTGAATTGACATAAATGCGGTGAGTTTTGAATTTTTTTGTGATTTTTTCATTATATATATAATCAGTTGAACAAGTTATGGCCAATCATTGTAATCCTAGAAACGAATTTGCATTATTCTTGTCTAAGGCTCTTCTAGATGAGTGTCAATCTAACTACGGAAGACATAGTTCATCGACTAACTCCAAATTATTTCTCATTACACCGCTCTGTAATAAGTATCCAATTTTGTTAAAAAGGAATTTACCTAAGTCCAATTACCACTGAGTTTTTCTTCTTAAATAAAACTCCACCACTTATTTTTTAGTGTTATTTTTTCTATTTGTGTGTGTGTGTGTTTTTGATTGGCCATACTTCTCGAGTTGATAAAACAGTGAGGGTTACCTTCAGAGGCTGTCTCAACGTCTATAAAAGAGCGAGAGCGAAAGAGCACTCGCCACACACCTCAAAAGCATCGCAAATGGAAATTTCCCAGCAAGGGTCAACTCCATGCGAAGAACCCTATTCTCTGAAACCCTACTTCTTCTTCTTCTTCTTACCATCATCATCCGTCGCCTCTCTCTCGGTTCTTAACCATGCTTGGCTGCTCCTTGGCTCATTGCCAGTCGTCTTACTATCTCATCTGCATCGCGCTCTCCTTCGAGATATAGACGGTGACGGAATCATGCAATAATCGCCACGGCGATATCTCTCCTGAGCTTGTTCTTCCTCCAGCTTCTTCCCTCTTTAATGGGCTTCACGAAGTCCGTTCAAATTTTCTTGACCTTGCAAGTCCTGGAGCAAGACTTTCAAGATTCTGAACGGTTGATATCTCATACGAGGTGCCGAGTTATACATTGAGGCTGTGGCTTGAGGAAGACAAATCTCCTACTCATGTCCAACTATCAGCGCATGCATAGCTTTCTTCTTGTTTTTGGTTTTATATTTGCCTCATTCGGTATCTATTTTTATAAGGTTCGCCTTTTCTTTTTGACGTGATATTAGAAACAATATCCATTTGTATAAGGTTCGCCTTTTCTCTTCAACCCGATATTGGAAACAATAAAAGAAAATGTTGTGAAATGTTACACGTTCACGTAGAACGAGGTGGTGTTTGTGTATATTTGTCATAGAGCTATATCAGCAAATGAGGAAGTGATCAGCTCGTAGAGATATTATCACCCGGCTTGTCATTTGTATATTCTATAAGGTCGTCTCTGCTTAATATAAAGATTAGAGGCGAAAGAGCACGACAAACCGAAGGGCGGTGGCCTTTTACCAAACCGGGTCTTCATTCATTCAGGCACGCGTTTGACGGACACTGTTCGTTGTAGTAGAATCTCGCCATGCTTGCTTTTCAAGCACTCGAGACTATCGGTCCAGAAAAGGTGCCAACTTGTACAGTCGCATGCTCGGTGGCCGATATTTAATCGGCGTCAGGGTCAAATGCATGGTCGTTTCAACAAAAAACTGGCCAGTGCCAATTGATGGAACGGGGGGACACTGGCTAATTAAGTAAGAGATCTGCCGAGAAAATGAGTGGATTCCACTAGTGGAGGCAGCTGACGTGCTCTGTTGCAAAACTGCAGTGCCCAACTTTCTTTCTTCCTTTCTTTCTTTTTTCCATTTTACTCGCCGATATATTTGCAAAAGCTCTTTCAGTTGAACATGAATCAATGCTACAGCCCTTGCCCATGGTACATGGCGATTTCTTACGTAAGTAGATACATCGTACACTAATTTGCTTTATCTACAACCTTGCAGGCCTCGCAATACAAGCTTGCTTTCTTTTTCTTAACTCTCTTCTTTTTTAACAAAAGTTTGTGCCAACTATCAAATACAATGGATCGGAGTTCGCGGTGACGGTTCTTCTGTATAGTTTCCCTCATTGTCGATATTTTCCCGCGCTTTTGCAACATAATCAGGCAGCCAGCACCAATACTTTGATCGTTCCCTGGCTGTTAGCAGTTAGCATGGTTGGGCTATCGCTTTTCCAGCACACGGCACTAATGAAGTAAGATCCTGTGTCATCATCGGGATCGTCGGGATCCGGCGAACCAAATTTATGCGAAGTGACGTGCTTTGATATTTCCTGGAGAGAAAGTAAACAGTCTTTAGTACTTTGATATTTCCTGGAGAGAGTATTCTTTAGCTACACGAAGAGTAACTAGATGGGATTGCTGCTTCAGCAATTCTCACCTTGTGGTAGACATAGACTTCGTTAGTTTCGCTGCCACACGCTATGTATTCGCTATTTACTGTTAGGCCCACAAAGTTCTTCTCGTTTGTGTGGCCTTTAAACGTTCTAACCTGCAATACCAAAATAACAGTTGCCAGAAGATTAAAGAAACTTATCCTGTTGAGCTACTGGATTGTAGGGCATCTAACTAAGCCTACATATATGATATTTAATAAACTAATCCTGTTGCTACACATTTTACTCACCGGCAAATTCTCCTTTACATCCCATAGTCGTAATGTGCTGTCGGTGGATGCAGAAGCAAGCTCGTTGTTGGACAAGAATTTCACATATGAGACAGCTTTACGGTGCCCCGTAAACACATGGAGTGGCTGGCTAATATTGCGCAAGTCGTAATAATGGATATGGTGATCAGCTGAACCAACCTGAAAAAATTAAGAAATTGCAATGCTAGCTCAGAAAAATTCTACGTATGTGTCAGCTGGAGTGTATTGAAAAACTAGCTAAGAATTATATGAACTCAGTCACAAGTTAAATGATGCTTAAATATAGTGAAGAGGCAACTTTGAAACATAAGCAGCCAATTAAACTATCCTGCTTACTAATTATCTGTAGAATTAGAATAGTACATCCTGTTAAACTATCTACCAGCAAAAATCAAATGGCATGATGAGTGCCATAAGATCTTGGATGAAAGGAACTTACCGCTATGTAGTTGCTAGATCCGGGATTATACTTGACACAGCATATATTTGCTTTCATGTCAATGTTTAGCACACTAGCTTCCTGTCGTGTGCACCAAACCTTGACCTAGTATTCAAAAAACAAAAATTAAACAGACAAACTTTAATTGTCTAATAATATACATGCAAAAGCTAATTGCAGAAGAAACAAAACTTCACAGAATTGTTAAATAATAAAATTTGCTTCTACTTACAAGTAAAATCAAGTTTCACTACCGTTTTCCAAAGCTCGTGCTCTACTATGGAGGCAAACTGAGGGTGTTTGTCATTTTAACAAAATGAAAGCGTCAATACAACAACCTAAATACATTGCAGGACTAGCAACTTTTACACACCAAGAGAATGGTTTTTCATTAATAGTAAATCTCTGACAAGGAAAAGGGGCGAAATAGCAAAACGATTGTTACAGTCAAATGGCTAAGAAAGGATCGAATTTTAGTCCTAAAAAGCATGGAGAGGAAAGTATCACCAACGGTCAAATTGGAAAACCCACAGATATTGACAACTGCAGCACTTGATTTTTTTATGAATTCACAACTAGATTAGCAAACTTTATAACAACCCACAACAAAAGATCTAAAAGTGCGAGGGGGTACCTTACAATCATCGCTGCCAGATACAAGCATTGAAGGCTCTGTCCTTGAGAAATCAACACTCCATGCACGTTTTTCATGTTCTTCATATTCCATCAAACTCTGCACAAAGTTAAATTACTATCGCAACAGAAATACATAAAACCAAAGCAGATAAATAAGATGGCCGAAGATAGAAACAGGGTTTTGTATTACATCAGCAATAAAAATGACAATTATCATATAATTTATAAGGACAGCCATTACCTGCCGGGTATCCACATCCCAGACAGTCACTATTCCCTCATAGTCACTGCTTGCTATATGGTTTTTGGCATACTTATTCCAGCTCAAGCAACTAAGTTTGGACCTCGTGGTCATCTCAACCACAGGACAGTGCACATCACTTGGCTCGTTCACAACCTGATAATCAATAGCATTGGTATGATTCAGCCATTTAATGGAAGCAGACACCAGTATTAGTAATTATTAAGTGCCAAAGGGAGGAGGAGGAGGAAGACAACTCAATATGGAATGAAAATTACAGACTTTAATACTTTTTTCTCTTAATTCAATTTTCTCCTAGAAGTATTAATTCATACGCACATCAATTTGTAATGAACAAAACATAAACAATCATAGGTTTCTTTTGAGGAGTCGCATAAAGCATAGAAATTTGGCAGATCATCAAAGATCTCATAAATATGGAGCATATATATACAGATGCAGGTAGGCATGTACATATGTAAGTGCTTCAAATTCTCTTTTCCCATCGCAGACATAAGTGTTTAAACAATCTATTTCCACCAGAGTTCATTGCAAAGAAGAACGAAAAAGGATTGCAATCTTTCACAATTACATGCTAACTTGGCTCCTCCCAACAATCTCAAAAAACCTGAAGATGATTAAACAGAAAGCTTAGAAACTTACCGTTGAGAAGTCAAAAACCTTTATTCGACGGGAAACTCCAGCGGTGGCAAATAACTCATCATCTCGATCAAATTCAATGCTGCAGCAGAATCAACTAATTTCCTCAGTTTCAGGAGACAACTAACAGGAGGATGGAATAATAAGCACACAGAGATTAAATATACGCGTGAGCATTCAGTAAGAGTCTATCTGTGTCAATCCTTTGATCCATCTCCTAGCTCACTGAAGATCCCCCAAAAAAGGTGATCTTCAATGATTTAGAGCATACAAGCATAGAGACAGCCAAACTGTTCATCTAAAAAACTTCAATTAAGAAGCATTAATGCATCAGTTCAGCAAGCAGCACAAGTACAACAGACATAATCAGCAATGCCACATGTCATGCTTCTAAAAAAAGTTCCAAGTTAAAATAGCTATACAAAACATCAACAATTTTTTTCAACGTTCTTGCCCAATCACGTCTGTCATTATTCTTATTCACTTGGGGTACTGCTGAATTGCATAGGAATGTTTTTGTAATGACAATAATATTATTATATATTGCAGGCTGGTCAGTTTACAAATGCCCCTTCACTTGGTGTGGCGAAGGGGGCCGAGCCCAAACACAACAGAGGTGATTATGCTCCACCTACAAATGCGATACTACTTCTCCTTGCAAAACTTACATTTTCAAAATGTTCATTAAACCCCTAGACTAAACAAGAACTTTTAAACACAACTTATTGTATATATATACACAAATGCATTCTTTGCCCATCAAGTTGCAGAAGATATAATCAATACAATCACTGTAGACACAGCATAACATAATTAGTACAACTACGGCGAGGACTACTATATGCAACGTACACCATGCAGAGGTAAATATATATATCCAAAAGTTCAGATACTGGCACATTAAATAAAACTTGAAAGACAGGAAAGTCACCTTGAAACTATATTTGCTGAGTGAAATAAATCCTCATGCCTAAGTTCAGCAATTACTCGCAGACGACTGGTTAAGAGGGAGAGATAAAAAAAAGAAGGCATGTAAGCACCATCAGAATGAAACAAGGCAAAAGGAATTACTGAGTTATGACAAGGAAATTAGATCTAATCTATACCTGTACCGCGTGAAGGTGCTCAATACAGATTGAAAATGAGCAAGACCTGCATTATAACCCTCCCGATGTATGACATTTCTGTCCTTTTCATCCTGGAAATGTAGTTGATTTGCCAATTGACGCCGCTTTTGTAGATAAGACTCTTGGAGATCAGCAAACTGAAACAGACATTCACCCAACAGTTATGTCCATGTAGATGGGCAAGAAGTTAAGGATCATTAACCACAAGCGAGTAACATGAGGCACAGATAGACAAGCAAATGTTTTTGAAAAAGAGATTATCTTACCATTAATACTATATGGAAACTCAATTTTCATAATGTTTCTCAAGAGAGTTCATGCAAGAAATTCTCCTAATTTTCTAAGGCGGCAAAAAGGATGCTTAAGGACAAACATGGTCAGTAAGTTGAGCATCTCCAGAAGATAAGCTTTCAAAATGAACTTTATGCAAAATAAAACCTTCAATATCACCAACCTGTGCATGAACTCGCTTTTTCCTTATCACCGAAAGACTGGATTGATTCATGTGTTGTGAGTCTGACCCACTGAGAGCATCCTTTCTCTGTAGTCCGTGGGAGCTCACTTGAGCCTTCGCTTCCATTTTCTTGCTCTGTAGACTACCAGAGGACAAATTTCCCCGGGCACTGATGTTACTGGAGGTAAAGCCACTAGTCGTTTTCTCCATTGACGAAGGCCATGGCTTTCTCATGCTATGGTCATCTCCAAGCATCCTCAGCTTCACAGAGTACATGTCCCTTGCCCGATACAACTCTATTCTATGTCTCTCCACAGCATTAATATCCTCCTTGATATACTGGAGATCATTTTGTATCTGTAGCAGAAAAAGAATTCCTGGACATGATTGTCAATTAGGACTTTCACCTAACCACTATCCCTCAGATTATTTTTGAGGGAAGGGGTTAAGCAAGAGGCTGCAGGTCTACAGCAGCAGAACTTAGCAAGGAGAAACGAGATGACATCCAGATAAAAGGTGAAAACAAACCTCATTTAGTTCATCAACTTTTTGCTTCCTTAAGCAATGCAAGAAGTCAAGAAGAATTTGCATATTTCTCTCGGATTCCTCTTGTTCCATTTTTCTCTTCTTCTCCGCAAGAAGCACGAGAAGGCTATCTAGCTCCTTGATTGACACTTGACAATTCTATGGATAATGAAAAAGCCATATCAGCAGAATAATTTTCAATTCAAAAACCGGCAACACAGTCCAAATTATTTTGTTCTCCGTGGCTACTTAGCTACACCTCTGGTAAATACCAAATGCACTGAAGCATAATCTGATAGCATCTCCAGGTTATTAAGGTTGAAGGCCAACTATGTTTTTCTGTGAATGAAATGCTATCCATAAAGAAGTACGAACAAGTTCAAGGAAAGGATCAATATCACAGGTTCAATTCCGCAAAAGAGACAAGTTCAGCAATCTCTTATTTGGATCACTCATTTGAGCTTTGGCTTATAACTTATATAATCCATAAGATCAATAGCACATATCTTGTGGCTCATGGCTTACTTAGCTAAGGTGGAAAAATGGTGAGGAAGAAAATAAAGAAGGAAGAGAGAACTAGCTAAAATTTGCTCTCAAGGCACGAGTTAGAATCAGAGTTACAACTTCAGTCCACTACAATAGAATAGAACATATCAGTGGGAGGTGCCAGGTTGGGATCAAATCGTGTTCCTTGTCGCACAAAAAAGTGTCCAGAATGAGAATTTCAAGTTAGAGCTGCCTTCTCACTAACTTATTATTTGGCACAGTCAATGAAGTAATGCACAAGACACTTCCATAAAGAGCATGGACCTTGTTACGACAGAGCTTGAAATTGAGAAATAATATTTGCTCATACAGATACACAGTGGTTTATGTGCCAAAATTTGGAGATGGCTTCCATGGACTCTCTCTCTCTCTCTCTCTGGCTGAATGAAACTTACACCTTTAAAATATTCATGAAAAGAAAACCCAGCAAGGACTAACCTGTTGCAGCGCCACGCGAAAATGTTCGATGGGAGATGCAGTTTTTGATACTTGCCGAGCACAAGTCTTCTTCAATAGCTGCAAATGAGTCAGAGGGATACCATTAAACAAGCTTACACTGGAGATGCAGTTCGGTGGTAAGAATATACTAAATAAAGTCAGGTACATCCAATGCCAAAATTTTCCATGAGATGGTTGTTTTACAGCTATTAAGCTTCAATTTAAGATTCGCAATAATAATTCTATCGGCCTGTGCGCTTCAGTCTATCTGCTGAGCTCGCAATGTGTTCAGATAATAATTTCCGCAAATAGAGATAACGCGCTTGATATTGCGGTTACATATGGCTTGAGACGTCAAAGGAATCCTACCGCTAACTCAGCTCCCGGCGAAGCAATTGCAGAGCAGACATAACTACCAATCATAGACATAAAGAATCGTCCCTATCCACAAATCCGACGCGCTGCCGCGAAGACCACTCGAAACCGTAAGCTGCCAAAACAGTATGAAAAGGCGAACGAGCAGATCAAGCACCTTATCGAGCATGAAATTCGGGAAAATCTGGTTTTTGGTGAGGAAATGGCCGCAGCAGGGGCAATCGCTCTTGTTGCAGAGGTGAGTGATGATGCACATGTAGCAGAAGCTGTGCCCGCATAACGTCAGGAACGCGTCCTTGATCACCTGCATGCAAATCGGGCACAGGAAGTCCCTGTCGAGCTGCTCCGCGGTGGCCGCGTCCCCGGCGACCTCCGGCAGCGGCGGGGCGGCGGCGGCGGGGGATGGGGGAGGGGCGGCCGCCACGGTCGCCGACGACGAGACCGGCTCGGGCTTCACCGCCGGGACGAGAGCCCCGGTGGATACTTCCTCCATGCGTGAACTCTCCGTCGAAGCGGCGGTGATGGGCTCGCGCGAATCGGTTTTGAGAGGCGGAGATGGCTTTCTGGAGGAGAAGCAGCAGAAGCAGAAAGATTGATGGGAGAGAGAGTTGGGGTGGGGCCCGGCGAGAGGGAGCTTGAGGGTGAAAACGGCCCACGCAATGCGTTGGGCAGAGTGAAAAAACGGTGATCTCTGGAGCGGATTCTGGTGAAACGCCGGGGTCAGATCTTGTGGAGCTAGCCGAAGGCGAGACGAAGCGACGAGGCGTTTTTGCAGATTTTGGGTTCCGGGTCAACGAGGAAACGCGACGAGGCCCAAACAGAAGGGGAGTGGGAGAGGGATGGGTTTGGATCTTGATCGTGGGCCTAGGCCTATTCATAAGTATTGGTTGGCCTCAGGGTGATCGGTCTCCGGTCCGGTGTTATCCCACCGAGGAATCAGGAATCAGATCGGAGGGACCGGTTTCTAGCCTTTGAAACCGGTGATCAAATCGACCGGCTTCGTCCAAATTCTAGACGGTCCAATGAAATCGTTGAGTTCAAAGGAAAGAATATCTCAAACTCCTTGAGATGTGAAAGGGATCTAGAGAAAGGGGAAAATAGAAAAGAGAGCGAAAGTACGTGTGAAACATTTAAAAATAAAAAAATAAAATCATTCCAACTGCCCCTTGAAATTGGGAATCAAACCATCTGAACACTAATTCTATTTTTAGGAGTTGAACCCAACTAGTCAAATCGATTTGATTTGTCTTACTCACCCTAGTTACCCTAGATGAAGGAAAGTTTGTCCACTGCAATATCTACATACATTGTAATAATTTTAACAACTCCAATATGTATATATGAATTGAATTGGCCCATAAGTTGTTATTAGAGTTTAATAGTGAAAAACATATCGACATGCTATTTATATGGACGGGGTCGATGTATACCAAAAAGCTAATTTTTTAAGGTGAAATTCACTAAGTCAAGATTACTTGGCCATTCTCCGAGCCTTGCTAATTATTTTCGTGGTTTAAAAATATTTTTTGGCTTATCGGCGGGGAGAACGGACACGAGTTCTTTTTTTATTATTTACGGAATTTTCAAGTATGTTTCGAAGAATAATCATGTTGGCCCTGAACTTCACCCTTAGCAGCCGCTTCTTACTAATATAGCATGCCACATCTTTAAGATTTTCATCTAGTTTTAATTTCAAATTATATCATGGCTGGCATTATTTTATTTTATAAACTCTAGTCCATTAATGTTTTTGATAAGCTTGAATCCTCGTTTGTCCACCTACTTGGCCAATCCAATTAGTAAAAGAAAAGATTTACAAAGCAAGAGAAGATAGCTACAAGGAAGTCACAACTAAGAGAGATAGGAGTCAAATTATATATTCATTCTCAAATTGTAACAGGAGTTTCAATTGTGCATAATATTAAATAAAAGTTTGTAGACATGATTTGAGGTGAAATTATATACTTTTGAGGTTCACATTTTAGGGAAAATTCGGATTGTGATAGTTTGGTGTTATAGGAAGGTTAATGAAGTGATAAGATGAACTAATGATTATGAGCTTAAGCTAGAAAAGAGATAGATGGACTGTACAAATGGACTATAAGTTTCGAGAGTAACTGGATGGATAGGAATTGCAAAAGTAATAAGTTTTGATCTAGTAACGGACAGATTTTCTTATTAGAGCCACAAGAATCTTAGTATTTGCTTTATATTAAGGTAAGGAACTTAGGAAGTGTTAAGTTTTAACTCTGTCTTCCTGCATTGACGATCTTTTGGACGTTTGGCTATCAACCGCAATGTCACAAGCTGTTGTTCCATCATATTAGGGTTTCAGTATGGAAACGGTGGGTTTAAGCTTGATTTATCATATCAGGATCATTCAGAAAATGTCATGGAATGATTGGCAATTGTCTTTCACAAAGCACATCCTTGTTAGGTCTGAACATGAATGCAATCTGCCCATTCAAAAAAGAAAACGGATTCGTTCATCATCACCTTCATTCAAAGTAACTGCACTGCAGCAGCGCCCAACTAGCCATCCTTTCATTAAAATCAATGAAGGAACAAGGCAACCTACCTCTCAGCCCATTGCAGCCCAGCAAAGTGCGTTTGCTGCGATACACAAAGTCAACTCCAGTCTCTGCAGACACTACTAGCTTTCCTTAAAAAGGATTCGGCTTTGGCTTTGGCTTTGGCTTTGGCTTGGAGACATAGCAATCATTACCGTATAAAAGTGGAAACATCCAACCTGGCCGATCAGAGACCAGAGCGAGTTCTGATGGAGAAGGGGTGGGAGGAACCCCATGTGGAGGATGAGGGAGCTGACGAGTTCGTTCGGGCCAGAGAAGAGTCGGCCCCGAATTAGCAGTTGAAGCTGACATGGGAAACCTCGGAGCGGGGAGCGAGGGGGAACGACAGCGACGGAACAAGGCTGAAGCGGCACCGAGGAAAGTGATGCCGAGAAGGATTCTTGGAGTGCATTGAAGCCATGTGAACGAGGGTGGAGATCTTAAAAAAGAATTTTTTGCGAATTAATTTTTTTCGAGAGAAGTCATCGGAAATTTGTCCTATCTATTTTTTTTCGAGAATATTTCAAAGGTGTTATCAAAAGAATATAATTGTAGTTTAAGGAGAAAGTAAATTTGTACACATACATATATAGTAAACTTTTTTAATTTATATGTATAAATTTGAAATTTTTAATATCATAAAAAAATTTAAGATAAATATGTCATGAAATAATTTGTATAATTTAGGGTTTTTGGTTATTTTTATTTTTATAATTAATGCGGATGGTTGATGGATGAAAAGATAAGATATCCACCGTAAGATTAAGGAGAAATCTACGGTTGAGGTGGTCACTCTCGATACGTTTGATTCCCTCATATTCTCCCTTCCGAGCTTCTTTCCAAACGCTCTGCGGAGACACGTTAGGCATGCATATATTTGGTAGTTGCCTTCTTTGTCCCCCCATCCTCACCTTTTCCCTATATAATCCCTGCTCTACTCCTCGCCTTCTACCTCGTCTTTCTCTTCTTCTTCCGCTCAAAGGCCTAAAATCTCTCCAGTCGCTAAGCTCTCTCTGGGTAAGAACTCTCCCACTCCGCCAGATTTTTCCTTTTTTTGCACCTTCGAGTTCACGGTCTCTCTCTCCTGCATGGTTTGTCATGGAGCGTGGCGTTCACCGTGTTCTGAGTTTCTTTATGGCCCGCCGATCTGTTTTCTTTGTTTTGTTCGTCAATGCCTGTGGATGATCAACGTGAATGCTGGTTTACGAACTCTTTTTTCCTTCTAAGCTTCGTTACTCATGCTTCCTTCTTCTTCTTCTTCTTCTTCTTCTTCTTCTTCTTCTTCTTCTTCTTTCTCTTCCCGGTTTTACGTTCCCCTCTTTTCTTGATATCATCAGTAGCTTCTTTTTGAAGATTCTGCGAGATAAAGATAGAGTTTCTTGATTTTACTTTTTTTCCTCTCGCCTTAGCTTGTTTATTTGATTAGTTAGAATTCTTGATGACCCAGCAGTGAACTATTCCAACTTTTTTCACACAATTTTTGACAGAAAAGCTTGCATTAGAGAATTTTGGGTTTGGGTGTGTTCTTCAGAAAGAAGGACAAAGTTACTGGCAACATGGAGGAAAACCGAAATATGTCGCGTCCTGTTTCAAACCCTAATCTTCCTCACAACACCAAGCCTGAGCAGCGCCGGATGTTCCTAAATACGCCATGATCGGCAGGCGTGGGACGGGGAGAGCGGGAAGGCCAATAAATCTGCTCACCAACCACTTTAAAGTTGCTGTCAATGTTCCGGAAGCAGTTTTTTACCAGTACAGTGTACGTGTAGCTTGTTATATGTGCAAGTATTTTGTCCAAGTAGTTATACCCAAGTGAACACTTCCGGTTACCTTCTTGAATACGTTAAATACATTGAGATCTCTCTTTCGCAGGTTTCTTTTACTTCGGAAGATAAGAGAGATGTCGAGGGAAAGGGAATCGGGAGAAAGCTTATAGACAAGCTATATCAGACCTACTCTTCCGAACTTGCTGGTATGAAATTTGCTTATGATGGAGAAAGAACTTTGTATACAGTGAGTCCCCTGCTGCAGAACAAGGCCGAATTCACTGTGGTTCTTGAGGATTCTTTTGCAAAGAGGTATGTAAGTTATAAGATACCTTGCAAGTTCCTTTCCTAAAGTTGAATCATAAGCCACTAAATTAATGCGTGGCGTTGCACTATTCCTTCATGTGTCAGGGAAGGTGAGACCCTTGGCCGCGGCGAGAGTTCTACTAAACGGTCAAAACGCTCTTTTAGGTCGAGGACTTTTAAGGTAGAAATGAGCTATGCTGCAAAAGTGCCCTTGAAGTCGATCTTTCTTGGTTTGAAGGGAAGGGATAAGGATAATAGTGCTCAGGATGCTGTAAGAGTGCTTGATATAGCATTGAGACAGACGGCGGCAAAAAGGCATTATTCTTGTTACTGTTTTACTCATTTCTATTGCGTAATGATAACTATTATTTGCTGCTGATGGGGCTGTTAAATATGCAGGGGATGCCTTCTAGTAAGACAGTCATTCTTCCATGATGATTCAAGATATTTCACGGATGTGGGAGGAGGTGTAGCTGGTGTTAGAGGTTTTCACGCCAGCTTTCGTCCAACTCAGGGTGGCTTGTCGTTGAATATGGGTAGGATTTTTGTTATACCACTCGCCGTATTTCTTTTGACATGACATGCCCAGTTATCCTTATCCCTTCTGTTATTGAAGATGTGTCTACGACAATGATCCTTAAACCGGGAGCTGTGATTGAATTCCTTTTAGACAACCAGAATGTGAAGGAACCTCGTCAGCTCGACTGGGCTAAGGTAAAGAAACTGTTGGACTTCATGCTATAGATTTTAAATGGCTCCAAATCTATGCAATGCCACCCTGTTATGCAGGCCAAGAAGATGCTGAAGAATCTGAGGATTAAGACCAGTCACCGCCATACGGAGCACAAAATAGTTGGCCTTAGTGAGAAGCCATGCGATCAGCAATTGTATGTTATATTTATGTAGCTTCTTAGGCATTTTTTTTCTTTCCTGGAAAACAGAAGGAGCTTTAACATTTTCCTGCTGTCCCCAAGTTTCTCTATGAAACAGAGAAATGGGAAAGGCCCAGGCGGCGAGGAGCAGACTGTGGATATTACTGTATCTGACTATTTCACCAAGCACCTCGGCATAAAGCTTACATACTCTGCACACTTGCCATGCCTTGATGTTGGCAAACGAAACCGGCCAAATTACCTACCTTTGGAGGTGGGCAACCCTCTTCCCCCCTCCCCCTTTCGTTGTTATTCTCAGTAATAATTCAAGTTCAAGGTTATTAGCCTAAGCATTGAGGTTTAACTCTAAATATTGTCCCGTTTGCTTCTATCTTACAGCTTTGTTCACTTGTTTCGCTTCAACGCTATACAAAAGCACTATCATCAACGCAGAGAGCATCTTTAGTCGAAAAGTCAAGGCAAAAGCCTCGGGAGAGGATGAGAACTCTAGCTGATGTACATGCTGCAGATAACTTGGCTTCACTGATATTTGTATTTTTCCCCCTTGTCTGTGAGTATAAAGATGCAATCTGTTTTCTTGAAATTATAGGCTCTGAAAAACTACCGCTATGATGAGGATCCTGTGCTAGCCGAGTGTGGTATTTCCATAGAAAAGCAGTTGACCCAAATCAAAGGCCGGGTTCTTGAATCCCCAAAGGTACATTCTAATGCATTGCATTACATGCCTTAAAGCCTATAGAGCTAAAGGTATGTTAAAAGGGTTTTTGCTTTGTGTTAGTTAACGTGTATATTCTCACTGACAGCTGAAGGTGGGGAATGGTGTTGATTGCATCCCTCGTAATGGACGATGGAACTACAATCAAAGAGTATTGTCTTGGACTCCTGAATGTTTCCTCGTGAAAATCTGCTACATCGTACTTTCAATCTTTTATCTTCGGTTTCCTTCTTAATTAATCATCTGTTCTATTTTTTTTTCCACAATCTTTTAAACCTGATCTGTAGACCCTTTGGCAACCTTTCCACATCAAATGCTGGATTATTGTCAACTTCTCTGCTCGTTGTGACATAAGTTGGCTTTCACGTGAGTTCATTGACTGCAGTCGGAAGAAGGGTGCGGTACGTTAAACGAGAGCAAATGGTTATGCACACTTGATTGCTTCCCTTTTTGATCTGTCTCTCTCTTTCTCTCTCTCTCTCAGCAAATTGGACGTCCAGACAAACTTATTGAGGAAGATTCACGATTGCGAAGGGAGAGTCCTATTAGAAGGGTGGACAGGATGTTTGAGCTGGTAAAGGAGTTTGCACGTTTGCATCGGCTTGATCTCATTTTGTGTGTCTTGGCAGAGCGGAAGAACTCGGATATCTATGGTAGGAGTATTATTGTGTTTTGCTTGGATTTACTTATTTTTTGGGTGAATCATCAACTTTATGTCCTTTTCTTTTCAAAGGGCCTTGGAAGAAGAGATGTCTTGTTGACTTGGGTGTTGCCACTCAATGCATTTCCCCATTGAAGATTAACGATCAATACCTTACAAATTTACTTCTTAAGGTCAACTCAAAGGTAAATGTGCAAGGCCACAAGTTAAATGGTAATTAGATTTCTGGCTCTTTCCTACACTGACATTGACTTTTGGCAGCTTGGGGGTATAAATTCTTTGTTGGCAATAGAGGACCCTTCAAGTATTCCCATAATAAAGGATATTCCTACTATGATTCTGGGTATGGATGTCTCTCATGGTTCTCCTGGTCAAGCAGATATGCCATCTATTGCTGCGGTAAATGGTCCAAGCAGAACTATTAAACATTTAAGGATCATTGTCGGTGTTGTTCCTATAACAATCTTATTGCATCTTGAGTAGGTTGTTGGCTCTCGGTGTTGGCCATTGATTTCCAGATATAGAGCATCTGTAAGAACACAGTCACCGAAGATGGAGATGATTGATGCTTTATTCAAGCCTTCAGCTAAAGGGGGTGATGATGGTATCATGCGGTACGTATATCTTGATCTCATGCCATTCAAGTTTTATTCTTAATCAGCGTTCACTATCATAGAAGCATTCAAGCGCGTGCTAATGTCCCATTATATTTCTCTGAAAACTGTACTCTATCTAATAACGTAAAACTTCTCAATTGTTTGTGCACATGTGACTATGTTTCTATTTCCTTAGGTAGTTTAGTCATTGGTATGCATGCTGTGAAAATCTGGGACCCAAGAATAGTGGATTTATCATGCATATGCACTGATTTCAAAACAAATGTTTTCTGTGTTAATGAGTTCCGGCCATATCTCTGTGCTCTTAGTTTTATCATTTTCATCTCTATATATTGACTTCAGCCACAATTACAAATTGTCTGTGACACAATTCTCAGGAGATTTTCCTTTTCTTTTTGCAGAGAACTGCTCTTAGAATTCTACCGGTCAAGCAATGGATGCAAGCCAGCTCAGATAATTATTTTCCGGTATTGTTGCATTTGATTTCTGAATGCCAAAGATAATTTCTAGCTGTCTATCTCAACCATATGGATCACTGTCCGGCAGCTTAGCTCATTGCTTGATAAGTTTTGAAATGTGATAAATCAAACTTACATAGTCAAAATGTTATCATGTCATGCTGCTGCCTGCTGGTTGCTTTTAAATATCTAAGTTTATCTGATGGTTCTGTGATCTCCTCGACAAATTGAGGATAACTAAGTTTCTTTCTTTTTCTTTTTCCATTTTGCCCTGCCTTTTCTTCTGGTAATGTGATAACAGTTGTATATCAAACCTAATTGCAATGATGAATATCTTACGGAAGCCGTCATTCATTAAAAGGTTATATTGCTGATATTCCTGCATAGGGGTATGCTCATTGAATGCTGAATTCTGTATATCAAGCCATGAAATCTTATACCTTAAGTCGCTCTAACTTCTTTGTGAAACTTGGTGATTTAATGTCCTTGTGATCATTATTCGATCAGCCTTGCATTCAAGGTTGTTCCTTAATGTCCATTACTCCATTGAATTCTTCACTTGCCCCAATCATCATTTTTCCAGTCCAATTGTGATACACTCATTCTATTTTAGGACTAATAGCTAATTAACATTAGAATATGCAGTTCCATTTTTCTCTCCATTGCTTAGTAGTTATGTCATACTAGCTTGGATTTCCAATCATGTCAGACCATTTAAATCCAATGAATTTGGCTCTCTAACGGTGAACATTAAATGACAAATCCTACTTGCAGAGCTGTCTGAGAAGAGCATCTAATCAGACCTTAGTTGACATTTAGGCATTGTTAATTAATTCCCGTAGCACGAGCCTTGCATTGCGCAACTGATATTTTCCAACGGGGTTGTTTACCTGCTTTCTTTGCATTGATCCTTTCTCTTTTCATAGGGATGGAGTGAGTGAGTCGCAGTTCAATCAAGTCTTAAACATCGAACTGGAGCAAATTCTCAAGGTTGGGCTCGAGTTATCCATCTTTTGTTTTCCTTTCCATCAATCTTTAACGACTTCATGCACGTCGAGCATCTATAAGTTCCTATGAAGACCGCGTCCAGTCAGATATAATTGAAGCTATAGATGTAGTCAAATTTCAGACCCATGGAAATAACATCTTTCAAGTTGGCAGCATAGGATGGAGGTTTCTGAAATGAACACAGCTTGGAATGTCAAAGCTTGCTATTTGTCTCTGATTGCTTGTGAGCATATGCAATGGGTTTTATGGTCCTTATGTGTTGTACAGGCCTATCAGAAATTGGGTGCGACCAGTATTCCGAAATTCACTGTTATCGTGGGGCAGAAGAATCACCACACAAAGCTTTTTCAAGCCAATTCTCCGGAAAATGTTCCACCTGGTATGTTCCTTGCAATTGATGGTTCTCTTTAGCAAAGTATTTTTCTTCTCATCCCCAACCTCTCTCTCTCTCTCTCTCTCCAGGGACGGTGGTAGATTCAATGATCGTACATCCAAGAAACTACGACTTCTACATGTGTGCTCAAGCTGGGATGATTGTGAGTGCTTTGTGTTTTCAGGATAGAATCTGAAGTAATGAATCTCATTTAGCCTGTTAAAAAACTGGTTGTATTTGAAATACATGTCTGCATATGATAAAATCTTTTGAGAACTTGGTTCTGCCATTAGCTTAGCAAGGGCTGAGGCTGCTATAATCCAAAGAACAGTAGGTCCTTTTAAGTATGGTCTACTCATCAGCAACTTCAAACCCCACATTCTTTCTCTTCTTTGGTTTAACATCATATTATTTGGTTTTCATGAACAACAGGGAACTTCTAGACCAGCACACTATCACGTTCTGATCGATGAGATTGGTTTCTCTGCTGACGGATTGCAAAATCTTATTCACTCACTATGCTACGTGTAAGTATTTCACTGATTCTCTTATCTGGCAGTCGGTTCAATTGTCTCTGTTAATATCTCGTTGTTCCTTGTATCCAACCAGGTACCAAAGGAGCACCACAGCTGTCTCGATCGGTAATTTTCTTTACATAGGCGCACTTACATTCCCCAGCATTCTATGTAGGAGATGTTGCGTCCCTGCTCATCTTGATAGTTAATTTTCACCTTCTGCAGTTGCTCCGATATACTACGCACACCTTGCTGCAAAGCAGATGTCCCAATTTATGAAGTTTGAGGATTTATCAGAAACCTCGTCTGGACAAGAAAGCACAACATCTGCTCCTCCCGTGCCCGACCTCCCCAAGTTGCACAAGGATGTCTGCAGCTCTATGTTCTTCTGTTAAGAGTGCTGGTCACTGCTCTCCGTGAAAGCCACTTGTTCGATTGATGTTCATAGTTCATAGAATTAGATACTAATTTTGTAAGCAGGCAATCTAGTCTAGTCGCCTTATAGGTTAACCATAGGGAAGAGCTAAGTACAGGAAAACACCAGAAGCAATCACTTCAGTGTATAGGAAAAATTTTGGAATGCTTCACGCCGAAGGAGGTTAATATCTCGAAACTGTGTAGCGCTCGAGCTTCAGAAAGACATGACCATCCGGGTGTCTTAATACTTGATCACCATTTTGGTTTAATGTAATCTGCTCTTTGATTTGTCATTAACGGTTTGGTCGTGTGAACAGTTATATCCGTTGAGGGAGAGCTTCATTGATAGGGCTCGAAAGATGCTTAGGAATAACTTACCTGGATGATAACAAAGTCCTAGGGACGGCAATTCGTAAGCCAAACGCATCCTAGAACCAACAGGACTTAAACGGATTGTCGTTTAAGGGTGTCAATGTGTTTTGGGGGATGCTGGCTACAATAGCCCAAAGGAATTTGAGACGGGTTGGTGAATCGTCATTTTCTAAAATATTTTTTCTCTTTTTGAAGAAAATGAGATCATTTATGTAAATTTCATATATCCACGAAATTCTGAAATTTGAAATTGAGAGATAATTTGAAATCCTGAATTTTTTGTTATACTATGCATGTGTAATTAAAATACCATACTAATTATTTCAAGTCAAATAATTTGTAGATAAATATTACGCAAAGAGGAAATAAATAAGTGAGGCTATGGAGAACCTAGCATGTGCCTTACTCGTAATGCCTAATGACATGAATAAACGTATTTGAGGTACCATTCCCAAAAAACTCATAATGTCTTGGAAAATGGTCAAAAATCACTTGGACGGATGTAACAATTTTATATTCAATAACTTCCCTTCAACATAAGTGAGTTTACTTCATTTGTTAGACTGGTCGGCCGGCCAAAATGACTTGAATTGAGGTCGAGATCGATAATTTATTCTCCTACAATTTCCTGTTTTCAAGAGATTCATAAGATACATGAACGCTAGAGATGCTCGATCATATAATCAAACCTACTCTATAGTTTAGAAAAAGAAAGATATCTATCTTATATCTAATAAAAAAATTTCCAAATAAAGCTACCATAATTGTGGCGATAAATTAACCTAGGATCACTTAGATGGCTGGGCAGCTTCTCCCATGACGTAACTTTTCTTTTTCTTTTTCTCTTCGAGGGAGATTTTCTTTCCTCTAATAAAAAACTTGTGCAAACCGAGTTTCCCCTCTCTCATTCGAAAACAAAGAAGGACAATAAAAAATCACCTTTCCCTCTTTTCAACTAATTTACCAAAAAAAAAACAAAATACTAAGATGGCAATCAAACCTCGAATTTCGATTAGTATTAAGCTAGTTCAACTTATCTAGCCAGTTCAAAACCAATTCACAAAAAGGACCGGTTCATTTTTCAATTCAAAAAATCAAGAATCAATATTGACCGGTTGAGTTTCCTTTGATAATCTCTTATAAAGTGAAACCCTAATTCAAAAAATTAGGAATAATTCTATAGGCGGTTTGATCTAGTACCTACCTACACTAAAATAAATTGACTTTGAAAGAACACTACAAAATTTCAAAATCTATAGAAATTTTAAATTTTTTTCCTTTTACTGGGGAATCCTGAATTCACACGCGGACATTCTCCCTTCCTTTTCCCTCCATACTCTTTTCACTCAGTCCGGAGGAGGAGGAGCTGAGTCGTTGCTCCCCCTAACTCGTCCTCCTTCTCCTCCTTCTCCTCCCTCTCCTTTCTCCCGTTCAAAGCCCTCTCCTTTCTCTTGGATCTCTGTGTAAGAACTCTCTCGCCCCCTGTCGATTTTTTTGTTTTTGTCGGGATCGTGTTCAATCCTCTTTTTGTTCTCTCCCTAGAGTTTATACTGTCGCCGTGCATGGTTTGTCGTTTGTCGTGGAGTGGGTTGTTCGTCGCGTTTCGAGTTTTTCGCGGTCCGATGAGGCTGGTCCCGGCGAGAATTTGTCCTCACGAGCCGCGAAATGTCGCGTGTCGCGACGAAATTTCTGAGCAATGTCGCTACACTGGCGTCCGGGAACAATGTCCTCCGCGGAGTGGCGCTCGCGACGCTGTTTTTCTGCGAAAGTGTTGCTGCGTTTTTTTTTGTCTGTAGATGGGTTCGTCCCGCGATTAGCACGCGTGGAAGGATTGCTTCGGGTCCGTGCCGTGTAATGCGTGTTTTTATGCGCGGTAATTGTTGGTTTCGCTTGGGTTTCGACAGGTAGCTGTTTTACAAAAGAAAAGAATTTTCTTTTTGTTGGTCAATGCTTGTGGACGATCAGCGTGATGCTGGGTTTTGAACTTTTTTTTCTTCCAAGCTTCATTACACATGCTTCGTTCTTCTTCTTCTTCTTCTTCTTTTCGGTTTCGTGTTCCACTGTTTTCCACTACTATTTGTCCTGCCCTTGGTCTCCTCCTATGGTGGACTCATCTTTCTCTTGTCCCCCCCCAAAAAAAAAAAACACGACCCACTTTATTACATGATGTTTTATATCTTATGTTTTGGCATAGTACGGCCTGTTAGTTTCGATGCTAAAGCTATGTATGTAGAAAACCGGCAGAGGCATTGTATTTATGATGCCCTGTCCCTTTTCCCTTACCTGTTTTTTAAAAAGATACCGGTTCGCTTAAGATTTAAAATCATATAAGTAGAGTTGCCATTTCAACCATATCCACTCACTGTTTCGTGGGAGAATTATTAGCTCATTATGACTGCTCTGATGAAATCTGTCCTTGATACGCTTTCGAATGAAGTATACTGGGTTTGTGATTTACGTGCTTTTGGCTTATAATTATCTTATGATTTAGCAACGGTTTGCTGCTCTGCACCAATTTTGTCTACAATAGAAGATGAACATCATCCGGTCCTAGTTTGACTTTTGTCGGTTTGGGAATCTGACGAGAACCTTTAATTGCTGCTGGGTTCTTGGTAGAGTTTGATTTTTTGCTAGCTAAGCAGCTACTGAAAACAGCCCCCTGCAATTTGACATTGTGGAGGATGAACAAACCTTCTAAAGAGAAAGCTAAATTCTCTTTTTGATATCATCATTAGCTCTTTTTAAAGGTTCTGCTATATTAGATAGAGAGTTATCTCAATTTTTTTTTTTTTTTTTTTCACCTTAGCTTGCTCAATTAATTTTTTAGAATGCTTGATGACTGGACAGTGAACCATTCTACCTTTCACACAATTTTGACGGAAAAACTTGCACAAGAGAATTGTGGGTGTGTTCTAAAAGAAGATGGACAAAGTTACTGGCAACACGGAGGAAAATTCAAATCCACCGCATCCTGTTCCAACCCCAAATCTTCCTCCCGACATGGAGCCTGAATGCATGGATTTTCCTAAATACTCCATAATTGGCAGGCGTGGGATAGGGAGTGGTGGAAGGCAAATAAACCTGCTCACCAACCACTTTAAAGTTTCTGTCAATGTTCCAGATGCAGTTTTTTACCAGTACAGTGTATGTTTAGCTTGTTATATGTGCAACTACTTTGTCCAAGCAGTTACTTGAGTACATCTGGTTAGCATTTTTAATACGTACACTGAATACATTGAGATGTCTCTTTCGCAGGTATCTATTATTTCAGAAGATACGAAGGTTGTCGAGGGAAAGGGAATTGGGAGAAAGCTTATTGACAAGCTATACCAAACCTACTCTTCTGAACTTGCTGGTAAGAATTTTGCTTATGATGGAGAAAAAACTTTGTACACAGTGGGTCCCCTGCCACAGAACAAGCTCGAATTCACTGTGGTTCTTGAGGATTCTTTTGCAAGGAGGTCTGTACATTATAAAATTCCTTGTGAGTTCCTTTTCTAAAGTTGAATCATACGCTACTAAATTAATGTGTGGTGTTGCACTTTTCCTTCTTGTCTCAGGGAAAGTGAGAGCCTTGGGGGTAGTGGTGAGAGTCCGAATGGTTCTACTAAACGGTCAAAACGCTCTTTCCAGTCAAAGACGTTTCAGGTAGAAATAAGCTATGTGGCAAAAGTACCCTTGAAGTCGATCTTTCTTGGTTTAAAAGGGATGGATAAGGATACTAATGGTCAGGATGCTCTAAGAGTTCTTGATATAGTATTGAGACAGACAGCAGCGAAAAGGCAATATTCTTGTCAATCTTTTACTTATTTTTATTATATGATGGTTACTGTTATTTGTTGTTGAGGGTCTGTTGGGTATGCAGGGGATGTCTTCTGGTAAGACAGTCCTTCTTCCATGATGATTCAAGGAATTTCACTGATGTTGGAGGAGGTGTAGCTGGTGTTAAAGGTTTTCATGCCAGCTTTCGTCCAACTGAGGGTGGCTTGTCCCTGAATATAGGTAGGATTCTTTTCATACAACTCACTCTATGTCTTTTGACGTGACATGTGCAGTAATGCTTATCTTTTCCATTCTTATCTTTTCCGTCAATGAAGATGTGTCTACGACAATGATCCTAACACCGGGACCTGTGATTGAATTCCTTTTGGCCAACCAGAATGTGAAGGAACCTCGTTATATCGATTGGGCTAAGGTAAGGAAACTGTTGCATTTCATGCTATAGATTATAAAGTGCTCCAAATCTCTATAATATCATCCTTCATGCAGGCCAAGAAGATGCTGAAGAATCTGAGGGTCAAGACCAGACATAGCAATATGGAGTACAAAATAATTGGTCTTAGTGAGAAGCCATGCAATCAGCAATTGTATGTTATGTTTATGTAACTTAGCCATTATTTCTTTCTTGGAAAACAGGAGGAGCTTTAACATTTTCCTGTTGTCCCCAAGTTTCCCCATGAAACTGAGAAATAGGAAAGGCCCAGATGATGAGGAGCAGACTGTGGATATTACTGTATCTGAATATTTTATTAAACACCGTGGCATAGAGCTTACCTTCTCTGGATACTTACCATGCCTTAATGTTGGCAAACCAAAACGACCGAATTACCTACCTCTGGAGGTGGGAAAACTTTTTTCCCAGGGTTTAAGTTAAGGTTATTAACCTAATCATTGAGGTCTAACTCTCTAAATATTGTCCTGTTTACTTTTACCTTACAGCTTTGTTCACTTGTTTCACTTCAACGCTATACAAAAGCGCTATCATCAATGCAGAGAGCATCTTTAGTTGAAAAGTCAAGGCAAAAGCCTCCGGAGAGGATAAAAACTCTAGTTGATGTACATACTGTGGATCACTTGGCTTCACTGATCTTTGTTTTTTTTTTTTTTTGGTCCTTCTCTGTGAGTATAAAGATGCAATCTCTTTTCTTGAAATTATAGGCTTTGAGAAACTACCGCTATGATGAGGATCCTGTGCTAGCTGAGTGTGGTATTTCCTTAGAAAAGCAATTGACCCAAATCAAAGGCCGTGTTCTTGAATCTCCAAAGGTACATTCTAATGCATTACATGCCTTAGAAGGCTTGTTAAAAGGGTTTTTGCTTTGTGTTAGTTAACATGTATTTTGTAACTGACAGCTGAAAGTGGGGAATGGTAATGATTGCATCCCTCATAATGGACGGTGGAACTACAATCAAAGGGTATTGTCTTGGACTCATGAAAATGATGAAAATGGATTATGATTTGCTTCTCCATCTTGAAAATCTGCTATATTGTACTTTTTAATCTTGTTATTTTCCATTTCCATCTTAATTAATCATTTGTTCATTTTTTTCCACATTTTCCCTTGAACCCGATCTGTAGACCCTTTTGCAACCTTCCAAGATTGAACGTTGGGTTATTGTCAACTTCTCTGCTCGTTGTGATACTAGTCGCCTTTCACGTGAGTTCATTGACTGCGGTCGGAATAAGGGTGTGGTACGTTAAACGAGAGTAAATGGTCATGCACACTTCATTCTTCCTTTTTTGACCTCTCTCTCTCTCTCTCTCTCTCTCTCTCTCCCAGCAAATTGAATGTCCAGTGGCTCTTATCGAGGAAGATTCACAATTGCGAAGGGAGGGTCCTGTTAGAAGGGTAGAAAGGATGTTCGAAAAGATTAGAGAGAAGTTATCACGTCCGCCTAATCTCATTCTGTGTGTTTTGGCGGAGCGGAAGAACTCTGATATCTATGGTAGGAGTATTATTGTGTTGTGATTGGGTTACTTGTTTTTTGGTGAATAACCAACTTTATGTCCATTTTGCTTCAAAGGGCCTTGGAAGAAGATTTGTCTCAGTGATTTTGGTGTTGTCACACAATGCATTTGCCCATTTAAGATAAATGATCAATACCTTACAAATGTGCTTCTTAAAGTCAATGCAAAGGTAAATGTGCAAGGCCACGATTAAATTTTTTGGCTCTTTCCTATGCTGACATTTACTTTTGGCAGCTTGGGGGAATAAATTCTTTGTTGGCAATAGAGCACTCTTCATGTGTCCCCATAATAAAGGATACTCCTACGATGATTCTGGGTATGGATGTCTCTCATGGTTCTCCTGGTCGATCTGATATGCCATCCATTGCTGCGGTAAATGGTCCAAGTAGAACTATCAAACATTATAGTGATCATTGTGGGTGTTGTTCCTGTGACAATTTCTTTGCATCTTGAGTAGGTTGTTGGCTCTCGATGTTGGCCATTGATTTCAAGATATAGAGCATCTGTAAGAACACAGTCACCAAAGGTAGAGATGATTGATGCTTTGTTCAAGCCTTTGGCTGATGGGGTTGATGATGGTATCATGCGGTAAGTATATCTTGATCTCATGCCATTCAAGTTTTATTCTCAATCAATGCTAGCTATCATAGAAGTGTTTGAGTGTGTGCTGATGTCCCATTGAATTTCTCTGAAAACTGTACTTTATTTTGTAGCAATAGAACTTCTCATTTGATTGTGCACATGCGACTATGTTTCTATGTCCTCAGGTAGTTTTGTCATTGGTGTGCACACTAGCTATGAACCTCTGTGACATAAAAATAGTGGACTCATCATGCATATGCACTGATTTCAAAACATATGCTTTCAGTGTTAAAGGGTTCCAGCAATTTCTCTGTGGTCTTTGTTTTATTATTTTTCATCTCCATGAATTGACTTTGGCTGCTGTTAGACATTGTCTGTGAGACAATTCTTCTTAGCATATTTTATACAAGGAGAGACTTTCCTTTTTCCTTTTGCAGAGAATTGCTCATAGACTTCTACCAGTCAAGCAATGGACGCAAGCCAACTCAGATAATTGTTTTCCGGTATTGTTTGCGTTTGATTTATTTGAATGCCATAAGTAATTTCTAATCGTCTATCTCAACCATTCTGGCAGCTCAGCTCGTAGCCTAATAAGTTCCCAAATGTGATATTTTGAACTTACTACGGTCAAAATGTTACTATGTAATGTGCTGCCTTCTGGTTGCTTTTAAATATTTAGGTTTGTCTGATTGTTCTATGATCTCAAATTGAGGATAGCTCTGTTTTTCTGTTCTTTTTTGTTTTTTGTTTTGCCCTCTCTTTCTTTCTTTCTGATAATGCGATAACTGCCGTATATCAAACCTAATTACAACAATAAATACCTCACAAAAAGTGTCATTCATCAAAAGGTTACTTTGTCAGTTTTCCTGCATAGGGCCATGCTCACTGTATGCTGGACTCTATATATGAAGCCATGAACTGCTGTTTGGGATCATAGACCTTTAGTGTCTCTCCTTAGTAAAACTTGGCGATATGATTATTGTTCTATCAGCCTTGCATTCAAGGTTGTTTTTTTAATGTCCATTACTCACAATATTCTTCATTTTGCCATATTCATCATCTTTCCAGTGCAATGGTGATACAATCTTTCTTTTTATGGACTACTAGCTATTTCAATTAAGAATAAGAAATTACATTTTTCTTTCCATTGCTTAGTAGAAATATATAGTACTATCTTCGATTTCCAATCATATTAGACTATCTTAATTCAATGAATTTGGCACTCTAATGTTGAACATTAATTGATAAATCGTAATTGCTTTAGCTATCCGAGAAGAGCATCTGATCCGACCCTAGGTGACATTCAGGTGTTGTTAATTAGTCACTGTAGCACTAACTCTTGCAATGCATAACTGATTTTTATATTTGGGGTCATTAACTGCTATTCTGTGCCTTGATCTGTTCTCTTTTCTTAGGGATGGAGTGAGTGAGTCACAGTTCAACCAAGTTTTAAACATTGAACTGGAGCAAATTGCCAAGGTAGGGCTCTAGTTATCATCTTTGGTTTCCCTTTGCATTCACTTTAAAGAAATATTGTATGTGGATGGTGCGCTCCTCTCAGTCTTTGGCCCATTAGCTGTTTGTCTCATGAAAAATCATTTATGACTTCATGCATGTTGAGCATCTTTAAATTCCTATTCAGATTGCGTTCAGGCAGACATATTTGAAGCTTTAAATGTAATCAAATTTCCAATTAGATAATGCCCCCTGGAAATAACATCTTTTTAAGTTGCTGACAAGGGATTGATGTTTCTCATGTGAACACAGCTTGGAATATCAAAGCTTGCTATTTGTCTCTTATTGCTTGTGAGCACATGCAATGGGTTTTATGGTCCTTCTGTGTTGTACAGGCCTATCAGAATTTGGGGGAGACCAATATTCCAAAATTCACTGTTATCGTGGCGCAGAAGAATCACCACACAAAGCTTTTTCAAGCCAATTCTCCAGAAAATGTTCCACCTGGTATGTTCCTTGTTATTGATGGTTCTCTTTAGCAAAGTATTTTTCTTCTCATCCACGACCTCTCTCTCCAGGGACAGTGGTGGATTCAATGATTGTTCATCCAAGAAACTACGACTTCTACATGTGTGCTCAAGCTGGGATGATTGTGAGTGCTTTGTGTTTTTAGGAGAAATTCTGAAGTTATGCAATTCAATTAGCCTGTTAAAAAACCGGTTTTATTTGAAATACATGCCTGCATATGATAAAATCTCTTGAGAACTTGGTTCTGCCATTAGCTTAGCAAAGGATGAGGCTGCTATAATCCAAATAACAGTAGGTCCTTATGGTCCACTGATCAGCAACTTCAAATCCAACATTCTGTCTCTACTTTGGTTTAACATCATATTATTTGGTTTTCATGAACAATAGGGAACTTCTAGACCGGCACACTATCACGTTCTGATTGATGAGATTGGTTTCTCTGCCGACGGATTGCAAAATCTTGTTCACTTGTTATCTTATGTGTAAGTATTTTTCTTTTTTTGGTCATAATATGTGTAAGTATTTTGCTGATTCTCTTATTTGGCAGTCATTTCGATTGTCTCTGTTGACATTTGTAATTCTTTCTATTAAATCAGGTATCAGAGGAGCACCACTGCTATCTCGATTGGTAATGTTCTTTACATAGACGCTCTTGCATTCCCCAGCCTTTATGTGGTAGTTGTGTCCCTGCTTATGCCTGTCTTGATGGTTAAATGAATACCTTTTCCTTCTGCAGTTGCTCCGATATATTACGCACACCTTGCTGCAAAGCAGATGTCCCAATTTATGAAGTTTGAGGATTTATCAGAAACCTCGTCTGGACAAGAAAGCACCACATCTGCTCCTCCCGTGCCCGAGCTTCCCAGGTTGCACGACGATGTCTGCAGCTCTATGTTCTTCTGTTAGAGTGCTGGTCACTGCTCCCTGTGAATGCTGCTAGTTCGATTGATGTTCATAATTCGTAGAGTTAGGTACTCAGTTTTTATGTAGGTGACCTCTAGTTTAGCCTGTGTTATATAGGTTAATCATATGAAGGAAACACCTGAAGCGATCAGTTTTGTGTATAGGAAAATTTTGGAGTGCTTCATGCCAAAGTCAGTCAATATCTCTTCATTGTATAGCTCTTAAGCTTCTGGAGATAGACAGTCGGGGGCATCTTATTAGTTAATCGCCAGTTTGGTGTAATCTGCTTTTTGATCTGTCATTTATTGGCTGATCTTCACATGGATTTAAATCTTGAATGCAGTTCCCTGGCCTGCAATTTTTTTTGCCCCTTGTTATTTGTGTTGCTCCAATTGAGTACCCGAAGACTCTTGATACATCTTCGTCAACAGTTTATACCGGATTACCATTAGCTTTATCAAGGGGTCATAATAATCAGTTTCACGGATAGGCCAGTTAGCCTCATTCCTTACCTCCTGCGAATTGGGACTTGATAGATCCTCTCATCTCCTTGGAGAAGCCATGATCATCCCTACCCAAGGCAAAACATACATCTTTAATAGATGAGTGCATTAAAACCTGCGTTCTCATGGCATTCCATGAAATATAAATCCAGAAAGATCTATTCAAATCTATATGGAACTTTCTTAACTCACTTTACTCAATCTCAATTCTTTTTCAAGTCATACGGCTACCAATAAATAGGATGAGAGCGGCATTAACGAAGAATATTCTAGAGTTGAATTTTGATACAAATTGAAATGGCTGTTTATATGTTTGCTCGTGATCTCATGGAGTCTCCATGAGGGCCTACATGCTTGTCCTTGTGAAAGAGCAGCAATCCAACCATTATGATAGGATTTGCATGAATGGCCATTATTTTCACATAAAGTTTCACATAAAGAGAAGGGTAAAGAGTTCGAATCTATTAGTTGAAAACAAGTTGGTTTCAAATATAAATTTTGACTTCCATACTCTACAAAAAGATAAACACAAAAGTCTGAGAATGAGTTTGATTAGGAGTAAAATAGGACCAACAAAAAAAAAAATGGCAACCCAATCCTCCCCTCTCTCTTTAAGGAATTTTTTCTCTTTCAAATTTTGTTGGTGTAATTCTTTTAATCTCCACATTTGCATTGGATAGATTGTGCAAATTCATTAAAAAAAAAAACAAATTCAATTCGTTCGACTTTAAAAAATGTAAGAAAAATGTATAAGAACCGAATTAAACAAAACCGAAACCCCGGATGGAAATTAAAAATCGGTGGAGAGCATGTTTTCACGTTGCCCATTCCAATTCTAATTCCTTACCCCTAAAATCCATTCACACGACTCCTATTTTGGCCCGGGACGAGGAAAAGAGATTCGAGTTTCGAACCCGGGGAGGGCACTCCGGTCATTTCGCACGCCATTCCCACATCCAAAAGAATCAAAAGGGGCGGAAGGAAGGAAGGAAGGAAGGAGCTGAGCGAATCTGAACCAGTCCATCGCCGCGAGCGGCAGAGATGAGTTCCGATATAGGAATCTGAGGAAGAAGAAGAAGAAGCAGCAGCAGCAGCAGCCAAGGCTGTCTAGAGAGAGAGAGAGAGAGAGAGAGAGAGAGAACGCTGCGATGGAGAGGTCAAACACCTAACCATCTCTATTACGAGGTGGTTGACGTATACGCGCACAAATTCCTAACTCCACCAATCTCTCTCTCTCCATCTTCCCCCTTCACGCACCTACCGCCTCCCATCTCGCCCCCAAAACCCTCCCCACCCATGCGACGGCCCGGGGCCACCGCGGATTTCGCCGCCGCGGCGGACCCCCGATCGCCGCTGGAAATCAGGTACCGGGGCGTGCGGAAGCGACCGTGGGGGAAGTTCGCCGCGGAGATCCGGGACCCGGCGAAGAAGTGCCGGATCTGGCTCGGCACCTTCGCCACCGCCGAGGACGCGGCCCGGGCCTACGACGCGGCGGCCCGCAGGATCTATGGGGCCAAGGCGCGGACGAACTTCGCCGCCGACCCCCAGTCCGTCGGGTCGCAGGCCACGGGCCTCGACCAGGCGCACAACAACCGGCTCGACCGCGAGGCCATCAGCAGCGACGGCTTCGACGTCAACCGGCCCACGAGCAGCAGCTTGAGCAGCACCGTGGAGTCGTTCGGCGGGCCTAGGGTTGTGAGGCGGGCCCCGGCGGCCGCCGCCGACCGGAGACCGGTCCAGCCGGTGGTTCCGGGCGACGATTGCCACAGCGACTGCGGTTCCTCCTCGTCCGTGGTCGATGAGGTGGAGGACTGTTGCGCGACGACGACGGCGGCGGCGCCACCGTTCAGCCGTCGAGCTTTGCCGTTCGATCTCAACCTTCCGCCGCAGACCGACTGCTCCGCCGCCGCCGGCGACGATCTCAACGGTGATGATCTGGCCACTGCTCTGCGCCTGTGATGATGTTTATCGCGTTTGGAGTTTCGTGTTTTATCTCAACATCTTCTTGGCTTCAAACTTTTGTTATCTTTCCCACGCTCATTGATGGAAAAAAAAATCTGCAAAATCAAAACTTGGCTGCTTTTGCTCTTTTTTTTTTCGCCGAGTTAGATTTAGTTCGTAAAGATTCGCGAACTCTGGCCGCGACAAGATCTGACAATCGAGCCCGAAAACAACTGTATGTACGATGAATTTGAAGATTGAGGTTGGATCATGTGAATTTGATGCGGTGTTCCTCTCTTCCTTTGTACAGAGGATTTATCCTCTTTTTTTTTAGCCTGATATCGATGGATACATTGTGCCCAGATAAGAACAGATCATTTCTCTCTGCAGAAATGTAAATATGAACACGAAAATGACGTGTCCATGAAGCTCTGCTGGTGTGGGGCGGCAATAATTAATTATGCTAATGCTAAATTTTCGTACATCTCGATTTTTGTTTACTTATTGCTTCAAAGTTTTTTTTTTTTCGGAGGAAAGTGAGATTGTATTTAATTGATCATAGAATACTGGATCAATTAGAGATTACCGATCTTGGCACTCGATCCGCTGATTTTACAAATTCTTGCAAACACATTTGCCGAAGAAAACTCGCATAATATCATAGCTCTAAATCTCACGACCAAGGGAACCGGGTAAGGCAAAATTATTGAGCTCGACTCTAGTCCAACTTTATGAAATGAGACATGAAATCCGACTTTGTGAAATGAGAGCGTACCTTTATTAATTGGTTTATGCTTGTATGAACTGTCGACATCTGATGTGGGGAAGATCGATCGTCCTCTGATGGCAGGGTTGGATGCTTGTAGCCCCAAGTTAATTTAGGGTTGGATGTCCTGTAGCTGTAAGACGAATGTTTTTGTTTTTTTTTTAAACTCTGGCCTACCTTGATGGCCAATAGGTCGTGCCCCTTAACACCATCCATTTAGGAGATGGTTGATTCGGCAGTTCAGATGGTTACAAATTCTTTGGCGGATTTTGATTTCCATGAACATGTTTGCTGACTTAATTAACTAATGCGGTTCTAGATTAACTCCACTTTCGATTCATCCATATAGTCAGTTCTACTTACAAAAAATGGCTCAATTGTAGCTCTTGATTTCATGATAGGAGTTTCTTCATTTCCCCAATTTTTATTTTTTTTGATCGAAATACTTTATGATATTATTAAAATTCGTAGAGTATCCAAACCTAGGTGGACCAATGCGCTTTCTCAAATAGAGGTTGCACCTCCCACCTGAATTTGTTTTAGAGTGCTTTTGTCTGAAAGGGCAACAAAGCTGGAACCATCCAGCAGAGTTCCAAAATAGCTCCAACAGTGTTACTTGCAAAAAAATCTTCCCCGATATTTGGGTATTTATTGTAGTATCTATCCATACCACGTTTGTCCAAGCACAAAGGAAGAACAATGTTTGATTGATTTGGCTCCTCAATCACACATGCCGGTGACAACCTTCATTCATTTTTAATCTAATTTAATTTGTAAAGGGATGAGCATTTTTTAAAATCATCAAATCCCATTTATTCATGTTTTTGTGAGGATGATATTTTTTGTAGAGTATTTTGTTTTTAGGAGCGGTTTAGACCGTGTTAGTTTTAAGCTGGAAAGTTAGGATGAAATGTACAGACATGAAAACAATATTTTCAGAGTTTTGGGTGTCGAACGACAAGTGAATAGTGACGGTCGGATCGACATTGATGAGAAAGCAATATGAAGAAAATAATATAAAGTTGTAGGAGTCAATGCAATGGTGATTTGCCACGTGGCAATCCACGGGCCACACGTTTGATTAGTAAATGGATTATCAAGTGGCATGACAACACAGGTCGCCATCATGCTCGATTATGAAAAGTAAAATTAGGGGAAAATGCACTTTCTTCGCGAGCCACGTTTTCGGCCCACACATGCCTGTTGACAAGGCTATGGCCGATTAAGGGAGTTGGCGGTGGCGGGGCTCTTCCCCGTCTTAAGTCGCCTCGGTGTTATGGCATAGTTTTTTAGCATATTTATAATATAGTGATATTTCCATATAAAGAATTGCTTATGTCGTTTGACATTTTAAATTTATTCACCGTCTCCAAATTCAAAGTCTCTACATTCCTTGTTATTCACCAGTCATCTCGACTTAATCACGCCCGTGATATACTTACAAGACTTTGTCCTTGTGAATATTGTTGAATGATTCTCAAATCCAACACTAATTGATTACGAGAAAGTGTGAATTATTTGTTTAAGTCATTTGAAAAGAGTCAATCATAAATGGCATAATCGTAATTAAAATACAATTTTCCTTATTATATGAAGGGCTCTCCTTAATCTTGTATCTTGGTCCGCAATTATGATGTGGCCACAACCGAATGCAAAATAGCCCCATGAATTGAGCTAAAGTCGAATATGTTGTTTTCAATTTTACTTCGCTTATTCCATCTCGTAGTTTCAGAATTGTAATGGAGCCCAAATGTTGACTAAACTTCTATTTTCAACTGCAACTGTTTTTTGCTGGCCTAATGGGGCTGCTCTTTTTTTCTTTTCTTTTTGGATTTACACAACTAAAAAAAATTCCAAATTGATACATTGATATTACATTTATCTCAAACTAATTTTCATATTACAACAAAAATCCAATTAATACACTAATGCCACATTTACCTAATCTAATTTTGGCATTACAAAAAGTCACAAATTGATGTACTTGTGTCACACCTTCCCAAAAAATAAAATTTATATCATAAAATATCTTAAACCAATAAACCTGTACCATATAACCCCCAAACTAATTTTTATCAAATCACCAAAAATAAGAATTTCCCCATCTAAAATTTTGGTGATTTGGGATCAGGTGATGAGAAAGTCATACTTGGAAAAATGTAATATAGGTGTATTTATTTGAGACATTTTGCAATAACAATTAATTTGGGAGTAGACATGGCACACACATATATTAATTTAGATTTTTTGTGACATGAAAAAAATTAATTTGGCGCAAATGTCGGCATGGAACGTATTAATTTGGGATCTTCCGTTAACTTTCTTTTGTTCTAGCACCAAGTTGCACATTGTAAAGACAGGAAATATTTATTAAAATTGACAATGATTGAAATACAGGAATATTAGCATAGCCATAGAGCTGGAATATAATCCTTAAAAAGCCAAATATAATCTAAGATTCATTTTAATACAAGATCCCAGTATCAGCTTCGCCTTTTCGAAGCTCTAAAGAGCCGAGACGGGCCCATCTGATCGGTCGACGGACCGAGCGGATTCCCTCCGCGAAACTTCGCGTGTCCGGGGCGCCGGGGGATCGTCGAAGCTTCGAGCCCTGCGATTCGGGGCGAAGGAGAACGGGAACGGCACGAGCTCCGTTCGCGACGGAGCAGTGAAAGGATGCAGAGACTGCGGAGGGGGACGTCCCTCTTCGGCAGCTTGGCGGCGCCTCAATTGAAGAAGAAAGCCCTCAATTCGTGGGCCGCGGTTCAGGACACTTTCTTCTCCACCAAGGTTCGAACGGAGCAGACATCGAACGGAAAAAAAAAAAAAAAAAACTGTAATTTGTCCGGAGTTCGGTTCGGTTGTCGTCGTCGTTGATTTCGTTTCGCGGCCGTTTTTTTTGTTTAGGATACTTTCGAGAGGCACAGGGTGGTGTTCACCGTGGGAACTTCGATAGCTTCGGTGGCGACGGCATGGGCAGGTGATTTTCTTCTGTTGGGCTTCACGCTTTTATTTTATTTTTTTCTCTTTTAGCTCGGGCTTTTTCTGCTCATGAAGCTGTGAATTTTAGTGATTGGATTGGGGCCTTATTGAATTTGCGGCAAAATTTGATAATTCGCACTTGTTTTGAAATTAGAAGGGGAACGACTGTTTCATTCGCATCTGGGTGTCTTCATTTATCTTGCGTGTTGCGCGAAATGAATCTCGAAGACCCATGTGAAAGCAGTTGTTAAGCAGTTGGATAGTTTGCTGTTGCTGATGACACATCTGCAGTTGATATGTATTAAGTATATAATGAACTTGGGTTTTCCAGGCTGTTAGCTTCAGTGAGTTATGGTTCCAAAAAAAAGGTTCTTGATTGACTTCTATGTACCACTGATCTGCTCATCCAACACCTGGGTGGTAAGAAATGTGCCCCGGTAGGAGTGCTCAAGCATACTTTTATCATGGGGAGCTTGACCTTGAGATCTTGCAGTCTTGACTTCTGCAATGACTGGAAACTGAAATTTTCATCAATAAGTAAAAGGCCTGATTGGTGATGATAGCTACAAGGACAGTGTCTTGTGCTTGTGAAGATCATGAAAAACCTGTTACTCTAGTGGTTCTATGAGATGAATGCAGATCCTTGATTGTATTAGTCCCTATTTGCCCATTGTGAGTACAAGCAAGATTTTAATACACGGATACTCACATGTGGAGCAAATGCACTCTTTGGCATTTGCTTTTCTTGAGCCTTGTGGTTAATATTCATGCAAGACTAGTTTGATGGCTTTTAAGATCTTATCAATGATTATTTAGGGAGACGCTTTGCACATAAATAAAAATAATGCTGTTATTAACATGTTTAAGGAACTGTGTTGCTTTTGCCAATAGTGTAGTTATTCAGTGTGTTGACTTAAGGGCATGTATTCTTTGCTACATGAATACATTCTTATAGGTGTTTGTAATTTGTTCATTGGTTTGTAATTCATACTGCAGGTTATTCTATACGCCACTATCATGAATCAAAAGTTGATCAAAGGCTTGAATCGATAGAAAGAGCTGTGAGTACTCTTTCTTTTTGCATTTGAAGTTTATGTGGTATTGTTTTCTCTAGGTAGAGGTGATACTCTGCTGTTTGTCATGGATGGGGAGGATGTAGCCTTTAATAAAGATTCCAAGACTGCGAAAAGGAAGGCAGTGAATTTTTTTTATTTTTTATTTTTGTATGTCAGATTAAATTAAATAATAAAATTCGAGGGATCAATGATATGCTTCCCCTAGATGATGGATGGCGCTATCTGCATTGCAGTTGCTTTTCTGTCTTGATATTTCTCCTATTGTATAATTTAAATTAATTTCTGTATTTTCCCTTCTTTGGCTGTTTAGATCTTGTGTTTCCTCTTCAATATTCACAATTTCAGATCAAGTTAAATTCTCATGCGCAAGGAACTACTTCTATTTCCCTTCAGCATAATGCTGGACAAACATGGCCATGGTGGTTGAATTTCAGATTTCTATAAGTCATCTCATAAAGCCTTGTCAATTTTTTTACTTTTTTTTCTTTTAAATTTGATTTAGCTTAAACAAGTTCTTGTCAAGTTTGAGGTGTTGTCAGCTTATCTTTTGCTTGATTTGGATATGGCAGTATCCTTGCCTTTTTCTTTCTTTTACCTGTATTTAATTTGATTTCTGAATTAAGCATGCTTTCTAAAATCTTGTGTCAATTCTACCCAATCCAATTTTTTCTACCCTCTTGTTACATGGCATCACTTCTTGCATTTAAGATGATGCTTAATGTTGTTCTGTGGCAGATGAAGAATACTTATAATTTTGAACATGAGGAAATTAAGAAGATTGTTGGTCAAGAAAGCTTCAGTACTGCAACTTGCATTGCCACCGCCAGTACCACTTTAGTGATTGGGTAGGTCCATGTTCACTTCCTTTTCTGCTCTTTATCGTTGATGCATTTTTTTTTCTCCTTTTTCACTCCTATAAAGGCAAAGGCAGAACTGTGGCTGTTAGCAATTTTGTTGTTAGATTATCTCATGAAATATTGGGAGTGATGGATGAATCTATGATGATCTGGACGAATCTGTCCAGTATAATGAGCTCAGTCTCATTTTTGGACTAACCTTAAAATTTTATTCCAGTTTAAAATTTTTGACGTGGGGAATGCCATGGTGGAATGAGATTCCAATCTATGGGGTGGTGGCTAGTATTTCTGCAGCATTTGTCTACTAGATATCACAATGGTTTGGGCAAAGTTTTTGCAATTGCAGATTTTTAGCTTCTTTGAGGAGCATAGAACGACTTTTGCGCTAATACTCTGCAGCTTGAACAGATCTCTGTGCAATTTTCATTCTTTAGTATAAAGAGGGGCAGGGTGCCATAATTACAGTTAACCAGTTCCAGAATTTAAGTATGCTTACCATGCAATTTGACTTGTGCATGCACTACAAGAGCTGGCATACTAATGCATGGTGAAAAAGGAGGTTTGCTAAGATGCATATTCAAGAAAGGGACATTATTTTTATAAGCCGTTGACGTGCATCGTTAGAGAAAACAGTAGGAAGGTGCATGCTTCTCCCTTTTTTGGACCATTTGACACCACAATTGTATGAATATTTACCCATTTTACGCTGGAGCACTTAATCTTTTTTTCTGTTCAATCAAGCACACTCAATTTTGGCTCAATGTGAGGCCTTTGCTAAAATTGTGGAAGAAAATGCCAACGTGGATAAATGCCATTGAAGAGCTGTCAATTGTCCATATTAGCGTCCAGTGAGTCCTCTTGGGATGATGCCATGTCAACAAAGACATATTGGACGATCTTAATCGTCCAAGTCTAACACCCTTTCTCCGTCATCATCACCAACATTTAAATAGAGAAGACATAATTTTTGTTGAGTAAATGAGCGACATCATAGTGCTTGACTTTTGCTGAGTAAGCAAGCCATGATAGCCAAATTGCATGACACAGCAACGATTTATTTAACGGATGCCTCATATGGAGTCAAATTTTAAGAGTTGAGGTATTTAATCGAACAAAAAAAAGTTTAGGATTGTGAAGACGGACAAAAGCCCACATACTTGTGGTACCATTACCTCCCTTTTTGGTTTGGTTGGAAGAAGCTAGAATAGTGAAATTAAACAGGTGTTCCATATGTCTAGACATGGGTGTGGTACCTCCTTTTCTGTGCTTGCTAGAAGACTTTGGTTTACTTATATAGAGTTTAGTTGATAGTTTTGATTGAAGTCTCTGAAAATTGTAATTTCCTGGCAGAGGTCACTAGTTGGTAGATCCTTGTCCATGGCTTCCTCAGTGTTCTGATTTTTTTGGGGAGTTATTTGATCTGTGTTTAAATTGAAATGGATGTTTCTGATTCATATCTTACATTCTCATTGCTTATTGTCTCATCTATCACAGCTATGCCTTGGGCTGGCGAGGTGGAAGATGGTATGCAAATAGGAAATTTAGAAGGGAGCAGATGAAATTGTTGGGACAGTTAAAGCCGAGGAGGTGGGAATTGCTGGGCCGGATAAAGCCAAAAGGATTGAAACTCCAATTCCTGAGAAGATCATTGACCAAGGCCCGGGCAGCCGAGACCACAACGAAGGCATCCGAGAATTTACTAGAAGATGTTACTGCTGTGCGCAGTATTGGAGAGTCCACTCACACTTGTTCAAAGTCATAGCGGCTCGGCAGCTAACCTGTCGTCAACTCTGCTGATCCGAGTGATTGATATTGTGTCCTGCGCGTACGAGGTTTGGCTAAGATAAGAAGATTTGGCGTGTTTATTGATCTCAGAAGAGGGTTCACTTTTTCTTCTCTTTTCCTAGAGATGGGTTGGCTGCAACTTTGTTTTGTGCATACGAGATAAGTCATTTAGACAAGGGGAGAAACCTTAGGATAGTGTCATGACTCGTGTGTCCTTAATTCTTGTTTGCGCGCTGTTTGCAAATTGCATATAGGGATTGGTGGCCTCGTTCGGTAAGGTGGGGATGAAATGCCAACATTTCCGGGACTTTTGTTCCCGTGTCAAAATTAGAAAAAACAATACATAATTCTATATATAAATTTTGGTTTATTCGTTTTGTTAAATTCACTGTCGGTTTAAAATATAAGTTGCATTGTCACATTTACATGATGATTGATGTGTGAAAGGGTTCGATCTCGATACTTGAAAATAGAGATTAGATTGGGGTATCTCAAGACATGGAGAAAAATAAAGATTGCGAGTAATTCATCATCGGCAAAGTTTTTTCTTAATTGATTATTTATATTGTGTTATTTTTCTATAAAATTTTTGTCGAGGATGACAGTTCAATTTTGTAAGTGAGATCGATTTTGAGAATTTTTTTTTTATATAGTTGATTTTCTATGAACGAAATTTGACATAATTGGTCTTTGAATCGTGATTCATTGTGCAATATAATCCTTAACTTTTTTGCAAAATGTTCAAATAGTTCTTTAAATTATGAGAAAATGTCCAATAAACATAGACTAGTTTAAACGATTTTGCATATTTTTATATAATTTAAGAATTAATTTTAATATTTATGAAAAATTTAGAAAATCATATTTAACAAAATTAAAATTTCATAAGTTTATAGACACGTGAAAGGAGAATAGCGGAGCCCCGGGGAAGCTGACAGGAAAATGAAAAATGATTGGCCCATTGGGCTAATGAAAATGAAAATGAGGAAACGGCCACGACTGTGACGTAGAGGGAGCACCCACGAAATTGCGATGCATCCGCAAGCCCCGGTGACGTGTAAGAATTCTATTGGCTAGAACACGTTGCCACGGGACGGGGCCATAGTCTTTCTTCCTCCCCCGACTGACTCTCTGTGTAATAATAATAGCAGCTCGAGGGGTTTCTGCTCCGTTTCCGAGAGACTCTGTGCTAATCGACGAACGAACGAGAGAGAGAGAGAGAGAGAGAGATGCATCGATCACTGTCGGCGTCGCTAGTTTGCGCGATCGTCTCGCTCCTGCTCGCGTTCAATTCCTGCGATGGTTGTACGGGCCGTCCTCTCCGGTGGTTCAGCTCACCCCTTCCAACTTCAAGAGCAAGGTAATCGCCGCATCTCCTCCTGATCCAATCCATGGTTTTCCGCGGCTTCGTTTGGATTCCGTTGTCGAACTCGTGTTTTTACGTGCCCTCGTTTCGTTCCGCGTCGCGTTTCGGCGGCATTTGGTCTGTAGCGTTCCGTGATGCTGTCCCTTTTTCCGTTCGGAGATGTTCGAGTACTGTAGATCGGATAAGGGACGACGAGACACGCGCGTGTTAAGGGTAGTTCTTTTTCCGCAGCTGGAGCGGCAGCCGTTGAGAGCGGCGAGTTCCTATTACGCTATGTGCTTGCTACTCATTTCTCTGAACTAAAAGAACCCTTGAATGTCAGTCTCTCGCTTTACTTCTCGAGCGTTGGCTGTCTGGTCTCGGACAGCATGACAGTGAAGTCGAGGCTGCTTGAATTTTGTATGAGGGCGCGCCCTATATTTGCCAAATGCAATTCATGTCGAGACTGCAATGCTCTTAAAATTGTTATCCTTATAGTTTTCGTTACCTTAGTGATCTGTTAGTTTACCATTCTTGTAATTGTAAGAGCTACACGGATTTGAATTATTCCAAACTTGTGCTTGCAGGTTTTGAATTCAAATGGAGTCGTTTTGGTTGAGTTCTTTGCACCTTGGTGTGGCCATTGTAAAGCTCTAACACCGACATGGGAAAAGGCAGCCACTGTATTGAAAGGGGTGGCCACTGTGGCGGCTCTGGATGCTGATGCACACCAGTCCCTCGCTCAGGTTTTCCCTGCATTGGATTTCTTTAGTTGATGAATTCAATTTTTGGTTCTCAAAAACTCGAATTTTGGTTTGTGAGTTTCTTGTTCCTGAATTCAATAGAAGCACCTTTAGGCACCACAAAGTACAAGAAAGTAGACAGCAATAGTTTCTCATGGGTTCTTCAAATCTATACCAAGACACAAATGATTCATAAAATGAGCCTGTGGAGCAATTTCTTTCCCTTTCTATTATACTGTGCGGTGTGGGTAACAATCATCACAAGGAACTTAGATATCCTCACATTGTTTTCCCTTGCCTCTCTGATTATGTACTTTTTGTCTAACTGTATAGGAGTATGGGATTAGAGGATTTCCAACCATAAAGGTGTTTGTACCTGGGCAATCTCCTATTGATTACCAAGGAGCAAGGGAGGTCAAACCTATTGCGGAATTTGCACTAAAACAGGTCTGTTTTTATTTCTCTCTTGATCAGACTAATGGATAACTCTGTTTATGTTTTTGTCATCTACGCATTTCCATGAAAGAGTTTATATAGGATTTCGATCATTGCTTGCCAGCTTAATTAGGGAATTAGAATTAAGGTAAGTTTAACTTACATTATTTTTTCGGCTGAAACCAATTGAAAACCATGGCCATGCCTCGATGGCAATAAGAAGAGGTTTTAGTGGCCACCAATAACACCTCACTGCCTTCCGGAGAAATACAATTGAGAAATCTGCATAAATAACCCTAGACACATTTTTGATCTTCCAATATTATCTCAATGGAATTGAAGACTAAACTCAAATTTCCCTGAGGTTGAGTCTAAATTTTTATTTCTCTTTCGTCCTTTCTGTGGCCTTTAAAATGCACTGTGCAAACAGTGGTTCCACTGTCGTATTTTGTCTCCTGGTATGGCTTGCAATGCAGCCACAGTATAGTAACTATTTGCTGTTGCATGGAATCTCTAAGATTGTTAGAGAGCGGTCTTTATGGGGTGGAGCTGGGGGGTACCGTATTTGACCATTTGGAACACAGTATTAGTCAAGGCTGTTGAAAAGTCCAGCTTGGGAGAAAGGGTGTCTGAGGGATTGGATCATGAGACCTTTGTGGGGCTCCTAAGATCTTGGCAATTGATGTAAACATAGAATTTTATTTGAATGATAATGAACTATAAACAATTAATACTTAAAGGATGTATAACATCTCTAGATCCAGAATTTTAACTTTAGTTTTCATCTTCAATACATGATATAAATTTCAAAATTTTATATATCTGTTTTTTGGGCTCAGGCATAGTATATTCTCATGGGTTTGCATTCATGATATAGGATGTGTCTCCGTACTAAAATTAACAGTAGAAACATAAATGCCTTTTCCTTGTGACTCTTAAATTTTTCAAATAATAAATGCCTTATTATGTCATAAATTGTGTTCAACTCAGTAATATTCTTTGAAAAGCAGAATTGTGTCTTACTCTTAAATTTTAGTTATCTACTGAACAGAGTCTATGTGGATGTGCTCAATTCTCAATGCTTGTATCTGTGTGTAGGTTAAGGCACTTCTCAAAGATCGCTTAAATGGTAAATCAACTGGAGGATCAAGTGAGAAATCTGAACCTAGCGCGTCGGTTGAACTGACTTCCAGCAATTTTGATGAGTTGGTTCTCAAAAGTAAAGAACTCTGGGTTGTAGAATTTTTTGCTCCATGGTACATTCTGTTTCCTTGATGGTTGATCTCTTTGGTTTTCATAGGTAGTCTGTTTATTGCTGCTTGGAATTAATTCTTAGTTTGTTTAATCCATCTCTTTGTTTATGTATATTAACATGTACCGACAAAAGAAATTATGGAGAAGTCAAGATCATAGTCGGATACAAGCTGATAAATTGATTACTGAAACTTTTTTCTTGAGAATCGGTGCTCTATTATATAATTACAGTATTGTATGTCACCAACCAATCATTACTACCTGTTGTTTCTGTCAATATGAGTTCGATTTTCCCCTTGTGTTAGAAGTTTGTATCTAGTTTCATTGATTGTAAACTTATTTGTTTTTTATGTTGCTAAAACAAAGTTATGCATATTTGAATAGTGAAAACAGCTGTAATAATAAGGAGGAGAAATCATCATGAAAACAACTTTTATGCACTTTGTCTCCTTTTGGATTTTATATGTTTAATGGCCATTGTTAATTGTTGCTCTTTTGGCTTCTCAAGAAGTTTATGTCTCTTGTGCTTTTGAAGGTGTGGTCACTGTAAAAAACTGGCACCTGAGTGGAAGAAGGCTGCCAGTAATTTGAAAGGAAAAGTGAAGTTGGGACATGTTGACTGTGACACCGAGAAGGTAGTATATTTAATTCCACATTTAGGAGGAGATGGTCCTTCCATTTATTTTTATTTTTATTTTTATTTTCCGATCGTCTTCATCATTATAACTAATAGAAAGTTGATGGTAATTTTTGCTTCTACATACAGTTGTCTTGATTTAATGAAGGCTTGAGCCCCTACATGTTTGTAAGAATTGTTATTAACGTCATTTCGAACTTCAATCTGTTACCTGATTGGATTCCCATTTTTAAAGAAGTCCCTTTATTTCACCACTAAAAATGATGCAGTCTCAGGGAACCTTAGTAAATGATCATTTTTTCACACATCGATTTAATTGTCAATTCTTTTGAAGAGAAAAACTTAATAATTGGAGATTGTCCAGGGCCCCAGCCCTTAGTTTCCTAGCTAGTGCACACTGATAAATAACTTAACATTTTAACATGTATTGCAAAATTATTCCTTGGTACAATTCTGATGGATTGGGATTGCCAGTCTCTAATGAGCAGGTATAAGGTGCAAGGCTTTCCTACTATCCTTGTATTTGGCGCTGACAAAGACAGTCCAATTCCTTATGAGGGTGCTAGAACTGCCTCTGCTATCGAATCCTTTGCTCTAGAGCAGCTGGAGACAAATGTTGCTCCTCCTGAAGTGACTGAGCTGACCAGCCAAGTAAGTTCTTTTCACGGCTCTAAGTCTCTGCTTATTTCACTTTTAGTAACTCAGTTAGCATGACACTGTTGTTTTTTTCGAAAGGATGTTATGGAGGAGAAATGCGGTTCGGCTGCCATCTGTTTTGTTGCTTTCTTGCCTGATATCTTGGACTCTAAGGCAGAAGGAAGGAACAGATATATTGAGATGCTATTGTCAGTGGCAGAAAAGTTCAAAAGAAATCCTTACAGGTTAGTAGCTGTGGTTTTACTATCTAAATTTTTCAGCGGCACTTATGCATGTGTTTTCATTTGGATTCTTTTTAACATTTTCCATAGTAAATGCCTGTGGTTTCCAAACATGTTTTAGTTAAGATCAGTTAAAAACTTGAAACTCCACCTGGTGCAGTTTTGTTTGGGCCGCTGCTGGTAAGCAACCAGATTTGGAGAAACTTGTCGGTGTGGGTGGATATGGGTACCCCGCATTGGTGGCATTAAATGCAAAGAAAGGTGCATATGCCCCGCTTCGGAGTGCATTTGAACTTAACCATATTGTGTAAGTCTTAAACACTGCGCTACTTAAGTATAAGTTTGACAATGTGCATAAATAGTTTGACATATCATGCTCAATTTTGGCCTGTCAGAGAGTTTGTGAGGGAAGCTGGGCTTGGTGGTAAGGGCAACTTGCCTTTTGAAGGCACCCCCGTGATCACGAAGACAGAGCCATGGGATGGTAAAGACGGCGAGATTTTTGAAGAGGACGAATTCTCTCTTGAGGAACTAATGAGCGAGGATGCACCAGACAAGGATGAGTTATGACCAATCTACACTCGGAGACGGAATGAGGAGGTCCGGCAAAATTGAGTATTTGCTTTTGGGAATTTGCTCAGGTGTAATGGAAAGTCCGGTGTTTGTTTTGCTGTTCTTAGTTTTTCTGGTCGTGAGATTAGTCTCCTGACACAGATACTAGTAGGTCAGACAGGTCAGTCTTATTTGGCTCTAATATAAGAATTTTGGGAAAAAAACTTACTTTACTTTTGACCCTATGAGTCAATGGCCACGCACATCTCTTGATTTTGCAAATACCATTATATACCTTTAAGCAAAATCCAACAGTAAGAAGACCGAATTATGCCTTTTTACATACTCATTTAACTTCTTGCTTGGTTTGGTTTTTAGTGGGTTTTGAAAGTTTTGGGTGAATAAAAATTTAAAATTCGGGGATGAGCATTTTTATAAAGAAAATAATGTTTTCCTAAATGAAGATACGAGGATAATTAATGTGAAGATGCAAAATAATCTTTAAAGTAAAACTCGTGTATATATTTGATCTTTTGGTCTTTTTAGAAGTAAAGTTGTCTGAATGGTGTATGTATTTGGTATTTTCAAAAGTAAAGGTGTGCGAGTGGTCATCACATGAAATGTGAATGATGTTTAATAATTCGTTTCATAGCTCAAGTGGATTGTTTTCGCGTTTATATTTTTCTAAATCTTTTTCAATCGACTAAGCCTTGGGTAAAGTCTCCAATTGCACTTCGTAATATTTTGCAATCCAACATGTCCAATTTTATGCAACTACCATGCATGCTGCTGTCGGGGACCACACAAATCATCTTTCCCAGCACTCGGTGCGCTGTAGGGAACCCATTAGAAAGTCCAATTTCATGCTCATCTCTGTTCTTTAAGAATATTCACTGATTTATTTGTAAATTTCGAGAGATGCTCGGCAAATCTCCATCGCACAATTTCACATAATTACTGTAATTTTGTCACATCCTTCCCTTATTCGAGTGTAATTTTACCGAGTGTCTCTTTATGTCCACGAAAAGGTGTGATGACAGAAATTATCCGAGTACAACAGTTACATGATGGAAAAACAAAGAAGAGGTCCCTAAAAACATGTCAGGCTAAAACCCTCTTAATGTCGATATAGACTAAATATGAAGGTGCTTTTGGACTTTGAAAAGTGATTCAAATTCAAATGCTCTCTTAATATTAATATACACTACCAACATATCCCGCATGTAGTGGATAATTTTCTAATTTAAAAGAGAGATTTGTCTCTTGCTTTTTGATTTTCACTATAATTACATGCATTATTCACGATCTTTAAAAGAAAATCTCTTTTCTGTTGTTTATTTTCATTTTTTTCCCAAAAAAATTTACAAGATCTAAAATTATTAAACATCTTCAAAATGGAAGAATAAATTATATCTTACATCCCCTCAAAAACTTGGAGAAAACTTCGTGTACTTGGGAAACTTCCAGTGCGTTTGGTAATGCTCCAATTTTTCTATTTTTTTCCCTAAAATAAAAAAGAACAAAAACTTGTTTGGTAATGTTTATTAGTGTTTATATTCCTCGAGATATAAAGTTGTTCTAGGAAATAGATTTAAAATAGAAATGAGAAGTAAGAAAAAAATAATTTTTTATTCATGGAACAATTTCTAAAAAGTTATTTATTGGATTGTCATTACTCATGACCGTTGCCATTTGCCGCATGCCATCACTTGTTGACCGTCGCAACCGTCGATTGCCCCTATTGCCGACAAGTCACCTGGAGACCGACGTTGGTTGTTGGCCGCCAGTAGGGTCATCGACTGCCATCCGCCAGTTCGCCGATGGCAATGGCGGGCGGGCAACAGCCACCAACGCCATTGAGAAAAAATGAAATAAATTTTTTTCAGTATCAAATACATTTTATTCTTTTTCTATTTCGAGAATCATAAATTTTGGTAATTAACAAACATCTTATTTTACTTAAAAATTATTACAGGGAGTAGAAATAAATTAAAACTAAAAATTATTTTTAAGAGTGAAAATGTTACTGAATGCAACCTTCGTTTTTAGTATTTCTACCAAAGATTTTTACCAACCAATCACCGTCGCGCTACGGACGCGTAGAATTTCGCCAGTTCTCCCTGACCCGAAGCGACATTCGTCAAGGAACCTTCCCTCTACTACTTGCTTCTTCATCTCAGTCCAAAGCCCAAAACTTTTTCACTCCCTTTTCCATTTCGTTTCAGTCGATATACAGTGCATCGTTCGGCTATGTTGTGACAATCAGTCGCAGGAAATGGCGATGGTGCTCAGGACGGTGTGGAAGCTATACGGAAACCACCAAAGGGCGTGCGTTTTAGGTGTATGGGGGAGAGGCCACGCCTCGATCTCGGGCGAGTCCGTTCTGGGCATGGCGGCGAGGGATGGCGAGTTGAGGGTGTTCGTCGTTGCAGGGGAGGTTTCAGGGGACACCATCGCTTCTCGCCTCATGCCCTCTCTCAAGTCTCTCTCTCCTTTTCCGGTTCGTTTCGCCGGCGTCGGAGGGTACTTTTTTTTTTTTTTTTTTTATTTGGTCGAATAGTTCTTTACTTTAGTAGATGAACTTTTGGGTGAATTTGAAATTGGGTCAGTGTTTGATTGATGCTAAGTGCTTTCTGTACATATATTGCTGCTCTTGAGTTCAGCATTGTTGTCATGTGGTAAGAAAAAAATTACCATTTGAATTACAGGTAAAGAAAAAAAAGGTTCTTGTTGAAATTTGTGTGAATGAGGTAGCTCTGGTGATATATATGCGTTAATTCAACTTTGTTTCCGGGATTAAGCTGAAAAAGGTCATCGTCAAGAAGATTGTTTTTTCGTTGGACTGAAAAAGTCATGCATACATTGAAGGGTAAGAGCATAAAATGTCGTTTTTATTGGGTTTTCTTCACTGAAGGTTGTCTCCGTGCTATCTCAGGTCGATGATGTCTAAGCAGGGGTTGAAAAGCCTGTTTCCTATGGAGGATATTTCAGTGATGGGTATCTGGGAGCTAATGCCTCATTTGGGTAAAATCAGAGTGAGTATCCAGCAATGCCAATGTTATGTTTGTGTATTTCAAGAGGCATGTAAAACTTTCATGTTGTTTTTTGCTTACGCTTTTGGTAGGTTTTTTTTTTTTTTTTGGTTGTCTATGAATACTGGAGTTTAAATTGACAGGTAAAATTGAAGGAAACAGTGGATGCTGCTCTTCTGTTTCAGCCTCACGTTGTGGTGACAGTGGACTCCAAGGGTTTCTCTTTCCGTCTCCTGAAGCTGCTGAGGGGTAATTTGTCATGCTTTGGAGTAGTCCAAATCATTTTCACATAGTGCTCCTGCAGATTGTATGGTATAGGAAAATTGGACTGTGCTTTTGCAGCTAGACATTATCAGCAATATGTGGATGGCCCTGTTCACTTCCATTATGTTGCACCTTCATTCTGGGCGTGGAAAGGGGGTGAGGCAAGACTAAAGAACCTTGCTAAGTTTGTGGACCACATTTTCTGTATACTCCCAAATGAGGCCGAAGTTTGCAAGTTGAATGGACTGTCAGCGAATTTTGTGGGCCATCCTATATTAGAAGATGCCTTGGGGTTGAATCAGGTACGCTATGTCATTTTATCTTCTTAGATTGTGATGTGCGCCTGTAGTATGTTGAGTTTCGCATTTATGGGACTTGAATTGTATGATCATGTACTCAGTTGAAATCATTTGGGGGTCTTTGTTACTCAAATAATTCTTCTATCACTTAGGTTTTGCTCACTGAGCTAGTGCCTGCCCATCTGAACATGTTTACTTGTTTTGAGATTTTGAAATGATGTAGTATTTATGCCTTCTATTTGCTCTCATGTTGTTTTACATTGACACCTGAATGAAATGCATTTTTAGGGAGAAGATGCTTCAGGAACATGGAAATTGGCTGGGAATAGGGAAAGCTTTTGTTCCAAATACCAAGTACCTTCTGGTAATGTAGAGGACTGGGTCTTCTAGTCTCATTTTAAAATTTTAACATGGCAAGTGGTGCATATTGATCTGTTGTTGGAGTGGCATTTGAAGATATTGTGAGTGCAGTGGCAGGCTCAGGCAATGTGAAATTAAGAGAATTCAGTGTCCTAATCTTTCCCTAAACTTTTTTTCCACCAATCTGCAGTTGTAATGTTTCAATGACAAATAAAAAACCTAGCGCCATTTAGCCCCAAAAAAAAACCTTGTGCATTGGCTGTGCATGAGATGTAGGGTCATGCTTGCAAAATGAAAGGTCACTTTCAACCCTGTTAACCAATTCCATGCTATTTTTTTCCATATCAAACTATGTGAATAAACTTATTTCTGAAACCTTGACTTTTCCTTTTGCTGCAAGCCTTTCTTTAACCTGGTTTTGACACTTCGTTTGGGCCTAAAGGAGGTACAATCATTAGCGTGCTCCCTGGAAGTAGACTGCAAGAGGTTGGACGGATGCTTCCGATCTTTGTAGAGACTGTTAAAATGCTGAAATCATCCATCTCAGAGCTATTTACAGTAGTTCACGTGGCACCTAATCAGCATGTGGAGGACTATGTGGATGGATTTGTCAGGAAGTGGCCAGTGCCTGTCATATTGATTCCAGGAGGAGAAACACAGTCAAAATATGAGGCTTTAAGTGTAAGGCTTCTTTATATCTTTGGTGTGCGAATGAAGTCAAATCATGATGTGATTCATGAAGCCTGTGAGCTTCTGTGTTGGTCTATTTTCCAAAAGGTTATTGTCTGGGCCAATTCAGTTGGGTAAATTTCTTTGTTGTGAATATTCTCATGTTTAGTTGATGTACTACTTTCCACCCTACTGGAGTGCCCAGTTATTGCATTTGCTGTAGCTCATGATGTAAGACTGCTTAATCAATGTATGTCAGTTGCCTTGTTATGAGGGAGATACATGGACAAAATATCTTGCATGGGGATTTCCTCTCTCTAGCACCTGATAGTTCTACAACAGTCGGCATTAGAGTGCCACAATTTGCATGCTTCAACATCCAAATGCAACATATTATTGTCACCTTTCAAATTTTCAGCAATTACATATCTTCTTTTAAAACTTCTGCATTGTTGATTTAATTGACTCCTTGCAGGCAAGCAGAGTTGTTTTGTGTACTTCTGGCACTGTTGCTGTGGAGATGCAGCTCGCACGGCTACCGTGTGTTGTTGCTTACCGAGCTCATTTTCTAACAGAGTTGTTCATTCGCTACAAAGCAAAGATACCATACATCTCTCTCCCCAATATCCTTTTGAATGCAAGTGTCATTCCTGAAGCTTTGTTTCAACAATGTACACCTGGGAACCTGACTTCTTTGCTCATGTAAGAGGTTATTGATCATAGGTGTTTTTCCCTTTCATTTGGTTTTGATTGTCTTTTTGATTAAATACATTGTTTATAATGCCTGTGGTGTAGATTCACTATCTTCATAATGGAGATACATGTGACAGTGGTTCCTTCTATCACTTGATGCATGATCAAGTTAAATTGTGGTTCAAGTTTCTATACCTTCTGCTTTTGGGAGGATGTAAAAATTAAAGAAAAAGACTTGGTGAATGGATAGGTTTGATGGAACTAGTGAGTGGTACTAGAAAATGCCAAGTTTTTACTGTCTTTGTCAGCATAGATTTGAGCTGGTGTAATTAAGTTTTTACGGTCTTGACTGGACAGACTCAATCTTCATGTATTATGATACGATGGGATGTCTTGTTGCAGGGAATTAATCCATGATGAAAGGCTTCGTGAAAAGCAAGTTCTTGCTGCTCCGGAGGTTATGAAGTTTCTATGGCCTTCGGAAAAAGTCATAAAGAGAACACAACAGGAATCGAGCAGCCAGTGTTTGTATGGCAGCCCGAGTATGATAGCTGCATCGACCATACTAGACTACGTGAAGCCAACATTGAGATATGAGACCAAGTAAACTAAAAGGACAGAAGAATCCATAGTTTTGTGGCATTGACTATGATCCGATCCTTTCTCATGTTAATCAGTGGGAAGTTGGGAACTTTTGTTGACCATATCCGGTCAGATACAGGTCTTTTGCAGGGCAAGGTATACTTCATGAAATGAACATACAGGATAGATGAAACTGTTTAGTTTGATCAGCTTGGGGCTCATGCTGATCGAGTAGAATCGTGGATAAGATTATCTGAAGAGATTAAGGTAACAAAATATGGCCTGACTTTTGTTATTCTAGGGAGATTGCTGGTTGAGTTGAACCGATCTGAGTTGAGTATTTTAGGAGGAGCATCCTCAAAGTTGGCCACGAGTCTGATTGTGATAATGGACTCTAGCAGTAGGAATTCTTTACTTTGATGGATTCCATTTTTGTACTTTATGATGTATTCTATGCTGGTTGATTCTATAACAAAGTGGAGCGTTTCCATCGAGGATAGCTACACTGACACGTGGCGCTTCTTGCTTGCCCCAAAACCTATCGTTCTTTTTCTTTTACATGTTTTAGGCTTGCTGAATGTAAACTTATAGCTCTGTGCATGTCTTGAGCTATGCAACGCCTTTGTCCACCTAAATGCAGTTTTAAACGGGTTTCAATTCTTCAAGCATTTACAGATGCCAATTATCGCGATCCATTGTGAAACCGATATAAACCAAAAACACATGAAAAGGGCAGGAAAAGTTCTCATCAAAATTAATGATCTCTTTGCTACTTGAGATGATATGCGGCGCTTCGTCCTCGGGCACTCACATTTTATCTGCTGTTTTCCCCGTGCTGTCTCGCCAGTCCCAGTTGATTCTTCTGTTCATATGTATCTCCTTTATAAACATCAGGGACATGATGCACAGTTCCGTGATTGATTCGCCTATCAGTTGTTCGATTCAGCAGCGACGTGCTAAATAGCAAATGCAACCGAAAATAGCTTGGCCAAAAATGAAAAAGAACTAGACAGATTCAAAAGATAAATGGACAAGTCTTGGTCTTGCCATTTTTAGCTTGAGAGTTCTCCGCAAGACTTGCTCAAACAATTTAGCCTAAAGCCTCTACGCCACAAAAATTTCAAGTCCATATATAGCACAAACAAAATTTCCCATCTATTTAAACACATTCTCTCTAGTCCTTCCCCAACCAAAATCAATAAACTGGTTTTTATGTCATCACTGCAACTAATGGCTACCATGCCAAGAATAATGATACATATTGCCCTCGTGTCTCTCGTGCTCTTGTCATACTCTATTGCCGAGGCTGCAGACCCCGGTTCCGCTAGCGCTACTGATGGCGTTTCGCGCCATTGTGGAGGTGACCGCCTGTGCGAAGTCTCGGCTTCGAGCACAGTTCAAAAAGGCCAAGTTGGAGGGAACAGCGAGGTGGACGATGGCACAGACACGACGAAATCAAGAGGACGGCAGCGCCGGAGATGCAGAGGTGATCAAAGCAGCGCCGACAAAGGCCCCGACTGCCATCGAGACAGAGGTGCCCGTCATAGAGCCGGAGTTGATTGTTTTGGGGCATTGAGCAAGGCTTTTTTCCTTTACCGATATGTCGATTTGTATTGGGGTGATTTTCTTCCTCTCGTCTTTGTTTTAATTTTCTACTTTCAAATTATTGCGTTAATTCTTTGCCAACAATGGCTTCAGTTTGGATGATGTCTCATCCTGTTCATATTTTTATTAGCCATATCAGAATGTTCGCAAGAAAGATAATTTGGCTCGAATCAAATCAAAATCTGTATACCTATGAAACCTGTTTGCGATAAGAATGAATCTTGTGCATGCAAATGCATGAAAAAGGTTGAGATATGCACCGAATGCATGTTATGGCAATATGTCTATTGCCTCTGTCGAACCCTCACCACCGAGGCAGCTCCATAATCAAACAGTGCAGAGGCAGTCCCCCTGCGCCTCCATCGGAAGATCATAGTCCCGGAGTTGAACTCGTTCCTCCTCCATCTCCCGTCCACGATTCAATTTTGCCGCCTCCATCAAACCTGTACAACAGAGGTTGCTCCAAAATGAACCAGTGCAGAGGCGGTCCTCCTCCTCCTCCTCTGTCAATGAGATGAGTTGACAAATAGGGTATGAGCTATAGCTCACGCATGGTTGAGACGATTGTAATAGACTTATCTAAGTGAACATCTATGGAAACTTTTAAGGTACAATAATTCACCGTACATTGTTATTATCCAACACTCACAATTGACGGTGTAGGGTACAATGTTGTATTATAGATGAAATCGAAATAGAAAATGATAAAAACATTTTCCCAATGCTGTGATGATTTTTTAGCACGCGATGCTCATCTTAGTTTGACAAACGTCACCATGTAAGGGCTTAAATTTCTTCATTTGAAGCAATAGGAATGGTTGCAAGACTATACTTACGAGAGTTCGAATAGAATTCACAACGATAGGCTGTTGTACCGGCTTAAAGAGCCCAAAAAAGAATGTCGGAGACCGGACAATGCCCGATTGAATCAGCTAGTCCCGTCCAATTTCGAAACTTACCATACGAAGAATAAGGTCATATAAGGTGGAAGAGTCAATTTCACATAGCATGGCATTATTCCTTTTAAACAAAATGATGATGATGCAAGGGTACGCATCATTCATGACGCGGTTTGCCGCATATCAGATTTACAATACCTCTTGAGAACATGAAGTTTAAAAGTAAAGCAAGTTGCAGTTTCAATGTTACTGATGACACCGTGACTTCGAGCATTTGTAGACTAAATCTATTCCTCGGAGAGTGCTCAACTGCCATGTATTGCGGTTGATATTCATATGCAATATGAAGTTGCTGTTCATCGAAACTGTCGTTAAAAATAGTTGCCTGGTTTCGAGTTCTCTGGTTGTGTGTGTGTGAGAGAGGGGGGGGGGTCATGGCAGCTTCCAAGTTTCAAGCCTTCTGGAACCATCCTGCAGGGCCCAAGACCAGTGGGTTCACTTCTCATCTATCTCTTTTCTTTGCCTGTGCTTTAATGATCCGTCTCTTTTCATTTTTCCTTCTTCCGGGGTTTGCACTGCTTCTTATGTGCTGCATTCATGATTTTCTGAGCTTGCATCACTGATCGGTTCTTCTCCTGTTCCGCTACAATTCAATGCGTAAGGACAAGGGCATCTGTGGACTGTGTTTTTCCAGTCAGTCACGTTTATATTCCATATGGGGGTTTCAGGCTTTCCTCTAAGGAGCTTGACAGTTTTCTAAAGGTTTGCGTGCTGCTTATGTCTTGGATGATTTGGCTATGTCACCGATCTCCTGTGTTAAAGCTTGAAAATTATAAGCCCTCACCACAGTGGCAGCTCCAAATCAAACGGTACAGAGGCATTCCTCCTCCTGCGCCTCTATCAGTGGACCATAGTCCCGGCAATGAATTCTTTCCTCCATCTCCGGTCCATGATTCAGTATTGCCACCTCCATCAAACCTGTGTGAAAGAGGTTGCTCCAAAAGAAACCAGTGCAGAGGCGGCCCTCCTCCTCCATCGATAAGATGAGTTGATAAATATGAGAGTGGTTTCTAAAGCATGTTGAAATGATTGCAGCAGACTCATAAGTGCAGCTCATTTCCATACCGGAAATAACAGTACACCCAAAAGTTATAGCAAACTTCAATCGAAAATTAGGTACAATAACGTAGCATAAAATGTTATTATTCGGCAGGCTGACAGTTGATGGTGTACGGTACTATATCGTATCATAGATGAAGTCGAAATAGATAATGAAAGAAAATATTTGCCCAGACTCACGACCATTTACGCAATGCTTCCCTTAGTGTGGCTAACTTCACTCGGTTAGTGCTTACTTTCTTCTATTGAAGCGATAGAAATGGCTTCAAAACTATACACACGAGACTTCGAATAGAATTCACATCAGCAAGTGGTTGAACTGGGTTAAACAGTCCAGAAAAGCATGCTAGAGATCGGAAAGTGCCTGAACGAATCAGCTAGTCTCGTCCATCTTAGGAATCACTATTTTGAATGATTAGGTCATTATTGTAGAAGAGTCGATTTAAGATGGCATGTCATTATTCCTCCAAAATGAAATGACGATGGCGATACAATACGTATCATCCACAACGTGTTGCCACGTGTTTGATTTAGAATATCACTTGACAATGCGAAATTAATTAAAGCAAGTTGCATTTCTATGTTACTGATGGAAAGATTAACTTTTGCAGATTAATCTATTGTGCTCAACTGCCATGTAGTGCGGGCGATACTCATGTTGCTATCCACCAAAAATAATATTAGAACTAACTGCCCAGTTTCGAGTTCTCATGTTATGAGAGAGAGAGAGAGAGAGAGAGAGAGAGAGAGAGAGTTAGTGTGTAATGGCAGCTTCCAAGTTTCAAGCTTTTTGGAACCATCCTGCAGGGCCCAGGACCAGTAGGTTCACTTCTTCTCATCTCTGTCTCTCTTCTTTTGCCTGTGCTTTAATGATCTGTTGCTTTTCATTTTGCCTTCTTCTGGATTTGAACTGCTTCTTCTGTCTTACGTTCATGATTTTTCTGAGCTCGCATCATCAATCAATCCTTCTCTTCTGTGCGGCTATGGTTCGACGCGTAACAATAAGGGCATGCCTGGTCTGTGATTTCGAGTCAGTCACATGTATATTCCATCTGGGTGTCTCGGGCTTTTCTCGCAGGGGCTTGGCAGTTTTTAAAATGCTTGTGTAGTGCATATGCCCGGATGATTCGACTATGTAGCTGATCTTATGTCTTAAGCCTTGAAAACTGTAAGATGAATTCGATTCTTACGGTCGATGGTCCTGTATGAGCTCCATGCGCTAAATAAACCATCCAAAAGATTCAACTTGCTGGTACATATATCAGTTGACTTTTAATAAACCATCCAAAAGACTCCAAGCTGGTAAAAATCAGTAGACTTTCTTCTGATAAATGATCATCAGTTGGTTAGGCCAGAACATATGCATCCATTCAGATGGAAGATATCCTATATGCCTCCTCAATATCAAGATATCATTCATGTCGAACTTTCAGAGTTCGGTTTCTTAGAGATCATTTAGACCGAAAGACGCATCATCCAGCTTCATGCGTCCTACTGAGATGTTGTGCTTTCCAGCTCGAAAGGAAACATACCCAGGCTAGACATCTACTCTATCTTCAGGAGTGACAGGAAAATATTTCTGATTCTTTCTTTCTTCTCTAAACTCATGCTGCAGTTCATTTTTGGGCCCCTGTTCAAATGGGGCACCACCATAGCAAATCTTGCCGACCTCTCAAAGCCTCCGGAGCAAATTTCTTATCCTCAGCAATCAGGCACGTAGATAGCTGACTTTTTTCCGTCACGTCTTGTTCTAAGTTTGATCATTAGTTATTTGATTACACTCTAATTTTCCCCAAAAGAAAATCTCTATCGTCCTCTCCAAGGCAACAGCTTTATGTTGACTTCAAGCAATACTATTTGGATGGAATGATTATGCATTTTCTCATGATCTTCCCTCAGCTTTCACAATCAGCGGACTCATCTGGGCGAGGTACAGCTCGGTAATAACCCCGGTAATGTTCTAGATCAACTACCAAAACATTCAGCAGTTCTAATTGGAAGTTTTCTAATTCAGCGACGAACTCCACTTTGGTCTCTACTGAGATCTCTAATACATTATGCTTGAATTTGTGAAATTTCAGAAGAACTGGAACCTCCTCAGTGTCAGCATTGGCATGGCTTCAGTCTCCACTTACCAACTTGCACGCAAACTTGAGTAAGTCGCAAAGTTTATTCATTCATCATGGATCAAACAGCTATTTCACTCATCTGATGCAAGCCTTGGACTGTGATAACTACTTTGAAATGATAATCAACTCTGCATAAGTCCATCAAATCTTTTCCTCCTTTCTGACTGTAATTCTACATCGATTATGCACAGCTAACGACTAATCTTTTTCTGTACAAATGAATCTGATTGTCAGGCACGACTTCTCGTCGTCCAAGTACGAAGTGGCTGCAATAGAATAGTCCATCCACCTCTACAAAAAACATCAGGAGTTTCACAACTTCCAATTCGATCTCTCTCCCTACATAGTTCAGAGCCAAGCTGTGCTTGGAATAAATAAGTGTGTCTTCACCTTAACTCTCAGAGACATGACCACATGTAACAGTACTCCTCGACGACATCCATGTTTTACACATCTCTGTCCATAAATTCTATGGTCTTTCTCCTCCGAACATGCAGTATGCAACCCGAGGAAGCAAGAGCGGATTGCAGCTCCTGTGAAGAATTGTGTGTGGTTTTTTTTTTTTTTGGTCGTAAGAAATGTGCGTGAGTCAGTTGTGAAGAAATGTGTGTTGAGTTAGCTGGAATAAGCAGACCAGTGCATGGTATTGCAAGTACAGGCGTACAGATGATCATTTGCCACAAAATTTCGATGATGATGTCCAATCTTAGTTCGATTTGATTCAGGTGCCTGAACGATCGAGCTGGGGTCGTCTCTACAAACCCAGTGGGCTTGAAAAGGGATAAAGTCCAGTGACTCAAAATCATATCACCGGCTATAAACCGACAGTTGCAAGCTCCTTTTATGTTTTTTTTTTAATAAAAAAAATAGTTTCAGCACCTTTTTTAAATTTACTGCCCTAGATATATTGACATTTACCTTTTCATCGTGAATATTTCATCGTGTACGGACCTAAGTAAATTCTTAAACTATTTCGTCTGAATTTTGAGATTCTAAAACGTAAAATATGAGATATTATCACCTTACTAGGAAAGAAAAATATATAACTCATAACAAGAAATATGGATATTAGCGTGTTAAAATAAAGAATGCAACTAGGCCGGGTGTCCTCACTAAAGGGATTACTACTAGCGGCCCTCCTAAGTCGAAACATCCCAGAAAGAAAATAGATAGGTTGAGTCAATCTTAACTTCATTTCACTGTGAGCTCATAATCCAACAAAATAAAATCTTCTCGATATGGAAACTAATAACTTTTTATCATACCAGCTAGAGAGGATAATACTGTTTGAAAAACGGACATCTATTCATTACAATGAAAGTAAATTTAAGTTATTACAGTGCATAAAAGCTAAAAAATTATTTCTTTTCCTAATATGTAAAAGATTAGAGAGGGAGGATCGGCTCTATCTTCGAAAATCTTTCAAAATATTCGAATTGAATCATAAATACTCCATATCCATCCGAGTTGAAAGGCCGAGGTTGGCGAACCTATCAACACATTCAATCGGATACCAGCGGCAGGGGGCGGTCTCTCCCCATCAGGCAACGTCAGCAGGTGCGTAAATAGGGTCTCGCTGGGAGCTCAATTTAGCACATCCCGCGTAGCAATGCTAACGTGAGCCGCCTCTTATCGTACCCCGTTCGGCCTTCACTTTCTCGTCGCCCGCTATAAATAGAGCCGGAATTTAACTTTGTCCGATCCCCGTCAACGCCTTTGGCGCTCTGAAAACAGAATATCCGTCGTCTCCGGCGAACTGAAAAGGAAAAAAGAGAGGGAAAAGAAAAAAGGGAATTCTCTTCCGGCGAACCAAACCCCCAAGGTCAGTTGCATTTCTCTGCTGCGATTCTTGTTCCGTGGTTTTCCGTCCGATCCCGCGAAGTTCCTGTGCCGTTTGGCGATCGTCGGGGGGCTAGCGATTGTTGAATCGTTTGGTCGCCCGTCCCCTCGTCTCGGAGGGTTTCCGCTCTTGTTGTCGCTGCTCGCTTGTCTGATCTCCCTTTGAATTCGAGCTGGACTCGGTCACCTTCTTGTAGAAGCGGTCGAATGTTGTGATTTCGTGTCGTTCGTGTTGTAGTAGAACAGAGTGGGAGGATGCTGTGGAAAGTGAGGTTTTTTATGAGAAGTAGGTTCGGTTTGAGCTTCCTAGGGTTTCGGTGGACGGGGGAATTTGTTTCTTCTCTGAGGAAAATGGGCAATTGAGATTGATTTCCCTAGTGAAAGGTCCTAGGGTTTTATGTTAAATGACATCCGTGTGTTATTGTAGAGCTCCTATCGGTGGGGAAAATGTGATTTGACTTGGGGCGGCACCTGCAGATCATAGCGTCTATATATTTTGCATGCTTGATTTTTTCTTTAGTTGTGTAAGTTGGGAGATTAGGTTGTGTACGTTTATTTGTGAGTAGTTGATATTTGTAATTTTTAAGTTCCAGCAGCAATGATATGGATGGGTAGAATGGCTCCCTCACTAGTGTTGCTAATTTCTTTTCATGAGCCCCCCAACAATAAACGGGATATACCATAAGGACAATACTGTTCTCACTTTAGTATTCTGGATCTATTTCTGATCACCTTGTGCATCTATGAAACTTTCTACTTCTTATTCCTTTTACCTGTTTAAACCTGCTGCTTAATAGGAATTAAGAGTATTGACCACTCCCATCCCCTTTCAAATTAATTTTTTGTATAATAATTCAAAGATATCTAGCTGACTGCAGCTATTCTACATTTTCATTTATTTTTTTCAATCTTCTTTGGCCCCGGTTTTGGTAGGTGATGTTTCCTCTTCGTTCTGTCTAGGAGTGGACTAAAAGTGTGTGGAAGTGTTGGCTTCTGGAAACCTTTTCCCATTTTGGGAACTATTGTTGAAAAGCAATTGTTTCTTACTAGATGTTTGATTTCTTGTTGCAGAAAAACATGCCAGAACTGGAGAACATACTGAAAACTGCTGTTATATGGAGGGGACAAAAGTTAATTGTCGAAATGAATATGGGTGCTACACTAAAGGATTTTGGAAATGAGCTGCAGAAATTGACAGATGTAAAAGCTGAAACTATGCGGCTCATTATCCCTCAATTTTCTAGCAAAAGCTCCAAATTGCTTTATCCTTTCTCAGATGGACACTCTTCCTTAAGATTGCAGGAAATTCCTATAAATGAGGTAATTCTTTCTTTTCTCCCCCTGAATTTGAGCTTCTCTTTTTCACCCCTGCCCTGGTGAGGTTTTCTGCTTCCTTGAAACGAATACAAGATTACTGGTACTTTTTTCAGGAGATGGCATTTTAGCTATCCACATAACTCTCTCTCTCTCTCTCTCTCTCTCTCTCTCTCTGTGCTGAGTTACCTATGCCATCTGTATCAATCGCAGTTTTTTAAAGTCTTTGTGGCAATTGGTCATGTTTATTTGAAGATTTTCCTTTGTTAACACTGAAACCTTTCCATTGGGAGACATGTCTTGATGTAACAAAAAGAAAATGATAATTGACCCAATTAAAGAAAAAAAATTCAGAGTCATTTTTTATTTGTTATTATTATTATAATAGCTATTATTGTTATGATTTAATTTAATTTTTTTTCTGACAGTCAAATTCTAGCCATGTTACATTTTAATTACCTGTTGGGAGATGCCATTTCAGGGTAAACCTATCAGAATGATGGGAGTGCCTGAAGTTGAGGTTGATGAGGTGCTGGAAATTGCAAAGAAGGACTTGAGGATAGCTGGATTTGATGAGGAGGAAAGGAGATCAAGGCGGATGCTAGACCGGCCTTCTGGACCAATACAACTTCCTCAAGGAGCTTATATCTTTTGTGAATTTCGCACACTTCAACTTCCAGGAATAGAGGTACTTCTTATGCTGGGATTTTCCTTTATCTGGTTGTTTAAGCCTTTGAGGTATCTTGGAGAAGTGTTCGGAAGAATGTATGGGCTAAAGTAGATGGGTTTTCATGTTTGAGATTGCGAAAGAATAAAAGGGAAGTGACCAAGCTCTTTGCACTAATGTACTGATATTGTGTTGTCCTTTCTATTTGTTGCTGATTCTGGGACTTGGTCCTTAGCATGAAATATTACATGGAAAGAGTCCAAGTGTAATTGAATAAGAATATTAGAGCTTGATTCAAATCTGTGAGGCAGAGAGTTGCTTGGAGCTTATTAAATAGTCGTTGTGATCTTCTTAATAAACTACATGCTGGTGGCTGAATAAAGAAAAATTCTGACTAAGCCCTATACTTCCCATGAGGATCAGTAAAGTTAGGTACAGAAAGCCTAACCATCATTTTCCTTCCTTTTTACCAGAAACAACCTGTTAGTCTTTAATATGGAAGAATAAAGAAAAACTGTAAGTTAGAGCCCTATCCTTTGCCCTCAAAGGATCGATAAAAGTAAGGAATAGACAGACCACTTTTGACTTTTTCCATTCTGAAGCCAGGAATGACAAAACTGGATCAGAATGTAATAATCTAGATGTGATTAAGGATAATAATTGATATCCTCAGGGAAACATTATCAGCAGTTCCATAGTTTCTCTCTTGCTTTTTTATTTTTTTGGATCGAAGAGTTTTCAATGTGCATGACAAATGTTCTGCAGAGTGTAGATATTATTTGAGCTGAAAATTACCAATCCATCACTTTAGTTACTTTCGTCTAATTTGCACTATGTAAACCTGCAGTTGCATCCACCAGCTTCAGAGGCATTGAGAAGAATGCACATGCTTGCTGCAGATCCTGGAATTGTGGCCATTATGAACAAGGTATTATAATGCTTGCTTCATGAAGAGCAAAGCGTTTTGGTTTTATAGTGATACACTTCAGTACCAACAATCTCTTACTTTTCATTGTTTGAAGCATCGATGGCGCGTTGGTGTTATGTCTGAGATGGCCCCAGTTGGTTATGTTGGGATTAGCCCCAAATGTATTCTAGGTTTCAACAAGGTAATTACCGGTTGCTGCTCCCTGATTGTAACTTGATTAAGTTCATGCATAGCAATGTATTTTTTAAAATTCTTTTCACCTTGATATGTAATCCTGCAGAATCATGGTGAGGAAATATCCTTGCGTCTCCGAACTGATGATCTCAAGGGTTTTAGGAAGTATGAAAGCATAAAGAAGACTCTTCTTCATGAGCTTGTAAGATTAATTTGGTTTCCTAGTATAGACTGTTTGCCTTTGAATTTTATATTTTTTTTAAAATTTTTTTTGTTGGGAGAAAGGTGGTTAGGTGGTTTTGAGACTGTTGTTGCCTCTTTGAGTATAGCTTCTTCAATTGTTTCATATTTTAATGGATATGCTTGCCGCTGGATATGCTTATATGTTATTCTGTAATTTCAGGCTCACATGGTGTTCTCGGAGCATGATGCGAACTTTTATGCTTTTGATAAGCAGGTAAATGATTAACCTCAGTTGTATTTGCAGAAGTTTTCTTTTATCCAGTGTTGAAGTCATCGTTTTTTTATTCTTGGGCTGAGCAGCTGAACCAGGAAGCTGGTAGTTTAGATTGGACAAGATCGCAAAGCCAAACGCTTAGTGGAATTAGGCATTCCAATCACGAAAGTGATGATAGCAGCATTGTCCAAATCAATGTTCCTCCACGAAAGCTTGGGGGTAACATGTCAGATCAGTGGGCCAGTGCCCGTGCATCATCAGTTGCTGCTGCTTATAGGCGCATGTCAACCACTTCAACCAATCAAGAGGTGGTACCTGGAGTGCATGCTGAACCAGACCCTGATGATTCTGGATTTGATATCATAAAGGATAGTGTTCCCAAGGTTTCTGTTGAAACCCAAAACATGAATGATGACAATCTGAGCAGGCACAAATTTGATCATGAATGCCATTCTGATGTTACCAACAATCAAGCAAACTGTGAGCCTGATCCTGATGATCATCTTGGAGATGATGCTTCAAAGAACACTGCAAACAATGTCAAACATGAATCAAATATTAGTGATTCTGAGATGACAGAAATAAAGTCTCTTCTGATGAATGGTCAGATAGCTGCTGATCTAGAAATGTCCAGGGAACCTGATCCTGATTATTCAGATTCTCTCAAGGACAATATAATGCTTATATCTGACCTCAATAAGTCTTTAGTTTCCAAAGTCTTGGAGCTTAGAGTTCAGGAGGGAACCAAGAAAGAACCTGATCCTGATGATTTAGAAGTGAGAACCATCACAAGATCGAGAAACAAGATTGTGGCAGAGCAAGCCTATGAAGAAGCTATAAAAGCTCATGAACAGTCTGAATTGAGTGAATTTCAGGCTAATGAACTTCAGCATGCTGAGCCTGATCCTGATGATGGTATTAAAGATCCAACTGGAGAATCCACAATGCAGATTGATGAGCCAGATCCAGATGATCAAGAGTTGAAAATAATCCAAGACCCTGTCAGTCTTGTCTGTAGTCGCATACAGAAGGCAATGAAGATGCTGCAGACACAAGTCAATCCCATGGAGGCAACGAAGGTCATGGAAACACTTGTGAAAATAATAAGGTAAGATTTATGCTTTTTGTTTCTTGGGGCACACTAGTCAATAATTTTTCCGTTACAAATTAGTTATTCACCCACTTAGAGTAGTGTGAAGGGCGTGAACCTCCCCATATGAAAATTATGCGAAACAACATAAAGATGGTACAGTTTTAACAGCTGCAAGTATAACCTGTCTGTGGCAGGAACGTGATTGAACATCCGGATGAGATGAAGTTCAAAAGACTCCGTAAGGTACAGAGAAATTCTCATCTTTAGGTTACCTTCCTTTTTGGGTTTCCTCTTGGATATTGTTCAGTATCAGCAGGCTTTATTGATCGTTGATAAATTATAATATGCAGGCCAATTCTGTAATGCAAAGGAATATCGTGAATTCTGCAGGCATGTCTCTTCTGTTTCTTAACTGATTAATTATGAAGTGTGGCAATTGTGGGCCATAGTTTATTGAAATGTAGGAAAAAGATAAGGTTGGTGGGGGTTTGGCTTGGTTTCTCCTGTGCTTTTCAAACAATGTAACTTTTGAGCAAGTAATGTGCCTCTGTGGTGGTAAATGTCATAATCACATAGGCCATCCGGTTAGATAAAGTTTAAGCTAGAAAGAAATGGTTATGAGGAATATAAAAAATGAAGCACTAATGTTCATTGAGTTGCTCATCTCACTGGTATGGTCTAAATGCTGCGTTCTCTTTTAGGAGTTTCTAATATCACCTCCTCCTGTGCATATTTCAGCTGCCATGGAAATTCTGTCCCTGATTGGTTTCACTGAAGATGTTCTGTTCGCTGATACTGTTAAAGCAGAAGCTTGTCTAGTTTTGAAGCGGAATGACCCTGGCTTGTTGTGGCTTGCTAAATCCTCCATTGAAACATGCATGGCCAGCTGGTGATTTGCAGAATCCATGCAACTATAGATAAACATATACAGGGTATTGTCTGTACATCCTGCACTTGTATAGAACGTGCGTTTCTTCTTTACTTGAGAAGCACGCTGTACGATATGGTACTTGGCATATGATGATTCTGTCTTCATAGGAGAGCTTTTTCTTTGTATATCAAGGGTACTCGCCTGGTGTCTGAATAAACCAGTCCGTGTATATATATGATGGGATATTTGCTTGCCAAAACAGCTTACTCGAGAACGATATCTACGCTCTACATTTATCAGTCGAGCCTTTTTACTTGAAATATGGCAGGAAATTTTTCCCACTTGTGAAGTTGTTGCATTGGTCCGTTCATAGTCTGTTTTAGTTTTTCAGATTCAAACGCCTTTTGGGATCTCTTCATCGATTTCAGCACCTTGCTGCCACGTAGCGTGCTATCCTCCCTTCAAGAAATGCACCTTCGAAGGGGTGATCTATAGGATTTCACACTGATGAACTCATATCTGGGTTGTCCAAATCAAAAGGAAAAGGCGACAATGTTGAGAAGATTAATGAAGAAATGCGTTCTTTTGAGCCGCCTCCGGTGAGCCACAAAAATCGAGTAGGCAGTTCATCCTCAAGGACTCTTGCACTATTAACCTGGCCATCAACAAATTAATTTCGCACCACCAGCGTTGAAGTTGCATCTAAAATTTGAGTCTTCGCATTTTCTCATCAACACCATTACAATGTCAGAGTCATGATCGTCTTCGATCCAAAGTGTCATTTTGTTCACATCAGCCCCACACTACTCATCTTCTCTCGCCTGACACAATCAACAAACAGCATCACCCTGCCGCTCTCCAACGACAAAATAACGAGATGAGGTGCAAGCATCTAGCCGAACTCACCTCTCACTCCAAAATAGAACGCACAAACATGAAACTAACAGTGTCTGACAATAGATGCAATTTTAAAGAGTGAAAGAAATGTAAAGCAATTTACCATGAGACTTTTAACAACTGAAGTTGTATAAAAGTTATTACAGACAAGCCCCCAAAAAAACACTCGCCTTTTGAGAAATCTTATCAGGAACCAGAGCACGAATTCCTTTTCCAACATGCATTCTAAAAGAGCAAGTTTTCAACATTCGCCCAACTTTACACCCGACAACATGAACAGCCTTGTTAAGTCAGCACCGGATGCTCCCAACAAATGGACGATTTTGGAGCCAGAGGAGATGACGAGAAATCTAAGCACTGTCCATTGGTGTATCTCCGCCATTTGAGTTTGTGGAGTTTGCTGTAAGAGGGCTTTCGTGACAACTTTTCTGTAATTGGCTTGCTCCAAAAGTAAACTCATTTGGAGGAATATCTAACGGAGGGCGACTGAGGATTGAGGCAGCACCAAAATCAAATGCAGGAGGCGGAACTGGGTCATTAACCTTTGGGAAGCCAAAGCTGAAGGGTTGTGCATTTATAGATGGGGAGATGGGTGGAGCTACACATCCATCCACAAAACCAAATATCTTCTGCTCATATTCTTGCAATTGCCCGTATACAACTGCAGTCAACAGATATGTGAGAGATTCACCAAAGATAACAGTTGGGACAGGGCAATTGAACGTGGCCATAAAGAAAAAAGCCAAAAGGATGGGGAAAACATTTAGGCGACACAGCTAACATAAAATCGAAAATTAGTGACATGTTGCATTTTTGGGAGTTCATGTCTCATACAAAGAAAGGTCCATCACCTTAACAAAGAAAGGCAACATATGTATACTATTCATACAACAGTTAAGGGCACACAAGATGGTCTTGGAACTATTGTGAGAATTTTTGGCATAGTTGCCATTTTCCAGTGGTGCAAACAGAAAAACAACCACAGTTTCAGAACTAAATTGAAAAAAAAAATTATGGGTTCTTACCAACAACTCATCTCACAAGAATACATATGACAAGTATGTAATGATAACGTAAAACCAGTGACGTCTCCAATGTGCAAATGAAATACCTACTAACAATATAATCTTTCATCCTTCACTATGTGTGCATGCACGTGAAACTCTTTGTTTAGGTGGGGGTGGGGAGTGCAAGGTCATTTTGCACATAAGGATGCAAACCTTTATTTAGCTCCACTGATGATCTCCGCTCTTTCACCCATTGGCAACTCTGTGCAAGCCTCCATCCTCTTGACTTCATCAAGTAACCTATCACAATGGCTGGCGACCTGTCAGAAGAAAAGCATCAATAATTGGGCCACAGAGAAAACATCAGTATTCTTCCATCGGACAATTTCAACTATAATAACTCCGACATGTCATCAGTTTACGCGGAAAAGTGCATATTTTGAAGTTGCGGCCAAAACATTACATTCTTAAAATCACCATATTACATGCTTGCCTGTCACATTGTCCAACTTTTCTTGAAGGGAGAAAAGGGGGGAAATAGCATATAAATCATACCTATTTTTCCCGGACATGCAATGCACAAGAACCCGGGCTTTGTCCCTTTCACATTGCTCTGCAAAGGAAAAAGATGAGACACATCCTATACATGTAGAATGAACAGGCCAATTTCTGAGACAAAGCATTAGCTGCTAAACACATTTATCTTAGTTATTAGCTAGAAAAAGTTCACCTTAGTTGATGTATGGTCCCACAGCGACATTATTGACAAAGAAATTACCGAGAGGGGAATGACATATGCTCAAAGAAAGATCCAGAAAAGTGAGCCCTATGGTAAAGATGATTAGGTAGCATCTCAAGAAAGGAAAGGACATTTAGCTATATAATATGGTCGTTCAACCAAGCATGGCAACCTCCAATCCACAAGTGCCTTGCTAGAGTCAAGCAGAGTCACGATTGCCTTGTTGATTACATAAGAGTCACCATGTTAATCACTCCAAACTAGCCAAAACTCAGTCACACTGACACAAGACCAGAGTTAAAAAAGAAACACCCTGCTAAGCACAAGATAGTAGGCTCCTTAAACTTCTACATACTTAAAGTTCTTTAGAACTAAAACCAGCTGTTTCCAGTCTTCATCATGATCTTTCATGAATCATTCCACCATTTCAAGAGTTCTCATCACTGACAAATGAATATGACTTCCAAGATTTGAACTTCGAAAAAGAAAGAATGCAAGCATCAACACCCATGCTAATCAACACATAAAGGAGTATTGCAGGTAAGGATAGACATACCTAAAAACAGGTTCGCATCGTCAAAGGGTAAACTTTTGTCATCTTGGAGGCAGTGATAAGTAAACGAGTTTTTGTAAAGATTTTGACAGGCAGGCACAGTCTGCACACAATAGCGAATAACACTTTCAGACTTCAACCCATGTATACATAATACCCCATAAGCAACCGGTCAAGAAGACAGATAAACACGAAATATCATGGTACAAAACAGATAATAAGAAACTCTATATTAAAGTCGGGATGATAATTCAGGTTACAATGTAAATTCACATCTCATGCATGGTAACTTTCACAACGTTGACTTGATAAAAATCCCTCAGTTTTCAAGTTAATTATCACCAAAACTATAATCTGGCTAAAACTGTTGCACACAGTGACATGTAGAGATAAACCAAATAGCTGACAAAGAAAACGGAACAAACAGACACATGACCCTACGGTGACTCAAATAACATTGCCAAAAACCTATCCTCCAACTGTTTCCAAGTGTAAAATTCACGGTCATCTCCATCATACATCCAAGGTCACATAGACATCTAAAAGTCAGCATTTCTTGCTCCACCAAATCTCGCATATGCCGCACTACCAAGGAATTCTATCAAAAACCTGACAGACAAACTTCGCTCAAAACAAATAGCTACTCTGACCGAACTTAAAATTCCCCGTCCTGGCAGATATCAGGCAATTCACCGATATGCGAATGACCTAACATGAACATATGCGCAGTACGACAGGCAAAAGCTACTACAAATTCTAATCCACCGTATCCCGCGGCCAAGCCCCCTGCCCCGACCGATCGATGCACAGGATAAAAAAGCAGCAACAGACAACATCGTTCCCCAATCAATTACGAAAATTTGAATCAAGTAATGCCCACATTGAGGATACGCGAAATCCCCTGCGTCTTGAGGAGCTCGGACCGGGAGGCGTTGTCGTAGCTCCCGAGGTAGAGGAACTCCGGCAGGATCTCCGTCGGGAACGCGCTGACGTGGAGCGACCCCTTCTCCGCCGCCACGGGAATTCGGTGGCCGCAAATCCCGCACACCTCGCCCTCCTCGTACTTGTGGTAGTGGCCGCAGACCCCACACGGGTTCTCCCTCTCCCTCTTCCTCATGCTGGAGGCGGCGGCGATTCAGGAACCCGATTCAGCCCGCGGGAAGAAACTACCGCCGACCCAGATCGATTCGAGGGGAGAGCAAACGCGGGTCTCGAGTAGATTCACGATACGAGGAACGCTCCCCTAAGATTCAGAGAGAGAGAGAGAGAGAGGGGGGTAGGATTGCGTGAAGAGAGAGAGAGAGAGAGCCTTTAGGAGATATTGTATCGTATTGTATTCTCTGAGGAAGCGTCTGATTGATGTTTTGTCCTTTATAGCAGAGATAGAGATAGAGATAGAGATAGAGAGAGAAACGGTGCAAGTACAAAGGAGCCACGACGGCGTAAAAAAAAAATCATATATCCGATCGAGAAAAATTACCCACAAAAGGAAAAGATCGGTCAGATCGGACGGCCTCCGTTCGGATCAGACGGGCGATCCAACGGACGCCGAGCAACGAGGATCACGCCTTAACAGCAAGGAAGAAAAAGATCGGACCGGCTCGGACCCACGGACGGAGACCGAGAAGAGACGCACCCGTCGGGCTCGGGCGTGAATTGACCCGGGTTGAAGCTTGAGTCTTATGATGAGAACGAGATTTTAGATTTGAGATTGGGATTGCTACTGAGTCGCTTTCAAGGATGAGCCTCGAGGAGAAATATTAAAACGAATGATTAGGGGGCAGATAGGAGGAGTGCTTTGGCTTTAAAGACCCCAGCTCGATTGTACGGCACACCAGATCTTCCAAAATGTTGACGACAGGCCTAATCTTCCAAATGATTTTTCTCTCATTGATTGGTAGGCTGGTGCCTGCGCTCCGAGCGGTGACGTCATCGGGGGGGAACGCACAAAAGTTGGTGCTCCTGTTTTTCATATTAATTGTCGTGACATGGGCATGCCCTCGAAAAGGAGCAAAAAAAATCGTTGAGAAGCATTGCTTTTATCTTCTAAATATTTCGCCAGGGGCGAATGAATTTTATCTTATGATATGATTAATGTTGGCTATCGTATTGGTCATCTAACATGTTGACTATGCATGTACATGAGAGTGTGTAATCGGATTTTTGCTCCTAATGCGGCACGCAAAAGTATGTTTTTGAAAATGAGTTAGAAAATATTTTTCATTATTTAGTATGGTAAAATTTAATCCAGCGCAAAATAATCAAAAAATTGATTTTATTTATTTATTTTTATATTTTCTTTCTTTTTTTTTTTTTGCTTCTTTTTAGCTTAGCTGGCCATAGGCGAGCTTGAGCTCACCCGACACTCGTTAGACTTGAGGTTGCCTGATTTTGGCAAGCTTCAAGCTTCCCACATGCCTTGGTGAGGCTTATGCTTCCCTGTGATCAATTGTCGACCATTGTTGTGGTTAGTCAAGGAAGAAGTAAAAATAAAAAATAAAAAGAATTAAAAGGAGTGCATGGAAAGAGAATGTGTTTGGTCTGAGTAAAAAGAAAGAGGAGGGAAAATTTTCTCCATTACTAAATGGAAAATGTCTTACTTGATTAGTTTATTTTATGTAAACTAAGCGCCCAAAAATTCGAAAAAATTATCCATAGAAATTATTTTTTGTAAAATAAAGGGAGTCTAAACATATTTATCTACGATAATAAAGATCAATTAAATTGCCAATATAATATTTTGTGAAATTTCTGTAGAATATGTATGTACCCTCGACAAGATAGATGTGAACAGAACACTGAGCAGGGCAGAGAGCATCGCGCAGAATCTTCCCGTTTCGTCTTTCCTACAGCTCTGCCGCAAGCAAACGAAGACAGAGAGTACGATATGATTGAGTTTGGCTATTGCTACCATGTTGACTGCGCATGTACATGAGAGTTTGTAATTGAATTCTTGCTCCTAATACGCCAAGCAAGATTTTAACTTCCTAATAACGATGAATCATGGGCATCGTCTAATAGAAACTTTATAGAAAAGTAATCGAAAAACACACGCGTACGTGTATGAAAATGATCAAGAAAAAAGGAAAGAAAATTTCCAAATGGAAATTTAAAGTGAAGTCATTTTCTCAAAGAGTCTAAAGTGACCGTAAGTTTAAACATTAGAGTGGAATTGACAAAAAAAAAAAAAAAAGACCGTAGATCTCGAACAAGGACATGACATGGGACCGTTTTCTTCAAAAAGTGCTCAAGATGTATGTTGCCTTCGACAAAACCCTAAAATTGCCATAACCTAAAATGAAGGCTTACGGACCTATATATATATATAATATAACGCTTAGAGTAGATATTGTTTCGAATAAATACCTAAAGTGACCAACTTAATATCAAATAATGGCTCAAACCCACTGGTCAATGAAATTTTCATCATCCAGGCTGCACATGTGATGTAGATGCTTATTTTGGTCGAAAAGGCGCCAACATTAGAACCAATTTTATCCGAAATTCTCTGCTTCGATCTAATTTGAAGAAGTCTCAAATTGAAGGAATGACCCTTGGAGGGTTCTTCTAAAAGCAATTTTCCTCCATTATCATTGACTTAGCTTCTCCATTACAATCATATATGTTGTTCTTGGCTTCCTGATGTTGCCACCAAAATAAGCATGTGGGTTCCACGTGCACCACTAGCTAATCAGCGGATTTGAGCTTTTATTTAAAACCAAGATGGCTTCTTCAAATCTTAGTTTGAGATAATTAGTTACTTTTTAATAAACATTGCTCCACTTTGATTCATCCTTTGAGATTAAATTGGACGTTGCAAACTCTTAATTGAGATAAGACCTACCTTAAGCCATTTTTTAAATATTTTTATAGTAAAACAATTCCACTCTAGTCTTTATTTGAGACTAAGTTTATCACTTCAAGAATTATACGTTCATGAATGTATTTTAAAATTTTTCCAAAAGGAAATTTAATCGGTTAGTTAGGTGGAAGATAGAGATTTTAATTTTCCATGACAAAAAGGTAAGATTCTATTTGTTTTACGAAAAATTATATAATTTCTTGAAAATATTTTTCAAGAAATTATTTTATAGGAAATGACAATATTTTTCTGTATTTAGTCGAAACCTGGAAATAAATTAGAAAATATTTTATACCATAGGAAAATTATAAATTTTTTTGATTTTTTAAGATATATTTATACTTTCTTTCTTTTTCTTTCTTCTTCTTCCTTGTTCAATCATAGATGAGCTTGAGGTCGTCGGATTCTAGCGAGCTTCAACCTTGCCATAGGCCTTGACGAGGTTCAAGCTTACTTGTAGTTGGTTGTTACCGTGGCCGGTCAAGAAAGAAGTAAAAAGAAAAAAGAAAAATTAAAAGAAATGAATGGAAAGAGAACATGTTTGGTCCAAGTAAAAGAAAGGAGTTTCGCCACTTTTGAATGGGAGATGTTTTATTTGACTAATTTATTTTCTACGAACAAAGTCCCGAAAAATCCAGAAAAATTTTCTGTAAAAATTATTTTTCGTGAAATAAACGAAATTTAAAGATATTTATCCACAATAACAATGATAAATTAGATTACAAATATAATATTTTGTGAATTTTGTGTAGAATATGTATGTACACTCGACAACGTGAACAGAGGACACTGAGCATGGCAGAGAGTCTCTCGCGCAGAAGCTTCCCGTTTCGTCTTTCTACAGCTCAGCCGCAAGCAAGCGACAGAGACAGTACGAAATAGAGAGAGAGAGAGAGAGAGAGAGAGAGAGAGAGAGAGGGAGAGTCAAATTCTACCGGTTTGGCGCGCTAGGGTTTATCGACCGACGGCAATGGCAAACCCTTCTCGCCGGCTGCTCCTCTCCCCTTCTCTCTCCCGATGCGTCCGACGCATTTCCTCCTCCTCGCTCGAGTTCTTCGAACCTCCGCCGGCCGTCGCGCCTCGAAGAGTCGTCGTCACCGGTGAGTTCGCACGACTCACTGTTATTTCACTTCAGAGGAACCGAAAAGTTAGATAGATAGAGGTGCGGTGTGGCATTAATGCTCTCGGGAGGTTTACTCTGGGTTTTTCAAGATGAAGATTGTTTTTTTTTTTGTTGGATTGAAGGCTTGGGTATGGTTACCCCGCCCGGTTGTGGAGTGGAAACGACATGGAAGCGGCTAATAGAGGGGGAATGCGGGATTAGAGCGATCATGCCCGAAGATCTCAAGATGGATAATTTCGATGGAGAGACGCGGTTGCATACGTTCGAGCAGCTGACATCCAAAGTTGCTGTAACGGTGCCTCGCGGTACCAATCAAGGCGAATTTAACGAGCAATTGTGGCTTAATTCCAAAGTAAATAATCTGTTCCCCGAGACTATTGATACTTTGCTTTACATGTGTTTTCCTTCTGTGATGATGTACCTTGATACGCACATTGTTCGGCCATGGGGATTCCCTCCCGAGAGTACAGTGTAGATTGATGGCAGCTGACTTTTGCCTTCTTGTGCAACATTGATGATGCAAGATGAGTGATCGGAGGAATTGGAAGAGACCGAGTTTTTTCATTTTAGTTTGCTTTTTGAGACTGAAAAGCAGTTATGTCGCATATTTATTCAATGTGCCAATTTCAAGCAAATGTTATGCATGTGAGCTAGACATTCTGAAAGATACTTATGGCCGTGATAAGAATTCTTGAGCTCGTAACTATATAATGATTTTGCTATGGGCTGTAATGAACACATGGGACATTTGTATTAATCTCCAATGCAGTGTTTATTTGCTGTTACTTCTTTTAATGCGGCTGGCTTAGGCAGGTCTGGCTCAACTCTATGTCCGATTTTACTGCTGTAGTAGTTAATGAGTTTAATCGTGATAGAGAGATATTGAAATTTACAAGTTGGTATGTGATGGAAATTATCTCAAATAAAGACATAAAATGACCAACTTAATATCAAGTAAGAGCCCGAACTCACTAACTAGCCAAATCTTCACCAATCAAGTTGCACGTGTGAGGTAGGTGTTTATTTTGGCAGGAAAGGTGGCAACATTAGGAATAATTTTATCCGAAATTTTCTGCTCTATCCAGTCTCAAATTGAAGGAATGATTATTGGAGGGTTCTTCTAAAAGCAAATTTCCTCCACTGTCGTCAACGTAGCTTCTCCATTATGATCATATATGTTGTTCTTGGCTTCCCGATGTTGCCACCAAAATAAGCATGTGGATTCCAAGTGCAAAGCCAACTAATCGATGAATTTGATTTTTTATTCGAAACCAAGATTGTCATTTTGAATCCTTATTTTAGATGATGTCTACTTTGATTTCTTTTTAATAAACACTACCCCACTTTGATTCATCCTTTGAGATTAAATTGGATATTGCAAACTCTTGACCAAGATAAGGTCTATTTTAAGCCATTTTTAAGTTTTTTTTTAAGAAATTCCACTTTTGTCCTTATTTGAGATTAAATTTATCTCTTGAAGCATTTCTACATTCATTAATATATTTAAAATTTTTCCGAAAGGAAATTTAATTATTTTTTTTGTCAATCCTAGTTTACGTTTATCATAACTCTCACTCTTAGACTTTTATCCTACCTTTTACAAGACTTGAGAATCGAAATTCACACTTGAAATTAAATCATTCCCATCCCAATCCTTAAAAAGGCAATGATTCGAACCTCTCCCGCTCCCCCTTCTCACATGGAAAGGGTGTTCCTAGGCAAACCCTAGTGGTTAAATTTAATTGGTTGCTTAGTTGGAAGATTGAGAGATTTAAATTTTTCATGCTAAAAGGATAAGACTATTCGTTTTGCAAAAAATTGTATAACTTCTTGAAATATTTTTTAAGAAGTCATTCTCTAGGAAAATAACAATACTTCTTGATATTTAGCTGAAACCTGAAAATGAATTAGAAATTTTTTTTACTATTTATGGAAAATTTAATCTCAAGGAAAATTATCAAAAAATTGATTATTTATTTATTTTTATATTCTCTTTCCTTTTCTTTTTTGCTTCTTCCTTAGCTTTCGCTACAGGCAAGCTTGAACTTGCCCAACATTGGTTAGACTTGAGGTCGCCTGATTTTGGCAAGCTTCAAGCTTCCCACTAGCCTTGGTGAGGCTTAAGCTTTCCTATGGTCGGTTGTCGACCATTGTCGTGGTCGATCAAAGAAGAAGTAGAAATAAAATATAAAATAAAAATAAAAATAAAAAAGAATTAAAAGGAGTGCATGGAAAGAGAATATATTTAGTCTGAGTAAAAGAAAGAGGAGAAAAATTTTCTCCATTTCTAAATGGAAAATGTCTTACTTGATTGGTTTATTTTATGTAAATCAAGCACCGAAAAATTCGAAAAAATTATCCGTAGAAATTATTTTTTGTAAAATAAAGGAGTCTAAACATATTCATCTACCATAATAACTTTACACACAAGACTACCCCACTTCCCGAAAGCTTCGCGGGGACTACTTTACGATGACCGCCCGTAGGGGGTTTACTGCACAAGGCCCTGCAGAGGAAAAGCTCGATCAATTAAATTACCAATATAATATTTTGTGAAATTTTTGTAGAATATGTCTGTACCCTCGACAAGACAGATGTGAACAGAACACTGAGCAGGGCAGAGAGCATCGCGCAGAATCTTCCCGTTTCGTCTTTCCTACAGCTCTGCCGCAAGCAAGCGAAGACAGAGAGAGAGTACGATGTGATTGAGTTTGGCTATCGTATTGCGCATCTAACTTGTTGACCACGCATGTACATGAGAGTTTGTAATTGAATTCTTGCTCCTAATACGCCAAGCAAGATTAACTTCCTAATACCGATGAATCATGGGCGTCGTCTAATGGAAACTTTATAGAAAAGTAATCGAAAAACATACGTGTATGTGTATGAAAATGATCAAGAAAAAAGGAAAGAAAATTCTCAAATGGAGATTTGAAGTAAAGCCATTTTCTCAAAGAGTCTAAAGTGATCGTAAGTCTGAGCATTATAGTGGGATTGATAAAAAAAAAATGACCATAAATCTCGAATAAGGACATGAAGTGGGGCCGTTTTCTTCAAAAAGTGCTCAAGATGTATGTTGTCTCCAACAAAACCCCAAAATTGCCCAACTTAACCTAAAATAAAGGCTTGAAGTAGGTTCTTTAAAAAAAAAAACACCTAGAGTGGATATTGTTTCAAATAAATACCTAAAATGGCCAACTTAATATCAAATAAGGGCTCAAACTCATTAGCCAATCAAATTTTCATCAGCCAAGTTGCTTGTGTGATGTAGGTGCTTATTTTGGCTAGAAAGGCGCCAACATTAGAAACAATTTTGTCCAAATTTTTCTGCTTTGATCTAATTTGAAGAAATCGCAAATTGAAGGAATGATTCTTGGAGGGTTCTTCTAAAAAGCAATTTTCTTCCATTATCATAGACTTAGCTTCTCCATTATAATCATATATTTTGTTCTTGGCTTCCCGATGTTGCCACCAAAATAAGCATGTGGGTTCCACGTGCACAACTAGCTAATCAACGAATTTGAGCTTTTATTTGAAACCAAGATGGTCACTTCAAATCTTAATTGAAATAATTAGTTACTTTAATAAACACTGCCCCACTTTAATTCATCCTTTGAGATTAAATTGGATATTGCAAACTTTTAATTGAGATAAGATTTACTTTAAGTCATTTTTTAAATATTTTTTAAGTAAAACAATTTTACTTTAGTCCTTATTTGAGAATAAATTTACCACTTCAAGAATTATACGTTCATGAATGTATTTAAAATTTTTCCAAAAGGAAATTTAATTGGTTAGTTAGGTGGAAGACTAAGAGATTTACATTTTCATGACAAAATGGTAAGATTATGTTTGTTTTATGAAACATTATATAATTTCTTGAAAACATTTTTCAAGAAATTGTTTTATAGGAAAATGACAATATTTTTCTGTATTTAGCTTAAACCTGAAAAATAAATTAGAAAATATTTTATATTGTAGGAAAATTATAAAAAACTGATTTAAAAATATATTTATATTTTCTTACCTTTTCTTTCTGCTTTTCCTTGGTCAGCCATAGACGAGCTTGAGGTCGTCGGATTTTGGTGAGCTTCAACTTGCCATAGGCCTTGACGAGGCTCGAGCTTACTTGTGGTTGGTCGTTGTCGTGGCTGGTCGAAAGAAGTAAAAAGAAAAAAGAAAATTAAAAGAAAATAAAAAGAACATAAAAACAAAAAAAGAAAAATCCAGAAAAAACTTATTCTATGAACAAAGTACCGAAAAGTCCAGAAAAATTTTCCATAAAAATTATTTTTTTCGTGAAATAAACGGAATTTAAAGATATTTATCCACAATAACAATGATAAATTAGATTACAAATATAATATTTCGTGAATTTTGTGTAGAATATGTATGTACACTTGACAAAACGTGAACAGAGGACACTGAGCGAGGCAGAGGGTCTCTCGCGCAGAAGCTTCCCGTTTCGTCTTTCTACGGCTCAGCCGCAAGCAAGCGACAGAGAGAGTACGAAATAGAGAGAGAGAGAGAGAGAGAGAGAGAGAGAGAGAGTCAAATTCTACCGGTTTGGCGCGCTAGGGTTTATCGACCGACGGCAATGGCAAACCCTTCTCGCCGGCTGCTCCTCTCCCCTTCTCTCTCCCGATGCGTCCGGCGCATTTCCTCCTCTTCCTCCTCGCTCGAGTCCTTCGAACCTCCGCCGGCCGTCGCGCCTCGAAGAGTCGTCGTCACCGGTGAGTTCGCACGACTCACTGTTATCTCACTTCAGAGGAACCGAAAAGTTAGATAGATAGAGGTGCGGTGTGGCATTAATGCTCTCGGGAGGTTTACTCTGGGTTTTTCAAGATAAAGATTTTTTATTTTTCTTTATTTTTATGGGGTGGATTGAAGGCTTGGGTATGGTTACCCCGCTCGGTTGTAGAGTGGAAACGACGTGGAAGCGGCTAATAGAGGGGGAATGCGGGATTAGAGCGATCACGCCCGAAGATCTCAAGATGGATAATTTTGATGGAGAGACGCGGCTGCATACGTTCGAGCAGCTGACATCCAAAGTTGCTGCGACGGTGCCTGTCGGTACCAATCAAGGCGAATTTAACGAGGAATTGTGGCTTAATTCCAAAGTAAATAATCTGTTCCCCGAGACTATTGATACTTTGCTTTACATGTGTTTTCCTTCTGTGATGATGTACCTTGATATGCACATTGTTCGGCGATGGGGATTCCCTCTCGAGAATACAGTGTAGATTGATGGCAGATCGCGTAAATTTAAAGTCCTGCTAAATGACTTTTGCCTTCCTGTGCAACATTGATGATGCAAGAGGAGTGATCGGAGGAATTGGAAGAGAGCGAGTTTTTTCATTTTAGTTTGCTTTTTGAGACTGAAAAGCAGTTATGTTGCATATTTATTCAACGTGCCAATTTCAAGCAAATGTTATACATGTGAGCTAGACATTCTGAAAGATACTTATGGCTGTGATAAGAATTCTTGAGCTCGTAACTATATAATGATTTTGCTATGGGCTGTAATGAACACATGGGACATTTGTATTAATCTCCAATGCAGTGTTTATTTGCTGTTACTTCTTTTAATGCGGCTGACTTAGGCAGGTCTGGCTCAACTCTATGTCCGATTTTACTGCTGTAGTAGTTAATGAGTTTAATCGTGATAGAGAGATATTGAAATTTACAAGTTGGTAACCCAATAGAGTTTGGGGCACTGTCTGGAGCTTGCTTGTGATTTTATAGTCGTTGGGAAAGTGATGTCCATGCACTTTGCTACACTTGATCACTCCATTTTCCATCGGGATGAGGAACTCCTGTGATATGGTAAATCAGTCCCATCATCTGCTGATTCCATAGGCTGTTAATTCCGAAAGAAGTCATTCATAGATGCTGCATAATGAATTTTATCCCTTCTCAATTTTCTCTTTAGGAGCATCGTTCAATTACAAGATTCATAGGCTATGCACTCTGTGCTGCTGATGAGGCTTTAAGAGATGCAAAATGGGTACCCACTGAACAGGAACAGAAAGAAATGACGGTAATCGATATATTTCTTGCAGATACTTTGGGAGAATGCTATGCTTTATAAATTCTTTGGTGATGTACCTTCTTTTAACTTGAAGAACGCCAGGGGGTTTCTATTGGAGGGGGGACTGGAAGCATCAGTGACATACTGGATGCGGCACAAATGATCTGTGAGAAGGTTTGTTTGTTACCATTCCATCAGTTGTTTACAAAGCATGAATTCTTCCTGCAGTCTTGATCCTGATAAATTGCCTTCTATGATGATGGAAACTTGAATGACCTCTTGCTCTTTGTTGCAGCGCCTTCGTCGACTTAGCCCTTTCTTTATTCCAAGGATTTTAATCAACATGGCCTCGGGTCATGTGAGCATGAAATATGGTTTCCAGGTGAGTATACAACTGTGGCCAGATGATTTTGTATGATCAAACTATCCAAGCCGAACTTTCTGCGGATGTCTCACTGTGTCACTCATTCTTCTAATAAAGATATGAGACTTGAGATTTTTGCTTTTTTCTCGACTGGTCATGTGATTTCTTTTAGCAAACCTAGCCTTCCTCCATGTCTCTTAGAATTCTCCGAGAACATTTCATTGTACTTAACTCTCATGTGGCGGTCTTTCATTCTTTATTCATTTTTCAACTGATCACATATCTTTCAAAAATAATTAATTGGGTCAATTCATAAATTAATACCCTTGCTTGGTCCAATGTTTTCCTTCATATAGGGGCCCAATCATGCTGCAGTAACAGCTTGTGCAACTGGGGCACATTCAATAGGTGATGCTGCAAGGATGATTCAATTTGGAGATGCAAATGTCATGGTTGCTGGGGGTACAGAGTCCAGCATAGATGCTTTATCTATTGCAGGATTTTGCAGGTAAGCGCTTGCAGAATGGTATATTTTATTTCCAGGTGGCAGCTCTGGAATAGCAATTTCTATTCTTCAGGAAACCCTATTTTATCCTTTCTTTTATCTTCCTTCTTTTTGGTCCAGTTAATCCTATGACACATGGAAAACTGATGCCAGTGATTTGCAGGTCAAGGGCTCTGACCACAAAGTACAATTCCTGCCCAGAAGAATCATCACGGCCATTTGACTGTGGTCGAGATGGTTTTGTGTAAGTAAACACTTTTCATGTATCATTTGTAATTGCTGCTTTTAGGTGATTATTAATGTTCCTTATCTAATATGCACTTGAAAATCAGAATTGGTGAAGGTTCAGGAGTCATAGTGTTAGAGGTGAGTTGAAGATCTCTGTTTTTGGAAATTACCTATATTCTTTTTCCTTTCTTTGACTTTCAACAGAATTATCATCTTGTTTTTTTTTACCCCTTATAGGAACTTGAGCATGCAAAGAAAAGAGGAGCAAAGATATATGCTGAGTTCCGTGGTTATGGGATGTCAGGTCATCTGTCGAACTGTCAAGAAAGATATTAACAGTTTTGTAAGAGTGCCTTGTTTTCTTGTTCCTTACTCTAGCAATGTTTCAGGGGATGCTTATCACATTACCCAACCACATGGTGATGGAAAAGGTGCCATTTTGGCAATGACACGTGCACTAAAGCAGGTATGCGAATGATCCATGATAAATCTGGTCATTTCAAAAGTTTCATGTGCTGGGGAACATTGAAAGAGGTGCGATGGAATAATCATCTAACTGCTGTTAAGTTCAGCTTTATTGCAAAATTTCTTATTTGATCTACTTTATAGTGGACCTTCAAAACCATGCTATGCTCATAAATATTTCTCAATAGTATCTCTAATTTCTTTTGTTTGCTCCTCTTTCCTTCCCAATAACGAGCCTGAAACGTCATCTTTGCAGTCAAATGTTCATGCTAACCAGGTGGATTATGTAAATGCGCATGCGACATCTACACCTATGGGTAAACTTGACAGCTTCTTGCTGATTGATATAATTGTTATTGATATAATTGTTAGTTATATCGATAAGTTAATGCATGAGAAAGTCCACAGAATGGCTGATGAAACAAGCAAAACTTTTGTGCAGGTGATGCAGTGGAAGCAAAAGCAATCAAAACAATATTTTCTGACCATGCATCATCTGGTGCATTGGCCCTGTCCTCCACTAAGGTAATTCTCTTGCTTAAATAGGTTCTTTTCATCAAATGGGAATGAGCTTTTCTTGGGGCATGGTAGTGACAAATAGACCCTGCATCATTGCCACAAACAATGAACTACGCTTTACTGTCAGAATGCTGATTTATACTTATATAAGGCTATACAGTTTGTGTACTTTTCAATGGTTTCTAGTTTAATTCCTTTTTTCCTTGTTCTGTTTTAATCTAATTGGAAATGCTTATAATTGCATATATTTTTACATGCCATTTGCCAACTTCAGACTACTCTTTCTTGATGACATTCAGAGGGGACATTTTCATCGCAGTTGCCATTGATCCAGTCGCTGTACTCATTACTCACCGACCTCAATAGGATTTTTTCTTATTATTTAGTTTCTGTTAACAACAGGGTGCTATTGGTCACCTGCTTGGAGCGGCTGGAGCAGTGGAAGCAATTTTCACAGTTTTGGCCATTCACAAAGTGAGGAATCTTTTTCCATTTTACCAATAAAAAAAGAACAATCTTTCTTGCTTTCTTCTGCCCTTAAATGACTGATTATAGAGTGATGTTTTAACAACTCGAACATCTGTTGGCTTTAGTATCTTTTGTGCTTACATGAGTTCCACTAGAATTTCCTTGTATGCCATAGTTTCGACAGAAGAAAATTGAAGCATTATGGTCAAATCGATGAAGCAATTCTTGGTGTTCATGGTTTTACCATTTCCAGTTGTTTGAGCAAAATTTGTAAATATAGAGGCATTGTCCTTAGGTCTGAGCAACTTGGTAGATATACGCTTCCATGGCTTCAAGAGTAACTAAGGTGGGTCGCTGTCACCTCTATGAACTTTGTCATTGCGAGTCTAAGTGGGTGGTCAATGGTGTTCTTGCAGGGAATCGCACCTTTGACTCTTAATCTTACCAGACCTGATCCGGTGTTCAGTGATGGTTTCATGCCTTTGACTGTTTCAAGGAGATGCCGGTGAGAGCAGCAATGTCCAATTCTTTTGGCTTCGGAGGAACGAATACATCACTACTGTTCACTTCTGCCCCATAGCTTAGATCCAGAGGCGGCACTGATACTCTGCTTTTGAACTGTGAAGAGGCTGCTTGATGCAAACTGCAGATGCAATCGAAGCGAGCATGAGTGGTGCAAATGGAGGCCAAGGGATTTTCCTTGTTCCCTGGACAAGAGGCTCTTGTCCAGGGGAATGAGAACAAAGAGGAAATGTTTCATTTTTCAATTTTGTCCAGGCTAATGAGAACAAAGAGGAAATGTTATTTCACTCATTGAGAGACTATAACGTTCTTTTCTTTTCTTTTTAAACTTATTGAGTCGACCAAAATAATTTTAGGAGAACTGATTAATTAAAATAAAAAATAAAAAATAAAAGAGTGAAAGGTGTTATTTATTGAAAATGCAAATGTTGTGAAAATACAATACTATTCGTATTAATCAAAACCGATGTTTTGTTTCACGACCTTTTGTTATTTTTCATTTGTTCTTTCATGCCAACTTCATTCTCTCTATTTTGCTACCTACTTTGCTCGAGCTGATTTTCGTAAATGATTTTTTGTAATAAGTTTGAATCCTCAGTTCACAACTTTAATCGAAGAAACAAAGTAAAATTCTTCAATTTGGACATGAAAGAATAGGAGACAACAGTTCTGTAAAGTTTGATCAACATTATCAGATGGATTGATCTATATATTAAAAGTCTATTTTTCCTCTTTTCTTATAAGTTCTTGTGAGGACTGCGTTAGATTATTTAAATTTTTATATCGAGAGGTAAAAATAGCACGGGGCTTGTAATAATCCTGAGGTCGCTAATTTTAACAAGTCATTATCACTCAGTGACCAACTGACCATGTGGATTCTTATTTTAAGATTTTCCTTTTCTTACCACCGCGGCGGCGAAAGCCAGCCGCCCTTGCTCGACACTCTCACACGCAGAGTCAACGATTCGAGCGGCCGAGATGAATCGTGAAGAACCAACCGCTGAGATTTTGGGAAGGAATACCGAACACCGGAATGGACGGTCCGGATGAAACCAAACTCGATCCGACGGCGATCATGACAATGGCATGCTCCCCCAAGAAGCAGATCAGAAACCTTTTGCGAAGCTTGGAAGTGAAATAAGAGAGAGGGAGATAGAGCAGAGGAGAAATTTTCTTATCCTCTCTCTCTGTCTTCTGTTGTTTTGACCGGCGGAGAGAGAAGTTGATAGAGTCCGACAATGGCTGCCGCGTGCGGAATCGGGGTCGTGGGGCTCACCGTCACGGCCAGGCCGTCGTCCTCCAAGCTTCCCAGGCCCTCCCCATCTCGCGCTTGCGTGAGAATGGCCGTCTCTCTCGATGAGAAGAAGAAGGCCTTCACCCTCCAGAAATCCGAAGAAGCCTTCAGCGTCGCCAAGGTAATCGAAAACATTACGAAAAAAGAAAAAAGACGATATTTTTGAGAGAATCCGATCCTTTTCTAGACGACCCTTTTCGTTAGAAATGCTTCCGGAAGAAAGATTTGGGCTCCCACTTCGCGTCTGCCGGTACCCATTTGATTACGTTGAGGTTGGCGACTTTTTATTAGTCCTGCAAGCGTTGCCCAGTGTGTTTTAAGTTGACTTGGGTGAGGTTTGGAGTCAATTTGATCACTTTATCCAATGCTAGTTCTGCTCCATTTGAGATGCGGAGGTCACTCTTCTTTGGTGCTTCACGTGTGCCATTACAAGCATTCTTTGTATTTCATTTCGGTGGTGGTGGCGATGATGATGAATAATGCATATGTCTCTGTTGTTGATAGGAATTGATGCCCGGAGGTGTGAACTCCCCCGTCCGCGCATTCAAATCCGTGGGTGGCCAGCCTATTGTGATGGATTCTGTCAAGGGATCTCGGATGTGGGACATTGATGGCAATGAGTATATCGACTATGTCGGGTCTTGGGGTCCTGCCATTATTGGTCATGCTGATGATGAGGTCTCGTTCTTTTTCACTGCCTCGCATTGCGGCATCTAGATAATATTAAACTTGAACATCATCTCGCATCTTATCTTTCATTATATTATTCCCAGAGTTTTTTCATCTATCTTTGGCTGAATTCAAATCAAAACATCGCGCCTTGCTACCTGTTGCATATGGTGGAACCAGTGTGTACATCTCTGTGTGCTCTAAGTTGATGTTCATTCTGAGGGAAGCAGGAATAAGTACCTTGAAAAGATGGCTTAGATTTGGCCAGAACCAAGAAAATGTTTCAAGGAACTTCTGATTTACGAAAATGTGAATGTATTTAAGCGTGGTGGTTCATTTGGTCGGGTCCTGGGGTCCTGCCATTGCTGGGTATGTTGATGATGATGTCCTGTTCTTTCTCACCGTCTTGCATTGCTGGCATCTAGATTTAAGTAACCTCAAAAAACGTCTCACATCTTGTCTTTTTATGAATAGCAATTCTCGGAGCTTGGAATCTGTCTTTACTAGCTGTTACAATGGATGTAACTAGTGTCTACATGTCTTTGTGGTCTTTGTTGATTTTCGCTTTGAGTGAAGCGTGCATAAGTACCTAGAGAAGATGTTTTAGATTGGGCCAGAATTAAGAAAAAGTATGTAGGAACTTCTGATTTACCAAACTGTGAAAGTACTTGATGATGATTCATTTGGTGTTGTCCATCTATCTACTACATATCACATTCATGGTGCCGCAATTCATTTCTTATGTGGCCCAAATATCCGCCTGCAGGTCCTGGCAGCCCTTGCTGAGACAATGAAAAAGGGAACCAGTTTTGGGGCTCCCTGTCTTCTGGAGAATGTTCTGGCTGAGATGGTTATTTCTGCAGTTCCATGCATAGAAATGGTTCGGTTTGTCAATTCCGGCACAGAAGCATGCATGGGCGTGCTCCGACTGGCCCGTGCCTACACTCGGCGGGAGAAAATAATCAAATTTGAGGGTTGCTATCACGGTCATGCTGATCCCTTCCTTGTGAAAGCTGGCAGTGGTGTTGCTACTCTAGGGCTCCCTGATTCTCCTGGTGTTCCAAGAGCAGCCACCATAGACACTCTGACCGCTCCATTCAATGACGTTGCTGCTGTGGAAGAGCTTTTCAAGACTCACAAGGGGGAGATTGCTGGCATTATTCTGGAACCTGTCGTGGGAAATTCAGGCTATATTGCTCCTAGTCCAGGTTTCCTTGAAGCCATTCGCCAGATTACAAAAGATAATGATGCTCTCCTCATCTTCGATGAAGTCATGACTGGATTCCGCTTGTCTTACGGTGGTGCGCAGGAGTATTTTGGAATAACTCCTGATCTGACGACTCTAGGTAAGATCATTGGCGGCGGTCTTCCTGTTGGTGCATATGGTGGGAGGAGGGACATTGTGGAGTTGGTTGCGCCAGCTGGACCGATGTACCAGGCTGGTACCTTGAGTGGGAATCCGTTGGCGATGACAGCCGGAATCCACACTCTTAAGCGGCTGCAGGAGCCTGGAAGCTACGAATACTTGAATAAGATTACTGGCGAACTTGTCCAAGGCATTGTGGATGCTGGAAAGAAGGCTGGGCATGCCATGTGTGGCGGATACATAAGAGGGATGTTTGGCTTTTTCTTCACGGAAGGTCCTGTTTACAACTTTTCGGATGCGAAGAAGAGTGATACCGAAAAATTCGCAAGGTTCTACCAAGGAATGCTAAGGGAAGGCGTGTACTTTGCCCCTTCCCAGTTTGAAGCTGGATTCACCAGTTTGGCGCATACTCCCGAAGACATCAAGAAGACGGTGGCAGCAGCTGAAAAGGTCTTCCAACAGATTTAGGGCATTGTGGTTTTACTACTGTTTTTGTGTCCCGGTTTTGTTCTTGACATTTGTGCTTTTTTTCCCTCTGGAGCATGATAATCTTTCTTGTAGATTAATCAATTAGTGTGTATGTGAAAGAGAAAGGTTTGCCCTCCCGAGTTATTGCACATCTTAGATTATTGAGTCTCTTTGTAATAGCAATATTGTTTCCATCTTGTAACTGGCATAAATATCAATGAAACTTCTCATAATTTCTAGGAGAGCAACGAATTAAGAGCAGTATGGTTTTTGAATTGCCGTATCGTATCCATGTTCTTTCTTACTGACAGGGACTTGGTGAGCTAGTAGCTATTGTGTTATTAAATGCAAGAGGGTCCAACAATGGTCCAGCGTCCATTTAAAGAACATAGCATTCGCAAGAGATTCTTTGATCCAAAAGGAGGCAAGCAACATGACTTCATGAGAAGAAATTGGCATTCAAATCTATTTGTTTGAACGATGCTTTCGCATCTGTTCTTCATCAATCAATATAATTAACACATTGTGCCTACACCCATCTCATCCAAAGGAAGTGACTTTCCATACATTCGTAATTAGTAATTTTCACATAAGGACTTATTTTGTTCTATAAAACATAAGCTACAACCGAAATTGAACCACGAATGTCATCCATTTTTTGCCCACGATGTGATAGATGTCCCCAGTAACAAGTTCCTTAGCGTAAAAAGTTTAAACCTTATGATTGGCCTGCTTCTTCCACTCAATGCAAGCGTCCATTACATGGCGAAAATCATTCATTGTTCCGACTTTCAAGTATGATGTATGTGCGCAAATCATGAGCCATGATTGGATCAAAACAAACTGGTTTTATCATGTGCGTTGAAACTAGAAATACTTACAACCATCTAGAGAAATTGCCCATGACATTTCCTTTGCTGGGGTATATGCTACCGAGCTCTCAAGAGGACATTTGTTATGAGATGCAATTAAATTATGAAGAGAATTACATTTACATGTCTATTCTTTCCTTTCATCAAGCTACATTCTACAAAACAGAATATATGAAGTTAAGAGTATGCTGATTTGAAACCTTCAGTAAGGGCAACTACTTTTGCTGACACCTTGGATTGCAACTTGGATGCAGCTTGTCTAATATCCTGTGGAGATTACTCAATTAATCAGCTCATGAAGTTAGTCACCAAAAACCGACCCCCCAAAAAAAAAGGTTGTCACAAAACAAGCAAACTTAGAAATTGTTTTCCAAACTGGCCGATATGCCCTCATTCACTTACCTTGGATGGTTGGATACTCTCAAGTTTTTAACCAACAAATATTCTGACAGTAAAAGTTCAACACTAAATGTACACTTACGCTACTAAAGTAAATATACATGCAACCATCCAGCCAGCAAAAATCAAAATCAGGCATGAGGGTGCTATAAAGTAGTAAAGTGTAAATGTTCTTTCAGATAAAAAAGAACCACTGACTGGAATGCAGTATATGCTCAAGAAAGCTCTAAGAATAGAACGAGGACATATAAACATCCACATTTGAATGTCCTTTGGAACATTACCTCAATATTGTAACGGGAAGAAAAATGAGTGAGCAATATTGCCTTATTTCGGATCCATTGAGCGTGTTCAATAATCTGCATATGTAACAGAATCAGCCCAGTTCATGGTTCTTCAAATTTTGAACTTCCAGAGGTAAGTTATGGAGAAGTGAGGTGGGACCAACATACCTCAAATAAGTGAGTGTGGCCATGTTGCTGTGCATGCTCTATACTTATGTTATCATCCAGAAAAGTTGCCTGGTTCATGAATAAAGATTATGTTAGGTTGATTTGATATTATAAATAATGAAAACTACTACTCCAGATCATGTTCATTATAGATAGCAACAGCGAGCACACGCATCTAATAGAACGTGTCAAAAGATACTTGTCCTTCACTGTACTCTTCAGCATCTTACTGACTCATTTCTTAATACAAGGCTGCCATGGCTCAAACTTCAAACTACAGAGAGAAATGTTTTAACAACATTATCTATGCAACTGTGGTACCTAGGAAACAAGGACCCAAAGCATATCTCTATGGTTGTGACAGGCATTAAAATATAGTGCAAACAGATTTGTAAAGAAAGGCTATTGTTAAATGGAGGCATGCATACTTAATTGAAGTATTTTGATGGTGCCAAACTAATTGAGATAATCCAAGCTTAAGGATAAATTTCAATACTCATCTCAGTACACAGGAACAAGCTAGTTTTTCACTTAAATTAAATAATTTGGAATGATCATTAAATGGACCACTAAATAGTGGCAAACATTAATGAACTCTAGGATGAAACCAGACAATGAATATACCAACACAACTAACATTGGGACCAGAGCTTTTTCAGTCACACCTCAGTTATCAGAACTTTTGCCCTCAATGCATCTGCACTGCGTGGATTAAGCATGTACTCAGATGTTGTATCTCCGGTGAAGGCCACCTCTGGAGACAAAATGGTGTCTGTGATCTAACAAAAAGAAAAAGAAAAGGGGGTTTAATTGAATGAGAGGAAAAACAACCTATTAATATGAATAGTAGAAAACCAACTTTAACTTGTAGGAGTTACAGTACCTCAACACCCGACTTCTTCAAGTTCTCAATTTGATTCCCTTTAAGATGAATGTACCGCTTCTTTAGTTTTTTCCTAACAGAGTAAATGACATAACCCTGAAAAGAACAATAACCATTTTATAATTTGAATTTATATAGGGTTGGTACTTCCCAGTACCTTTCATTGGATATCACTTTGGAAAAGAAATATAGCAAACAAAAAAAAAATCCTAAAAGAACAATTTGTAGCTAGCTCTAATCTAAAAACCACTAGTAATCAAGAACTTAGCATGCAAATATTACAAGGTGCAACTGTTTTGCCTCCCAAAGTATTCTCAAAACCGCAGCATGGTTTGAGCATCCCTATAAAGCAAGCTTCCTCATTGCAAGTCTGAGAAGGTCAAATGCAAGCAGTCTCACACTCACATTGGCTAGAGGCCACATTCATCAGTAGACATGGAGCAAGTGCTCACCCCTAGGCCATAGGGAGTTTTTCTAAGAAAGAAAAAATGATTGATTTTCAAGTCTTTTCCAGCCCCATGGCAATGATATGGTCACCTTTCATATTTTCACAGATTCTGCAGAATCCTAATCAAAATCTAGAAAAAAAAATGATCTGTTGCATTTGACATTGCAAAATTATTTCTATGTACATCAAAAGTATAAAGAAAAACCTTGTAAGTCATACCTGACTGGGAATAACATGGTTAGTTTTGAATGGCCGAACGACGAGATTATTTCTCAATTCATACGTTTCTCCTGAGGTTAAATTCATAAATGAGTTCCAACATTCTTAGCACAGGATAAATCTTTCATGGATCAAATAAGGAAACTAAAGCCACATACCCACATCTAATGCAACCAAATCAAGATTCAGTTCCACTTGGCCCATGGTTCTGTGAATGTCTAGTAGTTTCTCCACATCTTCTTTAATGCAAGGAGGAACAAACACTGTTGGAGGCTTCAAATTATATAAACCACGGAAAGCAACGTACATCGGCAACCCACCCTGAAAGATAAAACAGATTAAGCTCCTCACAGCATCCAACAGTCAAAATTTGATGCAAGATTTTCTAAGCATTGGAAGACTAGTATTGCTCAGAAGTCAATCAAAATCCAACATTCTAACCGGAAAAAATGCACTTTTTACTGCAATTTAAAGAAAAACAATAAGGACAAATGAGAAAAAGGAAAGCTTGCGCTAGATGATACGATGCAAAGAATTCCAATTGAACGGACACTAATATCTTCAATGAAACCAACGACCAATAGACACAGAAGAACAACATCAACATCAACACATCTAGCCAATCACACTTCAGTATTTCACAAATTACGTGGGTTTCATCAAAGAACTTGAGAATGAAATTAAACACATGCGTTTCCAGCATTTCTACACTGACAAAAGACTTGCTCATTCCATCACATCAGCACGAGGCCAAGCTTAGGCAAGAATTGACCCAAACTTACATACGCACGCACACAAACGTCATTTCCATTTTACATTGTAAGCCAAGGAAGCCTTACAATGTGATCGAGATGCGCGTGGGTGATGAACACGAAATTCTGGTGAATGGCCCTCGTAGGACACCTGCCGATGTCGAAGGCGCACTTGAACTCGGGCACGATCACGCAGGTCTCGTGGCCCCCGACGGAGATGCCCTCGATGGAGAACCCCTCGACGTCGACGCCCTTGCGGACGACCTCGGCCCGTGCTTTCCGGTACTCCTCTTCTTCCTCCATAGCTCGGTGGATCGTGGACAGGTAGCCGGAGCTCTTGAGGGGATTGACGGCGCTCGCGGGGAGGGAGAGCGCCGGAGGATGCCAGTGAAGGTTGGGGATTTGGCGGTGGTGGTGGAGAGGGAAGATGTGGGGGGATTTGGAGGGAGAGATGGGGAGGGAGATTTGCATTTTCTCGCTGCTCTGGTTGAAGATGAGAGAGAGAGAGGGGGTTTATGGGAGGTTTTTTCAGTGAGAGAGTAGCACAGGTGTGGAGGGAAGAGTCTTAATCCGACAAGCGCGATGAAGAAGATGAAACAGTGAACAGATAGGAATATCTTTGGGCGAATTGCATTTTCACCCCGGATATTGGCATCTATTGCAAATTGCTCCCTAACTCTTTTTTTCTTTTTTTAGTGTTTGCATTGTCCTCCTAAAGTCTTGAAATCGGTTACGATGTCCGCCCGGCGTCAGCTTCGAACGTTTTTTCAGTTGAAGATCCGGCGGTATGCTCGTCACGTGGCTAATTTGCTCGCCTGTGGAGGGCAAATCTGTTTGATGGCAAATGGCGAATTATATTTTACTTTTCGGACCTCAAATTTTGAAGCATGTTAGTAATTATTCCCCCAACTTTTCAATATTTTTCCAACTGTTCACCTTAGCGTATTGAAATGAGATTCAAAGTCATATTGACGTTGATGTTGACCGATTTATTTTTTTATCTAACCTTCATGGGAGATCAATTTAGACAACCTAAGCGAGGATGGTTTTGCCGTCGTCCATTTCATGCATGTGGCTGTGGAATAGTCTCGGGGTACATACCAAACTGTTCATCTCTCCCTTCCTATCTTTTCTATATTATTTAGACATTTCTTTCCATTTATTTGCTGTAGAAATTGTAAAATCATTTTTTTTTTAAAATTTCGAGTGAATTTTCTCACCCTAAATTTCATAAAAATCAAGTATTTTTTAAGATTTGGCATCTTAAGAATAAAATTTGATGCATTGTTACGTTGCATTAGCATTTGATACTTACGCTATATTTATTAGAAAGTACAGTTGGCACTAGAGTAGAGTACCTTTTGTTTAACAAGAAAATCAATTAAATTACATGTTAATTTGTGCTAATAAACAAAATGTGCAACTTTTTTAATACATATCACAACCCCTAAGCATTCGTTTTCTCATAATGTCATATAAAGTTTAGTTGATTACGTCATTTTCGATAGTTTAGAGGCCATAATCAAAACAAAATGCAAATTTTGGCCATAGAATAAAATGGTCAGGAGATGCAATTGTCCATTGAATCAAAAGGCAATCAATGATTATAATCAAAATGACCAAAATGGTCAGGAGATGCGATTGCCAACGTATGGTCTCAAGCGCCAATGGATCGCCCGTAACACATTGGATTTCAAAATTGCAAGAGCCTGTTCGAAAAGTAAGGGCAAAATGGAATAAAGAAGGCTGGTAAAAAAGGAAAATGAGGAAACAAAATCGACGGTGATAAGATTCATGTAAACAAAAACCACTGTATTTTCCATGTTCATAGTTGCAGAACATGTTCATCGTTACATATTTTCTGCAACCGATACAGTGAGTCGGAGGGTGACAGTCATATCACTCCAGTCCCAAGTTCGGTGAGAGCAATTGCCAAGAACAATTCTGCAATTGAACTAAATTGCGCCATGACCGTGGCAAAGTGGCACATCTGAATTTACTTCAAACCTCGACTTTTGACACACACTCACATTCAACACCCTCTTTGAGGAAACGCTTAAGCAGAGAAGCAATTTTACTTCCCCATCTTGGCGGATGAGGCAGCTGAAGTTGGTACCATGCCCTACTCTCTGTGTATATGCTACAAGACTGTACAAATAGTGAGCCAGCATGGTATCTCTTGCCTGCATCTCTTGCCTGCATCAGAGAATAGTAATTACAGGAAGCGCATCAATAGGTTCATCAAATTGCCCGCTTCAGCATAGGATACGTCACTGCAAACTGTGATTCTTGAAGCAGAGCAGACGATATCAGCATTCTGAAGGGTGAAACCATGGATTATTGGCAATGGAAATCCTTTGGCAAGGTGTGCATTCACATACGGCAAGAACACGGTTTCAATAACTGTCCATATTACTGGCTGCAGCAAGCAAACACCGGTTTTCTTATAGATTGTCAAAGAAAACATTAAAAGAACAGTACAAATTGCAAAAAGATCAAACTTCATTTCATCGTATACCTGAATTAGATAAATTCGCAGATTACCAATATTACTCCACTTCAGCGACATTGCAAAATCATTCAATTTTACACTCCCAGCAAGATTGTTCTGTAAGATTTTGACTGAACCGGAGCCACATATCACCTGAAAAACCACAAGAATTTAAGTGAAGACCATCGTGTCAGAAAATCTTTGGCAAATATATATGTAAGTAATGAACCAAAAAGAAACAACCGTTATGCAAACACATATTATGCTATAAGCGAAGACCGTCGTATCAGAAAATCTTTGGCAAATATATATGTAAGTAATGAACCAAAAAGAAAAAACCGTTATGCAAGCATATGTCATGCTATAAGCACTCTTGAGTTTTGAGTGGACAAGACTGGACAATGAATCGTGTGGAAAGGAGCAAATTAGTACTTGCACAGCATTAGATGTGAACATTTGCGCAATAGCAGCCATCTCATCATAGCTACATCAACATGTAAGTTGCATAACAAAAACCACTAATCACCAACTTTCGAGGTCCTCCATTGTTAAAAAATTATATCACAGGTGTCCAAGTCAAACCATGGGCCATGTGAGGACTTCTACTGAAGCATAAGCATGGAACAATAGCACTCAAGAGTCATCTTGCCTTGCACCACTTCATTGCCACAAGCCATAACAACATCAATGTTTGTCAACAGTTCCAACATTTGTCCCAAGTCCTTCACAAATCACCAAAATGTACCAAATTTGATGATCATCATCGTTAACAGGGGTTTCACAGCACATTAATACCAATACAATTATGCAATCATCAGAGAGAAGGGAGACAAATGAAGATGTGGGCACTCAACTCAACAACAAGAAAATCATATATTCAGCAAAAGCAAAAACTTCAGCATTATCAGCTATAACACCAAGTAGTTTGCTATATTTGTACTTACCAATGAGATGCATGCTACTGGTATTACTTCACCTGCTTCCAAAACATCAATGATCAGGTCTGCATATACAGTAGCACCTATATTGTTCTCTGATATCCTGATCTCTGGAGGAGAAGACAATGATATATTCAGGTCCATATCATCATTCGGGTATTTTTTATACAATTGGGGAATGACAAATCTCCATCCAGCAGTATTCAGAAGAGATTGATCCGGCACTTTATCCACAGTCCAATGCATAAACTTTGCCTGACCACAGAAAATTGTCAACTTATCTTAGAAGATAATTAAGGGCAACAAAAAGTTCTGTCATATAATAATTATTCTGATTAGTAAACTTAAAATCATTGAAATTTTATTGAGATACATAGTGAAAAATCTAACTAAGGAAATTAAAGGAGGAACCCTCATCAGCCTGTCAGGTTTTCATATTAAGTAGACCCCAATTGTAACACATTCTCCAGCTCCAAAAGAAAAGAACAAAGTCAGATTTCTTTTGTGGACAAAGTGGTATCCATTGTCAGCAAAGTTTCTCCTTAGACGATCTTTTTTGATATCTCCTACTGCAGACAATCATCACGAGTAGCACGTGGACAGATAGCATGATCATGATTGGATACACATGAGGTTTAATCTCCATACAACTCCACCCAAACCAAGGTACATCATTCGATGTGTGCCATTCTAGCAACCAAATCAACCTCCAATCAAGAGGTTCGCATGTAAATTTCAAGTTAATTGGTGCCCCACAATGAAATTTACATGCAAGAGCATCATAGTTTTTATCTGAAGCAGAGCTAAAGGCTCACTTGATTATCATTGCATTGAAAATTATGAACAGTTTGACAGCAACAGATACTTGATTATTAAGTCACGTGAAATAGAGTTTATAAATATTGCTCCCCTGTTTCTTTACGAGACACCCAGCCTTCATAAAAAAATTAGAGCGTGCTCATTGCTGCATGACTTATCAACTCAACATCAACATCTCCACAAAAAAAATACATTAATTGAAACTAATACTGGAAAAACCTCTATTCCAACTTCAATTGCTAGGTATATCAGAAAAGTAACCGTACACCTATTGTTTAAACTTACATCATAATACAAGGATGATGCAGAGTTGAACACAGCCTCGTCTAATGTAATCCCAAGCATTTTGGCTGGATCTCTACAGAGAACTGAAAGGCGTTGATTTTTGTGGTAGTAGTAGCTGGGGAGTATCTCCTTCTGTCGTCCCATGAATAAACCGTTGATCTCAAATCCAATTGAAGAACTACTCAATTGAGGATCCTTCACGAATGTTACATTAAGAGAGGCATTATCATCCACATGAACTTCTTTGGGGAGAGATTGGAGAAGGGAATCAAGTTTTGATATCCCTTCTTTAAGCTTTTTCGTTATAGCATTTTCCACTGCTGAGGCGATTTGTGCTCCGAATGCATCGACCATTCTAATAGATGAAAAAAATGGAAGTCATAAAAAAGAAAAGGCCTTCCAACCAATGGTTAATCCCATTTGAGACTGAACATGTGATGCCATTAAATATTCATTCAAGGAAGCATTCATTACTTTGACTTGTAAGTAGTTAAACCATGTAGAGTAAAGAAGAAAGTAGGGGGCAAGGAAACACAAGAACCTTTAAAATTTCCTGTCCATATCCCGGAATAAATGAAGGCAAGATAAGGCAACTTTCTACTCAGTCATTGCTTTAGAAATTAGAACCACCCTCTACCTAAAGTTAGTAGCTTTAACAAGCAGCAAGGAATTGGATGAATGCAATCCTTGATTTTTTACAGTAGAAAGTAACTCATTCTCAGTGTACTAATGCTAAAGTTACATTTCCAGAAAAAGCCCAAAGCCAAACAGATGATTACAACTGGAACACAATTCCTCACCTATACACACTCTCAAAACTGCATTGCCTACATAATAAACTAGCATAAGGAGCTCCGAATGATGAATAGAAGTTAGAGCTAAATGCTACTTAATAGAACATTCTCAAGCAAATTGCATGGCAAGGAGAAGCAGCGAAGGGATATGGTAATTGGGGAAGAAAAAGAAATAAGAAATGCACGGGGCTAGCATTGTAACCGATTGACAAAGTTAGCACATCAAGTTGACTGCAGAATTAAGTTATGTCTATACGATACTTTCTACGATAGCTATTTTGCTTCAAAGGATGAGAAGGAACTTGCTGCCAATTCATGATATCTACAACAACAGGGAAAATTCCCCGAGCAAGAAAAGAGCAGCGAAAGTCAAAGACCGACGAGCTACCACTACTGCATACCCTTGATAAAGCCAAGCTGAACCTCCATCCAACTTTATCGATAAATCTCGAACATGACAACCGGAGTTCATTAGAGAGAGCTTCAGGGTACCTTCATGGTTCTCCAAACCTACAGTAAGCCCCACTTCCATGCCTTCAACCTAAGTTATAAGAAGCTTAGGTAATGAGATTGAAATCGCCTCTTAGCTAAACTTTTCCCAACAAGCAGGCAAAAACAAAACTGCCGTGAAACGATCATTTAAATGCAATATGAAAAGCAAAACTTCAGCATCCCTAAACTGACGCAAGAAGCTCATCTCCAATTGATCTACAAAAACTCGACCTAGGGCTAGAGGCACTTCATACAACTAAACCACACATCCATTTGGCAACGAAACGGGTGGGAGCAGCTTGGTCAAGGCCTAGTCAGTACCTGAACGGAAGCGCCTCCATGGTCGGAAACTTCGACCGGCACGAGCCAAGTGTTCTTGTAAGAGTAGAACCAGTTCATGCTCAAATTGCAGGTCGTCCCCGACGCGACGATGGCGACGCCGGAGTCCCCGGGCTGGAGGTAGGAGCTCGAGACGCCGATTTCGTAAATCGTGATGTTGGAGACGACCATCTTGACGTTGCCGACGAAGGGTATCTTCTGGGATTTCTCGATATCCGGCAGGCGGAGCGGGACCGCGGAGGCGACCGCCTTGGTGACGAGCAGGTCCTTGACGAAATCGAGGCCGTTCTGGGATATGAGGATCGACGTGAAGGCATCGCCGGCGGGTTGGGAGTGGGAGCGCGACGGGACGACGAAGGTGGAGACGAAGAAGGAAGAGACGAAGAGGAGGAGCGTGACGGAAGCGGGAAGAGACGCCATGAGAGGCGTCGGATCGGACGGTGAACTCGCGGTTGCTGGCTGAGTCGGAGCGGACGAGTTGGTTTTGAAGAGGAGGAGGTTGGAGACTTGGAGTTTAGTTGGGAAACGATGATGCTCCGTCCGGGCAATATGTCCGAACAAAGGTATTTCGGCGGCGATGCCAAGATGCTTACGTATGATCCTATGTTTGATTCATTTTTGCTTTGAGCAAATCAATGTGCTTGTGGGAAAATCGAAAATAAAAAAGAAAATGATGGGAATTACATAATTCAAACCCATTACTAATTTTCTAATTATCCGTGATCTCTCGGAATTAATTTGGAATTAATTTGTAAGAGCATAGGATCGAATCATGTGACAAGCAAAATATTTGGCTAATCCTTACCCTCGGGCCTTCATCCTTTTAACTTCCATTGGGTAGCAAAATTGAATATATTCATTTTCACGTTACTCTCATTGGTTGTGTGGACAAAATGGCTAGTGACACTAAAAATCAAAATTCGAGGGGAAAAACTTTACAACGTTCGGAGCAATTGCGCAAGGATGCTAAATTGATGAGGATAATCTGCAACTTTACTCTAATTTCAAAGGTAATTACGCAACAATGCCAAAGTTGATGGGATTTCGAGCAATTATCTCGTAATTCTAGAAATCGGATGGTTTCTTTTAACGCGCAAAAAACTTTAATAAGGATCTCTTCCATTTGACTCTTGCATGCAAATATGAACGGGGTTGAGTAAACTCCAAATCAAAAGGATCAAAGTCAATCGCTTTCGTATGCGTAAGATGGGATTTGGAATAATGTGTACGACTCAATCATCGATTAGAATATCGATTTTTGTTTCGAGCATTGCGTTTGTGTTTTTTTCCCTTTGCTTGCTGAACGAGAAAGAGTCACGGGTACAGGACAAAATAATCTTTATCGGCGTGCATAAATCAAGGATTTCATGGGTATGTTCGGGCGGCGCACTAGATTACACAGGAATTCGAGAATTAAAAGAAAAAAAAAAAGATGTTTGCAATACTGAAAAAGACCGACTTGCAAATGGTCGGAGGGATCGGGTCCGTGCCCAAGCTGAAGGCTTGCTTCAACGTGGTTGAGGATGCCTTTAGAGACAGCATTTAGGAAAAGCCTTTTGCAAATGCCAAGGAATTTGGACCAAAGTGTTGTCACGACATGTAAATAGCCTATAATGAACATTTATTTTACAAATTTTGGTATCTAATCTGAAAAGTAAACTTAAGAACAAATTGAGAGAGAGAATCCTTACCAAAAAAAGAAAAAAAAAACAGAGAGAGAGAATGGATACATTATCTCGCTTGATAGTCGACTAATCAATCGATGGGCTAACGCGACCCCAATGACTCTACACTAAGGTTGTGTGACCTTGGGCCTTGCTGGAGCTCATGTGACGTTAATGCCCTGGTTGCACAAATCCCATGTGGAGGTCTTGCAACCTTTGACAATGTCATACTGAGGCCGCGCAATCCTTACTTAAGGTCATGCAACCTTGGGCAAGGGCCATTGATGCTCAATTTAGCTTACTGATGGTCACATCTAAGGTCCCTATCGACATTATTAATGTCAGTCAAATCTGCACAAGAAAGCCAGTGAGGTTAAATACTAAAATTTGGATAGTTTAACAAGCACAAAATTGGAAGGGGGAAAAATTTAAGTCTTGAATTATTATTTCGAAAATGCTCCAAGCCAATATCGGGTGGGACTTGCAAGCTGTGTTTGGGAAAATTCATTAAGAAACAATCTTGATTTAAATGGTGTTTAGTATAATCACACTTTGTAAAGCATTTTTGCTATTGATTTTTATAAAAAAATCTTAAAGTCGACGAAGGCTCTGCAACTAGCACCCTTGCCTGAGGCTGAGCGATCTCAAACAAGATTGGCTAGCACTAGACTAGCTCATTAGTAGCCAGATTTGACCTCATTGGCTAGCCTCATGCAACTCTTGACAAAGCTTCACTAGAGAAGATGAACAGTTTTTATAAGGGCAAAACTAGAAAACGAAAAAAATTGATGAAAATGGTTTTGGAAGAAAAAGAATTTAATTAACCTTAGGAAATGGCCTTTCGAAAATTTGCAAAAGCTAGCATTTGACTAGAGGGGACCCAAAACAATTTGCCAAACAACCCAAGTTTTTCTCGAGGGGCCTTGGCCAAAGCCCCTTAAAAAAGTGATTGTCAAATGGAGTCTAAAAACCTTTACCCCAATGCAAATCCAAAAGAGTTTTGGACTCTAAGCCTTTTCTGAATGTTAATACCTTTTTTCTTATTTCAATTTTGCCCTTTCTATTTTGGAAATGCCCTTGCCTTGCTAGCGAGCCATATTTGGTGAGGTCGATCTCACCCAGCTATGACAAGGTTGAGCTCAGCCTCGGCCAACTAGCTTCGTTGCTTTTGCGAGGTCACGGGCTCACGTCTGGCCGATCACTGGCCATGGTTAAGGCTGGCGACTGGCCAAAAGGAAAAAGAAGAAAAATAAAAAGAATAAAACTTGGACTTGATTCTTGAATTGTTCTCGAAACAAGAATCGACTTTTTTATTTTTATTTTTATTTTTGATTCCACTCCAAATTTATTCTCGAAAACAAAAGTTTTACCAAATAGATTTTTGGGAACAAAAAAATGGAATCAAATACTATTTGGCCAGTTAATGACATGTCCATGATTTGATGCCTAAAACATGAAAATTTGATCTAATGAATTTAGAAATCCATGATGATGTTCATACTTTATTTTTGCTATAGAACTCCTTAATAGCCCGTAGGCTATTTCACCCCGCCCCGCCCCACCCCACCCACCTTCTAAAAAAAAAGGGATAAGTTTACAAGAAATTCTAACACTTGTCACAAAAATGCAATGAAACACGAAACTTGCAAAAAGTGTAATCAAATCTTAAAACTTATCAAATAGGTGTAATCAAATCCTAAACTTAACTCTGTCAATTTATTTAATGGAAAATACTAACGTGGCATTTTTAAATCAATTTCTCTCTCCTAGTTGACTTTTTTTTTATCGTTTTCTTCTTTAAATCTTATTTAAATTAGATTAAAAACTAAAAAAAAAAAGCTAACATTTTATTTAAAAAACAAAACTGAAAAAGAAAGGAGAAGGGCAGGTAGGGCCATGAGCGCGAGCCCGAGCATAGTGAGAGTCACCGGCCCTCGCTCGAGGCCAACGAGGCCTTGCTTGGAGCCAGCGAGGGCCAGCCACCCTCGCTTGGAGTTCTCTCGTAAATGCGGCTACATTGTCCAAAGATTACAACTTCGGAGTCCCCACATACAATTGCACACGAAACCTCCTCTCGGTCATGAGGCATAGATGAGCACTTCGGCTGGCTAAAGTGTTCTCAAGCCCTTTCATTACATTTCACCATATTTTTTTTTTAAGGCAAAAAAAGAAAAGCTTGCGACTTCGATTGTGCCATCTCAATTGATCATTCAATTTCTTTTTTTTTAAATTGCTTCAACTATTGTTTCTTTCAATTGGGAACTTCTGCCGTTGAATGAGCTGAATTGGGTCCATGTCCAATACAACCCACGAAACCAATCAGCTCGCGGACGGCCAAAGTTCTGCCCATGTAAAAAATATCCTCCCGCGAATTGGGTAACTCAACCCCCACACCAGCTATGGTCTATTTTATGTCTGGATTTCCCAATGTTACAAACTTCAGTTATGAATGAGTAATGCAAGCTCTTAATTTCGATTAAAAAAAAAAAAAAAAAAAACTTCCGCTTGCAATCTTAGCTTGTCACCATCCTTGGGGCAGTATGGTAAAACCATTATATTCCAGATCATGGCAAAATTCTTAACAAAAGAGCGAGACTCGAACCCAAATAAAACAAAAATTATAGACACTTGAAACAAGATCTGTGTGCAAACTATTCCAACCTACGCTAGTAGCAAGAATGTTCCCGGCCTTTCAGGATCAAGAACATGAGTAAAGACAATAAGATTTTTTTATTTTATTTTTGGGTTCGGAGAAAGGACAATGAAATTCAAAGATCTGTAATTTAAATTCCACGAGAGTGGCAAAATTAGGAATATATGAGGCGTTGAACCAATGGCACTGAATCATCACCGCATCTCTATCCCACCCAAAAGAAAATAATCGATTTTGTTTTCCAAAGAAAAGACTTTGAAGATATCGCTGTTGAAAAATTGATAATTCAAAGTTACTAGGGCTTCAGTATGTGTAACAATCAGATCATCGACGATAAGTCTCGCTGAGATCCGCTGAGATAATACTGATTTAACATCACAAGTCCATCTCAACACCAGAAGCAAGATCACAACAGAAAGCGACCTACGCCAAAATTACTTCATTGGAACGGCCAAAGTTGATGAGATAAACAGAGTATTTAAGAACATCATTCTTCTTTTTTCGGTGTTTTGAATGATAGAAGAGGTTGAATGCTCCCTCCTAACTCCACAATTCAGCATTATCATCTTCCACTACCTCTTCATATTAACCTCCGACCCTGTCAAAACATTCGCAAAGAAAAGAAATTCTCCTCAAATCCTTGACAGTGTTAGGAACTTGATAGTAATCATCAAAACCCTTTTTCTAATTGTGGCGATTTGATTGTTAGCAGTTATTAAAGCTATGAAACACGCGAGAAAAGGAGCAGCATAGGAATATATAAGTTTGTATGTACGTACGTACTGCTATGGTCTTTTAGAAGACAGACGAATAAAAAGGAGATTAGAGGAAGACAGTCTCCACCAAAAACTGGAAAAAAAATAGACAATCATATCAGTATGGAAAGCAAAACCCACCAGAAGTCGTCAGAAGTAACCTTCACAGCGCAAAAGAGCCAATGAAGACAATAATCTCAGTATGAAAAGCAAAAACTATTCAAAAAATAGATAGCCAAAATGGCACGCCTTCACCTCACCTCATCCCGGTTTGTGAATAGCCTGGCTCGCCCACATCCACGCAGCTCGCTCTCTCCTCTCCCCCCCTCTCTTCTTCTACTGCAAGAGCCTCCCACCCTCGCCTCACTTTCGTTTTATTCTAGAAGCCACCACATTTTCTTTCTTTACCAGCTCCGTTGTGACCGGGCCCTCCTCCACCGTCGCGTACTACTCTTGTGCGCCCGAGCCACCCTAATACCGCCAAGGACTTCACCTACGTCAAGGATCCGAACCCCAATGTGGGGAGCCCGAGAGAGAGCTCCGTCGGTGTCGATGACGGGGGGGGAGGACGATGGCGAGGGCGAGGGATCCAATTGCAGGAGGACGCTACCCGGGACGAGACATAGGTCTCCGGTAAGTGTTTGCGAAAATGCTCAAAGCCAAATACTAGGTGGGACTTGCAGGTTGTGTTTGGGAAGACTTTTCCTCTAAAGGCCTTTGGCCAAGACAAATGGTATTTGGCAAATTTTTTGAAGAGGTTGTGATGATGCAATTGTATTTCCAACAGTTTTAAGGGGGTATTTGGTTTGGTTTTTAGGGAAAATTTTTGGGAAAATGCAAAAGTTTTGAAATGCAAATAGTATTTGATGAATTATAATTTAAAAATTCATCGATAACAATTTTGATTTAAATGGTGTTTGGAAAAATCACATTTTGTAAATAACTTTTGCTAATTTTTTTTTAAATCTCAAAATTGGTGAAGGGCTCACCAATCCATAACTTTCACCGAGGTTAGGTGATCTCAAACAAGGCTGGTTGGCGCTAAACTAGCTCATTGGTAGCCAAATTTGGCCTTGCCATTTGGCCTCATGCAACTCTTGATGTAGCTTCACGAATGAAGGTGAATGATTCCTATGAGGGCAAAATCGAAAAGATTGATGAGGATGGTTTTAAAAGGAAAAAATTAATTAACCTTAGGATATGGCCTTTCAAAAATTTGCCAAGTCTAGCAATTTGCTATAGAGGTCCTAAAATTTTTTTGCCAAACGTGACAAATATTTTTCAAGAGACTTTGGCCCAAAGCCCTTTAGAGAAGTAGTTTGCAAACAAGTTTTAAAGGCCTTAAGTTTAAAAAATATTTGGACTTTGAGCATTTTCATAATGTAAATACCATTTTTGTTTTTCAATTTTGCCCTTGCCATTCTAGAAATGCTCTTACCTTGTTAGAGCCCAATTTGGCCAAATATGGTATCAACAACCCTCATCTAAGGTTGCTGGTGTTAGATCTGGCTGTCTCATCAGCAGCTTGAGTTCTTCCCTAGTTTGAATTTATTTTTATTTATAAAATTCTTTTACAAAGTGTGATTTTTCTAAATATCATTTTAAATTAAGTTTACTGTTTACTATATTTTTAAATTACAATTTACTAAACACTATTTATATTTTAAAAAAATTCTTCAACCTAAAATCCTTTACATTTTCTAAGGACTTTTCCGAAAGCCAAACTAAACACAAGCACTTAGATTAAGTGATTTTGGAAATGCTAGTTTTGGCTTAAAAGCCTTTGATATTGTATTGCCAAACATCTCAACTTTGGCGCAAGATCTTTAGAAGTTTGAAGCCTTTTTATGAATAGTGAACCAAACGCACCTTCGTAAATTTCAATAGGTCCATGTTCAATTTACTACTTGTACATAATAATTATTGCGGGATTGCCTTTTTCCGTCTTTGGCAACGTAAAGTACTAGGCATCGACTCTACTCAACATTCTTTCTTTGGTCATGGAATAAATCCACCCATCATATTGATGAACCTTGGACAACACGCTAACGATGTCGAAAAATTAACGAACAAGTTTAATTTATTCATGTAACTTGTGTTGGACTGTAAGTTAGAACTCGACTCAAACATTAGAAAAAGAGTAAAATAATTTTAAATAAATGAATTAGAGACGTGAAAATCACACATGAAAGATTATTCTTGTAATTATTCTTATACTTTTTTTCTCTTTCGAGTAGGAAAAATCCCAATTAATAAAACTTGACTACAAATTTTTATTCAGTAAATTGGGCTAGAGGGGCAAAAGGGTAATTGCGCATTTCCCTGAACTGAAATTTGAGCTTTAACCGTGCTCTTCTGCGACTGTCAATGAAACGAGCTCGAATTCAGGGGAGAGGGGACGGTGCACACTCCGTTGCTTTCTCCTAGCTCCGCTTCGTTAGGGTTCTCGTCGCTTGATCGGCCTGAAGGACCGCCGGATTTCCCTTTGCTTGCCGGTCCTCAGTTCATGAAAGTGTAGTATACACACCGGCGGAGAGATTATCCTGCTAGGATGAGCATAGTGTCGAAGGAATCGATCGAGGTGATAGCGCAGAGCATCGGCATCAACAACCTGTCGCCCGACGCCGCGCTCGCCCTCGCGCCCGATGTCGAGTACCGCCTGCGCGAGATCATGCAGGTATGGCTTCGGATTGGTCGGTTGGGCCGTTGCGCTTCTGCACATTGTAGTTCAGGCGGATGAGGTTGGGGACTTTTGAGTTTTCTTGTACGTGTAATTTTTGATCGAATTGTGCGTACCCATTTGTTCCCTGTTTACGCGTCGTCTAAGTAATCGCTGCGTTTCTTCGTGTAGAAATGTTGTTAAGGCATTTTCTTCGAACGGTTGTGTGGAATCTGCGTGCAGTTACCCTAATCATATGTGCCTTCTCTTAATTAATTATGATGTGATGTTATGATTAACTCAGAACTGCTGGATTGTGTGTTTTTCCTGTGGAAACTTATCGTCGTGCGGTTCCTACGGATTGTGGCAGGCTGTCAGCATTCGAGCGTAATAATGAGTAGCTGCTATAAGTGCGAGGAATGCCGATTTCCGTAATTTCCTTTTTCCCCTGGAGATACTCTACAATAGGAGAATCGGCTCTTGTTGCGTTGTTGTCTTGTTAGCAAAAGAACTATGCTTTACGATATGGCTAGAAATTTATGGACTAGAGATGTCTCTGCGTAAATTTATGGATAGGGTTATTGATTTCGTCTCATATTTTATAGGTTAGGGCATTCATTCCAGTTAAAATCTTTATGGAGCGACAGTCATTTCTGCGATGTTTTGCCTTCAAATTAGAGAAAGGTAACGGCAGTAGAGCTTTCTACAAGGAGTTGTTCCACTAAAATCATCTCCTTTTCTTACTTCTTAAGCTATTGCTGGAATTATTTGGTACTACTAGTAGGCATTCATACAATTAGTCTACATACTGGAGAGATTGTCTTAGACATCTTAAGTACAGTTGGGGTTAGCTATGGGTATATTAGCATTTCTTTATTGTTTTTCTTATTTGTTGTTTTTCCATATTTAAATGAGCTTTGCCTTTCACTCTCAGTGCTTTTTCGTAGCCTTTTTTTGGGTTTTTGATTTCATTGTCATTCTCTTGTTTGGACTGATAAAATTTTGCTAGGTATATCTTTTTGCATAATCTGGCTCAAATTAGCTGAATATTTGCTTACTAACTTTTGAGTTCTCGAAGTCAATGCGCTTTTGTGCTGCACTTAAGGACCTGTGTTATTTCCGATTACTATGAGCTTTGTTTTGGAGGTTAATTGTTCAATTTTAAAGTAACCGAAAAGCATAGAAAAGGTTGATATGTTTTGAAGTGATTTGAAAAGCATCTGATGGAATACAGGAAGCTGTCAAATGCATGCGCCACTCCAGGAGGACAGGTCCTAACAGTTGATGATGTGGAGGGTGCTTTGAACTTGAAAAATGTCGAGGTACTTTTCATCAATTTCTTGCATGAACAGTTATTACAGTCATTTCTGAATTGGTGGAACTGAAATTCAGTAGTTTCTAGGGCATAAACCAGAATAATCAAAGACTGAACTATCAGCTAGATTAGAACACGAACAATTATTGAAGCACTTGTGCACAGCCCCTGGGTGTAGATTTCATGAGCCCATTTAATGTGTTCCATCTCTGGAGTTCTTTTCTTTCTTGTCTACATCAACTGGGGACTTCAGCTTATTTGTCGTCTTTTTATCTGCGAAGTAGGAGAAGGTGAATATTTTTGTCATCTGTGTATTATGTACTGGCAACTATGCCATGGATTCAATGGTTCTATGGAAATGGTGGTGCGTTGGGATTTTGAAATTCCATTTGCGACAACTTTCTTACATATGCATAATCTTTGCTGAAGCTTGTAACTTTTTGTCTTTATGTGCACCAGCCAATTTATGGGTATCCCTCCGGTGGAGCTTTGCAGTTCAAAAGAGCTATTGGACATAAAAATTTGTTTTATCTTGATGACAAAGATGTAGACATTAAAGATGTAAGGACTAAGGAGCAGCTATCATTTTGAATTATAATGTCAGGTAGCATATTGGAGTTTTTGACTAAATCACCATTGGTGTTGCAGGTTATTGAAGCTCCTTTACCTAAAGCTCCTCTTGATACTGCTGTCCATTGTCACTGGCTGGCTATTGAAGGTGTACAACCTGCTATTCCTGAAAATGCTCCTGTAGAAGGTCTGTCTTATCTTGGACTCTTAATTGCCTTCTCTTAATGATTGCAACTATCGATTTAAATTTTCACTCAAGAAAAATCTTGGTATGAAGTTAGTGGACAAATTCAAGGAACTAACTTTACTATTGTGCTACCTATAGTAGAATGTCATACAGTTAGATGAGGGTAGCATGAACTGCCTTTCTTTTTTTTCCTGGTTAGAATAGAACAGTTGAGCATGCAATCAGGGATTTCTTATTCTGAATATTATGTAAGGAACTCTAATGCTAACCACTATTCATCCTTTCCTTCAGTAATTACAGCTCCTTCTCATGGCAAAGGTCAAGAACAAAAGGAGGACGGACTTCCTGTAGACATTAGACTACCTATCAGGCATGTGCTGTCAAGAGAGCTTCAGGTATATGATACAGACTGCAGTTTGACAATATATAATGTTTGCTTGAGCCAAAAAAAGGAATTTGTATAATGTTTGAGCATTTTCTTGTATGTACAGAGAGTTTTGTGTTTGAGAGATGTATGTTATGGTGGAACCTCATCTGTGTGAAAATTTTCTAGTTGCAGACTTAATGAGAATGGTTTGATTCATATGTTTCTTGGCCTCAACATTTTTTTGCACATCAGTTTTTCTGTCTTGCTTATGCTAGTTATCCATGTATCTTTGCAGATATATTTTGAAAAGATCACTGAGCTAACTATGAGAAGCCCTGATTCAGTGCTTTTCAAAGAAGCGTTAATGAGTTTGGCTACAGACTCAGGACTACATCCACTTGTCCCGTACTTCACGTGCTTTGTAGCTGATGAGGTATACTTTAGATATGCAGTAAGTCAGCCTAGTTTCGATGCTTCTCTAATCTATGCTTATTCTTGTGTTGTTAGGTATCTCGTGGCTTAAATGATTTGCCCCTTCTTTTGGCCTTGCTGCGTGTTGTTCGTAGTCTCCTTCATAATCCTCACATCAATATGGAACCTTATGTAAGTTGAACCTTTGCCAACTTGTTATCATAATATTTTGAAGTGTAGATTCCTAATTTAGCTTGATTTTATCTATCAGTATTTATGTCATAAGCGTGAATGTGGTTTCTTTGTTAGACTTGTCAGCCCATAGGTGAACCCACACAGTAAAGCCCAATTTCAGTTGTTGGTTTTTGCATGCCCATCATCTTCTTCTTTTATTGTTTAGAAATTCTCATCCAAAATAGTCATTGTCACAGCAGAAACAAGCTAGCCGAGCATTGATTTAGGTGTGGGTGGGGTATATATTGAAGTAACCGACTAGTACTTTCTTGAGGCAGGGAGGACAAGGCTTGGGCTCAGCACCTTTTATATTTAGATGACATTTGTCTTTTTAGTAACTGGACTTGCATTGCGACCTCTTGAATTATTTTGGTATTGGGGCTTTCTGTCCAGAAATTAGAGTTTCCGTCAGAATATATTTGGGAGATTATAGAGGAACCTGATGCCTACAAAGTCAATATGCCCTCTCCTATTGCATTATGAATTTCCAACTTCTTTAACCGGATGATAAATAGGCAGAGAGGCAAAAACCTGTTTTTGGCTGTTGTAGTAATCAGAGATTGGAGACAACTTATCTCGTGATCTGCTTTTCTTTAAATGGTCCTGTATTCTCTTTTTAGAAGCTCCTATTCTGGAAGACAGGAACTTAGCATTCTGTTTTACAATGTTTTGGGGCTTTGAGCTGGAAATCTCTACAAGTTGGTTTCGACTTTTGTGATTGTTGTGTCCAAAACTGATTTTTGTTATTTTTGCAATTGGAAATTTCAGAAGGAAGTTAATAAACAAGTGGCCAGATAGGCAAACTTGTTTGTCTGGAAAATAAAATTAGATAGGTGTGCTGTTTGTATCCATCTAGAGTTGCATGCTTGTTCTGATGCTAACAATGATTTAAAATATTGAGTCAATCACTGTGTTCTTGGTCTATTTGTTTCTCTTCAAGGATGCTCATCTTTAATGGGATCCTTGTGCATCTTGACTTTTAATTTGGTTGGGCAAGTCTCGAATGACCTTTCTGTAACTGTCAAAAACTTTGGAAGTTTTTGCTTGAGTTCTTGGTTCAAATAGTCTTTTTGCCCAGAAGTCACCATAAGAGATGGTGCAACTGAGTAGTACACATATATTTTCAGGGCTAATAAATCATATTCCTCGCGGAAGCCTGAGAAGAATTTTTTTTTTTTTGGCCAGTTACATCAGTTGATGCCAGCTGTTGTCACGTGTCTTGTAGCAAAGAGGTTGGGTAAAAGGCTTTCAGACAATCACTGGGAGCTTAGAGATTTTGCGGCAAACCTGGTTTCCGCTATATGCAGAAGGTGATGCTTCTATCTGTGCCAGCAAAGGAAATTATCAAGGACTATATCTGACCCTGAACCATTGTAGTCAATTGTCTGGTTTCATTTTTTCCTTTCATTTCTCCCTGTATTCTTGGTATGCTGTGAAGATTATTCAATTGAATATTGCTGGATGAGCACGCAACGTCGGTTTCATTATCATGTTTTGGATATAGGGATCAATTGACCAATTTTTAAGCCAATTTGGACCTTAGACTGAGCTTTATAAGATGTAGTATAAGAACTTAGGAATTCTGAATTTCAATCTTGAGTTTTCCTGTTGGCTCTTCTGTACTTTTTCCATAGCTTTAGGAGGATTACTGCTATTGAAAATCCAAATTGTAGTTTTTAGATATGTGTCATTGAACAAGTTCTCACTGGAAAAATTGATGAATGCAATGGCATCATCCTTGTAATAGTGCTGAATATGTTATGCTTGGTGGCATGAGCTTAATAGGAGGATGGCAAATTAGTAGACATTGATGCACTTTTTAAAATAATGCTTGGTCTCCACAATTGTTGTCTGCTTCATACTGAAAGTGCACCATGGTTTACTGGTTTATACCTTCTGTTTTTTATGATTATGGTTCTGGAGCTGTTACTTTCATTCTCCTACAGATTTCACCTTTTCTGGAGGAATAAAGTTTCCAGTCTCATGTAGGTACGGGCAAGTTTATAATACTCTACAATCGCGTCTTACGAGGCAACTGATCAATGCGTTTTTGAACCCAAAGCACACATTGGCGACACACTATGGTGCAGTTCAAGGTTTAGCAGCTTTGGGAGCTAATGTGGTACTTTCTTTGTCCATCCTCACTACAGCTAAGAACTGCTGCATAACTTGATGCATGCTATAATATGTTCCCAATATCTATGTTACAACCCTTAAAGATAAACTCTTTTGCATTATATTTTCTTCTTTTGCTTTTTATCGGGCTTTTTTCATGCTTATAGGTTCGCCTTCTCATACTGCCGAATCTGGAGCAATATCTGAAACTCCTTGAACCAGAGATGCTTCTTGAGACGCAGAAAAATAAAATAAAGAGACATGAAGCTTGGCGTGTTTATGGGGCCTTGCTGGTGAGTCTATTGTGCTCAACATTTGTATTTTGCGAATTGTGACAGTTTGATCCATGCTTGGCATGTCATGATGTAAAATGCTTACCAGCATGCATCTGGTCAAAGCCTGTATGACTGCTTCAAGATCCTCCCGCCACTGCCATCCCTTCAACCAGGAGCTGCCTGGAAGACTAATGCAAGAGTTATTACTTCACTCTTGAGTAAGTCGTACTCTTGCATTTATTTTTCACTGCTTTAGCTCTATTTTCTCATACAATCATATGGCCACAGGTCATTGGACAAAGTTTTAGATGGTCTTCTTGAATGAAGTACCATTGCTTTCAAGGATGGGACACAATTCTTTTTTGGCTATCATTTCTTTCATGTGCTTGGCTTCCTTGTTCTGCAAAAAGAAGACAGTCTGAGTTTTAACTTTTTGTCCAGTGATAGGAGAGTGTTCTTTAAGTTGTCATTTACTGATCATATAATGAGCTAACCTTTGAAGGAGTAGGGATCCAGCTTGCAGAAAGTGACTTGAGTAGGGAGAAATTAACTGACAGTATTTACGAATGAACTTTGTGACTTGGGAGATAAATTTATCTGCAACCGAAACGTGATCCACGCTATTAGTATTTGAGTCAGAGTTATCTAATGCCTTGAGCTTCTTTGGGAACATCAGAGAAACGCAGAGCAAGCACGGAACACTTGGAGCAGCAGTCGCCCCTCAAGAAACTGACTGTTGATGGGCCAATAAATGCGACTTCCACCAACCCATCACCCACTAATGGGCAAGAAGAGGCTGCTGCTGTGACTCCTTCCAACTATTCTGATGCGGATGCCACTCCATCCGCTGCAGGGAAGGAGCCTAATGATAATGATCTGGGTGCCGGAAGTGGAAGTGTAAACGGGAGCAGCCAGTCTGTGAACATGTCAGCCATGCTACAACAAATTTGGAAGGACGATTTGAACTCGGGGCGTCTCCTAGTCTCTTTGTTTGAGCAGTTTGGCGAGAGTCTCATTCCCTTCATTCCATCCCCTGAATTGTCAGTCTTTTTGTAATTTAACCAGCCCGTTAACATTGTAATACTGGGCGTTTACAATAAAATTAGACTTAGTTGAGCAAAAAGTGAAAAACACTTTGGCCGTTTGGCCTCTAGTCCTGTACATTCTATGCAGTTATCGGAGTCTATATTTTGTCTGGACCAAATTCACAGGAATTGCGAATTTCTGATTCCTAATTAATAACTGTTAATAAGGAATGGTAATTTTTTAAGGTGTTGGTCATTTTCCTATGTAAGTTGCATTATTTCGTTAGTATTTTGGGATCTAGAAGTGATGGTATATTACAAATCTGCAGAATCTTCCTGCTACAGTTCATGTGGACTTGTTAATCACCAGAAAACATGAGCTTTACTTTCGGTGGACCATGTGAAGAATCAGTGGGCGTTTGTTGTTGTGTTGAAATTGCGAGTGCATTCGGCGTTTCCTGAGGTTTTTGACACCGACCACCAACAAACCGACCACCAACAAACGAACGGTGGAAAGTGTCAACCACTTTGATGCCTTGTCTCTGCCGGATGTCTCGGAAGAAACAACTTACTACGACAATACCGTGGTTCCATTAACGTAAACTAATTGAGTCTTCTGGTCTCTTGATAAGCAACTTGATAATGAATTTTATAATCTAAGCTAAACTGTTTTAAGACATATGTCCTGATTAAGATTATTCAACTTGCAATTACACCTTCTATGGGAGCTCTATATTGGTTTAAGGTGAAAAAAAAAAGAGAGCTCAAGAAATGTCATAGAAATTAATTTAAAATTTAGGAAAACTTTATCGAATGCATTCGATTCATGTGAGCTCGATGTAATAGTACACACGGAAAAAATAGTGAAAAATACAACCTCCCACGCGCCAAATACATAGACAATGTCCACGTTTGGTTCGGCAAAGATTTCGCAGAACTTTAAGTCCAATACAAATACTGAAAGCCTAAAGCTACTTGGGGAAATGCAATTGTATTTGGTAAAATTTTTTTGCAAATGGACTTTGAGTTGAATGTGCGTTTGGTAAAATTTTTTTTCGCAATGGGCTTTGATGGGTATAATATATATATATATATATATATATATATATATATATATATATCTTTTTTTTAAAATTGAACTAAACCCTTTGTCGGACCGGCGAAGGGCTATAGCCGTCGGCGCCGATCCGGCTCGCTGGCAGCGTGCGGTAGCCCTTCGCCGGACCGGCGAAGGGCTACCTCCTTTTTCAATTAAAAAAATCGGGGGCAAAATCGGAAATATAAAAATTAGTGAGGGTAGTTTTGGAAGGGAAAAATAATTTTAGATTCCGCCGAATCTTTGAAAGCCCAAAACTAGTCCTTAGGTTTTCGATATTTTGAAAGCCAGGTTGAAAAGCGATTTTAAAATTGAACCAAACGATTTAGCGATTTTTCAATGGGCTAGCCCCTGGAAATTTCGAACCAAATATCTTTTTCCGTTTACTTTGTCACCGACTCATAATGCTACGAGGCCAAGCTTACGTCATCATCGGTGCACGAGTCAAATCGCTTTCTCTTTTGTTCAAAAACAAGGGTCTCAGCTTTTTGACTGTATTTTGTTGTTTTCTGTTAATTTTTTTTTGGTGGAATTGTTTTCTGTTATTCCATTAGAAGATTTTTTGCAAAGAAGTTACTTGTCATTCCAATAATTTCACTCTATTCGCAAGATGACATCAAAATTTCAAATCCCACAATTTATCTTGTGTGGTTCATCTTCATCAAGAATTATTTATTTAATCTTTTAAACATGTTTCAATGTTGGAGGATCTCATCGCACGGATGATTTGCCTTGCCAAATCAGAAATGTTATTTTGTTGCAAATTCAAATGCCAAACGTGCATTTTGTTCTAATTCTTGCTGTGATCCCTTACAAAACAAATGAAAATAAAAAACATAATTTCATTTTAAGCTTTGTCTCATTTCTTTTCAATTCCTTACATTTTCAGTTTTCATACGTTGTAATGCTCAAAAATTGCCCTAATAAGAAATGACAGTATATATGGTATACTGAAATCAAGTCCGATCAACAACATGACAGTCCAATTATCTTCACATGAATCAGTAACAAATACTAAATCCTTTATATCCATAGGTAATATCATTCTTCGGTTACATAACTCAGTTTAGGAAACAGGGGTGCGTGAATAAAAACACCATGAAAATGACAAAATCTGAATGCGACCACATTCCTTCCCACTACGATGAATCCCTCTTAAGATAAAATCCTCCAGATTAAGCAGCGACTTTGGTGAGCTCACGCTCCACGGCTTTCTTCAAGAAGCTGTCCTCTTCCAACACCATCTGGACCGGCAAGGACCCCAAGTCGTCGGCCATGGCGAGCATCATCCTCCTCGTCTCCGCCTTGAACTCCTCCAGGTCCACCGACCCGTTGGCGTCGTGGTCGAACTGCACGAACAGCGAGCCGTACAGGCGGGCCAGCTCGTCGGGGTCCGGCTTCACGTCGACCCCGAAATGGGTCTCGAGCACCCGCAGGCCCTGCAGATCCCGCAGCATCTCCGCGTAGGAGAGGCAGCCATCGCGGTCGACATCAAGGCATGAGAAGTGGTCGCCTATGAAGGCATCGAAGGCCTCCTCGTCCTCCACGAAGCCGACGATGGTGGCCGAATCCAACACTTCCACACTCATTTTTTTGGTCTTGAATGTGTCTGGTGAACAACGAATGAATGAAATGAGTAAAGGGTTTGTGTGTGTGTGAGAGAGAGATGAGAAGGTTGCTTTCGGTTCTTTGTGGGAAGGTCGTTCGTGGTCTGCTCATGTTGAAGAAGCTATTTATAAGCTCGGCGAACGGTTGAAGAAGTGATAGTTTGTTCAGTTGATTTGGAAAGGTGTGCTTTTTGAGGCGCCAATTGAATGCTTCGGCCCGTTGTATTTGAACCGACCTTTTTGGTCGTCTTTGAAAGTGCTCTTTGATTGTTCCTAGACGCGTGCTCACATGCATATAGCACAACGGTCGGATTTTCTTTTTGATTTTCTCCAATTTTATTTTAATATTTTTATGTTACACTTGAATTTTTAATGTTGTCGCACAACAATAATCGATTTTTCACTCGTTTCTCGAAATAAGAAGATATAACTAAACCTATCTCATTCATTGATTATGTGAAGCTCAAGATAAGAGATATACAATTAATGGTTAATATAATAATTGGTCTTGCAATAATTTTTTATTGTTGTCCCTAAATGTGTTCTAAGCAATAAAGAAGTCCCATCTTGTAAATTTCATGGTTCTAGTTGGCTACCTACTACCGGTCCTAAAACATTGTACAATTGACACATCGAGAAAAAAATATAGCGTAGCTATGTCGCACGGCTAAGGCCTAACTGGGTCAAGCTAGTCTTATATCCATGCCATTGTTCATGCCCACCCTAAAGCGTCATTGGGGCTTTGCGGGGCACGTCGATTTAGGCAAGAACACATAAATTTTGACATAGATAATTTACTTTTGATTGAATCGAAAAGGTGCGCACTTAATCCATTGCTTGAAAAGTAAACAACACATGGAGAAGAAACGGTGTGCTAATATTATAACAACATGCCAATCGAATCTTTTTGTTCACACGATCCATTTCATCATTTGTTAGTAGATGAACAAATGAAAAATTGAAAAATCTTAAAACGGTGTGTGAACATATATTGGGGTTGTCCAATTTTCCCTAATTAAAGTCAAACATGCATCACTGATGAGCATAGAGTGATCATCATGAAGTAAATGAATGAGGCATCCAAGGCCAATTATCATTGTTGATGAATTGATGGCTTTTTGACTCATATAGTAAACCATGATTAAACTTCTTACTGGCATCTCATTGGCTTTGGTATGTGAGCGCATTTTATTGAACGAAAATGCCCCTAATTGGCCAGAAATGACGCATTGACATGCACAATGACATACACGTGTGCACCCGACCGGCCACCTTTTTTGTTATTTTTTTTTAATTACTAATCTTGTGACGTGTTTTCTTTGTAATTACAGACATCTCTTCCATTTGAATAATGCACTCAACTATGGAAAATTATATAAACGTGTGTATATATATGTTTCATATCCACTAAAAGAGTGTTAGATAAACTTTTCAAAATAAAATAAAATTAAGAGATCATTTGTCTAATTAATAAAGTTTGACACTCCAACAATCTCGACAATGAGTTGTTTATTACTTTACATGACTTTCAATATGATTTAATTACTAATCTCACAAGATGTTAATTTTTCATAATTACAAAACGTTGGTGTATGGTGTATGAACTCGGGTGAGATCAATGAGCATCAACACTCGTTGAGTCTAGACAAATATTCAACTTTTAACTCGAGGACTTGAACCAGAGTTGAAGAAATTCATAGTAATCAAGGTGAAACCTAAAGAATCGTTATCAAACGCATCTAGTTTCATGTGAGCTCTATGCATGTCGGTACACGAAAGAATAGTGCAAAATACGACTTCCCATGGCACGCGCAGAATATGTCCCTTTCCATTTACTTTTCTAAAGAATTCAGAAACAATTGACCAGGCACCTAGAAAAGAAATAATATGGCGTTGTTGCGCCGGCCAAATCGCTGTTCTTTCTCTGTTCAAAAACAAGGGTCGCAGCCTTTTGACCTTATTTTCCATTCCTTGACTGATCTCTTGCTCAGAAGTAACTTCACTGTTACGTTAAAATTTATATTATTCGAAAGATGATGACCTTGCAATTTCGAATATCACAATTTTTGGTATTTTCATCATCTTTAGGAATTATTTGATTAATCTTTCGGACATAATTCAACATTGGTGGATCTCTTTGCACAATTTGATTTGTTTTATCAAAATGGAAATGTGGCTTAGTATGAGTTGAGATACAATCAGCATCCTTTCCAAATGCCAAACGTGCAATTTTTTTTTTCTAGTTCTCACCATGATCCCTCACGAAATAGAAGATACTACAAAAAATAATTTTATCTCGAGAGAGAATTTGTCTTGTTTCTTCTCAATTCATTACATTTTCCCAGTTTTTGTACATTGTGATGTATGCTTGAGAATTGTCCTTACAATAAATGACAGTATATATCGTATACTTAAATGAGGTCCGATTGTAAGCATGACAGTCCAACGATCTCTGACACAAATTGATAACAAATGGTAAATCCTTTAATTTCATCGCAACATCATTCTCGGGTACATAACTCAGTTTAGAAAATAAGAGGCGTGTAGATAAAAACACCATAAAAATGACAAAATCTCGAATACAACCACATTTCTTCCCACTATGATTAATCCCTCTGAAGATAAAATGCTCCAAATTAACCAGTGACTTTGGTGAGCTCCCGCTCCACGGCTTTCTTCAAGAAGCTGTCCTCTTCCAACACCATCTGCACCGGCAAGAACCCCATGTCGTCGGCCATGGCAAGCATCATGCTCCTCGTCTCCGCCTTGAACTCCTCCAGGTCCACCGACCCGTTGGCGTCGTGGTCGAACTGCACGAACAGCGAGCCATACATGCGGGCCAGCTCGTCGGGGTCCGGCTTCACGTCGACCCCAAAGTGGGTCTCGAGCACCCGAAGGCCCTGCAAATCCCGTAGCATCTCTGCGTAGGAGAGGCGGCCATCGCGATCGACGTCGAGGCAAGAGAAGCGATCGCCTATGAAGGCATCGAAGGCCTCCTCGTCCTCCACGAAGCCGACGATGGTGGCTGAATCCAACACTTCCACACTCATTTTTTTTTTGGTCTTGAATGTGTCTGGTGAACAACGAATGAATGAAATGAGTAAAGGGTTTGTGTAAGAGAGAGAAAGAGAGAGAGAGAGAGAGAGATGAGAAGGTTGCTTTCGGTTCTTTGTGGGAAGGTCGTTCTTGGTCTGCTCATGATGAAGAGGCTATTTATAAGCTCGGCGAACGGTTGAAGAAGTGATGGTTTGTTCAGTTGATTTTGAAATGTGTGCTTTTGAAGCGCCAATGGAATGTTTCGGCCCGTTGTATTACAGCCTCGGTTTGTTCTTTCTTTCTTTTGAACCGACCGTTTTGATTGTCCTAGAAAGAGCTCATTGATTGTTCCTAGACGCGTGCTCACATGCATATAGCAAAACGGTAGGCTTTTCTATTTGATTTTTCCCAATTTTGTTTTAATTTTTATATGTAAATTTGAATTTGCAACCTTATCACACAATAATAATAAACTCTTCACTTGTTTCTTGACATAGCAAAATCATTTCATCCATTGATTATGCGAAGCTCAAGATAAGAGGAATACAATTAATGTTTAAGATAATAAATGGTCTTGCAATAACTTTTTGTTGTTGTCCCTAAAAATGAGTGCTAAGCAATGAAGAAGTCCCATCTTGTAAATTTCCTACTTCTAATTGCCAGACCATGACTGGACCTATAACATTGTTTGACTGACACTTCAAGAAAAATTATAGCACAGCTATGTGGCATGGCTAAGTCCTAATTGGGTCAAGCTAGTCTTATATCCATGTCATTGTTCATGCCCACCCCAAAGCATCATTAGGCCTTTGCAGGGCACGTTGATTTAGGCAAACACACAAGAGTTTTGACATAGATAATTTGCTTTTGATTGAATCGAAAATGTGGACTTAATTTGCTGTACGAAAACTAGACACCACATGAAAGAGAAATGGTGTGCTAATATTATAACAACATGCCAATCGAATCTTTTAGTTTACACGATCCATTTCATTGTTTGTCGGTAGATGCACAAATGAAAAATTGAAATCTCTTTAAACGGTGTGTAAACATATGTTGGGGTTGTCCAATTTTCCCTAATTAAAGTCAAACATGCATCACTGAGAGGCATAGAACGATCATCATGAAGTAAATGAATGAGGCATCAGTAACCAATTATCGTTGTTGATGAATTGATGGCTTTTTGAAAAGAGGGTAAATGAATTTTCTTCAACTGGTATGTAAATGAGATGCTGGTGAGAAAGCGAATCATGTGAGCTCTTTGCACATCGATACACGAAAGAGTAATTTGAAATTCGATTTCTCACGCGTCGAATATGTAGACATAATGTCCCTTCCGGTTTACTTTGTCTAAAGAATTCAGAAACAATTGATGGGCACCTAGAGAAGGAATGACATAATGTCGTTGCACAAGTCAAATCGCTTTCCTTTCTATGTTCAAAAACAAGAGTCTCGGCTTTTTGACCTTATTTTCCATTCCTTTGTTGGCAGATCTCTTGCACAGAAGTAACTTGGCATTTAGGTTTATTTTATTAGAAAGATGATGACCTCAAAATATCAAATACCACAAATTTTGGTATTTTTGTCATGTTTAGAAATTATTCAATTAATCTTTCAGACATAATTCAATATTAGTGAATCTCATCGCACGATTTGGTTTGCTTTATCGAAATGAAAATGTTGCTCAGTACGAATTGAGATACATGCGGCATCCTTTCCAAATGCCAAAGGTGCAATTATTTTTTCTAGTTCTCACCATGACCCTCACAAAATAATTTCATCTTGAGAGAGAATTTGTCTCGTTTCTTTTCAACTCTTCACATTTTCTCAGTTCCGTACATTGTGATGCTTGAAAATTGCCCTAATAATAAACAGCAGTATATATCGTACACTTAAATCAGATCCGATTGTAAGCATGACGGTCCAACGATCTTGACAAGAATCGATAACAAATGCTAAATCCATTAATTTCATCCACAACATCATTCTCGGGTACATAACTCAGTTTAGAAAAATAAGGGGTGCGTAAATAAAAACACCATAACAATGACAAAATCTCGAATGCGACCACATTCCTTCCCACTACGATGGATCCCTCTTAAGATAAAATCCTCCAAACTAAGCAGCGACTTTGGTGAGCTCACGCTCCACGGCTTTCTTCAAGAAGCTGTCCTCTTCCAACACCATCTGCACCGGCAAGGACCCCAAGTCGTCTGCCATGGCGAGCATCATCCTCCTCGTCTCCGCCTTGAACTCCTCCAGGTCCACCGACCCATTGGCATCGTGGTCGAACTGCACGAACAACGAGCCATACAGGCGGGCCACCTCATCGGGGTCCGGCTTCACGTCGACCCCGAAGTGGGTCTCAAGCACCCGAAGGCCCTGCAGATCCCGCAGCATCTCCACGTAGGAGAGGCGGCCGTCACGATCGACGTCGAGGCACGAGAAGCGGTCGCCTATGAAGGCATCGAAGACCTCCTCGTCCTCCACGAAGCCGACGATGGTCGCTGAATCCAGCATTTCCACACTCATTATTATTTTTTTTTTGGGAAGGCTTCTGGGAATAATGAATGGTGTAAAGAGGAAAACCGTGAGGTGTGAGAGAGAGTATCTTAATGTGAAGGTGGTTTGTGGCTTGTTCATGTTGGAAGAGGCTATTTATAAGCTCCATGAATAGTTAAAGAAGCCTTGTTTTGTTTGGTCGATTTTGAAAATATGCGCTTGAAGCGCCAATAGAATGTTTTGGCCCGTTGTATTATGCCCTCGGATTGTTCTTTCTTTTGAACCAACTTTTCCTAGAAGGAGCTTCTTTTTATTTGTTCCAGACGTCTGCTCACATGTAGCTGAACGGTAAGATTTTCAATTCGATTTATTTTGATACATGTTTTTGAAGGTTTTTAGAAGGTTTGTAACCTTATCGCACGATAATAAGACTTTTTGGCTGTTCCTTGAAGTAAAAATATATTACATGACCTTAGACTAAAATGGTGGGATTCAAGATGAGACTCCCATAATTAATGCTTGAAATGATACTTGATCTTGAAATGTCTTTTCGGTTGTTCATTGGTGTAGCAATAATAAGAGTAACATATGTCTTATAAATGTCCTAGTCCTAATTAGTGACTCACGATGGAGCCTAAAATATTATCGAGGCCAACAGTCAAACATGAAAACATGATGTGTCCCAACTTGATTAATGACTAAAGATCTATATTAACATATTTAATCTGGCTTGGTGTATAGATTCCATAATCTCTTACCGTTGGCTACTGGGAATTCATACATTAACAGGAGTCCTAGTTATATCATTAATTACTTTTGGCCATATTTCAATGTAATTAATTGGGGAACAAGAGTCTTAACAAAATGACACAAAAATCCCATTGTGAGCAATCCTATGCATACTTGATACACACGTTGATCAAGAAGGTTAATGCATCCATTCATTAATCCAAAACATTCTACCTTTACCGAGCATTTTCTTCTCCTAGATTGGCATATTCATCATTGTTCTTCCTGTGCGGCAATAATGTACAAGTTGAGAAACAAGAACTAAAGCGAGAAAATAGGAAGGGACAAAGATGACAATACCAACTTATCCATATCGTCCAATAGAGCGCCATAGAGCGCCGACACCACACTTTTCAGCCTCTTTTCTATCGACATAAAATTTGCTTTCGGATATGTAAGAACAGTCTCTTGATGTGTGCACAACTATACAAATACTGCCTATACTAAAAATTTTTAAACAGCTCAAGTAAAGCATTAAAAAGAAAAGAATATGCAAGCCATGACTCGAAAAACACCTCTAATTTGACATCATTAATCAAGTCTGTAATCTCCTTACGTGATCCTTAAAACAAAATGTCAACTTAATAAACTATATCCATGTAGCAATATGAATTTTAACAACACTCACCTTTGTATCGTGCAATGTCCCCAAAATATATATATAATACATTTGTTGCCTACTTCCCAAGAACTCGATTTTTTCAAGTCTTGGCACAAGAGGAGTACATGGCGATGGAGGGGGGCCAATCAGGAAGGACCTAACAAGGAGAGGAGGAAATGCAGTGGTTTTGTTGACACCTAAATACGAAAAATATATAAAAAGATAAGAAAGCAAAAAAAAAAAAATGAATAACAAAAGAATGAATGAAAATGAAAATCGGGCAGGCCATTCATGCCAAGGCCACTGGTTCATTCTTCCTCACCCAACTGGTTATTTTCATTTAGGCCCAATCATTCTCTTTTAAAATAAAATAAAAAATAGCCCACTCCTTTTATTTGACGTTTCTCACCATCAGCCCATTCGAGGCAGAAAAAGCCCAGCCTCTTTGCTGTTTCTTCCTTCTTTTGCACGCTCACGCCGGTGAGGGAGAGGAGCACGAACAGAGACTGTTACCAAACCAAAGGAACAGAAGCGTGCGTGCGGTGATTGAAGGAGCGTCCGTCAGGTGACTCAAGGCAACCCAATAGCAACCTTCCGGAACCATGTGAGCTGGCGAGGCATAACACATAGATTCGAGGGAGAGCATGCTCGACGGCGTGGTGAGGCGAAGTGTGCGTGCTCGAGTTCACAAAAAGGAAGAGGTGTGGAGCATTCGATGAGAGAAAGGGGAGAGTTGAGTGAAAAAACTTCGAGAGAGAGAGAGAGAGGGGGTCGACGTTGGCTGAAGATGAGAGAAAAAGAGCGTTCGATGATGAAAGAGCTGGACGGGACATCTTCGGAAAAAGAAAACTCTCTCTAGAAGAAACCGTCAGCACCCTTCCTTCACCAACCTTCGCTTTCTCTGTTGGTGGTGCCGTTCTCGACCCCGGTGGGGACGATTCAAGCCAGGCCGACTTGAGAAGACACGGCCAGAACATCTCGCCGTTCGGAGGTGAATAGCCTGGTGATTTCCTTTAGAGTTTCCGAGCTCCATCAGTGCCGATTCAGCAGCTCCATTTCACCAAACGAACCAGGTATGTAGACTCTCTCTGGCACGCTCTGTATATGTCCTGTTTTAACCGAGAATGAGCCTCGAAATTTGAATGACGAAATCATGAGGAAGATTGAGTAAAATAATAAATCGATGAATATTCTGATTTTTATGCATATACATCGTCTTCTAGATCGAAAATCATGCCCAAGTTGAATTGGAAGCTTGTTATCGGTGTTACACATCACCTATTTGATAAAATGCCTAAAAGAAGACCGAAATTTTTTTTCATGTTTAAGCTCGGAATCGATTCACATTTGCTTTTGTACTCGTCGAATCCTGATTGATTTTTCGTGTCTTCATTGTGTTTTCATGTGATTTCGGGAACAATCAATCGTCGTTGAGTTGGCCATGCATATCCCTCGCCGGAGCTACCCTTCCCTCTCTGGCGAAGCCTGTGGTTCGAGGCCACTTCATTCAATTCATTTCTCTGCATTTTAGTGTATTTGTGATTGTATGTTTGCTAGAAATGCTAGGATTGAAGAGGTTAGCTTCGGTGTGGGTGTTTTCTGTTGTTTGTTGTGGTCGCCGGAGTGAGCGGCCGGAAGTTTCAAATGTCGGTCGGAGTAGGCGACCGGAGGTTGGTGGTCATTCTGCGGCAGAGTAGGTGCGGGCGACGACGTGTTCGGAAGATAGTATGGCGTCGGGTTGTTCTGGTCCAATGAAAGATGGTTGCAGGCGAAGGAGAGTTGTTCGGGGAAGAAGGTCCGAGAGGTTGAAGACGACCGGCAGAAAAAGACAAAAAAAGACAAAAAGAGAAAAGAAAAGAATTAAAAAATAAGATAAATAAGAAAAAAATCAAAAAATCAATTTGGAAACTTCAGTCGAGCACTAAGCAATTTCTCTTGAATTTTTTTTCCCTCTCTAATGAACCATGCCAGTGTCAACAACACTGGCCTACGTTGACTAGGATGTCATTTTAAACTTTTTATTATTATAAATGATCAAATGGACTAAATTAGCATAAATATAAAAAATTTAAGACTAAATGAGCAAAAAAAAGATTTATGATTGAGTTGACATAATTATAATGATTTTAAATTTTTTTGATAATTTCACCTTACATGCGTTAATTGCATTATTTTGGAATAGACCTATAAATTAATTACACAATTGTGTTCATAGTGAAATCAACCAATTGCATGTTCTTGTTATTTGCATTATATGCATTACAACCATTTTTCATTTAAAATTTGAAAATCCTCAATTTATGAGTGGTTTGCTTCTCTACATGTCATTGTAACATGAATGCTTCTTATATGGTTGTGAAACTATATATGGTTGTGAAACTATCACATATTGTCCAACAAAAATAGAGACTTTATAGACAACATTTTTATAAGATAATAAAGCACTAAAAATAAACATTTTAGCATGAAGAATTGAAATTGTTTAAATTATGCAATTTGTAATTGCCTATTTTTTTCAATTACAACTTGTGGTCCAGTTGCCACCATTATTTTTGATAGTATTAGTGATGATATATATATATATATATAGACAAGGAGATATTGACTATATTAATTTCAGTCATAACTAGGGGTGAGCATGGTTTCGAGGTAAAACCTAGAACTTGAGAATCGCACCGGCAGGAACCTGTAGGTTCCAGATTCTAAGATATGCAGGATAGGTTCTAGGTTCTCGATTGGTGAAACTTGGAACTTGGAACTTGGAATCTGGAACTTGTAACTTATAACCCGGAACCTAGAACCTAGTACAAGTTTTTATGTTTTTCTTAATCTTTGTCTTCACGCAATTCTGAGGTATTTCATGGTGTTTAATAATAAGTATATAATCCAAAACCACTAGTCTAAACTTTCATTTTATGATTGAGAATTTTATTTTTGTAGACTATCAGATTAGTGGAAACTTCAATTGCTTCTTTTAAGATAATGATTTTATATAATACAAGAGTAACCAGTGCATTAAAATCACAAAATTTCCTTAATACTATTTGACAAGTGCATATAGACACTCGTTCTCAGGCAATCGATAATAAAATCTTTATTCATTTTTATTGTTTTGTTTATTTTCATGTTGCTTAATTAAAGATGAAAAAAAAAAACTTGTTGGAACCAAGAACCGACCCTAGAACCTATAACAGGATAGGTTCTAGGTTCCATATTCTGATGGGTAGGTTCTAGGTTCCAAAAAATGAGAAATCTGTACCCGATGGTAGGTTCTAAGTTCCATGTTCTGATGGGTAGATTCTCGGTTCTAAAAAATGAGAAACTTGTACCTGATGGTAGGTTCTAGGTTCTAAGTAAAATCTGTAAGGAATTTGGAACTGCTCACCCCTAGTCATAACGATTACTATAATATACTTTGAGAAGATGAGATTATTTAGACATAATTTATGGTCATTAAGTAATCTTAACTAAAGTGAAATATCGTGTTAGTTACTTTAATTGGTAGAGAAATGAAGGAGAATATTTCTATCAATGTGAGTTGCTTGCGATAAAGAATGGGAAAGTCATAGTTGCGAGTATATGGTTTCTTAATGGCGAAAAAATTGAAACGATGAAAATGATGACGTCAATGTATTTTCAAAAACTATGTTTTTGCTCTGGCGATCCACCGTCATCATCACGATTTTTTTTTTTTGAACCTTTTGGACATAGTTTGGACATTAGTGAATCCGATCGCGGAAATGTATATCGTGCCTTATCAAAACGAAAATGGTGAGCTGGTTGTCCACCATAAATTAAGGCTAGATTTTAGCATGCTTTCCGAACGTGAAATACAACTCCCAGTATGTTTTACTCACGCGGCACCATAGAAAAATACAAGAAAAAATAACCAGAACAGATTCATCTTGAAAGCATTTCCTCCTTTTCTCACTGCTTTATGCATTTTTCCATTTCAGACCAAAGGGCGAGGGTCGGCTGCCGACCTAGGGTTATAAAAAAAAAAAAAAAAAAAAGATTACATTGTCCACAATGCCAACTGTGTCAAGCACCCACGTCATCAATTCTCAGTTATAATTAGCTATATGGATTTGATTGGTAAAAAAGAAAAATATTTAGAATTTGATTGATAAAATTACAAAGATTAAGACTAAATTGGTTAAAGTGTGATATCTTTCCAATTTTTTAGACAATTTTCTCGCAATATTAGGGATGCACCTACACAAGTTTAGTTTATGCATTCATTAATCCTTTTGGTTCAGCCTAGCGCAATTGATGGCCAAATGAATTTGTTTATCTTATTGAAAAAAGAAAGCAGCAGAAAAGTCCACTCACTTTTTACGTTTAACCAAAATGATTAGATAAATAAATGAGGATTAACATGAATAAATATAACCTTTATTCAGATTTCATCACATCTTAACATGACAAGAGTCTCGATAAATCCCACTGATTCTTCAACTCAGAACCTCGGGGCATCCTGCCTGCACCGGCATATTTTGAAGCACTCTCTGTCGGGAGGGTTGGGAGGATTCGACGCCACCGGCAACGCTGAGCTTCCCGACGGCAGGGGCGGTGCATCTCCAGGAGCCGGATTGCGGTGCGGGTTTGTGAGAGGAGGAGAGTCGTAAGCATTCGAACGTGCACGGGCACTTTCGCCGTCATCGCCGAAATTGTTCTCGCTTGAGAGCACCAAATCACTAGGCAAACTGCTACTACGAATACGATGAAAAGGGAAAATTATTCTCAAAAGAGAAAATCATGCAACAATAAATTGAGAAAATAATTTCCTTCTTTCCATAAGGGAAAATCGTAAGAAGGAAAATTTGTTTTTGCCAATCTGAGTTTGGCGTTTCCAGTCCATGTACAACACTTTCTGTCAATTGAGTAGTTTTTCGTCGTCCATAACTAACCCATGGTTGCAAATACTTAGGATGTGAATGATAACATTTCTGGCAAGAAATTGATTTTTGAAAGAAAATAGATTTTTCTATTTTTATTTTCGGATGAGTTTTGAGCTAAAAAATGTGTTTGATAACGACCAAAAATTTCTTTTTTTGGAATAGAAATTCGTTTAATAATCAATAAAATTTCACTTTCCCGAGTAATTGTAGCAATGGAAAGGGCGGCGGCGGCGGCGACCAATGGTGGCGGCGGTGGCGGCGATGAGCGGGCGGGCGTAGTGGTGGTGGTGACTCGGCGGATGGCAAGAAACTCCTTCGGGCAAGAAGTAAGAAACATAAACAATTTATGATTTTTATTCCAGAAATAGAAAAGTAAAATTTTTCTTTTTCATTTCAAAAATAGAAATTAAAAATTTTTTTGAATAGAAAAATGAAATTATTTTATCAAACGGATTTTTATTCAAGAAAGAGGTTTGGAATAAAAATATGTTCTAAAAATAGAAATAAAATAATTACTATGTGCAACCTTAATCAACGTCCATTCATTTCATTGCTTGTTGGTGCATTGTTCTTAATCTCACAGCTAAGGACCCTAACGAGATGAACACCATCATCTAGATACCCGGGGAGCGGATACGGCGGAAGCCCTATCGGTGGATAGGGAGGATACCCGGGGTGTCAGGGTTATGGTAGTTACCAGGGCCATGGCGGCTACGGAGGCTATCCAGGCCGAGGCGTTCATGGTGGTTATCCAGGACGTGGTAGCTACCGAGGAGAAGGAGGGGCATTGGCGCTTCGGTTGCGGTGGCTGCAGATCCTATGGAAGGTGCAGGGCGCTGTTCCTATGCCGGAGAAGCGGTCCGACAAGATTCCCGAAGCCAAGCCTCGGAACTAATTAACAAGCTTGCATTCGCGCGGATTATGGAATCAGCAAAGCCTTTTGAATTTGAAAATTGTGGAATTACGTGTGATGATAACTTTATGGTTTCTCTTCGATTCGGTCGATAGGTGAATTAGGAATTTAGGAGAAACGAAGGGAGAGATGTCGGGGACGAGGACAAGACAAATTAGGACAAAGGCAATAAAGCGACAAAACCCGAGAAAATAATTGAAGAGGTTTGGTGGCGCTAATGACGTCTTAAACATCACCTCGAAGGAGGTGTCCGCGTCGCCTCCTTGCGTTCCGGTCCGGTCCAGCTGTGGGAATCACCTAACCCTCTCTCTCTCTCTATCTCTAAAAGCGCCACCACACGGTTTTGACTACGGTCTGATTCTAAAGTCAACGCTTCTTATGCAAGCATGATCGCCCCCATGACGGACGAAATCGGTAAAGAGCCCAAGACTTGCTTCGGCGATTGATTGGAAATTGCCGCCCACCTAAATAACGACAACTCTTTGAGTCTCGCATTTTTATTAAGTCCATCTGATTTTATTTAGGGAAATGGCTTTGAATAATCCGCGTCAATTAAGAAGAAAAAATAAGTACATATTGTGAGATAAATCGGTCTTTGTCATGGACTCTAAGGCTGATTCATACATCTCGTGTGGGGAGATGCCTTTGCCGAGATCTTGTTCAATTATTATTCGCTATTTATCTTTAAGAAAATTTCAATATAAACGATATTGTCTTGTTTCGTTTTCCTTTCTAAATTGCCAATTCCATCACTGTAATAATGAATCAAGAATGTGATTCTTATGAGTAGAGTTATGTTTCATGTGGAAATGGGATGGGTTTCTCAATCTCTCCTCATTTTCCAATCACGAAAATGTCTGTCATCATATTTAGTGAGCATCAATTCGAATTCGAATATTCAATTTTTCAATATTGCTTTATTATTATAGCCAATGAGTCTAATTCTTACAATTTCAGTGTTAATCAGTTGCTCAGAATATTTCTGATAAGCATGACCCAAAAAGCACGGAGGAATTTGTAATTTATTTCTAATCAAGATAAAATTTGTTCCCTCATATCGAGGCATCTAGAAAAGTCTGGAAAAGGTTAAATTAGTCGGAAGAAAAAAGGGGTCATTACGGACACGGAAGGGCCCTGAAATCATGGACTCTTAGACACAGGACGACCCCAACGTGCGAAACAAGAACGGCCTGTTCTATCCTAGGCCCACGCTTAGACAAAATATAGTTAAATAATCTCCCTTTTGATTTAGGCCAAGAAAACAAAAATTAAACTTGTCGAGACACCCTCGTGAAAACAACGTTAACGGGAAACCCTCATCATCTTCTTGGGAACAATCCCTCTCTCTCCCTCTTTCTCTCTCTCCCTTTATATATACATCTTTTGTTTCTCGCTTTGATTCTCACTCTCTCGCGTCTATCTTTTCTCGTGTTCTGAAGAAGAAGAAGAAGAAAGAAGAAGAAGAAGTGCAGAAGCTATGAAGAAGAGAAAGAAGACGTATTGCCTCATCATCAACGCATGCTCACTTTGTACAGCATCATCACCATGTGGAGTTTGATTGAACTTGTTGTTGCTGGTTGAAAGAAGGTCGGCATGGGATTGATTATTTGCAGACAAGGGACTTTGATTTTTCCGTGAAGAATTCAATGTATTCACGACGGCGTACATGGAAAGGCCAGGCATTTTTTTTTTTAAACTTTTTCTCGTTTCTCTCTGCTGAATTCTCTCGAGAAATCTTGTTTCCTTTTCTATGTCTTTTTCTTTTTTTTTTTCTTTTTGGTTCCTTCCTTTTTTTGTTTCTTCTTGACTATCGAATAGAGGCGATGGGGTTGGTGCAAACATTTGTATACAGTAAAGCTACTGTTGAATAAGCTTTTAGTTAGATCTTCAAGTCATTTTGGTGGCAATGAAATAACGTTTCAATGGTCTCTCTCCCCCCCCTTCTTATGATGATGGAAAGGGAAAACCTAATTTTGTTTTGTCGTATGTAAGCACAGCATGGTGATTTTTTTTTTAATAATTACTACGAATCATGCAAGATATTTAGTAACAAGAATCTTGCTAAAGAAATTGTACTAAAATTAATTAGGCGGTAGGTTTCATTCTCGTTCTAAAAAGGAGAAATATAAATAATTCTGAGAGTTTTGTGCATTTATAGGTTTCAATACCATATCAAACAAAATGCAATAAACCATGCCAACCTATCAATAGCTGTCTTCAATTTTCATTTTAGTCACATGTCGTTTTGGGATTGTTCTAAACTTCTAAGTTAGCTAGGTCTTATATAGTATATACATGCCGTACACTGTTGGTAGGTATAGTAACAGATAGGCTGATGAGATAAACACATATGGAGCATTACATAAGCAGGGGCCACTTTCACGTTTGAACATATTTGTTGTAATTAACCACCATCATAATCAATTAACTAAACATCCACACCTATATGCAAATGGAATAACTTATATATATAGAATTGGACAACACGAATAATAATGCAATACCCTGTTTTTCTGCTCTTTTATGTCCTGTTCTTGTCCTAGTTGGTAAGCGGCACAACACGTGAATGCATGAAAACAATGGAGAATCATATTATCAAAGCCAACAATCAGAAGAAGCCATTAATGAAATGGGTGAGCAACTTGTGTTTTTGCGATATATTATGTTACCGTTCGTACCAGAAAGCATATTTTATCAGTATAGAAAGAAGGAAAAGGAAAATGAGAGCTTTGTCATCTCGTGATGGAGAGAAAAAGGGGGGGGAGATGCACCCAACCCTAATTCGGAATTAACTGGAAACTTATTAGTCAGCTGCTGCTTTTGTGAAAATCCCACTTTCACTTTCATTATTATTATTTTTATTTTTTATTTTGGATGGACCCATGCAGTAAATGGCTCTAAAGTGATAGCTGTATCGAGATGAATAATGTAAATTGCCAACTCAAAGTTTATAAATGCCCACAAAAGATAGGAAAAACCTCACAGAACGTAGAAAAGCGAACAGACTAGACCTAGCCCTAGCCATGTCGTGCTTCAAAGTCAATATGTTTGACTTCATGGAGCAACGGTGACGATTTTTCTTGAGTTTATGGCAGTGCTTAACCATAATTTCTTCGCCCTTTTACGAGGTTTAGGGGGTGAGTTTGCATCAATTGTAAACTCCATTACGTGATTGAATTTGTGGGTATTATTAATTTATGGACTTAGATAGAATAGAGTGAATGGAGAGAGAGAGAGAGAGAGAGAGATAAGGATGGTGGGGTTTTGGGGAAATGTTGTTTTTTTGTAGACCGTGTCCGAGAGTGAAAGCGATTTTGGTTTCAAAATTATACGGCTTGCATTGCGCTCGAGAGCAAGTTGTTCTTTGACTTTCGTCTTTCCGATTTCCTTTGTCGCTTAATCATCAATGTGGAATACTAATATTTTTGCTCCTCCTCCTCCGCCGATCAAGGTTTTTATATAGAGATGTGAAATTAAATTTCAGCATCTCCACTGTGAATTCCTATTCTCTATTATTTTATAAAATAAAGAATACCTCATGCTTGAAGAGATCTCCATAAGTTTTTTTTCTTTTCCTAAGCGTTGTTACTTATTTTACATATGTCATATGTACATGCGTAAATGCGAATACATAAATATTGAGAAAATTGTTCAAAGAGTCCTAAAGTTGTTCTACTTTTGCTAATACAGTCATAAACCTTTTAATTGTATCAATTAAATCTTAAACTTTTTCATGTTTTGTTAATTAAGTTCATCTAATCGATTTTGGCTATAAATCCCTAATACAGACACTGGACATCCTATGTGGCATTATTGACAATGATGTGAATAATTTTTCAAAACTACTATATTAATTTTTATTATTTATTCATTTATTTAGAAAAATAATAAATAAAATATATTTAAAATGTCAATGTTAACACTCGCCGTGCCATGGAGGACGATCAATGTCTATGTTAGTGATTTCCAGCCAAAAATGATTAGATGAATTTAATTGGAAAAACATGAAAATGTATATGACTTAATTGGCACATGTTTATGATTGAATTAACAAAAGTGGAATAGACTTAGGCCTTTTTAGACAATTTTTTTGATAAATATTATACGATCGCTCACATGTTTCAACATTAAAATTGGATATTTACCATCCTACGGTAAATGTCCTAAAAAAAATTCACATCTTGAAATGTTCTCCTTTCCATCTATGTTCATACAAATTTTTTTGTATTTTGTATTTGTATCACTAATAAGGGTATTATTAACAGGTATGCCTAAAGCACGAGTTAGATTAACTAAAAATTGAAATAACACTTTCCAAGATATATTGAAAATGGAAGAATTACAGATTTTAATGAAACCATTTATTTCAAACGGTAAAATATTTTTCCAAAGCACATTCGATAAGGTTTAGCAAATGCCCAAGGGACACTAACATTTTCGTGTTTCAATTAGTTAGCGATTCAAAGTAATGAGGGGATGCAATGCAATGATGGGAAGCAAGCTCAGATAGGGATGTTGGACGCAGAACTATAAATCTCATGGTCCTTATTCCGGATTGTAGGTTCAAAGCTTCCAAAAAATCGAGAAAAATGTGAACGAAATATATAACGATTCAATCGCACTACAAATTATTTAAACACTATCCAATTTTTTCAAGACTCAAAAAAATAACTATGCAAAATTCTTTTTCTCTCTTTTTTAATTTTTATTTTATAAATTTACATGTTATAACCACAAAAACCTTCTTACTCTATTAAAAAATGTCACACAAATGACAGTTCGAGCTCTAAGTTTGTTAGAAATCCAACACTGGAGCATGATTATGTACTTGTGCACGTTCTTGAGGCTGGTTCCAATATAGTAAAATAAGCAACACTCTAATTTTTATTAGCGACTATGGAGTTGATTTGCTGGAGTTGAAAGCCTCTCTCATGAGACAATGCTGCAAAGGAATATGCTCTGATACCACATGTAGAATTTCTTAACATGAACAATCAATAAATTAAGAACGAATTCAATTCATACATGATTGTAAAACACCAATAATCCAAATATGTACTGCGGAATTAAACACATACCTGTTTGAGCCATGGTTTCACTTGATTGAAAACAGATCAAGTTGATATAATCAGTGATCTGTCGGTATGCTGGATCTTCCTCTCTATGACCTATTTCGGTTTAGCAGCTTTAATGGGATTCAGCGACTGATAAGTATAACCTACCCTTTTATAGGCTAGAGAGGACCTAAGAAACCCTAATCAATAGCGTGTCAACCGGGCCCTCCCATTACGGGCTTCGCTTAAACACAATTGCCTACACTTTTTTCTTTTCTCAACTAGGCCGTTATTAATAGATGCCAAAACCCAATTCAATAAGATCACTTGAGGGTTTAACATATATTGGAATATCCATTAACTCGATTATTTAAAATAAAAAATTGATTAATTAATGTAAGCCCATTATAGGAAATTTCCAACATTCTCCCAATTGGGCTACATTAATTAATTTATTTTTATTTTGAAAACGATTTTATTTTGAAAACGACACTCTCGGGTTAATAACTGAAAATTTGTTTTATAATTTTGAAAAATAATATTCCAATAATGGCATCTCAAAACCAATCCAATCCTATATAATCCCATTATAGGACTATGGCGATCAATGTGTTAAGAAAATACCGCAACACATGACCTTCCTTAATCACTATAATAAGCATTATATTTTCATGGATCATGGGCCTAGTAGTGTAGTAAGAAATAGTGCCAACATGTGATCAAAATATACACTATTTCTTATCGGTCCTCAATGCAATTTCTCAATGACATGAAACTGCATTAACGCAATTTCTAAACAACATGAAATTGCACAATTATGTCACAATCTAAAATGAGATCTCATAATTAGTGACATACAGTCGTCTTTAAACTAAAATTTGTTTAAAGATACTGTTTCATATTTCCGTTTCTCAGTCAACAGGAGAAATGATAATAATAAAACAATAGTGATGATTTAATAAACATTATAAAAGCATTATAGTTTTCCATATAACTATAATAGCTAGAAATAGCTCCCACTAACAAAAGAGATCAAAAGATTTTAAAACACCCATATTCCTTACATGATCTTTAAACATAATGGGTCATAAACATTTTGTTAGAGGATCGGCTAATATGTACTTAGTTATAATATTTTCAATCACAATGTCTCCCTTTTTGACTAAGTCCATAATAATATAATATTATATCCGGTTAACATCTCAACTGTGGCATTGTTGTTGTTTTACAAACTTCATGCTGTGGAAAATAATGGTGCATTATACGCTCTGCCCAAAGGGGAGTTTATGATCCAGAAATTGACGGTGATTTGGATGCCTTGCTCCCCAGTGCACGACTTCCGCATAGCTCGCTCCCTTCTCTCCCCCTCTAATCTTTTATTAGAATAAGATAGAAAGTTGACAGATCTTGAGAGCATGGAAACGTGTCCCTCCTCATGGGTCTTAACTCTTCCTTTTCAATACCGGTCGACGAGAACCAACAAGCTATCAAGCCAAACTGTATTTACTTTACTAGCTGTGTGGACATTGGAATATACCACATGAAGATGGAAGAATTGAGTTTGATAAAAAAAATTGACTGTAATGTTGATGGTCGGCCTTTGTGGATTGAATCTCCGCCCCTATGGATCTCTCACCCAGATTCCGCAATCAATTTACACTATCCAACCATATTCTTCTTTCTAAGAGCATCATCAATTCCTTTGCAATTGAAACCCCTCCACCACTATGTATTCCTCAGAAAAAAGAAAGACAAGAAAAGAAATAATCATATTTATTGAACCGATCCTAATTAATTCTAAGCGTCGTGATAAAAAAAAAATTCCTACTGATTCAAGAAAAAAAAACTTTTCTCCTCCTAATATAATATGCACATTTTCTGCATCTTCGCATCTACATCTTTCTTTCTAAGAAGGTAACGGGAAGTGGATTAAGGATGATGAGAATATAGATGATAAAAGTTCAAATAGTGATTTTATGTGCTCTTAAGAAGTAAGTTTTTTCTGGTGCCATATTGCCTGATTATGTCAATATTATTGTAGTCAATGTTTGCCGGTATGCAATTCATCTTTGTATCGTATTATTGCAGGCATGAGATAAAAATGTTACGTGCCGATTATTTGTGCCGATTATTTGGGATGGAAACCATGTAGAGAGTTTAGGATTGTTGGGATCATTGGATTGCTTAAATTCTAGAGAGAAGCATTGGAAGAGAATCAACTTTGTTATTGAAATAACTTGATGAATATAATGAGGGGAGGACACCTCTTCTTATACTAGTGGCCCCATGATTATAATCATTGATCGTCTTTCGATCTAATGGACAAAATCTCATCTCCCGACTTACTAACTATCAGAATTTATGTCAAGAATTCTAGAACCTGTTGGAATTATTGTCCCACCCATCTTGAGAGCATTCCAGAAACCTTTTGGGAAACCCTAGATGAGCTTAGGCGGTCTTCCTCGATCATTGTTGACCCCCGAATTTTTGTCACCGTTTTTAGTGTCCATTTATTTTACAAAAATATAAAAATATATATAAAAAGATAAAAGGAAAAATAAAATGAAATAAACAAAAATAATAAACAAAAAAAATAGAGAAAAAAATTTATAACCTTTCGGCGGAAGACAGACAGTGCCGTCGCCTCATGCCTCCTCCTACCGCAAAGTGTGAAAAAAGAAAAAGAAAAAGGAAAAGCTTCCTGATCAGCTGAGTAATCCGCCGATGCCGTCTCTCCATCGATGCTCAAGCGGTCCGTCCAAGACCCCTCGCAAGAGCTCCTCGACGATCTCTGCGGTCGATTTGTTCTAAGGGTCTGCATGGTAACGCTCCTGGGAACACTTATTTCTGTTCTTTTGTTCCCGGGAGTAGATCTTTTGTTCTCGGGAACAGAAACGCGTTTGGTAAATTTTTTGTTCCCGAAAACAGATTTGGAGTAGAAATCAGAAACAAGAAAAAATTATTTCTTGTTCCCAGGAACAATTTCAAGAAACACTTTTTTTTCCTTTTTTCTTTCTCTTTTTTTCTTCTTCCTCTTCCTCTTCCTTCTCCCACCCCTCAGCCGCCCCATCGCCGCCGCCGGCGAGCCGCCAGGCGAGGCCGAGCCTCGCCTAGGCGGTGCCTAGCCGGGCGAGCCTCACCCAGGCGGTGCCAGGCCGGGTGAGCCTCGCCCGACTACTGGCGAGCCTCGCCCAAGCGGCGCCAGGCCGAGCGAGCCTCGCCGGACCACCGGCGAGGCTCGACCTCGCAGATCTGGGCGAGGCCAAGCCTCGCCCGACCGCCACCGGCGAGGCTCCCGCGAGCTCGCCGGAGCCTCACCGGTGGCGGCCAACAGGGAGAAAAAAAAAAGAAAAAGGAAAAAGAAAAAAGAAAATTAAAAGAATTAAAAGATCGGAAATTTTTACTAAACGTATTTTTGTTCCTGGAACAAAATTTTTTTCATTCCAAACGCCTTCAAATGCTTTCGAAATTATTCCCTAAACAGAAAAAAAAAAAAAAAAAAAAAAAACATTTCGAGCGTAAACTATTCCCTAACGTAAACGTTGTCATGCAGAGCCTAAATGTGCCCAAAGAAGACTTGCAGTCATTCGAGAGGATTTTATTTCTTGTGGAATATGCCCATTGGTTCTATAAGATAGTTCAGGGGAGTAAGAATCTGTCTCTGAAGTCATTGAGTCTGAAAGAGTTCACTGGTTCACTTTTTAACAGCTGCCAAGTTTTGAGACCTCATGTTGCTCATATTGATGAATTTTCAAAGATTTCACTTCCTACAAAGTTCGAGTTCCCGTGACCGGTGCAATTATTTTGGATGAAACGTACGAACGGTGCTTACTGGTGAAGGGATGGAAAGGAACAGGCTAGAAGCTTTCCTCGTGGGAAAAAGAACGAAGACGAGGAAGATCATGCACTCGCCATTAGAGAAGTCCTAGAGGACCCAGGTTTTGATGTGTCAAACGGTTGCATGGGATTCCTTTTGGGGGTGTGACGGTGGCGTGGGCAAGAGCGGAGTGCGGGTTCGAAGAAGTGGGTGTCGAGCGTTCAGCCATGCGGGGAAAAGAGGAGCTCGACGAGAAAAAACAACCAGGGAGAAAAGAAAAATAGAACGGGGCGTCGGCCATGAAAAAGAAAGCTGCAGAGAGGAAGCAGAGGAGGGGGGGTCATTCTTAAAGGGAGAAGCAAAAAGAAAACCAGAAAGAGAGGAGAGAGGAGATCGGTCGCCGGAAGAAGTCGGCCGTCGGAGGTTTCGGGAGAGAACCAGAGAGAGAAAAAGAAGACAGAAAGGGAGCCCATAAAGAATCAGGCACTCTCATTGAGAAGATCGCCATCGGAGCTACACAGAAAAGGTTGGAACCGCCATCTGCATCCGCTGCCACTCGTCATCGCCGGTGGCTTCATTGGAATACCGGACAAATTCGGTTTTGCTCTACTTCGCAACAGGAAGCTTTGAGCCGAAAGTTCCGAGCAAGTTAAAATCTCGTGAAGTGTTCATCACTGGAGGATTTCATTCATTGACCAATCATTGAAGATTCTGTATCAACGCTCGTGGCCTTGGTTTGACACGTTAAACAGGTAAAATTCGAATCTGAAACTTGCTTTTAGAATACGTACTACCTGTTCGATGATTTGCTTAAATGAATTGTAGCAACTTAATTCGCAAAACCGAGTTTCAGAGCTATTTATTCCCCTCGTCGGCGTTGTTCACGATGATCAGCTTTCTGTATCCCGCTCCTTGATCATCTGTGTATCTTTTTAGTGTATGTAAATATTCATTAGTTTCTACAAGCATCATTCTGAAATTGACACACGATGCGACACGACACGACACGCTCGCATGTTATTTTTTTTTTTAAAATTTTGGCACGTCGAGATACACATTATATAATAAATGTATATTTTAATATATATATAATTATTTCAAATAAATATATAATAAAAAAGAATCTAGTATAAATTTATACTAAAAATATTAATTCATAATTTATTAATATCATTAATTATTTCAATTTGATAAATTTAACTCCATTCCAATAATTCATAAAATTCGAGGAAAAGAAATAAGCAATCACGCTCGTGTGTAAGAAGAGAATGAGAAAAAAATAAACTTAGGGTGAAGAAGACTGTCAAATCTTACGAGGACAAGAGAAATACGACGTGCCGTTCCATCGAGTGGCTATGGCTGTTACACAACTGAACTCACATTCCGCTTATAACCCCACCTATATAACCCCAAAAGACCAAATTCTCCCTCCTCCGTCTTCTTCCTCCATCTCCGCCTCCGCCTCCTCCTCCTCCTCCTCCTTCTCCGCCTCCTCGCACCCGAACACCGCCATTGACATCCACCAAGAAAAAACGAACGCCTTCTCCCTCACTCGACCTGTTCGCCCCGCATGATTCTCCCTGTAACTTCATAAATTGAAGCCACCCCATTTGCCTCCATCATCCTTAAATTGTTGGGTCGCTAACCACAGAGGAAAATGCCCCCCTAAGCGCCCTTCTTGGACGCTCGACCTCGACCCATCCGACTTCGGTTGCTCCGTCGCCCTCAAGAGGGTCCCCAACGGCGGCATCTTCGAGGCCTCCCACGTCGGTGACATCGACCGCCTCAGGTACCTCCTCGAGACCGGCGTCAACGTCAACGCCCACGACCGGCGGGACTCCGTGGCCCTTTACTAAGTGTGCCTGGCGGGCCACCTGGACGCCGCGAGGATGCTGCTCGAGAGTGGCGCGATTTGCTCCGAGCACACGTTCGACGGCGACCGGTGCCACTACACGACGCTCAACTTGAAGGTGAGGAAGCTGCTGAAGGCTTTCGAGGCGAGGCCGCCGCCGCCACTCAGGCCACTGCAGGGGGATTTGAGGGAGACGTTCTTGAATTGCGAGGCGAATCGAGCGCTCTTGGAGCAATCGGATAATCTTTTCCCGGGATCAGGTGCTATTTTAAGTGTTAGTAGTTTGATTGACGTATTTTTGGCGTAAAAATGTTGGGTCGGTGAGTTGAGATATTCACTTGGTCATCGAACCTGAGTCAATTCTTGCCAAGTATGAATCAAGTTTGAGGGGATTCATTACCTACGTTAAAGTCCTGTTCGAGCTTTATGATGCTTGGCTTGGCAATTGAAGGTTTTTGGAGTAATCGCGACCTCCACTTGAAGTCACAAGTACAGTCAAGTACTTTCATTTCGTTCGAATTATAGAAGGAGTGTCAAAATGGGTCTAGGACCAACGCAAAACTCACTTTTCGAATTTTTAAGCATGTGTATTCGGTCTTTGCATAACTCCAAGAATAACGCCTACACTCAAATAATTATTAGAGTTCCTCAAAGAATATGAATCATTAAAAAATGCACAATGCGGAATTGAATTCTTTTGTCACTCTTTCCTGTGCTTGTTGCAACGAAAGACGCATTTCATTTGGCATAGATTTATGCCAAATGAAATGCGTCTTTGGTTGCAGCAAGCATTGGAAAAAGTTAAAAAAGAATCAATTCTTAGAAATCACGGGTTTCGTTTGCATTATGCATTTTTTTAATGATTCGAGTTTCTTGAGGAATTTAATAACTGTATAACTGTTTAAATGCATATACGGTAATCATGGAGCTATACAGAAATTGCATATATGTGCTTAAAAATCCGAAAATGAGTTTTGTGTTACTCGTGAAAAAATGAAGAAATGCAGCGAGTTAATGCTAGGCAATTTACCAAGGTATTTGCTTTTCTTTTTTCTTCTTTCTTTCCTTTTTAAAAGTGTTTAGCTGCTTTTATTCTAAATGACGACCGTATAGAGGTGCTTAATATGTAATAGGCAGGGTCTAATTTATTTTCAAGGAATGCTGTATGACTTTGCACTATGACTACCACAATAGATGAGTGTGCTCCTTACCAAAAAAAAAATAGATGAGTGTGCTTAGAAATTTGACGCCCCTAGAAAGGTTGATTTTGAATTTAAAATCTTTTATCAATTTCTTTTATATAAATTTTAGAATTCTTTAATGGTTTTGATTATATCATATTATATTATATTTGGAGAATGGGTTCGGACAGATTTACCCGATCTGATCATCTGACCCGACCCGTCTAGTCGGATCCGACCGGCGTCGGATTAAAACCGATTTTTTAACATTTTTTTTTATTGATTTTTGATTTTTTATATATTTTTTTCTTTTTCCTTGTTTTGTCTTTTCTGCCCATCTTCTTCAACCTTTTGGCCTTCTTCTCCCTCGAGCCAACTTCAACTCGAAGTCCACACCACCTGCAAATTGTTCTCCGCCGACCAGGAACACTCGACGCCGCCATCACATCGGCTACCGACCACTGTGCTACGCCACCGCAGAACCAATAGCATCACTTGCCGCCTACTCCGGCCGGCGCCCACAACTCCGGCGAACACACAAATTTAACGAAATAAAAACCTATCCATCCAAAACCAAGCAAGCATGACTACAATAGTATGAGGAAGAGTAGTCTAATTAGTGTGGCCTCGAATCAGCTTTGCCGGTGACAGAAGGGTATTCCAACGAGGGGAAGGACGTCCTGGTGACGATCAATTACTTCCAAGAAAATCACATGAAAACAAAGAAAAAAAAAAATACCGGAATCAGGAATCAGACATGCTTCAACATATATAGACGTAAATACGAACTGATCATGCTCAAATATGAATTACTCCGTCGCCCTTCTTTTAGACATTTCATCAAACACATTGTTAAATTATGACTCGAGTTTGAATTTTCACGAACTCAATTCATTGAAGGATTTTAATTTGTTCAAAATATTTCATATCCTAATCAAATTTGGTTTTCTTGTCTTTTATAAGATTTCAAGTTTAATTATGATTACTTTTGCATAAAAGGACAAAAATAAAATTTCCTCTTTTATCTAGAGAAGAAACCTAGTAGTGCTTGGTTTTCTTCCTTTATGTGAGTTGACACACATATATAAAAAATCAAAGGTTTCTTTGGCGTATAGAGAAAAGAGTGTCGCACAAGAATAGAAACCAAGTTAAGAAGTTGCAGTTGCCGTACGTAGCATACAAGAAAGAATGGAGTTCTTATTTTCATATGTACATGAGCGAATTGCTAAGGCTTGAACACTCGGTGATTTTGTGCTGTGAGTTTACATTATTTATTTGTAAACGCTTTGGGTTTGGGTTTAAATCTAGGTGTGGGAAACACTCGAGCGTGTGAGCGATTGTAATTCTGATTCTTTAGTTATAGTGGATTATTTACTGCTGACTCTTCCTATGGATATATTTACCGATACTCGGACCGAACCACGTAAATTTCTGGTATCCTGATTATTTCTCTAGTATTTTCATGTTGACATAAATTGCAAGATTCTGTCATTTCCGCGTATTATTATTATATTTTCAACGCACATCATGCACAGTTCAAACATGAGCTCCTATTCGACTTAGATGCGGCTTTGGATCAGGACAAGGCATACAAGAAGTCATATCACAACATTTTCGTCGAGTCAGCCCTATTCTCCAATATTTGCTTTGCAACTTTACTACTCTATATCACTCGTCGGCCAAAAAAAATAAAATAAAGCACCCGAAGAGACTCAGACTCAGACTCACCTCCTGCTTTGGGAACGACCCAAGTTGGCGAAGCTTCGACAGACGATGAACGGCTGCTCTTCTCTTCTAGGGGTCAAGTATAAAGCCTCCGCTCAGCCATGGACAGAAAATGGTGGTAGTCGCAGACTCGTAGGTTGCGCGAGAATGATCGGAGACAGAGTCATTCAGCCAAGTTTCCATTCTCGACGAACGACTCCCCCTCTTTCTTCCTCTCTCCTTCCCACACTCTCTGCTTTTCGTTCGAGCGGCCCTCTTCAGCCGAGCTTCTTCAATGGCCGACGATCCTCTGTTTTTTTTTTTTTTGTCTCGTGCTCTATGGTTTTCTCTCGGACAGAACTCTCTCTTTCACTCTGTCTCTGTTTGCCCTTCGCTGAACACCCCTTGTTGAGCCGAGCACCCTTCTCTTTTTCCTCTCCGTCGAGCAAGCATCCTCTCTTGTTCATGCCTTGTTCACGCCGTTTCTCTCGGCCGACGATCCTTTTCTTTTTTCTTGGGCTCAAATTGTGGGATTAAAGAAATAAAGAAAAATGGGCTAAAAAAACAAAAAGAAGATGGAACAAGGGAGAGGGATTTTAGGGGGCCGAAAATTTATTAAAAGAGCGGGCCGCATATGTCGGCCCGCTCTATTTCATTTCATTTTTTTATTTCCTTTTTATTTGATACATTTTTATTCATTCTTTTTCAATTTTTTGGACTTTTATCTTATTATATATATATTTTGCTTTTAGCTGTGATTCTTGGCAGTTTTCAAGGGCACTAGTCCAATTCCTAATTCCAAAAAATTGGAACCGATGATTTTTTTATTTAATTCTTGGTTTATTTGTGGAATTGGCCATCCAAAAAAATTCAAACCGGATTGTTTTCATTTTGAAATTTCTTACAAATCTACAAAAACTAAAAAGCCCTAATCATTCTTTCACAATACAAAGTCACAAACCCTTGGTTACACTCTTGCACATACGACTACACTAGGAAACACTTTTATACTTTACTTCCAGATTATTTGTGATCTTACACTTAACCTTCTAAGTGTAAGATAGGAATATTACAACAAATAAAAGAATAGAAAATACCGTTGCTTTCATTAGCCCACTCAAGAACAGAGCCAGACTGGTTCATCGATCCGTGATTCTAGAAATGAGGAACCTGTTCCTTTGGGTTCCCACTTCTTGAGTGCAATCAGACCGCTCAGGAACGGATCATTTCTAAAAGTGAGGGCCGAAACTCACTTGGAAGAAAATAGATGGGGGAAGAAGGCCGAAATCTTTCGAGGACAAGAGGAATACGACATGCCGTTGCATCAAGTGGCTGTGGTCGTCACACATCTGAACTTCACATTCCGCTTATAACCCTACCTATATAGCCCCAAAAGACCAAATTCTCCCTCCTCCATCTTCTTCCTCCGCCTCTGCCTCCGCCTCTGCTTCCGCCTCCTCGCACCCGAACGCCGCCATTGACATCCACTCAAGAAAAAAATGAACGCCTCCTTCCTCACTCCACCATGCTCGCACTGCTCGATTCTCCCTGTAACTTCATAAATTGAAGCCACCCCATTTGCCTCCATCATCCCTGAATTGTCGGGTCGCTAACCACAAGGGAAAATGCCCCCAAAGCGCCCTTCTTGGACGCTCGACGCCGACATGGACGGCATCGACCTCGACCCATCCGACTTCGGTTGCTCCGTCGCCCTCAAGAGGGTCCCCAACGGCGACATCTTCGAGGCCTCCCGCGCCGGCGACGTCGACCGCCTGAGGTACCTCCTCGAGACCGGCGTCAACGTCAACGCCCGCGACCGGTGGGACTCCGTGGCCCTTTACTACGCCTGCCTGGCAGGCCACCTGGACGCCGCGAGGATGCTGCTCGAGAGTGGCGCCATTTGCTCCGAGCACACGTTTGACGGCGACCGGTGCCACTACGCGGCGCTCAATTTGAAGGTGAGGAAGCTGCTGAAGGCTTTCGAGGCGAGGCCGCCGCCGCTCGGGCCACTGCAGGGGGATTTGAGGGAGACGTTCTTGAATTGCGAGGCGAATCGAGCGTTCTTGGAGCAATCGGATAATCTTTTCCGGGATCAGGTGCTTTTTTAAGTGTTTATCGTGTGATTGATGTATTTTTGGTGTAAAAATGCTGGGTCGGTGAGTTGAGATATTCACTTGGTCATCGAATTTGAGTCAATTCTTGTCAAGTATATATTGAGTTCGTGGGGATTCATTACCTACGTTAAAATCTTGCTCGAGCTTTATAATGCTTGACTTGGCAATTGAAGGTTTTTGGAGTAATCGTATCTTCCGCTTCGAGTAGCAAGTACCGTCAATTACTTTTATTTCATTGGAATTACAGTAGGAATTTGAAGTTGGTCAGTTATTGGGATATTGCAAATATTGGTGTTTGATGAAATGTTCATCTATAATATCTATGTGCTGAAAGTGTCCTTCATTGTTAGAGTTGTCGGACTTTACTGTTAAAGTTACTTTAACCAGGAATGTGTTGTGTTCATCAGATGACGGTTTACCTAAATGCTATGTGGGAGAATGAGTGGCTGAGTGTTTGGGAGAATTTTGTGCTCTGCAAGATGAGGATATGAAATTTGCTGCAGTTCATGATAAATGTAGAACTCAGGAATGTTTGATAGTGGGTTGTTGACCATTCAGCTGTGGCCATTGTATGAGAGCTGAAGGGGGTCCTTAGCGCAGGCAGTATTGAGACATGGTTACTTTCTTGGAATCCATTAGTTTTGATAACTACTCGATGTTACTTGATTGTGCATATGCAATCGTCGAGTACCAAAACTTGGATATAGTAGTTGGGGTAACAAAATAAATTAGCCAATACAGGATGCAGTTTAGATGATGGTTTGACAACTACTTCTTGCAACTTCAAGGAAATAATGCACATTAACTTTTACTTTCAACTCCATAAAGTACACAGTTCTCGTGGCATATCTTTCCATATCGACTGGGTAAAATTCTTAACTGTCTCTTTCATTTTATTTTACCAAGTAAATTAGCTGGTCAATCATCAATTTATCATGGCTCTTAGTACACTATAAGGAAGTAACCATCCTTCTAACACCTGATATGGTTGTTGATTAGGTATTAGTTCTTCTGGGGCTTTGAATTATGACCATTTTCCTCCGGATGTAATATTTTTCATACATGGTCGACCTATTGAAGCACACAGAGTCATCTTAAGTGCTCGGTCACTGTTCTTCAAGAAAAAGTTTGAATCAGATTGGAAAGATCGCAGAGAAGTCAGATTTTCCAGGGAAAAGTTGTCATATCCCGCGCTTTACAGCCTTATTCATTTTTTCTACTCAGACAGACTAGAGATCTCTGTGGAGGACATGGAAGATCTTGTTAGGATCTGCAAGGTTTGCAAATGTGAGTCGTTGGAAGCAACTCTCGAGAAGGAATTGGTCCACCAAAAGTATGCAGAGTACAAGTCATTGAGGGATGCAGATAACTCTCAAAAGCGATTCATTTTACAGGGTTTGTCCCTTCCCAAGCAGGATCGCCTTCCTGCTGCCATGAATCGGATTCTTCAGATTTCTCTTGCCAATTCTTCTTCGGAGCACAACATGCAGAATGGTGTTCATAATTTAGTTGCTTCTATTGGTGCATTGAAGATAAATGATTTTGTAGACGATCTTGCTGATGTTTGTGTTAGAGTTGATAAAAAGATTTTTCGTTGCCATCAGGTGGTTTTAGCATCGAGGTCAGAATATTTTAGAGCAAGGTTATCCCATTTGAGGGATTTACAGGATGAGAAAGATATGTTGCTTGCAGCTACCCTTCCATGTCTTGAAGAACGTGACTTAAGCATGGAAATCTTTGAGAAAATGATTGAATATATGTAAGTGTTGGGTGACATATTTCAGTGGAGATCTCTGTTTGCATACAGTCAGTATTTAGATTGGGTCTTTGGTAGTGGTCTCAATAGTTCTTCTCTTAATAAGCTTTATTTCTTTAGTCATGGTACAGTTTGGCGCACTGTTAGGAGTTGGGCCCCTTCTTTTCTTTAAGATTACTATGATGCATGAATTCTTAACTTGATTGAGTTAATTCTCTCAGTGATTTTCAGCTTCAAGTTTCACCATAGTGAAACTTATACATGCTCATTGATGGTTCAGGTACACTGATAGTTTAAAGGAAGTAGATCCAGATGAGGTAATTTATGTACTAGTTGATTGAAGGTAGATGGTCCTATTTTGTGGTCGTGGAACTCACTGAACTAATTTCCAGGCAGAGGAAATGTTCGATGCTGCTTCTAGATATTTATTGTTCCCTCTGAAGCGTGCTGTAGCTGATGTATTGTTGCCGCACCTGGAAATGGCCTCGCCAGCTGAATTATGTCATTGGTTGATGCTATCAGACATGTAAGTTTAGCATAGATAAACCTCCGGATTCTATTATTTCCTTGATTGGTTGCTCTATAATTTCACATAAGTCAAGGCACAGTTTTATTTTGGTTGTGCTCAAGGCACAGATACTGAAATGTGCAAGTTCCAGACATTGTAACTGAATTAGTTACTTTGATTATCCATGAATTGTGCTCATAAATTTGAAGTTCGCGAGAGTTGGGCATTTGTTTCTATTTAAACAGTGAAAATTGCTGAATTATTTAAATCCCTTTCTGGTTTTCATCGTCTATTAAGGATATTTAGTTATGGTCAGTTTAAAATAAACGAGAAAAGTAATGTGCCTAATGCTGGAATAGGTGGCTGAAACTCTGTAGTCAGGCCTGCTTGATATGTCCAATAAGTGTTGAAAATTTATGCATTCAGTATTTTAATAAAATTAAGCACGTTTAACAACTGTAAATAGTCTTGATTTAAAGGATTCAATTAGGTGAAAAAATCTCTTTATTTGCTAAGTAAGCTGGGGTTATTACTTTGATAAAAATACTCATTTCAAAAGGAATTAAAGTCTTGCTTATGACATTGCTAAAAGTCTAAAAGCTACCAATAATATTCATCATTCCATATTTGGTATGAGTTAAATATTATTCAGTCCTCCATATTCAGCTATTATCAGATAATATTCTATTTCTATCATCAGCACTAAGGATTACTAGCACTTAAAATCAAAATTTTGAGTTTTCAGTACTTGGTTTTCAGTTTTATCAAACACGCTCTTGGATGTGTACTTGGTTCTCACATTTATGCTGCATGTGTAGGTATGGAGTCTTGAAGATGCGAGAGTTCTGTCTAGATACAATGGCTTGTAACTTTGAGACATTTGCAGACACTCGAGAATTCAGAGCAATGTTATTGACTTTGCCACCTCCCTCTGGGGATTCTTCGCTTCGAACCACTGTTCCAAGTGCTCCTGGGGCCATGGCAAATACTGATCAAGCCAATCTTCTAGATGACCTACGCGAGAAGTGGCTTGAAGCTGAAGCTGCTGAACTAGACGAGAGAGATGAGAGTGCATTGCTCTTTGATAAGCGCCTTGAAATGCTCATGATTGTGGCTGAACAGGAAAAGTCTGAAACTTAAGTGACGATGATCATGGTTGTGTCGCATAACGAAGTCCTCCTTTCTCCTTAAACATTAAACAAATAGAAAACTGAAATGTAGATTGTAATCATTTTTTCTATCATATAAATAAAAAACGTTGGATAGTGTGGAAATTTTTGTAACTGGAGTGATATTTTATAGTTCATGTTTTTATATGCATCTTTGACACTTTTAGACTACAGTGTGAAAACTGCATTTTCCTTCTGAATTTCCCGAGCGAGGATTGCTTTGGACAAATTTTGACCACGAATTTGTGTATGGTTATTGCAATTAGGTACGTATCGTGCATATAAGCGCTTGAACAACTTTGCATGTCTACGAATGCTTATACATTGCAGAGAGAATTTTTAAAACAATAGAATGAGTGTGCATGCAGAAAATGGAGGTATAAGCCTCTCACTCTCTCGAGTGGTTAGTATTTGAAGTTCCAGTTAGTTTTTGCAAACATCAACGTTTGTTAATCATCTTGCTGATAAAATCGCATGCATCAAACTTCCTTGTATCACGCTTCTATTTGTCTAATTGCCTGCGATGCTTGAAAACGTAGACTGTAGCTGTTGGACGCCGTTGCCTAAAAATGCAGACATTGGGAAGCTGCAACAATGTTTCCCAATCATGTTAAGTATGCCATGAAACCAGAGCAGTGTTCCATGAAGAGATTAGCCGAGCATCTCCACACAGGTGGAATGGAATTGTCAAACTGTCATCTTCAGATACCCAAAAGAAAGCAGGAACAAATTACATTCAATCTCTGATCCTGAAGCATCAAATATGGCTTCGGCAAGATCAGAATAGTCATGCAAAGCAAATCGTCACAAGAGCAGGATACAAACAGGACCCCTTCACCTTCTGCATTTTACAAGTATGAATGAATTGAGCATTTCCTATTGTGTAAATCAAAACTCATCTGTAAATTGATTTTCTCTTTAGAAAAAACCAAGAAGAAGAGGAAGAAGAAAGAAGAAAACAATAGTCACAGCTATCATCATTATGTACCACGTCCTCCCTCTTCCGCATGAGAAGAGGCCTTTTCATTTTCAGTTGAAGGGGATCCCTCAAAAGTAACCCCATTTTCGCTATTCGATGATGGTTCTGTATTTTCAACCTCTTGAGAAGATTCATCCTTTCCAAGTTGTGGGGAAGGTGTGGCATCAGAAACAGTATCATTGATGGACAAATCGGATATCTCACTGGCCAGAACTTTGTCATTCTCGCCGTTTACAGAACTTGCTGGTGAAGCATCTTGATCAGTGGATTCACCAGTCTCTGATTCACCTGCCTGTTGCTGCAGGCTCCAATACATGATGCTTGCTGTTAAAGTGAGGATCATCTTCTGGTTTACCTGTCCTCATGGAAAATTGAAAATGACATCAAGAAACGCTAACCAATTGTTTTTTCGACATGCAAGCAAAGCAGCTGCATTATATACAATGTGGGGGAAACTTAGCAAGATCAGCACACAATTTTCAGTTTTCAGGCAAAGTGAGATCAGTCACTTTGTTTAAATGATGAAGTGAATAACAAAAGTGCCCTTCTGTTTAACCAAAGCTCAACTAATAACAAATTGTAAACAAGCATTTTAGACGTCATCACCGTGGACTGTTGAACTTCTAAGCAGACTGTCAGAAAATAAATGAGGCATTTAAAACCCAGTTGCCACCAGACTAACAAAGTGACCTAATGAAGAACTAAAAGAAAAGGGGAGACAGATGATTCATCTTCAGGGTAGGGTTGTGTCATATGATCAACAAATCATTTTCCAGCACAAATAAATAAAGAAGCACAACACAGCAATCAGAAGAGACACATCTCAGGAGAACAAGCAAAATTAGTACTGAATCCATAATTGGTACTGAAAATGAACAACTTTTTTCCTGGACAAGTAATGTGAGCTGCATATCTAAGGTTCATCAAAGTGAAAGTACCTCTATAATGTCCTCAGGTAACAAGAAGATGGAACATCCAAGCTTTCTAGCAACACTGATTATATATGTGGCATTTAACTTCTTATCCTCATCTGCAGATAAAGTGTGAAATATCATCACCATGGTCCACTGGGAAACACAAAAGAGTGGTGATGAAGTAGAATAATGCAACTCTCATGGAATCCATTCCATTCTTATTATTTTCCCAGAATATACCATTTTCAACATTCAAATTCACAAAATACAATATGTATATGCAAATATATAACATCTAAATGAAGAATGAGAATGACCTACCAGTTTCCCCTTTCGTGACAAGACCCCAGTTGACAACCCTTGGCTCCACACAACTAAGAAGCTCAAGAAAGAAAATCCCACTCGAAAGGTTCTTGTCCTAATAGGTACAAAAGAGATAAGTGAATTTCAAACTTTGCATTATGATTATTTCGATTCTTATGGGAGCTGTTGTCTGATTTTATTACCTTAAAACTCTCCATTTGGGATGATCTACCTGCCTTCTTAACTTTTCTGTTTGCCCAATTCAAAATGTCGGCGTCGGTTATTTCCTTACCTTGCGCATGAAATCTAAGGTTCTTCAGAAGCTGGAGCATAGTAAACCTCATCAATTGCCATAAGTATGCTGCAATACCAAGAACAAGGAGTTGTCAATGCATCCTAGTTTATAGGTCAAGAAACACTTCCTTTTTCGAGAAAAGATGAGATAACTCATTATAACTTAAGTATTCTGACGAGGGAATACAGCTGCCTCTGCAATATAACGGGAGCATCTAGATTCAACACAAAAAACAAAGACAAAATTGCAAATTGGATAACAAGAACACCTGTAAAGCAAACATGAGACAAGACATTTCTGCAAAAGTCTTTTTCCCATAAGAGGAAGAACAAAATTCACTGAAGAAGCCATTTTAGCTAGGGCCAACTAGAAAAGAAAGTAACTAATTTTAACTCCCAAAGAGGTTAAAAGGGTGAAGAAATGATACAAGCCTTCATCACGTGATTTTATCAGTATGTGATCTGCTGAAGTAGTGAGGGAAGAATATTTACAAAGAGAAAAATGAAGAAATATTGAAAGATGTTCCCTCTAATCCAAATTTCGCTAAGAATCTTCCTTATGTTCACCTCAAGTTTTGTGGCAAAAAGAATTCACGAAAACAATGCATAGCCCACATATCATTCTCTCCACTTCACCAATGACCAATCCATGTATTACTAACAGTTAATTTACAAACAGCACCCAGCAGAACTTCATGTGAACTACAACCTAAAGACGAAAATGTGCCTGAAACATACAAATGGTTATGTTGAAAAGATATTCAGCTGGTAAGAAAAAGAAAATCAAAAGTTGGAAATAACCTAGTATGAGCTTCTTATTTCCTTGCACGATATCATTTCCAGCCACATTCACTAAGGAGAAATTCAACTGCTTTCCAATCTTGATAATTTGGTTGCAGTTCTCAACTTTTCTAAAGGGCATCTTTATAGGAGGCTTGGTGGCATGCTTCCAATTAACCGATCCTGGCGAAATCTTGTCGAGTACCTCTAAGAGAACCCATCTGAATAAAAATTTTAGACATTACTGAAGGTTCCACAAGTAAATAACTTGGAGAAGAAAATATGAAATCTCACCCATTCCTAAGGTCCTCAAAAACATTATTGACATATGTGGCAGTACCAAGACTATTAATCCACAAGCGGAAGCATCTCTCTTCACGAGAAGTTTGTGTGTCATCAGTCATCATCTCAGCAAAGGAAATCTTCTTGGTATCAGTAGACAAGCCATTCCTGCGAAGTTAAAAATTAAGTCTGTTGTGGAGTACTTCCTCAAAAGGTGAATATTCCTCTTGGTCTTAATATCAATTTTGAACTTACACATTCTCACCTTTTCTTATAAAATTGGCAAAATGACAAAATAAAGCCCAACCTTTTAAGGATTTTTAGTTTTATTATAACCTTTTAATCCCCTATGAAAAATGCCCAACCTTTCAAATCTGTTTCAAATCTATTCCAGGTCTATAAGCACCACTTGTGACAGGAAATATTCCGTTAGATTCCTACCCAAATTTCGATTTTGCCCCTAAAGAAAGAAGAAATAACTAGTTTTATTATTCAAGTGAGGATATCTTACGAAGAATAATTTGAAATATGAATAATTCCAGAAAGAATATTTACCAGGCTTGATATCAACCATGATCTAAACATTTCTGAAAATTTCGGTATGAAAAAAAAAAAAATTAGGTTCCTCTAAAATAATATAGTCTTGATTACACTGCTATAGATACTTAAGGCAGTACAGGGCAAGAGGGTAAATGAAAAGCAATTTTTGGATGGAGTCTACTCTTGGGATAGATTTGACATGATTTTAAACAGTGAGGATTTATTGCAATTTGACTCACAAGATTAACACACGGTTGAGCCGGGAAATACAAGTTTAATAATCTTTCGATAGGAAAATAAAATTCAAAGTTGGTATTTTTTACACTCGCTACAGAACCAAAGTAACTCAACCACCACAAGGCTCAGTAAGTGACAGTGGTTTGGAGAAATTGGAATAGACGATCCAGCACAGGTGAAAGTGAAGCAGGAAATGTAAACATATAGTTGTGTCGACCACAGGGAAGCAAAGAAAGCACTCATTTACACAGTGGAATCTTGGAGAAATGGTGGGATAGAAGATCCAGCAGCAAAAAAAGCAGAAAGATAAGTAAACATTTCATTGTGTTAACTAAGGGGTAGCAAAGAAAGCACAGTTTTCACTGATCATAAGGCCCTTGGTAAACCACAAGCACAATATTATGCTACTCCTTGAACACTGCTTAAGACCCAATCCAATCAATTGTCAAAACCTTGTCATCCCCACCAATTCCCACTCCATTAGACATAGGTTTGTGCAATCTCACTGTTTCTAAATAATTGAAGAAGAGCAAAATGTATACAAGAAACTGATAAATAAGGCACCTGTGTTGGAATATTTGTGCCACAAATGCAAGATTAAGATTTGGTGAACCCTCCACAATATCAGTGGGTGTGAGATATCTTTTGCAATCCAGCTTCTCTGCTTGTGCAAGTACCATGTTTGCTCTTTCCTTGGGATCCTTTGCATCCAAGGTGGAGGGGCTAGCATGTTCTGGCGCAAGAGCATTGAGCAGGTAAGCATAAGCCTCACCATCCTGAAATATTATGGGTTCAAAGAGTCAGACAAGCATATAAACAAGAATAACTTTAAAACATGCTTTATGTGAACCAGACAATACAAATATAAGCGATATCTCATTTCTGACAGTGACCTTTTCTTGTTTCCATGTCCGCAGTCTACTTACTAGTCGTGCCAACATGAGCAGAAGAAAAAAGCTCTGGAAAGAACGCTATGAGCAACTCAGAGTACCTTTACTGTAGCATTTTCTAGTAAAGATGCAGAAACCCAAGATCATTTGTGATTTTAAGCCAGTGAAATAATAACGTTTGTGACGATGCTCCAATCTTAGGGATAGCAGTTTCTATTCTACTCATAAAAAGTACTAGTAAACTCCTTCTTACCTTCACATCTGAGGAAAAGTTTGTAACCTGCTTATCATACCCAGCTTTCTTTAGATGAAAATTCATCCATTTCAATAGAACTTTCTCAGGTGGTAAACCCAGTAGCTCCTCTACATCCTGCAACAATTTGAATGCAACAACAAAAGGATAATTTCAGACCACTCAGCTCCCTGATTGAAAAATATTCAAAAGGAATCTTGAACTTCAATCACCTGGCTATCATCCACCAATTCCACAAGTTGAGGAGTTTTCTTCAGGTTGAGATCAGCCAACAATTGGATCTGATATAGCCACCGAGAAAATGACCAACTTGAGAATCGATTACTTGGACTATTGATAATATTTAAATTCACTTTACAATAAATAAACAAATAACATCCAGTTAATTACCTTTATAATTTGAGAAATCAAACCAAGAACCAGATGGGGCTGGAAAATCAAGACAGAAAAGAAGAATAAGATTTCAAAAGTAAAACAGATCTACACTTAGAACAAAATTAGAATCTTCTCTAGGTTCAACTTACTCTTGCTTCAACCAGATCCTGTGTACCAATATTTACAACTGTGCAGCCAATGGCTTTTGCAGAATTGAGACAAAGGGTATGGTTCTCATTCCTCTCCCATGGATTGAGGACACTTTTGGTGTTAATAGCTCTCTCGTCTATGGTACCAGGGACAGCTACGTTGATGAGCTTACTGCATCATGAAACTTTAGACATCAATGAAGGGTAAATCTTCTATGTATGAATACACAATTGGAAGGTCAAAAAAGTGTGTACCAGAGAAGAACTCCGTCTTTTGCTAAATCAAACAAAGCATTTGTCCCTGGATTGAGAGGAAGATACTTCTTTAAGAATGGATCTTCTCCCAGATAGCTGTTGATATGTGCCACATAAGAAGACTTTTCTGATACATTTATTGTGTGCTGGAAAGTGGTTGTGGCTGCCTTCAGAAAAGAAGATGCATGTTTCGAACTGCCAGTTTTAGCTGTTGCTCGAGCATGCAAATTCAAATAGGCCTGCCAGAAGGAGGGGAATTCCAATATCATTATTTTGACACAACTCAAATTAATTTCTAGACAGTATGAATTTCTGATGTATGTGCTCTACTATGCTATGCTGGTGAACTTTATAATCCCACCTTGTGCTATTACGTGCGTACTTTCAGTGTCTGCACATCTACTTACCATCACAAAAAACTATAATAGAATGTCGTGTTCTTTTCAAACTCACCCGCAGGAAAGACTCGAAATCAATCTCTTCCTCCATGTTCGTACATGATTCCCCAAGAATAACCCTAATCTCATCCTCGTTGAGCGTTTCACTGAAAGCTTTCAGCTTTGCAAACACGGGTGGCAAATCTCCGACAGTGACCCGGCCAGATTCACTTTTGATTGAAATATACTGAAACCAACAAAGACCATTCACTTAGCCACCAGCACGCAGCCGATTATCAGGCAAATCAAAGGAAACATACCACATAGCCAACCCAACAGGAGGAGGAAAATGTGCATTACGGAAAAAAAAATGCTCACTCTGGATTTGAGGGTTCGAAGCTCGACTTGGGTGAATTGGCTCTGCAGCCATGGATCAGATACCAGAACGCCAACAAAACCAGCCATCTTATGCCTTCCTCTGCTTCAAATCCTGAAACTAAACAGCAACAATAATCGGCAGCAGAACACGAAAGCGCCACCACAAAGCGCTAAGGTAGTTGCACGATAATGGACAACGAAAAGAGGCAATCTCCGATCAACCTAGAATCGCACGAAGCATGAAATCCAGCTGAGACGGCGAAAAAGTTCTTACGCAACGTAGCGCGTGAATAAAACAGTGCTCTTTTTTTTCACCTCGAAAGATCAAATCAACCAAGTAATAATCCAAACGAGCCACCCACGAGAGCACCTCGATCGACGGCAACGCAATCTAAGCACTACCCATTAACGTCCGCGCCCCGGAACATCAGATTCGGATTCGAGAACGAACCTGGGAACGTCAAAAGCAGATGGGAAACGAGGCGCCCATGAGAGTTTCTTCGTCAAGTTCGAATCTTTCGAGCGTTGGTGGCGTCGTCCGAATGACTGATCGGATTGAAGGGACGAAGGAACGAACTTATGAATTGCGAAGGAGAAGGGGAGAGAGAGAGAGAGAGAGAAAAGCGTGTGGCCTTTGAGGACCCGCGAAGAGACAGAAATCATCAAAACAAGGATGTCGGAATGCCTAATATTAAGCAGATCATTTTTACCCTTTTCTTCCTTCTGTTTCGTTGGGGAACGTTGAGATTCGATTGAAAGCCAAGCTAATGATTCTATTCAATCGACCCCACAAATGCCATTGCCGTGTGATTATATTTGTTGTTGTGATTATTATCATGTGGGATTTCTTACTTGATGAAATTAGCTTAATTTAATTATTACCATAATAATTGGATCTGGGAGTTCATTTTATTTTTATTTTTCATTACCAAAGATGGGATCTTGAGATTGGAAGTGGAGTTTTCCTATGACCAGTGCATTTGCCCAAGTTTCCTATAGGTTTTGTATTTAAATACTATTTTCCAAATTTATGTCTCTAATCTTGCACATCCAATCCCATAGTAATTTTGGAGTTACAACTATGATAGTAATCACAAAGTGTGACAAATCAATATTCATGAACCGAATGTACACGTGGTGAAATTGTGCCATGTATCTTGCGACGTGACAATTTGGGAGGCAAATGATGCCACGTGCTGATCGCGAGAGTGGCTATTGTCTCAATTTCAAATTTGGCCCGATACTAAAGTTCAAAACTGCTTATAGATGGAGGTAGGTGGAGGGTCGAAATCATTCAAACCTTGGACAACTAACTTCAATTCCGAATGATTTTGTGAGGTCATGAATAGGGTCATTTTCAAACATCATGAAGTCTTGAATCATCAATTAGGCACCTTGTCATGAGACAAAACTCAAGCCCACAAACAATCATGACATGATCATGGTCAGTATGAAGTAATTGCTGTGGCCAGCGACCATTGCCATGCATTACTGCATGGAAAATCTCCCTACAAGAATCAATAATTTCTGCGCAAGGAGTCGGTCGTTCTTGTTGGTGACAGATTACCAAACTCGTGAAGAATTTATTGCAGCTCAATGAATTGCTCATGTAAACTCCATGCCCCTTCGGAGTGTTGCGAAGCAAAACCAATTTCAGAAGTTTTCCCAGATTGCTAGTCTGATAGCTTCTCACTTGAGTGTCTCGGTTGAAAACATGCGGATCGAGGTTAATGAGGTCTTTCATGACACCCTATTTCGGCTCATTTACAAGCATAGTGCACAACGAAATTGACAAATTGGATTCACTGATGATTGAACCAGAAATTTTACTTCTGCAGGAGTAAAGAAGTTACAATGACCAATTTCACCACAAGTGGTTGGCTTCTGCAGTTTTCCAAGCTTTGAAGACTCCTGAAAACATCTTCAACATTTTCCGAAACTGAGCTCAACAACATTTACTCAGGCTCGCCTCGCTGAAGAAGCACAGAATGAATCACTGTTTTCTAGTGGCATAAAGAATGGAAAAGCCTTGTTCCATTTATCATCATCAAGAACAAACTAACTGAATCAACAATATGGCATTGCATAAACATACTGATAAAATAGCACTAGCCAAATTCACTTTCTCCTACACAACGTCAACAACATCAAATCTTCAAAACAGAAAATGGTTTCAAATCAAGCAATTCAATCACTTCCGATTCTACTGTATTAATCTAAACCAAGAGCTCATTTAATCAACTCCATCATCAACCTGACATTATAACCATCACGCTGGAAACGGCAACGAACAACTGGCTCCAAATTCCCAAACTGATAATCTGTGGAGACGAATTCTGATTCCGTTCTGAAGAAGATGATGGAGAAGTTGCATTACCATTCACTTCACTAGGAGTATCAGCAGCCGGGGTAGCTTCAGCTACAGGACTCGGTGCTGGAGCTGGCATTGGTGGTATATCAGTACCAAAGATTGCCTCTGGGAGAAGCACGTGATCCACTTGGTACACTGCTACTGGGTTGGTGGAAAGCACGCTGCTACTGATCTTTGTATTGGTCCACCCGGAATTGATGTGCACATCTCCAGATAAATCGGTGAAATTCAAAGTGTACTGGCCCCCGGCATATGTGCTGATGGGGCTTGATTGGCTCAGGTTCTTGAAGTCGGAAAGACTGTAGTAACGCGACAAGGCGTGGAACAGGCAGAGCGACTTGAGCTGGTCTTGGGTGAGGTTGGAGAGGGATGGCTGCTTGAGCGATGAGAAGGCCTGGTCAGTTGGCGCAAAATGGTGATGCCATCCTTGGAGTTGTTGGCCTGGGCTTGGAAGCTGTCGATGACTTTGGTGGACTGGAGATATCCAAGGAAGGTGTGGTACGAGCCCGCTACAGTGAGCAGGTGCGTGAGGTTCACAAGGTCAGGTGAAGGGGCTGGTGCCGGAACCAGACTTGAAGGGGGAGATTTGGTGGTTTGAGCTTTTGCTTCTGGAGAAGAGAGCAGCAGAATAGCTGTGGTAATCAAGAACACCGTGGCTGACTTCATTTCTTCAGAGAATTCGAGTTACTCTCTGCAGATTATAACTTCCAAAAATCAAAGTTTGCTCTTATGCTCATATATAATGGGAATGTTGACAATTTGACAGCAAGTTTATGCAAACCAACCGCTGTTAATTTGTCAAAAGCAACAACACATCTTTGTGAACAAGGACGTTGTACAAGCCCGAAATTTATTAATATGTCTAGATTTTAGAAAGTTGCTGACGGAATAATGAAATTTACTAATGTGAAATTACCAACCCGTTCGGCAAATAAAGCCTGTGTTTTCAGTTTACAGATTCTTAGAATTTTCACTGTGAACACGTAAGGATTTCTCTTTTGGGTGGACCGAAAATTCAATTAAGGTCGCAACAAAATCCAGATGACCAGAATTTTCGGGGCAATCAAGAAGCTGTGGCAAGGCAGAAAAATCAGTTACAAAATGCAGGTCCAATTAGCTAATCCAACGAATTAGAAGTTCACGAAAAGAAGTTTATCAAGCTAATTGCGACTGCAAAAAGGAGTATGAGATTGCGAGCAGACAATTTGAATATTTGAAGGAAACAGCAAAACGGCAAATTTATAAAGTTATTTGGTTAGCAGCAAAGTGAAAAGTTGGAGGATCCTCAAAATAGATCAATCCCAGAAGACGATAAAACCATTGCCAAAACCCAGATCTAACATCTACATTTGGGTGCTCCGAGTATCTTCTTTTCTTCCTACTAATTTTGTCCTATTCCCTGTTTCTGCTCAAATCAGGAGCTTCCCAGCAAAACCAGCAGACCCAAGTCAACACTATCTCACACACCTCCAAAATGCACACCAACTAGCAAAGAAGCAGATCTAGATCAGCTCATTCAAAAGTCACCCACGACGCCAAAACGACAGAACTCAAGAAAAGCTGTGGAAGCAGCACTGTTAAACCGCAGATATCAGATGAACATGGTAACACAGGAAGAGCATTAAAGAACAGAAGCAATGAGTCAAGAGATGAAAGAACGAAACCTGAAGGGAAGGAGGAGGGCAGGACTTGAAAAGCAAAATGTGGCGTTGGACTGGAGTGTGATGCTGCTGATGCTGATACTCTGGAGTGGAAAGTCTGATAGTTAAGGGCTTAAAAGTGGGTTTACTTGTTTCGGGGATGCTGAGGGGAGTGAAGTAAACAAAGATGGAAAAGATGGGGGTGGCTCTTTATTATCGAACTGTAAGATGGGGGAAGCTACTTGAGGTGGGTCATAGCTGGTGAAATTTACGTACTTGTTTGGCCTTTGCACAGCTGGTGAAGAAAGAGCAGTAGAGAGAGAGAGAGAGGTATATAAAAATGTCACTTTTATATATTATATATCGACAGCCCACGATTGGTGGGCCCAAATCTCACTGTGCTGTACGGCCGAAGGCCCAAACAATTTGCCCCAAACATGCACATCGTAAACCATCCAGGCCACATTGACTAACGGGTCACTATTTATTAAAAGATATGAACAAATTCTGATTCACCAATATATATATATCTATATATATATTTCTCTAATTTATATATTCAAGTCGACCACGATGACTCTTCAATAAGGGGTGCATGGCAGAGAAAACAAGGCATTGGAAATAATTTTATTAAGGTTGGAGCATGTGATGTTAGCTGAAAACCGGGCACCAATTGAGGCTAGCATCTTCATCTAACCATAATCTCAGCTTTGACTTCTCCAGACAATTTCTGTCTTGTTATGGGAAAAGGTGCAACTCACCCTTGTCTCTCTTTTCCCATTTTTCTTTTTTTTTTTAGCTTTTGTATTTTTTTTGTCGGTCTTACTCAATTCCTATTTTAACTTTTAGATTTTTGTCTTACCTCCTTACAAAACGTGAAGTTGAAACTCATTCCTAAAATTAAATCATAAGGCATGCTGTAGTATTTTCTCGTATGAAAATTGGTTTTAAATTCATGAGGCATGCTACAACTTGATAACACGGTGCTAATCATTCATAGGTTCATTCATCACATGAATTGAGCCCCGTGCTTTTGTGAAAGATTATTGACTCTTTTACTGCAAATCCAACCATCTTAAACGGTGTGAAAAAGGTTGGTTATCAAAATCATGTATGGTCTTGTCCATCATGGATCATTGTGAAAGGGGTTTTGCCAAAAGGACCAAAGGTTCAAACTTGACTCGTTTCGGCTTGCCTAGTTTCAATCTTTTATTCATGTAATTTTATGAGGAGCTAAGTGTCAAGAAATTGATAGATGATTGATTTTGTATTTGTTGTGCTTGTATTGTGAGTTTTCATAGTTGTAACATTATTAATCCGGAGATCTATCGAGTAGCATCATTTTTTGGGTTACTTAAGAAGGAACCACTTGCAACATCAAATTATTAATCTAGTAAATTATAATTCTTGTATATATAAAGAGAAATTTCAAAATGAGGACTTGAAATTAAGTCGTTTTTATCAAAAGAAAATTCAAAGTGGACTTTATTTTAAAAAAAGTCTAAATTGGCCAATTAAGTCTCAAATAAGGACTTTAAGTGGGGTCATTTTTTTTTTTTCAAAACAAAAAATAGCTCAGAGTGGATCTTATTTCAAATAAAAACCCAAACTGAAATTATTTTCTTAAAATGGGCCTAGAGTAAATATCGTCTTAAACAAGGGCCTAAAATGGCTAAGTTTAGTCTCAAATAAGGGATTATCTTATTGGCACACTAAATCTTTGTCAGCTGGCCGGCTTGCACACGTGACTCACATGTTTATTCATGTGGTAACATCAGGAAGCCAAGAGCAGCAAACATAATTGAAATGGGGAAGCCACATTAGTAATATAGAAGGAAAATTGCCCTCTAAAGAACCCTCGAATAACCTTAGCTTCAATTTAGGGTTCCTTCAAATTGGACCAAAGTACAAAATTTCGAACAAAATTGACCTTGATGGTGCTGCTTTGCTACGGGAATAAGCACGTGAATTGGACGTGCAAGCTGGTCGGTAGAGGTTTGGCTAGTTGATGAGTTTGTGTTTTTATTTGATATTAAGTTGGATACTTTAAATCTTTATTTGATACAATCTCCATTATGGGTCATCTTTTAAGAAAATGTCTCTACTTCAAGCATTTATTTGAGACTAAGTTGGTCACTTGAGATTCTTATTTGAGATAATATTTACTTTGTGCTATTTTATGAGAAAACGACCATAATTCAGATGTTATTTCAAACTTTTACTTGAGACTATGTCTACTTTGAGCTGTTTTGAGAACACAACACAATTTCATGCTTTTATTTAAAAAAATTTCAAGTAAAAATGCTTGTCTTCCCATCGTGATAAATGAAAATACCGAGTCCCCCATAGATGTTGAAACTTACAAACAGATCATTATGGGCGATCTGACTTAATGGCCAGATCCGTGATTGGCCCCCAACTTTGATGATGATGATGATGATGATGATGATGATCACGCTTACCTATTTCAATGTTATATATTACAAAAATGATACTTTCCTCATTTTGAAGTATATTTCTCAGCCTAGCAAATTTGCACATTGAGCATGTGAGCAATTATAATTATAGTAGATTATTTGCTGCTGGCTCTTCTCATGAAGTAAGTACCGATACTTAGATTAAACCGAATAAATCTATGGTGTCTTTTATTATTTCTCATTAATTTTTCATTTTACATTGATTTAATTATAACATCCTATCATTTTCCGCGTTAATTTTACGATATCAGGGATGACGGTAGATGGTGGCTCGTCTTGGATGTCATGTCTTGGAAGCCCAGCAGGAATCAACCTCGACATTGCACTGGCAACTCCGCCGGTTCCTACGACCGAGGCCAGCACGTGTGGTTAGCTTAGAGGTGGCTGTGATGTAGAGGAGGAAGAGAGAGAAAAAAGAGGGTTAGGTGTTCTGCTGGGGCTCGGGGGTATGTGGATTAAGTGCAGCGACGACCAGAATTGAATGAATGTGTTGCAATCTAATGATAGAGAAATCAAATGGATCCGCCATAGAGAAAACTGATCAGCATCCGTGGAATGGACCCAGCCACGTTCCTCTTTCTTTAGCGACGATTGATACAATGCCGCTGCAGGTCAATGATGCTACTATCATAAGGGCGGAGGATGGAACGTAAATCGACATTTTTGGGACAAGACATATACATATGGATTTTCACTATGTTTACTGTCGAATAAATTGGAACATAATAACATTAGAATTTCATTCTATATGTCAATAACAACCAGCATTGAAATGAAAGAAGAGGTTAGAGGAGGAAATTTACGTATCTATTTCCTTTTTCACAACTTTGCCCCTCCCTGAGTTAAGTATTGCAATTCCCTTCTATCTCACCCTTTGACTAGATTTCTGCGTCCACTGCTCACTAGATTATAACTCAACATGAATCAAGCACCAAACTCAGTTGTATGCATGGAAATTGAGTGCCGATTGCCCATGCTGATTTCATGTGGAACACATAACACAATCACTCTCATCACAACCTAGTAACGTAAAACGAAAGAATGTTTATGCAGTTTGATTTAGTCATTAGATTGCGAGCAGAATCGTCACATTGCTCTAATGCCAGATTTAGAAGTTGATGAGTTTGTTAGCAAAGGTGTACAAAAAGGCTTGGTCTGTAAACACCCGTCAAGTTCATTCGAGTTCCTCCATGGGGAAGTTCCTTATGATTTGTTTGGGATGGAGAGAAAAGGGGAAATGAAAGGGTTATAAAGAGTTGGGGTAAAATTTCGAATTTGTGAGGAGTGAGGAGAAAATTTTAAATTTTTTTTTCTAGTTTTCTTCAGTAAACGCTCGACTTGGAGAATAGGTAATGAAAATCATATTCTTTACACAAGGTACGTGTGAGTGAGGGCATAGGATGTCATGACTTAATAGTACCGCAAGTTGGACTAGTCTAGGTAAATCATCTATGGCCGCTCTAGACAAGCAATTTTGTAAACCGTGAGCTTTTAAGTGTTCAAAGCTAATGAATTGATTCCAAACTGGTGAATAGATGAAATGAGCCACTCATCAATTTAATTGATACAACATATTGCACAAATGCATGGTCCCACTATCAAAATTCATGGAACTACAATAAACTGTTTAAAAACTTAGACTATTGATGCAAATGTTTGGGTAATTCAAATACTTCAATATTCCTACTTACATGTAGGTTGGACTTTAAAATTAAAACATGGAAATATATTATAGAGAATGCAAATAGGGCTGGAAACATTTCAACTTTGAATCTGCTACTATGCCACCATGTGAAACTTTGTGGGATTAAATCCCACTATTTTGGAAATTTAAGCTATTAGAGAAAAACAGGGATTAACTCAAGTACCTTAAAATCACCATTGATCTAACGTAATAGGAAAGCTACTGTAGAAGGAGCCAAATGCACAAAGGAAGATATATATTCATTTCTATAAAGCATAGATAATATTAAATGGTTCATTGAAACTAGTGATTGGCAAAAAAAAAAAAAAAACTCGAAACAAGTGATGGGAGGAGGTGGCATGTCCCTACATTTTTGTTATTGCCAAGTAATCAGTCATCCGATTCAGTAGCACCATCGAGATGCCCATTAGCGGAGGTCCCGCCCGCCTTTGAGTTCTCTTTGGAGTCATCCAAAAGGTACGTATGCACTTCCACCAATTAATGTAAGCGAGGCCAAGCCCGAGCATCAGAAGACGGATGGGACGACAGCGGATCCGAAAGAAAAAGGGTACTCAGAAAATATAGCACATGAGATAAGGAGGAGGAAAATGAGTCCCGAATAAAATATGGTGTTAGCAAGCCATGGGAGTTTGGCAATGGTCAAAGTGACACCAGTTAAGAAAGCGATGGACATCGCTAGGAGTGCAATCTTTAGCGGCGCCAGGGAGTGCCTAGTGCAGCTATTGCCTTGTGATAGTCACTTTGCTGTGCCATCATGAGGTGGATGACCGCGATCATTGAGCAGAACATTGCGATGGCGTTGCAAATTGCAAAGAACTGGAACATTCTCTTATCCAGCATCACAGCCACGCCCCGCTCTTCTTTGGAGGCCGTGTCCCAGCCGTTAAATCCTCCTGGAACTGTGAAACCAGCTGTGAAAGTCACAGTGGCGACAAGGGCTGCCACCACTAGACGGGTATTGACCGCATCCTTATCGAGCTCCGTGTTTGGTTGCCTTGTCAGCACGTCTAACGTGGAGTGCGCTTGATCCAGGGCTTCCGGCCTTTGTACGAATAAGTCTCTGCTTTCGTCTGACGCGAATTCCAACACCATGGCTGCCAACCTCTGAGACCGGAAACATATACTAAGGAAAAAAGAACAAATCGTTGCCATGTCGATAACCGGAAAGAATTCTATAGTACCCATTTAAAGGGATACTTTTACTTCTAAAGATGCAATGTTTGCTCTTTTTGAAGAATTAACCCCTACGTAACAAATTTATTGCAAATGAGAAGAGGCATGTAAATGTATATGGTGGATCGTTGTTATAAGTTGACTTTACGATAATGCTACGAGATTATGTTATATTAGAGTTTGCCACATTGACCCCTGGCTTTTTAAAACATCGATAAACCCCCGTTTTTATACCTGATTGTATCTTATAGGCTCAATTAATTGAGATATTTCAACAATTTATCTTTGTAATTGTCAGAAATACTTCACTTTTTTCTAACCACGGAGATATTCATGGCAATAAACTTTGACCACCTTCCATTAAGACTACATTTGAGACTTGTACAATGTTAGAATATTTAGATAATAATCACGCATTCATCTAACAGTTTAAGTTTTTAGAACAGTTGGTAGTAGTCTCATTAAAATTCTCACATAATATCAGAGTTGGAGGTCTTGAATTCAAATCTTACCAAGCCCCATTTGACTCTCCAATTAAATTTCCAAGCTTAGTACTAGGTAAAAAGACTAGACTAAGTGTGATGGAGATTGTTAGAATATTTAAATAATAATTACGTCTTCATCTAACAGTTTAAGTTTTTAAAATAGTTAGTAATAATCTCATCAAAAATCTCACATACAACATTAATCCTAGAGGAGTACCGCCTATTTTATATAATTGATCAATTACTTCAACAAATTTTATCAACTAGGAGACATAATGATATGAATACGAGATCTATGCTTAACTAATATATTGGTCTATGAAATTTCTAGTAAGTTGATAAATAAGATACTGCTCATGTTACCTACCTTCCGAAACGAATGCTCCCTCTGACTTTATCTAGAGCAATGTCAAAAGCTGCCAAGCCTTTGTCGTTGAGAAGGAAGAGGTCAATTCTTTCATCCCACACAAGAGAAATCAAAGCGGCAGGTTGTGAATATATCGCGGCCAAGTGCAAAGCTGTATTTCCAGCATGATCTCTTTCATTTATCAGCATCTTCAGATCCGAATGTCTAAGTATATATCTCACCGCTGAAGCTCTCCCATATTTTGTTGCCACGTGAAGAAAGGTTTGGCCTCGCTTATTTACTGACCGTGATACAGGATGTAGCTTATTAATTAATGCAACATGACCCCTCTTGCTCGCAATATGAATGGGAAGATCCCCATTCATGTTCTCTTCTCGGGCCAAATATTCGGTTTTTGGTTCTAAAAGTTCAAACACTCGCAGCTTATTCAACAAAGCTGCTAAATGGAATACATTATTGCCTTTGGAGTTCTTCATTGCAAATAGCTCCTTGTCCTTTTTGAGTATCTCACTGAGTAAACCTAGGATCAAGAGCTCCAAATTAGGGACCACATTCGCACAAACATGATACACTGGTTGGGACTTGGTTGGTTTATACTTACGCACAAACATGTATTTTAACCCATTTTGGAATAAGGACCTTTTTGACGTAACCTTAATCACTACTAGGATTCATAGTCGCTGATGTGGGATTAGACTGCAATGTTGAACTAATGGTGATAATATTGATTGAATGAATTAAATGCTTTGAAAAGTTTATATAACCCATTTTCGGTTCAAAAAATTATAGCTCTTCGAGCTGTGAATCTCGAAGCATTGGGACTTTCCTTCTCTAATATGATGGAACACGACCTATGAGACGTTAGATAAATTTCAAAAGGATTGCGTTTACATATTTTGGAGAGACTTTAGATAAATTTTGGACAATTTTCATCCAAAGCAATGCGACATCGACATGTACTAGGATTTTACTACAAAAATCTTACTAAATGACATGGAAAATTGTATGGCATTTCCATGTTATGAAGTATCTGTAGATTGCGCAAATATAATGTGTAGGAAAAAAAGGAAACAACATTTAAATAGCTAGGGCAAGATCAAGAAAAGGAGAATGAATTTTTCCTATTATGTTCATCGTATTCTGGCAAGTATAAAAGTAAAGTTCATTTTGTGGAAAATGAATGATTTATGAAACATTTTCCAAAAAATGATCACTTATAACTTTTACAAAAGTAAATAAATGGAAAATTTTTCATCGCCTAGGAAAATAGTTCGGCATAGATTATTATCGATGATGAAAATATTTTCCAAAAACTAATTTTTCTAAATGATAGAAATAATTATTTTTTTGAAAAATATATTATAAATCACTCATTTTCTGCAAAATGAATGCACCATTATTCTATTGTCAAGAACATTGCAATAGCCTCGGCGTGGCACAGTACCATAATCCCCATTAAAACTCCTCCTTCCTCTTTAGAACAAACATCATCTTCTTCGTGAAGGTCTATGACACCGATCAAGCTCAATTAAGAAATTGCGTATTTACCAAAACTTTTGAGTAAAAACTAGGTAAAATATGGGACCAGAATCTCTTCCTAAGGTTGAAAAAGTACATTTTATAAATAAATCGCAAATTACGGAAAGAAAAAGGCTCAACCGAAAGAAGAAGTTTTTGCCCCAAATGTAAAAATTTAGAGGTGCTAGTAAAGAAGATCAAATAATATGGGATAGGTGTTTCAATCGTTTCAAAATATTCCGAGGGTGTTTCAGAGACTGGCAAGACTGCTTTAGGGATATAGTCTCATCCTTAGGGATTATGGCTTTTTTCTGTTTTTATTTTCATTGCATAATTCTTGCTTAATCTACAAATAGTTGATGACATGACATAATTTAGGTCGCAAACCTTGCATGTAATTTCACATCTCAATGCAATTCTATAGTCGAAGTAAATAATCTAAAAATTACTAAACTATATTTCTAATTGTAATGATGCGCTATAGTAATGATACAAAATGAAAGTGAAAGACTACAATCACATGAAAATGAAAGCTTAAGGACTAGAAAACTCAATTTTAATCATTCTTGTTTGCGTTTAAGCATTTAAATAGTTGAGAGACTTTATTATTCGTGCATATTATATTACGACTTGGACTGTTTGAGTTCTAGTGGGTTGTTATTTAAAAAATTTAGTGGTACCAGAACCCAAAAAATAATGGCGGCAACTATTACATTTATTCGAAATATTTCTAAAATTTATTGTAGAGTTGAGTGGGAACCGATTGACTCAACTCAGAATATGTTTTGCCGCCATTACACACACATATCTATGCAGGCCCAATCTACGATTTTTCCAAAACATATATCAACTACAAGTAATGCATTAGAATGTAGATTATCATGAGATATAACTAAAGATATTAAAATTATTCACTTAATCTACAAATTCATGATTAAAATTGAAACATGTATAAAGTATTACGTGGATGAATTTTCTTTTAACATCACAACGGTTCATTAGTACTACTACATGACTATACAAACACCAAAACGATGTCTTTATGAAGTAATAAAGATAGAATAATTATGGTGAAACTTTTAATAGACATATACAGTTGATCAAATATATTATGATTACGTTAAAGATAAATAAAGAAGAGTAGGTTCAATGGAGGCTCCGCCCAACCCCGCCCTATGCCCAATTCTATTGGGAAAATGGGACAGATTTAGGGTCAAATGCTTAAAATCCTACAGAGTTGGGAATGTATTTGAGCTGATCTATTATGTTCTAATGGGAGATAATTTGTTTATTAAGAGAATTATATGGCTAGTTGCGACTACTCCATGGGTACTCAACAAGTTTAATAAGCGAGGTTTGGAATTTTATGTGAACACCCGCAACAAAATTGGGTAAGCACAGAGAGTGGTTGCACAGATATTAGACAAGTTCAGTCCACACATAGATAGATATTTCCGATAAGTAGGTTTAAATACGTACCATATTGTTCACGTGCAACGGCACCATGAACGGGCGGCAAGCCTTCTATTCTTGATGGGTCAAGCGAGTGCAAAAGTAAATCCGAAATATCTCAGAGTTGCCGGTGTCGAGGGCCAGGTACAGGGGAGATTTCCTATCCACGTTCTTCCAGTACACGAGCTCCAAATCTTTGCTCAACAAATGGCTCACCAGGCGAGCGTCACGAGTAAGCACGGCCTCGTGCAAAGCGGTGTTTCCATGTTTGTTCTTTGTCCTCAGAATCCAGTTGTTGTCCTCGCCACTGGAGAGATTTCTTGCCTGGCGAATCAACATATCGGCGACTTCAAATGCCTTGGCCTTCGTGGCGATGTGGAGGGGGGTATTTTCCCAGTCATCTTGGGCGGCTATGAGGTTGGCATCGACATGTTCAAGCAGAGCCCCAGGATGTCGCTCTTGCCAGTGGCTGCTGCAATGTGGAGCAGTGAACCTCTCGATAGGTCCCGGATATTGAAAATGGCAGACGAATCAGTTTGATGGGTAAGCGGTTTGATCGTGGAAATGATATCTTCGACATTGGCGCCTTTGATGACATCGGCCAGTTTTCTAGCAGCCGCATACACTTTTGCTGGAACTTGTTGCTCCACGGTTCGCGAAGGTTTTTCTTCCAAAGAAGAATCCATTTCATGGCCTGGCATTTCAGGGAAGCTCCTCCTCCATCCTTCTGGACCTCTTCCATCGAGTCGTTCGTGCGATCCTCGGAGTCGCTATCGCTGAATTCAAATCATACCGCCCATCGAGCCTAAGCTTGCAAGTAATGTAGTTATTGCAAGGGGACAAGGATTGTGTAAGGAGACGCTATATTAATTTAATAACAAGCAAAGCATTTAAACTTTTATAATAATTATTATGGTCCTACAAAATTTTATATGGATCCGAACATAAAGTTTTCTAGTTTAAAAATTCCTGCACAAGATCACAAAAGTGCAAATAAATGCAATTGATTTGTTATGAGAATTTAAGTGAAAAAAATTAATAAGACACCATGTATGTGTGTGGTGGTTTGGCCCGAGGCACCCACTCTACAAAAGAGATCGATAAGGTGTTTCACTTATAAATAAGCAAAAGATTATGAGTGCTTGCACAAAAAATCCTAAAAAAAAAAATTGAATCAAAGCTTAAATTAGAGTTTCACCCTCAAAAAGTTTCTGAGGGAGAGAGGAGCTGCTCGGCAAACGCTCGTGGTAAATGCTGCCGAATTGTGCTTGTGGGCGGTGGTCGCGCGATGGCGAACGCAGGACGCATCTCATTTACAACTCTTGGCCTCCGAACACCCACTATTATCTCCTAAAACAAGAAATGGAAGCCTCATAGGGACAATAAAGTGAATCACAGATCTGGTCCAACGAAAGAATGCTGCATTGGCTAATCAATCGGTCGGCACATACGTTCCCCTCGACAACTCTTACAATCTTGCACAGTACCAGATCAAGGTGCTTCTCGCGGCAATGCAATGGAAGAAAATCATGCATTTGTCAACTCTGGGATTTGTCCAGCCAGCAGCGATGGAAGAAAATCAGGATGCCTTTTTTAGGGGTGGAGCTCGGAGATTTTCTCAGTGGGGGGCAACAAGAAAACGAACATCCATTTTAACGCGGAGAAATTTCATCCACGGGCCTAAAATTTGATATCCACGGCAGTTGTGTTATCAAACTCTGAAATTTAGAATTTCTCATCCAATCTAATGTTTTGTGGTTTTGAACTACAAAATTAGTTTATATTTTCTTGCAAAATCATCACCTCCCTCTTAGTTCCGTATTTGGGCCTAACAAATGTCTTCAAATGTCTTTAGAATTGGACTAATTGAGAAAATATGATCTTGTTGAGAAAAAAAATAAAAAAGAGTAGTAATTATGATAATGACATTTCAATACCTAACCATCCATAATTACTATATTTACATGACGGCCTTTAGTTGAGTATGGAGGCAATCCAAACACAAATCATTAAAAAGACGATTGTGTTATTAGCGTATTTTACAAGCCATTCACAAATGTTATCTCAAAATCTCTCATAAAGAATCAGAAAATTCATAAAGAGTATATCCTAACACTCTTGTTTTGCTCTAATGTGCTAAAACCAAAAACAACCTCTTTTATATATAATATATGTATCCAAAATAAGAAATCACGTTTTAGTCGACTCAAACTAGAAATCCAACTCCAACAGGGATTTATAGTTACTCCAACATGTTCTGTCAAAAAAAGTCCAATGAAGACTTTCCTAATTAAAATCGTACGTGCGTATTGGGCTTTGGTTCGTGGGTTCAAGTTTGAATTGAGGAATGAAGAAACCGGCAGAGAAAGTTACCGCGGTTACTAGGGTTGCCCCTACTGGGCGCATGTTTAGCAGGACCTTAACTTGCTCCTGTTTCGTTGGGCCAGAGATTGGTCGCTCCGGGCCTTGTGGATGCATATATCGCTGCTCATGGACTATGTTGTGCAAAGTGCAAACTAAAATTACCACTGTCAACCAGTGGGGTGCGGAAGCAAAATGGAGTGAAAAGAAAGGACACGAGATGACTTGAGATAGAATGGTAATCCTAATGCAGCAGGAACCAAGAATATTTTCTTGATATACTAATGGCATCATTGAATACAGTGGACACTATTAAGAAATGATACATTAAAAAGGGTGTGATCGAGCATCAACATTAAAGACAGTGAGATCAACAAAGGAAATATTAGACAATTAGCAAAAGAAAAAAGAAAGGAAAGATTAATCATTTTGAAAAAGACATACCTTCCAATTTGAAAAGGTCCCTCTCCAAGATTTAAAGACAATATTGACAGCAGACAACTTGTTTGTCTCACGAAAGATGAACCGAAGTGGCCATTTTATATTACACAAAAGGGCTAAACTTGCTGTTCAATAAATCCTCATACATTATTACATTAGTTCCTTTCTTGCTTTGAGTCCCTTTAACCGATCCTATTCTTTGCTTAACCTATCCTCAATGGATCACGGCTGCCTATCATCCAAGCAAAGAGGCTTAGTGATTCGATTTGTCCTTTTGGCACTATCTTTGGTAAATATGAAGGTAAAAATGTGGTAACTATTGGTTGCTGCAACATATCAAAGTTTAGCAATTATCGACAAATCAATCTGTAATTTAATTAACATATCATGAGAATGGGGGCAACCTCGAAAGCTTGATGTTGTGTATCGAAAGACCAGTTTTTGCGAATTTGTGGGCTTCAATCATGAGATACTATGTTATGTTTTAATCACACAACCAACACGGCTAACCAACTAATCACATTTCTTGCATAATATGAATTTCATAGCTGATGACTCACATACACGAAGGCAAGAGGCACCATCAAGTGTACGAACCTTTTTCAATAGGCTAGTGCTTTTGGGAAAATTGAGATAAAAATTTTCAATACTTCAAGAGCAGTAGGAATAATCCATTATATAGATATGATTAGTTTTGTTAAAATATATCTCGAATTTAAGCTTATCAAATAAAACTCATACTGAAACAAAGTTGAGATTAGTTGCTGGAAAAAAGTCATAATCTCTCTTGTACATCCTTTACACTCGCACACATCAAAAAGTCATAATCTCTCTTGCGCATGCATTACACACATAAACCATTTTGACATTTTTCTAATTGAGTCCATTTAGTCGATTTTGTTGGAAACTACTCATATGAACGTTGGTCGTCCTAAATAAGATGAGCCACGCTGACATGGAGAATTTTTAATGATATTTTAATATTTTTCTAATTTTTTTTACTTTTACTTTTCTTGTTTCCCTTTTTCTTTTATTTTCTTTGTTTCTTTTTCACAACCCTGCCACCAACAATCTCGCGCTTGATCTGCTCCCTCATGCCGACCTTCATCACGTTCTCCTTCCCGACCACCTTCATCGCCACGCTCCTCCCCGTTTGGAGGTTGCGCGCGTGGTTCACCATCTTCGCGAAGGTCCCGTGCCCCAGCAGTTGGCCGAGCTCGTACTTCCCGTGGAGGACCAAGGAGCTGGCGGCTCTTCTTTTGGAGTCCGCCATTCGAAAGACGCGATTTTTCTTCTCCTGACGCCGAGATCGAAACTGGAAAAAGTTCGACTGGGGGGGAAGATGAGCGAGGAACTAGAACTCGGGCAGGGCGGGGGGTTCACCTGTCCGCCATTCGAAAGAACGCGAGCCTTTGCAAAGAAGCCGCTTTTCTGCATTCCCATGAATGATGATTAGGGTGAATAATTTGGAATCTAATTGCAAATTGGTAGATAATTTCAGCGGTGGAGAAGACATTAAAATTTCTTCATTTTTTTTGTATAAGATCTTGATTGTTTTAAATGGGTCGAAAATGGGTCAGACCCGTTTTTTATCTATATAATTCAACTTATAATTTTTTGGACTCATTTTAGATGGGCCTTTATATATTTATAACCTATAGCTCATTAATATAAAATATGAGTTAGAAAATGCGTCATCGATCCATTTCTCACCTCATAGCTTTGCTGCAAGCTCTAAAAATAAAAATGAACTCATAAACATTAGTTGATTAATTGTGACTTAAGACAGAACACAAATTTGGAGACGACAGCAAAAGTGGCACACCTTGGAGGCATGTCTTAGAAAGAAGTGGTTGAATATGGATTTTGAAACAAATGAATTCATGCCATTCGATTTATGTTTGTTAGATAAAAGGGATCCTTACACTATCCCATCTGAAAAAATAAATTTTTATGAGTCTAGTGGAATAAAATGAACTAAATTTTAAAGAGCATTTAACTGTTTATCAACTATTTGATCAAGAAAACTAATCGTCTTTGGAATCGGACTTTCACTTTTTTGGATCTTTGTTTAAAAAACGCGAAAATAATTTAGTAAGAAAAAATTGATTCAATCAAGAAAAAACAATTCTGCCAAAGTAAAAGCCTATCGACGGAATAATGTTTTGAATTTATAACTTCATATATACGCGAATAGCATTATTAGTAGGGGTTAGCGAATAAAGTGTGTGCATGACGTCTTCTCTATAATCCCCAATAAAGAATTGCATATCAAATAAGACAGGGATTATTGGTACTGATTGTATCATTTCACAATAATATAATAGAAATCAAATTTCTCATCCTAAAATTGATTTTCATATAATAGATAAATTTATAATGATAGGATAAATCATTTAAATTTGGAATTCATTAAGCAATATTCTCAAAAAAAAAAATCAAAGAAAAATAAAAAATAAAAAAATATACATGAGTTGGTTGGTTTCAAAATATAAAAGAACCAAGGTTCGATTTGAAGCTTAAAAGATAAGTTTAAAAAACAAAAGATAATTCTATAAAATCTGATGTTTGTTTGGGAGAAAAGGAACTTGAATATCTTTGGGGAAAAAAGAGAGAGGAAGAAAACGCTAGTGCTGCCATGGAGGGCGTCCAGCTTCCAAATCGAGAGCCGCGCCTCGCCTACAGAAAAGGATATTGGACTGATCCGGGGTAAATCGTCCTTGGCCGGTCTAGACAAGCGATTTCATAAGGGGGCAAGCTTCTATATGTTCAAAACTAAAGATTTAATATCAAAGTAGTGAAATGATGAAATGACTTACTTATCCATTCAACTGACATAACGTGTCACATGAGATATGTATCGTTGTGATGTTTCATTAAATCACAACATGGTTGTTTCACAAGCCTAAACTATTTAGGCCTAAACAAATTTTAGTTCCAATACTTTGATACTTTCCTTTGCGAATAGGCCGGACTATACTGCAAATGTAATATATGAGAACATATGATGGAAGAGGTTTGAAAAAGTTTGAATTGAGAATCTTCTACTTTAGTATCATGTGAAATTTTATGGAATTACATACAACTATTCTAATAATATGAGCTATTAAAAGAAGGGATGGTTGAACTTAGCTACTTCAACAGTCATCATTAATGTAATACAATATGAAAGCAACTATAGAATGAGCCAAATCCACCATGGCAAGTATGTATTTCTTTCTGCAAATCAATCTTTACCGCCGCCATCCATAGGCGGACTAGCAAGGTCTTGCTCGCCGTTCTTTCTTCTTTTGAGTAGTCCGAAATGAACGTGTTGAAAAATTTTAAAAAAAGCGAGAATAAACCTGGACATCAGGGGACGGAGAGGACGAAGGCGGCGGATATAGAAAAGTGAGAATAAAGCACCTGTGATGATAAGGACGAAAATGGATCCCAAAATTAATATCGCGGTGGCAAGCCGATGGATTTGGTTGAAAAATTTTCTGAAGGAGATAGGCAAAGAGCAAGATAATAGTGTTCTTTTCAGGTGAGTTTGCCGATGGTCAAGGTGACGCCAATTGAGAAAGCGACGGACATTGCCGGGAGCGCAATTGCCAGTGGCACTAGTGCAAGCAGGCATTCAACTATTGCTAAGTGGTCGGCGGCTATAGACGCCAACATGAAGCCAACAACCGAGGTCATTGAGCAGAACATCGCGATGGTGTTGCTAATCACGAAGGCCTGGAACATTCTATTGTCCAGCATCGTAGCCATGCCCCGGTCATCTTTGGATGCCATGTCTGAGCCATTAAATCCTCCGGGAACTGCAAAACCAGCTGCGAAAGTCACAGTGGTCACAAGCGTTGCCACCAACAACAAAGTATTGATAGCATTCTTCAGTCCGTGAGGGACTAGCATACTTCTGTTCACGTACACGTCTCGAGTTTCTGGCTTACGTATGATTAGATCTGCTCTGTCAGCTGACACGTTTTTTAGCAGCACTCGTGCCCAGCACTGAGATAGGAAACATATGAAAAGAAAAGAAAGAACAAATTGTTAGTGAATTGATGACGGGAACGAAATTTGGAGTACTCATTTAAAGGGAAGCTTTTACTTCTAAAGATGCAGTGTCTGCTGATTTTGAAGAATTAACACTAGAGTAACAAGTTCACTGCAAATGAGAAAAGAGGCACGAATGAAATGAATGTGGTTCACCTTTGTCATAGGTTGACTTACTGATAATGTAATGAGATTATGCCATGTTTAAAGGGGACATTTTTTCCTAAGAAAAAAAGATTGCAACATAGCCAACCCCTGATCTTATTTATTGGATTAATTATTCGAGACATATAACAATTTATCTCAGCATTTGTCAGAGATATTCACTTGTTTCTAACCGCGGACATATTCACGGGCAAAATTGAAGCACCTCCTATTAAGGCTAAACTAGAGACTTGTGCAATATTAATCCTAGAGGAGTCTAGGCCATTCTAGAGCTATCGACTGGGAGACAGAATGATTTGAATAGGAGATATGTGCTTAATCAAGGTATTAGTCTATGGAAATTTTTAGTAAGTTGATAAATAAAATAGTGACAGTTCATGTTACCTACCTGCCCTGACTCTCTTGATGTCTGATTTAGAGCAATGTCGACAGCAGCCAAGTGTTCGTGGTTGAGAAGGGAGGAGTTAATTCTTTCATCCAGCAAAAGATGAATTAAAGTGCAGAGCCGGAAAAACATCGCTGCCAAGTGTAGAGATGTGTTTCCATCACGATCTCTTTCATTTATCATCTCCCCAAGATATGGATGTCTGAGTATATATCTCACTGCTCTTTCTCTCCCACATTTTGCTGCCACATGAAGAATGGTTTGTCCTTGCCCATTTACCCATTGTGATACCGGATGTAGCTTCTCAATTAGTGCAACGTAACCCATCTTGCTCGCAATATGAATGGGAAGATCCCCATTGTTGTCCTGTTCTCGAGCCAAATATTCGGTTTCTGGTTGTAAGAGTTCGAATACTTCGAGCACATTCTTGAAAGCTGCTAAATGGAATACATTACCGCCTTTGGAGTCGGTCATTGTGAAAAGCTTCATGTTCTTTTTGAATATCATGCTGAGTAAATCTGGAATCAAGAGCTCCAAATTAGGGACCACCATCTGCATAAACATTTGACACTGGTTGGGCTTGGTTGGTTTTGATGTACCTTAACCCATTTTGGGATGAGGACATCTTGGGTGTAACCTTAATCACTATTAGGATCTATAGTCGTTGACGAGGGATTAGATTGCAATGGTGAAATTAGTGGTGATAATTTTGAAATCAAGGCTTTGAAAGGTTTATCTAACCCATTTTCGGTTAAAAAAATTATGGCTCTTCGAGCTGTGAATCTCGAAGCATTGTTGTTTTCCTTCTCTAGTGTGATGGAATAAGGCCTACAAGACCTTAGATAAATTTTGAAAGAATCCCATTTATGTATTTTGGAGAAACTTTAGACAAATTTTAGACCATTTTCGTCCAAAGCAAAGTGACATCAACATGTACTAAGATTTTACTGTAAAAATCTTACTAAATGACATGGCAAATTATATGACATTTCCATGTTATGAAGTATCTATAGAGTCTGCAAATATAATGTGTAGGGAAAAAAAAAAAGGAAACGACATTTAAATAGCTAGGGCAAGATCAAGAATAGGAGAATGGTCTTTTCCTATTATATTCGTCAACTTCTGGCAAGTATAAAGCAAACTTATTCTATTGTCAAGAACATTGCAATAGCCTTCATGGCACCGTACCGAAATCCTCAGGAAAACTCCTCCACCCTCATTAGACGGAACGTCATCTTCTCGTAAAGGTCTACGAAACCTATTAAGCTTAATTAATAAATTGTGTATTTACCAAAACTTCTGAGTAAAAACTAAGTAAAATATATGACCAGAATATTTTTCTAAGGTTGAAAAAGGTAAATCACTGAGATCTTGCCTCAATAACCACCATTTTCACATAGAAAGATGGAAGTGAGGGTTCAAATTCTTATTTTTTCATCAGATTGGGGTGATGACATTTAGCTTAAAGTATGTGTTTTAACTATCATGCCTTGCACAAAGGTAGAACAATAATTTGAAAGTTAATTGAGAGTTAAAATAAGATAGATAAAAATAAATTGAAAAAAATACATTTTATATTTAAATCACAAATTACGGAAAGGAAAAGGCCCAACCACAGGAAGTAAATGTAAAAATTTAGAGGTGCTAGTAAAGAAGATCGAATAATATGGCAGAGGTGTTTCAATTGTTTCAGAATAGCATTATTTTCAAGGGGTGTTTTCCTTCTTTCTTCCCAAATGCTATAAAAGATTTATCTTTGAAGTACATTGATGTGGACAAATGTGAAGATGGATGAATTTTATCTAAATAGGAATATAATTTTATGTTGAATTTCAATGTCTACTTAGTTCATGAATTTTTGTACTTTCCCAATCTCGATCTTTTAAATTATGTAAGATATGTGACATTCTCATTCTCAGAAATCAAATACACATATAATGTTCTGATTTGCGTACGGACACATGCAAGAAGTACAAATTCTATAGAATAATATGCATCTAATGATTCACTGTTAACATTTAAGATTTATTTACTTTGAAGAAATTTTACGTGGGGATTTAGTATACATGAGGACCTTCTGTATTTTCTTTTCTGGGATTCTAATGCATGTCCAAAATGAAAATGCGATTGGACACAAAATTACGTGCATAGAGTAAAAGAGACTGCAAGATTAGTTTCAACTTGCATTACTTGGGATGTGTTATCAACATAGCTGAAGAAAAACTATATAATATATCAATCTGAATAATCTAAAAATGTCTAATTATTATTATTGTTAGGTGAAATCATGTATGTATGCATATATTGATTTATGGATTAATTGATAATTCGAATGGGCACGGGGCTTGTCGCCCCGAGGTGCCTTGCCCCAAACCGAGCAAATTTTCCCGGACGAGGCAAAGAATACAGGGCAGGCAGGGATTTATGGAGGCCCGGTCTACGATTTTTCCAAAGCGTATATCAACTACAAGTAATGCATTAGAATGTAGATTTTCATGAGATATAACTAAAAATATTAAAATTATGCACTTAATCTACAAATTCATGATCAAATTGAGACATGTATTATTTTATTACATGGATGAATTTTCATTTAACATCTCATTGATTCATTAATACAATTATAAAACTATACAAAAACTAAAATGATATATCTTTATGAAAAAACAAAAATAGGATAATTATGATGAAACGTTTAAGAGACGTATATACTCGATCAAATTATGATTATTTTAAAGATAAATAAAGAAGTGTGGGTTCCATGGACGCTCTGCCCAACCCCACCCTATGCACAATTCTATTGGGAAAATGGGACAGATTTAGGGTCAAATGCTTAAAATCTTATAATGGAATGCGATATCCAAATCTAATAAGTATTAATTACAAAATTGCTCTTATTTTCTTGACACCTCTTAGATTATTTAATCAGTAACTAAACATATCCTAACTCTATTAGGATTTAAGATGGTTTTGAGATGAACCCAACAGGTAGATCACAAACCATAATACTGTAAATCTTTTTTTTTTTTTTTTTGCAATGATAAATCATTTACCAAACTAAATTTACTCTGTTACAAAACTCAAAATATAGTTTAGTGGACTCCTAAACAAGACCAAGTGCAATCTAACATTATCATCAACCATCATCATTTCTCGCCTATCTTTCTCCTTTTGTCATTGTTAGGTCTTAGAACTTCATACCTGTTGATCTTAAGCATTTGCACTTTGTATTTATTCTAATCGAAGAACGACAATACATGAGTTATTAGTAAAATGGTTGTGTTTGTAAATTTAAGCTAACCTATTATGTTCTAATGGGAGAGATAATTTGTTTATTAAGAGAATTATATGGCTAGTTGCGACTGCTCCATGGGTACCCAACTACTTTAATGAGCAAGGTTTGGAATTTTATGTGAACACCCTTAACAGATTTGGGTAAGCACAAAGAGTGGTTGCATAGATTTAAGACGATCAGTCTACACATAGATAGATATTTCCGATAAGTAGGTTTAAATACGTACCGTATTTTTTACATGCAACGACACCATGAGCAGGTGGCAAGCCTTCTATTCTTGATGGGTCAAGCGAGTGCGAAAGTAAAATCCGAAATATCTCAGAGTTGCCGGTGTCGAGGGCCAGGTACAGGGGAGATTTCTGATGCACGTTCATCAAGTACACGGGCTCCAAATCTTTGCTCAACAAATGGCTCACCACGAGCAAGCACGGCCTCGTGCAAAGCGGTGTTTCCATGATTGTTCTTTATCCTCAGGATGTTCTCGACGTTGGGGAGGTCTTTTGCCTGGCAAATCAACATATCCGCGACTTCAAATGCCTTGGCCTTAGTAGCGATGTGGAGGGGGGTATTCCCCCAATCATCTTGGGAGACTATGAGGTGGGGATCGACGTGATTAAGCAAGAGCTCTAGGATGTTGCTCTCGCCGGTGGCTGCTGCAACGTGGAGCAGTGAACCTCTCGGTAGCCCCCGGAAATTGAAAATGGCAGATGAATCAGTTTGATAGGCAGGTGTTTGGATCGTCAAATTGATATCTCCCACATTGGCGCCTTCTATGACATCGGCCAGTTTTCTAGCAGCTGCATACACTGCTGGATCTTGTTGCTTCGCGGTTCGCGCAGTCACCGATGCATTATTCAGGGAAGCGCCTCCTTCATCCTCATGGACCTCCTCCTCGATCGAGATACTCATGCCAACCTCCTCCTCTCCTATAGATAGCTTTACGTCCATCGAACCTAAGCTTAGCAAGTAATGTAGTCATTGTAAGGAAACAAGGGATGTGTAGAGAGACAATTTATTAATTTAAATACGAAGTAACGCATTTAAACTTTTATAATAATTATTATGGTCCTACAAAGTTTTTCTAGATCCGAGCATAAAGTTTTATAGTTTAAAAGTCATTGCAGAAGATCACAAAGCATGAATTACTACAAATTTTTGTTACGGTAATTTTAGTGCAAGAAATTAATAAGACGCCATGGATTCGCTTGGAGGTTCGGCCTACAGTACCTACTCTAAAAAAAGAGATCCATAGGGTGTTTCACTTTAAACAAGCTAAAGAACATAAGTGCTCACACAAAAAATCCTCCAAAAAAAAAAATCAAAGCATAAATTAGAGGTTCGCCCTCAAAAAAGTCTCTTTATGAAAGAGAGAAGCTGCTTGGCCAACGCCATTGGTACTGGTAACTGGTGTTGCCACCACCACTAGGTGGTGGTACTAGTAACTGGTAATTGTTTTGCCCTATTCTGTTGGGCCGGAAATTGGTTGCCCCAGGAGTCGACTCTTCGGAGGATGAATGTATCACCGCACATGGGCGATATCGTGCAAAGTGCAAACTAAATTTAGCACGGTCAACCAGTGGTGTGGTGTGGAGGCAAAAATGAGTGAAAAGAAAGGACAGTTCAAGCTTAAGAAAGAATGGAAGTCCCAATGCAATAGGAAGCAATAATATTTTATTGACATACTATTAACATCATTGAATAGAGTGAACCCGATTAAGAAATAATACATTAGAAAGCGTGTGAGCGAGCATCAAGATTAAAGACAATGAGAATTAACAAAGGAAATATTAGACAATTGGCAAAAAGGAAGAGGAAATCTCAATCATTTTGAAAAAGACATACCTTCCAACATTAAAACGTCCTTCTCCAATATCAAAGGCAATATCGAAGGTAGACAACTCGTTTATACTACGAAAGGTGAACCAAAGTAGCCATTTCATATTACATTAAAGGGCTAAACTTCTTGTTCAATAAATCCTCCTACATAGTTTCTTGTTTGCTTTGAGTCCGTTTAACTGATCCTAGTTATGCTTTAACTTGTCCCATACAAGCAAAGAGGCCTAGAGATTTAATTAGTCCTTTTAGAGCTAGCTTTGGTAAATATGAAGCTACGAATGTGGTAACTTTTTGGTTGCTCCACCGCCATCATACCGTTCGACTTTGATGGCCCCCAGTAAAATTTTACTTTGGTACAACACAGCTCAAGTGTAACTTTAAAACCAGCTATTTACAAATTCCACTGGCTTTTCAATTATTAATATGATCATCCTTCATACCGATTATTGTCACATATCAAAATTCAGTAATTATTGACAAATTGGTCTGTACTTTAACTTATTTTGAATAATTTTCTCAGAGATGTACGCCACTCAAGGGTGGTGTCATGTGAAGTGCAAAATAAAATTAGCCGGTCAACCAATAGGGTGCGGAAGCCAAAAGGAGCTAAAAGAAAGGACACTTTGGGCTCCCTAGAGTAAAAGTGGTAGTCCTAATGCAGCAGGAAACAAAACCTATTACATTGATATGCTAGGAACATCATGGAATAGAGTGAACCAATCAAGAAAGAATATAACGAAAAAGTGTGTGATCCAACATCAAGATTGAAGATGATTAACAATAACAAAGGAAATATTAGACAATTTACAAAATAAAAAGGAAGAGAATCTCAATCATTTTAAGAAAATGCATTACCTTCCATTACGAAAACTTGCTTCTCCAACGATCTAAAGGCAACGTCAACAGCGGTTCAGCATTCACTAATTGCAACTCTGCACCCTACTCATTTGTACAAGCAAAGGTGTACCAAAGCGGCCAGTTGGGTTGCCATTTTATAATACATTGAATGGCTCAACTTCATGGTGAATAAATTCTTGTACATGGTTCCGACAAAAAAAAGAGAAAAATTCTCGTACATGGTTCCTTTTAGTGTTGAGTCACTTCAACGGATCCAATTCTTTGCGTGACTTCAATGCAAAAGATCAGTTCTTTTGCGGGTCTATAGGACCCAATGAAAAATAAAAAGTATGTTATGTATCAATCACACAACCGAGACGGCTAACCAACCACACGGCTTGCACAATGTGCATTTTTTATCAGATTTACTGCACTTAAATTTCGAAACTCTTTTTTTAATTGAATTGTTACACCATTTACTACTGTAGCAAGACCCGTACTATCTACTATCTGATCTCATCAAGAAAGAGAAAAAGGGCACATCTCCTTTCCACGTGGTCGGTGCGTGGCTACCCACGTGGTATCATCCAATTGGCGAGCAGTAACTGAGGGAACAACCTTAGGTAGGCATTTGCATGAATGTGATGATGGCTTGGTGGCACCTTTTTCCACAGCCCAAATATATTAAAATGAGCATAGAGGAAATAAAAAATAAGACATAGACCATGAACATGAATTTCGTAGTTGATGGAACATAGACAATGAATTAACTGAACAAATAACATCACTCACATCTTGAAAAACCATATGTTTTGGAAGAAGCTTTTACCCATTTTGAAATCTAGGGAGGGAGATCAACGTCATGAAGCTATTGAAGTTTTTTTCCAAAGAATTTGTTTGATTAGGGAACAAATTTAGTTTCTTCATTGTATGATTCGATAAGATATTTGTAATCTATGTTGAATTGGTAGATGATATCAATTGAATAAATTTTGTCAAAAAAGAGTAGAGTTTCCTCATTTTCTCTAGAGAAGTGTCAGAAAAATTTTAAACATTTTGTATTTGTGTCAATTTAGTCCTAAATCTTTTATTGGTACCAATTTAATTATAAATCTTTTGATTTGGTGCTAATTTAGTTCTAAACCTTTAATTGATGCCGATTTAATCCTAAACTTTTAGACTTGGTGTCAATTTAATCCTAAAACTTTTATTTAGTGCCAATTCGGTCTTTCCGGCTAATTTTGGCCAAATTTTGCTAACATGGATATAGGTCGATTGACATGATACGATCAACGTTGACATCGACAACTTTTAATAATATTATAATATTTTCCGATTTATTTATTTATTTTCTTTCCTTTTTCCTTTTCTTTCTCTTTTTTTCCCCCTATTCTCCTCCTTCCTCCAGCCGGTCATCGATTGACCGGCCAAAGGCCAAGGTTGGCAAGGTTGAAGTCGACCTCGCAGCCTTTGGTACACCTAGGACGGCCTTGCGCCAAGCGGGCAGAGGCTCGCTAGCCCCTAGCAAGGGCTCAAGCCATCACAAGCTCAACCTCACAACCTTTGGCAATGGCTCGAGCCCTTGCTAGGGGCTGGGCGAAGCTCGACTTTGCCGAATCTAGTGAGGTCAGGTCTCACCCATGGCCATGATGCTTGATCTCACTAGACCATGGTCAGTGAGGTTCAACCCTCGCCAGATCTAGCAAGGGCAAGCCTCGCCCATCCTCGCGGCACTAGCGAGGGCTCAAGCCTCGCCAGTGGTCGGCAAGGTCGACCTCAACCTCATTGACCACTCGCCTCTAGGCGATCAATCGCCTGGAGGAAGGTGGAGAACAAGGAAAAAAAAAAAAAAATAAAAGTAAAAGAAAAAAAAGAAAATAAAAATTTGAAAAATATTAAAATATTATTAAAAATTGTTCACGTTAGCATCGCCACATCATATTAGCCAACTAACATTCACATTAGCAAAATCCAATCAAAATTAGCCGAAAGAACCTAATTGGCATTAGGTTAAAAATTTTAGGACTAAATTGGATACCAATTAAATATTTGAGACTAAATTAATACCAAGTCAAAATGTTTAGAACTAAATTGGTACAATAAAAGGTTTAGGACTAAATTAACATCAATGTAAAAAGTTTAGTGACTTTTCTGACACTTTTCCCCATTTTTTCTTATATAAGATCTCGATTGTTCATACAAGAAAATAGAGGCAAGGGGCCTTACATTTCCTGATGCTAAATCATTCTATTCCAAATTATCTATATCCCAAATTATCTATGTTGATGGAACACGAAAGGTTTTCGAACATGGACCTAGAAAAAAAGCTTTGATTAGACCGGTTAAATGGCAATCATCTTCATGGAATAACTTCATTCTTCCATCTACTCTACCATTAATCAACTCATGAGGTTGTCACTTAATTCGTTGTCAAAATTCTTAATCCGAGGATACAAATTTCATGTTTAAGCAATCCCGAGCCTCACTAAATGGAAGTTTGGCCTTAGATTCTACTCTCCAGAGAGCCCTAATTTATTCACGTACATGAAATGATTTGCATGCATTTGTGAAATTAGGCCTTTTCTTTCGAACTGTGCAGCTTTTATACTCTCGGTGGGGCTAGACGACGAATGGAAGATTGACACGTAATGCTTATACATACATACATACATACATCCGCGTGTGCGGATGTATGTATGTATGCGTGCGTGCGTGCGTGTAAAGAATTCGCCGCCACTATCAACATCCGCGGCCTCACCTTTACCGCGTGTTCATGGGAGAGTTTCCTCCCTCCGCCTTTGTCCCCGTAGCGCCCGTCTCTCTATGTTCCTCCTTCCCTCTCTCTCGTTAAAACCGTTTGTGTCTTTGTTTGAGCGCCATGCCACCATCGAGCTCGTCGCGGTGGGCAGAGCTCGATGCGGCGTCAAGCTCTACCTCGATAGGGGACGCCACTAGTCTAGATCTAGAGGTGTGCCATTAGATTGGGAGGCTTTGCGTCTCTGGCCATGTAGGGCGTCAAGATTCCGAGCTCTACCTCGAACTGCAATGCCGCTGGTCTAGATTTGGAGGTGTGCCTTTAGATTCATAAGCTCGACAACATCCAAGGTCATGGTGGGCGTTGAGCTTCCATATCTAGCGCCATGCTTTTGGTATGACCGTGCGGCTGGAACCTCGCCATGAGCCTCAACAATGAGGACGACATTTCAACCGCCATGGACGAGCAACCAAGATGGGCAAGCACTGGGAGCTCGAAAAACATAAAAAGGCAAAACAGAGGCATAGAGTTTGGGCTCGGCTTGGACGCATAGAAAGACACGTCATACTACAGGGACGGCGACAGACAGTGGCACGTCTTGGATGGCATGTCTTGGATGCACAGCAGTGGTCGGCCTGGACACGGCAACTCTGCTGGTGCCTACGATCGGCGCAGGCGTGCGTGGTCAGCTTAGAGGTGGCTGTGGATGTGGAAGAGAGAAAAAAAAGAAAAGAAAAGAGGGCTGGGCGCTCTGCTCGGGTGTGGTGGTATTTGGATTAAGTGCAGTGCGCACCAGAATTGAATGGGAATGCGTCGCGATCTAAAAATGGAGAAAACCGGTGGAGCTACCATAGGGATGACTGATTTGCATCCCTGGAATGGAGCCCAGCCACGTTCCTCGTTCTTTAGCAATGGCGAGCAGGCAATCCCAACGCAGGTCAATGACATTGCTATCTTAAGGACGAAGGAAGGAATGTAAATTAGACAATTTTTTGCACATGACATATACAGAAATTCAGATCTGAGTAAGTCCTTAAACTACTTCATCTGAACTTTAATATGTAAAATCCAGAGTATGCTCGGGAGAAGAAAAATATTCTCTTACTAATGAGGGGTATGTGGTGTGCAAGCACCAGAATATTAAAATAAAGAATGCAGTCTGACTGGGCTCCCTTATTGGAGGAACTACCGCAGGCAACTCTCATAGGTGGCAATACCTTGAGTGCCAATTGCCCATGCTAATTCCGTGGAAGACATAATATGACCCACTCTAATCACATACTAGTAACATAAATGAAAAGCATGTTTATGCCATTTTGATTTAGTGTTTCAATAGATCGCGAGCAGAGTGTTCACATTGCTCAAAATCCAGATTAAGAAGTTGATTAGTCGTTCATATGTTCGCACAAAACGGCTTGATCTATAAACACTCGTCAAGGTCATTCAAGTTCCACCATGCGGAAGTTCCTCGTGGTTCGTTTGGGAAGAAGAGAAGTGGGGAAATGAAAGGGGTGTGAAGAGTGGACTAAAGAATTGAGTTTTCGTTGAGGAGTGAAGCGAAATTTTCAAAAAAAAAAAAAAAAAAGTTATGGTTTTCTTTGCCAAAAGCTCGACTTAGAGAAATAGTTTAGGAAAACCATTTTATTTACATGCCGGACAAGTGAGCGAGTGCCTGCTACATGTTCAATTGGTTTGATTCCAAAGTAAGAAACAGATGAAACGAGCAACTCATCCATTTAGTTTACGTAGCATATCAGCATGATATATGTATGATAGTGAAATTTCATGCAATGTCTAAGAAGTTAAATTGTTAGATGGAGGTGTAATTTAACTCAAAATACTTTAATATTCCTTTCCAAGCGTATGCCGGACCTTGCTCTAAAACTAAAGTAGGACAATATATAACCGACGAGGCAAATAGGGCCTCGGAAGGTTTGGACTTGGAATTTGCTACTCCGATATAATATGAAATTTGGTGGGACTACATTCAAGTATTAAAAGTTGAAGCTATTTGAGAAAGACAGGGTTTTATTTAGATACCTTGACAATCGCCATTTAATTAATGCAACAAGAAAGCAATTGTAAAATGAACAAAATATGCCAAGGCGAGTATATGATAACTTATTCAAATCATAATTAATATCGAATGATCAACTGAAATTAGTTACTGGGAGGAGGTGGCGCGTCCCCACATTTTGCTGTCGTCGAGTCATCAGTCATTCGATCACCGACGCCATCTGGAGGCTGACTAGCTGAGTTCCCGCTTACCTTTCCGTCATCTTCCGAGTCATCCAAAAGGTACTTCTCAACTCCCCACAAATAAATGTAACCGAGAATAAGCCAGAATATCAAACGACGGAGAGGACGACGACGACTTCGAACGAAAGGAGGGTACTCCATCACTGTAGCGCCTGAGACAATTAGGAGGAAAACGAGCCCCAGATAAAATATGGTGTTAGCAAGCCAAGAAAGTTTGCCAACGGTCAAGGTGACACCAGTTAAGAAAGCGATGGACATAGCCAGAAGTGCAATTGTTAACGGTAGCCCTGAGCGCCGCAATGCAGCCACTGCAGCTTCGAAGTCGTGTCCCTGTACATAGATGAGGTTGATGACCGCGGTCATTGAGCAGAACATTGCGATGGTGTTGCAAATTGCGAAGGCCTGGAACAATCTCCTGTCCAGCATAGTAGCCATGCCCTGCTCATCTTTCAAGGCCGTGTCCGAGCCGTTAAATCCTCCAGGAACTGCGAAATCAGCTGCGAAAGTCACGGTGGCCACAAGTGTCGCCACCAGCAGACGGGTATTAACAACATCCTTCAAGTCGTTTATGTTGACCTTCGATTTGCGCCAGGTGTCTAAAAGCGCCTCTTCTCGAGCTTCCGGCCTACGTACAAGGTATTCTCCGCTTACAGCTCCAGTTTTACAAGATGTCGAGGATGCCAACACCATTAACCTCAACCTCTGAGAACGGGATCATATAAGAAGGGAAAAAATAACATACCATGTCAATAACGGGAAAGAACTCTGGAGTACTCATTTAAAGGGAAACTTTTACTTCTGAAAATGCAGCAGCGTCTGCTCTTTTAAAAGAATTAACACCTAGAGTACAAGTTCTTTTTAGATGAAAGAGAAGGCAAGAATGGAAAAAGGAATGCAACACAACTCCTGGCTTCTATACATGACCATATTTACAGGCTCAATTAATCAAGAGATATAACTATTTATCCATGCATTCGTCGGAGATATTTAGCTTGTTTCTACCTGCGGACATATTCATGGCCCCAAGCTTTAACTACCTCCTATTAAGACTATATTAGATATTTGCAGAACGTTAATCCTAGAGGAGTCTTGGCCATTCTAGAAAGTTGATCAATGCTTCAAAAATAAGGTATTAGTCTATGGACATATTCAGATAGTTGATAAACGAAATAGTGACTATTCAGTTACCTACCTTCCGTAATGTAGGCACCCTTATGTAGAGATTTGCAGCAATGATATGAGCACTCAAGGTTTCGTGGTTGACACGGCCGAGATCAACCCTTTCATCCAGCACAAGAGAAATCAAAGCGGCGGGTTGTGAATATATCGCCGCCAAGTGCAAAGGTGTATTTCCAGCATCATCTCTATCACGTATCATCTTCCACAGTTGTGGATGTCTAAGTACATATTTCACTACTTGAGTACTCCCATATTTGGCTGCCACATGAAGAATGCTTTGCCCTCGCCCGTTGTACACAAATGATATCGGAAGTAACTTCTCGATAAGATCAACAAAATCCCTCTTGGTTGCAATATGAATGGGAAGATCCCCATTCATGTCCCGTTCTCGGGCCATATATTCAGTTTCTAGTCTTAAGAGTTTATCGAATACTGGGGCAATATTTAAGAAAGCTGCTAAATGAAATACATTACTGCCTTTGGAGTCAGTCATTGCAAATAACTTCACGTTTGTCTCGAGTATCTGGTTGGCCAAATCTGGGATCAAAAGCTCCAAATTAGGGACCACATCCTCATAAACATTTTAGGGTGGTTGGGGCTTGGTTGGTTGGTCTCAATATATTTAAACCTATTTTGGGATAAGGACATCTTCAACATAACCTTCATCACTACTGGGATTGATAATCGTGGATGTTGGATAACATTGCAATGCCGAAAGCAGTAGGGATAATTTTGATTGAATAGGACAGTCTTGATCTTGCTCAATTTATGACTACTCTCTATTTTTATTTTAATCATGTTATTCTTACTTGATCTACGTAGTGCTGATGACATAATACATACCATATCATTTAGTAAGGTTTTCTGGGTAGAAATTACCCCCTCATTTATACACATACATACATGACTTGTGAGAATTTTGTTTTTCTAAAATTATCCTTGTAGTACACCCACAGCTACCCACTTACCACTATCTTTATACAGAGCCATCTAAGTAAACGAGTCTTATTGGAGAATTAGGACAGATTTATTAAAATACTCTAGGTTCTATATAGTCTGGGATGTGTTTGATGATTTATAATTGGGAAATCTGATATCGGAATCTAATTTGTACTAATTACCAGATGCTCCTACTTCATTGATATTTCTTAGGCTATTTAATTAGTGAATATGCATATTCTGACTCTAGAATTTGAGATAGGTAAATCTGAAACTTGAATATGATCAATCATTTATCAAATTAAGTTTACTCTGTTACAAATCTAAAGATATAACTTTGTGAAAGATGGGACTATTTCCGCTCTCATTTTGGATGGAACCACGAAATTATATTTGAAGTGACTAAAATACCTTTATGCTTAATAATCAATTAAGTAATAATTTAATATTAACGACTATAACCACATTTCTTTCTCGTCGCCCATCTCCCTTATAGTTGTCACTTTCCTTTGCGGTTTCATTTTCCTTTTCTACTATTTACTTCGTCCTGTCTTTTTCCTTTTCTTATCAAATAACAACAGAATTTTTTTTTGTCTTGATCCAAATATTAGGTCAAAAGATTATCTTTATTTGTGTTTTTATGTGAACTAGTAATCATATAGTGCCTTTGGCACGTTAGAACTAGTAAAAATTATAAAAAAAGTCCCAAAATTATTGCAATTTTGTCAATTCAATCCTAAATCTTTTAGTTTTATTAATTGAGCTCTAAACCTTTTCACATTCACCAATTGAGTCCATCTAGCCAATTTTCACCTTAAATTGTTAATGTGAACACTGATTGTCCCATGTGACACTGTTGGTGTTGAAAATTTTAATATTTTTTGTGAATTTATTATTTATTATTTATTATTCTTAAATTTTTCCTTTTTTTTTTTCTTTTCTTCTCTTTCGGTTTAGTACTTTTTGGATAATTTTCCCTTATAACTAATGTTATAACTAGTATTAACACCTAGAGGGGGGTGAATAGGTGTAGAGGAAGTTTACGCGCAAGTAATATAGATCTATTGCAATCAACAAACAGAAATTAAATAGAGAGAGTAGAGAAGATTGCAAACACGGTTTATAGTGGTTCGGCTTTTGACAAGCCTACGTCCACTCTCCAGGCGATCAGCCAATAGGCTGGATTTCACTATGTGATCAAAGGTGATTACACACTCTTGAGTGTTAGCACTTGATGATGATATGTCTCACAAAGTCACTCTTTTTGGTAATTCACTAGGATCACTCAATTACGCTCTTTTCCGACAACTAGTGAAGAATTGAATCGCCTTGGAATATATTTATCCTCTCTAGTCTCCTAGGTCTCATCCTATCCTTATATACTCTCCAAGCCACACTCGACCGTTGGCTCTTTCCGTGAGAGATTAGTCTTCCCTTTCCTTTCTTGGACAGACTTCATAAGGTAAGTCTTTTGACCGTTGGAGGTAGATTGGATCCCCTTGGATTCTCGCTCGCCCATACAATCGAATCCGGGCTTCCATAAGTGTTTCATCCTTCTTTGGAAGTTGTCGATGATTGATCTTGTTGATCAATATAAATATGGTAAGTGAAAATCATATGACCGTTGGTGATCCGATCCTGTAGTTCCATTACGAATCTGCCTAGATTTTCGATCCGGTACGTTCGGACTTAAAATCTCGATGCAGACGGTCGGACTTAAATCTCGCCTGGTACGGTCGGACTTAAATCTCGATCACTGTCGAGTCTTCCGTCTTCTTCATCCGGACTCGAAACTTTCTATGCTTCTCCGTCCGCTTCATCCAGGACTCGGAAGCTTTCCATCATCTCGCATAGCGGCTTGTGCGTCTTTCACCAAGTTACTCAATAAACACGTTAGTAGCCTTTTGATTTATTTTGTCATCTTCAAAACATCATAAGGGATTTCCCTAACAATCTCCCCTTTTTGATGATGACAAAACAATCTCTGAATATGCAGATGTGCAATTATGCTTTTAAATATATTGATAAATCAAAGCATCATAAGCACATAATATAATCTTCAAAATTTTATATATTCAAAGAATGTCATTCAAAATATGAGATTATAAAATAGAAGATAGTTGATAAATTGAGCAAAATAATATATAGAAATAATTGCAGCTCAATATTATGCATAATATAAAACCAATTAGCACATATGCATATACATATTTTCTCCCCCTTTTTGACATAATCAAAAAGCGATTACAATACAAAATGGTGTCACGTGGAGAATAAATTCACATAATATCTTTAAAAATATATGAGACATGAAACACAAACTTTAAAGATATCATATTGATACGAATATAAAGAATATTCAATATAGCTCATATATATCAACAAAAATCTGCCAAGGAAAGAAATGGATGATATACTTACCAAATTATGTAGAACACAATTTACCTTTTCTTTCCGTAGTAATCAAGATCAAGATCAATTCAAAAAATCTGTCATATTTGATCAATGCTCCCCCTCAATTTGTTGCCTTTTCGAAATGATCACGATTCTCCATTTCTTTTTATATTCACTTTCTCCCCCTGTCCTCATGACAGTATTTGCGATAATACTTATCGCAGTTTGTGCACGTTGAATAGAATGCTGTCCCTTTATTTCCTTTGTAGTAGCAACATTAGCAACATTCGTAGCATTCATTTGCTTTTGAAGTTTGAGGAATAAGTTTGTTTTCTTTAATCAAACTCGCCTCAAATTTAATTTGCATAAACTTATTAAACTTTCTGCACAAATGCACTGTTATAATATTTCGCATAATATATAATGCCCTTTCTTGCGAAATAAATTGAATAGCATATTTGACAATATAAAAAATTTCAATTCAAAGCTATTCAACCTTACATATAACATATTAGTGGCTGCTCAATAATTTCTGAAAATTTTGTGCAATGAATAGAATTTCTGAGCCTTAAAAATTTCCATAATTTCGGATCAAGCTTTTCTAACCTCATATGGAAAGATATTTTGCCACCTGCAAATCCTTGTAAAATAGATAATAATCCTTGCAAAAAAAATAAATATCACGTACATACCTTCTTTTAATTTGCGGATCAAACTTGCCCGATATAAAATATCTTCTAAGATTATAGCAAGTGAATCCCAAAATACAACAATATCTTTCAAGATTAAAGGGATTTCCCTAAGCATAAATTTCAAAAGATATTATTGATGCAATATGTAAAAGAAAGTATATATTTTTATTACGTGCCAAATCAAGTAATAAAAATGTATAATATCTGACGAGAGATTTTTGCAATATAAATCACACGTGAGTCATCAAAATCATCCAGAACCATAAAATTGATGTATAAATTTGGAAAGCAGGATGATAAAGATGGAATGTTTTATTTCCTTACCCAAGGTATATATATTTAAAATATACCATTGAATTAAAGATGATCCTTGTCGATCTTTGCCTAAATATGTCCTTTGATTATACCATGATATGCAGAGACTGTACGTACTTCCCTTGTATAATTCCCTGCAATGAACTCATTTCCTTTTCGGTATCCATGAATTTGGATCATTCTTTCACGTTAGAGCACAAAAAGGAAATCTTCAAAGATACTCAAATATTCATTCCAAGCTCGACACAAAAGAGAATTCAAGGGAAAATATCTTGCATGATAATATATCGTAAAATAGAATTTCTCTTTGCAAAATATAACAAAATAAGAGAGCATAAAATCTGATCAAATAATCATGATTATCTCTAAGCAGGATATTAAATTAATCACACGTATCAAATTCCAACTCACAAAACTACCAAAAATATATCACACGATTCTTCCTTCAATATAACCAATTATAGAATATAATTATTATAAAATTTGAATCAACCGAAACATAAAAAGAACATTATGCACAAACAAATTCTCGCTTCCTTACCTTTATTACCTGCAAGAAAACAACTTATCTTTTATTTGGTACCCAAATGAATTTGGGTCCATTTCGGTTAGAGGAAGCATCAAATTTCCAATTGATTGACTTGGATTTCTTCCAATCAAGTAGACATTGTTGCTTAAAGTGATTGTGATCACCACAATTCGAGCAATTAAAATATTGAGATCCAATAGGCTTCACAAATTGCTTACCAAAATGACTTCGATAATGGTGGATTGAAGGTTTGCGCCTCAATCTCTCCTTTATTTTTGGAAAATCATTCTTGCTCTCACTTGTAGAATTTTCCTCTCTCAATTTAGAGATTTTCTTCAACACTTTCTTATGTTCTGCGCATAACTCTTCAAAAGGATCATCATCATCAAGAATAAAATTTGAACATGTTACCTCGTCTTCTTCAAATTCAATGCCCGCCATTAAGCATAAATTCTCATTATCGTTGGATTCACACTCGATATCGCTCCACGTCTCGGCTTTCTTTGTGGACTTCTTCCCTTTCGAATTGCTTCTTTTTCTCACAAGGTGTTCAGATTTTTTGATCGACGACCTCATCTCCTCATCGTCATCCTTTTTATCTTCCTCAAAATCTGCCTCATTAAAATCAGCATTAGATTTTAAAGCAATTAACTTCTTACCTTCTGGATCTTCATCATTTATACGTTCCGCTTCATAAGATTGCAAAGTTCCAATAAGTTCATCAACGGATAAAGGCGAAATCCTCAACGTCTCGCGGATTGAAGTCTTGACGTTGTTCCAATCCTTCGATAATCCTCTCAAGAGCTTATTGACCTTCATTGATCCTGGGACAGGTTGTCCTTGATATGCAAGCCCATTTACTATATCAGTAAATCTGCTGAACATATCTCCAATGGATTCTCCTGGCTTCATCTTGAATGATTCATATTGCCCGAGAAGAATATTAACTTTGGTCTCATTTACACGATCCGTCCCTTCATAGGTAACGTGCAACCTATCCCATATTTCCTTCGCTGTTTCACAAGAGGAAATTCGATTATACTCATTAGGAGATAAAGCACAAGAAAGAGAGTAGATAGCCTTTGCATCTAAAGCTTCTCTTTTTGTTATCTCTTTTTGAGATAGAGTAACAGATGATTGAAGTGTTTCGCCATCCTCTTTTCTAGTAGATGCTAATACAACATTAGGATTGATTCCTTTCTCAACAACATCCCATTCCAACAGATCCTTAGATCTTAGGAATGCCTTCATATTGTTTTTCCGGAGACATTGTACTCTTTCCCATCAAAGTAAGGTGGTCTCGGTGATGCTTCGTCCCTCAATCGACACTGGTGCAAAAATACTAGCCATGAAAGATCTTTAGCTCTGAAGTAATAAACACTTCAAGATACTGAGCACGAGGCTCTGATACCAATTGTTATAACTAGTATTAACACCTAGAGGGGGGTGAATAGGTGTAGAGGAAGTTTACGCGCAAGTAATATAGATCTATTGCAATCAACAAATAGAAATTAAATAGAGAGAGTAGAGAAGATTGCAAACACGGTTTATAGTGGTTCGGCTTTTGACAAGCCTACGTCCACTCTCAAGCGATCGCCAATAGGCTGGATTTCACTATGTGATCAAAGGTGATTACACACTCTTGAGTGTTAGCACTTGATGATGATATGTCTCACAAAGTCACTCTTTTTGGTAATTCACTAGGATCACTCAATTACGCTCTTTTCCAGACAACTAGTGAAGAATTGAATCAGCCTTGGAATATATTTATCCTCTCTAGTCTCCTAGGTCTCATCCTATCCTTATATACTCTCCAAGCCACACTCGACCGTTGGCTCTTTCCGTGAGAGATTAGTCTTCCCTTTCCTTTCTTGGACAGACTTCATAAGGTAAGTCTTTTTGACCGTTGGAGGTAGATTGGATCCCCTTGGATTCTGCTCGCCCATACAATCGAATCCGGGCTTCCATAAGTGTTTCATCCTTCTTTGGAAGTTGTCGATGATTGATCTTGTTGATCAATATAAATATGGTAAGTGAAAATCATATGACCGTTGGTGATCTCGATCCCGTAGTTCCATTCGAATCCGCTAGATTTTCGATGCAGTACGTTCGGACTTAAAATCTCGGTCAGTACGGTCGGACTTAAATCTCGATGCAGTACGGTCGACTTAAATCTCAGTCTGGTCGAGTCTTCCGTCTTCTTCATCCAGACTCAGAAACTTTCTATGCTTCTCCGTCTGCTTCATCCAGACTCAGAAGCTTTCCATCATCTGCATAGCGGCTTGTGCGTCTTTCACCAAGTTACTCAATAAACACGTTAGTAGCCTTTTGATTTATTTTGTCATCTTCAAAACATCATAAGGGATTTCCCTAACAACTAATACCACACACAATTGTAAATGCTTCCTTTGCCAATAAGAGATCCTACTTGATAATTTTATTAGAAGAATAACGGTGTAACACTTAGGCTTTGCCCCCTTTCAATTAAATTGGTGTTAATGTGAAAGTTTCTTACATTCATATAATATTCAGGAATAAAAAGGAGAACCAAATTTGAATGCCCAAATTTGTGTATAATGCAATATATACATATACATACATATATATATATATGTATATAGATCATAATTTTTCCAATAGTATAATGCATTCATACTAATATTCGTTTAATAAAAGGTCACGGCCACATAGCGCCAATCTTCGTTGCAACAGGATTAGAAAAAAAAGACGTCAGGTCTGTGGAATAATGTTTTGGTTAAAATCGGTTAGTCACGTTTTCAAATTAACGGTACCGTTCTCTTCTCATTTTCCTTTACTTTTTTTCCCTTGACCCGGCTTGCCTTTTATACAAAGAAACGTAAGAAGAAAAAATTGATTTGTGTATTTTAATTTTCTGAAACCTTATGAATAAGTTATCTGGTGCTTTACAAAGCGTATTATGGCTGTAGTGGGCACGTTATTAACAAAGAGAGTTATTGGCCGTCACTCGCTCATTCTCCTTAGTAAAATGGTTGGTGTTCGTAAATTTAAGCTGATTTATTATGCTCTAATGTGAGATAATTGTTTACTAAAAGAATTATATCGGCTGATTGCGACACCCAATGAGTATGCAACTACTTTAATAAGTGGGGTTTGGGATTTCATGTGAAAAAGCCATATGGTGGTTTGGGTAAACGCAGGAGTTGGTGCACGGATTTGGAACGAGATTAGTCTGTACGTATATACTTCCAATAAACAGATTTAGGTATTTACCAAGGCGTGAAAGTAAGATGGCACCATGAATGGGTGGCAAGCCTTGTATCCTCGATGGCTCTAGCGGGAGCGAGAGAAAAACCTCATTTATCGCGGGGTCATTAAATTGGAAGGCCAAGTACAGGGGAGATGTCTGATCGGCGGTCTTCCAGTAGACAGGCTCCAAATCTTCGTTTGACAAATGGCGCACCCAATCGACGTTGCTAGCACGCACGGCCTCAAGCAAAGCTGTGTTTCCATCTTTGTTCTGCATCCTCAGGATCCGTTTCTTGTCCTCGACGTTGGGAAGGTCCATTATCCGGCGAATCAACATCGCAGTAGCTGTAATTCTCCCAACCAGAATCGCCATGTGGAAGGGGGTATCTCCCCTATCATTTTGGGCAGCTATGAGATGGCCAGGGACATAATCTAGCAGGAGCCTTAGGATGTCGTCCTTGTCGGTGGCTACCGCAAAGTGGAGTAGCGAACCTTTCCCTGCTTTTGACAAGCAATTGAAAATGGCAGATGGATTGATTTGATTGGCCAGCCTTTCGATCGTAGAAATGAACTCTTCGACATCGGCGTTGACGATGACAATCGATAGTGTTTGAGCAGCTGCATATACTTCCGCTGGATCTTGTCGCTCCGCGTCTCGCGTAGCTGCCAATGCTTCATTGATTCTCTCCCGTCGACTCCTCCATATTTCTTTTATATTCAAAGAATCCATTTCATCCTCTAACATTTCCTTGAAAGCTCCTCCCCCATCCTTCTTGACCTCCTCCTCGGTCGACTTGTTCATGCCAACGTTCTCCTCTTGTTCTATTGATATCTTAACGTCCATCGAGCCTAGGTTACGCAAGTAATGTAGTCATTGTAAGCGAATGGGGATTGTGTAAGGAGACGTTATATCATTGAAATATTAAATAATAAATTCATCTAATTATTTAAACTTTCACAACAGTTAATAGTAGTCCTAAAAAATTGTGTATGCCATAAAACTAAATAGTTCCAAGTTTAAAATTGTTGCATAAGATCGCACATATGTGAAAAAGTTACAAATGCAAGAAATTAATATGACGCCACAGACTGGCATGGTGGTTCGGTTGAGTGTACCTAATCTCAAATTTTAGGCCAAATCTAAACTCAAGTATGAATATGAGTACTATTAGGGCATTTACATATTATAACATCTCAAAGTTTCAAAATAATTCCTTTTTATCTCTGGCCAATATTCTCGTTCCCACATGTATCCATTTTTGGTCAATTTCCCATTGATCAAAGTCCTCATTCTCACATAAACGAAACAATTTTTGGCTACTTCCTTGAAAACTTAAGCGATTAAATAAATAGAATATAAACAAAGCTGGCAACCATAATCTAAACTATCCACGTAACACTTTACGTTCAAAACTTTTAAACTTGGTTAACACATGGAACCCACAGTTTTGACACCCCCGATTGAAGCAAGGCTCTGCACATATTTTTGCAGATATTTTGTCGAGATATTTTTACAGAGGATTAAATGGATGTAAGAACTGCAAGTGAATTTGAACATGATTGAGAGATTTTTGAGTTTGTCTCTTTTGTAAGCTTGCAATATCCATTTTAGTGTTGTCCCTAAGAGTTAGCAAGAATGACAAATCCATTTATAAATATACGAGAGAAGTGGTTCTTCCTACTAAGAGTGAAGACATTTGTCTAGGTGAGAGATAAAGTGTATTATGGACTCTTTGTAAATACTCAAAGGTGTGATTTAAAATTTGGGGAGAGAATCTACAGTGTTGTGAATACAAAGTGTGAAAACGACTATACTTAGTGTATGATGAGGTTGCTGTTGAAGGAAGTCAAGTTCTAAGGTGGCAGCAAGTTCTACACTTATAACAATGTGATATATGTACTTTTGCCTTAACTAAAGGAATTCAATCTATTTGGGTTGTTAGCTAGAAAGAGGAGTAGGCATATCCAAAATGAACCTCTATAAATCTCGTTTGCAATTTCTTTTTCTCTAAACTTTTTAATCTCCATAGTTTATAAAAGCTAATTTATGTTGAAGAAGAAGCACAAATTTTTATTGAGATTAGTTCTACAAAATTGGTATAAATTTCCTTGCAAAATCATCACCTCCCTCTTAATTGCATATTGGGCCTAACAAAGTCTTCAAATCTCTTTACAATTGGACTAATTGAGAAAATAGATCTTGGTTGCAGAAAGTAGTAATTATGATATTGACATTTCAACACCCAAGCATTCATAATTACCACACTTACATGACAGTTTTATTTTAGCATGGAGGCCATCCAACACAAATCGTTAAAAGACAATTGAGTCACTAGCATACTTTACAGCATCCACAAATGTAATATCAAAATCTCTCAAAAAATTCATAGAGAAATGACCTAACACTTCTCTTGTTTGCTCTCATGTGCTAAAATAAAAAATCACGTCTTTTATACATAATATATGTATCCAAAATAAGAAATCCCCTTTTAATCGACTCAAACTATATATCCAACTTTAACAAGGATTTATAGTTACTTCAATATGTTTGGTCAACAAAAGTCCAATGAAGACTTTCCTAATTTTAATCACATGGTAGGGCATCCTATTGGATTTTGTTCACGGGTTCAAATTCTAGTACAGGAATGACAAAACCGGCAAGAGAAAGTAACCGTGGTCACTAGTGTTGCCACCACTGGCTGCGTGTTTAGTAGGTCCTTTATTTCATGCTGTTTCTTTGGGCCGGAAGATTGGTCATTATGGGAATCGACTTTTCGGCTGGAGAATGCATAAATCGCCTCTCATGGGCAATGTCGTGCAAAGTGCAAACTAAAATTAGCAGGGTCAACCAGAGGGCTGTGGAGGCAAAAAAGGAGTGGAAAGAAAGGACACTGTGAGCTAACTAGAGACGAATGGTAGTCCTAATGCAGTAGGAAACAAAACTTGTTATATCGATATACTAGGAACATCATTGAATAGAGTGAGCCAATCAAGAAAAAATACAATGAAAAGTTTGTGATCCAGCATCAAGATCGAAGGCGATTAACATTAACAAAGGAAATATTAGACAATTGGCAAAAGAAAAAAGAAAGGAAATATTAAATGGGACAAACTTTTAATATTGATATACTAGTACAATCATTGAATAGAGTGAACCAATCAAGAATGAATATTATGGAAAGCGTGTGATTGAAGGCCATTAACTTTAACAAAGGAAATATTAGACAATTAGAAAAAGAAAAAGGAAAGGAACTATTAATCAATTTGAAAAATGCATACCTTCCAATACAAAAACTTCCTTCTCCAACGATCTATAGGCGATATTGAAAGCAGTGAACTCGTTAGTCCCACAAAAGATGGACCAAAGCAGCCATTTTATATTACATTAAAGGGCTAGACTTGTTGAATAAATCCTCATGCATAGTTGCTTTACTGCTTTGATTTCCTTTAACTGATTCTATTCTTTGCCTACCATAGAAGCAAAGAGGCATAGAGATTCTCAATTAGTCCTTTTGTAGTTGGCTTTGGTAATTATGTGTACGATCATCCTTCGTACCAATTATGATCATGTACTAAAGTTTAGTAATTATGGACATATTATTCCGTGTTATAATTTACGTATCGCTAGAATGGTACTCGGCTTCATAAAAAAGCTAGATAATTTGCATCAAAAGACCAGTTCTTTTGCAGATCTATAGGACCCAATAAAAAAAAAGAGTATGTTATGTATCAATCACACAACCGAAACGGCTAACCAACCAATCAAATGGTTTGCACAATATGCATTTTTTATTAGATTTACTGCACTTAAATTTCGAAACTTTTTTTTTCAATTGAATTGTTACGCCATGTACTATTGTAGCAAGACATGTGCTATCTGCTCTCTGATCTCATCAAGAAAGAGAAAAAGAGAACATCTCATTTCCATGTGGTCGGTGCGTGGCTATCCACGTGGTATCATCCAATTGGCGAGCAGTCACTGCGAAAACAAGCTTAGGTAGGCTCTTGCATGAATGAGATGATGGCTTGGTGGCACCTTTTTCACCGCCCAAATATATTAAAATGAGCATAGAGGAAATCAAAAATAAGACATAGATGGGATTAGGACACTAGAAGTGTCAATACTTTCGACGACACTCTCACTTTGGTGCTAAAACTTTTTTTCGCTCACTTGAGTGTCAAATCGGAGTGAAATCGTTCACTTGAATGACATTCCGCTGGAAAAGCTAACGTGGCTGCCGGAAAATAATATTTTAATATTTTAATTAATATTTTTTATTTTTTTGAATTTTTTTGAATTTTTTTTTGAATTTTTTTGAATTTTTTTTAAGGGCCACCGTTGACCCTTGCCATCGGCCGCGAAGGCCTTGGGTGAGGCCATCGCGGCCTCCCCGTAGCTGCCGAGGGCCATTGCGGCCTTGCCCAAGGCTAGATCTAGGCAAGGGCCGCCTGGCCTTCACCGTCGCCGCCGCGGGTGAGGCCGTCGACGGCCTCGCCTGCCTCACCTAGGGCCTTCGACGGCCTTGCTGGCCTCACCCAAGGCCTTCGCGGCCGATGGCGAGAGTTCAGCGGCCGGTGAGGGTCAATGGTGGCCCTCGCTGGCCCTTAAAAAAAAAGCAAAAAATCAAAAAAATCAAAAAAATTAATTAAAATATTAAAATATTATTTTCCGGCTACCACGTTAGCATTTTGGCACCACGTTAGCTTTTCCAGCAAAGTGGCACTCAAGTAAACGATTTCACTTCGATTTGGCACTCAAGTGAGCGAAAAAAAAAGTTTTGGCATCAAAGTGAGCGCCGTACGAAAGTTATGGCACTCCTAGTGTACTTACCCGACATAGACCATCAACATGAATTTCGTAGCTGATGGAACATAGACAATGAATTAACTGAACAAATAACATCACTCACATCTTGAAAAATCATATGTTTTGGAAGAAGCTTTTACCCATTTTGAAATCTAGGGGGGGAGATCAACGTCATGAAGCTATTGAAGTTTTTTCCGAAGAATTTGTTTGATTAGGGAACAAATTTAGTTTCTTCATTGTATGATCCGATACGATGTTTGTAATCTATGTTGAATTTGTAGATGATATCAATTGAATAAATTTTGTCAAAAAAGAGTAGAGTTTCCTCATTTTCTCTAGAGAAGTGTCAGAAAAATTCTAAACATTTCGTATTTGTGTCAATTTAAGTTGGAGACCCGTGCGTTTTACGGATTCAAAATTCTGCACATTCAAATTATATAGAGGTAACCTAATATGGTAAAATAATATAAAATGCATAAAAGTTTTGTATGTCCAACGACTTCAAATTAATCAATTAGACAGCATTTAAGTTTTATTTACTTTGAAGCACTAAGGTTTACGAGGGGATTTAATATGTATGAGGATCTTCTATATTCTTTTTAGGGATTTTCAATGCATGTCCAACATAAAAAAGCGATTCGACAATGTATATACATAATTATATGTGTAGAATAAAAGAGACTGCTAGATTAGTTTCAACTTGCATTACTTGGTGAATGTCATTGACATAGCTAAAGACACAATATAATGCACCAATTGTAATAATCTGAAAATGTATAATTATTTTTTTGTGGCGAAATCATGTATGTGAGCATATGTTCACTTGTGGGTTAATTGATAACTTGAAAAATATATATGACCGGACACAATATGAACGGCTCTTATTTTGGGGAATTGACATTAGTGGTCCATAAACTTTTCTTCAATGTTCAATATGGTCCATAAATTTCATTATATTCAATTTAATCCTTGAACTTTTAAAAATTCACTCAATGTAGTCCTTCCATTAATTATGTTGCCACGTGACATGTATTGTTTTGACGTGAACTGTTACGTTGGTATTTATTGAGCCAAATATTAATGTGGGCTGCGACGTCTTTTTCCCAAGTCAGTAAATCTTTTTTTCTTTCCTTTTTGGGTAAAAGTAATGAGAGGGGGGGTGTTGGGATGGCATGAAAGCCACATGGATATCACATGGATGCCGAAATGGCAAATCTAATAACGTGAAGCTAATAGAAATTATGGTCACGTAACTAATGATGTTAGAATTTTCAATGGAGGACTACATTAAGTGGATTTTTGAAAGTTCAAGGACTAATTTGAACCAAAAAAAAATCAAGGAGCACATTAAACATTGAAGAAAAGCTCATAGACCACCCATGGTCATTATCCAATAAATAATAGAAGCATGTTAGTTATTTTATCATTTAGCTGATAGATTAATGAAAAAATAATCAACTAAATTTCTTTCAAGAATGAATTTTACTTGTTTAGTCTATCTCATCATAGTTGCCTGCTTCTACGTTTTACGTATTTCAATTACATGTTATGCATTAGAATGCAGATTATCATGAGATATAACTAAAGATATTAAAATTATTCACTTATCTACAACTTCATGATTAAACTGAAGTATGTATCATTGCATTACATGGATACTTTTTTTTTCGTCTAAAATCACATTGATTCATCATTACAATTAATTAATTATACAAAAAATAAAATGATATATCTTCATGAAGAAATGAAAATAGGACAATTATCATGAAATTTTTAATAGTCGTATATAATAAAGTATGATTGATTTAAAAATCAATAAAGAAGCGTGGGCGCAATGGAGGGGCTGAAAAAAGCTCCGCCCCATCCCGCGCTATGCCCATTTCTATTGGAGACGGGGGACAGGTTTAGGGTCAAATAAAAAAAATCTTATAGAGTTTGGGACGTATTTGAGGTTTTATAGTTGTGAAATACGATATCCAAACCCAATATGTATTCATTATTTAGATTCTCTTATTTCCTCGATATTTCTTGGGTTATTTAATAAGTAAGTATTCATATACTAATTCCATTGGGATTTGAGATGATTTTGAAATTAACCTAACAGGTAAATCCGAAACCATAATATGATAAGTCAATTACCAATTAAATTTCTCTGTTACAAAATTATATATGGTGAATCGTTAAACAAGATTATTTGTAATCTAATATTATCATCAACAATCATCGTTTCAAGTGTATCTTTCTCATTTTGTCATTGTTGGGTTCTAGATTTTATGATTGTTGATCTTAAATATTTGCACATTGTAGTTTTTCTAATCGAAGATCAACAATACAAGAGTTTTAGTAATTAGGTTCTGTTTGTAAATATAAGCTGATCTACTATGTTCAGTGTGAGATAGTTTGTCTACTAAAAGACTTATATGGCTAATTGCGAGTATCCGATGGGTATTTAACTACTTTAATAATTGGGTTTGGAGTTTTATGTAAAAACCTGCAATGGGTTTTGGGTAAGTGCATAAAGTTGGTGCACAAATTTCGGACGAGGGCAGTTTACACGTAAATAAATACCATATGCAGATTTAGGTACATACCATATTCCTTACGCATTATGGCACCATGAATGGGCGGTAAGCCTTGTATCTTTGATGGTTCGAGCGGGAGTGAAAATAAAACCTTGTGTATCCCAGAGTTGTGCGTGTCGAGGGCCAGGTAAAGAGGAGATTTCCGATCTGCATTCTCCCAGTACACAGGCTCCAAATCTTCGCTCAACAAACGGCGCACCACATTGACGTGACAATTAAGCACGGCCTCGTGCAAAGCGGTGTTTCCATGTTTGTTCGTCATTCTCAAAAGGTTCTTGTCCTCGACGATGGGGAGGTCTCTTGCCCGGCGAATCAACATCCCGACAGCTCTAGATTCTCCAGCCTTAGCAGCAAGGTGGAAGGGGGTATCTCCCCAGTCATTTTGGGCGGCTATGAGGTGGTCACCAACAGAATCAATCAGGAGCCTTAGGATGTCATCCTTGCCGGTGCCTGCTGCAACGTGGACTAATGAACCCCTCGATAGCCCCTGGAAACTCAAAATGGCAGACAGATCGGTTTGATAGGCAAGGCTGTTGCTCACAGAAATAAACTCTTCGACATCGGCTTCTTTGATGACATTAGCCAGTGTCCGAGCAGCTGCATACACTTCTGCTGGATCCTTGCGAAATGTGGTTCGCACAGCTAGCAATGCACTGTTCATTCTCTCCCGTCGACCCCTCCAGATTTCTTCTTCCTCCAAAGGTTCCATTTCATCCTCTAACATTTCCATGAAAGCTCCTTTTTCGTCTCTCTTGACCTCATTGATCGAGCTGTTTATGACAGCGTCCTCCTCTCCTATAGATAGCTTTATGTCCATCGAGCCTAAGCTATGCAAGTAGTGTAGTTATTGCAAGGGAACAAGGTTTGTGTAACGAGACGTTATATCGATTTAAATATTAAAATAATGCATTCATCTAATTATATAAACTTTTATAATAGTTTAATTGTCCTAAAAAATTTTGTATGCATATGAACAGAAAGTTACGCATTTAAATTGTTGCCCAAGATCACGGAGACATGAATAAATACAGACAATTCGCTGGGACAATTTAAGTGCAAGAAATATAATACAGACAATTCGCTGGGACAATTTGACGGTCGAGCCATCAAATTTGGGGCTCCAGCCCAATGCCGCAACGGAGCTCATTGCTGCGACATATGTCAAGCCCTCCAGATCTTGGGCTGGAGCTTGACGTAGCGGCGGAGCTTAAGATCCTCTAGCTTGCCGTGAATTGGGAGCTGCTGACCTGAACGACAAATAGAGTAGGGTGACGAAATATCGAGGAAAAAAACATTAAGCAGATGATGAACCGTGAAGATAGGAAGAAGGAGATACTTCATAGCGGAGAAAATTTTTAAAAAAGTAGAAAATTCAGAAAATTTACTCGAAAAAACACCCAATAAATTTGCCACACTAGATGCCAGACCACCGACCTTGTCATGGAAGCTCGCTAGTGATGACGGGATCGTCATGTCGAACTCATTAGACTAAAATTAACAGAAAGAATTATAGTGAAATTTTATAAAAAGGTTTAGAATTACATCATCAAAATTTAAAAAATTAAAATTATATCAAAATTCGTACAATAAATTACATGATCGAGCAGCACAATCAAGAATGAAAAGAAGGACGAGGAAAACGTCTCATTTCCATGCGGTCGGCGGCAGGCTAGCCACGCGGCATCATCCAATCTGGCGATTAGTCACTGCTTGAACAAGCTCGGGTGTGCTCTTGCACGAATACGGCGGTGGCCGGTGGGCCATTGTCACCGCCCAACCTAATTGCCTCCACCCGATTTTATGGGCACGTGCGACCCAGTCTGCAGCTCCGTTTTGGGTCCTAGGAATAAATTGCAGCCGAACTTGTTTCATTTCATGAAGTAACGCTCGACAATCCCTTACTACCTGCTGTTCAGCCCATGGAGTTTCGGCCCGGCCCGTTATAAACTGAACTGCTGGCAAACAATCAGAGAGTAGATTGACTCTCTGTTCAGTTCGGTACTTACCCCTCAGCTGGCTTCTGTCCTTCGTACTTTGCGCCTTTGTCTTTAGAAACTGGAGTGCTGTGCGGATGCCTAGGGTTTCACCCAACAAAGCTGAAGAAGCGAAAATCTTCTCCACGAAGCCGTCGAGCAGCACGCCGGCCTCGTCCCTCCAGACTCCCGCGACAGATCCCTCCATTGACGAGCTGCACCATGCGCAATCAACGTTCAGCTTGCTGGTGGTGGGTTCTCGCGAACGGGTTTCACCCGTCTGGGGTAAGTGCTTTAAATCTGGTTTCAGTTTTCTTTGTGTTGGTTTGAGCGAAGCCCCTTCTTTCTTCTCTTCCCTAAGAAGTAAAATGTAGAAATCGAGCCGAGAAAATTAAAAAATTCAAATAGGGATTAGGGGAAAATGTAGAAATCGAGCCGAGAAAATTAAAAAATTCAAATAGGGATTAGGGGAAATCACAAATGGGACAAAAGACGATGAACGTGAATTTCATAGCTGATGACTCGCATCCACGGATGTTCAAGCATGAGCAGAGATGGTATAGGGAATATTAGGATCGAAATTTTTATACCACAAGAGCAAAAAGAATAACCCATCTGCACATATAACATCGTTTACATCCTAAAAACCATCATGCTTTGGAAAAAAACTTGTACTTGTTTTCAAATTGAGGATGATCAAGATCGAGAAGTTTTTTTTTCTTTTTCATCATATGATTCGATGAATAATTTGGAATCTAATTCAAATCAGTAGATAATTTCATTAGAAGACATTCAAATTTCTTCGTGTTCTCTTGTATAAGATCTTGATTGTTGATATAACAGCATAGGTAAGTCATCCTATACGAATTTAGCTATGATTAGAAAACATGAAAATGGGCCTGGGAAAAAAGAAGAAGAAGCTTTGGTTAGATTGATCCAATTGCGAGAAAGTAATATATTATCACTTTTATGGCTCTCACCTCATAGCTTCGTGTTTCCATCTACTCTACCATTAATTAATTCATACAACATTGTTGATTAATTGTGACTTAATCTGAGAACACAAATTTGGTGCTTAAAAAGCACACCTAGTTCACCGAAAGAAACTCTTGAATATGGATTTTGATAACAATGAAAGACGAATTGTTTATAGAGTTAGATAGAAAGATATGCCCGCATTGAAAAAAGAAATTTTTATGAGTCTAGTAGAATAAAATGAACTAATATTTTAAAGGAATTTAACTGTTTATCAACTATTTGATCAAGAAAAGCTAATGTCTTTATCAGACTTAACTTCTTTTATCTTTGTTTAAAAAATGAAATAATTTAGTAAGAAAAAATTGATTCGATCAAGAAAAAACAATTCTGCCAAAGTAAAAGCCTATCGATGGAATAATGTTTTGAATTCATAACTTCAATATATGCGAATAGCATTATTAGTAGGGGTTGGCGAATAAAGTGTGTGCATGACATCTTCTCTATAATCCCCAATAAAGAATTGCATATCAAATAAGACAGGGATTATTGGTACTGATTGTATCATTTCACAATAATATAATAGAAATCAAATTTCTCATCCTAAAATTGATTTTCATATAATAGATAAATTTATAACGGTAGGATAAATCATTTAAATTTGGAATTCATTAAGCAATATTCTCAAAAAAAATCAAAGAAAAAATATAAAATCAAAAAATATACATGAGTTGGTTGGCTTCAAAATATAAAAGAACCAAGGTTCGATTTGAAGCTTAGAAGATAAGTCGAAAAAACAAAAGATAATTCTATAAAATCTGATGTTTGTTTGGGAGAAAAGGAACTTGAATATCTTTGGGGATAAAAAAAAGGACGAAATCGCTAGTGCTGCCATGGAGGGCGTCCAGCTTCCAAATCGAGAGCCGCGCCTCGCCTACAGAAAAGGATATTGGACTGATCCGGGGTAAATCGTCCTTGGCTGGTCTAGACAAGCGATTTCGTAAGGGCGAGCTTCTACGTGTTCAAAACTAAAGATTTAATATCATAGCGGTGAAATGATGAAATGACTTACTCATCCATTCAACTGACATCGCGTGTCACATGAGACATGTATCGTTGTGATGTTTTGTTAAATCACAACACGATTGTTTCAAAAGCTTAAACTATTTAGGCCAAAACATATTTTAGTTCCAATACTTTGGTACTTTCCTTTGCAAGTAGGCTAGACTATACTGCAAATCTAATATATGAGAACATATAATGTAGGAAGTTTGAAAAATTTTGAATTGAGAATCTCCTACTTTAGTATCATGTGAAATTTTATGGAATTACATCCAATTATTCTAATAATTTGAGCTATTAAAGGAAGGGATGGTTGAACTTAGCTACTTCAACAGTCATCATTAATGTAATGCAATATGAAAGCAATTATAGAATGAGCCAAATCCACCATGGCAACTATATATTTGTTTCTGCAAATCAATCTTTACCGCCGCCATCCATAGGCGGACTAGCAGAGGTCTTGCTCGCCGTTCTTTCTTCTTTTGAGTGGTCCAGAATGAACGTCGTCTCAACTTGAAAAAATTTAATAAAAGCGAGAAGAAACCTGGACATCAGGGGACGGAGAGGACGAAGGCAGGGGATATAGAAGTGTAAGAGTGATAATGCACCAACGCACGGTGATAATAAAGCACCTGTGATGATGAGGACGAAAATGGATCCCAAAATTAATATCGCGGTGGCAAGCCAAGGGAGTTTGCCAACGGTCAAGGTGACGCCAATTGAGAAAGCGATGGACATTGCCGGGAGTGCAATTGCTAGTGGCACTAGTGCAAGCAGGCATTCAAATGTTGCTAAGTTGACGTCGGATATATACGCCAACATGAAGCCAACAGCCGAGGTCATTGAGCAGAACATTGCGATGGTGTTGCTAATCACGAAGGCCTGGAACATTTTCTTGTCCAGCATCGTAGCCATACCCTGATCATCTTTGGAGGCGGAGTCCGAGCCATTAAATCCTCCGGGAACTGCGAAACCAGCTGCGAAAGTCACAGTAGTCACAAGCGTCGCCACCAACAACAAATTATTGATGCCATCCCTCAGTCCGGGAGGGACTAGCACACTTCTGCTCACGTACGCTTTGTCTCGAGTTTCTGGCTTACGTATGATTAGATCTGCTCTATCAGCTGACATGCTTTCTAGCAGCACTCGTGCCAAGATCTGAGGTCGGAAACATATGAAAAGAAAAGAAAGAACAAATTGTTAGTGAATTGATGACGGGAACGAAATTTGGAGTACTCAATTAAAGGGAAGCTTCTACTTCTAAAGATGCAGTGTCTGCTAATTTTGAAGAATTAACACTAGAGTAACAAGTTCATTGCAAATGAGAAAAGAGGCACGAATGAAATGAATGTGGTTCACCTTTGTCATAGGTTGACTTATTGATAATGTAATGACATTTTGCCATGTTTAGAGGGGACAAATTTTTTTAAGGAAAAAAAAAAGATTGCAACATAGCCAACCCCTGATCTTATTTATTGGATTAATTAATCGAGACATATAACAATTTATCTCAGCATTTGTCAGAGATATCACATGTTTCTAACTGCGGACATATTCATGGGCAAAATTGAAGCACCTCCTATTAAGGCTAAACTAGAGACTTGTGCAATATTAATCCTAGAGGAGTCTCGGCTATTCTAGAGCTATCGATTGGGAGACAGAATGATTTGAATAGGAGATCTGTGCTTAATCAAAGTATTAGTCTATGGAAATTTTTAGTAAATTGATAAATAAAATAGTGACAGTTCATGTTACCTACCGGTCGTAACTCTCCTGATGGGTGATTTAGAGCAATGTCGACAGCAGCCAAGTGTTCATGGTTGAGAAGGGAGGAATTAATTCTTTCATCCAGCAAAAGATAAATTAAAGTGCTGAGCTGTAAAAACATCGCTGCCAAGTGTAGAGGTGTATTTCCGTCACAATCTCTTTCATTTATTATCTCCCTGAGATATGGATGTCCGAGTATATATCTCACTGCTTTTTCTCTCCCATATTTTGCTGCCACATGAAGAATGGTTTGTCCTTGCCCATTTACCCACTGTGATACCGGATGTAGCTTTTCAATTAGTGCAACATGACCCATCTTGCTTGCAATATGAATGGGAAGATCCCCATTGTTGTCCTGTTCTCGAGCCAAATATTCGGTTTTTGGTTGTAAGAGTTCGAATACTTCGGGCACATTCTTGAAAGCTGCTAAATGGAATACATTACCGCCTTTGGAATCGGTCATTGTGAAAAGCTTTTTGTTCTGTTTGAATATCACGTCGAGTAAATCTGGAATCAAGAGCTGCAAATTAGGGACCACCATCTGCATAGACATTTGACACTGGTTGGGCTTGGTTGGTTTTAATGTATCTTAACCCATTTTGGGATAAGGACATCTTGGATGTAACCTTAATCACTATTAGGATCTATAGTCGTCGACGTGGGATTAGATTGCAATGGTGAAATTAGTGGTGATAATTTCGATTCAATAAATCAAGGCTTTGAAAGGTTTATCTAACCCATTTTCGGTTCAAAAAATTATGGCTCTTCAAGCTATGAATCTCGAAGCATTGTGGTTTTCCTTCTCTAGCGTGATGGAATATGGCCTGCGAGACCCTAGATAAATCTTAAAAGGATCCCATTTAGGTATTTTGGAGAGACTTTAGACAAATTTTAGACCATTTTAGTCCAAAGCAATGTGACACCAACATGTAGTAAGATTTTACTGTAAAATTCTTACTAAATGACATGGCAAATTATATGACATTTCCATGTTATGAAGTGTCTATAGAGTCTGCAAATATAATGTGTAGGAAAAGAAAAAAGAAACGACATTTAAATAGCTAGGGCAAGATCAAGAATAGGAGAATGGTCTTTTCCTATTATATTCGTCAACTTCTGGCAAGTATAAAGCAAACTTATTCTATTGTCAGGAACATTGCAATAGCCTCCACGGCACCATACCGAAATCCTCATGAAAACTCCTCCGCCCTCATTAGACGGAAAGTCATCTTCTTCGTAAAGGTCTACGACACGTATTAAGCTTAATTAATAAATTGCGTATTTACCAAAACTTCTGAGTAAAAACTAAGTAAAATATGTGACCAGAATATTTTCTAAGGTTGAAAAAAGTAAATCTCTGAGATCTTGCCCCAATGATCACTCTCCTCACATAAAAAGATGGAGGTAGGGGTTTGAATTCTTATTTTTTCACCGGATTGGGGTGAGGACGTTTGGTTTAAGGTATAAGTTTTAACTATTACGCCATGCACGGAGGTAGGACAATAATATGAAAGTGAGTTGAGAATTAGAGTAAGATAGATAAAAATAGATTTAAAAAAGTACATTATATATTTAAATCACAAATTACGGAAAGGAAAAGGCCTAACCACAAGAAGTAAATGTAAAAATCTAGAGGTGCTAGTAAAGAAGATCGAATAATATGGTAGAGGTGTTTCAGTTGTTTCAGAATAGCATTATTTTCAAGGGTTCTTTTCCTTCTTTCTGCCGAATGCTATAAAAGATTTATCTTTGAATTACATTGATGTGGACAAATGCGAAGATGGATGAATTTTATCTGAACAGGAATATAATTTTATGTCGAATTTCAACGTCTACTTAGTTCATGAATTTTTGTACTTTCGCAATCTTGATCTTTTAAATTATGTACGACATGTGACATCCTCATTGTCAAAAATCAAATACACATATAGTGTTCTGATTTGCATACGGATACGTGCAAGAAGTACAAATTCTACATAATAATCTGCATCTAATGATTCACTGTTAACATTTAAGACTTATTTACTTTGAAGAAATAAGACTTTATGTGGGGATTTAGTATACATGAGGACCTTCTGTATTTTCTTTTCTGGGATTCTAATGCATGTCCAAAATGAAAATGCGACTGGACACAAAATTACGTGCATAGGGTAAAAGAGACTGCAAGATTAGTTTTAACTTGCATTATTTGGGATGTAATATCAACATAGCTGAGGGAAAACTATATAATATATATCAATCTAAATAATCTAAAAATGTCTAATTATTATTATTGTTAGGTGAAATCATGTATGTATGCATATATTAATTTATGGATTAATTGATAATTCGAATGGGCACAGAGCTTGTCGCCCCGAGGTGCCTTGCCCCAAACCGAGAAAATTTTGCTGGACGAGGCAAAAGATTCAGGTCAGGGATCTATGCAGGCCCAGTCTACTATTTTTCCAGAACGTATGTCAAACTACAATTAATGCATTAGAATGTCGATTATCATGAGATATAACTAAAGATATTAAAATTATTCACTTAATCTACAAATTCATGATTAAAATTGAAACATGTATAAATTATTACGTGGATGAATTTTCTTTTAACATCACAACGGTTCATTAGTACTATTACATGACTATACAAACACCAAAACGATATGTCTTTATGAAGTAATAAAAATAGAATAATTATGGCGAAACTTTTGATAGAAGTATATACTTGATCAAATATATTATGATTATTTTAAAGATAAATAAAGAAGTGTGGGTTCAATGGACGCTCTGCCCAACCCCGCCCTATGCCCAATTCTATTGGGAAAATGGGACAAATTTAGGGTCAAATGCTTAAAATCCTACAGAGTTGGGAATGTATTTGAGCTGATCTATTATATTCTAATGGGAGATAATATGTTTATTAAGAGAGTTATATGGCTAGTTGTGACTACTCCATGGGTACTCAAACTAGTTTAATAAGCGAGGTTTGGAATTTTATGTGAACACCCGTAACAGAATTGGGTAAGCAAAGAGAGCGGTTGCACAGAAATTAGACAAGTTCAGTCCACACATAGATAGATATTTCCGATAAGTAGGTTTAAATACGTACCATATCGTTCACGTGCAATGGTACCATGAACAGGCGGCAAGCCTTCTATTCTTGATGGGTCAAGCAGGTGCGAAAGTAAAATCTGAAATATCTCAGAGTTGCCGGTGTCGAGGGCCAGGTACAGGGGAGATTTCCTATCCACGTTCTCCCAGTACACGGGCTCCGAATCTATGCTCAACAAATGACTCACCACGTGAGCGTCGCGAGTAAGCACGGCCTCGTGCAAAGCGGTGTTTCCATGTTTGTTCTTTCTCCTCAGAATCCAGTTGTTGTCCTCGCCACTGGAGAGGTTTCTTGCCCGGCGAATCAACTCATTGGCGACGTCAAATGCCTTGGCCTTAGTGGCGATGTGGAGGGGGGTATTCCACCAATCATCTTTGGCGTCTATGAGGTTGTTATCGACATGTTCAAGCAGGGGCTCCAGGATGTCGCTTTTGCCGGTGGCTGCTGCAATGTGGAGCAGTGAACCCCTCGGTAGCCCCCGGAAATTGAAAATGGCAGACGAATCAGTTCGACGGGTAAGTTCATTGATCATGGAGTTGATATCTTCCACATTGGCTTCTTTGATGACATCGGCCAGTTTTCTAGCAGCTGCATACACCGATGCATTATTCAGGGAAGCGCCTCCATCCTCGGTCGAGGTACTCATGCCAACCTCCTCCTCTCCTATCTAGCTTTACGTCCTTTGAGCCTAAGCTTCGCAAATAATGTAGTCATTGTAAGGAAACAAGGGCTGTGTAAAGAGATAATTTATTAATTTAAATACGAAGTAACGCATTTAAACTTTTATAATAATTATTATGGTCCTACAAAGTTTTTCTAGATCCAAGCATAAAGTTTTATAGTTTAAAAGTCATTGCAGAAGATCACAAACCATGAATAACTACAAATTTTTTGTTACGATAATTTTAGTGCAAGAAATTAATAAGACGCCGTGGATTTGCTTGGAGGTTCGGCCTAAGGTACCTACCCTAAAAAAAGAGATCCATAGGGTGTTTCACTATGATCATCCTTCATACCGATTATTGTCACATATCAAAATTCAGTAATTATTGACAAATTGATCTGTACTTTAACTTACATATCGTTAGAACACTACTCGGCAACCTTGAAAGCTCAATATCGTGTGTCGAAAGATCAATTTTTGCAGATCTATGGACCCCAATCGTAAGGAAGTATGTTATGCATCTATCACACAACCAACGTGGCTAACCAAATAATCAGCATGATATGCGCTCTCCATTCGACTTTTAAATACTTTCAAAACTCTCCGTCTTATTGCTTCATTGCACCATGAAATATTGTCGCGCTGGACAAACGTCTCTTTCCCGTGCGCTCAGCATGGCATCATCCAATCAGCGAGCAGTCACTTCGTGAGCAAGCTCATGTCGCAATCTAAAGATGGAGATAACAAATGGATTCACCGTAGTGATGGCTGATTTGCATTTATGGAACGAACCCAAGCCTCGTTCTGTTGGGAGCGCCTCACTCTTTCACGATGACAAGCAGACAACATCAGTGCAGGTGAATGACATTACTATCTTAAAGACGAAGAAAGGAACGAAAATTGACATTGATATATAACCATAGTTAGGGGTTATAACCGTAGTGATAGCTCATTTGCATGCATAGAAATTAGGGGTTTAAAGAAATGAGGGTGAAATTCGGTTTTTTTCGTGAGGAGTGGAGAGAATTTTTTTTTTCTAGTTTTCTTCCCACAACACTCGACTCGGAAAGTGAAGATGACCTTCGGGCGTGAGAACACCAGGTGGGAGAAGAGCAGAGGAGAGAGGAAAAAAGAATAAAGAGAGAAAGAAAATTAAAAAGAAAAAGCAGAACAAAAAAAATGGAACAAAAATGAGCTGTGGTTTGTTTTCTTGGGCTGGTCGGTGGGCTGGTGTGTTATGGGCCGCGGTGAAGTGGATTAGAATCTAAGTGGGCTGGGGGCTAACCTTTTTTTCAAAGAAGTCCGCATGGGCCACTTTGTTAATTCCAAGTGGGCTTTGAGGCCGGCCCGGTTTTAGCCCAACCCGGGCCGATCGGGTCCGGGTCTCTTGACCGTTCCGAATTCCTTTCCTTAATAATAAAAAAAATTAATCAAAAATTCAAAAAAATTAAAAATTCAAAATTCAGAAAAAAATTCTAAAAAATAAAAAATCCAAAAAATAAAATTCCATTTTTAGAAAATTCAAAAATATTAAAAGTATTAAAAATATTAAAAATTCCTAAAAATTCCTAAAAATCAAGAAAATTTTCAAAAAATTTCAATTTCTTGGAAATGGCTGAAAAAAGTCTTTTTAGCAATCTTCTCCTTAAATGTGAGAAAATCCTTGATGAAAATCATACTTAACAAGGTTCTAGGGCTTTATCGTAGGGTTCCGATTGTTGTTAGGATGGCATTTATTCCATGCTACACCCTTGTTTCCCTTATAATTTATTTAATGTTTCTTTGGTTGCCAATTGTTACTTTAGTGATTACGCACCCACATGGTCATTTGACATATTAGTGAATAGTTTTAAAATCAATCTAGACTGCTTGACAAAAATCTTTAAAATGAACAAGATTAGATATCGAATAATCATTAATTGCTTAATTAGTGTAATCAAATCTCCGACCTTCAATTCTCTGGTTATGTAGGAAGTGAGGTATACTCTCATGTTTCACTTGGCTAGCCGACTTCAACAGGCTAGTGACGATTCATCATTAGAAATTTTTATGAATACTCCAATGTCACCCAAAGTATGGGCCGTAGGTCCATCCTTTAGGTAATACCCCTAAATTTATACATTTTCCTTTAGATATTTTCTTGAAAGAATTGGTAAGAACTAAAAAGTTACTATTAAAAAAATTATTCCCTAATTTCCAAGTAATTTATTTATAACTTACTAGCACTTTTGTGAAAAACCAACTTTTTCTTGATAGTCTGCCAATTCTCACTTTAATAGACTTTTAGAATTTTCGCTATTAACATGTAAGATTTTCTCTTTTGGGTGGACTGCAAATTCAAATTATGCTCACAACAAACTTCAAATGACCAGATTTCTCAGGGCAATCCAGAAGCTGGAGTAAGGCAGAATTAGCAGTAGCCAAGTGCAGATCAAGATTAGCTAATCCAACGAATTAAACATTCCAATATCAAGCTAATTGTAATTGCAAAAAGTCATGCGATGTTGAATGTCCATGCATAGTTCCGTAAGCAACAAAATCATGATGTTCAAATAACCTTAAAAGAGAAGGATCCAGAAGACAAGAAAACCATTGACAAAACCCAGATCTAACAGAACATGGTAACCCACAAAGAACATCAAAGAACAGAAGCAATGAGTCAAGAGATCAAAGAAACAAAACCTGAAGAATAAAGAAGGGCTGGCCTTGAGAAAAAAAATATGGTGTTGGGAGCGGAGGACGATGCTAATACTGATGCTTTGGAATGGAAAGTCCGAGAGACAAAGGACTTGGAGTGAGTATGCTTATTTCGCCAACACTGATCGGAGTGAAGTCAACAACGATGGGTTGATCCTATACAACTACTTTAGGTGCATTAATTGCTGGTGAAACTCAATTATTTTGTGGTCTTTTGTACAGCTACTTTTTTTTGGCCTTGCTGGTGAAACTCAACTATTTTTTGGCCTTTTGTACAACTGGCGAAGAAACAGCAGAGCAGGAGAGAGAGAGAAAAGACACAGAGAGAACAGGGTTAATAAAAATTGTCGTTTGGATGCATTTACTTTCGATCGAGGTATTCATGCCAACCTCTTCATCTCCTATAGGTAGCTTTACGTCCATTGAGCCTAAGCTTCGCAAGTAATGTAGTCATTGTAGGGAAGCAAGGGCTGTGTTCAAAATGTATTAATTTAAATAAGAAGTAACGCATTTAAAATTTTATGATACTTATTATGGTCCTACAAAGTTTTTCTAGATCCAAGCAATTAGGCAGGACTATCTTTGAGCTTTACAGAGGTAGGAAGTTCAATGTGTCTTACCTTCATAGATTTGGTTGTGCACCTTAAAATTGCTTGTGGTCATGGGGGCAAGTTTGACTCTAAGGACGCATTTGGTAACGATTCTATTTCTTGAAACAATTTCTAATCAGAAATAATTTTTTTTATTCTGTTCCCGAGAACAATTTCTAAGTATTTAAGGTATTTGATAAACTGTTAAAAATTTTTATTCCATGAATAGAAATACGTTTGGTAAAAGTTTTCAATTTTTTTTAATAGTTTAGTACTTTTTGTTATAATTTTTCTTATATTTTTCTTTTTTTTCTCTTTTCTTCTTCTTCCTCTTTAGTGGCTAGCCACTGCCACCGGCAAGGCTCGACCTCGCCCAGGCGGCGCGAAGCCAAGCCTCGCCAGTGGCCGGGTGAGGCTCACCTCCCAAGATCTAGGCGAGGGATGCGAGGCTCAGGATCACCAGGGCAGGGCAAGGCCGACCTCGTGCCGCCTGGGTGAGGTCGAGCCTCGCCCGGCCACTGGCGAGGCTCGGCCTTGCCCAAATCTACGAGGCCAAGCCTCGATGGGCTAGGTGCAGCCTCGCTAGGCCAGGGCGAGGCCGACCTCGCACCGCTTGGGCGAGGTCGAGCCTTGTCGGTGGCTAGGCGAGCCTCTAGTGAGCTTGCCGGACTTCACCCTGGCTTGACGGGGGTCCGGTGAGCTCGCTGGACCTCACTCGGTGGCGGCGGCCCAAGGGCGGCGATGGGGTGGTAGGGGGTTGGGAGGAGGAGGAAGAAAGGGAAGGGAAAAATAGGAGAGAAACAAGAAAGACCAAAATTGATTCTCAAAATTATTCCCGGGAGTGAGAAGTAATTTTTTATTTATTCTCAATTCTACTTCAAATTTATTTCCAGGAACAAAAAATTTACCAAATGGATTTTTGTTCCAAATCTGTTCCTGGGAACAAAAGAACAGAATTAGTTGTTCCGGAGAGTATTACCAAATAGGCCCTAAGTCAGATATATGTATTTTTCTTGGCTACTCTTCTACAAGGGAAGCATATAAGGTATTCAGTGAAAAAACCAAGACGCTTGAAGAGTTTATTCTTGTTGTCATTGATGATTCATTGAGAAATCTAACACCTGTTGAAGATTATTTTGTTTTAGCAGCAGGTTATGGAGAAGCAAAATCTAGAGAAACTGGTTTTTTGGAAAATGCTGGCTGTGGAGAAGTAGACTCTACAGAACCAGCAGATCCAAGTTAACACTTTCTCACATATATCCCCCAAAATGCACAAAAATAGATGTAGATCAGCTTATTCAAAAGTAACCCACAATGTCAAAACGACAGAACTCAAAAGAGCTGTGGAAACAGCAGCTCGAACCGCAGATTTCAAATGAATATGGTACACACGAAGAACATTAAAGAACAGAAGCAATGAGTCAAGAGATCAGAGAACAAAACCTGAGGAAAAGAGAAGGTGGGACTTGAAAAGAAAAAGATGGTGGTGAGACTGGAGGATGATGCTGATGCTGATAGTCTGGAGTGGAAAGCCTGATAGCCAAGGACTTGAAGTGATTTCAGTGTTTCGGAATGAGTGAAGTACACAAAGATGGGTTGTTCTTTATAATGAAGCTGTAAGATGGAAGCTACCTAAGGTGGGTAATAATTGGTGAAGTAAACCAAGATGGCTCGTCCTTTAATTTAGGAAGACTGAACGACCAAAAGGTAATTTTTTAAGTTGACATAGTAGGTCGACTTGATCTATTAAACAGGAATGACATTGGATTTCACGCACATGAAATATCATAATAATGTTATATCTTAATTTAGGCACGATAAATTATGCTAGATGACGACAACTCACAATTGGTGGCCCTTGCATAACACGTGTCACTATGTTGGAATGTATAGACAAATTCTGATTCATCATATGTACGTATAGTTGACCACGACGTCTCTATTAGGGTTTTTTTTTTTTTGAGCGCTGCGTGAAGCTTCAATAGGGGATGCAGGCCAGAGAAGACAAAGCCTCTAAAATAAGTTAATTAAAGCAAGAGCATTATGTTCGGACGTTCCCTGGGGAAGGTGCAACCACACTTGTCCCATTTTTTTTGTTTTTATAGCTCTTGTGGTATGGGATAAATATAATTATTGAATGTACTCTTTTACTTAAAAAATAGACGTTGAAAGTTACGAATGGATCATTATGTGCCATTTGACACGGTGACCAGATCCATGGGGCCAAGAGGCCTTGCCCCAACTTTGAGAAATATGCTCCGTTGGGGTGCAGAATCGTAGCTTTTGAAACTTTTTTCTCGGTCGGCCCGATTTTGGTAGACCCTAAAGATATCTATTGATGTTTTCTCATGCTTTGATGTTGACGTTGACTAAGAATAGTAAAGTAGGAAAGGCAAATGAATAAACGTTAATATCGAGAAAAATTCTAAATTAATATATTTATGATAATTTATTTAAAATTAATTTTTTGATTATTAAAAATTTCAAATTGATACATTTTTTATAAATTTACCTAAACTAGTACAAAGTGACAAATTTACCCTATATTAGTTTCCGTTAAATTTTATTGTCAAATTACTGAATTTGATAATACGTGACAGTTGATTGGTATACTAATTTAGGATTTTACTCTTCATTTGTCACAGTTGTACCATTTTTGTGATTTTTTATGGTATTAATCCAATTGAATAAATAATATATTTGTCACAAATGTACCGATTTGAGGTCTTGATAAAAAAAAAACTAGTTTTGGGGAAAATTTATTACAGATGTACTAGTTTGGGATTTTTTACGGTCAAAAAATTAATTTGAGGTAAATTTATTACAAGTGTATTATTTTCGGATTTTTTGTTGTATTAACCCAATAAATAATAATTTCTGTTTGTTTGATAAGTATAAGAGATCACATGATGGTGGGGTCGGTTTTTTTCTTCCATTTATTTTCTTGCGTGCTGACGATGTTGAATCACGAGTAGATCGCCGCCGTCATCCTCTTCATTTGAGCTTGAGCCGGGTTAGCCTGTGGCTCTGGCTTGATGAATTTTGGATTGAACCAATGTCGGGTCGGGGCCCTTTTCTGGAGAAAAGCCGGGATATGGGACGTTCCAAGCCTAGGTGTGACTGGCAATTGCCGGTTGCCTTAAGGTACTAATAATTGAAAAAAATATGAGAAAACCAAAATATCTAGTTTTGATCTGCAACTTATTTGTAGCGGGAACTATGATTTATTCTCATGAAATAGAAATTGCACATGCAATCGAAATTTGCAAATTTAGACAATTTGCAAGTCAACGGTGACCCGTGATTGTTCTTATTGATAGTGATGCCGTCTGACAATACCTTATACAGTACACAACTACCAAATCTTTGGATTCATAGTAAAAAGATTTAAGCCTAAACAATGACTTTACTAAGTCTTTCTTTATTCATATGACTTTAAACATATGGGTATCGAGTATCCGATGGAATAAAAATCCACCTAAATAGTCAAATTTGTGAGTAATGAGGATTCAACGGAATCAAATTGCTCAGAACAATATAGACATTTGTGTACAAAACCTCATGACATATTCCATCGGGAATATAAATTAAGTTAATGGGCCTCAATGATATAAGTCTTTCTTTATTAATTGTTTTTATTGATAGTGACGCCGTCTGACAATGGCCTTGTACAGTACACAACTCCCAAATCTTTGGATTTATAGTAAAGAGATTTGAGCTTAAACAATGACTTTACGAAGTCTTTCTTTATTCATATGATGTTTATTTAACTATGTAAAGAGGAGCAGCTACACCACAATATGAATAAATGAAATGATTCTATAAATTATTCGATCTTTCGGTAAGCAATTACGTATGCATGGAATCTAAGCGCCAATTTTGAGATGTTAGTTCCATGAACAAGATAGGGTGACACCTCTGTCATCCTAAAATAGTAAATAGGAAGCCAATGGACGGATTTTTATTCTGCATAATATCAATGTGAAAGTTAATTACACAACTAGATTTTGGAAAATGACTCATGTAATTTATTTTAGATTTTCTTGGCTATTTTTTTCCTAGCTCATAACAATGATGCTTTGCATGCATTTGCTAAACTTGCTAAGAAAGTCCAAAGGAGAATGGGCTTAGCAGTTCATGCACAAGAAGCGATCGTGACTTTGAATCATTTTGTAATGAGCAGGGCACGCCGCACGATTTTTCCGTTCCTTACACAGTTACACACCACAATTATTTTGTGATGAGTAGGGCATTCTGCACGATTTTCCCATTCCTTACACAGTAACACACCACAATTATTTTGTGATGAGTAGGCGTTTTGCATGATTTTCCCGTTCCTTACACAGTAACACACCACAATTATTTTGTGATGAGTAGGGCATTCTGCATGATTTTTTCGTTCATTACACAGTTACACACTCTAGCAAAATGGTGTCATAGAGAGGAAAATTAGGACCTTGCAAGCCACCTGCGTCTCATGAACGATTGAATAGGGGTGGTTCCTTGAGCCATAAATAACAAGAATGTTTCCATATCCCTTATTTACCTTATGATTATATATTTTCACGCTTTAACTTTAGGTGAAATCTGAATTTAAGGGTGAAGGTGAGTACTAACTATATGTTTTTACATTAAGCTATCCATTTTCATTTATTTCCTGTTGATCCCGACACATTACGATTCCCAACTGCCCATGTTTTGCTCTCACATAAAAGAAACAAATTTCGTCTTTTCCTTGAAAACTGAAGCAATTAAATAAATCCAACTACCCAACCATAGGCAGCTGCGTTGGTATTCGTTCTCTCCCTCACCGCGCACTGTACAAGCCGTGGGTTGGCGAGCATAAGTTCGTCGGGCCCGATGGATCTTGGGTAAAAATAAATAAATAAATAAATCCAACTTATGCAAATCTGGCAACGATAATCTAAACTCGCCTTTTTTTAATATCTAGGTTACGTCTTCCCCCAGGAAACCTTAAAATGTCTCCACGCATTTACATCTTTCACGAGTAATCTTAAACTTAAGCGTCGAGGGAAAAACCCCATAGGCCTTTGCAGGTTTTCTTTTAGCACAGATTTGTCTTTTGACAAAGTCAACTTCAAGGTAAACATATTGAAAGTATATGTAATGCATGAAGGTATAACTATCTCACATTGCATCTGCATGCGCACAACCTAATCTTCATGCTGTTCTTGTTTATTATAATTAGTAGCTCACAATCATTTACATTTAGACTTAATTGTTGTCACAATTTCAGCAATTCAAACTTCAATCCATGAAAGTTTTGTGTATCGAGTATTCAATGGAATCAAATTCCTCAGAATAATATTGTCAATTGTGTACTAAACCTCATGATATATATAATCAGAAAAAAGGCAAAAAAAGAAAAATTCCTCAGTTAAATTAATGGCCCTTCTTCAGATATAAGGACGTGACATCCTTGAAATAAGGATTTGAAACTAAATGAAATCACAACATTTTTCGCATGATTAACGCGTTTAGTAATCAGTAATTCTTTCTTTATCAATTGTTTTTCAGCTCGCTCCAAGCACAATCTAACAATCACACTGTCTAACAAAAGGCTAGGTACTCAACTACCAAAACTTTGGATTTTTATAAAAGATTTAAGCCTAAACAATCAATTTTACATTTAAAAGGGGTAGCTTCCATTTAGAGCTCTTGAAATAGGTCAAACTTCAAGAACAGAGATCGTTGAAATTTTTATAATTACCAAACGCCTTATTTTACTCAGAAATTGTTCCAGAGAGTAGAAATAGAAAATAACTATTTCTCAAAAGAAATTGTTCCCGGGAGTAGAAATGTTACCAAACGCACCCTTAATATTTCATTGGACTGTGAGCAGGATCCTTTCACTATCCCTCCGAAGCCAAATTAAGAAGTTGATTCGTCAATCGTATATATGCACATAAGTCTTGGTCTTTGAACACTCATCAAGTTCATCCAAGACTGCAGGTTTCATAAAATGATGCGAACGCATCTTCGCAGTGGCGGAATTGGATTTTCACTTGGTTGTGGAACTCTACGAGTCTCGTTACAGAGAGAACGCGAATAGCTGAGACGCACTCTCCGAATTGACGGTCGAGCCATCAGATTTGGGGCTCCAGCTCAATGCCGCAATGGAGCTTGAGCCCTCCAAATCTAAAGACTTGAGCTCATTGCCATGACATATCTAGTTGCGGCGGAGCTTAAGATCCTCCAGCTTGCTGTGAATTGGGAGCCGCTGACCTGAACGGGAAATAGAGTAGGGTGATGAAATATTGAGGGAAAAAAATTAAGCGGACAGTGAACTGTGAAGATAGGAAGAAGGAGATGATTTGTAGCAAAGAAAAATGAAAAATTTCAGAAAATCTACTTAAAATGACATCAAGCAAATTTGTCCACACTAGATACTTGGGCCACCGGCCATGTCATGGAGGCCCGGTGATGACGGAATCATCACGTCAAATTAAAATCAGTCGAAAGGATTGTATTGAAATTTCATAAAAAAAATTTAGAATTAAATTGATAAAAATGAAAATTTTAAAATTGAAGTGAAATTCGTTTAGTAAATTATACGATCATGTAGCACAATCAAAAATGACAACAAGGACGAGGAAAACGTCTCCTTTCCATGCGGGCGGCTAGCCACGTGGCATCATCTAATCTGGCGAGAGTCACTGCTTGAACAAGCTCGGGTGGGATCTTGCACGATTACGGTGGTGGCCGGTGGGCCATTGTCACCGCCCAGCCTAATTGCCTCCACCCGATTGAAGCCCCTTCTTTCTTCTCTTCCATAAGAAGTGAAATGTATAATCGAGCTAAAAAGATTAAAATTTAAAATAGGGATAAGGAAAATCACATGAGAGAAAAACGTGAATTTCATAGCTGATGACTCGCATCCACGAATGTTCAAGCATTAGCAGAGATGATCATGGGAATATTAGATAGAAATTTTAATATTTCACAAGCAATGGGAATTTAATCCATCTGCAGTTATATCATCATTTACGTCTAGAAAATCACGATGCTTTGGAGAAAAAAAAACTTATACCTATTTTCAAATCGAGGATAATCGAGATTATGAAGTTATCAAAATATTTTTCTTTTTCATCGTATGATTTGATGAATAATTTAGAATCTATGTCAAATTGGTAGATAATTTCGATCAAATGAATTTCGTCAAAAAACATTTCAGTTTCTTCATTTTCTCTTGTATAAGATCTTGATTGTCAGTGTAAGAGCATAGCTAAGTCATCCTATTCGAATTTAGCTGTTAAGAGAACTTGAAAATGGGCCTGAAAAAAACAAAAAGTTTTAAAAGATTGATTCAACTGTGAGAAAGTAATCTACCATCATTTTTAGGCTCTCATCTTACGGCTTCATATTTCCATCTACTCTACAATTTATTAACTCTTAAAGCATTAGTTGATTAATTGTGACTTAATCTGAGAATATAAATTTGGTGCTTAAAAAACACACCTAGTTCAGCGAAATAAATTGTCGATATTGATTTGAGTACAATAAAAGAATGATTGTTTATAAAGTTAGATAGACAGACACTCTCGCATGAAAAAAGAAACTTTCATGAGTCTAGAAAAAATAAATGAACTAATTTTTCAAAGGAAGTTAACTGTTTTTCAACGATTTGATCAAGAAAAGCTAATGTTGTTATCAGACTTAATTTATTTAATCTTAGTTTTAAAAAATGAAATTATTTGATAAGAAAAAACTAATTCGATCAAGAAATATCAATTCTGCCAAAGTAAGAACCTATCGACAAAATAATATTTAGAATTTATAACTTCATTTATACGTGAATAGAATTATTAGTAGGGGTTTGGCGAATAAAGTGTGTTCTTGACATCTTCTCCATACACCACAATAATGAAATGCGTATCAAATAAGATAGACATTATTGGTTCTAATTGCATCATTTGATAATAAAATCATAATTTTCAGATTTCTCACCCTAAATTTGATTTTCATATAATAAATACATCTAGAACAATAGAATAAATCACTTAAATTTGGACTTCATTAAGTAATAATCTACAAAAATGACAGAAAAAATATAAAACCAAAAAAATGCATTAGTTGGTTGATTTGGAAATATAAAAGAACCAAAATACATTTTGAAGCTTAAAAGATAAGTGGAAAAACGAAAGATAATTCTATAAAATCTGATTTTGTTTTGAAGAAAAGGAAATTGAATTTTTTTGAATAGCAAAACCGAAAAGAGGAAGAAAACACTAGTGCTGCCATGGAGAGCGTCAAGCTTCCAAACCGAGAGCCACGCCTACAGATCCGACGGCACAGCCAGTTCATCACTGAGCCTCAATGGTGAGGTTGCTATCCTGACGGCCATGGACGAGTCGTCGAAACCGCCGATGGCTGCCATCTCAGGAAAAAAAAAAAAGAAAAACGAAAGCGGAGGCCTGGTAGTTGGGCTCAACTGGGACGCATGGAAAAATGGAGCACACTATTGACTGCAGGCGGTCTAGACAAGCAACTTCATGAGAGGCGACCTTCCACATGTTCAAAACTAAAGATTTGATTTCCAAGTAGTGGAACGGATGAAATGACCCACTCATCCATTCAACTGAGACAGCATATCTCATGAGGCATATATGATCGTAATGTTTCATTAGATTGCAATGCAGTTTTTTTAAAAGCTTAAATTATTTAGCCCAAAGCATAATTTAGTCCGAATACTTCAATACTCCTCTTTATGAGTAGGTGGGACTTTGCTTCCAGTCTAAAATATGAGAATATCTAAAGTGGAAGGTCTAAAAAGATTTGAATTGAGAATCTATTTTGATACCACGTGAAATGTTACGGAACTACATCAAATTTATTCTAATAATATGAGCTACAAAAGGAAGAGATGGTTGGACTTAAATAATTTAACAGTCATCATTAATGTAATGCAATAGGAAATGATCCAAATCCACCAAAGCAAATATTCATTTTTTTCTGCAAATTTGTCGCCACCATCCAGAGGCGGACTAGCAGAGGTTTTGCTCCTCGTTATGTCTTCTTCTGAATCATCCAAAATGGACGTCCCAACTTGCCACCATCCAGAGGCGGACTAGCAGAGGTTTTGCTCCTCGTTATGTCTTCTTCTGAATCATCCCAAATGGACGTCCCAACTCGAATAAAACTAAGGAAGGCAGGAATAAACCTGGATATCAGAGGACGGAGGGGACTGAAGTCGTCGTCAATGAAGGTTAACATTGATAACATCATAACCGCCGGCAATGATAAAGCACCTGTGATGATGAGGATGAAATAGGATCCAAAACAGAGTATCACGTTGAAAAGCCAAGGGAGTTTGCCAACAGTCAAGGTGACACCAGTTAAGAAAGCAGAGGACATTGCCGGGAGTGAAATTGCTAGTAGCACTCCTGCAAGCCGGCATTGATACATTGATAAGTCTTCAGTTAGGTACGCCAACATGAAGCCAACGACCGAGGTCATTGAGCAGAACATCGCCATGGTGTTGCTCATCACGAAGGCCTGGAACATTCTATTGTCCAGCATCGTAGCCATGCCCTAATCATCTCTGGATCCCATGTCTGAGCTGTTAAATCCTCCAGGAACTGCAAAACCAGCTGCGAAAGTCACAGTGGTTACAAGTGTTGCCGCCAACAGCAAGGTATTGATATTTTCCCTCAGTCTGTCAGGGTTTACCAAACTTCTGTGCACATACGCTTTGTCTCGAGCTTCAGGCTTAAGCATGATTAGATCTGGTCTCTTAGCTGACATGCTAACTAATAGCATGACTACCAAGTACTGAGATCAGAAACATATGAAAATGGAAAGAAAGTACAAATCGTGAGCGAATCGATAATGGAATACTCATTTAAAGGGAAACTTTTACTTCTAAAGATGCAATGTCTACTTAGTTTGAAGAAGTAACGCTAGAGTAATAAGTTCACTGCAAATGAAAAGAGACACGAATGAAATGTATATAGTTCACCTTTGTCATAGGTTGACTTACTGATAATGTAACGAGACTATGCCATGTTTAGAGAGGTCAAATTGGTTGCCGCCTCGACCCTGGCTTTCTAAGAAAAAAAGAGTGCAACATTGACAGCTCTTGATCTTATTTACAGGCTCAATTAATCGAGACATATAGCAATTTATCTCGGCATTTGTGGGAGATATTCATGGGCAAAATTTAAGTACTTCCTATTAAGGCTACATTCGAGACTTGTGCAATATTAATCCTAGAGGAATCTTGGCCATTCTAGAAAATTGATTGATACTTTAACAATCCGTTTGATTATTATTGACACAAATTTTGTTTAAATGTATAGATTTAAATTGCATAAAAATTAGGGATCAATTCGGCCCTAACAAAAATGGATTTTCACATCATAGGCATTAATATTATTTTCATCAACTAGGTTTTATTTTTTATTTTATTTTTACCTTATTTCGGATAAATAAATAAATAAATTTCCCCCGGGGGAGGGGGGCTCGGGGGCTGGGCTTTCGCCCCATCTTTTATTCCCCCTAGCGCTGGCCCAGAGCCCACCGCAAACCCAGCCCGCTCCCCCCTCCCCGGCCTGGGCCCTTGCTCCCGTCTTCTTCCTCATGCAAACGAGGACAAGAGTGGAAGGGACAGGAGCAGAGCAGCGACGGCACAGCAGAGAGAGCAGGCGGCGCAGCAGAGCGAAGCAAGCAGACGTGATAGGACGCCGGATTGGCCAAGGGGGGCCGGTCGGCGCGCCGAAAACAGGCGGTTGAAGAGCCTACGCCGACCTGGCTACTCGCCTATAAATATGGCATCCGCGAGCCGGGCAAAGGTGGGGCATAAGGTAGAGAGATCTGAGAGAGAGGGGCTCTTTGGTGAGGGTGGAGAGAGAGAGATAAGTCGAGGGAGGGGGCATTTTTCAGAGAGAAAAAAAATCGCGAGAAAGGGTTTCTTCAAGCGAGATCTGAGAGAGGGTGAAGTCGAGTGGCTAGATCTGAGGGGGACAGAGAGTAGCGAAGGCAAGATCAGGGAAAGAGAGAGCCGCAGGACCAAGCCCCGTCGCCGCATGCAACGCTGGTTGGTCGGCCTGACGCCCCCTACTTGTGTCGCTCCCGTCGCCGCCCGCAGCCATAGCCGCCGTTCGGTCCCACGACGATCAAGCCACTCACTAAACCTTGGCCAAGCCCCACACTGTCGAGCCAGCCGTCGCCTCTTCTGCCGATCTACCGCTCGCACCCCCAGCGCAAGCCACTCAAATCAATTAGTAGCAATTCTTCAGTGAAATGAACTTGAAGTTAAAAGTTTGGATTATAAGCCGTGAATTGATAGATTTAGGAGAGCCTAGGCCTAAGTCTAGACTTAGCGAGTCAATAGCCTTCGCACGCCTGCGCGTAAGTGTTTGAGGAGGTGGTGACAACTACAAGACTAACAAATTGAATATGAGATCAATGCTTAATTAAGGTGTTACTCTCTGGAAATTTTCGGTAAGTTGATAAATAAAATAGTAGTCTGTCATGTGACCTACCGTGGATAACCCTCTTCGTGGGTGATCTGGAGCACTGTCGACAACATCCAAGCCTTCGTGATTGAGAAGGGAGGGATTCATTCTTTCATCCATCATAAGTTGGGCCAAAGCACTGGGTTGTATATACTTCACTGCCTAGTGTGAAGGTGTATTTCCGTCCTGATCTCTTTCATTTATCATCTCCTTTAGCTGCGGATGTCCAAGTATATATCTCTCTGCTTGCTGTCTCCCGTATCTTGCTGCTACATGAAGAATGGTTTGTCCTTGCGCATTTACCCACTGTGATACCAGATATAGCTTCTTGATTAGCGCAACATGACCCCACTTGCTCGCAATATGAATGGGAAGATCACCATTGCCATCTCGTTCTCGAGCCAAATATTCGGTTTCGGTTAGTAAGAATTCAAATACTCGGTCTGCATTCCTAATAGCTGCTAAATGAAATATATTACGGCCTTTGGAGTCGGTCATTGCAAAAAGCTTCAGATCCTTCTTGAGTATCTCATCAAGTAAATCTGGAATCAGAAGTTTCAAATTAGGGACTACCATCTGCATAAACATTTGACACCGGTTGGGGCTTGGTTGGTTTTGATGTATCTTAACCCATTATGGAAAAAGGACATTTTCGATGTAACTTAATCACTATTAGGATTCATGGTCGCTGATGTGGGATTAGATTGCAATGGTGAAACTAGTGGTGATAATTTTGATTGAATTAATCAAGGCTTTGAAAGGTCTATCTAACCCATTTGTGGCTAAAAAAATAATGGCTCATCGAGTTGTGAATCTTGAAGTATTGTGACTTTCCTTCTCTAGAATGATGGAACATAATCTATGAGATTTTAGATAAATTTTGAAAGGATCCCGTTTTCGTATTTTGGAGAGACTTTAGACAAATTTCAGACCATTTTCATCCAAAGCAATGCGACATCGAGGTGTACTGAGACTGTAAAAATCTTACTAAATGACATGGAAAATTATATGGCATTTCCATGTTATGAACTATCTATGGAGTCCGCAAATATAATATGTAGGAAGAAAAAGAGGAACGACAATTAAATAGCCAGGGCAAGATCAAGAAAAGGAGAATGGTCCTATCCTATTATGTTTGTCAAATTTTAGCAAATATAAAGTAAATGTCATCTTCTTCATAAAGGTCAACACCTAACAAGCTCATTCAAGAAGTTCCGTATTTACCAAAACTTTTGAGAAAAACTAAGTATATTTAATTTTAAAGTCGAGTGCAATCCACCCAAGTCAGAGTATGTAGCGCCACCATTACACACACATATATATATAATCGTCACATACAAGTTTTCTGCGTTTTGCGGATTTAAAGGTAAAATAATATCATAAAATAATATATAAAGGCATAAAAGCTTTGTATGAATTTTAAGTTACCACATTGATGTGGACAAATGCGAAGATGGATAAATTTTTTCTAAATAGGAATATAATTTTATATTGAATTCCAACGTTTACTTAGTTCATGAATCTTTGTACTTTCGCAATCTTGATCTTTTAAATTCTTGATGGTTTGTGATAATCTCATTCTCAAAAAATCAAATACACATATAATATTTTTATTTGTGCACAGATACGTGCAATAAGCGCAATTCTATATAAATGATTTGCACCTAGCAATTCACCATTAACATTTAAGATTTATTTACTTTGAAAGGGAAAGTTGTCTAAAAAGTCCTAAATTTATTGCACTTTTGTCAATTCAGCCATAAACCTTTCAATTTTGTCAATTGAATCTAATTTTTTTTTTTTACTTTTTGTCAATTGAGTTCATCAAGCCAATTTTGGTCGGAATTCACTGATGTGGACGTCGGGCGTCCTACATGGCATGGCCAAAGCCAACGTGGACAAAATTTATTATTTTTTAAATATTTTTTTGAATTTTCTAATTTTTTTGAATTTTCTAATTTTTTTAATTTCCTTTTTCCCCTCTCTCTCTCTTCTACCTCTGCCCGGTGACTGGCAAGGGTCAGCCTTGTCGGCCTCCTGCAAGGTTGCACTCATGGGCCTTGGGTGAGGTTCACGACCCGCAGGCCGACCCTTGCCCTCACTTGAGCAGGTGAGGGGAGACTTTGCTGGCCGTGAGCGAGGGTCACCCTCCCCCAAAGCTTGCGAGATCATCACTCGCTAGATCCAGATGAGGTCTGTTATAACTAGTATAAACACCTAGAGGGGGGGTGAATAGGTGTAGAGAGATTAACCACGCAAATATATGTAACTTTTGCAATCAACGAATTGAAACCAAGTAGAGAGTGAGAGAAGATTGCAAACACTTTGTTTATAGTGGTTCGGCTTTTAGACAAGCCTACGTCCACTCTCCGGGCGACCAGCCAATCGGGCCGTATTTCACTATATGATCAACGGTGATTACACAGTCTCGAGTGTTTGTACTCGGTGATGATCTTGTCTCACTAAGTCACTCTCTTTTAGTAATACACTGAGATCACTCAAATGTGCACTGTGAACAACAATTGAAGAACGAAAACAGCTTTGGAATAATGTTCATCTCCTCTCCCCCCAAGTCTCAACCTATCCTTAAATACTCTCCAAGCCACACTCGACCGTTGGCTCTTTCCTTGAGAGTCTTTGTCTTCCCTTTCTTGGACGAGACTTTATAAGGCAAGTCTTTTTGACCGTTGAGGGTAGATCGGATCCCCTAGATTACATTCGCCCATACAAAAACGAAATCAGGCTTCCATAAGTGCTATATTCTTCTTTTGGAAGTTGCCCACTAATTAATCCTGTCAATCGATTAGTATAACGAGAATCAACATAAATAAGGTAAGTGAAATACTTTGTACCGTTGGTGATCTTATCGTATAAGTTCATCTTAAGTCGGCGGTTTTTAAGACTGAGTGCCGCCTAGATTTCGATGCTGTTCGTTCAGACTTAAAATCTCAGTCTGGTACGGTCAGACTTAAATCTCAGTCTGGATGAGTCTTTCCGTCTGGTACGGTTAGACTCTAAGACATCTCTTGCTTTGTCTTCTGCTACAAGCAGACTTTAAAGCCTATGTCTTTCTGAGTTCTTTTCCTTAAAGAGATTGAAATAAATATCATTCATAGAATGTTTTGTAAGCATCAAAACTAGGAGTTTTCTCAACAATCTCCCCTTTTTGATGGTGACAAAACATTTCATACATATGGCTTAATGTCCCCGCAAAATATGGTTAGATAGAACCCGCTTCCAACTATTCTCGTTCAACTCATAAGAATAGCTCATATCAACCCCGTATAGACAATCCAAAGAAGAACATATCTTCATAGCACAGACTCAACATGATTCGGTTTAATAAAATATCGGTATAGACAATCAGAACTTTCATGCATTAATAAAGCCAACTATGTCATGCACAAGATGCAAAAGCTCAGAATTGTTAGATTTAACCAGGATTAACCATATCTCAGAGATAGCCATATCTATTCTCCCCCTTTTTGTCAACCTCAAAAAGAGTTAGTCAGTTCAAAAACAAACCAGTTTCTAAAGCAGAAGATGTTTTTAAGAAGTTTTCTTGTTTGGGGTTCGAACAAGGGTGAAATCCTCCATATCCGATGCAGACTTCTCAATCCTGTCAATGCATTGATTAACTGTCTTCTCGAGAGTCTCCAGTCTGTTGTTGAAGGAGGTTTCCATTGCTACTTGCTGATTTCTGATCTCTGTTAGCAATGCTATGGATCGTTTGATAATCGCATTCCCAGATGAAAAGCTGCATTACTTGAATGTTAATATTATCGGTAGGATGCTCCCCCTGATTTGATGCTTCATTCTGACCTTGATCCCTTTCTTTTTTCCTATCCTGATCTCCTTCTTCCTCTTCTTCTGCTTCTTCCTCTGATTCAGTTTCTTCTTCTTCTGGATCTTCCTCTGATTCAGAACGGTCGAGTGTGGCTTGGAGAGTATTTAAGGATAGGTTGAGACTTAGGGGGAGAGGAGATGAACATTATTCCAAAGCTGTTTTCGTTCTTCAATTGTTGTTCACAGTGCGCATTTGAGTGATCTCAGTGTATTACCAAAAGAGAGTGACTTAGTGAGACAAGATCATCACCGAGTACAAACACTCGAGACTGTGTAATCACCGTTGATCATATAGTGAAATACAGCCGATTGGCTGGTCGCCGGAGAGTGGACGTAGGCTTGTCTAAAAGCCGAACCACTATAAACAAATGTTTGCAATCTTCTCTCACTCTCTCTACTTGGTTTCAATTCGTTGATTGCAAAAGTTACATATATTTGCGTGGTTAATCTCTCTACACCTATTCACCCCCCTAGGTGTTTATACTAGTTATAACAATTGGTATCAGAGCCTCGTGCTCGAGATCTTGAAGTGTTTATTACTTCTGAGTTAAAGATCCTCTATGGCTAGTATTCTTGCACCAGGTTTGATTGAGGGGCATAGCAACACTCGTCCTCCCTACTTCGACGGCAAAGATTACAATATTTGGAAGAATAAAATGAAGGCCTTTCTCAGATCGAAAGATCCACTCGAATGGGATGTGGTTGAAAGGGAATTGATCCCACCGACAAAACCGAAAAAACATCAAAGAGAAACGATGGGAAAGAAACAGAAACTTCAGCCACCATCTCTCCAGAAGAAATGACGAAGAGACAAACTCTCGATGCTAAGGCTATCTACTCTACGTATTGTGCTTTATCACCTAATGAATATAATCGAATATCTTCATGTGATACAGCTAAGGAAGTTTGGGATAGACTACATGTGACATACGAAGGAACTGATCGTGTCAAGGAAACCAAAGTAAATATATTACTTGGTCAGTATGAATCTTTTAAGATGAAACAGGGAGAATCCATCGGAGATATGTTCAGTCGTTTTACAGAAATTGTAAACGGTTTGGCATATCAAGGACAACCTGTTCCTGGTCCAATGAAGGTCAACAAACTTCTGAGAGGACTGTCAAAAGATTGGAACAATGTGAAGACATCTATCAGAGAAACTCTGCGAATTTCACCTTTGACTGTCGATGAGCTCGTTGGTACTGCGAGTCCTATGAAGCGAGAACAAATGAACGAGGAAGTGGAATCCGAGGTAAAAATCCATTGCTCTTAAGTCTAACATTGATTCGATGTCACGATTCGAGGAAGAACCGAATGACGAAGAACTTGCACCGCTTGATCGAAAAGTGAGGAAGTTAAACAAGAAAGGCGGGAAGTTCAACAACGAAAAACAAAAATGCACAATCTGGACAACGCGGGCCGATGACGAGGAAGATTATGCCAAAGATGTCATTTGTTTTGAATGTAAGAAAAAAAGGTCATATTAAACGAAATTGTCCCAAGCTCAAAAAGAACAAAGGGAAATTCGAGAAATACAAAAAGGCCCCGAAAGCTGAAACATGGAGTGACACGAAGTTGAGGAGGACAAAGTGAAGACGAATATGGCAACATCTCGTCTTATGGCTCATTCGGACTCGGACTGACGAGGCAGGACTCGGGATCGACTCGATTCGATCTGACAGAGAAATCGAGGTAAATCAGTCCGATATTCCAATAGAAATCTCGGATTACATAAATGAGCTTTGTTTAAATTTAAAAACTACCTTGAAAAAGATCTCCGCTTTAAAAGTGAAAAATCGTAAGTTGAGTCATCGAATTGTTCATTAAAAGAAAGATTTGATGATCTCAAAAGGAATTTTCAGAACTGGAGGAAAGTCGTGATTCTGTTTTAAATGAAGGTGAGACTCTCAAAAAGGAACTTTTAGAAATAAAGAAAGATCAAAGTTCTTTACAAAATGAGAATCTGTTTCTTAGAAAGGAAATTTCGAGTATTAATGCAAAGTTTTCTGTAGGGACGAAAAACCTCGGCATATTCTTTCTATCCAAATTCCTTATTATGATAAGTCGGGACTTGGGGTTTGCAAGGAAAGTAAATCGTTAATTGATTTTCCTAAAGTTAAGGAAAGAATTAAACAGAGACCTCCTCGACAGGGCTTACAAGAATCATTTTAAAAAGAATTTTGTTAAACCCGTTGGTCAAGCAAATCTAAAGTGTTCTAATCAAGGAGAAAGAGAACATTTCGAGAATAAATGTCCTAAAGTCTGGAGACCTGTTCAAAAGAAATGGATAGAAAAAGCTTATACTACTAACTTCAATGGACCCAAGAAAATTTGGGTACCAAAGAAAAAAATGAGTCTCGTGTTAACATTGCGGGTAAGCTTTCGGAGTAAGAAGAAATGGTACTTGGACAAAGGTGGATGTTCAAGACATATGACAGAGACTCAAAAATGTTCGTTGGATTCGAAAGAATCAAGGGAGGAACAGTTTCGTTTGGAGGAAACACCAAAGGAAACATTATAGGACTGGAATCTGTCAAGATCGGTAGCTTAATCATCAACAACGTTTCTCTAGTCAAAGGATTAAACTACAATCTTCGAGCATCGTCCGTTATGTGATGCCGGTTTCGAATAAACTTCAAAGAGAATCTATGTTCGAACAAGCAATGATTCTTCCACGTACTTTTACTTGGACGAAGGCATGGGAACATTTATCTTCTGGACATAAATGAAGACACCGCAAAATGTCTATTATCGGGTTCAAGATGAAGCAAATATGTGGCACCGCAAACTTGGGCATGTCGGCATGAAACAAATTTCCAAGCTTGCCGCAAAAAGCTCGTTCGTGGCTTACCTTCACTAAGTTACAAGAACACGAGCTCGCTCCGCATGTACACCGAGAAAACAGGGTAAGAAGCTCATTCAAATCTATAAAACAGATTTCTACTAATCGTGTGTTACAGCTACTTCACATGGACTTATTTGGACCAACCGAACCCGAGCATTGGAGGTAAGAAGTCTTGTCTTGTGATAGTAGATGATTACTCTCGATTTACATGGGTATATTTTTTAGCAAATAAAGGAGATACCTTTTAATATTTCTCAACATTTGCAAAGAGGGTCCAAAATGAAAAAGGATACTCCATTTCAAGTATCAAAACAGACCATGGGGGAAAATTTGAGAATCAAGACTTTGCAATTTTTTGTGACAAATATGGTATACAAAGATACTTTTTCATCTCCCTACACTCCAGAACAAAATGGAGTGGTGGAAAGAAAAATAGATCTTTGCGGGAAATGGCTAGAACATTGCTTATAGAAAGCAAGGTGGCAACTCGGTTTTGGACGAAGCGTTTCTACTTCTTGTCATATTATTAACGAGTATTTCTTAGACCAATTCTTGAGAAAACCCCCTATGAGATTTTTAAGAAAAGAAAACCTATTGTTTCCTACTTTCGAATCTTTGGTTGTCTATGTTATATCCTTAAAAATGTTAATCATCAACCTAGTAAGTTTGAAGAAAGGTCGATGAAGGTATTTTTCTCGGGCTATTCAAACTCTAGTAAAGCATTTAGAGTGTTCAACAAGAACACTCAGACAGTGGAAGAATCCATGAACGTAAAGTTTCTGGAGAAAGAAGTTTCAAAACAAAGCAGTACAATTATTGAAGAATCAGATGCTGCACCTGAAAGATCTGGTCTCAACAAAGAAGCAGAATCTTCCCAGGAAATAGTCAAAGGAGCAACTCATGAAGAACAAGTAATTCAGCATTATATTCCTGCATCAGCAGAAGATTCTAATAATGATGAAGTTCCAAGCCGAAACTGAAAGCACAAGTCTAGTCATCCTAAGGAACTGGTGATTGGAAACATCAACGAAGGGATTCAAACCAGATCGAGAAACAAAAAGGACACGGGTAACATTGCATTGATTTCTGAAATTGAACCAAAAGGAATTAATGAAGCTCGGAAAATGAAAGCTGGATAGAGGCAATGCAAGAAGAGCTTCAACAGTTCAAAAGAAATGATGTATGGGAATTGGTGCCCAAACCCAAAGGAAGAACTATCATTGGTACCAAATGGGTATTCGAAACAAAGTCAATGAACTTGGAAAAGTCACCGAGAAACAAGGCAAGGCTCGTGGCAAAAGGTTATTCTCAATCAAGGAATAGACTATGATGAAACCTATGCTCCGGTTGCAAGACTAGAAGCAATCGACTACTACTTGCCTATGCGTGCTATCAAAATTTCAAGTTATATCAAATGGACGTGAAAAGTGCATTTCTAAATGGGTTTATAAAAGAAGAAGTCTTTGTAGAGCAGCCTCCTGGTTTCGAAGAACCAAGAAAGCCAGACCATGTATACAGATTAAAGAAGGCACTTTATGGTCTGAAACAAGCACCTCGAGCATGGTATGAACGATTGAGCAAGTTTCTACTAGACAATAAATTCAAGAAATGTATGGTAGATACAACCTTGTTTATTAAGAAGGAAGGTAAAGATATACTATTGGTACAAATTTATGTAGATGATATTATCTTTGGTTCATCTAATGAGCACTTGTGCAAGAACTTCTCAAAGTCTATGCAGGAAGAATTTGAAATGAGCATGATGGGAGAATTGACATTCTTTCTAGGACTTCAGGTCAATCAAACAAAACGCGAAACTTTTATTAATCAAGAAAAGTATGCCAAAGACTTGATTAAAAAGTTTGGAGAACTGCAAAAGGACTGAGACTCCAATGGCAACCTCCATCAAACTAGATCAAGATGAAACGGGAAAGAATGTTGATCAGAAGAATTATAGAAGCATGATCGGTTCTCTTCTCTATCTTACTGCATCTAGACCAGATATTCTATACAGTGTTTGTCTCTGTGCTAGATTTAAGTAGATCCTAGAGAATCACATCTTTCTGCTGTTAAACGTATAACATCTCAAATTTTCAAAATAATTCCATTTTATCTCTGGCCAATGTTCTCGTTCCCACCTGTTATCCATTTTTGGTCAATTTCCGATTGATCAAAGTCCTCATTCTCACATAAACGAAACAAGTTTTGGCTTCTTCCTTGAAAACTTAAGCGATTAACTAAATAGAATACAAACAAAGCTGGCAACCATAATGTAAACTATCCATGTCACACTTTACGTTCAAAACTTTTAAACTCGGTTAACACATGAAACCCACATTTTTGACACCCCAGATTGAAGCAAGGTTCTGCACATATTTTAGCACATATTTTGTCTAGATCTTTTTACAGAGGATTAAATGGATGAAAGAACTACAAGTGAATTTGAACATGATTGAGAGATTTTTGAGTTCGTCTCTTTTTTAAGCTGGCAATATATGTACTTTTTCCTTAACTAAAGGAATTCAATCTATTTGGGTTGCTAGCTAGAAAGGGGAGTAGGCATATCCGAAATGAACCTTTATAAATCTCGTGTGCAATTTCTCTTTCTCTAAACTTTTTCACCTCCATAGTTTATAAAAGCTGATTTACGTTGAAGAAGAAGTGCAAATTTTTATTAAGATTGGTTCTACAGAATTGGTATATATCTCCTTGCAAAATCATCACCTCCCTCTTAATTGCATATTGGGCCTAACAAAGTCTTCAAATGTCTTTAGAATTGGACTATCTTGGTTGCAGAAAGTAGTAATTATGCTATCGACATTTCAACACCCAAGCATTCATAATTACCACACTTACACGACGGCCTTTAGTTTACTATGGAGGCCATCCAACACAAATCGTTAAAAGACAATTGAGTCACTAGCGTACTTTATAGATCATCCACAAATGTAATATCAAAATCTCTCATAAAGAATTTACTCAAAAAATTCATAGAGAGAATGACCTAACACCTCTCTTGTTTGCTCTAATGTGCTAAAACCAAAATTCACGTCTTTTAAATATAATATATGTATCCAAAATATATATAAAAAATCCCCTTTTAATCGACTCAAACTACATATCCAACTTTAACAAAGATTTATAGTTACTTCAATATGTTTGGTCAACAAAAGTCTAATGAAGACTTTCCTAATTTTAATCACATGGTAGGGCATCCTATTGGATTTCATTCACGGGTTCAAATTCGAGTATAGGAATGACAGAACTGGCAGAGAAAGTAACCGCGGTTACTAGTGTTGCCACCACTAGGTGCGTGTATAGTAAGTCCTTTATTTCGTCCTGTTTCTTTGGGCCAGAAGATTGGTCGTTCTGGGAATCGGCTTTTCGGCTGGAGAATGCAAAGCGGAAAGTGCAAACTAAAATTAGCAGGGTCAACTAGAGGGTTGCGGAGGCAAAAAGGAGTGGAAAGAAAGGACACTTTGAGCTAACTAGAGAAGAATGGTAGTCCTAATGCAGTAGGAAACAAAAACTTATTATATCGATATACTAGGAGCATCATTGAATACAGTGAACCAATTAAGAAAGAATGCAATGAAAAGTTTGTGATCCAGCATCAAGATCGAAGGCGATCAACACTAACAAAGGAAATATTAGACAATTAGCAAAAGAAAAAAGAAAAGGAAATATTAATCATTTGAAAAATGCATACCTTCCAACACGAAACTTCCTTCTGTAACAATCTAAAGGCGATACCGAGAGCAGTCAATTCGTTTTTCCCACGAAAGATTAATCCAAGCGGCCATTTTATACTACATTGAAGGTTAAGCTTCTTGTTGAATAAATCCTCATGCATACTCCCCTTTTTCGCTGTAAGTCCCTTTAACTGATTCCATTCTTTGCTTTTAACCTGTCCCCAAGGATCATGGTTGCCTCCCATACCAGCAATGATCTAGGAATGTGGCAACTCCTGTTGTTGCTCCATCGCAATCGTGCCGTTCAATTTCGATCGCCACTGGTAATAAATTACTTTGGTATAACACACTTTGGGAGTAACTTATAACCAGCTCTTGATTAGTTGCTAGGATCATCCTTCATACCAAAGCTCGACTTACAGAATAGGTGATTGAGAATTATTTTCTTTACTTATGGGACGTGAGGGAGTGTCTGGAATGTCACGAGAGCCGCAAATTGAAATGGTCTAGGTAAATCGTCTAAGGCTGCTCTAAACAAGCATTTTCATAAACCGTAAGCTTCAACATGTTCACATCTAATGATTTGATTCCAAGAGTGGTGAAATGGATGAAATGACCCACTCATCAATTCAATTGACATGATACGTCGCATGATGCAAGTATCACTGTCAAAATTCATGGAACTAAAAGCAACCGTTAAAAGACATAAAACTGCATAGGCAAGGGCTTGGTTTAATTCAAATACTTCAATTCTCTTACTCAGACAATAGGAAAGCAACTGTAGAATGAGCAATAGGGAAATACATACTTATTTATGCAAATCATAGGTAATATTGTCACCGAGTCATCAGTCATTCTTTTCACTAACATCATCCAGAAGCCCCCTTAGCAGCCTCGCCGTTCTGTCCCCTTCCGAGCCATCCAAAACGTCCGTCTCAACCTCCCACGAATAAATGTAAGCGAGAACAAGCCAGGATACCATAATCCGGATAGGGCGACGGCGACTCCAAATCAAGGGAGGGTCCTCTAACAATTTAGCAATTGAGATGATGACGAGGAAAATGAGTCCCAAATAAAATATGGTGTTAGCAAGCCAAGGGAGTTTGCCAACGGACAAGGTTACGCCAGTTAAGAAAGCAGCGGACATCGCCGGGAGTGCTATTTTCAGCGGCAGCATTGAGCGTCGGTATGCAACCATTGCAGTGCAGACGTCTTTTTGCTGCGCCCAGAGGAGGGTGACGACCGCTGTCATCAAGCAGAACATGGCGATGGTGTTGCAAATGGCAAAGGCCTGGAACATTCTATTGTCCAGCATCGTAGCCATGCCCCGGTCATCATTGGAGGTCGTGTCTGAGCTGTTAAATCCTCCAGGGACTGCGAAACCAGCTGCGAAAGTTACGGTGGCAACGAGCGTTGCCACCACCGAGCGGTTACCGATCAGATTCTTCAAGTGGTCCATGCTTGGCTTCTTTTCGTCCGCGTCGATTATTGGAAACGCTTCATTTCCAGTTGGTCTTTTTCCACATGTGGATGCCAATACCATGACTGTCAATTGCTGAGATCGGAAGCATATAAAAAGTCGAAAAAGAACAAATTGTTACCATATCGATGATGACAGGAATAAACTCTGGAGTACTCATGCGAAGAGAAATTTTAGTTTCTAAAGATGCAACGTCTGCTCTTTTTATTTAACCCTAGAGGATGAGAATAGAGGCATGGATGAAAGGTATATGGTTTATCATTGTCATAGGTTGACTTTAGGATAATGTTATGGGATTATGCATATTTGGAATGGAAAAAACCACCAAAAATCTAAATTAAGTCTATAGTAATATATTTATTTGAAACTTTTTTTTTAGACACCAAATGCCTCAATTTGTAGACGCATTTACCTCAGTAAAAGTCCGTCCAAAAGAGCCAAAAAAAAATCATGTCAGATGAGAGAGATTGCAGATGGTTGGGGGCAGCACCACCCTCCCAACTTCGCCGGCAAGGGCTCTCTACCACCGTGGGCTGTTGACCCTCGTGAACAAGCAGAGTTGGGCCAGATGGTGTCGAGCTTGAGCGGTGCCCTGAGCTTACCCAGATCTAACAGACGGCCCTCGCCTAGGCAAGGCCCAGCAGAGGTCGGCCTTGCCTAGACCATGCGAGGCCGGCTAACGAAGGTGGCCTCACCGGGTGTCGGTCGGGCATAGCTGACGCCGCCTTGGCCTGGGCGAAGGTCAGCCTCACCGAGGCTCGCCCTCACCCGGGCAAGACTCAATGAAGGTCAGCCTCACCCAGGCTAGGGTGGCCTCTCCCGGCGTCACTTTTGCCTAGTCGATGATTAGCGAGGCAGACCTAGCCTAGGCAAGGGCCGGCCTTGCTCAATTAGGCCTAGGCAGGGCTAACCTTCACAGGGCCTTGCCTGGGTGAGGACGCCCTTGCCAAGGCTTGCCTTCGCCTGGTTGCACCTAATGCCTATGGCGGTCGAGGCCGGTCGGCCCACCATGGCCATTAGCCGGCCACTGGCAAAAGGAAGAAGAAGAAGCAAAAAAGAAAATAATAATAATAAATAAAATTCATAAAAAGTTAAAATATTATCAAAAATTATCAACGTTAGCATCGGTAGTCCTATGTGGTGTCGTCGGGGTCCATGTTATTGATTTTCAACAAATGAACTCAATTGTCAAGAAGTGAAAATATTTAGAACTGAATTGATAAAATTATAATATGTTTAGGACTTTTTGAACAAATTTCTCCAAATGAAAAGCTAGATTTCATCTGACGATGATGACGGGAACAACCATGCCGCCTACCTTTGGTGGTGGTCAGAGGCAAGGTATGAGGAGTGTGTGCGGCTAGCTCGATGGCCTGACGCAGCGCCAAGTGTCATGAGTAGGCTGAGCCTTAGGGTGAGGATATTGAGGGAGATGGAGAGGCTGGCGCTGGTGGCGCTGGAGTGGCTTGAAGACGTGGGCAGAAGTAGTTCATGTACCGGTACGGCGATTTTTGGGTGCCGGGAGAAGGGGGGCGCGTGACCGAGGAGGAGATGGTGGGAAAGAATGGCTTTTGTGGGGTTGAGGAAGCGGAAGACGATGAAGAGGGCGTTGTTGGTGTTCATGTAAAAGCTTTAGCTGTCGTTGAGGGGAGGATGATGGAGGTTTATTTGGATGGTGCTCCCCGTTCATCTTACTGCACAAAAAGGAAGATGAACATGGAAGAGGAGAAATAAAAAAAATAAAACAAAATAAAGTCTTGGACTAAAATGCCCTTGACCGGTTGGAATATTTGGCTGACCAATGAGGTCATGTTCTTATTTGAGACTAACATGACCACTTCATGCTTTTATTGAAACAAGATATACTTTGACATCCATTTGAGAAAATAAGGGCACTTTAGGCTCCTATTTAAAAATTTCCCAAAGTTTTAAAATGAATGTGTTACCATAGATATAATTTGGGTTTTTGGGTGGTTTTCTTTACTTATTTAGAATGGCTTATTGGGGGTGAACATATCAGATCAGGCCAAATTGGGAACCATCCAAATCCGACCAGACCTGCCAGTTTGGTTCGGTTCTTAGGGGTGTTGGTCCAGTTTCTAATTCCATAAAAATGGAACTGGTGATTTTCAATCCGGCTCTCGGTTCCGGACATAAAATAGTAACAACTCTAATATTTTTAAATTTTTTTTCCATTGGACTAGACTGATTGGTCTGATTTGGTTCTCAGTCCTAGGACTGTCCAGTCCAATCCCCGATCCCAAAAACTAGGAACCGGTTCTCCCAGTCCAGTTCCCAGTTCCTAGGTGAAATTAGACCGAATCGGGAACCGATCAACCCTATGGCCTATCTCTAACATTTCAAAAGAAAAGAAAAGAATGTAAGATTCCTTTTTATACACGACCATATTTATATAGTCAATAATTGAGATATATAACAATTTATGCATTGCAATACTCTACTTTTTTTTCCCTAATTGTGGACATATTCATGGCCCCAAACTTATTAAGATTAATGCAGAAACCTGTAAAAATTGCTCCTAGAGAAGTCTTGGCTATTCTAGAAGATTGATCAATACTTCACAATTCTGCCGACTGAGAGACATAATGATTTGAATATGAGACATGTGCTTGACCAATGTATTAGGCAATGAAATTTCCAATAAGCTCATAAATATAATAGTGATTGTTGATGTTACCTACCTTCCGTAACGTATACTCCCTTCTAACGCAATTTAGGGCAATGTCAAGAGCAGTGAGGTATTTGTTGTTGTAACTGCGGAGTCCAATTCCTTCACTCCGCACAAGATGAATCAAAGTGGCAGGCTGCGAATGCATCGCGGCCAAGTGCAAAGCTGTATTTCCAGCATAATCTGTTGCATTTAACTCACTCTTTAGGTCTGGATCTCTGAGTATATATTTCACTACAGAGGCTCTCCCATATTTTGCGGCGACAAGAAGAATGGTTTGCCCTCGCCTATTCGGCCTCCAGGGTACTTTTTTAAGCTTCTCCATAAGTTCGACATAACCCATCTTGCTCGCAATATGAATAGGAAGATCTCCATTCATGTCCCATTTTTGGGCCAAATATACAATTTCCGGTCGTAAGAATTCAAATACCCAGGCTAGATTCAAGTAAGCTGCCAAATGGAATACATTGCCACCTCTAGAGTCGGCCATTGCAAATAGCTTCATGTTCTTCTCGAGTATTAGGGTGAATAAATCTGGGATCAGGAGCTCCAAATTAGGGTGGTTGGGGCTTGGTTGGTCTCGATATATTTAAACCCATTTTGAATTAAGGACATCTTCGAAGTATCCCTAATCGCTACTAGTATTGATAGTTGACAATGGTAGATTAGATTGCAATGCTGAAACTAGTTAATGACATCGACATGTACTTAAGATTTTACTATAAAAATCTTACCAAATGACATACCAATTTATATGGCATTTCCACGCCATGAAGTATCTATAGAGTCGGCAGATATAAGGCAAGCTAGGCCAAGATCAAGAAAATGATCTTTTCATACTAGATCACTATATCAGTGATTTCTGACAAAAATTGATTGAAATGACTATATTGGCAAATTTTTAAAAGTTTTAAGACTAAATTAATAAATCATGAAAAGATTTAGGACTAAATTAGTATAATTAAAAGGTTTAGAATTGAATTAACAGCCGCCCAATAAATTCATGAGTTTTTTGACAAATCTTCCAATTTGATATGATTGTAACACCTTAATGCAATCTAGCAATTTGATTATCAATGAATGTTAGCTGCGCTTTTCAAGTTGTGAACTTCGGATCCATGGTGTTAGTAGACAAAAAATTCCACATAATTGATTGTTGAGTGTTTGATGAATTTCATCTCAATATTATTAATGGTCAAGTAATTTAGGCTAGATTACGGTATTGGCTTTTTCTGCAAAGATTATGATAACTGTATTTTTTTTTTTAAATCAAAAACTTTCTTTCTTTATTTAGATCCACTTTTTCTTAATTTCTTAAAAACCTAATGACTGTTTGTCAGAAACAAATTAACAGTTTCTCATCTACGACGGTTCCGTCACTTGGCTGGGAGTGACGGAACCTTCACCTCTCTTTTTCCAATGAAAAAAATCACGCCCATGCAGCCTACAGGTTTGCTACTAGTTTATTATTCATGCACTAAACCTTCATTTGTTCATTTTGGTTCATAGCTCTTATTTGCTTCAAACATGGCGTGATTTTTATGGTCGTCGATCTTAAATATTTGCACTTTACAGCTGTTTTCTAATCAAAGATCAACAACACGTGAGTTTTCAGCGAAATGGGTGTATTTGTAATACTTATGTGGCTAACCGATGGGTATCCAACCACTTTAACAAGCAGGGTAGGGAGTTTTAAGTAAAAACCGGTAAGGGGTTCAGGTAAAGCGCCAAAAATATTAAAAAGATTAGGAACAAATCAGTCAACACATAAATAAATATTTTCCTACATAAGTAGATTAAAGTACATACCGCGTTTGTAATACGCAATGGCACCATGAACGGGCGGCAAGCCTTCTATCCTCGATGGTTCCAACGGCAGCAAAAATAGAACCTCCTGTAATTTGGAGTCGTCGATCACCATGGCTTCATACAAGGGAGATCTGTGAATCCCGTTCTTCCAGTACACGGGCTCCAAATCTTCGCTCAACAAATAGTGCACCAAGTCGGCGTGACGTTTGATCACAGCATTGTGCAAAGCGGTGTTTCCTTGTTTGTTCTTGCTCCTCAGGAGGCGGTTCTTGTCCTCGACGTTGGGGAGGTCTCTTGCCCGGCGAATCAACATCTCAGCAGCTCTAGTAGATCCCCCGCACCAAGCGACCTCGTGGAGTGGGGTATTTCCCCATTCATCTCGGGCATCTATGAGGTGTTCACCAACAGAGTCAATCAAGAGCCTTAGGATATCATCCTTGCGGGCACTTGCCGCACAGTTGAGCACTGAACCGTTGCATGGCCCCATGGTTTTTAAAACAGCAAACAAATCGGTTTGATCAGCAAAACTTTCGATCGCAGAAATGAACTCTTCAATACCCGCGTTATTGATGGCGTCCGTCAGTCTTCAAGCAGCTGCGTACGTTTTTGATAGATCTTGTCCCGCCACGGTTCGCGAAGCTGCCATGGCATTATTCATTCTGTCCCGTCGACCTCTCCAGATTTCTTCTTCCTTTGAAGAATCCATTTCATCCTCTGACACTTCCATGGAAGGTCCTCTTTCATCCTTCTTGACCTCCTCCACGATCAAGTTGTTCATTCCACCGTCCTTGACTTCTATGGATAGCTCTCCGTCCATTGGGCTCAAGCTGTGCAAGTAATGTAGTTGTTGAAAGGGAACACGGATCGTGAAGGAGACGTTATATTAATTAAGTATTAAATAATGCATTCATCTAATTATTTAAACATTTATTTATAATAGCTAATAATGCTCCTCTATAAATTCTTATGGCATCAGAACAGAGAATTTCGAGTTTTTGTGAAAGACAAACACAGGCGAGATCTCATATGCAACTCCCGGCCTCCTAACACCCACTGTTATCTCCTATAAAATACAAATTGAAGTCCCGTAGATAAACTTAAGTGAATAACAAAATCTGGTCTCTAAAAGAATGCTGCATTGGCTTGTCAATCGTCACGCATTTTGCCTTCACGGGCTGTGTTGGATTTTCACCCCCAGTCTGGCCTCAACGACTCTATAATCTTGCCAAGTAGACTAGTAGATCAACTGCTGTCCTAGAATCAGTCTTTGGGATGATTCTTCAGATTTTAATTACTCACCAATCAAATTTGTGATGGAAGAAAACCATGATGCTTTTTTCAGTGGTCGGGCTCAAAGATTTTCTGACACCAAGATATTCCATTCACGGTCCTTAAGTTTGATATTTAGCACAGTAATGCTATTGATCTCTTGAAATTTAGATTGTGCACCTCCAATCTAATGTTATGTGATCGTTCCACAACTACTATTTGTGTCAATTATCGACCCAAACTTTTTACATGTAATTAAGTTAATTTACAACTTAGTTATAGTCACATGATTGACAAGCCAAAAATGTCACTTACAAATATTGTCCGAGCTTGGATCATGTGTAATAACAGTAACTTAGATTAAAATAAATGTGAGAACACTAAATTTGAACATGATAAATTGAAGCACGACGTAATTATGTAATCAACATTGATAGTCCAAAAGCCATCTAAAAATATTGTCGAATTTGGGAATGAAAATGCATGTCAGCAACCATCGTCACATAATGTAAAATTTCAACTTTAGAAACTTCCGTTTGTAATTTTAATAGGGTCACAATTTATGTGGGGTCAAATAACGTAAAACAATTGAGTAAAATTGGCATAATTTGAAAATTGTATGGGTATAGGTATAAGTATTTTCAAGTTCAGTGGGGTCACCCCACGAAACATGCGCCGGCTCCACCTCTGCCTTATTTATTTGTTTTTCCGGAAGCAACGAAATTGATGTACACAAACGGCCATATTTTTATTTTTTCTTCTCTTTTTCTTTTTTTCCTATTTCTTTTCTTTCTTTTCTTTCGTTTCCTCTTCCTCCTCTAACCAATCACCAAGAAAAAAAAAAGAAAAAAAAAAAAAAAGTGAAAAGACAAAAATGCCCTTTAATTACATAAATGTGTCCCAAGTTTGAACACTATATTAAAATATTATAAAAAATTGTCTAAATGCGATGCCACATAGGATAGCCGGCATCCACGTCTATTATTTTTGGCCAAAATTAACCAAATGGACTTAATTAGCAAAACATAAAATAGAACTTAATTGGCAAAAGTGAAATGTTTATTATTGAATTGTAATAAGTTTAGGACTTTTTGAATAATTTTCTTGACAATTAGTGGTATAGAAAGTTATTTACATGAGTAGGTTTTAGAGAATGATATATATGTGATTTGTTTTTAATCTTTAGCAAGTAGATTTATTCTCTAAACAGGTATGCATTCCCATTTTGTGACTGCTTGTGTAAGAAAAAGCAATTTAGATTTATTCCAGATTTACTTGGATTTTTTTTTCTAGCTCATAAGCATGATGATTTGCATGCGTTTGGTAAACTTGCTGAGAAATCCAAAATGAGAATAAGCTTAGCATTGCACGCATTAGAAGCGATCATGACTTTGAGTACAATTTTTCCGCGCCTTACACATAACAACAAAATGGCGTTGTTGATGAGAAAAAGAACATTACAAGAGATGGCACGTATCTTGTTGGTAGAAAGCAAAATTGGCAAATAGTAAAAAAAAATAAAAAATTGTTTAGATTAATGTCGATCAATCAAAATTAGCCAGATGGACTAAATTGATACAAATATAAAAATTTTAGGACTCAATAGGAAAAAAATATATTTAGGATTGAATTGGCATAATTTTAAGATTAAGACTTTTTTGGTAATTCTCTAGGTAAAAATAATAGTAACTAAATGCATGTCAAAATTAGCTAATCCAAAGAAGCAGAAGTTCACAAAAGAATGTTTATCAAGCTAATTGTAATTGCAAAAAGAACATGTGATTGTGATCAGGCAATTTAAGTACTCGAATGTGCATGCATAGTTCGGTAAGCAACAGACTTCTGATACGAGGATCCTCAAAAGAGATCAATCCCAGAAGGCGAAAAAACCATTGCCAGAACCCAGATCTAACAAAATATGGTAACAGACGGAGAACATCAAAGAACAGAAGCGATGAGTCAAGAGATCAAAGAAGCAAAACCTGAAGAAAAATAAGGGCCGGACTTGATAAGAAAATATGGTGTTGGGATTAGAGAACAATGCTTATGCTGATGCTCTGGAGTGGAAAGTCCGATAGTTATAGTCAGCATTATCTGTTTCGCCGACAATGATTGGATTGAAGGAAACAGATGTGGGGGCTCTCTTATCATCAAACCGAAGGATAAGGCTACTTGTGGTGCATAATGGCTGGGGACACGATTATTTTTTGGCCTTTACAGCCTGTGAAGAAAAGCATAGCACAAAGAGGGAGATGGTTCGTTTACTTCCCTAAAATCATAAATTTTTTGTGTTCGCTTTTTGCCAAAACGGTGTTTGATGAATAGCTGAATCCACTAAAATGAATTAACATACTCTAATTTAAGCTAATTTAACGAATATAAATTAGCAAGAAATCAGGGAAAATGATTTCCTTCTAACCTTAAGCGGGAGCCCTTTTTTTCAGTATAAACTTATTGTTTTTTGTCCATAAAAAACATTTTATATAGATTGACTAATTTTCCATCATCCAAATAATAAAAAATTAAAAAAAATTTGCCCAAACAATTTTTCCTTAATTATATGGACCCTTGGTCTATCTCTAAAAAAATTGTGATTGTTTGTTTCTTCAAAAAAATGATAGAATTACCAAAAAAAAAAAAAGTCCTAAACATATTGCCATTATGCTAATTCAGTCAAAAAAAAATTTCGATTAATTCAATCATAAACATTTTGCAATTATGCTAATTCAATCCATGATACAATAATTTTTTTAATAATTTTTTTCTTTTTCTTTGTTCTTATCTTTTTTGTATTCTTTCTCTTTGGCTTCCTTACCGTAGTTGCCGGCAAGGCTCACTGGCCATTGGGCGATGGCTGCAAAGCCTTCATTGGTCACCGGCAAGGCAGCTTTGCTCAGATTTAGGCAAAGCCAGCCTCGTCTTGGCCTTGCCGAAGGTGAAGGCAGCCTCGTCCATGGCTGACAAGGCCATGGTGGCCGGTGAAGGAGCCGATTTGGCGAACGGCTTGAGGATCGAGGAGGAGGAGGGTGACAATAAGGGGGTCAGGGTTTGGTTGAAAGCAAGTTTGGCATTGGACGGCTGCTGCTCCTTGAGCTCCAGATTACGGTAGCACTTGGAGCAAAGGTCCCACGTTGAGGGGCTCCCGAAGAAGCCGTAGTTGTTCGCATAGAGGCACGGAGCCTAGAACCGGAGCTCTTCCGCCATTTTTTCTTTTCCGGGACCTACCAATCACACACATCGAAACTGAAGCAATTTTCAAAAACCTAGCAATCACGACCTTAGACACTCACGAAACCCACAAATAAAAAACCGAGAAATAGACAAATTCAGATCTACCCATCTGAGGATCCCCTTTTTTTCTCCAAAAACACCAAATCAAAACTGCCATCACCAAGACCTCAAGAGGTCAGAGAGAGACGGAGACTAGCCTCACCCAGATTTGGGCGAAGTCGCCTCACCCGCGACCCCAAGCCTTGCCTAGATCTAGGCCAAGCCACTGGCAAGAGTGGGTGAGGGCTGTGACCCTTACCGGTGGCCGGTAGGGGCTTCACCATTGTCACCTAGTGGCTGGCAAGCCTTACCAAAGCCTCACTGGCCACTGCAGCGTAAGGAAGCCAAAGAGAAGAAAGAGAAAAAAGAAAAAAAAAAATTGTTAAAAAAATTATTAAGAATTGCCACATCATTGTTTGCTAGACGGTTGTTGCAGGCAAGTGTCCACATTAGTGCCGGTCAGTCGGCCAAATTTTGCCAAATGGACTAAATTAGTATAATTGTAAAATGTTTAAAATTAAATTATCAAAAAAAAAATTATAATTCAATTGTCTCGATTGCAATAAAGATTTATGACTTTTTTTGTAATTCTTCCTAGAAAAACAAAAGGTGGAAAAGCTTGTTTGAAAGCTGATTGTGAGATGTCAGAAAGATTCCGCCACATGATAAATCGATATCCTCCGTCACAAAAATTAATCTTCCCAAATTGTTAACTTAGATGCTGTCTTTTTCGTCGACCTGGTCATACGTCAATTAACTCAGGAGGCTGTCATGTTTAGATTTTTTAAAGGACAATGTTAACATTAATCTCGGATCAAAGATGTGAATTAACAAAACCATGAAGGTAGAATTACACTTGCACATAATGCACGTAGCCGATACCAAGACGTTGATAAAAACGGCCGACCTCACATGCAATCTATCCATTCAAAAGGCCTTCGGGGTGTATGTGCTTATGAATGATGCAATAATTATTGATATCTTTTCTAGAGACCACACTGAATGTTGATGACTTTATGTCAGCAAGGAAGATGGGATTAATGTGAGATATAATGTGAAAATCAAGTACAGATCCTTGGTTAACCAAGTCAAAGTTCATGTTGAACTAGGCAACCTCACTTTCACTTGGATAGTTGTCTATCAGTTGGGGTCTCCTGCAGTAGCCACTCAGTGGTGGGCTCAGCCAAGATGTGTTCCTTATTTTAACGTCTTAGTACCCATACTCCCATCACCCCATGTTACAAAGTATATAATTTTCTTCCTTACCACCAAAGAATCCAAGAACTCTCTTGGTTTAGAGGCCGAGTGGCCCGCTCCTAGGTTTAAGGACCTACTCAAATTCCAAGGAAGATGGGAATAATGTGAGACATAATGTGGAAATCAAAGTACAAAAGTCTAATTTATCATTCTGAAGAAGAGTAGAGAGAGACCTTAGAGGCTGATACATATAGACCAAGGTCATAGGCATGTGAGACAAGACTTGGCAACCATTGGGATTTGCCCTAATGACCACCCTTCTCACATGAGAATGGGAATTTGGGGAATTCGAATCCCCACCATCTCAGAGGGAGTTGGGGTGAGGGCGATTTAATTTTAGAAATAGGTTTTGGCTCTCACGTCTTGCAATGAAGCAGGGCAAAAGTTTGAGCATTATAGTAGAAGTAAAGTAGGACCGATCAAAAAAGAAAAAGACAAGACCTAGCACATGCGAGAGACGGCGATACTTTTCTAGTTCTTATTATCAGCCACAAAATTGTCTATTCGAAAGTTTGAACTTTCTCCATCTCGCAGTCAGCTCTCAAGCAAGCTTTTCCAAATCTTCAGTCCAAAAAAAATATTCAAATCAATTTGGTTTTGGTTTGGCTTTATGACAAATTCTTGAGATTATTTTGTTAACACACGCTCTAGGAAATTTCAATTGTGGCTAGTTCATTACTTTAGCAAAGTGGATAACATTACAGAGAGTCTGATTTCATCAATTTCAACCGGCAATACTCCCTCTAGTTCTTCTAAATTCTAACTTGTTGAGCCTTTTTGGAGTGAACTTTCGGGCCTCAAGAACCAAGTGTCATCATACATTTGGCCTTTAAGAGGATTTTTTTAAAAAAAAAAAAAAATCTAGAAAGAGTGAAAGAGCAAAAGTTGTCTGTCTGAATTGACATAGGATGTCGCGACTCAACTGGAAGAAACTACATTCACACATGTGCAATGTCATAATAATACTGTTCAACGATTGGACAATAAATTACATTAAGAAAAGGGGCAAAAGAGATAGGTTCATCAATATAATGAAATTTCAGAGGTTGACATGATATATTAGAATATCATGTTATTGTCAAGCCCAACAAGTTATTTGATTCATTTAGCTAATCCATAGACGATAGATATATATAATTGTGAGATTTTGTATTTGGTAATTAATTTTTATGAGCGTATCGAAAAGGGTCGCACAAATATTATACTTCTTGGCAGCCCACGATTGGTGGGCCCAAATGTCAAACTTACATGTTCTAGTGGCCCACAATGGCTCTATTAGTAAAATAAAAATCTGAGCGTTGCGTGGTACATCGGCGAGGGGTGCATGGCAGAGAAAGGAAGGCCTCTAAAACAATTTAATTAAAGCTAGAGCATGTGATGTTCGCTGAAAACCGCGCACCAATTAAGGTTTAGCATATATATCATGAAAAGCTGAGATTATAGAACATATCCTCTCACATTCCATCCTGAAATTTCAAGTCTGTCCATTACAATTATCATGACCTCCCTTTCGCGTCTTAGAGGCTAATGGCTCACTAAGCCTTAAGACTTAGCCCGGGCTCTCACAAGCCAACCAATTCGCGACTTATGGTTTGAGTTTTTTTTTTTTAACCTGCAAATCAATTTCATTTAAAAAAAAGAAATTGCAACTTATGGAACATTTTTTTACCGTTACGTAACTAGAGAAACTAAGATCAGAGACTTGATTATACTAGTTAATCACTAATGCCTTTCTAGTACCTGGTTCAATTGTTTTTGATTTTTGAGGATTTTTTTCATGCATTTGTGGAGAAAATAGATCAAAAACTATCTTTTAGACTTTCTGATTTTTCTGGAAAATATGAATTATTCTTTTGATTGTCTGATTTTTTCTGGAAAATATAAATTATGTATGGATTTTTCTCATTTTGTAGCAAAATATGAAATATTTGGATTTTAAAAATATTTTTAACAATAAAATAATAATATGATATAATATAAAGGAACCCGGGTCGGGTCTCCGGATCGAAACTGACCCGAGTCAGCAAGGCCGTGGCCGGACTGGGCCTGATATGCGAGCCCAGTCCGGTTTTCCTCCAAAATGAAGCCTATCCACAAAGCAAAAGGGGGCCCACCCGAAGCAAGACAGAAACCCAACTAAACCAACCCAAAATTTATTCATTCCCTCTGAAGCCCAAGCTAACCCATTTTTGGCCTCACGTTTTCTCACTCCCTGACAGGTTTTAACTTTTCACCACTCCCATCTCGACATTTCCAAACGAAGCACCAGATGAGCTTGCCGAGGCCGAAACTCATTAAACTAACGCATCAACGACCAAGACCATACGCACCAAAACGACTAGGGGTGTAAACGATTCGGTTCGGTTCGGTTTTTGGAAAAGCAAACCGAACCGAACCGAGAAAGAAATGATACTTAACCGAACCAAAACCGTCCCGAATCGAATATGAACGAACCGAAAATGCGGTTTGGTTCGGTTCGGTTCGAGACGGTTTTTGGTTTTCCTATTTTTACTTTCTTTGTGGAAGTTAAGTAAAGAAGAGACGAAAGAAAAGAGAGATTGTTCAATTTTTATTAAGAATTAGATTCGCCTTCGGTTAATCAACCAAACCGAACCGAACCGAAAAAATTAACGGTTATTTTTCGGTTAACCGAACCAAACTGAAAACATACGAAATTTCGGTTCGGTTCGGTTCGGTTCGATTTTTCATTTCGGTTCGGTTTTCGGTTCGGTTCTTGACATCTCTAAAACGACAGGACACGCATACTCAAAAATAGGCTGCCAGGCTACCACCGCCAATTTTCTTTAGTCAAAGAGCTGCTCTTGCTCAGCAGAAACCGCGAAGAGAACCCACATACTTCCACAGCCGGGACGCGAATCATGGAGAAACGAGGGGGAACTGAATGATCCGGAAACCAACGCTATCATTTTTCTGACGAAACGAGCATCCTGATCTTTTGATTCAAAATCTTTTCTTTAAAGAACCCAAGTTTTGCTTAGGCGGTATCACAGAACACATGGCAGTCAGTTCGGATACTCAGCATAGGCACAGGTTTAAGCGAGCTTGTTGAAGCATTTTGTTGAGCAGTGGTGAGCGTAAAATGAGGAGAGAGTGTGCATATCCGTGGCTCATACTCTAACCAAAAATCGGAACTCAGTTTTAGCAAAAGGGACAGCTCGACTCCAGCCAAGACAGAAACAAAACCAGATCTCAACGTGGCCTTCCATCGAGCACATAATGGGCAGACTGAGGGGAGAGAAACCGAGACAACCGAGGTTGGACTAGTGCCGAGACCCATAGCATTCAACAAGCAGCACACACACAAATGAGATCAAAACTTGCACAAAACGGGCAAAAACAACCTGGTCCGGTGAACTCGAAACAGAGCACGGACACGAAAGCAGGGTAGTCGCTCGAAAGTCCCTACCCGGCTCGCGGTGTCGGACGGCGGACGAGCTCGAAGATCGGGGTCTCCTCGAGCGTGTCCTCCGCGGTAGATCTGACCCTACTTCGGCTAGGCCTGCTCCGTTCGGCGGCATTAATGGCGCCTGCGAGGCGTCCCATTCGTCGCCAGCTACCCTAGTCTCCCTCACTCCGCTCCGCTCTGCTCTGCTCTGCTATTCCTCTTGTGCAGGGAAGAAGAAGAAGAAGGGAAGGAGGAGGAAAGGAGAGGGCCGGGCCCCGAGCTGTTGGTGAGACGGGCCTTGGGCCCGCGGGGAGAAGGAAAGAAAAGAAAAGGGGGCTGGGATGAAAGCCCAGCCCCGTAGCCCGACTGTTCTCTCTCCTTTCTTTCTTTCTTTTTTTTAAATCCGAAAATTGGGTAAAATAATGGAAAATAAAAAGGAAAATAAACTCAGTAAATGCACATAATATTAGTACCTAAATGATGCGAAAATATTTTTTTGTTAGGGCCAAATTGATTCTTAATTTTCTATGCAATTATAACCTAAATACTTCTGAAATTTCAAGTCTGTCCATTGCAATTAAGGAAATATAACAATTTATTTTAACTTGATATTAGCATTGAAGTGCTTTCACTTATGGTCCATATTTCAGTGGATGATAACAAAGTATGATAATTTACATATACATTGATTTGTTTACAATGAAAGATGAATGGTTGTAAGTAAAATTAGATAGAAAGATATGCTCACATGAAAAAAAGAAATTTTTACGAGTCGATAAAAAATAAAAAGAACTGATTTTGTAAAGTAAGTTAATTGTTTATCAATGATTTGATGAAGAAAACATAAAATAATTTAATGAGAGAAAAGTAATTCGATTGAGAAAAATTAATTCTGCCAAAGTAAGAGCCTATCGACAAAGTAATATTTAGAATTTATAGCTCCATATGTACGTTCATAGCATCATTAGTAGGGGTTTGGCAAATAAAATGTATGCATGACATCTTCTCGAAACCCCACAATAATGAAATGCATATCAAATGAGATAGAAATTATTGGTAGTAATTGTATCATTTGACAATAATATCATAGAATTCAAATTTCTCACCCTAAATTTGATTTTCATATAATAAATAAATTTAGAATGACAGGGTAAATCATTTAAATTTGAATTTTATTAAGTAATATTCTGAAAAAATCAAAGAAAACAAATATAAATATACATTAGTTGGTTGACTTGGAAATATAAAAGAACCAAAATACATCTTGAAGCTTAAAAGATAACTGGAAAAACGAAAGATAATTCAATAAAATCTCCTCTCTTTTTTTTTGGAGAGAAGGAAATTGAATATTTTTGAAAAGCAAAACCAAAACGAGGAAGAAAACATTAATGCTGCCATGGAAAGCGTCAAGCTTCCAGGCCGAGAGCCACGCCTATAGATCTGATGGCACAGCCAGTCCATCACCGCGAGCCTAAATGGTGAGGTCGATATACCGGCAGCCATGGATGAATCGTCGAAACAGGCTGGTGGCCGCCATCTCAGAAAACCCAAAAAACGAAAGCAGCGGCATGGTGGTTGGACTCAACTGGGACGCGTGGGAAAATGGAGCATACTAGACAAGAACAACGGCGGACGGTGGAACTTCAATGAACTCTGACGAGTGTTAGGAAGACTAAAGCCATTTGTGCATATATGCGAACGACGGACCGACTCCTTGATCTAGCTTAAAGGGATGTGAAAGGATTCTTCTTTTAGCAGCATAAACACCAAATCGAGCGGCATAAATATGCTTTTCGTGAGGAATGAAGGGGAGCATTATTTTCTTTAGCCACGACACGTGAGTTTGCCACAATTGGACCGGTCCGAGATAAATCGTCATTGGCCAATCTAGACAAGTGATTTCATGAGAGGCAAGCTTCTACATGTTCATAACTAAAGATTTGATTTCCAAGCTGCAAAATGAATGAAATGACTCACCTCATCCCTTGAACTGAGATAGCATGACACATGTATCATTGTGATGTTTTGTTAAATTGCAACGCAATTTTTAAAAGCTTAAACTCTTTATAATTGTTGACAACTAAATTTTTGTTAAATATATAGGATTAATTTGCATAGAAAATTATGGTCCAATTTGTTCCTAACAAAAATGAATTCCACATCACATAGGCATTAATATCATTTACATTTACTAAGTTTTATTTTCTTTTTATTTTCCCTTATTTTACTCTATTTTCAGACAATTAAAATTATTTAAAAAAGGGAAGAAGCAAATGCCCACGGGGCTGATAATCATCACTATAATTGTACTAGCACTCTTGTAGAGATTACTCTCCGCGCTCTTCATGTTTCAGTCATGGCACCAGGTGAGGGAAAAACAATTTTTTTTTTTCTTTTTGCCCCTCAAGCACACAGGCACCTTTCACTCTTCTTTCCTTAAAACAACCGCTGCTGATGCACGTGGTGGTCAGCAACGATGCTGGACCATAACGGTTGCTGACCATGCACTTTGTTTTTTTTTTTTTTTTAAATTAATAGTACCAAAATTTTTAAATTGATACACTTAAGATAAATTTATCTATAAATTAATTTTCTGATCACAACAAACCCAAAACTTGTACATTTAGGATAAATTTACCCTTTTTATCAATTTTCATTAAATTTTATCGTTAAATTGCTTAATTTGATGATATATGACAACTGACTAGTGACCGGTTTGGGATTTTACTCTCCGTTTATTACAGTTGTGCTGGTTTTGTGGTTTTTTGTGATATTAATTCAATTTAATGAGAGTTATATTTGTTACAAATGTATCGGTTTGTGATTTTTTGGTAGTTAAAAAATTAGTTTTTGATAAATTTGTCCCAAATGTACCGATTTTTGGCTTTTTTGTGGTAATTTGCGGTAAATTTGTCACAAGCATATTAGTTTGAGATTTTTCATGGTAAAAAAATTAATTTTAGGTAAATTTGTCTTATGTATACCAATTTAGAATTTTTAATGATATTAATCCTTTTTATAATTTTTCTTTTTCCTTTTTTTTTAATTCTACAATTAAAATATAAAAAGAAGCATGATCTTCATGTGTGCATATTGGACACAATAGTATGTGTCCACGGTGCGCATGCTTGTGCATCATATGGACCTACGCTTACGGAGAGATAGAGAGGAAGAAAATAGAGAATTGAGCCTTCATGGGGAGAGAGAGAGAGAGGTCTGCTCAAAGAGAACCGAAGAAGAGAAAAGAAGAACCAGAGAAAAGCTAGAAGGAAAAAGAAAAGGTATACGAGAGAGAGAGAGGGGGGGGGAAGAGAGGTGGCTGGTTCGTCGTCCGCCATTAGAGGGCTTCGGCTGTGAGTTAGTGAAAAAACCCTTTGAAGAAGACGTTGCAGAGGGGCAGCAGCGTGCTCGACCGGGAGAAAAAAAGGGGCAGGGCGTCGATGATCCATAGAGGGCGCTTCGTCTGAGACAAAAAGCTAGAGAGAGAGAGAGAGCTCGAAAAGGAGGTCATGAGTTTCGATCACCGTCGCCCGTGTTTTTTTCATTCCTTTTTTCTGGGCCACGTTTCACCATATTCAAGTAAGAAACTAGAAAACAACTCAGACTGAAACACCGCCTCGAAAGCCAGAATGAAACAGAGATACAAATATTTCTCCTTAATACAGGAAATTGGCAAGTGGGGTCAAAATAATTTCTTTGAACTCAAGTGAGTCTTCAAGAAAGAGAAAATGAAGGTTGTAGCAGAAACTAACGAAGATGCAGTACATCTATGGCTGCAGAGTTTCTTTTGGCTATATCATTAACAAAATGCAGTTGTTCTAGCTGAGGGTATACTGTTTACTCTTAGACAAAAAAAAAAAAAAAAAAATTGTTTACTCAGATTGCTTTGATTTTGAAACAAGTTCACTGATATGTTTACCGAATACCACACATTCATGAATACAGAAAAGGAAACTTTAACAGCTCTGTCACCATCCTCTTCTTCCTCGTCAATCAATGAGTATGGTTTCACTTTTGCCCTCTCTAGTTTTTCATTGTCTCACGTAATTCATCGACCGTGTCTCATGCTCGGGTAGTGCAAAGGATTTCTTTATTGATCTTGAAACTGATTTTTTTTTTGCAACGATTTTTCAATCATAGAAGTTCATTACCTCTTGGATTCGTACTTGATAATGCTTTAATGTTGGGAAAAAGGTAACAACCCAAACAATAGATTTTTTGCTTTCTCTTTCTCTCTTACTAGTGCATCTCTACTAACATTCTTTACGATTGCTACATAAGAGATAGTGAAAAACTCTATTTTTTATATGAGTTATCATATGAACTCAAGCTCTTGATTTGTAATTCATTGGGCTTCCTCCACGAGAGTAAACCTAGCTATAACATTTAACTCCTCGTCAGGGCAGTAGCAATCACTTTTAAGGGCAACAACCAATTAGATCTAGATGCAAGCTGTACTCCTTGACCCTCGCCATGTCTGCACAGACTGGAACCCCAACTGCGCCTTGACCCTCACCATTGCTGCCGTCAGTGGCAGTAGATTCAGAGCTATGTGGAGGTCATGAGTTTCGATCACCGTCGCCCGCAGGTACCACAGCTTCAGAGATTGGAAGACCTTAGAGCGCGTGTGAGCCATGTGCAGCACGTCCGAGCTCCACGCCTCAGAGAATGCGTCTTCGGCTTGGGTGCCAATCTAGGCGGAGAGTTGGATGTCGCTGGAGAAGCGGCTCTACTCCTCCAAATCACCGCCCTCGGGGCAGTACCATAGCGGAGCTAGCGGATCGCAGACCGGCACGTCAGAGAGGTCAAAGCAGACGCCACCCGAGAGGATCTCCGACGGGGATCTCCAGCGAGGAGCCTCGCCGACTCAAGCTTGTTGTGGCCTCACAAACCTGACAATATTACCCTCTGCGTCCTCCTCAACTCCTCCCGAGGATACCATGTTTTACAGAAAGCATGGAAGGAAGATAATAACCTGCGAGGAAGAGAGAAAGAAGAAGATGAAGGAAATTGGACCTGCTTAAAAAGAAAGGATGAAACCCAATGCTCGGTAGCTCTCAAATGCTTAAAGGTGGGACCCATAAATGGTAAAATGGTCAGAGCAATGCACTCCGAGAAGTGTTTTAGCTAAAAATTAAAGTGGTGACAAAAGCGCGACGCTAGGGAGATGCTTTTAAGGAAATCATTTTTCAGAAAATGGACAGTTTTTATTTATTTATTTGATGATATATGATGAAAACTGTTTTTTGATATTTGGATTTTATTTGGAAAAAAGATTTCAATTGTATGGCTTTATCTTAAGAATAAAAAATAATCAAAATTTTGAATATTTTTTTTTTCTTTCTTTCTTTTTCATTCTCTATTTTTTTTCGTTTTCTTTTTTCCTTCTCCCTCCCACCCGCCTCTCCACCTTCACCCACCGCTCCTTCCTCCTCTGCACTACCGCCACGCCACCATCTTCGACAACCTCGCCTCCCTCTACGCCAACTTCGTCCACCGAAGCTCGGCTGATCTCGAAGCTCAACCGAGCTCAAAGCATAGGCACGGGCTAGCGAACTTGACCTCACTCGAGGCGTAGGGGTAGGTGTCCCAAACAAGGACGGACTTGCGCTCGCATTGGAAGAAGGCACAAGCGTACCGAACAGAGAAGCAGCAGAGCTCCCCGATGAGGCAAACAATAGTGAAGGGGAACTCGAAGCGAACAGCAATGATCCAGAGCTTGCGGCAGGCTGAACCATTCTGAAGGGCGACAATCCTCCAGATGCGGCCAACGACGGCGTACCGAAGAGTGTTAGCGCTAAGGTCGCAGGTGTGGCGCCGAATCCAGAGGTTTTTAATGAATGAAATCGGCGTTTGTGATCCCTTTGGTGAATGTTCACTTTCCGTTACATTTATTTTGCTGGAATATGCTTGGTGTAAGACTCTTTTATATGAATATATATGTTTTCATCCTCGAGGATATCTTACATTACTACTTTTTGATAGGATAAAAAGGGAGAGAAGCACTATTGACACACAAATTTCAGGGACCCATTTACTCATTTATTGCATAAAAAAAAAATTAGGGATCAAGCTGGACCCTTAAACAAAAATATTATTGATATGCATATTAAAAACATTATCATTTAATAGTAATAAGCATTAGTAATAAGCATTATCATAGAATTGTGTTTCGAACTAGCTCGACGTGCAAGACAAGTTTGAAGAACAATCATGCAAGATTTGTCCAAGAAGATACTGAGCAAGGAGAAAATTGCAGTTGAATATCTTACTCATTTGTTCGGTCAACATGCAAGCACACCGGATATAAGCAGGGAGCGTGAGATTCAGTGGGGCCCCATAAATCAAGAGAACTCGTGATCTCGTGCAAGATTACTGATCCTTTTACTAAAAGTCCAGTCATCTTGACCATACGGAGAAAAAAGGTCCCATAATCACTAATGTTATGGTCGTCTGGCATGAATGGCTATGAGATTGGCTGAGACTTTTCGGCCGAAAGGACTAAAAGTTCTAGCCCGACTCGTTTGGGCTTGCCTCAGCTCAGTAGTTTGTCAATAATTCCACGAGGAGATGAGCATCGAGAAGTCGATAGATGATTGATTTTGTATTTGTTGCACTTGTACTGCAAATTTTCATAGTCCTAACCTCATTATTTGATTTAGAAGATTTGTGAAAAAATTAGAAAAAATATTCAAAGCTAACAATTTATTTCTAAATTTTTTTAATTTGGCCAATTTTGTCTCAAATATTTGGACGTTTTGCCAATATAGTTCTTCCTATCAATTTTGGTATTACTGACGTGGATACCCATGCAAATGAATAATTTTTGTAATTTTTCAAAACTTTTTTTCCTTTTTCCCTTTTCTTTTCTTTCCTTTTTCTTTTTGCATTTTTTTCTTTGTTCCTTTACTAGCCTATGGCCTCGGCGAATCCACTTGCCATAAGTGAGGGCTGCAATGTCTTCACCATATCTAGGCTAGGTGAGGGCATTCTAGCCCTTGCCAGCAATCACTTAGGCCATGGACCAGCGGATGGCCAGTGGAGGAAAATAAGAAAAAGGAAAGGAAAAAAATGAAAACATATAAAAAAAAAAAGAAAATATTTTTTTGAAAATTTTTGCAAAAATTGTCCACCTTAATGCTGTTTATGTGCCATAAGATGGTTAGCATTCACGTTAGCGATTTTCAGTCAAAATTAACTAAAATGACTATATTGACAAATTGTCAAAATGTTTAAAATTAAATCAATCAATTTAAAAATTTATAAATGAAATGACATTTATACAATTGATTTATAACTTCTTCTTCTTTTTTGTAATTATCTATGTTTACTATCAAATAAATCTAAAATCATTTGAGAGTTCTATTCCACATGTCAATACCAACCAGCATTGAAATAAATGCAGAGATCAGAGGAGGAAAATCATATATCCGGTTACTTTTCAACTATTCACCTTGAGTCAGGTATTGCAATTCCTTTTTATTTCGTCCTTGACTAGACTTCTGCATCCGCTGCTCACTAGATTATACCTCAATACGGATCAAACACCAAAACTCATTTGCATCCATAGAAATTGAGTGCCTAGGAGAGAAGAGGGGAAATGAAAGCAATGTAAATACATGAGGCATAATTCAATTTTTTTAGTGAGGAGTGGAGAGAGATTTTGAATGTTTTTTATCTGGTTTTCTTTGCCAAATGCTCGACTTAGAGAATAGGTGATTAGAATTATTTAAATTTTTTTACACACAGGATATGTGAGTGAGTGCCTAGGATGTCGTGACTCGAGAGTGTTGTAAATTGGACTGGTCCAGGGTAAATTGTCCTTGGGCACTCTAGATGAGTGATTTCATAAACCCACGAGCTTCTACATGTTCAAAGCTAACAATTTGATTCTAGAGTGATGAAACGGATGAAATGAGCCATTCATCCATTTAAATTACAAGATGTGTGTATCACTATGAAATTTTGAAGAAGCTATAATTAATTGTCTAAAAATTTAAACTATTAGACGAATGTAAGATTTAATGTAAATATTTTTATACAAATACTTTTGTACTTATCTTCACTTGTAAACTTGATTTGCTCTAAGATTGAAACATGAGAACATATAATAGATGAGGCAAATAAGACTTGAAAATGTTTGAACTCAGAACCTTTGCTTTAATAACATGTGAAATTTGATGGAATTATATCCAACAATTCTAATAAGTTAAGTCATTAGAGGAACAAGTGGTTTATTTTACATACATTAACAATCACCTTTGATCTGACATAATAGGAAAGCAGCTGTAAAGTGAGTCACATACACCCAGGAAAACATATATTATTACTACATATTACAGATAATATGGAATGATCAATTGAAATCACTGACTTGGAGGATGTGGCACATCCCCGCATTTCGCTTTCATTGAGTCATCGGTCTTCAATTTATCAGCACCATTCGCAGGCGGACTAGCGAAGGTCTTCTTCGCCCTTCTGTTATCTTCCGCGTCATCATAAATGTACGTCCCAACTCCCCACAAATAAATGTAAGCCAGAATAAGCCAGAATGTCAGACGACGGATAGGAGCATAGCGGATCATAAAGAAGGGAGGGCGCTCTAACAATTTAGCACCTGAGACAATGAGGAGGAAAAGGAGTCCCAAATAAAATAGGGTGTTAGCAAGCCACGGGAGTTTGCCAGCTGTCAAGGTGACACCAGTTAAGAAAGCAGTGGACATCGCCGGGAGTGCAATTTTTAACGGTAGCGTTGTGCGATCGAGTGCAGCTACCGCAGTGTCGACATCGGTTAGCCGCACCCAGATGAGGTTGATGACCGCAGTCATTGAGCAGAACATCGCGATGGTGTTGCAAATCGCAAAAGCCTGGAACATTCCCTTGTCCAGCATCGTAGCCATGCCCCGGTCATCTTTAGAGGCTGTGTCCGAGCTGTTAAATCCTCCAGGAACTGCAAAACCAGCTGCAAAAGTCACTGTGGCCACCAGCGTTGCCACCACCATACGAGAATTGATGTAATCCTTGACGATGTTCCTGTTCGGCATGTCCTTGTGTGAGCGGACTAATGATGCATACTCTTTATCTCGAACTTCCGGCCTAAGTAAGAGTAAGTCTACATTTACACCCAACTCTTTATGAGGCCTAAGTGATAGTAAGCCTGGGCTTACAGGTGGAACTTTGCGCCCTATCGAGCAAGCCAACGACAAGGCCAGGAATGCCAATTGCTGAGACCAGAAGCATATACAAAGGAAAAAATAACAAACTTATACCATATTGATAATGGGAATGGACTCTGGAAACTTTTACTTCTAAAGATGCAGTTTCAACTCTTTTGGAAGTATTAACACAAAAGTACCAAGTTGGTTTTAGGTGAGAAAAGAGGCATATATGAAATGTATGTGGTCCATCGTTTCATAGGTCGACATACTGATAATGTCATGAGATTGCGCTACATATGGAGTAGTCAAACTTGCCACATTGACCCCTGGCTTTTTATGAAAAACAGATTGCAACCTTGACAAACCCTGCCTTTTATTCATGACCGTATTCATAGGCTCAATTAAACGAAATATATAAATTGTTATCTCCGTATTATCAAAGACACATCATTTGTTATTAACTGCAGCAAAATTCATGATTACAAACTTTAACTACCTCCTATTAAGACTAAATTAGAGACTTGTCGAACATTTATCGGAGAGGAGTTTTAGCTATTCTAGAAATTTGATGAATACTTCACCTATCCAGTTGGCTGGGAGACATAATGATTTGAATACAAGATATGCCTTAAATAATGTATTAGTCTACGAAATCTCCAGTTAGTTGATAAATAAAATAGTGACTGTTCATTTTACCTACCTGTCGATTCAAATCCCCCCATTTTCATGGTTCCTCGAGCAATGTCAAGAGCAGTGAGGCATTTGTTGTTGCAACCGTAGAGTTGAATTCCTTCACTCCGCACAAGATGAATCAAAGCAGCAGGTTGTGAATGCATCGCAGTCAAGTGCAAAGCTGTATTTCCAGCATAATCTATTGCATTTAACTCCCTCCTTAGTTCTGGATCTCTGAGTATATATTTCACTACAGAGGCTTCCCATATTTTGCGGCGACATGAAGAATGGTTTGCCCTCGCCCATTTAGCCTCCAGGATACTTTTTTAAGCTTCTCGATAAGTTTGACATGACCCATCTTGCTCGCAATATGAATGGGAAGATCTCCATTCATGTCCCATTTTTGGGCCAAATATTCAGTTTCCGGTCGTAAGAATTCGAATACCCAGGCTTCATTAAAGTAAGCTGCCCAATGGAATACATTGCCACCTCCAGAGTCGGTCATTGCAAATAGCTTCATGTTCTTCTCGAGTATTTGGGTGAATAAATCTGGGATCAAGAGCTCCAAATTAGGGTGGTTGGGGCTTGGTTGGTCTCGATATATTTAAACCCATTTTGGATTAAGGACATCTTTGACATAACCTTAACCGCTACTAGTATTGATAGTTGACAATGGCAGATTAGATTGCAATGCCGAAACTAGTTAATGACATCGACATGTACTTAAGATTTTACTATAAAAATCTTACCAAATGACATAGCAGTTTATATGGCATTTCCACGCCATGAAGTATCTATAGAGTCGATAGATATAAGGCAAGTTAGGGCAAGATCAAGAAAATGATATTTTCATACTAGACCACCACATCAGTGATTTTTTACAAAAATTGATTGAAATAACTACATTGGCAAATTTTTAAACGTTTTAAGACTAAATTAACAAATCATAAAAAGATTTAGGACTAAATTAGCATAATTAAAAGGTTTATAACTAAATTGACAGCCATCCAATAGATTCAGGACTTTTTTGACAATTCTTCCAATTTGATATGATTGTAACACCTTAATGCAATCTAGCAATCTTGATTATCAATGAATGTTAGCTGCGCTTTTCAAGTTGTGAACTTCGGATCCATGGCGTTAGCAGCCAAAAAATTCCACATAATTGATTGTTGCATGTTTGATGAATTTCATCTCAATATTATTAATGGTCAAGGTAATTTAGGCTAGATTACGGTATTGGCTTTTTCTGCAAAGATTATGATAACTGTATTTGTTTTTTTTTAAAAAATCAAAAACTTTCGTTCTTTATTTAGATCCACTTTTTCTTAATTTCTTAAAAACCTAATGACTGTTTGTCAGAAACAAATTAACAGTTTCTCATCTACGACGGTTCCGTCACTTGGCTGGGAGTGACGGAACCTTCACCTCTTTTTTTCAATGAAAAAAAATCACACCTGTGCAGCCTACAGGTTTGCTACTAGTTTATTATTCATGCACTAAACCTTCATTTGTTCATTTTGGTTCATAGCTCTTGTTCGCTTCAAACATGGCGTGATTTTTATGGTCGTCGATCTTAAATATTTGCACTTTACAGCTTTTTCTAATCAAAGATCAACAACACGAGTTTTTAGCGAAATGGGTGTATTTGTAATATTTATGTGGCTAACCGATGGGTATCCAACCACTTTAACAAGCGGGGTAGGGAGTTTTAAGTAAAAACCGGTAAGGGGTTAGGGTAAAGCACAAAAAATATTAAAAAGATTAGGAACAAATCAGTCTACACATAAATAAATATTTTCCTACATTAGTAGATTAAAGTACATACCGCGTTTGTCATACGCAATGGCACCATGAACGGGCGGCAAGCCTTCTATCCTCGATGGTTCCAACTGCCGCAAAAATAGAACCAGCTGTAATTTGGAGTCGTCGATCATCATGGCTTCATACAAGGGAGATCTGTGAATTGCGTTCTCCCAGTACACGGGCTCCAAATCTTCGTTCAACAAATAGTCCACCAAGTTGGCGTGACGATTGATCACGGCCTCGTGCAAAGCGGTGTTTCCTTGTTTGCTCTTTATCCTCAGGAAGCGGTTCTTGTCCTCGACGTTGGGGAGGTCTCTTGCCCGGCGAATCAACATCTCAGCAGCTCTAGTAGATCCCCCACAACTAGCGACCGTGTGGAGTGGGGTATTTCCCTGTTCATCTCGGGCATCTATGAGGTGTTCACCAACAGAGTCAATCAGGAGCCTTAGGATATCATCCTTGCGGGCACTTGCCGCACAGTGGAGCAGTGAACCGTTGCCTGGCCCCATGGTGTTTAAAACAGCAAACAAATCGGTTCGAACAGCAAAAATTTCGATCGCAGAAATGAACGTTTCAATATCGGCGTTAGCGATGACGTTCGTCAGTCTGCAAGTAGATGCGTACGTTTTTTATGGATCTTGTCCCGCCATGGCTCGCGAAGCTGCCATGGCATTATTCATTCTGTCCCGTCGACCTCTCCAGATTTCTTCTTCCTCTGAAGAATCCATTTCACCCTCCGACACTTCCATGGAAGGTCCTCTTTCATCCTTCTTGACTTCCTCCGCAATCAAGTTGTTCATTCCACCGTCCTTGACTTCTAAGGATATCTCTCCGTCCATTGGGCTCAAGCTGTGCAAGTAATGTAGTTGTTGAAAGGGAACACGGGTCGTGAAGGAGACGTTATATCAATTAAGTATTGAACAATGCATTCATCTAATTATTTAAACATTTATAATAGCTAATAATGCTCCTTCATAAATTCTTATGGCATCAGAACAGAGAATTTTGAGTTTTTGTGAAAGACAAACACAGGCTAGATCTCATATGCAACTCCCGGCCTCCTAACACCCACTGTTATCTCCTATAAAATACAAATTGAAGCCCCGTAGATAAACTTAAGTGAATAACAAGGTCTCTAAAAGAATGCTGCATTGGCTTGTCAATTGTCACGCATCTTGCCTTCACGGGCTGTTGGATTTTCACACCCCAATCTGGCCTCAACGACTCTATAATCTTGCCAACTAGACTAGTAGATCAACTGCTGTCCTAGAATCAGTCTCTAGGATGATTCTTCAGATTTTGATAACTCACCAATCAAATTTGTGATGGAAGAAAACCATGATGCTTTTTTCCGGTGGTCGAGCTCAAAGATTTTCTGACACCAAGATATTTCATTCACGGTCCTTAAGTTTGATATTTAGCACAGTAATGCTATTGATCTCTTGAAATTTAGATTTTGCACCTCCAATCTAATGTTATGTGGTCGGTCCGCAACTACTATTTGTGTCAATTATCGACTGAAACTTTTTACATGTAATTGAGTTAATTTACATCATAGTTATAGTCATATGATTGACAAGCCAAAAATGTCATGTAAGAATATTGTTGGAGCTTAGATGATGTGTAATAACAGTAACTTAGATTCAAATAAATGTGAGAAAACTAAATTTGAACATGATAAAACCAAATCACGGCGTTATGTGCTATCAACATCAATTGTTCAAAAGCCATCCAAAAATGCTGTCAAATATGGCAATGAAAATTCATGTTAGCAACTGTTGTATCATGATGGAAAAGTTCAAAGTTAGAACCTTCCGTTTGTAACTAAGGCATATTAACTCTAATAGAGCCATAAATTACGTGGGGTCAAATAATGTCCATAATTTGTGACCTATCAATTAAAAGTATAATAGGAGGAAAGCATTACTAGTAGGCAAAATTGGTTCATCGCAACTTAAAATAAAAGACAAGTGCACCATGTAGTAGCCTACAAAATGCGCTTAACATGTATACATATTTAGATAACAGATGCATTCACCGTAGAGATAGCTGATTTGCTTCCATGGAACGAACCCAAGCCACGTTCTGTTGGGAGCGCCTTACTCTTTCACGATGACAAGTAGACAACGCCAGTGCAGGTGAATGACATTACCATCTTAAAGACGAAGAAAGGAACGAAAATTGACATTGATATATAACCATAATTTTTTTTCAGAAAAATTACTATAAAAGTCTTAAATCTATTATTTGGATACTAATTCAATTTTAGACATTTTAATTTGGCCAATTTTATCTTAAATCTATTGTACTCGTACAAATTTGACTATAAATTTTTTTAATTGAACTAATTCAGTCTTAAACCTTCTTACATTTATACTTAAGTCTATATGACCAATTTTGGCACGGTGGGCTGATGTGAGTATTTTCAAATAATATTTTAATAAATTTTTGAATTTTTTTTAAAAAAATTATTTTTCTCTTATTTCTTTTCATTTTTGGTATTCATTTATTTATTCTTTTGCAAAGGGTAGCAAGGCATTTCAACTTACCCTTGCCAGCTCTGGCAGCAACACCCTCGCTATGGTCAGCAAGAGGGTAGTGGCACAGTGAGAGCGTGGTGGCCCTCGCCCAATGCCCTTGTTGTGGCCGGTGAGAGCCTAGCCAGAGAGAGATAGAGATGGAAGACGAGCAACAAAGAGTCGCCGGCCAGTGAAGGAGCTAAGGAGCCACCTTGACGGCTCATTTAGAGCGGTTGGGGTGCCTCAAGATCCTCCGTGCTGGCGACCCGTGAGCTAGGTCCGCTGTGCAGATCAGGATCAAGGATCCGATCTATGCTGTGGTCAAAGAGGACAAGTACAACAAGCTCGTGGCCAAGCGTTGCGAAGAAGTTCGGGGCTTCATCGTCGATGACGATGGCCTCCTTGGCTAGGCTGACGATGGCGAGGAAGAGGACTGGACCAGAGCCGGACCTAATTGCGCCTCCAATGAAGAATCAGAAGGAAGAACTCCAATTGCTAATGGGTCCACTTCCATTAATCGTTAATTTTACAGTAGTCCTCTAGATTTGGTTGAATTCGTTGGTTCAAAACGGTCTTACAGGAAAGAAATTAAGAACAGAGAAGAAGGATTCGAAGGCGAAGAAACCTGCACCATCTTCTCTATCCGCTGCAGCAACATTGATGGGAAAGCAGAGGTTGTCTTAAAAAAATATAAAAAGAACTGAGAAGGGGGAAAAAACAAAATAAAAATTCAAAAATATTAAAAAGGACGTAGCATCTTTTGAATTTTTTATGATTTTTTATGATTTTTTCTCTTTTTCTTTTACTTTTTTTTTTTCTTTTGAGAGGGTTTGAATTTGGCCAGCAACCCAAAAAAGAATAAAAATTAAGAAAAATATAAAATATAAAAATTCAAAATACAATTAAAATATTATTTAAAAAAGAGCCACATCAATGTCAATCATCTATGTCAGTAATTTCTAGTCTAAATTGACAAAATTAAGAGGTTTATGATTGAATTGACAAAAGTACAATAGGCTTAAAATTTTTTGAATAATTTTCTCATAGATGTATGCCACTCAAGGGTGGTGTCATGTGAAGTGCAAAATAAAATTAGCCCGTCAACCAATAGGGTGCGGAAGCCAAAAGCAGCTAAAAGAAAGGACACTTTGGGCTCCCTAGAGTAAAAGTGGTAGTCCTAATGCAGCAGGAAACAAAACCTATTACATTGATATGCTAGGAACATCACGGAATAGAGTGAACCAATCAAGAAAGAATATAACGAAAAAGTGTGTGATCCAACATCAAGATTGAAGACAATTAACATTAACAAAGGAAATATTAGACAATTTACAAAATAAAAAGGAAGAGGAAATCTCGATCATTTTAAGAAAATACATTACCTTCCGTTACGAAAACTTGCTTCTCCAACGATCTAAAGGCAACGTCGAGAGCGGTTTAGCATTCACTAATCGCAACTCTACACCCTACTCATTTATACAAGCAAAGGAGAACCAAAGCGGCCAGTTGGGTTGCCATTTTATAATACATTGAATGGCTCAACTTCGTGGTGAATAAATTCTCGTACGTGGTTCCTTTTAGTGTTGAGTCACTTCAACGGATCCTATTCTTTGCGTGACTTTAATGCAAAAAGTAAAGTGGAGTCACGTGCCGAATATTTATGTAGCCCTTATGTAGCAAGCTTTGGCAATTATGTAAAGGATCATCCTTCCTTCCTAACACTATCGCATACTAATGTTTAGTAGCTATTGACGAATCATTCCGTAGTTCAATTTAGGAAAGTGACACTTATGGTCCCCATATTTTCACCCATTGGACAATGTTATTACTTGACTTTTAGTTCATTTAATGTGGTACTTAAACTATCCATAAACTTTAAATTTATTCACTATAACTCCTCAACTTTCCTAAACAAAATAAAATCAATCTTTATTATGATAGTTCCATGTACGTATAATTTAGCTTATGACTTTTGTAACGGTAAAAGTAGTAACGTCATTTAAGGCTGTATTGGGTTCATATTTCTATTATTTAAAAATAAGTATTTTCATAAATAAATAAATAAACTAAAAACGATCAAAATTTGTTCATAGAAATCTGTACTTATAATCTAAATTTTGTTCCTATTTAGATAGATAAACCTTTCAAGCCGTTGTGTTTCTTACTTTGTTAATTAAAATTGTAAATTAGGAAAACAAACACAAAAATTAACCGATACATACCTTTAATAAAAATGATATTAGAAGTGTCATAACTTTTGTACAATATTCACTTCAATGTCAAAACTTTTCGAGTAATTACATAAGTATCACATCCATAGAAAAACAAGCAATTAAGTGCCTCTAATGATAAATTGCGGCAATTCATCCTAAGTGACGTTTTTAATAAAAATTTTATTCTTTACGTAGCTTTTCTTATGAGAAAAACAACAGTTCAACGTGGCAATGATTTGGCTCTTCTTGACAAAATGACGCCTCTTATAATTAAAGAAATCTCTCTCCCCCTCTCTCCCTCTCTCACTCTCTCTCTCTCGACATCTTGAATTTTGACCTATTTCAAGATATATGAAATGATAATTTTATCAATATAATGTTATCACATTTACTCTGAGCTAACCATTTATGAGTTAACTAAATTATTTGGAAATGCAAGTAAAGATTGATACATGTACGACTGATGAATTCAATAAGGGGATAGACCACTCGACCATAAGGATTAAAAATGGCCAATTAGTGAATGGAATTTGGCAGAGGTACCAGGTTGGATTATGGATGATTTGGCACTACTTTGATACTAATTATGAATGACGTTAAACTGATTTATTTTTGACTTTATTCTTAAGGTAAACAATCGATCCCTCACGATTACATGGCAACCAATGATTGCCCATGAAATGAATAGGCACAAACGTGAATTGAAAAACTATCAACCACCGATCAAATGCGTGAAAACTCTTAAAGGCAGCTTGATAGTTTAGGTTCTACTAAAGTTGCATTTGATCGAATTTAATCACGAATTTCAATTTAATTTCTGATATCGAACTTTCTAGGAATTCAAGATTAAATTATTGGACGTCGCATTATTAATCCTCATATTTATTAGTAAGCCCAAAAATTTTGGAAAAATGATTAACAGGTCAAGAATTGGAGCTAGAAAAAGGAGTTGGGCCGACCGTGTGACATCTTGAATTTTTTATCCATTTTGGATTATATGAATGAATATTTCGTCAATGTGCTCTTAGTTAAATCTCGCTCTAAATCGATCACTTATGAGATATTAATCAAAGGGGAAATGCTACTAAAGATTCAAGTACACATGCAACCAGAAAACTTGACTATGGATGACAATTCGACTATAAGGATTGACGAGAATTGAACATTCGATCCCTTGCAATTTCATGACAACGAAGGTCATCCTTGAATTGAGAAGGCTCAAATGTAGAATAATATTATATTAACCATGAGTTGAATACTCGTGAATCCTAAAAACAGTATGTTAGTTTGAGATGCACTAAAATTACAATTGATCGAATTTGGCCATGATTTTAATCCAATCTCAAATATCAAGCTTTCCAGGACGTCAAGACCAAATTGTTGGATATTACCTCATTAATTTCTAAGTTTTCGGTTCGCTCGGAAATGTCGGAAAAATTATCAGTGGGTCGAAAACTAAACCTGAGTCTTTGCCACTTCATTTCTGCTCAAGGGCGTTTTAGGAAGTTTGGTAAAAAAGTGGGAAAAGACCAAAATGCCCGCAAGTCTTAATGAGCTAGAGGACAAATGGGTGAGGAAAATGAGGGGCGATGGGAGAGCGCACAAAATTTTGTGCACTTACCCTCCCCTCTAATCAACCCTCTCTCTCTCTCTCTCTCTCTCTCTCCGCGCGGCCACCCTCACACGCCTCTTCGTCTCCCCCTTTTCTTCTTCTTCCTCCTTTCTCCTCCTTCTTCCCCCATCTTTGGCCGCCGCCGCTGCATTCGTTTCTAGTTCTGGCCAAGCCGTTTGTCACCCGCCAACACCGCAGCCCAGCCACTCCGTAAGCTCAATGCCCGACCGCCGGTGAGTCCCCGTCCGTCCGCCGCCGCGAGCATCACTGAACCGTGCTCGACCCAACCGCTCCTTTTTCCTCTCTCTTTCGGCTCTGTTTTCAGCCCACCCGCAGCGCTGCAAGATGCCGTAGCCACCGCGAGCCGCCGTGCCCTGCTCGCAAGTCTCGCCTGTCCACCCGCCATGCCGCAGCTTCTCCCTTCTTCTTGGTCTCTCGCTCGGTGTCATCCTCTCTCTTTTTTCCTCACCGGGCCGGCCACCATACCACCTCCGCCACCAGCTGCTTCCCCCCTGCTTGCCGCCGGAGCCGACTCATGCCTCCGGTCAGCCAGCCGTGTTGCCGAACCACCGCCATCCGCCTTCTCACCCTCTCTCGGTGCCTCTCTCTCTCGGGTCTTCTCACTGAGGCCGGAGCTGGCTGCCCTCCTCATCGCCAACCCAGGCCGCCGCCCTCACCACTGCAGGAAGACCGCTGTGAGCCACCAGCGCCCGTCCGAGCAGCCCGCTCCATCGCCATCCTTCCGTCTCTCTCTCAGTTCCTCTTAGCTGGAACCACCTTGGCGAGATTCGTCCCCCATGCCGCCTTGTCTCGACAAGTTGGTGGTTGCCGTGCGTTTTCCTCACTGCCACCATCGCGCCCATGCCACTGCCACCACGAACTAGTGACTTATTGCGCTATGCTCTCTATTAGTGTGTTAATTTCGATTAGGGGTGTATTAGTTTAAGACTAATATGGATTAGGTGGTTAGTTATTGCTTAATGACTGTTAATTTCACTAATCTTGCTTAGTGTTAATTAACTATAGTTTAATCGCAATATGTACTAATTATATAGTTAATTGATTTAAAATTAATTAATTATATAATTATTTTAGAAATAATTAATTATGATTAAATCTAACTCATGTTAATAATCGATTGTCAGACTATTGCAAAGGGACAATGAGTGGATAATACATGGGATATTGGTTGATTTGTATGCAGATTTTGTGCATGTCCCATGTTAATGGAGTTGATTTGTATGCAGATTTTGTGCATGTCCCATGTTAATGGAAGTATGAGTATCCTGAGAATTAAAATGATTAAGCAACCTAAAATAAGATATTCTTGTAGGCAATATTAAAATGAACCTGTTACCTAACGGGAGTTTGAGGAGATGATGCCTGATTTATCGAATACTCGACGAGAGTTCGGATGCCGAGTTGGATATAGGGTGCGTTTGGTTGGGCTTTCCCAAAGGGCTTTCAGCCCCGAAAGCCCCTTGGGAAAATGCAAATGTGTTTGGCTTGGAATTTTGGAGAACTTTGGGGAGATGCAATTACATCTCCAAGTATCCTCAAATGCCCTTAAGTGAATGCTAGTCTAGAGGTGCATTTGCAAGTTGCATTTTCGGAATGCAACTTGAAGGATTACTGTTCATCTTCCTCGCGTGGCCAAGCCGACGACCACCGATGACCGCCGACGACCGATGACCGCCGGTGACCGCCGGCCAAGGGGGGCGACCGCCCGGTCGCCTCCTCGGGCGGCCGTCGCCCGTCACGTGCTCGGGTCGCCGCCCGAGGCGGCGGTCGTTGCTCGGGTCGGGCGACCCCGGCGGCCGCGCGACCACCGCTTGGGTCGTGAACCCGGGGGACCCCGGGCGGTCGAGCGGCCACCGCCGTCACCCGAGTTCGCGACCCGGGCGGTCGGCGGCCACCGCCGTCGCCCGGGTCGCGAACCCGGGCGACGAGCAACCCAAGCGGTCGCGCGGCCACGGCCGTCGCCCGGTTCGCGACCCGGGCGGTGGTCGCGCGACCACCCTGGTCGTGAACCCGGCGACCCAGGCGGTCGCACGGCCACCGTCGTCGCTGGGTTCGCGACCCCGCGACAGTGACCCCGGGCGTTCGCGCGGCCACCGCCGTCGCCTTGGTTCAAGACCCGGTGACGGTCACCCGAGGTCGCCCGACCTCAGGTGGGGCGGCTTGGGGTCGCACGGCGGCCAGATCTGGCCGCCGGAGTGGCTGTCGGAAAGTGAATTTGAAAAAAAAAAATTGCAATTTTTTTTAAATACAAAAATTCGCAAAAGTCCCTAAGCAAAATGTGGTATTCACCAAACGGCACTTAGGTCAAAGTTGTTTCACAATGCAAAATTTACCAAACAGTATTTGCATTTCGGGAAACCCCTTTAGCTCAAAGGTATTTGCATTTTCCCAAGTGCATTCCCCCAAAGCCGAACCAAACGCACCCATAATTGAAAAACAAGGTGTTTTTTTTTTTTAGAATAGTCAAATATAGCCTTTAAGGAATAAGTATACTTGGATTGATGTAATAAAATATGTTTGGGGCACCATGAGAATTGTTTATTCTTTTTGAGGTTGTAGGCTTGTAGCCATTATATTATCTCTAACATGTGCATAATTAAAACTCCCACGTATTAGTGTACTCACTGGTCATACGGCTTTTTTGCCCGTATGAATTGTTTCTAAAGTAAATAAATATTGAATATCTTATATCCTTAATAGAGCATTAGCAAACCTATCATGTCTGAGTAGGATATGTTATATTTCATTGGTACGTCCATGATTGGGTGAATCCAAAAGGCACCTATTATCTATGATGTAAAGGGTAGCAAGGCCTGCCAACTGGCCCTTGCCAGCTCTAGGCAAGTGCCGCAACACCCTCACTATGGTCGGCAAGAGTATGGTGGGATAGTGAGAGCGTGGCGGCCCTCGCCCAATGCCCTCGTTGTGGCTAGTGAAAGCCCAGGCAGAGAGAGATAGAGATGGAAGACGAGCAACAAAGAGTCGTCGGCCAGTGAAGGAGCTAAGGAGCCGCCTTGACGATGCGTTTAGAGGGGTTGTGGTGCCTCAAGAACGTCCGTGCTGGCGGCCCATGAGTTAAGTCCGCTATACAGATCAGGATCAAGGATCCGATCTATGCTGTGGTCAAAGAGGACAAGTACAACAAGCTTGTGGCCAAGTGTTGCGAAGAAGTTCGGGGCTTCATAGTCGATGACGACGGCCTCCTTGGCTAGGCCAACGATGGCGAGGAAGAGGACTGGACCAGAGCCGGACCTAATTCCGCCTCCAATGAAGAATGAGAAGGAAGAACTCCAATTGCTAATGGGCCCACTTCTATTAATCGTTAATTTTACAGTAGTCCTCTGAATTTGGTTGAATTCGTTGGTTCAAAACGTTCTTGCTGGAGAAACATTAAGAACGGAGAAGAAGGATTTGAGGGCGAAGAAACCTACACCATCTTCTCTATCTGCTGCAGCAGCATTGATGGGAAAGCAGAGGTTGTCTTCAAAAAAATATGAAAAGAACGGAGAAGGGGAAAAAAAAAATAAAATCAAAATTCAAAAAATTCAAAAAAATTAAAATATTATTAAAAATATTTATGTTAATGCCAAGCATATCACATGGGATGACCAATGTTCATGTCAATGATTTCTAGCTAATATTAGCGGGTCACAAGTGAGGGCCACAACGTCCTTGCCATATCTAGGCCAAACGAGGGCATCTCAACTTTTGCTAGCTATTATCAAGGCCATGGACTAGTGGATGACTGACAAAAGAAAATAAGAAAAAGAAAAAGGGGAAAAAAAAGAAAATGAAAAAATTGAAAAAATTGAAAACATGAAAAAAAAAAATAATTCAGGAATTTTTCAAAAATTTGTAAAAATTATCCACCTTAGTGTCAACCATGCGTTTAAGGATGGTTAATGTCTACGTCAATGATTTCCAGTCAAAATTAATCAAAATAACTACATTAATAAACCGTTGCAAGATTTAAAATAAATCGATCAATTTGAAAAGCTTAATTGAATTAATAGGCGGTTAAGGACTCTTTTTTTTATGTAATTACCTACATTTACTGTCGATCGGTCCAGAGTAACTTTAGAATTCTATTCTACATGTCGATACCAACCAGCATTGAAATAGAAGCAGAGACCAGAGGAGGAAAATCACATAACTTGTTACTTTTCCACTATTCTCCTTGAGTTACGCATTGCAATTCCTTTTTATCTCATCCCTTGACTACACTTCTGCGTCTGCTGCTCACTAGATTATACGTCGACAGTACACGAATCAAAGACCAGAGCTCACTTGCATGCATAGAAATTAGGGGTTTAAAGAAATGGGGGTGAAATTCGGTTTTTTTTTGTGAGGAGTGGAGAGAATTTTTTTTTCTAGTTTTCTTCCCCAAACACTCGACTCGGAAAGTGAAGATGACCTTCGGGCGTGAGAACACCAGGTGGGAGAAGAGCAGAGGAGAGAGGAAAAAGGAATAAAGAGAGAAAGAAAATTAAAAAGAAAAAGCAAAAAAAAATAAAATGAGCTGTGGTTTGTTTTCTTGGGCTGGTCGGTGGGCTGGTGTGTTATGGGCCGCGGTGAAGTGGGTTAGAATCTAAGTGGGCTGGGGGGCTAACCGTTTTCTTAAAGAAGTCCGCATAGGCCATTTTGTTAATTCCAAGTGGGCTTTGAGGCCGGCCCGGTTTTAGCCCAACCCGGGCCGATCGGGTCCGGGTCTCTTGACCGTTCCGAATTCCTTTCCTTAATAATAAAAAAAGTAATCAAAAAATCAAAAATTCAGAAAAAAATTATAAAAAATAAAAAATCCAGAAAATAAAATTCCTTTTTTAGAAAATTCAAAAAAATTAAAAATATTAATAATTCCAAAAAATTCATGAAAATCAAGAAAATTTTCAAAATTTTTTGATTTCTTGGAAATGGCTGAAAAAAGTCTTTTTAGGTAGTCTTCTCCTTAAATGTGAGAAAATCCTTGATGAAAATCTAAAGGAACAAATCAAAAGTGATAAGAATCAATCAATAAATAATTTTTAAGAATTTTACCAACGAAAAATTTTAATTTATAAGAAATAGAAGTGCAACGTTTTAATGGACAATGAGTGTTGTTCAATTAAATAAGAACAGCCTCTAGTATACTATAAGATTTGGTAATTTAAGATTTTGAAGTCCATTAAACATATAAATGAGAAATATTTTTTCAGTCTACAAATTAAAATAAAAGTGAGCCCCTAGTGTCGAAGCAAGAAAGATTCATTGATCAATTTCTTGATTTGATTGCGACAAAGCGATGTACTTGACATCAGTCAATTAATCATTGTAAAATATCATTTTTAGAAATACAATACTCAATCAGTTTCTTTCAAATCCTTTTAACAGATGTGATCCGTATGAAAGGTAAAGTGATTGATAACGATAGTTCCAATGATTAAATTAAGGCCAATGATATGCTAGTGAAGAAGGAACCATGACACCAAAAGAAATCGTGGAAATGTGGATAGTTAAGTTAATGCGATTATTTAATAACCGTGAGAATTGCTCTAACCGAATCTCAAGAGCCCAAAATAACAAGAGCCCCTTTGAGTCAACTTAAAGTCGAGCACAAAGAATGAGGTGCCATGGAAAGTACAATACTATTGTCATTAGTCTAGAAACAACATTTTTTTTTGTAATTTGTAAATTTAATAAATATTTCTAATAACATTGATAATCTCTTTTTTATTGATACTATTTTCATAATTCTTGTCATTTTATTTTAGTAGTTTATTTTTTCATATTAATTTGGTCTTCCTTTATTTCCTTTTCTTATTTAAAGCGCCCCACTTATGCAAATCCCAATTGAGATTTTTTATTGGTGATTTTCTGAAGAAATTGAGTAAAAAAATTGGAGGTGGAGAAGGCACCGTTACTGTTGAAGGGCGCGAATGATAACATTTCTAGAACAGAAATAGAATTTTCTATTTCTTTTCCTGGATAAGTTTACGGCCAAAAACGCGTTTGATAACAAAAAAAATTTCTATTCTTGGAAGAGAAATTCGTTTGATAATCAAAATTTTTTTACCGCATCTAAGTAGTGGTGATAATGGGAGGAGCGGGGATTGGCGGCGGCGGACGCGGGCGGCGACTGGCAGCGGTGATCGACGACCGGCGCCCAACGCACGGCGATCGGCGACCAGCGACGTCCGACGGCGATCGGCTTCGCTGCCGCCGCGGCCCTCACTGCCGCCGCCGGCGCCGGCCGACGTGCGCGGCGCCGGGCCGCCAGATGCCGGTGCCGCGGCCGCCGGCCGCCATGTGTCGGTGCCGCCGTCGCCGCCGTCGCCGCGATCGCGGAGCGGACGGCGACCGGAAGGCGGCGGATGATGGGCGATGGACGACGGCGAATGGCGTGGCGGCGGCCGCGACTGGGGGCGGTTAGCGGCCACGTGGCGGCGGCGGCGACGGAGACCGGCGACCGACGGCGGCGGCCGACGACCGGCAACGACCGGGGCGGGGGCCGGCGGTGGGCGGGCGTGGTGGTGGTGGTGGTGAGTGACGGACGGAAAAAAATTTCTTCGAGTGAAGAGTAAGAAAGAGAAAACAATTTCGATTTCTATTCCGTAAAATAGAAAAGTAAAAAATTTTGTTTCGATTTTACCCAAACCTATTTCTGGAATATAAATTTATTCTAGAAATAGAAATGAAAATTTTTTTTACCAAACGGATTTCTATTCCGTAAAACGTAAATAGAATAGTTACCATGCGCGGCCGAAGAGTAACGGTGCCGTTAGTTCATCATTTCCCTTACTTTTTGGCCCTTTGTACATATGGTGAAGAAAGAGGAGCAGCAGTAGCAGCACACAGAGAGAGAGGCAGGGAGAACAGGGTTAATAAAAATTGTCATTTGGATGCATTTATTTTAGTGAAAATTCATTGCTGAAAATATTTTAAAAAAATTTCATTCTAGATAACATAAATAATTTCTGGTATTTGTTCATGCCGAAACATGTTGAAGAAAAATTAATTTTATGGTGTTTGATAGCAAGTGAATCCACTAAAATGCGTTAATAAAGTCTAATTGAGGCTACTTTAATAGATAAGAATTAGCAAGAAATTAGGAGAAATGATCTCTTACCATAAATGGAAGTTTTTTTTCAAATATAAATTTTTTATTTTCAATTTACAGAAAACAATTTCGATAAATCAACTAAATTTTTATCATTTAAATACTGAAATATCAAAAAATTTTGATAAATAGTTTTTCATCAAATAAGTGAACTTTTGGTCTATCTCTAAAAATTTGTGATTATTTTTTTCTTGAAAATCAAAAGGTGAAAAAGCTTGCTTGACAGCTAATTGTACGATGTTGGAAAGATTTTACCATGTAATAAGTCAATACCCTCCATCACAAACATTATTCTTCCCAAATTGTTAACTTAGATGCTGTCTTTTTCATCGATCCTTGTCATATGTCAATGAACTAAGGAGGATGTCATCTTCTGATTTTTTAAGGGCAGCATCAACAACAATTTCGGGTCATAGAGGTGAATTAACGAAAATATGATAGCATAATTACACTTTACTCGAATATAATGTATGTAGCCGATACAAAGACATTATTAAATAAGATCCACCTCACGGGACACCAATTCCATAGTACTGCTTCCGATTCAAGAGATAAATATTGACTTCTCTATTTGGGGACGAATGTTGATGACTTGATGTCAGCGAGGAAGCAATGGGAGACGGAAAAGTGAGATTGAAAAACAGGAGAGAGAGAGACTTGAGAGGCCGAGAAACTATATTGAGAAAATTCAAATAAGATATTGAATGGCAGAACATATTTTCCACTTCAATTTCAGATTTCAACTGAATATTGGAAAAAATTGTCATTTATCTTGAAAATGACTTCTTAGAAAATATCTTCCAGAAATGCTTAACAAACAGAGTTTTAGTATATCACTTGGTTGATTATTTAATCTAAGCCATATTTATTATTAAAAGGAGATGCTGAAAGTTGATGTCCACATCGATAAATAATCTCAACATTGGTTCCGAATTTATTTTACAAACATCTAGCTTTTTGCCTTTGTTCATTATGCGTCACGCTGTATCATTAGCTAATATGATACTCGTGTGTGATTATTGATAATAAGATGTCATAAGTGATTAAAAGATTCGTATTCTCATTTAAAGAAAAAAAAAGTAGACATATGATCTATTTAAAATGATACATTCCAATGAACTTGGATAAAGGAACACGTCACCAACAACAAAAAAAAGACAGGACCTTTCTTTGAAATTACTTGCCCTAACCGGAGGTGATTGGTGATGAGGGGAAATTTGTCCCATCAAAAGAGCCTCATTGCATTACACGTGTCACTAGGTATGACATATAGACAAATTTCGATTCGTTCACATGTGTAACACGAAAGGATGACTAGGGATGGGCGGCGGAGAAATAAGGCCTACAATAATTCAATTAAAGCTAGAGCACGTGATGCTCGTTGAACCTATTACTTTCGTACACTATTTTTGTCACGTCACGGGAAAAGGTGCAACCGCACTTGTCTCTTCTATAGTTCTCTTCTTTTCTTTTTTTTTAGCTCTTGCAATTTGGGATTTATATTTCATTTGGATTTCATTTCGAGATATGCGAAAAATGGCAATACAAAACAAGTTATTGAGAAATTTACTCATGTCGTAAATTGAATTCGTAAAAGAATTGGCCATTTTACTGTAAGGCCAATCATCTTAGTCATATAAAAAAGGCGAGTCACCAAGATCATATATACTCCTTATTAATACATGGTCTTGTCCATCATAAATCATGGTAAAATTGGTCGAGACTAGAAATTTCACACCTGACTCATTTCAGCTCACCTCGGCTCGATATTTTAACAAGGTAATTTATTTTCTGGTTTTCTTCGCCGTATGCTTGACTTGGAGAATGCTTGATGAGAATTATTTTCTTTATGCAGAAGAGGATACGTGGGTGACTGCCTAGAATGTCATGACTTGAGAGTTTGGCAGATTGGATTGGTCTGGGGCAAATCTTCCATGGTCACTCTAGACGAGTGATTTCAAAAAATCGCAAGCTTCTACATGCTCAAAACTAATGATTTGATTCCAGAGCGATGAAACAAATGAAATGAGTCACTCATCCATTTAGATTTTCGGGAAGTTGAAATTTGGGTATTAGTTTAGATAGTTTGTTATATGTCTAAAATGACATTTGTTGGGTTTAATTGAGTTGGAAGTGTATATAAACTTTTAATGGATTGTAAAAACTTTGATCCTTTAACCAACTATAGATGAAGATATATATTTTGATAATAAGTTATTGTTAATTTATGTTTGAGATTGTGTCATTCATGTGAAAAGACAGCTGTATTATTCCCTATTTTAATTACAGTTGGGATGTGACAAGAGCTTGGAGATTTTCTCAATAGGGGTAACAAGAAAAGGAACAACACTTTTTAATACGAACAAATATGACCCAAGATATATACTTTGTACATCCAATCCATAATTATGTGGTTTTGGTCCACAACTCCTGTTTGTGTGAGATATCGGTAACTTTTCACCGAGTTTATTTACAACATAGCCAAAACCGTCATGTAAGAATATTGTTGGAGTTTAAACCACGTGCAATAAAGGTAACTTAGATTCAAATGTATATGAGAAAACTAAAATTACAACATAGTTCTAGTCACAACTATTGCACATGATTAAACTGAATCACGCAATGTAATTACGTAATTGACATAGATGGTCCAAAAGTCATCCAATAATATTGTCAAATTTGGCAATGCAAATGCACGTTAGTGACCATAGTAACATTATGTAGAGGTTCATAGATAAAGTGTGTTTATATGTTTTGTTCTTGAAGTTTTACCTTAGTTGGATGGCCAAACTAAGGTCATCCATTTCTCCCTTGGAATGGAAGTTTCCTTGTTAACATTATGTAGAAGTTCATGGATAGATTGTATTTATAAGTTAGATCTTTCAGGGAAAAAGACAGCCGTGTCATCCCCTTTCTAGTCTTTGTTCTTAAAGTTTGATTTTAGTTGGATAGAACTCTCTTTACTCATCTCTTTGATTAATAGGTCACACAACCATGAACATCATCAAGATTTAATTTTAGTTAGGATATGCATGTTGGTGATATCCATACCTTGTGGCCTATGGATTAGAAGTTTCGTTGGAGAAAAATATTACCAATAGACAGTATTGGCCCATAAAATGTGCCCATATAGGTACTCATATTTCCAGTAGCATATCTATTAATTAAATCCATGGTAATCATGCATCAACCCTGTATATGGGCATGTTTTCCTCCATCAGTGGATGGAAAAAACTTATGGCGATCAATGTTTTAATTGGCGGAGTACAAACATATAGCTGATTGTATTATGTTTCTTCTTCCATATGAAGCCCTAAATTGACTCCTCTCCTTTATTTCTTTCTTGAGTAATCATCCACTTCTGCACCGAGGGAAAAATCCCATGGGCTTTTTGCGCTTTCTTTCGGCCCTTGGGCCTACCGCTCGCCATAAGCCGCTGACCGCACAGATTAGTGCTTCAATCAAGTCAACTACAAGACAACACATAATGAATGTATTTATGATTGTATGCATATATATATATATATATATATATATATATATATATATCTCAAATCTTAATTCATTGTTTTTTAGCTGACTTCGAGCACAATTTGACAATCACACTGACTGACAAACGGCCAAGTACTCAGCTGCCAAAACTTTGGATTTCTTATGGAGAAATTAAGCCTAAACAATGACTTTTTCCTAATAACAGGGTGGCCGGCAAATCTCAACAGCCCTAGGCGAGGACTAGCGTCACCGAGATCTGGGCAAGCCACGCTAGCCCTAGGTGGGGGCTGGCAAGGCCTAATTGACCTTGCATGGGGTCAGCGTCACCCAAATCTAGGCAACCCCCTTAGCTAGGCTAATAAGGGCTGCCCTTGGCCTCCTCTAGCTACCGCCACTACCGAAGGCTGGTGACTCTAGCCAACCCTTCTAGCAAGGAGCAATGGCGGCGCCCACACAAGTCCTTGTCTTTTTTTTTTTTTCTCTCTTTTTTTACATTTAAAAAAAAATTATTTTAGGGATTTTTAGCTTTTTAATATTATCTAAATAAGATAGGAAGGGAAAATTAATAAAAAATGTCACAAGGAGAGAGAAATAAATTTAAAAATAGCACGTTAGCATTTTCCGTTAGACGAATTGACAATGTTAAAAGAAGGACTCGATTGCATCAATTTAATAAATTTTAGTATTTAATTATACTTTTTAAAATTTTAAAATTTAATTGTACTTAAATTTTAGAATTTATAACGTAATATAAAAAACAAGGGGTAGAAATAAAGAAAGCACTGCTCCCACAGTTGACGGATTCCTCACGAATTGACACTTGAGAGCCACACATCAAACCCTAAACATTAGGATAATGATGCATTTTCTTTGAAAATATGCAGCGTGGATTTATCTATAATTTGGAGGGCTTGGACGACCAATGAAACATTGACACATGGCATTCTCTAGTGGGCGCTATTTTGCATCGAATTACAATTTTACCCATAAGGGGGACGCCATTTCTTTTGTGCGTACAATATGTGGGTTTCATTCGCCACTTCATCAGCTGTTCGAAGCGTGTGCCCCTGGATTTAAGCAAAATTGACCATATAAAGCATGCTCTAGAGAAAATATGACTCCATATTCAAAGCGCCAAGTCGAGATGCGTTGTTAGAAAAGTTGGGACTTTAAAAAGCTGTAAATTTTTCAATAGGTCCTCTGGCTACTCTAAGCCCTCAATTGTGAATTCAGCCGAAATGCTAAATACTAATTAATCATTTTTTTTTTGGTCGGAAGTGAACTTTCATTGCTAACGTCGCATTTGATTACAACTAGATCTGAAGTCAAAAGATAAGATTAAAAAAAGGGCTTGCGGGGGACGAGAAACCCAATTTGACGGAAGCTTGCCATCTAAGTGGGCTTTTGCCACCCAGTCGGCGGCCTTGTTCTTGCTTCTGGGCTCGTGCAATAGCTTGATGCCTGGAAGTCGGGCCAGCAGATTCTGGCAGTCCAAGACCACCTGCCTCAAGGCCCACGACGGCTCCTCTTGGCCCAGCACCATTTTAGTCGCACTTTCATTATCTGTGAAGAGTATCAGTTGCTGAACTGAACTGGGGAGTTGAGTTGCACGAACTGGACAGTTTCCCTTACACCACATTAGAGCATGACGGAGAGCTAGGGTTTCTACTACTAGAGCTGTCGGGGTGCGGATCGGACATGAGAAGCTAGCGATCAAGAAGCCTTCATCGTCTCTGCATACGTCGGCTATGGAGCCCTCTATCAACTCGTTTCTCCAGGTGGCATCCACATTCAATTTCAGGGCACCTACATCAGGCGGATCCCACGTTTCTGTCGGAGGTAAGTTGCTGGTGTGTCTTTGCGGGTGCCATTTTTCTGTCAATTGTTGTTGTAGTAGAGCTTCGTCTCTGGTTTTTTGTGGGTCTGGTGGCTGATCAGCGAACGTAAATCTGTTTCTAGACTTCCAGACAAACCAGAGAAGGGTTGCGAAGAGGGCCTTGGTCGTTGGAGTCCCGCCGGAGGTGAGGAAATCACTAATTAATCTGTCCATTCGGGTTACTTTCGTCGGGGAGGTATCCACAGCAAGCCCTGATGCTGACCAAACCTGTTTTGTCCAGGCGCATAATAGGAAAAGATGTTTAGTGGACTCCGGCTCTAAACCGCACACGGGGCAGAGCGATTCAGGTATTAAACTCCTGCGGTATAAATTTACTTTCGTAGGGATAGCCTCATGACAGATGCTCCATATGAAGAATCTGATTTTAGGAGGTGTGCTAGTTTCCAGATTTCTTTCCATAGACTTTGGGGGTTCTGGTATGATGATGAGGCTAGGGGAGTCTGATATAAAGTATGTTGTTGCCTAAGTTTGTTATAGCCACTCTTCACCTTGTACGTTCCAGACTTGCTTGCTATCCAGAGTAGTTTGTTAGGCCCAGGATTTATACTGAGGGGCGTAGCTAGGATTTTCTGTACAAAAATTTCACCGAACGTCTCATTCAACAGGTCTGACTTCCATTCCCCGGTATCTTGATTAATAAAGTCAGCTACTAGGTGAGGTTCATTTTTGTTAGCGGGGCCGCCAATCCTTCCCCTAACCAGCCAACGGTCCTCTCTAATGCGTATATTCTTCCCATTCCCCACTTCCCATTTTATATCCGGTTCTATGGCATCCCTTCCTAATAAAATGCTTTGCCATCCCCATGATGGGCGAGGTCCTTTCTTGGCATTCCATATGTTGCCTCTAGGAAAATAGAGACCCTGGAAAATTCTGCACCATAGAGCTTCTTTGGATTCACTAAGTCTCTAGGTTTGTTTCCCCAAAAGGGCCTTGTTGAAGTCAATCAAATCCCTGAAGCCAAGTCCTCCTCTGTCTTTTCTCTCTTTCAGCAGGTCCCAATTCTTCCAATGAACATCTTTACGATGCATATGTTGCTTCCACCAGAAAGCTGAGATTTGTTTCTCAATGGCTCTGCAAATGGACATAGGGAGTTTAAACATAGACATAGCGTACTGTGGAAGCGCTTGGACGACTGTTTTGAGTAACACTTTTCCTGCTTTTGATAATAGATTTTTTTTCCAGCTTTCAAGTTTCTTATCCACCTTGGCCAGCACCCATGCAAACATTTCTTTCTTCGTAGTTCCCCAATCCGAAGGTATCCCTAAATACTTCCCAGTTTTTTCCATCACGGGCACACACAACTCAGCTGCAAGGTTGGTTCTTAGGCCATGTGGGCAGCTTTTCTCAAAGAAAATTCCCGACTTGTTAAGGTTTATAGCCTGACCAGATGCATAGCAGTACTGGTTGAGAATGCTGGATAGGTTTTGTGCTTCTTTAATGGTGCCGTCCAGGAAGAAAATGGCATCATCCGCAAATAGAAGATGGGATAGGGTAGGGCAATGAGGGTTCAGCTTTATACCCTTTAAGGTTTCGTCCAGCACAGCCTTAGAAATAAGGGTGGATAGTGCGTTTGCCATAATAATGAATAAGTAAGGGGATAAAGGATCACCTTGTCTAATACCGCAAGATGGCTGGAATTGTTCAGTCACTTCCCCATTAACCTTAACGCAAAATGATGCTGAAGAGATACACCATTTGATAAGGGAAACCCATTTATCACAGAAACCAATTTTTAGCATGTAATCACATGGGAAGTCTCATTCCACCCTATCGTAGGCCTTTTGCATGTCTAACTTCAACACTGCTTGGAATCTCTTTTTCCTTTTTCTGATCCTTAGCTAGTGTAGGACCTCTTGCACGATGAAAATGTTATCCTGAATTTGTCTACCACCAATGAAAGCACTTTGTTCTGGGAAAATAATCTGTGGGAGCCATGGTTTTAATCTGTTTGCCAGGACTTTAGCAATGATCTTATAGTTGAAGTTACATAGGCTGATGGGTTTATATTGGGAAATATGTTCAGGATTCGAGACTTTCGAGATGAGGGTTATTTGTGTGCTGTTTATTGTAGGGTTAAAGGTACCTCACTCAAAGAAAGACTCCACCATTTGAAATATATCCTCCTGAATAATCTGTCAATTGCTGTGATAAAACAGTCCGTTAAGTCTATCCGGTCCCGGCGCCTTGGTGGGTCCCATTTGAAAAACAGCTAGTTGCACCTCTTCCTTGGTAACGGTTCCTGTCAGGGCTGCATTCATATCTCTTGTGACTTGCTGTGGACATTTATCCAAAATTGGACCGTAGTTTCTAGCCCCAACCAACGAGTACAAAGACTTATAAAAATCTGAAATGTGATTCTTGAGGGCAATAGGGTCTTGACACCAAGTTTGATCATCGAGTCTTAGAATAGAAATCCTATTCCTTATCTGCCGTTGAATAGTTGTAGCATGGAAGAATTTGGTATTTCTATCCCCCCATTTCAACCAATCTACTCTAGACCTCAAGTGCCAATACATCTCCTCTTGCCTCCACAAATCATCTATTTGCCCGACTAGGTGAATATACTCTTCCCCGGTTGATGCCCCTTCTTTAGTATTAGTTAACACAGTGAGTTTCTTCATGAGGGAGTCTATTTGCCGAGAAGCGTTCTTAAAAGTCTTCTTATTCCATTGCTGCAGCATATGAACGACATTTTCTATTTTTCCTGTGATATCCCCTTGATCTCCATCAACTTCCTCCCAAGCTTGCCGAATGATGTCTGAACATTCTGGCTTGTTTAGCCAAAATGCTTCGAATTTGAAAGGTTTCTGCTTGCTGGAAATTGGTGGGTGTAGTGTAAGGAGAAGTGGGCTGTGTTCTAACCCAATCGCAGGAAGAGCGTACACCTCGGCATTTAGAAATGATGTTCTCCATTCTAAATTACATAGAGCCCTGTCTAGTCGTTTTTTAACAAGCTGAGCACCTGCCCTTTTGTTTGTCCAGGTATATGCACAGCCCTTGCTTTCCATGTCAATTAGAGCACAAGAGTCCACAAACTCCCTGAAAGCTACCATTCGATATCGGTCAGCCTCTCTTGTACCACTTTTCTCCCAGTGAAACAAAATTTCATTGAAATCGCCGACACTTAACCACAGGAGGGAATTAGGACAATTGAAGTTTCTTAATGATTGCCATAATGCAAGTTTGTCTTGAAAAGTCATAGGGGCATGAAGGAAGGATATTCTCATCATAACGTTACTGTCCAGGTCACTACACAGCACTCCCATCGACTTCTCTGAGCTAACTTCCACTTGAACATTTACCTCTTCGCTCCACAATAAAGCCAGTCCGCCCGCAATGCCAATAGGGTCTATAGTCTTCACAAATTAAAGCTTGAGACGCTTAGCTAAACATTGGATCACCTCCTCTTTGTTTTTGGTTTCCATAAGGAAAACCAGATTGGGCCTTTCTCGAGCCACTAGGGCTTGGAGGTGCTAGACTGTCAAGGGGTTGCCCAGCCCTTGACAGTTTCAGCTTATGATTTTCATAGCGTCCTCGGTGGCTTATTAGGGCTAGCCACCAAAGCCCGGGTGTTCTCCCCTTCCCACATACGTATAGGTGTTTTTAAGAGGTGTTCCTCATTAATCAGAAAATCTTGGTTCACTTTCAGAGCATAAGGGGTAAACCTCTTCTGTTTTTTAGCCACTTGCACTTTGAGTATAGCTTTTCATTTCTTGCTGGATACTGGGCTATTTTTCTGGTTAGGTTTAGGTAACGAAATCTACTGAGATTGCTGGGGTCTTTTTCCTTTGGAGTGGGGGGCTGGGGTCAAGAGATACCCCTCCTAGACATCTTCATGAACTGCTGGGTTGTACAATACAAGAGCTCTTTCAGTTGGAGGTGACATAACTTTGGCTGTATTTTCTGTTGCAGGATAAAGAGGGGTTTCAGGCACCATCTCATCTTCGGTTTTTGCATTCTCCACTTCTCCAAAGAAAGTTTTCCAGCAGGGACTTAAGTCCTTAACCTCAGCTTTCAGCCATGATCCATATCTGCCAGGTTTGTCTTGAGGTAACCCCGAGTTTTCGTAAGGAATTGTTGGGCATGAGGTAGCATAATGACCCATACACCCGCATGAATAGCAATAATGGGGTAGCCTTTCATACTTGAAGTCAATCCGCCACTTTATCCCTCCCAAATCAATAATCGTTCCTGTTTTGAGTGGTTTATGCAGGTCTAAATTCATTTTAGCTCTAACTATTCTACTTGAGCTATTATATTTGGCATATAGCTTCACTTTCTCGACTTTGCCAATTTTCCCAGCAATTTGCTTGATAGCGTCTTCTGTCATCGCAGCTCTAGGAAGACCGACGAAGTGTACCCAGAACGCATACTATGAGAAATCATACTGGTGCTCTGGGATATTGGGGTTTCCTTCTTTCAAGATTAGCAGATTACTTGCGAAAGACCATGGGCCCGATTCTAGTACTTTCTCTTTCTCTTTAACAGAGTTAAAGGTAAACAAGAAATACCCTTGTTCTATCATCTCACACTTCACAGACTCAAGCTTCCAAGCTCTCTTCATGGTGCTTAGGAAAGCTAGAAAGTTCACATTAGGTCTAGATAAAAGTTTGCCATAGAGAAGAAGCTGACTTTCCTGGTGTATTGCTTTGGGGAGGACCGCTGGGAGCTCTGTGATGTCTTCTTTAGCCTAGAGATCCCCCATGCTTCTACACAGGGCGGCCATACGTAAGTTATTCTCCACTTCATTCTCCATTCTGTGGATGAGCTGGTAATTAGGCATGGGTATTGGGGGTGTATCAGTTTGGAATGGTCAGGTGAAAGATTAAAAGATGCCCTAGTTTTGGGAATGAAGGGAGCTCAACGAGAAACCGATAAAGGTTTGTGTGATGCTTGCAGGTGGAGGTGGTCGCATAAGGTTTGGGATCGAGGGACTAATCTGGTGGGTAGGGCTTGAGGGGGGCCATGGATACCAAGGGTGGTTGGGTGAATCGGGATTTGCTGGTGAAGGTGGGAGAGGAAGGTGGGAATGCAGTATTGCTCACTTCAGTTGCTGGGAAGATGCAACCATGGTGGATTCGAGGGAGGGAAATGGGGCAGTAGGGCAGTAGGGTTTCTATCACCTGCTGGGATAGAGAGGAGCTCCAAAGAGACGGAGAGTTTCAAATACTAATTAATCATTGCTCGCCCCCATGTTGGGAGATGTTTCGGTCCGTATTCATACTAATGTCGTCTCAAATGGGGAAGGAGATATGCCATACAATGCTTGGAATAAGGTGTGCCGTGTCCGTGTATCCACAATGTTATTTCAATTGTACAATTCGAGTGATAATCTCTTGAATCATGAAGGCTAGACTGGATTTGTAATTGGTGTCGAGTGAGGTTGCTTGGGGATCACATACGTGGATGACCTGCTTTTGATGAATTTTTTTTGTTACAAATCTATTTTTGGATTAAAAATTTATTCAAAAATGAAAAATGTATTACCAAACAAATTTTTATTCCATATTTATTTCCAAAACAGAAAAATAGTTCTAATTAGAAATATAATAATTATCGGGTCCGTCTTGGCGTCGGCTTCGTCCGTCGCCAATATTTCAGTTTAGGGCGATACTGAGACACGGTCCCACTCCAATCAGATGGGCCAATGGCCACCACTTGTCGGTTGGGCGGTACGGCAAGACGCGTGATTGAGAGATCTTTTCAGATCCGATCAAAGCCCAAGCAAACTCCCATTTGTTATTATTACTGCATGGTCCAAATTTGTAATTTTTCATGGGCCTAGGACAGGCCCGAGTCTCCCTTCGAACCCAAAAGCCTTTTTGGGCTAGATGTTTCATTTCTTTTTAATTTATTTTAACAAAGTTCGATGAGTGGACGTTACCGCGCGACTTTTTGTTTTCTTTTTTTTTTTTGCCGGGAAATTTAAAAGACATTAGTCAATGCAATTCGTCATATTCGAATTCAATGCATATGAAGTCTGCTTGCATGGCAAGAAATTCAACATTTATGGAAAATATTTCGGAAAAATATATTCTAAGAAATTATTCTAGAGAGAAATGATAATATGTTTAATATTTGTTTGAAATCTTAAAAATAAATTAGAAATTATTTTTCGTTGTTTAAAAATGAAAACTTAATTCTTAGTCATTGGGGTCTTGATTGTAGGAGCTGGGGTTTCTCGAGCCTAGCCACTGAGAACTCGAGCACACCGTCGGAGACCCGAGCTCGGGTGTTAGTGACTTGGGCAAGAGAGCCAAGAACATGAGCAAGGGGACCGGGGCCCTCGGCCCAGCCTATAGGGACTTAACTCAGCCTTTGTGGACCCAAGCCGGAGCCCCAATGGCTGGGGGGTGGGAGCTCAATACTGTTAGTCCCTCCTTTCTTTCTCACTCTTCAGCCTTCTCCCCAGAATCCAGCTCGTTCATCTCCGTCGCCCAAGGTGTTCAGCCTCCATCTTAGCTGCCACTGTGGAGATCCGTCGCCTCACTGTCATGCCCAACGATGAGCTCTCTCCCTCCATCTTTGTCCCCACAGGGCCCCCCGTCTCTCCATATCCCTTCCTCTCTCTTTGTGAACCCTATGTTGTCTTTGTTTAAGCATGACACTGCCATCGAGCTCGTTGTATGCGAATGTCATGTGATTTGGAGGTGTGCCTTTAGATTCATAGGCTCGACAACATCCAAGGTCATGGTGGGCGTTGAGCTTCCATATCTAGCGCCATGCTTTCGATATGACCGTGCGGCTGGAACCTCGCCAGGATCCTCAACAATGAGGACGACATTCCAACCACCAAAGACGGGCAACCAAGATGGGCAAGCGCTGGGAGCTCGAAAAACAAGAAAAGGTAAAACAGAGGCATAGAGGTTGGGCTCGGCTTGGACGCATAGAAAGACACATCATACTACAGGGACGGCGACAGATAGTGGCACGTCTTGGACAGCATGTCTTGGATGCACAACAATGGTCGGCCTGGACACGGCAACTCTGCTGGTGCCTATGATCGGCGCAGGCGGGCGTGGTCAGCTTAGAGGTGGCTATGGATGTGGAAGAGAGAAAAAAAAAAGAAAAAAGAAAAGAAAAAGAGGGCTGGGTGCTCTGCTCGGGTGTGGTGGTATTTGGATTAAGTGCAGTGCGCACCAGAATTGAATGGGAATGCATCGCAATCTAAAAATGGAGAAAACAGGTGGATCTACCATAGGGATGACTGATTTGCATCCCTGGAATGGAGCCTAGCCACCTTCCTCGTTCTTTAGCAATGGCGAGCCGGCCCGGGTCCATATTTCAGATTAAAAAAATATTTTTTAGAAAAAAATAAAAAATTCCAACACCCAGAAAAGTTTAAAAAATAGTTTTTTTTTTATAGTAATTTTCTCTTAAAAAGTGGAAGCTTTTCATTCTAAGACTGTGCTCAAAATTGAACAAGCCTTTAGGGCATTAACTTATGGTTTCGATTGTCCTTAGAGATAAATACTCTTGATTGCGCAATTTCGATATGATGATCTTAGCTTCACTTTGGCCTAGATAGGATGGCGATCATTTATTTAGTGCTAGATGCTTGTTTTTCCTAACAATTTATTTAATGCTCCATTGGTTGCTGATTGTTATTATAATAATTGTGCATTCACATGATTGCCTTACATATTAGTGGATATATCCAAAATTCACCTAAACTACCTGATAAAAATATTTTTTTAAATTGAATAAGATTATGTACCTAAATGGCACTAATTACTTAATTTAAATAATTAACTCTCTCACTCTAAATTATCTAGTTGCGTAGGAAGTGAAGTATACTCCAATCCCTACTTAATTTTTAGCCGACCCCAATAGACTAGTGACAACTCATCATCAACAAATTCTTATAATGTCAATTGTAGCTAAAATTGAATATCCCAACATCGTGCGAGATATGAACTGGGGAGAGCTCGCGCCTTTCCAGACAATACTCTTAAATTTATGTCTTTTCCCCTCTTGACGAAAAAGATGGGTCATGACAAAGTGAATAGAAAGATGTGGTCCGAAAGAATGCTGCATTGCCAATCAGTCGACACACGTTTTCCACTCAACAACTCTAGAATCTTGCAAGCTAGTGGTGGAGCTCGGAAATTTTCTCAATGGAGGCAACAAGAAAATGAAGATCATTTTATTCAACGCCCTAAAGTTTGATATCCGACGTAGTTATGTTATCAATCTCTTGAAATTTAGATTTTGCTCATCCAATCTAATGTTATGTGGTTTCAGTACACAATTTCAATTTCTGTCAAATATCGATCCAAACTTTTTCCATGTGTTTGATTTACTTTACATCATCATAGTTATAGCTACATAATTGACAAAGAGGTTATTAAATTTTGCAATGCAAATGCATGTTAGAGAACCGTTGTAACGTGATGTAAAAGTTCATGGAACATGTAACAATTCAAGTGTGTTTATAAGTTAGATCTTTTTGTTCTGTAACTCAAGCATATTAATTCTTATTCAAAGGCCCAAATGATAGCAGTAAAAAAAAGATTCAGAGATTATTTATACCGAAAACGGGCTACTTCTCTGGAGATTGTCGAAATGATGTGATCTAAACCTGCACTAATAGAAGTTCTGATTGACACCCAGATTGAAGCAAGGTTCTGCACATGTTTCTGCAGATATTTTGTCAAGATCTTTTTATAGAGAATTAGATGCATATAAGAACTATAAGTGAATTTGAACATGATTGAGAGATTTTTGAGTTCGTTTTTATTATAAGCTTGCAATATCCATTTTAGTGTTGTCCCTGAGAGTTAGCAATAATGACAAATCTATTTATAAGTATACGAGAGCAGTCGCCATAAGTACTAAGAGTGAAGACATTTGTCCCTGTGAGAGATGAAGTGTATTATGGACTCTTTGTAAACACTCAAAGGTGTGACTTGAAATTTGGGGAGAGATTCTATCATGTTGTGTGTAAAAAGTGTGACAACGACTATACTTGGTGTATAGCGAGGTTGCTGTTGAAGAAAGTCAAGTTCTGCGATGGCAGCAAGTTCCATACCATATATGTACCTTTGCCATAACTAAAGGAATTCAATCTATTTGGGCTGCCAGCTGGGAAAGGAGTAGGCAAACCCAAAACGAATCTTCATAAATCTCATTTGCAATTTCTTTTTCTCTAAATTTTTTAATTTCCAAAGTTCATAAAAGCTACTTTACGTTGAAGCAGAAGCATAATTCTTTTTTTAGATTAATTCCATAAAATTAGTATATTTTTCTTGCAAAATCATCACCTCCCTCTTCATTGCATATTTGGGCCTCACAAATTTCTTCAAATGTCTTTAGTAGTGGACTAATTGAGAAAATATTATCTTGGTTAAAAAAATTTAGTAATTATGATTATGACATTTCAACACCCAAACATTCATAATCACCACATTTACATGAGGGCCCTTAGTTTATTATGGAGGTCATCCAACACAAATCCTTAAAAAATAATTGAGCCACTAACATAAAGCCATCCACAAATTTTATATTATAATCTCTCAGAATGAATTTACTCGAAAAATTCATGGAGAGAATATCCTAACATTTCTCTTGTTTGCTCTAACATGCTAAAACCAAAAAATCAGCGGAGAAAGTTACTGTGGAAGTTAGTGTTGCCACCGCTAGGTGCGTGTTTAGTAGGTCCTTTATTTTGTCCTTTTCTTTGGGCCGGAAGATTGGTCGCTCTAGGAATCAACTTTTTCGGCCAGAGAATGCATATATCGCCTCTCATGGGCGAAGTCGTCCAAAGTGCAAACTAAAACTAGTAGCGTCAACCGTTGGGGCTGCGGAGGCAAAAAGGAGTGGAATGAAAGGACACTTTGATGAGCTAACTAGAGAAGAACGGTAGTCCTAATGCAGTAGGAAGCAAAACTTATTATATCGATATACTAGGAACATCATTAAATAGAGTGAACAATCAAGAAAGAACACAATAAAAAGTTTATGATCCAGCATCAAGATTGAAGACCATTAATAATAAACAAAGGAAATATTAGACTATTAGCAAAAGAAAATGGAAAGGAAATATTAATCAGTTTGAAAAATAAATACCCTTTAATATGAAAACTTCGTTCTCCAATGATGCATAGGCAATATTGAAAGGCGTGATCTCGTTTGTGCCACGAAAGATGAACCGAATCAGCCATTTTACATTGCACTAAAGGGCTAAACTTGTTCAATAAATCATCGTACATAGTTCCTTAGGGTCTGCATTAGGGGTGAGCATCGGTCTAGGGTTGACCCTGGACCGACCCTGGACCGGCCCAACCCTGCCGGTCCTAGTCTGGTTCCCAAGGGGACTGGGTCGGTCCTTGGTCCTGAGATCCCTGGACCAGTACTGTGCGGGTTGGTCCTCGGTCCTAGGAGTTTTGGGTTGGTCCAACTCGAACCAACCCTGGCTTTATATATTATATTATAAATAATATTTTTATTTATTCTAAAGAGTAAACCCCGATTCAAATAGCATCCTCCTCCAGTACTCTTGCTCCATTCTTTCTACTTTATCCTCTTAGTATTCAATTTGCTAAGTAAAATTGAAAGAAACAATTTCACTCGTGAGCAATCTTGCCTCGCTCACCACTTGACACTCACTTCGCTCACTTTTGGTCGCTCACCACTCAACACTCACCCCGCTTGCCATGCTCACACCACTTGTCGCTTGACACTTGTGCCGCTCACCTTTATTCGCTAACCTTGTTCGTTCTGAGTAAATCATTTTTATCTGTCTCTTCCGTCTCTAGCATTGTAGCTGTAGTCCGAATCATCAGAGCTATGTTGAGCTAGCTGTTCCGCAAAGAGGGCGTCTTCGTCGATGTCTGATGGACTGGAGCTTCCGTCTTTTGCTCTTTTGAAGGCGCGGATGAGATTCTCGATTTCTTCTGCCGACAGATCGGGTGGTCGAGAGGAGCTAGCGCCGAAAGAGCCGGAAAAGGGGGCGTAATTTTGAGTGTCACCCCAAGGGTCTTGTGAAAGGGGCCCCCCCCAAGGATCATAGGGGGTGGGGGAGTCTAGATTATTCTGCCGGTTTCGAGTGGGATTCCAGGCTGCAGGGTGGTCCCAAGAGGCAGGGACCTGTGGAGAAAGCCATGCTTCTGGTGGGATGATGCGATTTTCTTGGCATAGGATCCTCTGGAGTTCTCGAGATGCAGGTTTGCTGGTGTAGATGGAGTGAGGAAGTGTCTGGTGAATTCGTGCAAATTCTGGAAAACACAGGGCTTGTAACTTGAAGTTCTGCAATGAAGGTTTGTCGAAATCCATCCAGTGGGATGGCAATATGTCCAAGGTCGATGAAACAAGACAATAGTGTGTCTTTCTGGTTCATGCCTTCCTTGACGATTTTGGATCTTGAAAAGTTCCTTCCAGTATTGGTGAGGTTTAAACCAGGCGAAAATATCCAGTAGATATTTCTGGTTATGATTATGACCAGCTACATTCTTGATAAAAACCTGCAAAATTTGCTCAGTTGGAAATTCAATGGCTATGGTGTACAGATTGAACATGTACCAAAATAACCATTTTAGGTCTTCTGGAAATTCATCATTGGGAGACCAACGGAGAGGATGAATAAATGGATAATCTGGGTGGAGTCCATCTGGTCTAAGCATTAATCCTCCATGCTCTCGGAAAATTCGGAGATGATATTCCCACATGAGTTCTGTTTTCACTGTAGCACCAGGCGAAAAACCACTGTTCATAGCCTGGTCACGTGATTTCTCTAGAACTCCCCCTATGTGTAGCCCATAAGTGGCTAGTTTGCTCCCATAATTATGCCCGAGCATGGCTAGTCTGCCTGCTCTTGTCGCTTATATCCTCCTCTGCCTATATAAGAGCAAGGAGCCCTCATTGTAAAAATCAGAGAGAAAAATAAGAAGTGTGTTGTATACTCTACTTCCAACATGATCTTCTAAACACTCCCATCTTCTTCTAGTTCAGAACGGTGGTTCTGCTCAAACACTATGATTGAGAAAAATCCGGAGTATGCTCTGCACTTGCCCTTAGGGGATCCCGTGCATCGAAATTTCCGATATTCTAGAGTTTACTATGATCCGAGTTCGAGTCGAGGAAGAACTTGGTGACTAACAGGCAGTCCCTATTAAGGCCGAGAGGGCCGTGTGTGGGATAGCATACTTGTCACAAGCTTGCAACTCAAACTCTTGAGTTCGGTTCATAGAAGCCCTAATTAGAAATTTTTTTCGCTCATGAGCAATGCTCGTTTTGCAGCTTTATAAGCAATCTTAATTGTTTTTATGGTTTCTTGCTTTTAGCAAGTGTGAAATTTTTATCGTTACCTTATTTTAAATTTGTTGAATATGTATTAGTATTTATAGTTTAATTAAAATCATAGTATCGATAAATATGTAATTTGAAATAATTAGTTTAATTTTTCAGAAATACAAAAAAATGAAAAAAAAAAAATTAACGGTTGGTCCCGGGTTAACCCTGGAACCGGACCAAACCCATTGGGTCGGTCCGGTCCTCAGTCCTAGGCTCAATAGGGTCGATCCTCAGTCCCAAAAATTGAAGACCAATATTGTGCGGGTTGATCCTAGGGTTAGGGGTGGACCGGCCCAACCCGACCATGCTCACCCCTAGTCCGCATGGTAACGCTACCGGAACAGCCGTTTCTATTCTTTTGTTCCCGGGGAGCAGATTTTCTGTTTCTGGAAATAGAAATGTATTTGGTAAATTTTTTGTTCCCGGAAACAAATTTGTCCCCCGAAATAGGTTTGGAGTAGAAATCGAAACAAGAAAAAGTTGCTTCTTGTTCCTGGGAACAATTTTAATAAACAGTTTTCTTTTTCCTTTCTTTTTTTTCTTTTTTCTTTCTCTTTCCTTTCCTTCTTCTTCTTCCTCTTCCTCTTCCTCCTCCCCACCCCGGCCCGCCCCATCGCCACCTCATCGCCGCCACCGACGAGCCGCCGGGTGAGGTCCGGCGAGCTCGCCGGCGCCTCGCCAGGCCAAGGCGAGGTCCGGCAAGCTCGCTGGCGCCTTGCCCGGCCATCGGCGAGGCTCGGCCTCTCAGATCTGGGCAAGGCCGAGCCTTGCCCAGGCGGCGCCTGGCTAGGCGAGCCTCACCTCACCCAGATTTGGGGAGGCGAGCCTCGCCCGGCCACCGGCGAGGCTCGGCCTCACGAGATCTGGGCTCGGCCAAGCCTCGCCCGGTCGGCGGCAGCCAACGAAAAGAAAGGGAGGAAAAAAAAAAAGAAAAAGAAAAAGAAAATTAAAAGAATCAAAAGATTAGAAATTTTTACCAAATACATTTCGTTCTTGGAGTAAAAATTTTGAACAGGTTATCAAACGCCTTCACATGCTCAAAAATTGTTCCCTGGAATAGGAACAAAAAAAATATTTCTGAGCAGAATTTGTTTCCGGGAACAGAAACGTTGCCATGCAGACCCTTACTTGCTTCTAGTCTTTTTAACTGATCCCGTTCCTTGCCAACCGTAGAAGCAAAGAGGCATAGGGATTCTCAATGAGTCTTTCGTAGCCAGCTTTGGTAATTATTCATACCATCATCCTTTGTGCCAATTATGATCACATATTAAAGTTTAGTAATTATGGACAAATTATTCCGTGTTTTATTTACATATTGCTTGGACGGTACTTGACCATATCGAAAAGCTAAATAATGTACATCGAAAGACAAATTCTTTTGCAGGTCTATGGGTCCTAATCACGAGAAAGTATGTTATGTATTAATCACACATCATAAGCTACTAGCCAACCGATCACTTGACTTGCATAATATGCATTTTTTATTCGAATTAGGACAAATACCACCAAAAATCCTAAACTATGTCACTTGTGACAATTTTACCATAAATCTTTTTTTTTTGCCACTAAAAACCCTAAATTATGCCACTTGTGACAATTTTACCCTAAACATTTTTTTTTTGTCACCAAAAACCCCAAATTATGCCACTTGTGACAATTTTACCTTGAACTTTGTCATTTTGGTTGCAAGGCTTGGTTGCAAGGCATTTTCGTCCTTTTCCATTTTCTTTTTTTCTTTTTCTTTTTCTTTTTCTTTCCCTTCTCCTTCCTTCCCTTTGCCTTGGCCGGTAGAGGGAAGCCGCCAATGGCCGCCCTCGCCTGCCTCAAGTGAAGGTCGCCCTTACTGGATCTAGCTTGGGTGGCCCTCACTTGACGTCGGCGAGGGCCACCCAAGTCTTGCCCTCCCCAAACAAGGATCCGGCGAGGACGACCTTTGCTTAAGTCAAGCAAGGGCAGCCTTCGCCCGACTTCGACGCTGGCGAAGGCAGCCATCATCGACTTCCCTCTAACGGTCATGGCAGAGGAAAGGGAGGAGAAGAAAAAAAAAAGAAAATAGAAAAGGATGAAAATGCCCTTTAGCTAAAAAAACTTTGGGGTAAATTTGTCATAAGTGGCATAATTTGGGGTTTTTGATGAGACAAAAAAATTCAAGGTAAAATTGTCACAAATGGCATAATTTAGGATTTTTGGGGGTACAAAAAAGTTCATGGTAAAATTGTCACAAATAACATAGTTTGGAATTTTTAATAGTACAAAAAAATTTAAAGTAAAATTATCGAAGTTACATAATTTATGATTTTTTGTGATATTTTCCTTTAAAATTATTGCATTTAAATTTTGAAGCTTTTTTTTTTTATTTCTTTTGTTTCACCATGTACCATTGTAGCACGACACAAACTATATACTCTCCGATCACATCAAGAATGAGGAAAAGGACACGTCTCCTTGCCATGTGGTCGTCGCTGGCTAGCCACGTGGCATCATCCAATTGGTAAGCAATCACGCAGGAATGACCTCGAGTGTGCCTTGCATTAATGTGGTGATGGCTGGCGGCACCATTTTCACCGCCCAAAAATAGAGGGGAAACCACAAATGGGACATTGACGATGAACATCAATTTCATAGCTGATGGCTCCCATTGGAGGAGCGATCAGAAATTTTTTAATTTTTTCTGGTCCCCTTCACCAAACGCTCGACTTACTGAATAGGTGATTGAGAATTATTTTCTTTACATACAGGACGGGAGGGAATGCCTAGGATATCCCGACTTGTGAGAACCACAAGTTAGACTGATTTAGGTAAATTGTCTATGGCCACTATAGACAAGTGATTTCATAAACCACGAACTTCAACATATTCAAAACTAATGATTGATTTTAGAGTGGTGAAATGGATGAAATGAGCTACTCATCCATTCAACAGACACACATGAAGCATGACGCTAGCATCACCGTTAAGATTCATGGAACTACAATCAACCTTTAAAAAACTTTAACTATCTAGGCAAAGGCTTGGTTTAATTCAAATACTTCAATTCTCTCAGTCACACAATAGGAAAGCAACTGTAGAATGAGCGATAGAAAATACTTAGTTATATATGCAAATCATAGGTACTATTGAATGATCAACTGAAACTAGTGACTAGGAAAATGTGGCGCGTCCCCACATTTTGTTGTCACCGAGTAATCATTCTCTTCACTGACATCATCTGGAAGCCCCCTAGCGGAGGTCTAGCCCACCATTCTGTCCTCTTCTGGGTCATCCAAAATGTCCGTCTCAACTTCCCACAAATAAATGTAAGCGAGAACAAGCCAGGATACCATAATGCGCATAGGGCGACGACAGCTCCAAATCAAGGGAGGGTCCTCTAACAATTTAGCAACTGAGATAATGAGGAGGAAGACGAGTCCCAAATAAAATATGGTGTTAGCAAGCCAAGGGAGTTTGCCGACGGTCAAGGTGACACCAGTTAAGAAAGCGACGGACATAGCCGGGAGTGCTATTTTCAGCGGCAGCATTGAGCGTCGGTATGCAACCATTGCAGTGCGGACGTCATTTTGCTGCGCCCAGAGGAGGGTGACGACCGCTGTCATCGAGCAGAACATGGCGAGGGTGTTGCAAATGGCGAAGGCCTGGAACATTCTATTGTCCAGCATCGTAGCCATGCCGCGGTCATCGTTGGAGGCCATGTCCGAGCTGTTAAATCCTCCAGGGACCGCGAAACCAGCTGCGAAAGTTACGGTGGCCACGACCGTTGCCACCACCGAGCGGTTACCGATCAGATTCTTCAAGTGGTCCATGCTTGGCTTCTTTTTGTCCGCGTCGATTATTGGAAACGCTTCATTTCCAGTTGGTCTTTTTCCACATGTGGATGCCAATACCATGACTGTCAATTGCTGAGATCGGAAGCATATAAAAAGTCGAAAAAGAAAAAAGCATTACCATATCGATGATGACAGGAATAAACTCTGGAGTACTCATGTGAAGAGAAATTTTAGTTTCTAAAGATGCAACGTCTACTCTTTTTAAAGATTTAACCCTAGAGGATGAGAATAGAGGCATGGATGAAAGGTATATGGTTTATCATTGTCATAGGTTGACTTTAGGATAATGTTATGGGATTATGCATATTTGGAATGGAAAAAACCACCAAAAATCCAAATTATGTCTATTGTAATATATTTATTTGAAACTTTTTTTTTAGACACCAAATGCCTCAATTTGTAGATGCATTTACCTCAGTAAAAGTCCGTCTAAAAGAGCCAAAAAAAAAAATCATGTCAGATGAGAGAGATTGCAGATGGTTGGGGGCAGCACCACCCTCCCAACTTTGCCGGCAAGGGCTCTCTACCACCGTGGGCTGTTGCCTGTTGACCCTCGTGAACAAGCAGAGTTGGGCCAGATGGTGTCGAGCTTGAGCGGTGCCCTGAGCTTGCCCAGATCTAACAGACAGCCCTCGCCTAGGCAAGGCCCGGCAGAGGTCAGCCTTGCCTAGACCATGCGAGGCTGGCTAGTGAGGGTGGCCTCACCAGGTGTTGGTCGGGCATAGGCAATGCTGCCTTGGCCTGGGCGAAGGTCAGCCTCGCCGAGGCTCGCCCTCACCCGGGCAAGACTCAATGAAGGTCGGCCTCACCCAGGCTAGGGTGGCCTCTCCCGGCATCACTTTTGCCTAGTCGATGATTGGCGAGGCAGCCCTAGCCTGGGCAAGGGCCAGCCTGGCTCAATTAGGCCTAGGCAAGGCTAACCTTCACAGGGCCTTGCTTGGGTGAGGACACCCTTGCCGAGGCTTGCCATCGCTTGGTTGCACCTCACCTATGGCGGTCGAGGCTGGTCAGCCCAACATGGCCATTAGCCGGCCACTGGCAAAAGGAAGAAGAAGAAGAATAAGCAAAAAATAAAAAATAAAAAAATAAAATTCATAAAAAGTTAAAATATTATAAAAAATTATCAACGTTAGCATCGGCAGTCCTACGTGGTGTCGTCGGCGTCCACGTTAGTGATTTTCAACAATGGACTCAATTGTCAAGAAGTGAAAATGTTTAGAACTGAATTAATAAAATAATAATATGTTTAGGATTTTTTGAACAAATTTCCCCTAATGAAAAGCTAGATTTCATCTGACGACGATGACGGGAACACCCATGCTGCCTACCTCTGGTGGTCAAAGGCAAGGTATGAGGAGTGTGTGCGACTAGCTCGATGGCCGGACGCAGTGGCAAGTGTCATGAGTAGGCTGAGCCTTAGGGTGAGGATATTGAGGGAAGGTTGGCGTTGGTGGCGCTGGAGTGGCTTGACGACATGAGGCAGAAGCAGTTCATGTACCAGTACGGCGATTTTTGGGTGCCGGGAGAGAGGGGGGGCTTGAGCGAGGAGGAGATGGTGGGAAAGAATGGTTTTTGTGGGGTTGAGGAAGCAAAAGACGATGAAGAGGGCGTTGTTGGTGTTGATGAAAAAGCTTTAGCTGTCGTTGAGGGGAGGGTGATGGAGGTTTATTTGGATGGTGCTCCCCGTTCATCTTACTGCACAAAAAGAAAGATGAACAAGGAAGAGGAGAAAGAAAAAAAATAAAACAAAATAAAGTCTTGGACTAAAATGCCCTTGACCGGTTGGAAAATTTGGTGGGCTGATGAAGTCATGCTCTTATTTGAGACTAACATGACCACTTTATACTTTTATTTGAAACGGGATATACTTTAAACCTCAATTTGAGAAAATAATGGCACTTTAAGCCCTTATTTAAAAATTTCGCAAAGTTTTAAAATAAATGTGTTACCATAGATATAATTTGGGTTTTTGGGTGGTTTTCTTTACTTATTTAGAATGGCTTACTAGGGGTGAACATATCAAATCAGGCCAAATTGGGAACCATCCAAATCCGACTGGGCCTATTAGTTTGGTTCGGTTCTTAGGGGTGTCGGTCTAGTTTCTAGTTCCATAAAAATGGAACTGGTGATTTTTAGTCTGGTTCTTGGTTTCGGAGGGAATCGGACTTACTCTTTCTTATTTTTTTTAATTTCTTAAAAATAGCAATAATTCATAAAATAGTAACAACTCTAATATTTTTTTAAAAAATTTCCATTGGACTAGACTGATTGGTCCGATCCGGTTCTCAGTCCTAGGATTGTCCAATCCAATCCCCGATCCCAAAAACTAGGAACCGGTTCTCCCAGTCCAATTCCCAATTCCTAGGTGGAATCAAACCAAACCAGGAACCGATCAACCCTATGGCCTATCTCTAACATTTAAAAAGAAAAGAAAAGAATGTAAGATTCCTTTCTATACACGACCATATTTATACAGTCAATAATTGAGATATATAACAATTTATGCATTGCAATACTCTACTCTCTTTTTTCCTAATTGTGGACATATTCATGGCCCCAAACTTATTAAGATTAATGCAGAAACCTATAAAAATTGCTCCTAGAGAAGTCTTGGCTATTCTAGAAGATTGATAATACTTCACAATTCTGCCGACTGAGAGACATAATGATTTGAATACGAGACATGTGCTTGACCAATGTATTAGGCAATGAAATTTCCAATAAGTTCATAAATATAATAGTGATTGTTGATGTTACCTACCTTCCGTAACGTATACTCCCTTCTGACACAATTTAAGGCAATGTCAAGAGCAGTCGAGGGTTGGTGGTTGGAAAGGAAGGGATTAATTCTTTCATCCAGCACAAGAGGAATCAAAGTGGCAGGCTGCGAATGCATCGCAGCCAAGTGCAAAGCTGTATTTCCAGCATAATCTGTTACATTTAACTCCCTCCTTAGTACTGGATCTCTGAGTATATATTTCACTACATAGGCTATCCCATATTTTGCGGCGACATGAAGAATGGTTTGCCCTCGCCCATTTAGCCTCCAGTATACTTTTTTAAGCTTCTCGATAAGTTTGACATAACCCATCTTGCTCGCAACATGAATGGGAAGATCTCCATTCATGTCCCATTTTTGGGCCAAATATGTAGTTTCCAATCGTAAGAATTCGAATACCCAGGCTAGATTCAAGTAAGCTGCCAAATGGAATACATTGCCGCCTCCGGAGTTGGTCATTGCAAATAGCTTCATGTTCTTCTCGAGTATTAGGGTGAATAAATCTGGGATCAAGAGCTTCAAATTAGGGTGATTGGGGCTTGGTTGGTCTCGATATATTTAAACCCATTTTGGATTAAGGACATCTTCGAAGTATCCCTAATCGCTACTAGTATTGATAGTTGACAATGGTAGATTAGATTGCAATGCTGAAACTAGTTAATGACATTGACATGTATTTAAGATTTTACTATAAAAATCTTACCAAATGACACACCAATTTATATGGCATTTCCACGCCATGAAGTATTTATAGAGTTGGCAGATATAAGGCAAGCTAGGCCAAGATCAAGAAAATGATCTTTTCATACTAGACCACAACATCAGTAATTTCTGACAAAAATTGATTGAAATAACTACATTGGCAAATTTTTAAAAGTTTTAAGACTAAATTAACAAATCATGAAAAGATTTAGGACTAAATTAACATAATTAAAAGGTTTAGAACTGAATTGACAACCATCTAACAAATTCAAGACTTTTTTGACAATTCTTCCAATTTGATATGATTGTAACACCTTAATGCAATCTAGCAATCTGATTATCAATGAATGTTAGCTGCACTTTTCAAGTTGTGAACTTTGGATCCATGGCGTTAGCAGCCAAAAAATTCCACATAATTGATTGTTGCGTGTTTGATGAATTTCATCTCAATATTATTAATGGTCAAGGTAATTTAGGCTAGATTACGGTATTGGCTTTTTCTGCAAAGATTATGATAACTGTATTTTTTTTTAAATCAAAAACTTTCTTTCTTTATTTAGATCCACTTTTTCTTAATTTCTTAAAAACCTAATGACTGTTTGTCATAAACAAATTAACAGTTTCTCGTCTACGACGGTTCCGTCACTTGGCTGGGAGTGACGGAACCTTCACCTCTCTTTTTCCAATGAAAAGAATCACGCCCGTGCAGCCTACAGGTTTGCTACTAGTTTATTCTTCATGCACTAAACCTTCATTTGTTCATTTTGGTTCATAGCTCTCATTCGCTTCAAACATGGCATGATTTTTATGGTCGTCGATCTTAAATATTTGCACTTTACAGCTTTTTCTAATCAAAGATCAACAACACGAGTTTTCAGCGAAATGGGTGTATTTGTAATATTTATGTGGCTAACCGATGGGCATCCAACCACTTTAACAAGCGGGGTAGGGAGTTTAAGTAAAAACCGGTAAGGGGTTCAGGTAAAGCGCAAACAATATTAAAAAGATTAGGAACAAATCAGTCTACACATAAATAAATATTTTCCTACATAAGTAGATTAAAGTACATACCGCGTTTGTCATATGCAATGGCACCATGAACGGGCGGCAAGCCTTCTATCCTTGATGGTTCCAACGGCAGCGAAAATAGAACCTCATGTAATTTGGAGTCGTCGATCAGGATGGCTTCATACAAGGGAGATCTGTGAAACGCGTTCTTCCAGTACACGGGCTCCAAATCTTCGCTCAACAAATAGCGCACCAAGTTTGCATGACGATTCATCACGGCCCTATGCAAAGCGGTGTTTCCTTGTTTGTTCTTTATCCTCAGGAGGCGGTTCTTGGCCTTGACGTTGGGAAGGTCTCTTGCCCGGCGAATCAACATCTCAGCAGCTCTAGTAGATCCCCCCAACCTAGCGACCATGTGGAGTGGGGTATTTCCCCATTCATCTCGGGCATCTATGAGGTGTTTACCAATAGAGTCAATCAGGAGCCTTAGGATATCATCCTTGCAGGCACATGCCGCACTGTAGAGCAGTGAATCGTTGCCTGGCTCCATGGTATTTAAAACAGCAAACAAATCGGTTCGATCAGCAAAACTTTCGATCGCAGAAATGAACTCTTCAATATCGGCGTTATAGATGACGTCCGTCAGTCTGCAAGCAGCTGCGTACGTTTTTTATGGATCTTGTCCCGCCACGGTTCGCGAAGCCGCCATAGCATTATTCATTCTGTCCCGTCGACCTCTCCAGATTTCTTCTTCCTTGGAAGAATCTATTTCACCCTCCGACACTTCCATGGAAGGTCCTCTTTCATCCTTCTTGATTTCCTCCGCGATCAAGTTGTTCATTCCACCGTCCTTGACTTCTAGGGATAGCTCTCCGTCAATTGGGCTCAAGCTGTGCAAGTAATGTAGTTGTTGAAAGGGAACACGGGTCGTGAAGGATACGTTATATCAATTAAGTATTGAATAATGCATTTATCTAATTATTTAAACTTTTATAATAGCTAATAATGCTCCTTTATAATTTCTTATGGCATCAGAACAGAGAATTTCGAGTTTTTGTGAAAGACAAACACGGGCTAGATCTCATATGCAACTCTCAGCCTCTTAACACCCACTGTTATCTCCTAAAAAAATACAAATTGAAGCCCCGTAGATAAACTTAAGTGAATAACAAAATCTGGTCTCTAAAAGAATGCTGCATTGGCTTGTCAATCATCACGCATTTTGCCTTCACGGGCTGTTGGATTTTCACACCCCAATCTGGCCTCAACGACTCTATAATCTTGCCAACTAGACTAGTAGATCAACTGCTGTCCTAGAATCAGTCTCTAGGATGATTCTTCAGATTTTGATAACTCACCAATCAAATTTGTGATGGAAGAAAACCATGATGCTTTTTTCCGGTGGTCGAGCTCAAAGATTTTCTGACACCAAGATATTTCATTCACGGTCCTTAAGTTTGATATTTAGCACAGTAATGCTATTGATCTCTTGAAATTTAGATTTTGCACCTCCAATCTAATATTATGGGGTCGGTCCGCAACTACTATTTGTGCCAATTATCGACTGCAACTTTTTACATGTAATTGAGTTAATTTACGTCATAGTTATAGTCATATGATTGACAAGCCAAAAATGTCATGTAAGAATATTGTTGGAGCTTAGATGACGTGTAATAACAGTAACTTAGATTCAAATAAATGTGAGAAAACTAAATTTGAACATGATAAAACCAAATCACGACATTATATGCTATCAACATCAATTGTCCAAAAGCCATCCAAAAATGCTGTCAAATATGGCAATGAAAATTCATGTTAGCAACCGTTGTATCATGATGGAAAAGTTCAAAGTTAGAACCTTCCGTTCGTAACTAAGGCATATTAACTCTAATAGAGTCATAAATTACGTGGGGTCAATTAATGTCCATAAATTGTGACCTATCAATAAGAAGTATAATAGGAGGAGAGCATTACTAGTAGGCAAAATTGGTTCATCGCAACTTAAAATAAAAGACAAGTGCACCATGTAGTAGCCCACAAAATGCGCTTAACATGTATACATATTTCCAATAGCATTCTGGGGCTTGACAACGAGATCTATTTATCAAACCCATGGTATTTCAACAAATAATCAGGCATTGATCCTGAATGTAGGAATGTTTTCCTCCGGCGGTGATTGGAGAAAACTGCCTACGACCAATATTCTATTTGCTGAATTAGAAATATGGACGTTATTCGCATAAAAATTATATTAGTTCAATATCTAGTTAGATAGATGAAGTTTTGTTCGGCAAAGACGGAGAGAGAGATGGTCGATTATATGTTTCTTCTTCTCTATGAATATCACTTTCACGAGTAATCAATTATTCACTTAACCATCAGAGAAAATGCCCGATACACTTTTTGCGGGTTGTTTTAGCGCATGGACGCCATTCGCTATTAGCTATCCTATTGACCAGCACAGATTTGTGCTTTGACAAAAGTCCAACTTCAAAATAAAAACATACATATCTATTACTTTCTAACATTGCATCTACATGCGCACAACCTAATTTTCATGTCATAGTTATTTATATAATTGGTAGCTCAGTGTCTTTTACATTTTTCCTTAATTTGGTCACAATCTCAGTGCTTTAAACTCCAATAGGTCAAATTTGGGGCAAAAATTAAATAAAAATTCATAAACTTATTATACGTGGACCAATTTAGTCCTAAGCATTTCAATTGTATCAATTTAGTCCTAAACCTTTTAACAATTGTCTAGTTTAGTCTTAAATCTTTATATAATTGTCCAATTTAGTCTTTCCGACTAATTTTGACCAGAAATCATTGACTTAGTAGTCCTATTAATTCCATTCATCCTACGTGACACAGCCAGCAATGACATGGATGATTTCTATGATTTTTTCCTTTTCTCTTTTTGTCGTTCCTTTTTTTTTCTTTTTCCTTATTTCTCACCACCGGTTGTCAGCTCTGCCTAGGGCACCCTCACCCAAGCGAGGCCAGCCCTCATTTGTATATGCGTATAAACTAATCCCCAATTGGGTTGTCAAGTCCGTAAAAAAAAAAAAATAGTGTCCCACCTCTGTCGTCGTTATTCAAAGGCCCAAATCATAGCAATAAAAATATGATATTCAAGATCGTTAATACCAAAAGTGATGGACTAATTCTTTGGAGATTCTCCAAATGATTGATCAAAACCTAAACTAATAGAAGTTTTAATTGACACCTCAGATTGAAGCAAGGTTCTGCACATGTTTCTCAAGATATTTTGTCCAGATATTTATTTTGCAGAGGATTAGATGGATATAACAACTACAAGTGAATTTAAACATGGTTGAGAGGATTTTGAGTTCATCTCTTTTGTAAGCTTGCAATATCCATTCTAGAGTTGTCCTTGAGAGTTAGTAAGAATAACAAATCCATTTATAAACGTGCGATAGAAGTGGTTGTACGTACTAAGGTTTCATTTGTTTCTTCAAAAATGAAATGATTTAAAAATATTTTCCTAAAAATAATTATTTGTATTGCTTGAAATTATTAGTCAACTAAAAAAATTTTCCATCATTGACAACAATTTATATGTAAATATTTTCACACAAAAAAAAATTTCGTTTATTCATTTTTGGAAGTGATAAAAAGTGATTATTTTTGGAAATTTTAATCCAAATGATTCATTTTCAATAAAACAAACGCACCCTAAGAGTAAGACCTTTGTCTAGATGAAAGATGAAGTGTATAATGGACTCTTTGTAATCACTTAAAGGTGTCGTTTATAATTTGGGGAGAGAACCTACTGTATACAAAGTGTGAAAACCACTATACTTAGTGTATAGCGAGGTTTCTATTGAAGGAAGGCAAGTTCCACAATGGTTGCAAGTCCTACACTTGTCATAAGGTGATATATGTACTTTTGCCATAGCAAAAGAAATTCAATCTATTCGGACTACTAGAGCTGGAAAGAGGAGTAGGCAAATCCAAAACCAACGTTTATAAGTCTTGTTTGAAAATTTTCTTTCTCTAAATTTATAATTTCCATAGTTTATAAAAGCCAATTTACGTTGAAGTAGAAGCACAAATTTCTCTAGGGATTGATTCTACAAACTTAGTATATATTTTCTCGCCAAACCATCACCTTCGTCTTAATTGCATAGTTGGGGCTAACAAATGTCTTCAAATGCCTTTAAAATTGGACTAACTGAGAAGATACGATCTTGGTAAAAAAAAAGTTGTATTTTAGCTACCAAAAAGAATGTTGTATATATGATAATGACATTTCAACACCCAACCATTCATAATTACCGCATTTACATGACGGCCTTTAGTATGGAGGCCATCCAAACACAAATCATTAAAAGACAATTGAGTAACTAGTGTACTTTATAGGCCATCCACAAATGTTATGTCAGAATCTCTCGTAAAAAATTTACTCAGAAAACTCACAGAGAATATTTTGACACTTCTCTTGTTTGCTCCAACATGCTAAAACCAAGAACCACCTCTGTTATTTATAATAGATGTATCCGAAATAAGGAATCTCCTTTTATCTACTCAAACTAGAAATCCAACACCGATAAGGGTTTATAGTTACTTCAATATGTTTGGTCAACAAAAGTCCTATGAAGACTTTCCTAATTCGAATCACTTGATAGGGCTTTGTTTGTGGGTTCAAAAATCCAAGAATGACGAAATGGGCAGAGAAAGTCACTGTGGCGCATGTTTAGCAGGACCTTTACTTCCTCTTGTTTTGTTGGGCCAGAGATTAATCGCTCCGGGACTCGACTTTCTGGCCGGAGAATGCTTGTGTCTCTGCTCATTGGCAATGTCGTGCAAAGTGCGAACTAAAATTACCACGGTCAACCAGTGGGGTGTCGAAGCAAAAAGGAGTGAAAAGAAAGGACACTTCGAGCAAACTTGAGAAAGAATGGCAGTCCTAATGTAGTAGGAAACAAGAATATTATATTGATATACTAATAGCATCATTATATAGAGTGAGCCCAATTAAGAAATAATACATTAGAAAGTGTGTGATTGAGCATCAAGATTGAAGACAATGAGAATAAACAAAGGAAATATTAGACAATTAGCAAAAGACAAAAGAAAGGAAACATTAATCATTTTGGAAAAGACATACCTTCCAATTCGAAAGGGTCCCTCTCCAAGATTTAAAGACAATATCAATAGCAGACAACTCGTTTATCCCACAAAGGATGAACCGAAGTGGCCATTTTATATTACATAAAAAGGCTAAACTTCTTGTTCAATAAATTCTCGTACATTAGTTCCTTTCTTGCTTTGAGTCCCTTTAACCAATCCTATTCTTTGCTTAACCTGTACCTAAAGGATCACGGTTGCCTACCATCCAAGCAAAGAGGCTTAGATGTCCTTTTGGAACTAGCTTTGGTAAATATGAAGCTGCCAATGTAGTAAGTTTTTGGTTGCTCCACCACCATCATACCGTTCAACTTTGATGGCCACCAGTAAAATTTTACTTTGGTACAGCTCGAGTGTAACTTTAAAACCAGCTATTTACATATTGCATTAGCTTTTCAATTGTTACTAGGATCATCCTTCATACAGATCATTACCACATATCAGAGTTCAGTAATTATTGACAAATTAGTCTGTAATTTAATTTATGTATCACTAGAAGTCTTTTTAGAAACCTCGAAAACTTGATATCATGTATCGAAAGACCAATTTTTGTGAGTCTGTAGACCCCAATCATGAGAAAGCAACTTGACTAACCAATTTCATAGCTCATGACTCACATACACAAAGGCAAGGAGCACCTTCGAGCATAAGAACTTCTTCAGGTGGCTCGTGCTTTTGGGAACATTGAGAAGGAAATTTTCAATACTTTAGGAGTAGTAAGAATAATCCATTCCATATTTATTTATATATTTTGGTAACCGATCCATTCCATATATTTCATCACTTCCATCTTGGAAAATCATATATTTTGAAAGAAGCTTGTACCCAATTTGAAAGTTGGGAAGGGGGATCAACATCAAAAAGTAATCGAAGATTTTTCTTGAAGAATTTGTTTGATTCAGGAACAAATTTAATATCTTCATCTTATGATTCAATGGGATATTTGGAATCTTTGTCGAATTTATAGATAATATCATTCAACTGAATTTTGGCATGAGAGTAAAGTTTCTTCATTTTATTTGATATAAGATCTCAATTGGTCATTTAGAGATGAGGCATCGGGGTTTACTTTTCCAAACACTTATGGCCCGTTTGGTAATGCACCAAATAGTGCCTGATTCTTTTTTTTTGTTTTCCGGAAAAAAAAAAACAAAAACAAAACAAAACAAAATTTCGTTTAGTAACTTTTCTGCTCTCAGAAACAAATTTGCTCCCAATAATTGATTTGGAACAGAATTAAAAAGTAAAAAAAAGTTACTTTTTTTGCCCGAGAACAACTCAAGAATCAAATCTTTTCTTCTTCTTTTTCCTCTTTTTTTTCTTCTTTTCTTTTCTTCACTTCTTTTCCTTTCTTCTTCTTCCTCCTCTAGCTAATTGCTAGCTACCATGGTCAGCAACCGACCAACAAGGGCCGATGACCTCACTAAAGCCTCACCAACTTTCCCATGGCTGACAACCGACAAGAGGAAGAAGAAGAAAAGGAAAAAAGAAAAAAAAGGGGAAAATGTAATAAAATTATTTAAAAATTAAAATAAATTATAAATCACAAAAAAATTTGAGAGTTGCATCAAACATATTTCTATTTTCCGGGAATAAAAATTTTGTATAGTTATCAAACACGTTCAAATGCTTAGAAACTCATCTAGAAATAGAATTTAAAAAAAAAAACATTTTTGAACAGAAATTATTCCTAAGAATAAATGGTTATCAAACCTACCCTTAGTCATCCTCTTCCAAATAAGCTATGCTAATGGAGCACAAAATTTTCAGATATGGACCTACAAAAAAAAAGTTCAATTAGACCAATTGGATTGCAATTAAGTAATCCACTATTACTTTTATGACCATCAACTCCATATAATGACTTCATACTCCAAATTGCTCTACCATTAAGGCTTGTTAACATTCCTATTTTTCTATTTTTCTATTTTTCTTTATTTTATTTCAGAAATAGAAAGAACAAAAATCTATTTGATAATGTCAATTAACATTTCTATTCCCTAAATAAAATATTTTCCGAGGAATAAATTTGAAATAGAAAAAGAAATAAAAAAGTAACTTTATTGTTCCCAAGAACAAATTCTAAAATAAGTTTTTTTTTCTTTTTTTTTTTTTTTTTTCTTCTTCCTCTTCTAACCGGTTGATGTTGCCACCCATCACCGCCGGTTGCTATTCACCAGTCATCGAAAGAAGTAGAAAGGAAAAAAAGAAAAAAGAATAAGGAAAGATCTCAAAAAATTATTAAAAAATAAAAAGAAATTTTACATAACAAAAAAATTTGTAAGTCATACCAAATGCATTTCTATTCTTTTTCTATTCCAGAATAGAAATTTTATGTACTTATCAAACACATTCTTGTACTAGGAAATTGTTCTAGAGTATAGAAATAGAAAATAACTATTTCTGAAAAAAATTATTTCCATGAACAAAAATGTTACCAAACACATTCTAATTAACTCATAAGATGTTATTTAATTAGTTGTCAGATACTAAATTTGACTGCAAGCAGAATGCTTTCACATCCCTCTAAGCCAGCTTAAGAAGTCAGTTTGCTGTTCGTATATATGCACAGAATGCTAGGTCTTCAAACACTCATCAAGTTCATTCAAGTTTCGAGATGCGGAAGTTACTTTATGGTACGAGAGAAGTGGGGGTAATGAAAGTGGGTGCAACGAGTCGGGCTAGAATTCGAATTTTGGTGATGGTTGAAGAGAAATTTTCTAAATTTTCTTCTGGTTTTCTTCTCCAAACGCTCGACTTAAAGAATAGGTGGTGAGAATTATTCTCTTCACACACGGGAGGAGTGAGTGCGTGCGAGATGTTGTGACTCGAGAGTCCCGCAAATCAGATTGGTCCAGGGTAAATCGTTTGTGGTCGCTCCTACACGAGCTTTTTCTTAAAATCGCAAGCTTCTATGTGTTCAAAGCTAACAATCTTATTCTAGTGTGGTGAAACAAATGAAATGAGCCACTCATTCATTCAATTGACACATCTCTCGCATCATGAATGGATCGTTGTGAAATATTTGAAACTACAGCCAAATATCTTAAATACTTAAAAATCATTAGATGAGGCATGATTTAGTAGAAAGTAGATTTTTCTATTTCTATTTCTGATGAGTTTACGAGTCAAAATGCGTTTGATAACGACAAAAATTTTCTACTTTTGGAATAGAAATTCATTTGATAATCAAAAAAATGTTACTTTTCTAAGTGGCGGCGATAATGGGAGGAGCGGCGACCGGCGGCGGAGGGCGGCGGACGGCGACCGGCGGCCGGCGGCCATCCTCCACCGCCGGTCGCCGTCCGCCGGCCACCGGCGGCGACGGCCAGCAACCGGCGGTGGGCGGAGGGTGGTGGTGGTGGTGGTGAGCGGCGGACGAAAAAATTTCTTCGGGTGAGAAATAAAAAGAGAGAAACAATTTCGATTTACATTCCGAAATAGAAAAGTAAAAAAATTTTGTTTTCGATTTTACGTTACGAACCTATTTCTGGAATAGAAATTTGTTCCAAAAATAGAAATGAAAATTTTTTTACCAAACGGATTTCTATTCCGAAATAGGTCCGGAATAGAAATCTATTCCGAAAACAAAAACGGGAATGGTTACCATGCGCAGCCTAAATGGGTCTTAGAAAAGTTTGAATTTACATTCACTACTCTAATATCATGTGAAATTTTATTTATCTTACCATTAGAGGAAGACGTAGTTTAATTCAAATACCTCAACAGTCACCACTAATCTAGCTCAATAGGAAATCAACCTTAGAATGTAGCCTAATACGCCGAGGCAAATATAAACAAAATCGAATGATCAAATGAAAATAGTGATTGGGAGGATGCCGGCGCGGCCCCGACGTTCATTGTCGCCGAGTCATCAGTCATTCGATTCACCAGCGCCATCTGGAGGCGGCGGACTAGCAGAGGTCCCGCTCACCGTTCCGTCACCTCCCGAGTCATCCAAAAGGTATGTCTCAACTTTCCATAGGTAAAAGTAAGCGAGAACAAGCCAGTATATCAGACGACGGATGGGACGACTGTGGCTCCGAAAGACTGGAGGGTACTCTAACAATTTGGCACCTGAGATGATGAAGAGGAAAACGAGTCCCATATAAAATATGGTGTTAGCAAGCCATGGGAGTTTGCCAACCGTCAAGGTGACGCCAGTTAAGAAAGCAGCGGACATCGCCGGGAGTGCAATTGTTAGCGGCAGTATCGTGTGCTGGTATGCAGCTATTGCCATGTAGACGTTGTTTTGCTGCGCCCAGATGAGGTTGACCACCGCGATCATCGAGCAGAACATGGCGATGGTGTTGCAGATCGCAAAGGCCTGGAACATTTTCTTGTCCAGCATCGTAGCCATGCCCTGATCATCTTTGGAGGCTGTGTCCGAGCCATTAAATCCTCCAGGAACTGCGAAACCAGCTGCGAAAGTCATGGTGGCCACGAGCGTCGCCACCAGCAGACGGGTATTGATCGCATCCTTCACGTGGTCCATGTTCGGCTTCTTTTCGTGCACGTCGAATATCGTAAGCGCTTCATCTCGAGCTTCCGGCCTAAGTGCGAGTAAGTCTACGCTTACAGCTGACCCTTTCCCAAATGACGTTGATTTCAACACCATGACTGCCAATTGCTGAGATCGGAAGCAAATAAAAATAAATAAATAAAACAGAACAAACTGTTACCAAATCGATAGCGGGAATGAACTCTGGAGTACTGATTTAAAGGCAAAAATAGTGACTGTTCATTCACCTACCTTCCGCAGCGTATACTCCCTTCTGATGCGATCTTGAGCAATGTCGAGAGCAGTCAAGCATTCGTGGTTGAGAACGAAGAGGTCGATTCTTTTATCCAGCACGAGAGGAATCAAAGCTGCAGGTTGTGAATGCATCGCGGCCAAGTGCAAGGCTGTATTTCCAGCATAATCTCTATCATTTATCAGCATTCGCAGTTCTGGGTGTCTGAGTATATATCTCACTGCCGAAGCTTGCCCATATTTTGCTGCAGCGTGAAGAACGGTTTGTCCTCGCCCATTTGGGAACTCCGATATTGGATGTAGCTTCTTGATTAGTTCAACATAACCCATCTTGCTCGCGACATGAATGGGAAGATCCCCATTCATGTCCCGTGCTCGGGCCAAATATTCAGTCTCTGGCCGTAGGAGTTCAAAAACTTCGGTCTGATTCGTGTAAGCAGCCAAATGGAATACATTACCACCTCTAGAGTCGGTCATTGCAAATAGCTTGATGTTCTTCTTTAGTATCTTGGCCACTAAATCTGGGATCAGGAGCTCCAAATTAGGGGGCCATAATCACAATAGGATTGATAGTTTTCCGATGTTGGATTAGATTGCAATGCTGAAACTTGTCTTGATAATCTTGATTGGACAAGTCAAATGTTTTTAGAAATTTATCTAACCCATATTCGGGTTCAAACAATTGTGGCTCTTTGAGCTGTGAATCTCGACGCGTTATGATTTTTCTTCTCTAACATGATGGAACACAACCTGTGACTACAAGACCTTAGATAAATTTTGAAAAGATCCGATTACTAAAAAACTCTAGCATGGATGACTTTCCTTCTCTAGCGTGATAAGAAAGCCTTGATCTTGCTCGATCTATGGCTTTTTTTCCTTTTTAATTTTCATTACATTATGATTACTTAACCTACACTTAGTCATTATCATTTAGTAAGGTTTTCTTAATAAATCTTTAACAAGCGTGCCCTTATTTGACATAACGTTCGCTCTTGAGCCCTCTTTCAAGAAAACAATCTTATTTCAGGCCTTTATTTTGAAAATTTTCCCAATATCTATTGGGTAAATGGGACAGATGTGGGGTCAAATGCAAAAATTCTATAAAGTTTGGGACGTATTTGAAGTTTTGTAAAGTGCAATGTTCAAACTCTATTAGTAGTGGGATGGTCTTGAGATTAACTTGATAGGTAAATCTGAAACAAGAATATGATAAATCATTCACCAAACTAAATTTCACTCACTATACAATTTTTTGGACCCTTAAACAAGATTAATTGGAATCTAATATTATCATCAACAAGCATTATTTCAAGCCTATCTTTCTTCTTCTATCATTGTTAGACTCTAGATTTTTATGACCGTCAATCATGAATATTTGTACTTCGTAGTTTTTCTAATCGAAGATCAACGACACATGAGTTTTAGCAAAATGACTTGGGATGAGATCGGTCATGACGGATGCAAAAAGTTGTTGCACATAGATACTACCTATAAGCAAATTTAGGTACGTACCGTAGTTCTCGCGCAGGATGGCACCATGAACAGGCGGCAAGCCTTGTATCCTCGATGGTTCGAGCGGGATGGCAAATAAAACGTCATGTATAGCGGAGTCACCGGTGTCGAGAGCCAGGTACAGGGGAGATTTCTTTTCCGCATTCTTCCAGTACACGGGTTCCAAATCTTCGCTCAACAAACGACGGACCACATCGACACGACGACAGATCACGGCCTCGTGCAAAGCGGTGTTCCCATGTCTGTTTTTAATCCTCAGGATCGGGTTCTTGTCCTCGACATCGAGGAGGTCTCTTGCCCGACGAATCAACGCCGCAGCGGCTCTATATCCTCCGGCCCTGGCAGCCATGTGGAGGGGTGTATCTCCCCCATCATCTTGGGCGGCTATGAGATAGTCATCGACATAATCAACCAGGAGCCTCACGATGTCATCCTTGCCTGCGTGTGCTGCGACGTGGAGCAGTGAACTGCCCGACGGCCCCTGGAAATTGAAAATGGCAGACGGATCGGTTTTCTCAGCAAGCCTTTCGACTGCAGAAATGAACTCTTCGACATCAGCGGTGCCATTGATGAAATCCGCCAATCCTCGAACAGCTGCATACACATCTGCTGGATCTTGTTGCGCCGTGGTTCGCACAGCCTCAAATACATTATTCATTCTCTGCCGTCGACTCCGCCAGGTTTCTTCTTCCTTCAAAGAATCCATTTCATCCTGTAACATCTCCATGAAAGCTCCTCCTTCATCCTTCTTGACCTTCCCCTCCGTCGTGCTGCTCATGCCAACGTCCTCCACTTCTATGGATAGCTTCACGTCCATCGAGTCTAAGCTATACAAGTAACGTCAGTTGTTACATCATTTAAATAATAAATAATGCATTCATCTAATTATCTACATTTTTATAATAATTATTAGCTGGTCCTACAAAATTTTATAAAGAATCAAAACAAAAAATTTCTGAGTTTAAAATTGTTGCGCAAGATCATGGAAACATGCATGAATACAAACTGTTTTCTGCGAGAACTGGAGCGCAAGATATTAATAAGACGAAGCGAATTTGCGTGGCGGTTCTGCGGGGTGTTCTTACTCTGTGGAGAGAGATTGATGAGACGTTCCACTTTAAATGAGCAAAAGAATATAGGTGCTCGAACCACTTGATGGATCTAGTATTTCCCAAGCCCCAGTTACACCAAAAAAATACTAAAAAAAAATCAATTAAAATATACATTAGAGTTTCCTCTTAAAAATGTTTATTCGAGAGAGAGAGGGTGCCCGGCAAATGCTGGCAGTGAGTGCTGCAGGATCGAGCTTGGAGACAGTGGCGGACAACGATGGTGCCGTGGCGATGGGGCTGGGGACATGGTGGTAATGGGAGAGGCAGCTACGAGAGAGAGATACTGGGCTTTCGGAGCTCAACAAAGACGAACGCAGGCTCCATCTCGTACACAACTCTCAGCCTCCTCCTAACAAAATCAGGTCCTTGACAGAATGCTGCATTGCCTAATCAGTCGTAACACATTTTCCCGGCGACAACTCTAAAATCTTTGCAAAGATCAAGGCGCATGGTTAGCAGGTCCTTTATCTTGGTCGGGATTGATGGCCCCGGGAATCGACTTTTCGGCCAGAGAATAGATGTATCGCCGCTCCTCAGGCGATATCATGCAGACTAAAGTTAGCGCTGTTGGCCAGGGGGTGCGGAAGCAAGGAGTTAAAAGAGGACAGTTTGAGGTAACTTGAGAAAGACTGCTAGCCCTAATGCAGTAGGGAACAAGACTGTTATGTTGACGATATACAGTAACACCATCGAATAAGAGTGAACTAACTAGGAAAGATTATAATGAAAAGTGTGTGATCCAGCATCAAGATTGAAGACAATTAGAGTTAACAAAGGAAATATCAGACGATTAGCAGGAGAAAAAGAGAAGGGTTGTGAATCTTAATAATTTCGAAAAATGCATACCTTCGAATAAGAGAACTTGCTTCTCCGACGATCTAAAGGCGATGTCGAGAGCGGTCGAGCATTCGCTAATCGCAGCTCCCGACCCAACTCGTTTGTCCGACGAAAGATGAACCGAAGTGGCGGGTTGGCATTGCCATTTTATTATACATTAAAGTGCTAAAGTTCGTATTAAATAAATTCTCGCATATGCTTCCTTTTTGCTTTGAGCCCCTTTAGCTGATCCTATTCTTTGCCTGCCATAGAAGCAAAGGGGAGCAAAGGAGTCACGCACCAGAGATTCAACTAGTCTTTTTGTAGCTAGCTTGGTTAATTATGTATAGGATCATCTTTTTTGTAATTTAATTTAGCCAAAATTTCAAATAAGAGTATAAAGTGACGACATTCTCTTAAAATATGGCTCAAAATATAAATTATCTCGAATAAAATCCTAAAATGGCAACTAAGTCTCAGATAAGACCTCAAGCTTGCCGACCAGCCAGATATTTGCCTGTGGCGAGCACATGTGAATTATGTGGCAATTGATAGAATAATTTGAAGGTGAAAACACTTATAATTCACTCAACTCATACTTTAATCAAGAAAATGAAGGAGACAAATAGGAGAAATTCTCAATTTAAATTGAACTTCTATTTCATGCACACTTCTCTTTTTCTCCTTCTCTTTTCTCCAATGAAATAATCACAAGACTTACCTTTATATACACTTGTCACATGACTCTTACTTTTAAATAACTCATAAATATAACTACCATTTCAAGGAGATACATTTTTTGAATTTACAAAACATTGAACTGGATATGGAGACATGAATAGAAACATACATGAACACTCTAGATGCAGGGGCATTCATGAATGTGGTCGAATTATTAATAGCGATAGCAGGGGCATTTTTGTCCAAACAAATTTTTTCATCCTCTTATCTTTTTTTCTTCTTTCTTCTTTTCTCTAATTTTCTTCCTCTGTTTTTCTTTCTTTCTTTTCACTTTTCCTTCCTCACCCTCACAACTCCATCTTCTTCTTTCTGCATCCCCCAGTTTGTGGCGCCTTTCGGCCTCCCCACTGGCGAGCTTGTGAGATTCGCGTCCTCCCGAAGGGGATGGAGAGACTGCGATGGTGATGGCAGCACCACACCAGCCACTGGCGAGGATCCAACGTCCCTAGTCGGGCTTAGGCGAAGCCGCTGATGCCGCCACCAATTTACGGCTGAGACGAACGTACTCACACGAGGAAGCAATGCAGCTCGAGTAAGACTTCATGATGCAGAAGAAGGCCAAGGTCCCGTGCGACCTCACGATATCTCGCACCCTTCTCTCGCTGTCCCCCAGGTCCACCTCCTTCCTCAGCCATTCACCGACAGCAAGGCCAGTCCTCGCCACCGACAGTGTCGCCAATTTCCTCGCACATGCCCATGTCCTATCCCTTCCCAACCTGATAGATCTGATGACAAAACCACATCGATATCGTTGGTGCTTTTTTGTTCAAGATTGTCGTTGCTGTTGGTTTTACGTTGGTTGTTTAGTAAAAAGTTGGTATTTGATAAAATGCCCAGTTCATAAAAATGAAAGCCATGTGATGTTCTGGGCCAAACCGTAGCAACATGATCTCCCACAGCAACGCGATATTCGCTAGGCATTCTTCGCCATATTGACTCGTGCTTGTGTTTCTGTGAATGGTGTCTAAGCGTCTAGGCAAGGGCAGTGACATCTGCGAGGGCGGCCACGCTCGCCGATGTGGAACACGACAAGGGCTGCGGTTGTCACCTAAACTGTCTTGAGGATGGCCATAGCGCTCCCCCAGCAACCAACCACTCTCTAATCTCAATTTATGTGAACGCAAAAATAATACTAGAGAAATAATTGAGAAATAATAAGGACATCATAAATTTACATGGTTCGGTTTGAATATCAGTACCTACATCCATGAGGAGAGTCAGCAGCAACTAATCCATTATAATCCGAGAATTAGAGTTACAATCGCTCACACTCTCGAGTGTTTCCTACACCTGGATTTAAGTCCAAATCCAAAGTATTTACAAATAAATAATGTAAATGGACATAAACTCACAATACTAAATCACCGAGTGTTCAAGCTCCAGCAATCCGCTCATGTACATAAGAAAAAAATAAAAATGGCTAATGTTCTTATGTCCAATTCTATTTACTTAGAAAGGGATTAGTGGTACTTAGAAAGGGATAGGTTCCCACCAAAACAGTTCCATCCTAAAACCATATCATGTATTCCTTAGAACTTGGAAAGAAGCCGATTCCTACCGGACCGATTCTACCATGAAACCATGCTCATCCCTAGCAGCTAAGGTTCACATCCACCAACGAGCTCTTGTGAGATGAAGGAAGCCCTGGAGGCTTTTAAATAGAGGGGCATGGCTTCTCCCAAGCGATGTGGGACTCCCTTCCACCGGGGCTTAACATGCAACAAAATCCATTGAAATCCAACTCTGATGCCAACTAAGGTTCTCATCCCCAAAAGAACTCTTATTAGGTGAGGGCGGCCTTGGAGGCTTTTAAACAGAGGGGCTTGGCTTCTCCCAAGCGATATGAGACTCTCTTCCATAGGGGCTTATTATACACCCAGCCAAACAACAAACACCTAAATCTGAATCTGGTTATGCCTAAGTGCCCATCCAACCACCACATCTATAGTTTCCCTCCCCTTTTCACTTTATTTTTCAATTTTTTCAATTTTATGACTACGTCCCTATCACTTTCGCTGGCCAACAAAGACTTAGCTAGAGATTTAGCTAGCCAACAAGTTCAAGGCTTTATTAGAGATTAAGCTAGCCACTTCAGATCATAATTTGAGATAAGGTCCATTATGGATCTGATGTGGGAAAAACAATCCCACTTTAAGCCATTATTTGAAACTTTTACTTTGATTCACCTATCGCTAAAATGCTACCTGGCTTTCTCGGAAGCTCAATATCATGTATCAAATAGGGGTATGCAACCAGACTGGGTTGACCCAGAACCCGGACCGGACCACCAGAAAAATAGGGTCAGGAACTGGTTCCTGGTTAAACCGGTCCGAGAACCGATTCCAATTTTTGGGAACCGGTTGAAACCGGTCCAGGAACCCGGTCCAAGCAAAGACCCACCCGAACCGGATCGATTTTGGACCCAGTTTTTACCCTGTTAAAAAAAAAATAGTCTCTGTATAGTGCTTTTGAGTTTCTCAGTTTTTAAAGAATTGTTAAAAAAAGAAAACCTCTCCTTGAATCAAATTAAGGGAGAATTGTCTTCAAAGATTTGTTAAAAACATTTGTGTTCATGCATTGTTTTCTTTTTTAATGGTCCCACCTTCAACTGTAATTAAAACATTCTTAGTCCAACTCAAGAAAGATGTTCTTTTAATAACAGTTTTGTCACATACACATGAAGAGGCTCATTAAATCATATCAGTAATTTTTACAAGAATGACACTAATATGAAATCCATATTTGTTGCTAATGTTTATGTATTATTAAGATTTTTGCTTTGTCTTATAATGTTAGGAGGAATACGGTGTTGTTTTTTTGTGAATTAATGTAAATTTAAAACCGTATATGATATTGGACAGTTGCAAAACCGGTTCCAATGAAAACATAGTAGACTCTGTTCCCAAACCAGAAAAACAGGGTTGGGTCCAAAACATGGTCCAGTAAAAACAGGGTAGGGTACAGGATCCAAAAAGAGGGAACCGATTATAACAGGGTTAGGTACAAGAGTCCCGATTTGGGCCTCCCACCCTGGCTCAATATCATGTATCAAAAGACCAATTCTAGCAAGTTTTTGGGCTTCAACCACGAAAAAGTATGTTATGTATCGATCATACAATCCACATGGCTAACCAGTCAATTACATTACTTGATAATATGCATTTTCTATACCATTTATGCTGCTAAGTTCTCCCTGCTTATTGACCGGTTGCACCACGTATTATTGTCAAGTGGCCCCAACTGCCGCCTCCCCGTCCACGTCAAGAATGTTGATGAGGAAACGCTACCTTTCCATCTGGTCGGCGTGGGGTTGGCCACGTGGCATCATCCAATTGGCCAGCTGTCACTGCTTGAACAAGCTCCTGTGGGGTCTTGCATGAATATGGTGGTGGCTGGTGGGCCATTTCCACCGCCCAACCTCCATTGCCTAACTCCAGGTCAAAATAAGCAAAAGAATTTCATAGCTGGCAAAAGAAGCTTGTACCCATTTTTTAATCTGGGGACCGGGGATCAAGATCAAGAAGCTATTGACATTTTTTCATTTGAAAATTTGTTTGATTCAGAGAACAAATTTAGCTTCTTCATCATGTGATTTGATTAAATATTTTGAACTTATATTCAAATCAGTATATAATATCAATCAAATGAATTTCGTTAAAAGAGAGTAGAGTTTTTTGTTTATTTTCTTTTATATAAGATATCCATTGTTTATATAAGAATAGAGGCAAGTGGGGCTTACTTTTCCTAATGCTGAGTCATCCTATTCCGATTTAGCTAACTGGTGAAACACGAAAAGTTGTCGGATGACATGTACCCGTGGAAAAGGCTTTCATGAGATTGATTGTATTGCGATAGAGCTTGTATGGCCATCTTCTCCGTTGAATGATTTCGGTACTTCCAGCTACTCTACCACTAATTAACTTATACGACTTTAGTCTCAATGAAAGTAACTTTGGCCTTGGCTTCTACTGTCGTGCAGGTGGAAGAAATGACTCACATACGTTAGTAAAAATTAGTCGAGTAAAGCATTAGAACACCCGCAAAGTATAATACAAAAATCTTCATTTACTTCTGCTTAGAATAATCATTATTTTTTCCTAATGTTCAACCGGTTGTCTACGGTTTTTAATGTCTTTTCAAATCTGCCAAACTTTGGATTGATTGACGATGCACTTTTGGAAATTTGTGAAGATATAAGTATGGGCAGCTTTCACAACTTTTAGGCTGTTCACAAGACTATTATAATACCCATGGAGGGTGGAATGGAATAATGGGAAAAAAAATGTGACGTACGTGGGGATGCAAGTGGAATGATAATGAAAGAAGATGATAAAACTAAAGTAAGAAATCGTGAGTAATGACTCACCATAGTCAATATCTGTCGCTATAGAACGACAATAATGCCACAGTTCAGCCAGCCTAGGGTTTTTCGAATAGATTTTTGGGTAAGTGGGGATGATGAATTTCATGCGTTTGTCTCAAGTAATTTGTGCAGGATTCCCAATTTCCCACGCAGATGCACCTTAAACAAATCCTTGGGATGGACCGTCTGCAACCCGAAACGAGAACAATTTAATATTTTTTCGTACCGACTCGAATCTCGAACTACATAGGAATGCTTTCACCGTAAAAAAATACTAATTTACCTGATTAAATTTTGATAACCATAGACTTCATTATGCTAACTGGCCGGAAAAGAACAGTTGTTCGATTTGCAATACTAGAAACATATGAAACTGTGGAAACCGGGAAATGATAAAGAGAATACAAAATTTTATGGGAGAAATGTTATCTCACTAAAATCTAGATTCTTGTATAATTCATCATTATTTATCAAAAAAATAATTATTGTGATTCGGATGCATGATCATTCAAACAGAACGATATATGACCTGTAGATCAAAGTGCAAAGCATCAGTAACTCTAACTAGATATATACAGTAAGTCCATCTAATTGGTGAAACCCAATTCAATCACAACTCTTCTGGGTCTAGACCACCTTTCATCAAATTTAGAAAAATGTCAACACCTAAACAAGAACGTCAGGGCTAGATGAGGGCACTTCCAAGATCAATCTTGTTGAACAGAGTGGTAAAATTGAAGGCTTCCCAGTACAATGTCTTGACAGATCAGTAGGAAGAAATTAATGATGGACTTTACAGAAGGAAGAGATCAAACTCAGAAAAAAGAAAAGGGAAGAGGGGGAGGGGGTGGTGAGAGAATGAACGTGGGGGAATGATAGTTAAGGTCGGCTTCATTGGGGGCTGCACAAAACACAGTGACTCGAAGGCCGAAAGGGGAATAATGCTGATGACGATGATGATGACTGATATGACCTCCATTATTCTCTGGCTTTTTCCAATGAAGATTAGATCACAGAGGAAGAATAACATAAGAGAAATTATATCATTTAAGACTTTTCAAGAAAATGCCAAAAACACAATTTAATTTCCATTTAGAAATGGACCGCACACATGTCTCCCTATTTTGTCAAAATATATGTTATTACGTCAGCCCAATTAAAATGACCAAAGCAATATCCATTGCCAAAAATCCCCAAGAATCCGTAGCCTCGAGCTACCCAAACTCCTAACCCCAAATCCTATGCCGCCCTGCCCGCTACCGCTCACCATCTTCGCCATCTCTAAGTGCCCTCCTCTGTTGATGCTATCGATCGCCAACCCCCTTCATCTCAGCTCTCCTCTCTCTTTCTCTTAGTCGAACTTACTCTCTCTTTACTCTTCAGCTGTGCGCTCGTGACTCTATAATTGTTATCTAGGTGAAAAGTACAAAACATGTGTTTTGAAAACTTGAGGCGTGTAATTAGTATTTGGGTGAAAAGTGAAAATATTTTAACATTATTCTAAATTTTTTTCTTAGTGTTATTATTACCCCAACATGCTTAATTCTCTTGGAGCCAGTGAATGGGGAGTGTCAAATCCCAAGATTCTTCCAATCTTTCCCGTCTCTTTTTTCTTTTCTTTTCTACCCCTAATACCGATTCCCTCTCCTATAAATTGCTTGTCCCACTAGCTCATCTTCATCTCACTCTCACAGTCCAACCCTCCACTAGCTTGTTTCTCCTTCCTCTTTCAGCCTTTTTGGCCTCATAGCTTGAGCTTCTGTTTATTTTCTAAGCAGCTTTTGAAAAAGCAATTCCTTTGGATCTCCCATGGCCACCGTCGAGGTAATTCTAGTAACTATTCATTCAAGTTCTTGGAATAGAAACCTTGGTTCAACATGTTTAGCTCTTGTCGAAGAGATGGTTTCCGAAAACTGTTTTTGCCAACAGTTACATGATTTGTTCTTGAATATTGAAGTAGGACCGATCACAATCAATTCGTGATTGTCATTCATTTTATAACAAGCTCGTGACTCAGAAAGTTCATCAAAAGACACCCAAAAATGAAGTTCCATGATATAATTAGATTATGGTTTTCGAATGAACGGATCGACCTACTATACGATTTTGTAACTTTATGTTTACTTTGCTGATCCATATATTTTGATGAAATGATTTATGTGGATGAAACAGGTCGTATCAGCACAAGCTGCGCTCGTGGAGGACAAGCCTGAAGAGCCAATCAAAATTCATGTCCATCAAGAGGAAGTAGCGGTGGTCGCACCAAAAGAAGACCCCAAGAAAGAAGAAGTTCAAAAAGAGCCTGCTGAGACCGAGACCAAGACCATAACGGAGAGTACCGAGACCAAACAAGAAGAAGGCGTCCTCGAAACAACTGAAGGAGAACAGACTGAAGTAAAAGAAGAAAAAGAAGTCGAGGCACCAAAGGAGACATCCAAGGTGGCACCAGAGCCAGAAGAGAACAAGGAGGAAGCAGAAGAAGCCAACACGAAATCAGCAGAACCAGACCCGGACTCTGCCGTGGAGATCGAAGAGACGGCCGTGACCAAACCAGACCCGGACTCTGCCGTGGAGGCTCCAAAAGAGGAGGGTGTCAAAGGAGGAGTAGAGGAGGGAGAGAAGGAAGAGAAGGGAGCTGCTGCAGAAGCTGATGAGAAGAAGACTACTGATGAGTGATGTGTCTATGGACGTCTTCTGATGAGTGATGTGCCAGTGGATGAATGAGTAACTGATGGAGAGACTGAGCGAGTCTAGTCTGAGTATGTGTGTTGGTGTGCTGGGGGTTTTGTTTCAGTGACTTGGTCTAGATCTAATAAAGCAATTTACCGGTTTATGATGTTCTAGTATTGTAAAAATTCTACGTAGTATCTCTTTGTGGTTTGGCCTGTCCCCTGGCAGATCCCAAGAGGAGTTCATGATTCCTGATCTGGGATTTTGCTTTTTGGCCTCCATAAAAATAAATCCTACTTCTATCTGGTTTTACATGCTCTTTCTGTTGTTCATGGTTATTGCAGATTTCATTGAAGAAAAGTGTTTTCTTCTGTTTCTTATTGCATATCATATCTATAGAGAACATAAAATATAAATCCAGGATAGCTAGAAAATACCAAGAAAATAGAAACAGAAATAGGAACATATGTCATACTTCTTAATTCTATCGATCTACTTCCTAATTATAAGGATTTAGAAATAAAAGGAAATAAAATAAATGGAAACAAAAAATTTCCTATCTTGAGATTTTCTCCTAATTCTTCAATACACCCCTCAAGTTAGCACGTAAATAATATCATGCCCAACTTGCTGTTAAGAGATTTGAAATTAGTTCTAAACAATCCCTTTGTAAAAATGTCAATTATTTGTTGTGTTGTTGGCACACATGCCATACAAATAGCTCATGCGTCAATCTTCTCATTGATGAAGTGTCCATCGACCTTAACATACTTAATTCTATCTTGTTGCATTGGATTATGTGCAATAGTGATCAAAGCCTTATTGTCCTAATACAACTTCACAGGCATTTTCACTAGAAGTCAAGGTTCTTCTAGTACTTGTATTTATCATGACATTTCACATATCTCGTGAGTCATCGCTTGCTATTACACTTCTACATTGCTCCATGCCACCATATTCTGTTTCTTACTTCACCAAGTAACCAAGTTCCCCCATACATATGTATAATATCTTAAAGTCAATCTTCTGTCAATTATTGATAGAGGTGGCAAAATGATTCTAAAATTCATATTTTATCCCATATTTGGCAAAATAAGTCATAAATGGGTTGTCTTGAGTTATAGAAAATAAAGCTTAAGAAGGTTATAAATGGGTTGCCAAACAATTTTATTTTTTTTTGGTCAATTGTTTCCTAACAACTTAATGGGTCTAAAATGAGTTGATAAATAACCCATTTTTAACCCATATGAAAAATAGAAAAACATACCCAATTCTAACACATATTAAGTGTAATTGGACTAAAGAGATGTCATGGCAATTTTTTTATTTTTTATAATTATTTTTCTTTCTTTTTTTATGTCCAAAGAGAGTTGCCAGCCGACCCTCACCAACCATAGGCAAGGGTGCAAACCTCGTCGGCCACAAGCAAGGATCGAGCACCCACCAGGTTTGGGCAAGAGCAGCAACCTTGCCTACAATTGAGGAGGGCTCATGGCCCTCGTCAAATCTGGGCAAAGGCTCAACCTTTGCCTACAACCAATGAGGATCATCATCCCTCACCTATGGCCAATGAGAACAGACCAACCCTCTCCTATGACTAGGGAGGGTCCACTAGTGACCATTATTGGACTTAAAAGGACAAAAATATATTTAAAAAATAAAATAATAATTATAAAAATTGTTTAATGGATTTGTATTGCATCAAAGTTTTTTAGCAATATAATTTTTCTAAAAAAAATCATAGAATTGGGTCGAATATGAAAATGTCATAATAATATGAGTCGGATCAGATATAGGTAGAGATAGATATAAGTCATTATATTTGTATTAAATAGAAATGAGTTAAAACGGATTAAATAGGTCAATTTGGGTCGAACAATTTTCAACCCAATTTAACCCACCCGTTTGACAAGTTTAGTTATTAATCTTGTATTCATGTGTGCTTTAATCTCTTGTTGAGTATACTTTTTTAATAATAGACCTTTTCTAGGTGTGCTCTTTAAGTATGTTAGAATCTTGTACACAATCTCAAGATGTTTTTTTATATGGAAAGTGCATAAACTGGCTTACCATACTCACAAAAAAGGCAATATCTATCCGAGTATACGACAAATAGATTAATTTCTCCATTAGCTATTGACATCTTGATGTCACAACGATAACCCCATCTTTGTCATTTTCAAATTTCTAAATGGGGTCTATCAGAGTTTTTACCAATCTACAACCCATCATTCTCGTATTCTTTATAAGATTTATGACATATTTCCTTTGTGAGACTACAATTCCTATTTTTGATCGAGCTACCTCCATTCCATGAAAATACCTTACAATTCCCAAATTCTTGGTTTCCAACCCAAAACAAGACATTTTTTCAACCTGTTCATCTCGGCAATATCATTCTCATTGAGAATGATATCGTCTACATACACTATCAAAATTGCAACATCCACATCATAAGAATGCTTTACAAACATGGTATAATTAGCTTGTCCTTGAGTATGCCCTTGTTTCTTTACAGACTGGGTGAACTTTGCAAACCAACCACTTAGTGATTGTTTCTGTCCATATAATGACTTCTTCAATCTACACATATTTGATCCAAATATTTTATTAAAGCTTGGAGGGAAATCCATGTATGCTTCTTCCTCCAAATCTCCATTCAAAAATGCTTTCTTCACATCTAGTTGCTCCATAGGCCAATCAAGGTTGGTTGCAAGTGATAGAAGCACTCTTATAACATTTAGTTTTGCAACTAGAGAGAAGTCTCAAAGTAATCGATCCCTTAAGTCTAGGTGAATCATTTGGCAACCAACTGAGCTTTATACTTTTCAAGGAATCCATCATATCTATGCTTGGTTGTGAATACCAACTTGCATTTGACCATGTTCTTTCTCTTAGGTAGATCCGCAATATCCTACATTCCATTTTTTTCCCAAAGCTTTCATCTCCTCAAGAATTGTTTCTTTACACTCAGGAACCTACAAAGTATCTTGTACAGTTTTTGGAATCTCCACACAAGACAAGGTTGAGGTAAAAGCACAAAAATTGAGTGAGATATTTTTGTAAGACACATAATAAGACATAAGATGTTTGGTACAAGACCAAACTCCTATTAAGATAGCAATAGGTACATCAAGTTCATTAGTAGACTCTCTTTTTTTTAACTAAGATCAGGTTGGACAGATTAAATTGGAGACATGGAATTCTAATCATGCTATAGTTCAAAATCATAGCACCTTAAGGGAGCAAGGGACTCATTTCTTTTAGTTTTGTTTCTTCTCGTGTAGACTTGAGAAGAGAATGGAAGCTCATAATTCTTGGTACTAGTTTCGGATTTGTTATGCTCACAAGTGGAATGAGATGCCAATATAAGTGGACTTTGTTGACGCCTAAATTATGACGATTTGTCTAAGTATTTATTAATTGCGTTGGAAAATTAGGGATTAATTTCTAACCTCTTAACAAAAAGAATTTTCATTAAAATTGCACCGCATATAGACATTAGGGAGCATTTGTGTCACTAGTTTTAAGATTTATCAAAAAAATTTATGAAAAAATTTTAAAAAAATCGAAATTAAAAAAAAAAAAAAAGAAGAAGAATAAGAATAAATCGGGTCCGGGCCAAGGCTGGGCCCGCCCGGCCCCCTTTCTTTCTGTCTTTCTTTTCCCCCCGCATGGGCTCTGCCCACCTTCCTCTTCCTCTTCTCCTTTTATTTCAGCCTGGCCCATATTCTTTTTCTTTTCCCTTTCTCGGCCCGGCCCGTCCATCCTCTCTCCTTCCCCCCCTCCCGGGGCAGAAGCGTGCACCTGGAAGTAAAATGAAAAAAGCAAACCGGACACGCCTGCCAGAGAAGAAGAACAAAACGAGAGCAGAAAGAGGTTGAGGACAGCAGAAAAGATGTGTGGGGGGGGGGCTTCTTCTTCGGCCGGGGTTTTCTTCTTCTGGGGAGAAAACCAGGAGCCGAGAGAGACTCAAGTGAGGAGAAACTTGGGAGAGATTGAAGGACAGAGAGAACTCCGAGAGACCGAGAGAGCGACGGAGGGACTGAGAGAGTTGCGAGGGAGAGCGAGGCAAAGCGAGGGCAGAGAGCGAGAGAGAAACTCCTGCAACCACCGCGCCTCGAACGCGGCCGACGACCCGTCAACGCCTTCTTTTTTTCCCCTCGCTAAGGCTTCGGGTGGATCCGAGAGGGAAACCGAGAGAGAAGATAGAGAGAGAGAGACCGAGGAAGTTCGAGTGGGAGAGAGCGAACCAGAGGGAGAAGACGAGCTCGAAGGAGCGGTCCGCCGTCGCCGGAGGCCCGTCCGCCCGCCATTGCCCGCCGCAGCTCTTCCTCCGAACGAGGTCAGCCCCTAAACCACCGGTCCCCCCCATTTCTGGAAAATGCTGGGCCGGAGCTCTCGGCCGACCAGTTCGCGCGAGCTTCGGCCCCGCCGGTTCTCCATCCAGCTTTTCTGTGTTGCGGTTTGCCTTTTCGAGAGTCCCGGCTCGAGTTTGAGTCTCGGTTGAATCAATAATCTCTCTTTTTCCATAGTGCACATTAGGTGCTCGATGTAATGCCAGACTGAGGTCTGGTTTCGTTTTGTTATTTCGACCGGAGTCGAGTCGTCCGGGTTTCGTCCCATTCAGCCAAGCTTTTCTCGGGATGGTTAGCGTTCCGTGCATTTCCCGTTCGGGTCGTTTTGTTGCCCCGTTGTCGTTTTTTTGGTTCCCGCCAGCAAAGAGGGCACCTCCGGCGACGAGCGGCGGTCGGGGTAGTTGATCGACGGGTACGGTGGTTCGGCAGCAGCGTGAATGCCGGTGACAAGACGACCGGAAGGGGGTGAGGACTCACGGTGGCGTCGACGTCGGTTCGGCGAGCGGAGTTGCAGCGTCTTCGGGCGAGCGTGCTGCGGGAAGCAAGAAGCAGCTGCATGAAGACTTCGTTGGGGGGCTGCATGAAGACCACGTGAAGAAGAAGACCGGAGAAAGAAAGGAAAGAATAAAAAAAAATAGGAAAAATTAAAATAAACAAAAAATAATAATAAAAATAAACATAGAATAAGGAGTTGGGCTTCGCCTCGGGCCTGTTCACTTTGGGTCGAATTTGTCGCGGGCCGGGAATAGACTAGGCTGAAGATAGAAATCAGAAATGGGCCTTTTTCTATAAAAAATGAATTTTCGTTGGCTTTTTTTAGAAAAAAAGAGAAATTTTTGTGGGCCTTCCTCGTGGATTTAGGGCCGGCTCGGTTCCTTTAGTCCAACCCGACCGGCAGGGTCCGAATCAGGTTAGCAGGGCCGGGTTTCCTGACCCGGTCCGAATTTTTTTTTTTTTTAAATAAAAAAAATCATTAAAAAATCCAAAAATTCAGAAAATCAAAGAAATATTAAAAATACTAAAAAATCATAAAAAATTCGAAATTTCAGAAAATTCATGGAGAATTTGGAAACCTGAAAATTTATAAAAATTTTTGAAAAAAATTCAAAAATATTAAAATATTAAAAATTCCAAAAAATTCCAAAAATCCAAAATTCCAAGTTTGTTTTAGCGTTCCCTAAAAAGCTTTAAAATAATTCTTGGGCAATTTTCTTTTAAAAGATGTGGAAAAATCATCAGTCTAAGATTGTGCTTAAAATTGAACAAATTCTTACGGTTTCACATTAGGGTTTTAATTATCCTCGAATGCTATTGCCTTTGATTGCACGCTCGCGATGCGATGATTATAATTCCCCCTTAGTCTAATTAGGACCGTCATTTTTTCATCTCTTAATGATATTAGGTGTTTATTCTCTCTTGCAATTTATTTACTACTTCCCTCATATTGATGATTGTTATTTTAATGATTATGCACCCGCATGATCACCTCATATGTTAGTGGATAATTCTAGAATCAATCCAAACTACCTTATAAGTCTTTTTTAAATGAACAAGATTAGGTACCGAAAGAGTACTAATTGATTAATTAGTGTAATCAAGTCACTGACCTAAATTCTCTGGTTGCATGGAAAATGAGGCATACTCCCATGCCTTACTTAGTTTCTAGCCCACTCCAATAGGTTAGTGGCGACTCATCATTAGAATATTTTCATGAACATCCAATATCACGCGAAGTATAAGTTTGAGAGAGCCCACGTCTAATAAGGGTCCTGGACCTACTCTTTGGATAATACCCCTAGACCTATTTAGATGTTTCTTTTCCCCTTGGGATGGAAAAAATAGATCGTTCATTATTTAAAAAACTAGGTATAAGGGTTGCGGGAATAGGATTTTTAAGTTTTGCAAGACAAAAAGACTCCATGATGATGTTGTGCGAAGCCGCACTTTCTTTTCCCCTAAAGATAAGTCCAAAAAAAGGTGACATCCATGGGATGGACATTTTATTGGAACATTTATATCATTTTCTATTTGGAGAAGGATATTAAAATTGCCAAATATGACACTCACTTTAATAATTAAAGTTTTTCCCCAATTACTTAAATGCCACTTTAAAAAAAACATTTACTTAAATATTAATTCCAATTTGATCATTCAATTGATGAAATATTAATAGCAGATTAGAATTCTAGGAGATTTGCTCCCCACCACTACTCGGTTTTGCAAAGAAATTAGATAGGTTGTTCTCTGGCATGACACTTGAAGAAGCAATGCCCTACTAGCTCTAATCATCGCCATTTTCACCAAATTAGGGATTCAAAGTCTCAGCTCCGATATCATGCGGATTTCAAAAAAGGAAAGCATTTTCTTGTGTTTCTTTTTGCATATGATACTTATGTGGAACATAACATATAAATAAGTCCTAGAACAATTAGAAAATAGGAGTAGAAAGAGGATAAGATGTCATACTTCCTAATTCTAGTGATTTACTTTCTAATTATGAAGATTCAGAATAAAATAAAATATACTAAATGAAAAAAAATTATTTACTATCCCGAGATTTTCTCCTAATTCTTCGACAATTATATATGTTCTAGCATATTATTTGCTTATCCCTTGGTTAACCTTATTGAATTTGCTTTGGATCACTTTTTTCAACTAAAGTTGATACCCATATCGTCTCTCTTTAGTGAAGCTTTTCAAAAATCCCTTTTAGTCAATTGATGGCTAAAAATGAATACGTGAGTGTGCATATATCAAAATGTGCACTTAGTACATGGCACTCGGTGCATATACACTATTTTGAAAATACTAGCTCGTTCCTAGGACTATGAATATTGATAAATAAATTAATTAAATAGCATTTTGAGAGTTGACGAATTGCCTTGAGTCAAAAAAAAAATTATCTATTTAAGATGGATTTTTTCGGCTAAAAAATTGTTTTTGTGTGTTTTAATTGTTCACATTGGCCTTATCCTTTGCGAATCGAGAGCCCATTTGTGCAGATAAATGGCAGCCGTCGGATTACTCTCCAACTCAGATCGACGGACGGACGAGGGTTCATGAGCATATTATCCGAACTGTCCCCAATCTCTTTAACGACCACCAACCGTCCGGTCAATCGGCCAGAAATGGCGACGGCGCCGCTGAAGTCGCCGGCGAGAATCGCAGGAAGAGACGAAGTGTACGTGGCGGCGGTGCCGCTCAGAGCAACGAAAGGACCAGCTCAGCTGCTGACTTCGGCCGCCTATTCGCTCAAGCTCTGGGACTTCCAACATTTCATGGTCATCATCAGAACCTCTCCCCACCATCCAATTCTCAGGTTCTTGATTGATTGCGTTTACGTAGATTTCGGGTCTTGGTTTCCATTTTGAGTAGTTGATAAAGGGGCAAGCTTGTTGATAGGTGTAAGCGCTGGAAGTTAAATGAATTGTTGGGTTTTCTTTTGATGACGTGATGCTTCTGATTCTTTTGTTTGAATGCGATTCAAGTGTTTCCCACAATCTGTTAGCGCCAAGACCTTGATGATTTTCCTTTTTTACTTGTTTATGTTTTAGGCATTTGTGTTTGATTTTCAACCTGAAGACCCTGAAAATGTGTATGTGGCACTTGCAGCCTTGTCAGGTAGATCAATTCCAGGTTAGTCTATGAATTCTCCAAGTACTACAGTCCTCATCATGCAATTTCATGGAAATTTCTAGTTTTTTTTCTAACTTAGAGTTCATTTGGTCCTAAAAGAGAGAGTGCTAATCATGTGACATCCCGGTAATAAAAATATGGTAAGACTTGGACATTGAAATTCCTATTCATGTCAACTGTGTCCACTCTGTGTTTGCATAACAAATCTACATTCTTCTTCTAGGAACTGTTCTCAAAAGAAAGTTGAGAAAGCTACCGAAAGAAAGGTGCTGGTTTGTGGGATCATATGGAGAGCATGCTCTGGATGTTGCATGTAAATTCAGCAACCACTGGGAGACCCACTTGAAAATTGGGCATCACGATTGCCGTGATTATACCAATGGTATGCAGTCCGATAGGTCAAAATTCAGCTCCTTCATATGTTTGTGCTTTTATGTACCTGCAGATGATGCTTGTGTCTATTTGATTGGATGAGCTACATATGTTGTGAAATAAATGATTTTTACTCATCTAACTTTTAGATGCTATCACAATCCTTTTCTGATCTCATAAAACTTTTGTACACAGGGCTGGTTGAGCACCTTACAGGTGAAAAGGATGTGCTAGAGCGCTTGAGAAGAAGCTCTGGTCATCTGGAATAGGGCATCGACTCACTGGTTACATTTTTTTAACTCTATAAGTTCATCTATGTGCTTGGTACCAAGAAGAACAAAGTTAAGCAAAAACAACCATTGAAAGTGGTAGGCCCATGAGTATAGTAAATTTGAAAGTTCAATTTTATCTCTTATTCATAAATTTAATCAGTTACTTCCCCTCTGTATTTATCAATACAAAAATTGATCTTTCGGATCGCTTTTATGTTGATATCTTGGAAGATAACGACATACACTTTATGCTGTCATTATCGCTAGTTTGTGTTGCACATTATTTGACAGATTGAGCTCCCAACCAGGGGTGGATGCCATGGTGGAAATTAATTACCAGATAAGCATTTTAACTTTTGTTGTGTAAAATATACTAAAATGAGTATTTTGGACAATGGACATCAATAGGAATATAAGGAATAGATTGGATATAGCCACTTTCTATTCCAAATAGTGAGCCCATTTATGCAGTCCATCGTCAGCCGTTGGATTTTGCACAACAGATGAGGATTCATCTGCAGATTATCCAAACTTTGCCTCTTCTTCGCTTCTTTTAACTTCCACCATCTGATTAATTTTTGCGTAAATGGCATTGTCGTCACTGCAATTGACCATGACATTGGCGGAAGAGACAAAGTATATGTAGCAGCACTGCCATTTATAGCAATGACAGAACCATTTCGATTGGTGACATCAGCTCTTGATGCACTCCATCTATGGGATTTGCAACATTTCGTTGTCATCATCAAAACCTCTTCATAACCATCCAATTCTGAGGTTGTGATGATATGTTTCATGGTTCGTCTTTATCAATTCTCAAATTTCAGAGACTTAGTTGATGGATATGGTTTTGGAAATTAATTTGTTGCGTCATCTTGTGGTGATGAGTATCCATAATTTTTGTTGGAAATTAATGATATTTTTCCAAGAATGAGTGGACTTTATGCAGTATGTTTGCATTAATTTTCTAGAAATTTCATAAATGTCTTAGGCATCTCTTTTTGATTTTCGACCTGAAGACCCCCAAAATGTGTTTGTGCTGGCACTTGCGGCCTTGCCCGGTGGATCAGTCCCAGGTTAGTCTATGATTTTTTTCTACTCTCATGATCCATAAATGCTGAATTATAGTCTGTTTAGTCTGATATGCTGATTTTGCAAATCTTTTGGTTATGAATATGATCGAGCTTGAAGTTCATTTGTCTTTGTTCAGTCATGTTGCCTAATGAATCTGCACCTTTTCTTCTCAAGGAACTCTTCTTAGAAGAAAGTTGACAAGGCGACCCAAACGAAGATGCTGGTTTGCGGGATATAGTGAAGAGGATTCCCTGGACATTGCACTTAAATTTAACGATACTTGGGAAACTGAGTGGAGGATGGGTATTCATGATTGCCGCAATTATGCCAATGGTAATTGTCATACTGTGACAACACAAGTCCATTGTGGTTGATATTTTGTGTTTTTAAACCCGTGACCGAGACTGATGTGTCTGCTTGATCAGATATACTCTGTATTGACATTCTCTATATTATAACACATATGGTCTCGACTCTAAACTGACCTTTACATACTGCTGTGATCCTCATTTGATCTCCTTGCACTGCTTAGGGCTGGTCGAGCGCCTTACTGGTGAGAAGTATGTGTTAGAGCGCTTGAGAAGACACACTGGTTGGCTGATCTAGGGCATCAAATTTCTGGCTGTATTCCTGTAAGTCCATGTACAAACTCAGTCCTGAGCAGAGCTAAGTTAATATAATTTCACCCCATCAAAGTGCAATGGCCATGTGTATAGCAGATGCGAAATAAGTTGTTCACCATCACCAATGTCGTCGATTACTCTTCCACAATTAAAGGCCGCCCCACTAAGATTTATAGCACTCAATTTCTTTTGGTTTGTTTTTATATATTAGTTTTCTGGCATGCTGACCCAGACTTCATAATGTCATTATTGCTGGTGTGATGTTCTGCTAGTTCAAGTGCTCAAGATGTTGACATGCTCTACAATTTAGTCACTGACCATCATGGCCAAGAGTGGTGATGGAAATTGCCGACAAGAGAACCGCTAATCATTGCAAAGTGAGCTCTTAATCCCAGATGATCATAAACAAGAACAGACTAAAGAAACATGAATAATTTATTGAAGATATGTAACTCGAATGTTACGGTCTCCTTAAGCTTTTATTGAAGATACACTCTGTGAACCAGTATAATTTTCTTGTTGGAGGAAATTGATTCATTAGGAATCACGAGGGATGCTGTGAAAAAAGGGCAGGCTTTTGTCATTGATCCTTGGATGACAGGGCAACAGTTTACGAAAATTGAGGATTGGCTTACAGTCTGATCTCTAAGCCTTCTCTCTGACTCAAAATGCACAGCCCAAACAAGCTCGAAACCTTCAAAATCACAGAACCTCACTCTTGTGATCTGTTTATCCTCTGTGCCTATGTTGAAATCCATCGCTCCATTGTAAAACTCATTGGTGGTGCAATATTTCATTGTTCAGGGTCTGAGACTAAGTCGTGTGGTCCGGTGAGTTATAGTTGATTAAGCTCAAATTGGTTGCATCTTATCTTGCAGCTTTCTGCATTTACAGAGGGAGAGATCATCCAGGTATCTTGGTACAGTATCACTTGTCACATGATGGTAACACCAACTGGATCCTAAGTCTTGGGTGATCAATGGTGATTTGTATACTGCTCTTCATGGTCTTACATCATTCCACAACAGCAAAAGCTGGACCATAAGGTCCTTGAGATCTCTTCCACCACTAGGGTCAACGGAAACCCCTCTTTTTAGTCATTTGGCTTTGAGAAATTGGTGTACGGGCCAGAAATCTATGTCCTTACTCTAAAGGAAAACCAAAATGGAGACAAAGGACCAGGGGATGTCCCAGATGTGTGATCCACTGATTTGTAGGAGCCATGTGTGAATGATTCAATCTGGACTGTCTTGCTTTCTACTGAAAACCTCAAATGTTTCATTTGGGAATATTCAAACGAATCCAAACCAAACCGTGAGGATAACATTCACACCAGAACACAACTTAGTTTATTTCGTCTCCAGTCCGCCTTAATCAATCAATAATTTGTTTTTTTTCTCTGAACTCTGGAATCTAAGAAGAAAAATGAATAGGCGACGTAATTCTGGATTGCACCTTTCATTAATCATGTGCGAAAGAAGTCATCGAAAGACGATTGTGTTGTGCAGATTCTTGCGTAAGAGAAGTTTGTGGCTGCTAATGCGTTTTTCCTGGTCAATCTACAATTGATCTCTTTTATTTGCCATGACTAGAAGAAAAGATCCCACATAAATTTCCATTCCTGGGAACGGGTGTTGATTTTTTGTGCCAACTTTACTCGCATATAAGAAAACAAAAGCTTGGAAACATAGTTCTGATCTTCCTTTTGAACGCCAGAATTTTTCTTTGTTTTCCATATGAGTGGCGGTCATGATGCACAGTTTTGATTATCTGCACACAGAATGAACGTGGGAGATAACCCTGATAAAAAAGAATCTATTTTCATGTCCCAATGATTCACCTTTTGACCCTTAAGTTAGTCCATTCTTTGACATTGAGATGTCGTTCCCCCTGCAATATATGCCATTTGCTATATGGAGGAAAAATTCAATGGACGGGCACCTCATCTTTCTGCAAGTTGAGCCATAAAGACAAAACATGAGAGATTTTTTTAATCCGTGGCCATAAACATCTAGTTTCTTCCGCCCCTCTCTCTCTCTCTCTCTATGTATCTTTTTTATGGGGTAGGTATTCTTGCATTGAGGGGAGGAAATACTGGAATTTTGGCATTTGCATCGAGCAACTCCACCTGGGGTAGGTTCTCAAAAAGAATCCCCTATACTGCCAAACGTTTTCAACCGCTCAACCTAACAATGTTGAAAGGTTAAGAGGCCACGACTTGATTATAAACAAAAAAGATAGATGGTCACGAACATGGAAAAGTTCGTATCGAGCACATAAACAGTAGGCGGACCTCGCACATACGACACAGACGGCCACGGCAGTCGCGGATGGCTTAATTATTAAGCCAAAGGAGATTAAGATTGGGGGAAAAACACAATAATTCCGTTGAATTTTCCTCCCTTCTCTTTTTTTTTAGTCTTTTCTTTTGTTTCGGTTGAAATGTCTGTGCTAGAATTTGGAAAGGTTCGAGGGATTAGGCTTTAGATAACTCCTCACTGGTGGGGCCGAGGGCCAACCCGAAAGTTTTGATTTTTATCCAACTGGCCGGTGAGTCACACCCCATACAGATTGGAAAGGAAGAGGAGAGGAGAGGCTCGCACCCCCATTTGTTTAAAAAAAAAAAAACAAATCCAATCTGATGTGAGCACATGATCTGAAACCAGCCGATGCCCATCACAAAGCCTTAAACAAAAGAACCCAAAAGCTAGAACTTTCAGCAGAGAGAGAGAGAGAGAGAGAGAGAGAACATGGAACTTAATTATATCTCAAAACAATAAAAATGTGAACTTGAACTTACAATACAAATGAAGCATCTTCTTCTTCTTTCTTCTCCTTTCTTCTTTCTTTTTTTTTTTTTTTTTTTTTCTGGGTTTTTTTTTTTTTTTTTTTAAGAAATGGTCATGTGTCTGGTTGGGAATCGATCCAGCTGAGGCTTCCCACATGAACGAATGCATGGAAATAATTGGGCATGCCCTGCAGCGAGATGTCCCTGAACTTGCCCCTTCTGGGGTCGTACGCCACCAGCGCCCTGCTCTTGTACTCCAGCAGTATCTCCCCGCTGTCCAATCCGCAGACGACCCTCGAGACCCGCCCGTTCGCGCCGCTGCTCTTCCACATCTTGAACGGCATCGCGCTCGCGCTCTGCTGCTTCAGCGACCTGGGCATGTACGACCCGATGACGTACTCCCTCGCCCATGACTCCTTGGCATTGTACGTCCTCATCACCCAAATCTCCAGCTTCCCGTAGTTGCAGTAGACGATGGCTGCGAGGCAACCCCTCAGGGCCATCAACTGGTAGTTGGACCGCAGGATGGGGCCCCCCTCGGGCTTCGGCACCTCCCGGAACTGCTCGTCCGCCAGGTCGAAGGACACCAGCTGCCGCGCCGTCCGGTACCGCCGTGGCCCCGCGACCCAGTGCAGCCGCCCCTCGACCAGCGTCTCCGACGGCCGCTTGTCGACCTGGTACGGCGCCCGCCCCAGGCTCCGCCAGGCCATGCTCCCCCCGAGCGTCAGGACCTGGACCTCCGACTGCTGCGGGACCCGACGCGCCCGGCGGGCCACCGCCCCCGCCCGAGACGGGTTAGGGTAGGATGCTATCTTGATCACCTTGTACTCCTGGGTCGCCGGGTGGAAGCCGAACCCGTAGACCACGGTCTGGTCCGCGTACTGCCGCGATCGTGGCAGCTCCCTGTAGTCCCCGGTGAAGGGGTTGTACATGAACAGCGGCTCCCTGAAGAGCGAATCGCCGAGGCACAGCAAGCCGTTGCAGGAACCCACCACGTCGAATTCGCCCATCGAACTCAAGAAAGGCGGACTGAATTTCCCGACGGCGGCGCCCTTCTTGGATCTGCAGTGCCCGGAATCCTGGCCCTGAGCGGACAGCTCCACGAAGCTGAGCTGGTTCCTGAGAGGGAAGTCGCTGTGGAACACCAGGAACGGATCTCCCGCCGCCGTGCGGGCGAGCTGCGCGTCGGGGAGGAGGGGGTCTCCGCCCAGAGCCCGCCAGGACTGGCAGACGAGCCGGAACCGCACGAGCGACGTGACGGGCAGCCGCGAAAGGATGTCGAGGACGATCTCCCTCGGCAGCTCCTCCATGCCGGTCTCCGTCTTGGTCCCGGCCTCACCTCTCGGGTCGTCATCGCCGCCTAGCTCACGTCTCTGCTTCTTACACGGCGGCTCATGAACGAACTCCATGGATCATCACCAGAGGAAGAAAAGGAGAGGAGAGAGAGAGAGAGAGAGAGAGAGAGAGAGAGAGCACCGGACGGCTCAACAAGAGACGGAGCACGAAAGGGAAAGCGAGAGGCCAATGAGAGAGCCTGCGAACGAGGAGGACAACGACGACGACTTGCAGATAAAAACCCTATGGTAGTAGTGACTAATACAACAAAGATGTGGGCAAGCGCATAAAAACATTAAAGGTAGAAGACGGACACCACAAGGAAAGGAAAGAAAAAAATGTTCGCCTTAGCGTGGGATCCACCGTTGAATTATATGCATTTTAGCTAGGTAGGAGGTGGAACGATAAAAAAAAAAAAAAAAAAAAAAAGGCTGGAGATTGAATTTATGATCATGAAACTCGGAAGGAAAAATAAATAAATAAAAAAGAAAGCGATGTTCGGAGCGATCCGGGCCGTCGGATCGAGCCGGGCCATGGCCGCCGTGTAATCAAATAATCAAAATCCAATTCCATGACAAACGGGTCTGTGACACACTAGTGATGAGGACCCCTCCAACCCCCCAATTTCTTCCCTAATACAAATAATACATAAATTTAAAAAATTACCAAAAAAAAAGGTTTGTATCGTGTAAACCCATCATTGATAATTTATAGCAGCTTATCTCTTTGTATATTTCTCACGAGACGAGGGTGTTGGTGCCTGTGCATTTATTGTAATATTGATGAAGCTTCTTCAAATGCATGATGAAGCAAGATTTTTTCTCTTCTGGCAGCATCAATTATTTCAAGAATCCTATATTCAATGCCATTGCCTAATGCCCAAAAAAAATAAATGTAAAATCTAGCACCAAATATTACGAAATCACATCACCAAGAGATTCGGAAAAGAGGGAAAAGAAAAGAAAATTCATAGTCCTCCAGAATACAAAACTCCCGAAATTCAAAAAATGATTTATTATTGACATCACATCATGACCCATATGAAAGCAGAGAAAAAAAATTAGATTTTTTTCTTTTTGTGACACATCTAAAGCAGCCTAAGAAAATATGGGCTTTTCTTTTTGATAATGTTGCGAAGGTAGAGAGGGCATTAGATGGGGGTGACTTTACAAGACAATTGGCCACCAAAAAGTCAAGATTTTTAAAAAAAGGGCATATTCACATGGAACCTTTGAGCAGGGAAAACAACTTTTTAGCGACCCACTATGTTCTTATTTAAATGCCCCTCTACTCAATTGTCAGCCCTAGCTTAAAGGGTTAAAGATAAAAAAATAAAAAATAAAAAAGAAGACTAGGATAATAAATAAAAAGAAGCATGCAAAGAAAAAGAGGGTGAAAGGGAAGGGGGGGGAAATTAAGTAAATAAAGGGGAACCCACCACTAACTTTACAACCCCTAAATGGATTTTAAATTGGAAGAAGGGTTATCGTGTAAAGAAAGAAAAAATTGAAGTTTATGATTGTGGCATGATTGAAAAAGCATCTACAATAGATGAAAAGATATTGAATATAACTTATTTATTTCACGAAAAAAATTAATTCAAAAAAAATTTAAAAAATGATAACTGGTATCATTTACCCAAAAAAAAAAAACCAGACAAAAAATGTTTTCTGTATCCTTGGAAATGTTAAGACATAAATTATATTTGACAATGATTACATTTTTTTTCATCAACTAATTATTTTCAATGATGCAAACAATTGCTTTTAGAAAAATATTCTATAAACTATTCATTTTCCACAAAACAGAAAAAATTACTAAATTTCTTCCACTTTATATGGTGATATGGTTTTGGTGCTTAAAGAAGGAATTGCTAAATCCGGATGACATTTATAAATTTACAATAGCAAGGTCACTATTATTCATTCGAATTACACACATTAAATTCATAGTTCTTTTTTGTTCTAAAGAAACATGAGGTCGAAATTGATCGAGATAAACATGAACATAAACTATTATTCTTCTTTTTGGTTTCATCCTATCCACGAAGAGATCCCGACTAAATGGTAACCTCAGCTTTATTGAAAAGTTGGAAAATTGCGTTTTAGTACTCTAGACGCGTACGCAAAGCCAAAACCATACCTTTAAATTATTCCATTTGAACAACCGGGTGACCTGATCGACTTGTTATTTTACTGTTGACTCTTCATACCAAACATCTGTAATTTCACATTTACTAAAATGATTTTTTTTTTTCGAATTTTCGAGCAATCGATTGATCCTTAGTTAGCACGAGGGGGTCAATTCCCCGTACGTGGGCGAACTGTGGAGCACAAAAGTCCGCGCAAACTTGAAGATGACTCCCGGAAAATGTTCAAAAATGCCGCGATCTTGAACTGACTTTTGAGCAAAGAAAGCGAAATGAAAGTTGGGAAATTTTCCTGTTAGATTGAGAAAGTCACATTTGTTGATTGTGGTGTTACGACGATGTCACTCGTGACGTTTGTTTGGTTCATTTTTAGGCCCACGTTCGGACGCTGTCGTGGGCTGTAAGTTGACTGTGGATGGGATGTGTGTTTTGGGTTCTTGGAGTTAAAAATTCAATCCTTCAACTTACGTTCTTTTTGCAATTGGGTCCTCCATCTTCTTCTTTTTCCAGCACAACCGAGTGCCCAAACTTGTTTGGTATTTTCGATTTGAGCCCTTTGGTCATTAGCCTACTTATTTATGATAGTGTAGTTATTGATTAAGCAATTGTTAGCATTAAGAAAATAAACAAAAAGGGGGTGGGGGGGCAGAGAGAGAGAGAGCCTCACTGCCATCATCGCCCTCCGGCACTGCTGCTGCCGACGCCGCCGCCGCCTTTGCTACCACCGAAACCGGTGACCACCACCAACCCCCTAAAAGAGGCCCAGGCCACATGAACTAATGTGACTAAGGTTAACTAGGCCCACTTTTTAGAAAGGGCCACCAAGTAGTGGGCCTTTGATCATATGCTTTCAGATCCGGCAACATTTCTCCCTACACAGATCTCAGGAGTGTCCTAAACCAAAGACTCTCTACTCATAATAACATTCAAGCGTTGACTTCCAAATCCTGTGCATATGTGGCTTCTGGTCAACCACCAATCCTAATAATATTAAATAAAAACATATTTATGTTAATCAAATCATGCGCTGTGATGGATCCACCAATGATGATATAGTGTCTTAACTACGATGAGCAACATAAATGTAC